>CM077526.1:7749994-9137122 GCA_039654895.1 Mongoloraphidia duomilia | reverse complement strand
ATTATTGTATTTTTTATGTAGGTATAACACTGTATTTATTTAAAGTTTTAAGAACAAATAAATATTTCTATTTCTAAAAAAATTCTAGAAATAGATTCTTCCGTCTCTCATGCAAATATACGAAAAACCCGTGAAAAACTGAAATCGGTGTAGCAGTTCTCGAGAAATGATGTTATAGATAGTCACACAGATAGATAAAAATTCCATTTTGATGCATTTCCCCATAAATTAGCATCATGTCAACTAATTCGATGTTAGAAAATGAATTTAGATAATTATTTGCCTTTCTTATCATACCACTTTTATTAAGGTGCTTTAACATTAATTGTCTTCCTTTGACTTGTAGTATCGCCCATTAAAATAAAATAGGTAGGTCGAGAACATCCTGTACTATATTATTATATTGATATATAAAAAAAATAACCCGAGATAGATTAGTAGGAAATGGCCTTAAATTCTGTATTTTTTTTAATTCTTTTAACTAACCAACGTTTTGTTGTTAAATTGAGGAATTTAGTCTGTTTCTAATCTATCTCAAGTAATTTATCAAGGACTACCAACCACAATTAAAAAAAAAAAAATTTTACGAAATGATACGAAACATTTTCATTATAATATTGTCCGTTCATAAAATCTAATAATCGTGTATAAACCAATGACGTGTGAACATCCCGTGACGTCACAAGGTATATATAATACTAGTACCTACTCTATCTAAGCTGCTATCGTGTCAGACTCGGGCGTCATCCTTATCACTATTACATAATATGTAAAGATAGGAGTACATTAGACGCCATTAGTGCGTTCGTCACACTCCCGTTGCCACTATGAAATGTTCTTAGGTTTATATAAACTCACAGGCGATCGTGAATTAAATATATCTTTTAGTTCCCGACACGAAAACTTCATTTTATAGAATGGCAACGTCAATGGAGCAGAAGTGGGATAGTTACAAGTGAGACGATTCTGCTGTCATCTATTTGTGAAAAACTAACATTGTTATGGTTTGTGTCCAAAATAAAGCCTCTCTTTGAATATAATATAATATAATATAATATAATATAATATAATATAATATAATATAATATAATATAATATAATATAATATAATATAATATAATATAATATAATATAATATAATATAATATAACCAACTCCAAACTGCTGAATATAATTTGGCCTTATTTGGGAGTTGATTAAGAAGGACTTCTCGATATTTGGAGGTCCCCCCAGGATCAAAGGCCCGGGGCGAGCCGCCCCCTCCCCTAGTCCGCCACTGGGTAAATTATAAGAGATACAGAATTTCTGTTATGTTTATCGAATTTACCGTCCGGTTTTCTATAAGCATGCTACATTTGGATTAAACATCTGAGACATTTTTCGAAAAAAAATTGAGACATAACTTCAGTTCATATAGGTTTGAAAACCAAATTTTGAATCAGCTTGTGAGAACAAATAGTATGCAGAATCGTTACATATATATTATATAATACCTATAAGATTCTGGTTTTAGTATACAATATTATTTCGGTATGATTCAGTTTAAAGGTTGTCCAACTTAAATTAAAAAATAATACCCGCTGTTTCAAGTAAAGAGTTCCGTATCTCCATACGAAACCCTTTGACACATACATATGTGTACACAATTTCAAATCAATCGGATACTCATTTTAGTCTTTCAAAATTTTACCCCCCTTTGACACCCGTAGGGGTTGAATTGTAAAAAATCCTTTTTTAGTGGATGCTTACGTCAGAAAAGGAACCAACTGTCCAAATTTCAAGTTTCTAGCTTTAGCGATTTGGCCTGGGCGTTGATTAGTCAAAAAAACCCTACATCCTCGTTTAAACCCCTTAGGGGTTGAATTTATTTCTAAAAACGATTTATTCATGTATTGTCATCGGGAATACATATGTGTACAAAATTTCAAATCGATCGGATACGTGGAAGTCGTTCAAAATTGACTTGCAAGATTTGACCTAAACAAACAAACTATAAACTAACATACATTGCAAGTTAAAAAAGCTTGTAAAAATAACACCCGCTATTTCAAGTAAAGGGTTCCGTACCTCCAAACGGAACCCTATTACTGAGCTTACGACGTATGTCCGTCCGTCTGTCACAAGGCTCTATCTCACAAACGGTAAGAGGTAGATATAGTTGAATTTTTCACAGATTGTGTGTTATTGTGGCATGAATCCTGAGAAACAATAATTATTTTTAATTAATAATCCATTTTCAACCGCAGGTTTTCCAACCATGAATTTGAGATACCTACATTTTCTATTCCCAGAACGTAGCTATATTAGAAACCATAACAAAACAATATGTCGACAATGTAGAAACTGTACACTCATGTCGGGTTTATCGTACATTTAACACGCTGTTTTGTTAATCTCTGTTAAATTTTTACACATAAAACATACGAAGTAACCCTAGAAATAACAGCGTGATTAAAATGTACAATAAATCCGACGTCAGTAGAGTATTAATGTTGAAGGAAAAATATTACGAGTGTTCGCGTATTGCGGACCGATCTAGTTCCACAGTTCTAAAATCGAAACGGACAAGAATATGCTTCGTAGTGTAAAACGCCGAAACTACCCGAACATGCCAGACGCTCAATATAGTACATGTGCACTCTCATTCAGGAACGAACGAATACTCATACTGTGACCGTTGTTGGACTTGACGAATGGCGACAGAGCTCGTGAAGAAATCGGACTATATGCCGGAGTAATGGATATGTTAATAGATTCGTTCGTTTTATTTATTTATTGTAGATTATAGACGCGTCGACAACTCAGGTCATTAGCGTCTTCAACACAACAAATAACATATTTGTGTATTAAAATCCGCCAGCCGGCATACACAAACCGATTGGTACGAGCTCGGGTCCCTGGGAGTACTAATTCCCAAAGAACATTGGAATGCAATTGCGATAACAACTACATCCCAATGTCCCCCCTGAGGGGTAGATTCGTTCAAAGGAAAAGACAGAGGACATGGTTCCTGGAGCTTATTCAAGTCTAACAACGACACTCTTGTATAACGTTTTTGTTAGTTGCACAGGCAACATTCTTGGTTTGTCAAGCCCTGTAAGCAAAGGCGTCTGGAGTGCTTATGGGTACATTAGAGCGCACGTACATAGATCCCGGTCTTCCCACAGGTATGTGCAGTAATTGTCTGGGAAGTGGATGCGTACGTAGATAATGACGTGCTATGCTTGATTAGTATGCGGTAGACTCACTATACTGAACACATCTTATTTTACCGCCGTCGCGACTAAATATTTAATAATATAACTATATAAACACTCTTAGTACCACAGTTTAAACGTATACAAGCAGTTTCACCACTCGGCAATATTTCTGTGACAAGAAATTCAGTGCGCATGCGTCGGCCTAGTATAGTTTTGAAGGCAGGATCGGCATATTATATTTACGCACAGTGTACCAACTGTGATTAAATTCTATGGCCTATATGCACAAATCACGAGCTAAATTCCCCCCACACTGTAAGAAATGAGAAGGCCGATTACATAAATTATCGATGGTCCATTTGTAGCCATTTGTCAGACAAAAAAAATCAAATATTTATAATAAACGTAAGCTACCTACTTTTATATTTTGTATACGTACGGGGCCTCCAACTCCAAACTGCCTCTTATTTACTAAACATTTTTTGACCACGTTTGGGATCTGATTAAGAAGGACTTCTCCAGATTTAGAGGCCCTCCAGGATCAGAGGCCCGGGTCGAGCCGTCCCCTCCGCCCCCCCCCCTAGTCCGCCGCTGTATATAGGTCATTGTAGGCTGGAATTTGTAAATATAAATCTTTGTGTGTGTCATGATAACATCACATAATTTTTTTGGAAATTTTTACATCAATAAAATTGTGATTTATAACCATCGTGAAAGTTTGGAAAAATTTAAGAATCATGTATTATATGGATCCGAACTGTCGTTAAATTTACCCCGAAAAAGAATAACATAATATTTATTTCATTGTGTAAAAACGTGTCAAAATTCGACAGTAAAAACCGAAACAAAATGAACAATTTAATTAAGTTTTAACATCTATAATTATGATTTCCCTCTCTTTAATAAATGTATATGTAAAGAAATCTCACCCTTTAATTATTAAAAAAACTTTAAAAATACGGGCAATATATTTGTATACAGTGTGGTTTTATATTAAAAATTCTGATAGCTTGTGTTTTTATATACTTTTATGAAATTCAAGGGAAAAATAAAAACACTTTACAAAAAGTATTTTCAGAAAATATACCCATAAATGTTTTCCCAGATATTAGAAAAAAATTAAGTATATCTACAATAAAAAACAATGAGTAAAAACTTACCACCGATTTGCTATAGGGGTCTGTTGTTTTTTTCCGTTTTGAAAATTAATTTTCACATTCTGAAATTAAATAAAATAATTTAAAACTTGAACAACTTCGACGTAAAACTATTAATTAAAAAAATAGACGATTTAAAACTGTCAGGCATATTCGATAAATGAGGAAAATACATGTAATTTTTAGTTGAAGATACTATATTATTAGAGCTATATTTATTTATTGTAAATTATAGACGCGTCGACAACTTAGGTCATTAGCGTCATTAGAGTTATAAATTCTGAGTAAAATGACACCTATAAAATATGGTTCTTAATACATATTTACCATTTAACGTGGTTTAACTGTATACTAGCTTTTGCTCGCGAGTTTGCCCTCATGTACATAGGAGCGCCTTAAAAAATTCATTAAATAGGCAGAGAGAATAAAATTGATTATTATTATTTTTGTAGATTATAGATGCGTCGACAACTCAGGTCATTAACGTCTTCAACCCAACAATTAATAATCCATTTGTGTATTAGAATCTGCCAGCCGGCATACAAAAACCGACTGGTACGAGCTCGGGCTCCTGGGAACGCCAATTCCCAAAGAACATTGGAATGCAATTGCGAGAACAACTACATTCTAATGTCTCCCCTTGGGGATGAAAAAATTGAGTTTATGCATTGCTTCTTGTCTTAGATTCTGTAACATTTCATTCAAATCGGTTGTTTTCTTTAGGCGTGGTGAAATAACGAACAGACAAAGAGGTTTCGTCTTATACTGAACTACTGAATCGACAAAAAGTAGCCTATATGCTAATCCGAAATTATCTATACGACTATGCAAGACATTCAGTTCCTTTACGGCGTTGATGCGTGATTGAGTAACAAACATACAGATTTTCAAATTTATAATATAGGTTAGAATTGACATTAAATCAATAAATAGTTTCCACTGATTACAGTTTTTTGGAAGTGAAAACTTCTTTAGGCGCACTTTGCGTTCTTTCTGAATAGTGAACGAAAGTGAACCGTCACGCTCGGGTCAGTGACGCTGAATCGGATTTACTCGGCTCTACTCGATATCAAGCGCGCTCAGGTTGGTGACCACGTTTAGTGTTTACTGTCTAACAAGGAGTGCATCGTTTCAAGAATTACGTTTTTATTATTACGTATTATAATAATAAAATAATATTATGTATGTGTTGCATATAATCAAGTTTTCATTTCTGTCGTGTGGTCATAAGCACACACCCACTTTTTTATTTTTATGAAGGCGATAGTAATTATTTTCCAAGTCTTCATGGTTTCCGGGGCTTGTAGGCCGTGGTCCGGTGGTATTTCTACCTGACGTTTCGTCTACAACTGCGGTAGACATTCTTTGAGAATGTCTACCGCAGTTGTAGACGAAACGTCAGGTAGAAATACCACCGGACCACGGCCTACAAGCCCGGAAACCATGAAGACTTGGAACAATGCCGGCCGTGAAAGCTTGCACACTTGAGTAATTATTTTTATTTGAATTTTCGTACTATTTGGCGAATGAGCGGGTTATGATAATTTTCGAGTGTTTAGAATCTCCAGTATATTTTATCTTTAAACTGAAGTATTTAGGGCAATTTATAGTAATTCAACTGTACACCTTGACGTAATTCAAAGTAACAACTGTATACAAAGTTATACTCGTTCGCTGAACAAACACGAATGAATTATTATCGTCACAAAGCGAGAAATTATAAAACTTAACAAACGTATAATTAAAAAAAATACAACACATAACATCATCCCAACCCTTTCTTCGTTTCATACTCGAAATTATTGCTCGCGGGTTATGATTCGTTCTAAACGAAGTAAACGATTCCTGAAACGAACGAAAATTGTTCACAGCACCGTGAAATTTCGCAAATTATAAAGTTTCGTCAGAAAAAAGTGATGCGTTAATTTTGGCCGACTGTATAAGGCAGAAAATATATTTATGTCCGAAAATTTAAAGCCAATTCCAGATAAGCTGGAGCTAGTTGAATTGTGGTATACAGATTGTATCAAATTAAACCTATGCATAGGGCATTCTGTGTGTAAGACAGAGATTGATACATAAAGCAATAAGTAAGAATGAGATAAATGATCGCTAATAGGATGTTACGTGGTTACTGTAAATTAAACTAATAAAAGATTTACATTTTTACAGCATAGAAGGAGCGAAAAAACAAAGATGACGCTATTATAGGTTGTATAAATATTATTTATTTACAGTAACCACGTAACATCCTATTAGCGATCATCTCAGTCTTACTTATTGCTTTATGTATCGATCTCTGTCTTACACACAGAATGCCCTATGCACAGGTTTAATTTGATACAATCTGTAGACAGTGTCTTTACATTAACCGAAAATTCGTAGGTACCCCCAAAGAATGTGAAGTAAAAGGTAAAAGGACATTAAAACACAACCCGTTTTCTTTCGACAGTCCGCCAGTGGTCTATACTTAACCGATTTACATAATTTTTTTTTCGTAATTTCACTACACCATCGTATTAGCGGTTCATAGAATACACCTACCTTCCAAATTTCATCTACAGATTGTATCAAATTAAAGCTGTGCATAGGGCGTTCTGTGTGTAAGATAGAGATCGATATATAAAGCAGTAAATAAGAACGAGATAAATGATCGCTAATAGGAAGTTTCTGTAGTTACTGTAAATAAATAATACCCATACTAACCCATACAACCTGATAGCGTCATCTTTGTTTTGTGATTTTATCAATAATTTCTTATTTCAGTAGTTAGTAACTACAGAAACTTCCTATTAGCGATCATTTATCTCGTTCTTACTTATTGCTTTATATTGATCTCTATCTTACACACAGAACGCCCTATGCACAGCTTTAATTTGATACAATCTGTATATAGTGCCAATAGTCTCCGAGTAAAATGACTGTGACATACGGACGGATGGACAGGACGAAATTATAAAGGTTCCGTTTTTACCATTTGGCTACGGAATCCTAAAAATTTTCAAACGGTGAATGATTCATTCAGTTAAAAACTGAACGAATGAATGGACTTTGAGGAAATATAATAAAAGTGCGTTATAAATAAAAATATGTTTTACTTTTTAAACTGGGGTCAATCGTAAGCATCTGGCGCTTGACTATTAACGTTAAAAAATTATATAGTACGAATTTGTTTCTTCGTCCGTTCATTAAAAAGGAAACAAAAAAATCTCAGACTTAATTTCAAAACAAGTCCCTTTTACATAAAATTAGATGCAATCCAAATAAAATATTTGTAAAAAAAACTTTTTACAGACACGCTTTTATTTAAATGTACTAAAAAGGAAAAAATAAGTTTTAATAATTTAGTTTTATAATTATAAAAGCGTGGGTTGTAAACTCTACCATATTTTATTAGTCACGGCCCACGTTTTTATAATTATGAAACTAAATTATTAAAACTTATTTTATCCTTTTTAGTACATTTAAATAAAAGCGTGTCTTTAAAAAGTTTTTTTACCGCACATTACATTACCGCACATTTCATTTTTTTTAAGTGAAAACTTCTATTTATTTTTTTATTTATTGTAGATTATAGACGCGTCGACATTTAAGGTCATTAGCGTCTTTCAACTACACTAAATAACAACTAACTTAAAACTAAATAACATCACAAAACATCCATGAGCGAGGTGGGATTCGAACCCACGGCAGTCCAGTCTAGAGGTTGCGGTGCCAAGCACGCTAACATCTAGGCTATACTGCCCTCAAGTGAAAACTTCCTTAGGCGTACTTTGCCTGAGTAGTAAACGAAAGTGAACCGTCACGCTTCGGGTCGGTGACGCTGAATCGGGTTTACTCGGCTCAAACACGAAAAGGTATTTGTTGTATGCTGGTCATAAGTTTTTTGTAGTTCATAAGTGCGCTAATAGATGACACTAAAACTTAATTGAAAAGGTTTTTGTAGTGTGTTGGTAATAAGTTATTTTTAGTTCATTATATATATAGGTGCGCTACTTAATAGATAACACTAAAACTTAATTGAAAAGGTATTTGTGGTAAGTTGGTAATAAGTTATTTGTAGTTTACAAATGCGCTAATAGATGACACTAAAACATATATATATTTTAAAATTAGAAAATCAGAAGTTTTCACTTCTGTCGTGTGGTCATAAACACACACCCACTTTTTTTTATTTAAAAAAGATATATCCAACTGCGTATAATATGTCCACGTATATATAGAGCTCATGCACATATACAAGAGAATATATGATGAAGCCACCCCCCCCAGGCTTCACCAAATAAGCCTTATATGGTGAAGCCAGATACCTTATATATTATAAGGTATCTGGCCAGTATCGTTAAATATCAAAGCTGGGTCTAAACGACAGCACAAAATATTCATGAGCAGAGGTGGGATCCGAACCCACCACAGTCTGATCCAAAGACCAGTACGCTGACCATTACACCGCACTGTTCTCCCACATTAAATTAATCAGGCTGTTTGCATCGAGGTCTACAACTAGATTATTGTATAATGCAACGAATAGATCATTGTGTATTATACAACAGAAAGATTTTATTACAAATAACCACACGTTATGTAACCTCTATACCTATACTATACCTCTGTGGACAATATATACAATACAGTTGACCAGACACGTATTCCAAATACAATATAAGTTCAGATACGAGTTTTGTACGATTGAATGACTGTGTCATAGCAAGGGTAGATTGCTCCCGCTCTAAGAGAGACCTCGTTAGTATTTATCTATCCCTAGGGACGCTGTAGCACTCTGCAGTAGCTAGACAAGGATGGAAACAGGAATAGATAGGGAATACGTGGATATGTATTGTAAAGGTGGGTTTGTAAGGGTTTATTGTATCAAGTTACCACAAGAACTTAATATTCTAACAGATAAAAATATTATTTTGAGATCAGTTTACTCTAAATCCTATAACTAATATTTTATTATTTATTTAAATGAATGCATAATGACTGCAAACAGTATATGAAACACCTGTTGTAAGAACAATGACGTAACACAATGCTGTAATCAGGAAAAATTCATTAATTCAAACCTATGTCACCGTAGGGATTTTAACCCTAAACTTTCCTGTGAAATTTTGCGCACGAGTAGCTTCCACAATGGAGATGAACATAGAATATAATAACTAGCCGGCCCGGCTTCGCTCGGGTGAAAATCAGGGGTACTCAGAGGATCGAATTTACCGTAACTACTGAACGGATTTTATTCCCGTTTTCACGATTAGATAGATTGGTTTAGATGTATGAGCTGGCCGGCCTGGCTTCACCCGGGAGAAAATCGGGGATAATCTCAGACGCCCGATTTCAAAAAATTTTTCACTGTTCCATTGCTAGTTTGCTTTAGAACATAGAATACTGATCATGTCTTCATTCGGAACATCGTAAAAAAAAAATTCGACTGATGATCAGTCCTATACTTCCCACCTAGTAAATATTTGCAAAAAATAAACACTCTTTTTTTATTCTTTGAAAAAAAGCATGGCCCTCTTTTTTGTTTAGTGATCTACTGATGGCTAGCTCAATATAGAAAAAATCATGGTTAATACCTTGATTTATGTACAATTTTTATTTTTTTTAGTAAAATATTTTTTTTCTCGAAAACTGTACATTTTAGAGAAAAAAATATTTACATTTTTTTCATATTATAACATCTAGAATTCATTTATATTTTTTTTTACCTATGTTAATACGTGACATTGAGAACGTTTTTTTTAATATCTCAGGATCCACTTAACCGATTTGACTCAAAATCTAATCAGATCTAAGTTAAAGGCTGATAAACACAATAGAACAATCGGCATGACCGTATGTTGTTCCGTTTTTACGATATCGGGGGCGAAAAATTGACCACATACAGACATCAGTCAGAAAATGATCATTAACGATTGCTAGGGTCTCAAAACGTGAAAATCTGTTAAAATCTCGAAATATTTTTTTCGGACTAAATCCATTACTTCCCTACCATAGTAGAGGTGGGAAGTAAAACTACATAAATGATTTAATAGTCCGTATATTAATTAGCCGAAATTTTTCGAAATGTGCTGTTTTTACAAAACCCGCGATTTCCAGTCACAATTGTTGGACACGGAGTATAAAAAGAAGAGTTAAAATGCACATATACCCCCGCACTCCCCTTTTGCCCTTCGGGGCTAGGTGTGTATGATTTCAACGCTGTAGTGATGTTGAAAATTGCCATTGAAACAAAATAAAATCTCGAAATAACGATTCAGGGGAAAGTTGGTGAATTATTAAATCGAAATCTCAGTTTGATAAATAATAATTTAACTTGGAGATTAACGATTCAGTTATCTTTACATGCGATTCGAATTCAATTGTTACACAGTCAACAAAACAAACGAAGAAATGAAACAAGTGAAAGAGATTGTATCATAAAAGGAGATAGACGATTGGGTGAGTTAAAAGGTGGTGTTTTATGAAACTTGTCATAAAGTTTATTTGTGTTTGTGATTTACGAGGCGCTGAGAATGAAAACAACTACAAAAAAATTTGTACTTCAGTCTATTTCTGTCTTTGTCTATATCGTGTACGAGTGCGAAAGGAGGAAAGGGGTAGAAAGGGCATTATGAAACAGCCCCGGAATTTATATACCTACACACACATACGTTGATTTTGCAACAATAACTGAATTTTTGTACTTTGTAGAAAAGATTTGCGAACAAGTTTTCTTCAACTGTTCTCTATACAAATTTATGTTTTATGTTTTTCTAAGAGTTGTTGAAACTATAAAATCTGAATTATCAAGACGGTTTTCAGTCCATTACTTCAGTAGCTAAGGATATCACCGACAGTTAAAATATTCCATTTCTTAATTCAAAGAACAACACTCAGGAAGTACTAATTTTGTTTCATTTATTTTGTAAAACTGAAGAATATGGCAAACTTTTTTAACTTTAGAAATGAATTTCATGAGTTTAAGATTCTGATCAAAAAATGTTATGTGATAAATAAGGAGGTATCGTCAAGAAAAACAAGTATAGTTCCCAGAGCAGAAGGTCAATTAGCAATCAAGGATTCAGTGTGACATATTAAGGGATATTTTCAAGAAAAGCCAATAAATATTCCAGATGGAATATCTCTGTTTCTTTGACCATGATGCCAAAAAATAAGCAAAGAATCGCTTTAACAGATGAAAAAGATCTAACATTACTTCTAGATCAGAAGACATTGATGGAATCCAGCTGTTACGTTCAGCTTTATCCGTCAAAAAAGATCCTTTGTGGCAGACGGAAAGAACTCTTCAAGAACCATTACCGCACAGATAATAGATTATAGACGCCCGATAGCTGAGGTCATCAGCGTCTATGGTCTCAGATCAAGATATCGGTATGGCAGATCGAAAAATTTAAGCTTCTAAATGAACAAACAAAATCTGTGGTATCTATTCCTTTCACCACGTATTAATCGACAAAGATTCGCTGAAAACTGAAAAAGTCTAACATAGGTTCACGGTCAGAAGACATTAATGAAATCCAACCCTGTTTCGTTTGACCATGATGTCAATCAAGAAGCCACGCATTCAGTGTGACAGGTGAGGAGATGTCCTCGACAATGGACATGGCACACACATACAAATGCATTTATCTTCTCTGACAAGCGTACGCTTAAGTCTTAGCCACAAACTATACATTGATTATTCACAATGCATTACAATCCTTTAATTAGACGTGTTGACTCTACGAGGATGTGCAACAGTTGTGGGATAAGAATTACAATTAAAAGATTTCGTAACAACATAATAATTGATTTTATTTCTGGATTGTTTACAAATAGAATGGTATACAAAAGTAACATGTTACATGGTTAAAAATATTTAACACATGGATCGTTCCATTTGATTTCTGGGCGGCTTGAGAGTGGAACGATATAAAAAAGAAACATGGTAAGAGGTTTTACAAAACATGGATCACGTTATTAGTGTATTTGCCATAATATGGCACATACACTATTGGCGTCGGTCGGATGGCGGGACCTAGGGGTCGGACCAAAATTTCTCAACGTTTCATACCCTCCTGAACAGCTTGCCACCATTTTTGAAAATGTTTATGTATATATATTATATGTATGATTGTATGTATATATTTATATATTTATATATATATATATATATATGTGTGTGTACACGATAACTCTCGACAGACTTAATCGATTTAAACGAAATTTGGTACACACATTGGAATCCATTACTGCACGAAGCCTATTCAAAATGGGCCCAATCGGACCATTTTAAGGGTAGTTTTTAGGGGTTGAAAAAAGTTTTTGGGCCCAAAAATACCGAAAAAATTCTCAGAATCGTTTCAAAATTGAAATTTAACCCTTAAGTGAAGTTTAAAATGTGCTGCTAAAATTTTAATAAAATCGACCCGACAGGACCGGACTTACAAATTTGATGAAAACACTGGTTTGCGGATAGTGATGTACTTACTGAAGGGTGTATTTAATTTGGTACAGAGGTTGCATTGATAATATTATATAAAAAATATTATTTTAAGGGATGTATTAAGGGGTTAAATTTTTTATTTGGTCCAAAAACAAACTTAAGTTTACATAATAAAGCCACAAGGCCTGCATTAGTAAATACACTATATTGTCGGCAGGGTTTGGCACTGCGACCCGAGTTTTTTAATTTCTGGACGGTTTGTAAGAGGAACGATACATAAAATATGAACATGGTAAATTTACAATAAAAAATGGATCGTCTCATTTAATTTATTGACAGTTTGTAAGTGGCAATATATAGAAAAGGAACATGGTAAGAAATTTTGCGAAACATGGACTGTCCTATTTAATTTCTAGGCGACTTGCAAGAGGAATGGTATAGAAAGGAACATGGTACGAATTTTTGCGAAACACGGACCATACCATTTGATTTCTGAGCGGCTTGCAAGTCGAAAGATATAGAAAAGGAACATGGTAAGAATATTTACGGAACATGAACTGTCCTATGTAATTTCTGGGCGGCTTGCAAGAGGAACGATATAGAAAGGAACATGGTACGAATTTTTGCAAAACACGGACCATACCATTTGATTTATGGGCGGCTTGCAAGTCGAAAGATATAGAAAAGGGACATGGTAAGAATATTTACTGAACATGGACCTTCCCATTTAATTTCTGGATGGCTTGCAAGAGGTACGATATAGAAAGGAACATGGTACGAACTTTTGCGAAACAGGGACCATACCATTTGATTTATGAGCGGCTTGCAAGTCGAAATATATAGAAAAGGAACATTGTAAGAACATTTACGGAACATGGACTGTCCTATCTAATTTCTAGGCGGCTTGCAAGAGGAATGGTATAGAAAGGAACATGGTACGAATTTTTGCGAAATACGGACCATACTATTTGATTTCTGAGCGACTTGCAAGTCGAAAGATATAGAAAAGGAACATGGTAAGAATATTTACGGAACATGGACCGTCCTATTTAATTTCTGGGCGTCTTGCAAGAGGAACGATACAGAAAGGAACATGGTACGAATTTTTGCAAAACACGGACCATACCATTTGATTTATGGGCGGCTTGCAAGTCGAAAGATATAGAAAAGGAACATGGTAAGAATATTTACGGAACATGGACCGTCCTATTTAATTTCTGGGCGTCTTGCAAGAGGAACGATACAGAAAGGAACATGGTACGAATTTTTGCGAAACACGGACCATACCATTTGATTTATGGGCGGCTTGCAAGTCGAAAGATATAGAAAAGGAACATGGTAAGAATATTTACGGAACATGGACCGTCCTATTTAATTTCTGGGCGGCTTGCAAGAGGAACGATACAGAAAGGAACATGGTACGAATTTTTGCGAAACACGGACCATACCATTTGATTTCTGAGTGACTTGCAAGTCGAAATATATAGAAAAGGAACATGGTAAGAAGTTTTACGGAACATGGACTGTCCTATTTAATTTCTGGGCGGCTTGCAAGAGGAACTATATAGAAAGGAACATGGTACGAATTTTTGCGAAACACGGACCATACCATTTGATTTATGGGCGGCTTGCAAGTCGAAAGATATAGAAAAGGAACATGGTAAGAATATTTACGGAACATGAACTGTCCTATGTAATTTCTGGGCGGCTTGCAAGAGGAACGATATAGAAAGGAACATGGTACGAATTTTTGCGAAATACGGACCATACCATTTGATTTATGGGCGGCTTGCAAGTCGAAAGATATAGAAAAGGAACATGGTAAGAATATTTACTGAACATGGACCTTCCCATTTAATTTCTGGGTGGCTTGCAAGTGGAACGATATAGAAAAAAACGTGCTAAGAATTTTTACGAAACATAGACCGTCCCAATGGATTTCTGGACGGTTTGAAAGTGGATCGATATAGAAAGGAACACGGTAATTATTTTTACAAAACATAATGTATTGAATTCATCCGTTGCTGTAGGCAGTCGTTACGTCGGCTTGGGGATTTTTTCCAAACGAACACGAACGTCACATAAGAAAGACGTGCTTCGACTCCCGGACAAGACACTGACCATCAACTTGTATACATACGTCTCTTCAACGACATCAAAGTCTTTTACAGTTTATACTTTATAGTATATAAAACGTGCATTGTTGACCTTCCCAACAAACAACGAGTAACAATGATATATAACCTCCTGTGCCGTTGTTAGGAATTAAATAAACGTTTCATGTGCAGCGGACTTGATCGAAAGAAAATGGTTTATTAACCTTTATAAACAACGACCTTTCGGACTCGTTATTAATTATAAAGAGTTTAATAACAGCCGAGATCACTAAGATGTTGATGCCAGTGGTAGACCAGAGGGGGCGGAGGGGGTGGCTCGCCCCGGGTCCTCTGATCCTGGGGGGCCTCCAAATCTCGAGAAGTCCTTCTTAATCAAATCCCAAACAAGGCCAAAATATGTTTAGTAAGTAAGAGGCAGTTTGGACATGAAGGCCCTGTACGTATACAAAATATAAACGTAGGTAGGTCGTTTATTATAAATATTTGATTTTTTTCGTCAGCCATTACATCTATATTATTCATTTTTTACGAAATTTACACTACAAATACATCAATTTCGAAGCAGACCGGGGTCCTCATTTAGTTTTGCCGCCTCGGGTCTCCGACGGGCTTAGTCCGGCACTTGCAGAGATTGCAAATTATAGACGCTCGATAGAATGTCCAGGGCCGCAGTAAGGGTAGGGCGGAGGGGGCGACGGCCCCGGGCGCATTAAGCAAGGGGCGCCAAAGACGCTGTATTTTTTGACATGAAAAACGACAATGATTATTGCCAGGCTAATTACAATTCGACAAATATAAAATATACAATAAATAATAATACTTTTGCAAATAGGACTAAAGAAAGAAATATAACACTTATTATTAATTTGTATTTCACATTACGTATTTAATATTACAAAAGTAGCAAGCGCAAAGCAAATGCTTGAATCATTAAATGAAAATATTAATAAAATGTCACATTTAGAGTACTACAAACAATTCATTATTTGGGTTTAGTGAAAAGCTATTCAAACATGGGAATAGCATATAGAATTTTTTTAACAATTCCCGTAACCACTACTGCATGTGAGAGGATAGCTCAGTAAACCGAAGCTCATAAAAAATTATTTACGATCTTCAATGAGTCAGAAACGGCTAACGAATTTGGCGATAATTTCTATAGAAATATATTATATAACTAAAAGTGCGAGTTGTTGGAGTCGATTCAGTACTATTTTTTCTATAAATTGACTTAATATCAAACGAATCAGGTCGAATTTATTTTTCAAAAATTTCGCAAATTTGTACAAAGAGAGGGGTCTTCTTACTTTTGGCATTTTAAAAAAAAACTCAAAAATCTCTCAGATGCTAGTTATATCTTTGAAACTAAAAGTGCGAGTTGTTGGAGTCGATTCAGCGCTATTTTTTCTATAAATTGACTTAATATCAAACGAATCGAGTCGAATTTATTTTTCAAAAATTTCGCAAATTTGTACAAAGAGGGGGGTCTTCTTACTTTTGGCATTTTTAAGAATAGCCGAGAGTGTAGCGGCGCTGTTGTTTACATGGCGTTGCTATGGTTCCTCTATTAAGAGTCCCCAGTTCTCGGGTACTAGCCCGAGAGCTGGTAAAAGTGTCAATTGGATTTTCAATTTATTATTAAAAAAAAAATTAATGAATTGAAAATATGAATTGGTGCTAGGCCCAAATAACCTTAGCTGTTGGTGGTCTTTAAAACACAAAAACTCGGGTCGCAGTGCCAAACCCTGCCGACAATATAGTGTATTTGCTAATACAGGCATTGTGGCATTATTATGTGAACATAAGTTTGTTTTTTGACAAAATAAAAAATTTAACCCCTTAATACATCCCTTAAAATAATTAAATTTTTCTAAATTTCAATATTAGACATGGATTTTATCAGTACAACATCTGCACCAAATTAAATACACCCTTCCATAAGTAAATCCGTATCAATAAACTAGTGTTTTCATAAAATTTGAAAGTCCGGTCCTGTCGGGCCGATTTTATTAAAATTTTAGCAGCGCATTTTAATCTCTACTAAAGAGTTAAATTTCAATTTTGAAACAATTCTGACAATTTTTTCGGTATTTTTGGGCCCAAAAACTTTTTGGAACCCCTAAATACAACCCTTAAAATGGTCCGATCGTGCCCATTTTAAATAGGCTTCGTCCGGTGATGGATTCCAACGTGCCTACCAAATTTCGTTAAAATCAATTAACTCTTTCGAAAGTTATTGCCCGCACATATATATATATATATATATATATATATATATATATATATATATATATATAAATATGTATATATAAATATATACATACATATATATATAAACATTTTCAAAAATGGTGCCAAAGTGTTTAGGAGGCTATGAAACGTCGAGAAATTTTGGTTCGACCCCTAGGTCCCGCCATCCGACCGACGCCAATAGTGTATGTGCCATATGGCAAATACACTAAAAAGAAAACTCAAAAATCTCTCAGACGCTGTTTATATATCTTTGAAACTAAAAGTGCGAGTTGTTGGAGTCGATTAGTGAACATTTTTTATGTTTTTCAGTTGTTTGTGTTGGAATATCTTATAAAAATCTTGTATCATGCATTTTTTGATTTTTATTGGGGGGGGGGGGCGCAAATTAAAATGTTGGCCCCAGGCGCAAGATTTCCTTGCTGCGGCCCTGAGAATGTCATAAGCGACTGAGATGTAATTATTTTTACTATATGATTCGTTATTGCGAACCCCCAGTTCCAAAGATTATAATCCGAGAACTAGGAAGAGAATCTTTTGGATTTTCAATTTATTATTAACAAATTAAAAGAGGCTTAAGAAGAGCCAAGCGTGTTGTTTATATGACATTTCTATGGCTCAGGCGCGGATCAAGGAGGGGAGGGCAATGGGGGCAATTGCCCCCCCACCGAGCCTTGACTTCTTACTATTAAACTTATACCTATTATTTGTTTTATTAATTATATAAGGTAGACAAACAGTGCGTTATTCAAATGCAAGTAGAATGTGATGGACATTCAACTAAATAATAATATTTTACCCATTTTTTGGTTACATACACACAAACCACAAAATCAGAACGAATCTCCTGGAAGATAGATAACTCTCATAAAAATTGCCACCGCCCCCTGAGCAAAAACCTGGATCCGCGCCTACCATGGCTTATATTACAAGCTTAGAAGTGGTAAAATTATTTATGTATTGTAGATTATAGACGCTCGACAACTAAGGTCATTAGCATCATCATCATCATCATCATCAACAACATCAAATTAAATTAAACGGCATCACAAAACATCCATGAACGAAGGTGAGATTCGAGCTCATGACAGTTTGATTCAAATGCCATTACGCTAACCATAACACCAACTGTCCTCCGGTAAAATTATCTTTATTTTTATTTATTGTAAATTATAGACGCGTCGACAACTTAGGTCATTAGCGTCTTGATTACATTAAATAAGAATTCACTTAAAACTAATTAAATGACATCACAAAACATCCATGAGTGGACGCGGGTTTCGAACCCACGACAGTCTGATCGAGAGGCCGCGACGCTAACCACTGGACCACACTGCCCTCGGTAAAATTATCAATTGAATTTACTTATTGGTACTAGGTCCCAATAATCCAGCAGTTAGTGCCCTTGAAAATAAATATAAAAAATAAAATTATAAAATCATTTAAGTTAAATTTTTTCCACTAGGTATAGAAAATCTCTTAGACCAGATTAAATTACTGTTTTTTTTTTCTGCTGAAAATGCGAAAAAATAAAGATAGATTCGAGTGATTCACGTTCTGACTATGTCGAAAATTCATTCATAGATTCGAGTGATTCACACTGTGACTATGTCTAAAATTTCATCCATCATCATAAAATTGATAATAAACGATTTTTCCACCTCTTATGAAGTTAATAACCGAACAACAAGCAGATCAAGAAAGCCTCGTCCGTGGATATATCATTGAGTCATCGAGGACAAAACAATAATCTCGAGTCCTGTCAGTAAGGATAATTAATTTACTGTATATGTTATCGACTTCTCTGCAATAATAATCTAACCCTTCTGATATCACAATGTACACGTAGCACCGTAGCCTCTCCGTAGCACAGCAGTGAATGAATGGAAGAGATAGAGATTATGTAAGTGCTACGGTGGGATTGCAGGCCGTATGAGAGCGAGTATATATCGTTACGTATAACTACTGCGAGATATGATTTTGTCACCCTCTCCTGAGGAACGTGTCGCAATCGTTTTATGGTTGATAAGGGCTTGCATATACTATATCATACTCCAGTACCTACCCCCTACAACTCCACCGCGTTTCATTCAAGTTAAAGCGGAGATAATCATTCACACTAGGTGGCCAGAAACAGCTGAATTATATTTACCAGATCCCCAGGGGGAATGTAGTTGTTCTCGTAATTGCATTCCAATGTTCTTTGGGAATTGGCGTTCCCAAGAGCCCGAACTCGTACCAGTCGGTTTATGTATGCCGGCTGGCAGATTCTAATACACAAAGGGATTATTAATTGTTGTGTTAAAGACGCTAATGACCTGAGTTGTCGACGCGTCTATAATCTACAATAATAATAATATATTTATCAAAGTGTTCAATAAAAAGTGGTGGAACCTTTGGTGTAACGATACGAAATGTTATAATTACCACAAAACACCAAACCATAATAGACACTCTCGACGTATGTATCGCCAACCAAGTTGGCATCATCAGGAGATGATTAAAAACCATCTGCTGATGACATTATAACATACCCAAGTGTTCAATGAGAGATAAAATTATACAGGCGTCTAGTAAATCTTCTGTAAGATTTTAACCGGTGATAAGTCTATGTCCATGGGCCATAAAAATAGCAGAACACGAATAAATTAGTTGAAAACCCGTCCGATGCCAAATTGGGAGTTTCGGGCTTAAGTTCCGGCAGTGGCATTTACATTTTTTCTTTTATATTGCCTTTTAAAAAAATAATATGGCGACAGTGTCGTCTGAAAACATAATGTTATTTCACTAATATAGTGAATTTATTTACGGTAATGAATCTATTCATATTGATTATTAATAATTTTAATTGTTAACAATTTTTTTGATATAAAAATATGAAACGAACTTTTTTTGGAGCTAAATGGGACGCATATTTCGTCACGGTATGGGATAAATACCTAAAAGCGAGGTTATGGCCCATTGCGAATACATCTATTTCTGTAAAATATTAAAACTAAATCACAATAAGTACACGTGGGTGGTTTAATTTAATTATTTTATTATTTATATTTTCGAATTTACTGCAACAAATAAAGACTTTCAAAAAATCCGATTAATACATTTTAATTCTTCATTGTCTTATTACTGTAACTTTTTTGATTATGACCCTAATTAAAAAATTGCAAAAGCCTTCGCGACCCTTAAAAATGTTTCCCCACAAAGTACAAAATAGTCTATAAAAAAGATTTTTAGTTAAAGAAATCTCGGTGAGCAAAGCAAATAAATGAGACTTTAAGAGTGACCACGTAGACTTTGTAGATGCTTTATGGGTATACGAGCCGTATCGCGAAGTGAGATTTAGGTACTTGTTTTTAGCTATGGCAGCAATTAGTTTGAATCAACATCTTTGCACTTTTAGTTTTTGTTCGTAGAGAAATCAATGAACAATTAAGCGAGACGGTCACTTAAAAAGTGACCACATGACTTATCGATTGATATTTACAAACAAGTTTAAAACCACTGTTTATGCAAAGCTATGCTGCCTTTCAACTGTTCTTTAGTTTCTATAGCGACAATATTATAAATGTCAACAAACGGTGACAATTAACTAGGAAGTTAATTTTGAAAAGAATTGAAACGTGTAAAAGAAATTCTTGGAATTTGTTTGTTTTGCATTATTATTACTCAATAAAATATAACAAAAACTTTTATTTCAACTGCAGAAAACCGTTGCGTGAAATTGTACTCAAACTATTGCGACAGGTGGATGCACTTATTATTAAAATAATAATATCTATGAGATAAATCTTAGGGCTGGCACATACAATCAATTTTTAATCGCACAACTGTTTAGTTGTTTGTCAGAAGGGACTGCGCATACTATCAACACTAGTGATGTAAATGCGTATAATACTTTGGTATAAAACGTTTGTATAAAACGGTATTATACGGTATGTAAAAAAAATAATATACCTACCCCAGTTTTATACTAGGTATATAAACACTGCGTATTTTACTATTTTATACAGCACGTATAAAACGTTTAACACCGTTTAAAACGGTTTAATACCGTTTAAAACGGTTTAATACCAAAATGAGAACAGGAACTTTTCCTATTTTGCAATTGGCAATACTGAATAATGCAGTGTAACCCTATAGTGTAAAAAAGTAAAAAACCGTTTTATACTGAAAAAATACGGTATTATACCATGGGTTTAATACGCTGTTGCTCGTTTTTACATATATATTGTCATAACTCGTCAGTAAAATAGTCTTTTACACATCTAGATATACAATCTACTATTATAAATTAAAATTGTACAATTTAATAATTTAAAAAAACGGCGTTATCTATGATTTTCTGACGATTTAATTAAAAATGTCGTATACTCGAATAACAGTAGTAATAACATAATGTCTCCACTTTTTATTATTGCAGTATTTCCATTGGGACCCGTTAAAAAAGTAATGTGGCGTATTTTAATTGTCATTAATGCGCGGACAGCATTTACCTTTATTGTTTTGGTGTCAAATATTAGTTATATAAGAGGTTATAAAACAAATGTAAAATTTGATCTAATCAATGAATTTGCAAGTATTATTGAATGTAATATTATTTGAACGAATATTATAACACTTAAATCAAAAACATCAGCTAAACAAATTTAAGTCTTCATTTAATTATATTTATATCCTGTTTCAAGTTTGATTTAAAATTAGTAAACAAATTTCGTCGTTGCCTTTTTACTTCCCACCTCTACTATGGTAGGGAAGTAATGGATTTAGTCCAAAAAAAAATATTTCAAGATTTTAACAGATCTTCACGTTTTGAGACCCTAGCAATCGTTAAAGATCATTTTCTGACTGATGTTTGTGTGTGTATGTGTGTGTGGTCAATTTTTCGCCTTCGATATCGTAAAAACGGAACAACATACGGCAATGCCGATTGTTCTATTGTGTTTATCAGCCTTTAACTTAGATCTGATTAGATTTTGAGTCAAATAGGTTCAGTGGATCCTGAGATATTAAAAAAAACGTTCTCAATGTCACGTATTAACATAGGTAAAAAAATATATAAATTAATTCTAGATGTTATAATATGAAAAAAATGTAAATATTTTTTTTCTCTAAAATGTACAGTTTTCGAGAAAAAAAATATTTACTAAAAAAAATAAAAATTGTACTTAAATCAAGGTAACCATGATTTTTGCTATATTAAGCTAGCCATCAGTAGATCACTAAACATAAAAGAGGGCCATGCTTTTTTTCAAAGAATAAAAAAAGAGTGTTTATTTTTTGCAAATATTTACTAGGTGGGAAGTATAGGACTTGTCATCAGTCGAATTTTTTTGTAGTGTAATACTGGCTTTTGACCGCTTCTTAAGATGATTGAAATTTCTAATTCTAAAGGACTTTCCTAGAACAATAATATATCATGCTTAGTCTTGATTTTTGTTGATGTAATACTGACTTTTGACCGCTTCTTAAGATAATTGAAATTTCTAATTCTAAAGAACTTTTATAGAACAATAATATATCATGCTTAGTCTTGATTTTTGATGGTGTATTACTGGCTTTTGACCGCTTCTTAAAATGATTAAAATTTCTAATTCTAAAGGACTTTCCTAAAACAATAATAATATATCATGCTTAGTCTTGATTTTTGATGGTGTAATACCGGCTTTTGACCGCTTCTTAAAATGATTAAAATTTCTAATTCTAAAGAACTTTCTTAGAACAATAATATATCATGCTTAGTACACCAATGATAAATTGTGTAAAGAATTCATAGGTGAAAGAGAGTAAATTGGTTACACGCAGTAAAAACATGAATACAAAAAAAAAATGTACGAACGAATAGCATTTTACAGTTTACTGCAGTCTGTATAGCTCAGCGGTGCCCCCATAGGACTATACCTAATCAAAACGAAAACTTATGTCATATCACGTTCATCATAACCCTGCTACAGTGGCCCTCAAACTGTTTCTAATCACGGTAACCAACCAATACCGTTCAGTTTACCCACAACTTATTTAATCGACTAAATTAATTTATACCAGCGACTTTATTATCGAGCGTCAATAATCTACACAGAAGTATGTTTCGGAAGTGTCCAAAGGCTCCACTGTTAGTAGGCCGAGGGCAGTATAGTCTAGTGGTTAGCGTGCTTAGTGCCGCAACCTCTGGACTGGAATGCCGTGGGTTCGAATCCCACCTGCGCTCATGGATGTTTTGTAATGTTATTTAGTTTTAAGATAGTTGTTATTTAGTGTATTTGAAAGACGATAATGACCTCAGATGTCGACGCGTCTATAATCTACAATAAATAAATAAATGTTAGTAGGGCTGTCACCTTTGCAAGACTTTAAATCCGAAAATCAATAGAAACAACGCAGATAAAGTATTTCTTAATTATTAAATTTGGCTTTATTGACAATCAAATTATTACACTATTTCAATTAAAGCTTCTATCTTTGGTATTATTTGGCAAAAATTACAATTTGCTATTTCTTAATTATTATACCTATTAGGTATTAATTCTTACTGTAACTTCGGCTGGGACCCCAGGAATTACGGCGTGAACTCGGAACCCGCACATACACCAATCAAACCGGGAAACTCAGGGTCAAATGCGGCGGGGTGACAACCCTGTCAGCTATATTTAAGCCTTCTTAGTCAGTTGTCAACTTTTTTTGAGGTTACACGTTGCTGTCATCATAGTGATGAGCAAAATTGGTCTTGGTCTTGCAGTCTTGGTCTTGGTCTTGCGAAAAAGCAAGACCAAGACCAAGACTATCATTAGACTATCATTAGACTATCATTAGACTAGCAAGACCCAGACCAAGACCTCTTGCAATCTTGGTCTTGGGCTTGCGAAAAAGCAAGACCAAGGCCAAGACTATCATTAGACTAGCAAGACCAAGACCAAGATCGAATGAACAAGCGTGTTAAAAATGATGTAATTTTGATATTTTTTAACATTTTAATAATATAAAGTATTTTGTTAGTTAATAATAGATTGTGAATTATTTTTAATTTGTAACTATGATTATCTTCAGAAGTAAAAAACTAAAAAAAAGACAGATAAAATGAGCAAGACCAAGACTTGATACGCAAGACAAGACCAAGACTAAATAAGCAAGACCAAGACTGAATCAGCAAGACCAAGACCAGACATATTTGAGCAAGACCAAGACCAAGACTGAATCAGCAAGACCAAGACTGTCCAAGTCTTGATCTTGGTCTTGCTTTGCTCATCACTATTGTCATCATTTTCGAATCTGAATGTTTACACATCTCTCGAGGGTACCTGGGACTTAAATGTTTTTGTTAATTTCTAATAACTTTTGACAAATTCTGCGTTAATTTGTAGGTACACCTATAATATATGATAGAAAGGGTAGACGGGGGGAGCAAAAGACACTCCGTTACTCTTCAACATATTGAGGCGAGCACGTTTCAAATATATATACGATTGTTAGTGTGAACCACGTAAAGGTGTTGTAGAGGTACACCAACTCTCTTGTTTCTTTCTCTCAATATATGATGGAACACATCCATTGTTACGTCCATTTCCGGTATTTCTTATACCTCGCCACACGCATATAACACATTCCTACTTACTCACTTACTTACACACCTATCAATAAACTCCTTAGTACCCGTTTCTTATTTGTTTGTTTTGTTTTTTTTTTTTATTCTGTGGGCACAGTTCGAAGATGAATTGAGTTTTGTTTATTTACTATTAACCGCGCGATGTAGCTTAGTGGTAGGTACATCACAGCTAGACTCGCATTCGGGAGGTACTGGGTTCGAATCTCGGCGGGGGCTGATGTGGCTAGGACCTGTTCCTACTGCACCACGCCGAGAAACGGTGCACTGTAAGAAATGAGAAGGCCGATTACATAGATTATCGATGGTCCATTTGTAGCCAGCGATTAATCTGGTAATAGGCACACAAAGAGACAATGGCGTTGCAAACAGGTGTCGCCTGCACATCGCGTGAATCCATAAAAACACATTGCGCATGCGTGGTTACTAATTTTACATTAATTTGCTTTGTGTTCATCTATTTTATATATGTAACTATACATTTTATTTTGTAATTTTTACACACTTTATTGGAATATTACACAAATTATGTAATTTTAATTTACTTTATGTAAAAATCATAAAATTTGTTTAACTTTACAGTAAAAGTCCAAGTTTTTATGAAGTTTTCTGTGTAAAAATAAATAATAATGTAAAATCACTTAGAAAATCGAGCGAATTCTATCTTAACTTTCAAAGTATTTTTACACCCTTTTTTTACAGTGTACTCTATCGCAACAATTCAGGAGCTAGGTTCGACTAAAAACAACAATTTTTATGCATTTACAATACTTTTCTTAAAAATATTTAGAAAGAATGTCGTGTTGTTTAACTCTATACTATTATTCTCTTTCCTTAGTTATGATTTATTTCTAATTATGATAAAATGCGTGTAGTATAGCGTGAAGTGTCAAACATGCCTACATATTTATAGTAGGTTACGCAACCTTCGCAAATATTTAAACCAGTTGTTGATATTTCAAGTAGGTTTTTGACAGCTAATACTGTCTAACTGTATGACATGTCCAAATTCAACATTTCTACGTATGCTGACATACAGTCTCGCTCGATACCATTTTATAAGATTTTATGTATATCTTGCACAGTTGTACATAAATAACTGTCTATTTCAAATGATCATAGTTTCTATTTTGATTGAACAGTAAAATTCGTAAAAAAACGAGATATTCGAGCCGAAAAAAGTTCACCAACGTACACACGCACACACAGACATCTCTATAAAAACTGTAGATTCGGACTTTAGGGACCTCAAAACGTCCAGATATGTCAACATTTTTCATTCGCAAAATCGGACCCATTACAATAACTTCCAATGGGAAGTTAATTAAACAAAAAAAATTCTATACACAAGTATTTTATTCAGAAATTATTGTACAGTCTCGGACTTAATAAAGTTTACACTGGAGTTTTTCAGTGTAAGTTCACAAAAAGTCAGTAGCTTAGCAACAAATTTAGTTTTTAATAGGTAAATGTAAATGTCAAAAATTAAAAGAAATAATTGTCGTTTAAATGCCTCGAAATTATTAAAACGATGAACAAAAAAGAAGAATTATTGCAACATTGGGGGAAGGAATTTGCTAGTATCAAATATTATCAAACCTTTTTATGTTTTAATTGAATAATATTGAGTAATTTGGATTGTATAATAAACAGCTGAGGTGTTTTGTTAATAATTTTTTTATTGAATTTTTAGGATGTAACCTTAGTAATTGATATATTTCTATCAAAAGCCAAATTACAAAAATTAAAAAAATCGGTAACTAGACGATACAGGTGTAAACATTTTTAAATCCGCGACTGTACATTGTTAAATTTTATATCGTTCTAGTGATTCCATAGCAGATATCCCTAAATAAGAAATTTAATTTCCCTACATATATATATAAAAGGCAATGTCTATCTGTCTGTCTGACACTAAACTCGCAAACAATTTAACAGATTTTTATGCGGTTATGAATAGGTAAAGAAAATAATATCTGGGAAGTTTTTAGGCTATATCTCATTGCGGTATTTTAAAGGGGGGGCTGTCATATTTAGGCAACGTCGTTTATGGCTAGTTGGAAATTTAGGATTACTGTTACGAATCACCCTGTATATAAACGGCAGGCAAGAGTTTTGAGAAACGGGGTCTGCTTAGTGAACAACTGTTACCTGCGCGAAAGTTCTAGAGAAAGCGAGAACATACTAGGCTTATGCCACGCAGCATATATAAACAGCCAGTGCAAGTGAGTGAATGAATCAGTCAACGGTGAGTCACACATTCAAGTCTACGGTGGAGCAGTAATATAAATAGTGCCGTGATATAAATAAATGAACTGATAAAATAAATACTAGTATAGTGGTAATAATTACAATTTATTGTATATAGTTGTTTTGTTTTGCTTTGTAATTACTGTTTAGTTATTGTTTACTTGTGTTGATTGTTAGAACTGACTTTTCGTTGTTGAATTCATTATTATTGTGTTTTTAATTATTGTAAATAAATATTTATTCCGTCAACTCAGAAAACAGTTTTGTAACATTACGAAATGTACAGTGACATGAGTAGTATTGGGTACCTTCAGTTTATCGAACGTCTGTTCATAATAATTGACAGCCAGTCAAAGACACATTTTACAGGTTACAGATTATGCAAATGATTTATAATCATCAATTACTTGCCGGACTCAATTTCCGGCATACGAATTGCAGATCTAATCAGGGCTACTGACCAAATTATTACAATTTTAAGATTTTCAAGATCAAGTCAAATATCAAACCTTTAACAACATTGCCTGAGTGAATGAATGAATTATGAATTATAGACGCTCGACAACAGAGGTTCCTGAGTACTACTTCACAAATGGATTTGACAGATCAAGATTTTCTTAAGTAGGTACTAATAATATCATTTCAATGTCTATAGGTAGATGCAGTGGCGGCTCCTCTATGAGAGCTGCGGAGCTGCCGCACTGCCAGAAAATAACGCACAATTCAAAAAAAATATTATATAAATCTGCATAATATGTTTTAATTTCATAATCACATAGCATTATTATGAATGACGGCATGCCGCAGGCCTATATTCTATAAACAGTCCTGCAGGAGGTGCTGCAGTTTGTGTTGCACCTAAATCCAATGTGTTAAAGAGAGATGACTTAGTAAAAATGAGACAGATTTATACGCGTAAAAGCCAGAACGGGTGCACAGAACCTAGTACAGTATTATTTTTCTTGGTTATAATACCGTATTATATAGCAATGCAATAAGGTGTCTTCGTGGTGTAGCGGTAACGTAGTGGCTCTATAAGCAATAGGTCTCGGGTTCAAATCTCAATACAAACATACCTTATTATGTTTTTTAATAAATAATTAGATAAATATCATAAATAAATATATTTAATAAATTAATAATTTATTAAATTAAATTAATTTTTTAATATCTTTATTTTATTATTTTATCGTCTTTTTTACAAACGTTTAGTACTAGCATGCGGGATAAAATGTTCGGAGTTATTTTTGTTTTGTTATCTAAAAGAAGTATAACTTCTGACGTGCGTACATAGTACACACACACTCTTTTTTTAATACAATAAAAAATATTGCTATAAAAATCACTTTACGATTTTAGCGCTAGCGAAATCATTGTAGGTATAATGTATAGGCAAATTATTCAGATCAAAAAATACACTTAAAAATTGCATCAAATGTATTTTTTAATTTTTTTTTCGAGGTTCCCTCATTAGGGGGGGGGGCTACTCCAATCTCCGGGTTGACTCTGCAGAACACCCATTTAAAATGTTCACGCGCCGCCACTGGGTAGATGTCCTAGAAAAAAATTAATGCAAGGAATCGCTGTTTGAAAATCTTCAAAGCTTTTAATATTAAAAGTTTTTTTTTCTAAAAATGGACTTAATAGATCCCAAATACTATTAAAACTAGCAGACTAATTTGTCGTCTTGTTTAGTTTCTAAATTCTAAATTTAATTCAATAGGAAAATTTCGTTGTAGGTAATCATAGATTTATTGGTAGATAGCTTTATGAATAATAGAGTCCAAAATAAATTATTTTTTTTAATAAATATCTGGAGACTGGACACCAGATGATACTAGTGTTCCTCGTTATCTTCGTCTATATACAATAGTGATGAGCTGGGCTTGAGAATAGCCGAGAGTGTAGCGGCGCTGTTGTTTACATGGCGTTGCTATGGTTCCTCTATTACAAGTCCCCAGTTCTCGGGTTCTAGCCCGAGAGCTGGTAAAAGTGTCAATTGGATTTTCATTTTATTATTAAAAAAAAAAAAAAATAATGAATTGAAAATATGAATTGGTGCTAGGCCCAAATAACCTTAGCTGTTGGTGGTCTTTAAAACACAATTCACAATAGTGATGAGCAAAATTGGTCTTGTACTTGTAGTTTTGGTTATTTAATTTTATTTATTGTAGATTATAGACGCGTCGACAACTTAGGTCATTAGCGTCTTAAATTACATTAAATAGCAAATAACTTAAAACTAAATAAATAACATCACAAAACATCCATGAGCGAAGGTGGGATTCGAACACACGACAGTCTAGTCTAAAGGATGGTACCAAGTACGCTATCCACTAGGAGGTCTTGGTCTTACAAAAACCAAGACCGATACAGTACTTACAATAGCAGAACCATGAGACCTAGACCGAATGAACAAGACCAAAACCAAGACCAAGACCAAATGCGCAAGACTATAGTTAGAGTTTATTTACTCATAATTTATAACTTAAATAATTATACATAAAACTAACATATAGGCCTCTGATGCTTAAAAAAATTATTAAATAGGTACCTAAGTATAAAGTTTTAAATATGCTAGACCAAGACCAAAGCTAAATACGTAAGACCAAGAACAAGACCAGGATTAAATACGCAAGACAAATACCAAGACTAAAGGAGTAAGACCAAGATCGATGCCAAGACTACCACGGTTTTGATCTTGCTTTGCTCATCACTAGTCTACAAGTACTGTAAGATTCATTTTGCCTTAGCATGAATTGTAGAGTCAATAGATGCCATAATAATTAATTGTTCTGCATTTCCTGCTAAGAAAGATAGTTTTTTGCGATTTTTTCCCATATAACAAAAAATAGGTGTTCTAACAGCTATTAGGCCTTCTGAGAAAATAAAAATTAACATTAACTATCATGGGTAGTAAATGGTAATGCCAGTTACACAAATTATGTAATGCCTGTATATTTGTTTCATTAATAAATCTTTTATCATAGCTAATAATTAAAATTCAAAAATTAATAATTTGAGAACCCTGTATTTTTCATTGGTACTTGCGAATAAATTAACGAAATGTTTTAATCCAAGAGAAGTTTAATTTGTCACTCAATCGATAAGTAGGTTAAATCAAATCCACTATACGTAAAAGTAGAATTTAAAAAATTTGTTATAAGGATTTTATACAAGTATGTTTTTTTTTATAAACTTTTCTTCGATCGACTAGTTCATGTGAAGAAAAAAAATGGCCTTCGTTAATTAGTTTATACACGGTTTCCATTTTTGGATTTATAACAGGTGTAGGTATTTTTTTAATTAGTGAAGGTTTTACAGCAAAAAAACATGTTACAATTAATGTTATTTCTTATACAGTCACATTTCAACATATTATTCGCAAAGAATGGATTGCTTGACAATACTATCAATACCAGGTGGCGGAGCTACGATATTATAAATTTCCAAATTTGATATCTCTTCAGTTATAGAGCATAATATAAACCAACCATAAAAACAAAGTTCGATTACAACAGGGTGATTTTGTTTAAAATAAAACTTTGCTGCCTTTTCTTACTTAGAAAGATTTCACACTAAATCCAGATTTTTTAGGTTCAATGAATATTGAATCACTTGAAGAGGGATTGAACCTTTGATGTAAAGACATCGAATATTAAAAATAACCACTAACACTTGCTAACCATGTTAGCATCATCTGAAAATGATTAAAATTCTTTTAATAGTCTTAATTTTTAGCCGACGAAATTTGTAATTTGTTGGAGATTTTTATTTCAGGAATAGGTAGTCAATATATAATATATAAGTACATTTATTGTACTTATAAAAAGCAGCGATGTGCCATACGTCAAGGTAATTAAAAGTTAAATTTAAATTGTACAAACGTTTTTTACATGAAAATAGCCATAATTATCCAAGAATGTTTTATAGGAATGATATTCAAAATATCAAAATTATAAACAACACTTGAAAATTCTACGGATAAACACAAGTTCGACGATCGTTTCGGACACTCAGTCCATTTTCAGGAGTATAGACTTATAAGTATAAGTCTTATAAGTATAAAAACTCGGGTCGCAGTGCCAAAACCCTGCCGACAATATAGTGTATTTGCTAATAGTGGCATTGTGGCTTTATTATGTAAACTTAAGTTTGTTTTTGAACAAAATAAAAAATTTAACCCCTTAATGCATCCCTTAAAATAATATTTTTTTTCTTAATTTCAATATTTTTATCAATGCAACCTCGGTACCAAATTAAATACACCCTTCAGTAAGTAAAGCACTATCCGCAAACTAGTGTTCTCATAAAATTTGTAAGTCCGGTCCTGTCGGGCCGATTTTATTAAAATTTCAGCAGCACATTTTAATCGTTACTAAAGGGTTAAATTTCAATTTTGAAACGATTCTGAGAATTTTTTCGGCATTTTTGGGCCCAAAAACATTTTTCAACCCTTTAAAACTACCCTTAAAATGGTCCGATTGGGCCCGTTTTAAATAAGCTTCGTGCGGTGATGGATTTCAACCTGCCTACCAAATTTCGTCAAAATCAATTAACTCTTTCGAAAGTTATTGCCCGCGCACACACACACACATATATATATTTGTATATACAGGGCGCCCTATTTCTTGACTGTTATATGGGTAACTTCGTTATTTGTGATGGTAGAGAATAGGTTAAATTAGCAAAGTAGTGCAGTTTTTCACAAGGAATGCAGTCGTGAAAAGATAATTGATATACCGGGTGTCAGTAAAAAGTTATATGGAAAAAACGAAATTTCCAATATTTTTGTTATGCCTCGTAGATCCATCGTTTGAAGAGCTAGAGAAAAATGTTTTAGATGTTTTTTAAACAATTTCACAAGCAGAATAAGGCTATCTAAACAGTTTTTGGATAGTTTTTGTAATATTCGTGTACGGGAGTGAGGTTATGTTTTTTTAATGGGAATAATAGTTGGCTATGGTCGTAATAGAAAGACTTTTTTTTTTCTCTATTCAACCATGTAATATAATGTACACATTTAATTTGAAAAATTTTGAGATATAAGCATTTTTAAGATTTTTTAGTATCAAATCAACATAGCCATGAAACAAAACAAAATCATTTGTTTCACGTTACAAATTAATTAGTTGGCTACTTAATTCTGACAGTTTGCATACCACTTATTACGATTTTTTTATTTTACCTCTAAAAAATGTCTTACACCAACGAAGAAAAAAACGACATGTTATTTTGCTATTATAACCAAAACCGTAATCCGCAAGCAGCAGCAAATTTATATTTTGAAAGATTTATAGAACGCAGGCAGCCTCATCAACGAGTATTTGCCAAATTAGAAGAAAATATTCGATTATATGGTTCATTCACAAAACCCAAAAGTGAGAGAAAGTTCGATGTCGTCACTGAAACGAATGTGTTGGCGTATGTTAACTTTAAACCAGAATCCTCAACTGCTGAAATTGCACACTACTGCAATACTACGAAGGAAACAGCGAGAAGTATTTTAAAAAATCGAAAATTTCACCCTTATCACTATTCCATATCTAATACGTTGTACCTCAGAGATAATCAAAGACGAATCAGATTTTGCCGCTGGTACATTTCTAAATGCCAAGTTGATCCGATATTCTGGAAACACGTTTTATTCAGTGATGAAACGAAATTTACAAACAATGGTATATTTAATCGGCACAATACCGTAATGTATTGTCAAGAAAACCCCCATCTTAACCGCGAGAGAAGGAATCAAAACCATTTCGGTATAAATGTCTGGTGTGGAATATTTTGTGGTAAAATAATTGGTCCCTTTTTTTACGATTACAATTTAAATGCGGTGAATTACCTTAATTTGTTGAGACACGAGCTGGAAGAATATTTAGATGAATTATCTCTAGATATTCGTATAAATTTAAAATATTTTCAACAAGATGGCGCGCCTGCGCATACTTCAAGACTAGTCACACAGTATTTGACGGAACGTTTCGATAATGTTATTGGAAGTAATACAGAAATTGACTGGCCTGCCCGGTCACCTGATCTAACCCTCTTAGATTTTTTTCTTTGGGGTGTTTTGAAAGACAAAGTGTATGCAACAAACCCGGAAAATCTAGAAGATTTAAAAGCCAGAATTCAATCTGCTATTAGAGATATTGATACGCGCACCATAAACAAAGTTTTGCGAAGTGTCAGGAAACGCTGTTTATTATGTATTCAACAAGGTGGAGGACACTTCGAACATTTAAAATAATATTATTAATAAGTTATAGTTTTATACGGTTGCTTTTTTGTTTACTTTAATTTTTCTTTTCTCTTGTTTCATGGCCATGTTGATTTGATATTAAAAAATCTTAAAAATGCTTATATCTCAAAGTTTTTCAAATTAAATGTGTACATTATATTACATGGTTGAATAGAGAAAAAAAAAGTCTTTCTATTACGACCATAGCCAACTATTATTCCCATTAAAAAAAAACATAACCTCACTCCCGTACACGAATATTACAAAAACTATCCAAAAACTGTTTAGATAGCCTTATTCTGCTTGTGAAATTGTTTAAAAAACATCTAAAACATTTTTCTCTAGCTCTTCAAACGATGGATCTACGAGGCATAACAAAAATATTGGAAATTTCGTTTTTTCCATATAACTTTTTACTGACACCCGGTATATCAATTATCTTTTCACGACTGCATTCCTTGTGAAAAACTGCACTACTTTGCTAATTTAACCTATTCTCTACCATCACAAATAACGAAGTTACCCATATAACAGTCAAGAAATAGGGCGCCCTGTATATATAAATAGACATTTCCAAAAATGGTGCCAAAGTGTTCAGGAGGCTATGAAACGTCGAGAATTTGGGTCGACCCCTAGGTCCCGCCATCCGACCGACGCCAATAGTGTATGTGCCATATAGCAAATACACTAATAAGTATAATAAGTCTTATAAGTATAAGTCTTATAAGTTAAGTCTTATAAGTATAAGTCTATACTCCTGAAGATGAACTAAGTGTTCGAAACAATAGTCGAACTTATGTTTATCCATAGAATTTTCAAGTGTTGTTTAAAATTTTGAAATTATTTTAATTCTGTGAAAAATGATATCCAAAATGTCCTACAGACTTTGCGAACAGCTAAGCTGGAATAATTCTGTCAGTAATACATCAAATCTTGGGACACTGATCCTAATTTGAAAAGGATTTTAATTTTATTTAGGAGATTTTGAAAAGCATTTTAGAAGAATTGGCTACTACCTAGATGAAATCTAACACTTAAGAGGGATTTTTTTTTTGACTGGAAAACTAAATCTAGACTCAACATAGAATCTCAACAATTATAATAAACAAGTTGAAAATGAAAAGCTTAGATAAAATCCAACACTTACGAGAATTTTTTTGACTGGAAAACTGAATCGAGAATCAAAATAGAATCTCAACAATTATAATAAACAAGTTGAAAATGAAAAGCGTAGATGACATTTAGTCTTAAGTAGGTTTGAATGGCCGACTCAATGACAAGAGCGTGAAGGATTTGTTTGTGTGGCATTGTTTGGTGTGTTGGTACTGTTTTAAGGTGAGGTCGTGTCATCCAATATCGTCGTTCCATCTACAGTCACACCTGCCCTGATGACGTATCGTAAATACAAACCTATTGTTGTAGTTTTACCATAGAGCAAACACGCGCGAATCAACAATACCATTGTTATTTAACCCTTAACCATACTTCGTTTATCTGGGTTTCAGGAAATTGTATTGAAGAATTCTTATATTATATTTGATGCCACCAACTGATCCAGGGTTATCTGGACTTAATAATAAATTGAAAATCCAATGTATCAACAATACTTATGTGTGTGTGTGTTTTAAAGACCACCAACAGCTAAGGTTATTTGGGCCTAGCACCTATTCATATTTTCAATTCATTATTTTTTTTTTAATAATCAATTGAAAACCCAATTGACACTTTTACCAGCTCTCGGGCTAGAACCCGGGAACTGGGGACTTGTAATAGAGGAACCATAGCAACGCCATGTAAACAATAGCACTGCTACACGCTCGGCTATTCTCAAGCCCAACAATACTTATGTACATAACAACAAAAAAGGCGCGGATTTGAGATTAAGCTTTCTTTTTCTGTGTCCAAGTAAAGTAAATAAGGGCTTCCAAACCGGAATTCCGAAATTACTCAATTCCGGAATTTTAAACGGACTGAAAACATTTATATCGGAATTGCGAAATTAATATAAATATTAAAAATTAACAATTTGAAAAAAGCACCGCATCTTAAAGCACAATAAAAGGCTTTTTAAAGGTTTACAAGAAAAATAATTAATAATAACAGACATCATTCACCTGCAAGTTTTATTATTGTTTTTCATAGAACGAAAATAATGTTTTCATAGTACGGAGTGAAGAAAACAATTTGCTAGAAATTAATTTACTCTTCACAAAATAATAAAAGTACAATTGTCGTTTAACACCTGCAGATCCAGTGTTAAAATTAGAAGTGGCTTAGCTGTACAAAATTTACATCAACAGACCGTTCCTACACCAGAAATCATCGCTGTGAATTTAAAGCAGTAGATTATAGACGCTCGACAGCACAGGTCATAAACGTCTTACTGTTTTGTTGATGTTTGTTATAATTTTGCAGGGACAAGGTTTTATTTTAAGCAAGCGAAACCACACCCTGACTTCTTCCGATTTTTACACCTATAACGTTATAAAGCAATCCTAGACATTATAATAGCACATAATATATATATAGGTGTATGTTAGTTTGATATAACAACACATGGTGTCTCTGCTTGGCTCTCTATGTGTGAGTATGTGTGTGTGTTTATAATATGTTCGCAGATATGTAAATGAATGGTGATAGTTATTTTGTTATGTAAATCGTTTGGACATGACACGAGAGTCGAGACAGTTAAAATGCAGTAATTCACCAGTCAGTGTTTTAAACATCACAATTTATTTGTTATGTGGCATTAATAATAAACGGTTATACAAGCACTGCACAAAATGGTTCGAGGACTGTTTTTGATAGAAATGAAAAAGTCGAAATTAAACGGAGAAACAATAAAAACCGTTCTACACTTAATTGTTCTCTTATGCTGGGTTGCAAAAAGCATTTTCAAACTAGTAGACAGACAGATACAAATTCCGACAAGCCGTGAGGTGGGTCGTTTATTAGGACTAAAGTGCGACCCTTGAGGTCCACACGACGAACTTCTCAGTTTGATAAATATTTAAAAATAATAATTAAATTAGATATTACACAGACAAGTAATCATTTTAATCATTAAAACATAATTATTATTTATTTTTAACAATAATTAAAAAAAACGGCTGACCCAATTTTTATAAAATTTATGTTGGATCAAAATGACGTTAACACGCCTCGATTGACACCCTAACAAAGTCGATATAATTTTTTATTCACGAGATTTTGAGTAAAATTTACTTTTTGGAGTCTATTTGGTTAAGAAAAAAGAACGGCTGAACCGATTTTGAAAACATTTCTTTCAGGTCATATTTACGTTAATACGCGTCGATTGGCACCCTAACGTAGTCGATATCATTTTTCATTCTCGAGATTTCGTCTTAGAAAGAAATGGACACATACGTACGTATGTACGTACATACGTACACACACACACCCGGACATCTTTCTAAAAATAGTGTAAAAATAGTGTAGTGACCTTGGAACATAAAAATTTGTTATACATTTCGATTTTCGGACCCATTACAATAACTTCCAATGTGAAGTTAAAAAGATTGTGATCATATTATTATGATTACAGTTTTTGTAAATGCAGGAGCAGTCTAATGTCGTTATCAAACTCCCTGACATGTAGAACACAAAACACAAAAACATAGAAAAATATCGCTTTTCAAGCTAAACTATGATCAAAATGCCTAGAAAAATGTTGTTTCGAAGTGGAAATTGTGCAAAAAATTATGTATTCCATGGCTACAAAGATTAAGATTTATTTTTATGGACGTATCTATTTATGAATGAATGCTATATGACATTCATTCATAAATACACACGTCCATAAAAATAAAACTGTACCATACTTATAGTAAAAACAAATAGATAAATGACAATTTTATTCAGGTGTGCAAGCTTTCACGGCCGGCATTGTTCCAAGTCTTCATGGTTTCCGGGCTTGTAGGCCGTGGTCCGGTGGTATTTCTACCTGACGTTTCGTCTACAAATGCGATAGACATTCTGACCTGTGAGCCGCCAAGGAGAACACTTCGACCGCTGCCACATCGCCTTTGAGAATGTTTGCCGCAGTTGTAGACGAAACGTCAGGTAGAAATACCACCGGACCACGGCCTACAAGCCCGGAAACCATGAAGACTTGGAACAATTTTATTATCAATGTAACATTAAAAATTAAATCTTTTCCTGATTTAACTTCTCAACAGGCACGCCAATTTACTAATATGGAATTATTATACAAATAATAGTTTTTAGGAAACAAACAATATTCACAAAATAAAAATTTAATAGATACTAATTTTTATTACACTTGCAAGGTTGGAATTGACATTAATTTAACGATTTTTGTTAAAAAATCAATTGAAAACAATAATTTACATCGACTCTACAATCCGTCCTTGCATGCGAAATAAAATAATTAAAATGTCGTAATAAATCTCAACCAGAAATAGATCCAACATGCAAAAATATCAAGGTGATTAAGAACTTAAAAAACATTTAGAAAAAAAAAATAGTTCCCTGTTCTCGAATACGATTGCAGCTACATATACCTTCAAGCTGACCTAGGAGGATGGAATATAGCATACGCACTACATTCGAACTGTTCGAACTATCACAAGCGTCATTTTCGCGACAGACTTCCCTGCCATCATCCGAATCACTTTTCGCAGAATTTTTGTGGGGAGACGCGGTGTGAAAAGGTTTTCAAATTGTAAATTGTGTTTTAAAGACCACCAACAGCTAAGGTTATTTGGGTCTAGCACCAATTCATATTTTCAATTCATTATTTTTTTTTTTAATAATAAATTGAAAATCCAATTGACACTTTTACCAGCTCTCGGGCTAGAACCCGGGAACTGGGGACTTGTAATAGAGGAACCGTAGCAACGCCATGTAAACAGCAGCATTGCTACACGCTTGGCCATTCTCAAGCCCTGTTTTCAAATTAAAAAATGAAAAAGTAACTACTTAAACGTTTTTATTTAATGAGACATTCAGTAGAACTTTTTAAAAAGTAAATTTATGTAAATTGATAAACAATAAAATTTAAATAAAAAAACAAGTATGAGTTGGATGAAGTTGGTAGCTGTTATATATGAATAGTTGTGTATATATATTATATTAAAGTTGGCAGTATTGTAACACGGTTGGCAGTACTTGAGCTGTTGGTATCTTCACCATATCTTATATATTATGGTACTACATACTTCACATTAGATTATTAGACATATCAGAATTCATTTGCATATTGTATTATACAACCCAAATATCGACTGTTTTATTTAAAACGCGAAAAAATAAATTTTTTTGTAAGTTTTCCAAAAAGCTGCCAATACATAAATAAATTTTATATTGCGGAATCAAAGTGATGCAAGGGTGCATTTACGCCACAGCATATAGAAACATCAGCAGATTCACTCGATTGTCAGTACGTTGATGTTTGTCAATCAATTTCTAAGCCCAAAAAATAATGATAAACAGATATAACCCTAATAGTTGGTGATCGTAAATTAAAAAAAATGTCATTTCCATCATTAAAAAAATAAATATTAAAAGTGTTCGGGATTCGGACCTGGGTTTGACGTTTGTACCTGTCTGAGACGTTAACATAGTTATACATGTTGTGTTTTGTTTCACATGTCAACCACTTCCAACTATTTCGGTTAGTGATGTGCGATACGAGATGTTTTTACAATCGAAACAATTGTAATCGTTCATAATAACAATCGAGTCTACAATCGACTCGGAGTTTGATTTAACAATCGAAATGTTCGATTGTTCAAGGCAATTATTTGCCACATAGGTTGTAGCAATAGCAGCGAATGAGAATACATATAATCGCGATTCAAGGTTATATGCTAGTCGACTGACGTTCACACGACCCGTTGATTGTTCACTGTTTACACTGTTCAGTCGGTACTCACTACCTGTGATCTTTTCACTATTAAATTCGTACTACGCGATTACTGCACAATCGACCATCGACTCGACCACGCAGTTGTTGAGTGATGAACGACTGTATATTATGTGGCTCTCGACAGTGTACGATTCGGTCTCGGTGAACTATGAAACAACAACAATCGAGTCCAAGTGACAACCATCGAGAGTCATCGAGATGTTTGAACAATCGACTAAAATATTTCGTAATCGCGCATCACTAATTTCCGTAACATCTAATATTTCTAAAATGCCACCCTAGTATGAGACAGACATTATTTACGTCAAAAAAAATGGTACGCGTCGAGCAGAACACTTTGTATATAGATAACAACATTGTGTTTGTCTATTATTTTTATTTATAATAATTATAGCTCAATTAAAAATAACAGGCTTCTTACTTTTCATTAATGCATACAGCAATCGTACTATATAGAGATATACTATGTAATATTATGATTGCTGTTATACATGTTATGTTATTTATTGGTTTAAAAATAATTTGAATATATTTCATTATCGTCTATCCAAATTTCACGCTCATTTTGTGGCCCACTTACAGTTCTGTTAATGTTAACGTTTCACTTAACACTTCCGTTTACTTGCAAGAATCACACAATACTATAAGAATGAGACCGAGATATCATCACTCGACAACGGCTATTGTTCCGGTCTCCACCCTTCAGTATGGGTGGTGACCGGAACAGCAGCCACTCCACTTACTTGTACTTCGTCTCTAGATTCCTGTCTAAGGTGTAGACACAATACTATAAGAATGACACCGAGACGTCATCACTCGACAACGGCTATTGTTCCGGTCTCCACCCTTCAGTATGGGTGGTGACCGGAACAGCAGCCACTCCACTCACTTGTACTTCGTCTCTAGATTCCTGTCTAAGGTGTAGACACAATACTATAAGAATGACACCGAGACGTCATCACTCGACAACGGCTATTGTTCCGGTCTCCACCCTTGAGTATGGGTGGTGACCGGAACAGCAACCACTCCACTCACTTGTACTTAGTCTCTAGATTCCTGTCTAAGGTGTAGACACAATACCATAAGAATGACACCGAGACGTCATCACTCGACAACGGCTATTGTTCCGGTCTCCACCCTTGAGTATGGGTGGTGACCGGAAAAGCAGCCACTCCACTCACTTGTACTTCGTCTCTAGATTCCTGTCTAAGGTGTAGACACAATACTATAAGAATGAGACCGAGACGTCTTTAAATAATTTCTTACGTGAATACAAATGTATTTGTGAATTAATTATTTTTCAACTTCATGTTTGTTTGTCAGTCAATTTAGGTCAAATCTTGCAAGGCAATTTTGAACCTCTTCCACATATCCGATCTATTTGAAATGTTGTACACAATGTATAATTCTTAATGACAACACATGAATTAACCCTTTTAAGAATTAAATAATCAATTAATCAATGGATTTTAATAAATTATTATTTTAATAGTAAAAATTTTGAGACAAAAAAATATATCTACAAGCTAAAAAACTTTTTAAAGACAAGTTCCTATTGAAATGTACCAAAAATAAAAAATATTCTTTAAAAATTAGATTCATTAAAGCATGGGTCGTGACATAGTTTACGATCCACGCTTTTATAACCATAAAATAACCTAAAATATTAAATGTTATTATTTCCTTTTTAGTACATTTCACTAAAAGCTTATCTTTAAAATGTTTTTTACTTGTTTTAACATTGCGAGTAAATATTAAACATTTATTATGTCACAGTCTTTACAGCTTCTGGTCTGACATTTTATTGAATCCCAATTATGTTGTGCAAGGTTGAAACATTATTGATATGAATCGATCTTTATAGACAATCATCTTTGAAAGACTTGAGGCCATCACGGAAACTGACTGGTTTTTGGTGAGAATATGGTTTTGTATCCGAATAAAAAGCACTCAATAGGTATATATTCTGCTCTTTTTAGGTTTATATATCCAGTGGACTCGTACACTAAACGCTTAAAATTCGAAAAACAATTAATTTGATTTAAAATTTTATTATTTTAAAATACGGCATTTTCGTTTTGGTGACATCTCTTGAGGCAACTCAAGAACCATGAAGCCCTTAATGTCGTTGAATGATTCCGTTATTCAATTCAAGAATAAATAATTGTATAACAAGAAATTTATACTCGTAAATTCAATCGAACATTAATTCACATTAAATCAACTTATTTCTTTAAAAATTAATACTTAGAGACGCGCTGATCAATGGGTACATTAATTTTAATTACATCATCCATTTCAAATCGAAAAGAAACACTAGCTAATAAAACTTCTGAATAATTATTTCAAATAAAGCAAATCGTGTTTCTAATAAATAAAAACGGATGTAAGACCTTAAAATTATCAAAATATACAGAAAAGGGAATATTTTAAGTTTTTATAATCGTCGTAATTTTTTTAATCAAGATAAAACTAATTAATTAACAACGACGCGACGTGATAAAACACTGCCCACAAAATTAAAACTCTTTACGTATTTTACGAAGATCTAGCCACCTGGAAAAGATGTTACTCATTTTTTTTAAACACAAAACATATGCAAATCGCTACTGGAATTTAAGATTAAGGTAGTAATTAAAACAAAACAGCGTATTCAGGTAGCTGATTTTAAACACCGACCAACTGATCTAAAATATTCAAATTCTATTCATTATCTATAGATACGTAAAATATTGTAATTTTATTATACAGAAATAAGTTCCCATGTCAATACTAGCGTATTTTTAAATTTATAAATTGCATAATATTTGTTTATACAAAATAAACAAACGTTTCGACAAAACTCGAACTGATTATCCCTTATAACTAAAGGTACGTGCAGTATGGAGCTGGGATTCTAGATGGTAGCGTAGATCATAGCAGGGCTTGCTTAAATTAATGCATTGTTATATATGCGAGCGTACACAACGAAGCAGTGAGTGTAGCAGGTATAAGCGCTGTTACAAGAGCTGGTAGATACAAGAATGTATCTCACCATTCTTTCAGCGCGCTGACTACTACAATCAACGTGTGACAACTTTCAAATGGCCGTTACAAGTTTCGCAATGGATGTGACTAATTTAATAAGTGAAATTTTGCCAATTTTTTATTAATTTGTTTTGAGTTTTTGCTAAGACGTATTTAAAAGTGTTTCATTCGTAAATATTCAAAAAAGCGGTTTGGGTAAAATTTTAATTCTTGGTATAAATGATGAAATTCGCCATGTTTAGATCGTTTTCTATTAATAGGGTGGACATGATAGCTCCTACCCAAATTTGTATTTAAAATATACCACTTTGTAGCAGAAGAACACAAATATTCGTCTTCACTATCTGACATTTCAAACGCCATTTAAGCTTGTATCAATGCTAGTATCAAAGCTTCGTTGTGCAAACCTATAAGCGCTTATAATTTCAGCCACCATCTACCATACATGCTACCATCTAGAATCCCAGCTGCGTACTGCACGTACCTTTACAAGAGTAAGTCTACATAGTACATCAACCTCACAGCGTCCCTCCCTGAATTTTCTAGGAGGAAGTCCGAGGAACTTGTCATCATCTCATAATACATAGTATAGATACTAACTAAGTATTCATACGTAAAATTTAATCAAAATCGTTACAGCCATTTTCTAGAAAAAAAATATTTTCCAGTTTTCTTCTACATTTCAACTATATTTCGTGCAGCGGGAAAGTAAAAAATGGTCTAGTTTTAAGAAATCTGCATATAACATTTTTTTTCTACATTGTTACAGATGTTAAAAAGTAAACAGTTCATACAGAATCAATTATAAATTCCAGCAATTCGTGTAACTATACAGACAGACAGACGGACACAAACGCACACAGGCGTACAGGTACATATTAACCAAAACAAACTTCTCATATCATAGCAGGCGCTGTTTGCATTCGACCATCCTGATAGATCGAATCATTGACCTATAAAGTGGTGTAGGCGAACCCAATTCACGCATTAAATATAGTCAACTTTCTCTCAAAACACATTTTTTCTCCAGCTCCAAAGAATATTTCTTACATAAATCAATAACAATATTAAATAGATTTATACGGCTGTTTTGCAATTGAAAATTTTTATTGGAAGAGTAGCCAATTACATAATTGATTCCTGCAAATACCGGACAAAATCATTTTGACAACCATAGTGAAATAATTTTCACCTACATGAATAGCTCTCGCTATTACGATGATTCACATCTACAACCTAGCTTAAAGTGACCACACGTCCCGATTTTGGCGGGACAGTCCCGCTTTTTGGTGGACTGTCCCGCGTCCCGCCGATTTTTAAAAATGTCCCGCTTTTTAGAAAATATTTGCATTTCTTATTTTAAATGTACCTACTGTAAAAATATATTACCTATTATTTATTAAGTATTATGCTGAATATAAAGGAATAAAAAATACATAAAAAAACACATAAAATGCATGCAGAGTAAACTAAATTAGGCAATGTACCGAGTTAGATTTACTCGGTGGTGTTCGATCATTGTCGTTACGTCTCGGCTTAATTTTTTTTTAAATAAAAAATTTAATTTGATTAAAAATCATGATGTTCAAATTATTATTTTTTACAAATATTTTTATAGTTACCAATAATTAATAAAAACTCGGGTCGCAGTGCCAAACCCTGCCGACAATATAGTGTATTTGCTAATGCAGGCCTTGTGGCTTTATTGTGTAAACTTAAGTTTGTTTTTGGACAAAATAAAAAATTTAACCCCTTAATACATCCCTTAAAATAATATTTTTTTTCCTAATTTCAATAATATTATCAATGCAACCTTTGTACCAAATTAAATACACCCTTCAGTAAGTAAATCACTATCCGCAAACCAGTGTTTTCATAAAATTTTTAAGTCCGGTCCTGTCGGGCCGATTTTATTAAAATTTTAACAGCACATTTTAATCTTTACTAAAGGGTTAAATTTCAATTTTGAAACGATTCTGAGAATTTTTTCGGTATTTTTGGGCCCAAAAACTTTTTTCAACCCCTAAATACTACCCTTAAAATGGTCCGATCGGGCCCATTTTAAATAGGCTTCGTGCGGTAATGGGTTCCAATGTGTGTACCAAATTTCGTTTAAATCGATTAAGTCTGTCGAGAGTTATCGTGTACACACACATATATATAAATATATATATAAATATATATATAAATATATATATAAATATATATATAAATATTATATATAAATATATATATAAATATATATTATAGGGGGCTAATTTTAGTCGTATTTAGGGGGGCAATTAGCCCTTTTGTACATCCAGTAGATAGCGGTACAATTTTAAGTTCAATGCATTTTTTGTTTTATTATTAGATCATTGAGACGATTTTAACATGTAGATTGGTATTGATATTATGACGTCAGGTTGACTAGAGAACGTTTGGAAAACGAATTATAACAGAAATTAACATGACTGGCTACCTATCATCTCTATAAGTGCGTGAGACGAGAGTGTGTTTTTTTGATGTATAGAAGAGAGAACGCCTAAGAAAGATACAGATTATTCGTGAAAACTTTTGCAAGTCAAACAGACGAGGTCTGGCGACCGTATCAGGCAGATCGTGCTGTTAAGCAATCAAAATTAAATGATTGAATAGCTGGCAAATAAAACACTTTTTATTTTGGGATTTTGGAGTTTGATTTGTGCTTTTCGTTTTGGAGCTATATTGTTTTTGCTTTGGAGTTTGGATTCTGCGTTGTTTCCTACTCCGATTCCTGTATTGATCGACCTTCCTAGTTTTCCTAATTCCCGAAAATTGATTTATTTTCCGTATTTCCATTGTTGGATTATTGTTATTCGAATTAGTTAGTTTACCGTGCAAACAATAAACCATAAAGGAGCCAAGCGCTTCTCCTAGTAGGGATTATAAGTTGCTGCTTTTGGATTTCCGTGTGGTTGTGTTGATTCTGGAATACGGGAATAATTTAATTTATTCCAGAAATTTTGAAGATTGTGCAATTATTCCGAAATTTTTAATATTCGCTATCATAAGTTACGACGCATTAAGTATCCCAGAATATTATCAAGTGTTTATCCCAGTGGGATAGATATGGTACTACAATATATCCCGAAAATATTAAAGGATCAAATCTAATATTTTATGAACATTTTACATTTCTGAATGTCGACCACTTTGAGTAGTACTGGGTAAATTTTAGATATTTGGTCAGAATTAAAATGATTAATGTTGCGTCGATTGTATTCCTGTAGGATTTCTTGCACTACATTGGGAATTTTATGGAATATTTTGAATCTTATTACGAATTAAGTTTGAATTCCACGTCGCTAGTCTCGCGATTTTAAAGTGTTTATGTCTCTCGTATGCTATGTATTTTCTTTTCAGGCTCCGGAATTTCTGTACAGGCCCGGATTAAGTGTGAAATAATTGTTAAAAATTAATTATGTGAAATTCGTTATCGTTCCGTATCGATTCATTATTTATGAAGAGTTTTTGTTGAGAATTTCGCTATTGTTAGGTTATCGTTTCACTATCGCTCGCTAACGTCACGCTACGTTTTGCGATTGAATAAGTAGGTTGTTATGAGGCTTCGAGGCCTATTGAATTAGGATTTTTGTCTCGATTGTTGGAAGTTCCGTGAGGCCTGTGATTACAGTGCCGCTTTTATTTTTTTGGTATCTCGAATACCGTGTGTCCCGTTATTGTGTTCGGAATCTATTGTTTTGTTAGTATTTTATGTTAAGTTATCGTATGGTTTTGGCCTTTGAAATCACCTCTGATTTTTTCTGTTTATCTTGCTAAGAAAGTAACAGCGTTAGGCCTGGGATTTAATATAACTGTGATTGTGGTTCTGGATTCTGTTCCGGAATATTTTTCGGATCTCTTTTGGCCAACGTGGTTATCCTTTTTTGAATTATCCCTAACTGTGACCACTCTCTACGTCTCAGTTTGGACGACCTGAGACTTACGCAGTGTGGCCCTATAAGTTCTGGCGCCCTTTGATCTCTCGGTCGGTATCTGGCCCACTAAGTAATCTTCCAACGAGGTCCGTCTCTGGTTAGGTGATACTAGTGTAGAGGTGACTTTAAATTTAAACTAAATCATTTTGACGCACGATTCATTGTGTGCGTTCACTTTTTGTGTTGTCCTAAGTGTCGAGTGGTAGGTGGTTGGGTTTTTTATTGCCCATTAAGGGCTTTTCCTGTATTTAAATTTTAGAGGCTGCTTCCCAAAACAAGTGCGATCGTAACTAATTAATAATTTTTGTTTTTCGACCCATGACCCCGCGCCGTCGGTAGCTAGCCGCGCAACCGATTCAATTCGGGTCTTTTGAAGCAAAAGCAATTGCTATAATATATATATACATACATATATACATAAACATTTTCAGAAATGGTGGCAAACTGTTCAGGAGGCTATGAAACGTCGAGAAATTTTGGTCCGACCCCTAGGTCCCGCCATCCGACCGACGCCAATAGTGTATGTGCCATATGGCAAATACACTAATAAATACATTTTTGTACAAGTATATGAATGTATACAATAAAATATATATAACTAAATTGTAATTCTAATATTTTCATCCCATTTGTCCCGCTTTGTCTCAATGAAAATGTGGTCACTTTAACCTAGCTATAATTAATAACACTCGCATGTAGTGGAAATCTATTGATTCCTTTGCATGTATGGAGAATATTAGATTGGTAATTATGTCACGGTTGAGTAATGTAAGCTCATTCCGCCGGGATAGTAGAAAGGTTCAGGTTAGAGTCCTGACTGTGACTATGGTTGTCAAAATGATTTTTTCCGATATTTGCAGGAATCAATTATGTAATTGGCTGCTCTTCCAATAAAAATTATCAATAACAATGTGCCCGAGAGCCTTACCAGACAGGCGTCGTTTTTCTCCTATCCAATCTAAAGGTGAGAAAATCATCTCGGATCTATATCCCTAACTCCCCCCTCCCTAGGAGCCGCTACTGGGCTCGCGTGTTGGTTTGCCATACGTCCAGAATTTTCTGGACATGTCCGGGATCCTAAAGCTTTGTCTGGAATGCGGGCGGAATTCTGACGTGTCCGGAATTTTCGTAAATATGATAAAAAAATAATTAAAATACAACGGTTAATCGTTTAGACAATATATTTGTCACAGCTTGTTTACGCGTAAGATTTCTTCTTTATTAAAATTTTTCAGAAGAGCAAGCGTGCTAAACTATCGTCTGGTAGATAAAAGTGAAAAAGTCGGGAAATTTTCTAGGAAATCAGAATTTTTTTTCGGAAACCTATTTTTTTTCATTCTGGTCAATCTTTACGATCTTTGGTTTGTACGCGACGGCGTCTTTATCGAACGGCGTCTATGGATCTCGACCGAAACCCAAACATCGAACTCGAAGCTGCCGAATGTTTGATATGGGGAGATGGAAGGGACCAACGCGTGAATTTGCATTTCAAATCAGTGCATAACACACACACACACACACACTAACACACGTGCGTGGAGTTCCATTGCGCTCAATTCTGGACCCCTTGTTACGCGCTCACATTACGCTACTACGGGTCCTCTATACAATGAAATAGGAATGGGACACCCTTCTGGTCACAAACATAATATACAATCGAAACGATTCCCCAAACTGTATCGTTAAATTTAACGATACTTCATCTGATGTATTATTGTGTATTTGCGAGTTATAAGAAAAAGGATAGATGAATTTATTAGCGAAGTTATGGAATTGTTATGTTTTGACTAAGCTAAATAGACTTGTGTTATGGAATTAATATACTGATGGAATGAATCTATTCATTCAAAAACTGGAACGATGGATTGTCAACTGGTTTTGTAATTTTGATTTGATGAAATAATTGTATTTTTGTAAGAGTTTTATATCAAATTAATTAATTTTTTTGATATTGATCTGACCAGAGCTGCAGAAGGTACTTGATACCAAACAGTCAATATCCCAAAAGAAAAAATATACAGGATGGTGAACGTAACTGCTGCACATAGGGATTTAACTCGTAAAATCAAACTTTCGCGATTTCCTGTTTCCCTAATTATTTTAGGAAAAATATCTTCAAATAATAGTTTTAGAACATAAAATTCTGAATCTAAATCATTAAACATGCTTTGTAACGGCAGAAATTTGATATGAAAATGTCAAAATTATCTCAAAAACAGATAGCGATAGCCATGGAACTTGAACAAAATGATGACGTTTTAGCTATCAGAATAATTTCTAATAATTTTGTTCAAGTTCCATGGCTATCGCTATCTGTTTTTGAGGTAATTTTGACATTTTCATATCAAATTTCTGCCGTTATAAAGCATACATCTGTCAAGAATGTCGCTTATCAATCCTTTTTCTATGCTTGTTACTGTTCACGATAGTTTCCAAAATTCCAACACAAGTGTTTCCAGACTACTGCTGGATAGGTGACAGGACACGGTATGCGTGCGCAACCATATTTTCTCTCTCATTTTTTTGCAGAACAAACAATCACGACCTCTCGCTCTTATTACTAAAGGATAGGTCCATTGGTCATACACAAAATGTTTTTATTTAAAAACATCTGAAATTTGCAGGTTTGAATGAAACTGTTTAATTTTAAAAAGTTAGCAATAAACTAAAAATCTTATTAAAATTGTTGAGTCAACCGGTCACGTGAGATTTTTTTATTAACAATATATTCATTTTTTTTTTTTCTAAATATGATAATCTAACACACAAAGTAAATAATAACGCAAAACGTCGGAGAATGTTTAGCCGCGTCTGAGAACCGGTCACTAAATTAGATCGAAACTGGTAAATTCATAAAGGCCCAAAAATCCATTTCTATAATTTATTAATAACAATAAAATGAATATCAAAAGACATAACGTACTATAAACGGACATTATCGTTATTTTTTGAAACGAAAAACTAGTTTATTCAACAATACATAACCTTTATAAGACAAACAATTATGTTTAATGCCCCATTACGACAATAACTTTGTAAAATTACAGTCGAGTAAATTAAGTGTAGAACGGACACTGGGACAGCGCCGTGAAATTATTTATACCATAGACGGCGTTCCAAGAACCGCTTTATAAATTCAAGCAAAAATATTACAGATCGAAAATTCAATAAAATTATAATAAACTATCGTTTCCAAACAAATTAATTTTATACAAAAAAAGAGATATCTATTTTATCCACTTAGTTTTTTTTAAAGTAAATTTTGACTAACTATTCTTCCATTTAATATCCATGTCACCAACAGTCAGGGTTATTTGGGCCTAGCACCAATTCATATTTAAATTTTTTTTATTAATAAATTGAAAATCAGTTCTCAGATTAGAACTTGGGAAGGACTTAAAAAACTTTTTAACAAAAAAAAAAACCTCCTTCAAAAAACCACTAAAAAGAGGAAAATAATGAAATTTTGAGGTCTGTGCCAATTTAATAAAATATGAATTCGGTTAAAAAGTATATTATAGTGATTAATATCTTCTTTTTAACCAACTTCATATTTTATTAAATTGGCACAGACCTCAAAATTTCATTATTTTCCTCTTTTTAGTGGTTTTTTGAAGGAGGTTTTTTTTTTTTGTTAAAAACTTTTTTATTTTTTACTTTTTAGTATCAAAAAGTGACATTTACCTTAATAGAATCACACGCCGTTACTCACTTTTATTAAACCGACTTTTTTACGCTGTCTGATATGTCAAAAAGTGACATTTACCTTAAAGAATCACACGCCGTTACTGACTTTTATTAAAATCAGCCGAACTACTGAACCAATTTTGATCAAATTTCTATGGAACCAATCTGAAAGTATAGCCTTTCAAATAAAAAAAAAATTTCAAAATCGGTTTATAAATGACTGAGTTATGAGGTAACAAACATTAAAAAAAAATACAACCGAATAAGAACCACCTCCTTTTTTTGAAGTCGGTTAAAAATAGCCGAGCATGTAGTAATGCCTTATGCCGTTACTTATATGGCGCTCCCATGACTCTTCTATTACAAGCCCCCAGTTACCAGGTTCTAATTCGAGAACTGGTAAACGTCCCATTTGGATTTTGGATTTATTTTTAGCTGTCTAATTTCTACCTGCCACCGAAAACGCAAGGGATAAAGGTTGTGGGCTGCCAGACTTACAGATTATCCAAAGGGGACACTTATCCAGGTAATTTTAATGTTATTTTGCCCTACGTAGACACTTGAGAAAATCCGTCGCTGCCTCTCTAACTGAGCTAAATATTTTTCATGATTGGAACCGGTACCAAAGTTGGTGTGCGCCACTGATAAAAACAATTAATACATGGCATACATAAGTTTCCTTCTTAAAGAAACGGACGCATGGAATTTCTTCGCTTTATTTTAAAGTCAGCTCATTTACAGCTTTGTTTTAATGTTTGAAAACCAGCGGGGGTTTCAAATGGATGGACAATAACTGTACAAAACATTTTTTATTAATAAACAAATCTTTGATCAACTTATATCGTTGCAGAATCTAATTAAAAGATTCAATAACTGTGTAAATTTACAAATCAATATTTTTACATTAAAAACATTCCTAGAAAACAGGTCTTCATATTTTCAGTTATTAGAAAATAGGAAAGTATTTTAATTTTTTTCTTTTATAAAATATTTTTATACATAAGATAACTGTAATATTGTGGATTTTATGGATATTTATAGCCATTTTATATTAATTTTTATATTAATTCTTAACTCGAGCGTCACCGGATAAAAAATACCCTGTCCTTTAAGTTTAGTTACCGATTGATAGTTGTAGACCTCGCGCGACGAAAGATGAAGCCACCGCGTCATAGTAACGTGAATGCATTGCGCCCGCCTTCTAGCTTGCTATTGGCTGTTTTGGAGATCCGTGAGCGGTTTGCCAAAATTGTACCTAACGTCATAAAACCTAATGTGCACTTTTGTGTACACGGCACTGTCTGCGGGCAAGCAGGCGTTCACTAGCATATTATTGATGACGTGCCTGGCTTCATCTCTCACCACGGGCACTCCACCAAGTTTCGTCAAAATCAGGATACCCGTTCACGTGTAATTCCGGTACGAACAGACGGACAGATCAACAAAAAGTATATAAAACACGTTTGTCTGTAGGTATCATACAAAATACCAGCAAGGCAACAATCTTACAGACAGAAATTTCATTATTACTTTATACGTTAGTATTCAATAATGAAATAAATTAGGTATGATTTTAAACTAAGCGATAAGTCATTGACATAGAACAAGGCAGGTTACAGACTATTTGTTAAGTAGGCATATACACATGACGTCAAAAGACCTAAAGAAATGACCCGTATGACCCGCGCACGCGCAGTATGACCCTTTACACAGCGGGGGACAAACTCTATCAAAGAATCTAGATCTTCTGTATATTACACATGACGCATAACTAAAAATTATACTATACAAAGTGTACTGCAAACTGGACACGATAGATTTTTATAAAATGTTATTTATGAAAGGTGTCGACCTTCTAGGAGAATCTGGAACTAGTACCTACTCAAAATTTCAGTTTGTTATTGTTTTTAATTCTGATTCTGAACAATCTTGGCTTGCATTTTTAAAATATGTTTGCAGCGATTCAATCTTTTCACTGAACGATTTACTCTTTTTATAGATCTAAAAACCTTTTGGATTTACAAAATCTATCAAAAGTGTACATCGTGTAATAGAAAGGTACAAAAAAAATTGTGTTTTTAAAGACCACCAACAGCTGAGGTTATTTGGGCCTAGCATTCATATTTTCAATTCATTATTTTTTTTTAATAATAAATTGAAAATCCAATTGACACTTTTACCAGCTCTCGGGCTAGAACCCGGGAACTGGGGACTTGTAATAGAGGAACCATAGCAACGCCATGAAAACAACAGCATCGCTACACTCTTGGCTATTCTCAAAGGTACAAAATGACATATTACCAGTAGTATTGTTTTTTTCGATTGTAAACAAGAAATGAATTACTTTTGTGACTCAAGGGTCCATTGAAGAATTAATTCACTTTTATAGGAATACGTTCTTTAAAAACTCCGCCAGGGCAGTATAGCCTAGTGGATAGCGTATTTGATTCCGCAGCCTCTGCACTGTAAGAAATGAGAAGGTCGATTACATAGATTATCGATTGTCCATTTGTAGCCAGCGATTAATCTGGTAATTAATCTGGTAATAGAGACAATTGCGTTGCAAACAGGTATCGCCACATCGCGTAGATTCCATAAAAACACATTGCGCTTGCGTGGTAACTAATTTTACATTAATTTGTTTTGTATTCATCCATTTTATATATGTTAACTATACATTTTATTTTGTAATTTTTACACACTTTATTGGAATATTACACAAATTATGTAATTTTAATTTACTTTATGTAAAAATCACAAATTTGTTTAACTTCACAGTAAAAGTCCAAGTTTTTATGAAGTTTTCTGTGTAAAAATAAACAATAATGTAAAATCACTTAGAAAATTCTACCTTAACTTTCAAAGTATTTTTACATCCATTTTTTACAGTGTGGACTAGACTGTCGTGGGTTCGAATCTCACCTGCGCTCATGGATGTTTTGTGATGTTATTTAGTTTTAAGAAAGTTGTTATTTAGTGTAGTTGAAAGACGCTAATGACCTTAGATGTCGACGCGTCTATAATCTACAATAAATAAAAACTTCGCGGTTGGCGAGATTAACAAGAGATGACTAATAATCCTGAATTTCTTTCTAAAACCATGCAACACCTACGTAAAAAATACTTTTTGGTCTAAGAAAAAGAACGAGTTATTTCAAACTAGGGTTTCAAAAAGGGATCTGTAGTCAAGTACACTGGTGAGAAAAAAAAGGGTGTGGGTCTCGGGACCCCCGACAGATGTGAAACATCAAAGAAAACGTTTAGTGAACTCGGTGGTATTCTCTATGTAGTAGTATATATTTTTTCAAAAGCAGCAACTAACTGTTATGCTGATGTAATCCTATATACTGCACTGTAACACACGTCTGAGCCAGAAACGCAACTAAATACACAGCGAAGTATCTATATTACATACCTAAACGTGTATACATATACTTTTGCCTTACAGTACGTTCGTATGTATACTCTCTCTCTCTCTCTCTTCCCGTGCCCGAGCGCGTGGAAGCCGAGAGAGAGAGAAAGTGCCGCAGTGGTGGGGAGAACAGCAGCGAAGGAGCAGACCATAAATTTCGTTGCATATTTCCCCTCACGCGGCTGTTTCACATCAAAAATGTCTTGAAGATTTTTTTTGCAAACCGTTTAAACGTAAAAATCATGTTTTTTTAGACTACAGAAAAATGAAAACATTATCTCAAATCCACTATTGAAAAGGAATTAAATATATTTCTAATCAACACAATGGATATATTATTGCGCACACACAGTATAATCAGTATTGCCAACTAGACGTGAATTCATCTACCTGTATTTACAATCAAGTTACATACAAAATATCATTGTACGAGACCAGACATATTTTGCATATGTAATTTTATTTTCTCGGCGTTTTTTTGAATGTCATTCAATGAATTGAATAATTATTACATTTGATTTCCCCTACTTGTATTGGCGCATTGTTCGCGACTTACTTGGGGGTCCGAAGGGTGTCAAATGTGTTTTCTTTACACGAAATTTGAATACGTTAAAAAGGGCGCGATACTATGGCCTTCAAAACACATGGGTTTTCAAAAATCTGTACCTGCACTCATTCAACAGCTAATCGGAAAGTTCATATCGTGGCTGAGACGCACTCTTATCATTTTTCGAAATAAAAATTGTGCTTTGTAAATAGTAGATACACAAACAGATGCATTAATTATCGATTATAGATGCTCGACAACTAAAGTCATTAGCATCTAAATACATAAAATTAAACAACCGTCATAACTCCTAAACTAAACAAGCCGTGAGGTGCGTCGTTTATTAGAACTAAAGTGCGACCCTTGAGGTCCACACGACGAACTTCTCAGTTTCATAAATATTTAATAATAATAATTAAATTAGATATTACACAGAAAAGTAATCATTTTAATCATTAAAAAAATCATTAAAACAATCATTAAAACAATAATTTAAAAAAAAACCGCTGAACCGATTTTTATAAAATTTATGTCGGATCAAAATGACGTTGACACGCCTCGATTGACACCCTTACGAAGTCGATATAATTTTTTATTCGCGAGATATTGTGTAAAATCTACTTTTGAAGTCTATTTGGTTAAGAAAAAAGAACGGCTGAACCGATTTAGAAAAAAATTCTTTCAGATCATATTTACGTTAATACGCGTCGATTGGCACCCTAACGTAGTCGATATCATTTTTCATTCTCGAGATTTCGTCTTAGAAAGAATTGGACACATACGCACGTACGAACATACGTACACACACACACACACACAGAAATATTTCTAAAAATAGTGTAAAAATAGTGTAGTGACCTTGAAACATAAACATTTGTTATACATTTTGATTTCGATTTTCGGACCCATTACAATAACTTCCAATGGGAAGTTAATAATCCATCACAAAACATCCATGAGCGGAGGTGGGGTTAGAACCCACGACAGTTTGATCTCAGCGCGCTAATCGTTACACTAAGCTGTCCTCGACACAAAGAAACCTCGATAGATTGAATATAGACGCTCGACAACTAAGTTCATTAGCGTCAAGAGACCCCGAAAGAATCGAAGTTTATTACAAATTAAAAAATAATCTTTGAACGATGCTTAACTTTTAACCTAAGAGACACGTGTTTTTGCTTTTTAGGGTGTATTTTTCTAAAAGATATGACTTTGAAAATATTTTAAAAATGTCGATTTTTGCGATTTTTTTAAAGCATGTCGCCACTTTGAAAAAAGATCATTTTTAACGAAATTGAAATTCTCTGAGATTTCTATCGGCAAAGCAAATTTTCGACAGATAGAAATAATTATCGGGTGAGTTAATTTAATTAAATTAAGTATCTAAAATGACTCTGAACCCTGTTCTAGAAGGTCAAAACATTATAATATTATTATATATGCACGTCGGTACAGTATTGTTTGCGTTCGGTAGCAAAGCTCATTATCATAATAATAGTGATCTAATAAGCAACAATTTATTTTATAATAAACAATCGATTATTGTTATTATTTATTGTATCGTAAGGCACACCTTTATTTTAACAAAAATGACCAAAGATACTGACTGTTCAATAAAGTTAAAACTAAATTACTCTGAAAAAAATCGTGACTTCCCGGCACTCAGTTAAAAAGTATAGAGACTCTATACCGTATATACTACTGCGACGTATATACAAAGTTAAATATAGGTCTGACGTCACAGGTGAAAAAAAACGTGGAAGAATATGAAAGTTGAATCATTGAAGAGATGGGATTAGATATCTATTTTCACCAATTTGGAATGATCAGGACTACGATTACTTAAGGTCATATTCTGGAATATGGAATATGTCTGGAATAGGTCTGACGTCACAGGTGATAACAAACATGGCGGCCAAACATGGAATGGATTAGGGAATATTATATTATATTCTCTTCTTATTCTTTTCACACATAAAATGAATGAACTGAATAAATATGGCGACTGGCTTCACTTTGAAGTGCCTGAAGCGCCTCTATTATCTTTTAACTCAGTGCTCCTCAGTATTTTTAAGATATGTGTATAAATATTCAGATTCGAATACGGTAACAGGTGCACACAACCTCACAAAATTTTAACAGCTCATCGTCGAGAGTAGATATAGTTGACAGTGGAGCTTTACGTCACTTCTGCGACACGTCATTTCCGTGAACTTTTCTCCGAATCACTAACAGAAATTTGGGGAAGGGTCAAGAAAGTTCATTGAAAATTGATACCTCACGTTTATGGAAAACCAACTTAATTTTATTCTTTGTAATTTATTAACCAAAATTTACAGCAAATAAACATATCGTTATATTGTCATTTTTGGAATATTCTATTCTTCTCGAATTGCCACAATATAAATTTTGAAATTTACTGTCCATATTTTCATTTTAAACTTCTCCATTTCGATATTTATAGCACACTGTAAGAAATGAGAAGGCCGATTACATTATAGAGAATCGATAGTCCATTTGTAGCCAGCGATTAATCTGGTAATAGGCACACAAAGAGACAATGGCGTCGCAAACAGGTGTCGCCTGCACATCGCGTAAATTCCATAAAAACACATTGCGCATGCGTGGTTACTAATTTTACATTAATTTGTTTTGTATTCATCCATTTTATATATGTAACTATACATTTTATTTTGTAATTTTTACACATTTTATTGGAATATTACACAAATTATGTAATTTTAATTTACTTTATGTAAAAATCACAAATTTGTTTAACTTTACAGTAAAAGTCCAAGTTTTTATGAAGTTTTCTGTGTAAAAATAAATAATAATGTAAAATCACTTAGAAAATCGAGCGAATTCTACCTTAACTTTCAAAGTATTTTTACATCCATTTTTTACAGTGCAACCTTACATGATTTTAAAAGAGCAAAATTATGTCAATGGATTTCTCAACTTTGGAAGTTTGTTGGAATTTTGTTACTTGACAAATAAATGTAAATTATAGAAGAAGAAGCTAGTTAATTAACATTGGAACTTTTTGAACAACCTGTGTAAATATCAAAGTGCATTTCGGACGCGAAAGCAATTTTGAAAATAACAGCAATTTCCTTGCAGCATTAAACAGTGGCAAAGCAAATAGACTTTTACCGACTTATTATAATATTTTACAAAAACTATGCCTCAATTCGCATTTTTCATACATTTTATAATTTCTTTTTCCGCGAAAAATTTCTAATTGTAAAACTGACTTTTTACACATCTTGCAGGTGATTTAAATAAAAAAATGTATTAAAAAATTAATTAAAACACAATTAATGACTCGATCAATTATTGTCAATAGTTAATTATTCAACAAATTAAATAAAAAAATGCAAGTCACATACCTTTGGCCACAAAGCAAAAATGCTTAAATACCAATTTTTTCCTCATGTCTCTAGGTAAACTTTTTAACTTTAAATTGTGTAATATTGTCTAAAAACATTTTTAAACTCAAAATTTAAATTGAATTTCAAATCGGTTTATCAACCCTTCAATACTTGTGTGTCATTCAGTAATTTATTTTTTTTCGCAGTGAGACACAACAGTATCTACTGTCGATTTTCGAGGTATTTTACGATTTTTATTTTTATTGTAAATTATAGACGCGTCGACAACTTAGGTCATTAGCGTCTTGATTACATTAAATAACAACACACTTAAAACTAAATGACATCACAAAACATCCATAAGTGGAGGCGGGATTCGAACCCACGACAGTTAGATCCAGATGCCACGACTCTAACCACTGGACCACACTGTCCTCAGGTATTTTACGAACTTCAAGTCGAAATTTTAAAAAATAGCGAGACCACCGTTGAATGAATTTTATTCAATTCGGTGTTTATACGATATTCGTGTTGTAGGAAGGTACCTATTTTTATGATCGACCATGATGTCCTTTTTCATTTCAACAATAATTAAATAAAATTTACTGTGTGTGTCGTTACACACGGCTGAAGTGGAATACTTCCTGAACCAAATTAGTAGATCGACGTATCGAAAAGCGAAAGAGAGAAAACGTTGATCTTGCGTAGCCTTATGTTGCAACCTCCTCAGGGGAAACATTGGAATCTAGTTGTTCTCGCAATTGCATTCAATGTTCTTTGAGAATTGGCATTCCTAGGAGCCCGAGCTCGTACCAGTCGGTTTGTGTATTCTGGCTGACAGATTCTAATACACAAATGGATTATTAATTGTTGTGTTGAAGACGCTAATGATCTGAGTTGTCGACGCGTCTATAATCTACAATAATAATAATAATTATGTTGCAACCACTCGAGACTGGTATGACGGACAGAGCTTCCCGTACCCCGCGTCTACCTCTCCGGAAAGTATTGAGGAGTCGCATAAGAAGTATTCACTTCAAAAAAAAAAAACAATTGAGTGAACCTCACTTTTAAAATTCAATTTTGAATTTAGAATTCATGCAGAGATGAAACGTATTTGGACCAAGCTATACTCAAAATAAAGTTAATAAGTCCATTTGAAGATTTAAGTTAATAAATAATTGATTATTTATTTAATTATAATTATTATTTGCCAGGATTCATGCCATAACAACACGCAATCTGTGAAAATTTCAACTATGTAGCTATACCTCTTACCGTTTGTGTGATAGAGCCCTGTGACAGACGGACGGACGGGCAGATAAATAGACAGATAGATAGACAGACAGACATCGTAGGCAGGTTAATAGGGTTCCATACGGAGGTACAAAACCCTAAAAATTGACTTAAGCGGTATTGCCTTGTGTCCTTATAAACTAAAAATATAAAGCGACAATACCAAGAAAAAATTCATGTATTGAAACACATGAAAAAATAGTACCAACATAATAATATTATATCGTTGTTCGTATATAATAATCAATAATAGCATCTAACAATTTAATTATTTAATATAACCAATCATGCATGTCAATAAGAAAACAAAAGCGAAACGAAAAAACAAACAACATTCGATTAAAACAAAACATGACAATAATTTACGAACATGTTTGGTGTTTTGTATAATTGTTATGCAAAAAACCATTCGCATAATCGTTGCAACAAATTCAAACTAATTCCTCAGCGGTAATTGCAGCTAATTACTGTGTTAAAAGATTTCTTTTGCTGATTTCGTTCGTTTATTTAAAATGAACGTCAAAAAAGTATGTAATATGTTAATAAAATTAACAAGTTACGAATATTAAATTAATAAAAATGATTGACTAGCCAAAACCGTTTTTATATGCAACTATAATTACTGCCAGTAAAAAAATCGACATATAGAGATACGCTGATTTAAATAGGATTAACACACAATTTTTCATTAATTTTTTTCGTATAACTATTGTTACGGATCACCCTGTATATAAACGACAGGCAAGAGTTCTGAGAAACGGGGTCCGCTTACTGTAAAAACTGGTACCTGCACGAAAGTTCTAGAGAAAGCGAGAACACACTAAGCTTATGCCACGCAGCCTATATAAACAGCCAGTGCAAGTGAGTGAAGATCAGTCAACGGTGAGTCACGCAGTCAAGCATCGGTGGATCATTGATATAAATAACCAAAATTGCACAGTTATAGTATCATGAGTGTAGTGATACTAATTACGAATTATTGTATATAGTTGTTTTGTTTTGCTTTGTAATTACTGTTTAGTTATTGTTTACTTGTGTTGATTGTTAGAACTGACTTTTCGTTGTTGCATTCATAATTATTGTGTTTTTAATTATTGTAAATAAATATTTATTCCGACGACTCAGAAAACAGTTTTGTAACACTATTGTGCAATTTTAACTGTGGCTATAAAATGAGATTAAATTTAATGTCAAATATTTTTACCAAAAAATTCGAGACAGAGAGGTGCTAACTTAAAAAATTGACTGTAGATGTAATTAAAAAAAAAACACATCGTTATGGCTGAAGCACACGTGGCCTTAAAAACAATTATACGAAAAACAATCAAGCATCACATGATTACCCAATCAACATGAAAATGATGCAGAAAAACAAATAATAATCATTAATAATTATCTTACAAGAAAAATCGACAAGAAAAAAGAAACTTCCGATGAACATAAAGAACAGTTATGTCTGTTGTTGTGTCTTAAAATAATTACTAATTAAAACAATCATTGTTGCGAGAATAACGCGATTCACCCAAATATCCAAAGAATTTTTTATACCAAAAAAACAACGTACTAAAAATCAACGAACAAAAACAACAAGAAATATTAATTAAAGCGAATTGATTTAATAACGCTATTAATATATCTATTCTAGTGTCAATTTTTTAATTCCAAACCAGAAGCATATTAAACAAAGACAATATAATACTGAATACATAAAATTATATATTTACTTTTCTTTTTCAAAGAGTTAATGAATCAAGGTTTGGCAATTCTGATGGATTGTTCTAAAAGACGGATATATATGAGTTCGCTGTGTTTTGATATGTTTCTCTTTGTTTAATAAACTTACGGAATGCAGGATGTGCGTGTACAATAAATACGATTGTTGCACTTAGACGGTACCATTATGACTATTATTAAATTTTAGACAGAGATATAATATAATGGCGCTACGCTTCACGTATTGTGATAATTAGCCGCTTCAGTGTGCGTGTGTACAGAGATTACACACCAAAAATTATGGGGATATTTTTACGGAAATTAAATAAGAAACCATATTAATTATAAAAGCGCGAAGAATACACGGTAACCAATTTAAAAAAATATATAAATTGTATTTTTACTTCAATGTAAGTAGAGGGCAGTATAGCCTAGTGGTTAGCGTGCTTAGTGCCGCAACCTCTGGACTGGACTGCCGTTGGTTCGAATCCCACCTGCACTCATGGATGTTTTGTGTATTTAGTTTTAAAATAGTTGTTATTTAGTGTAGTTGAAAGACGCTAATGACCTGAGATATCGACGCGTCTATAATCTACAATAAATAAATCAATGTAAGTACGGTGATAGGAACGAAAAAAATTAAATTACAAATTTAAAAAAAACCCCGACGCAAAAAATCAAACCTTTAAAAAGTGAGAAATAAATATTTACTATATCTGGCCCGATGCACAGTCTTTTACTTCGTTTAGATGAAATATTTAATTCATAAATACGTCGGGGACCGCTGAGACATTGGTATTTTTGTCATTTTACAGTGGTCCCCGACGCATTTATGAATTAAATATTTGATCTAAACGAAAAAATAGACGGTGCATCGGGCCAGATATAGATAGTAGATATTAACGATTTCTCTTTTTTCAAAGGTTTGCTTTTTTGCGTCGGGGTTTTTTTTAAATTTTTAATTAATTTTTCTTTCATACTTTTTAAACTAACTAATTAAAACCTGAATATTTGAGTTAGCTGTAATACTGGCCGAGATTTATATACAAACTGTGATGAGAGCTGAAGATCTTGGAAACGGATGAAGCGATTTCAATCAAACATGGCTAAGAACCGTCTCTTAAATACCAGATTTCAAACAAACAAAACCGCATTTAAATCGGTCCATCCGTTTGGGAGCTACAATGCCACACACACACAGCAAACAGACAGGCAAAGGCTTGAAACTTATAACACTCTTCTGTTTTCGTCGGGGGTTAAAATCATGTCCAAGATAAGGCCAGATTATACTACACTGTAAAAAATGGATGTAAAAATATTTTGAAAGTTGAGGTAGAATTCGTTCGATTTTCTAAGTGATTTTACATTATTATTATTTTTATTTACACAGAAAACTTCGTAAAAACTTGGACTTTTACTGTAAAGTTAAACAAATTTGTGATTTTTACATAAAGTAAATTAAAATTACATAATTTGTGTAATATTCCAATAAAGTGTGTAAAAATTACAAAATAAAATGTATAGTTACATATATAAAATGGATGAATACAAAACAAATTAATGTAAAATTAGTAACCACGCATGCGTATTGTGTTTTTATGGAATTTACGCGATGTGCAGGCGATATCTGTTTGCGACGTCATTGTCTCTTTGTGTGCCTATTACCAGATTAATCGCTGGCTACAAATGGACCATCGATAATCTGTGTAATCGTCATTCTCATTTCTTACAGTGTAACCTCAAAACGCATAGAAAATTGATTGTTCGCATGGCGGCTGTATATACGTGTGTCTACTGTCTATGGAATTTTCTTTCGTTCACAAATATAACTTCTGCAAAAATGTACTAATTTGAATCTCCGGGTTTAATTTTGCAAAGGTGGCAGCTCTATCTTGAGAAGATTTATTTATTTATTGTAGATTACAGACGCGTCGACAACTTAGGTCATTAGCGTCTTAATTATAATAAATAACAACTTCCTTAAATCTAAATGACATCAGAAAACATCCATGAGCAGAGGTGGGATTCGAACCCACGACTACGCTAACCGTTACACCACACTGTCCTCTATCTTGAGAAAATATGACCGTACAATAAACACCGAGATAATCTTTTTAAACTGGTCACCTATACAGATTATATTTAGACCGATGTAATATTGTTTTATTACCATAGCCCCCTCGATATATGCTACATAAAAGTATTGTTTTGAGTAAACCTCCAGTTACACCTGACGATAAACCAGGCAGTTACAGTTTGATTCACATAAAACACAGTCACGAAACAAAAATCAACGTAATATACTTTCTACACTAAAGAGCCGGGCTCGATTCCCGGAATAGTAATAATGACAAACTAAATTTCACCACGAACTAGCAATTCATATATAATTTTTAAACATTCTTTAGATTTAATCATTTACTTAGATTAGGAAATTTATTTCTTTATAATTCTCCACCAACTTTAACTTAATGATGAGAATTTTGATTTAGATTCATCAAAATCGGTTCAGTGTGAGGCCTTCAATATCAAATCGAGGACCTCGATTCCGGAACTGGTTTCGTTATTTGGTACTCAGTTCTGGAATTCCGGAACTATAGTTCCGATATAAATAAATACTGCATGTAGAACAAAGATGTCTTTTTTTAAATCGAAATTTGTTTATTGACAAAGAAAATGTTGAAAAAAACTTTGGGAGTCGGAAAAATCAACGTATTATCGACTAATAATAATTACGAACAATTCTAATATTAAACTTAAAAAACTTACAGCAACTTTATATAACTCTATAGGGATCATCCTTCTCTAAATATAGTATAAAACAAAGTCGCTGTCTGCCTCTGTCTGTTTCTCCGCTTACTTCTTCTAAACCACGCAACGGATTTTGAAACGGTTTTCAGTAATAGAAAGAGCGATAAACGAGGAAGGTTTGTGTATATAATTTGGAAATATTTTGTACAAAATGACTGAACTATGACGGTTTTTTGTCAAAAAAAACTGTTTTCGTACGCTTAATCATAATTTCATACCACCCGGGCGTAGCGGCCCGCTAGTCATCAATAATTGGTATAAAATCTATAGCAATTAAGACCCACTTTTTTGTCTACAAATTACGCAAAAAATTGTTAAATTTTAATCTTTTCATTAATTTCGGAATTCTGATAATAATTTCTTCAGTTCCTAAATTGATGTTTAAAAATTTTGTCCAAAATTTCGGAATTGCGAAAACTCGAAATTCATATAGGCCCTAGTTCATGGGTTTCTGAAACTCGTGAGATATAATATTTGCAAGTACAAAACCCTCTGTGTACAGACGGAATTAGACCGATTATTATAAAATTAACAGCATAGTAAAGTATCTATTTCTCTATAAAAACTGCATTATAAAAAAAATTATATATTCAAATGTCAATTTAGATTTGGTTGACATTTCATTGACTAACTCAACGGTCAAACAAACTTTGAACTAGGTAAATTGTTTCCATTTCAAAATAATAAATACACACCGTGAACTTTTTCCCACAAAACACCTAAAAACGGAACATAATCTGTAAGTAAGGGATACATTTTCTTTTGTTATGAACTAAAGGCCAACGGTCACTGTTAAAATCTGGTCAATGTGTTGCCCTTGTCCCTGACAAAGGTCACTATTCTTATACAGAGAACCCTTAATATTAAAAAAATGTAGGTCACACGGTTTTCAAAATGTTGCAAATGTAGGTATTTGGTATCACTGTCTCACTTACTTTTAAATGTATTTTGTGTCTTTTTTTAAATGACCCTTCTACAGGTAAACTATTCACTTACTATAATAAAGTTGTAATAGTTTTGCAGTTTCAAAACTATTCTAAAGAATGTTTTTGGGGTACAATAATCACTTTTTGACGATTTAACCGTTAAATTCTTGTTTGTAATTTGATATCAAACGAACGCCTTTCGCGATTTTAAACTGGAATTTGCATACAAGCAATTATGATGTATTCAATATTAAAAAGATTGATTTTGAATAGATATTAACAAACGACATAAATTTGTTAAAAATACGTTAGATAATTTTTTTTAAACAAGAAGTGATATTACCAGCTTTGCTTTTTTGTTAGCGAAATAGCAGCAAAAAATAAAATCATATTATTATTTAACAGAATTATAAAAGTGATACCAAAAAATATATTAACACTAGCGGCCCCGTCCGGCTTCGTCCGGGTGCAATACACTACTCACTCGCTTCGCTCGTTCGCGTGAATATTATAAATACACTACTCACTCGCTTCGCTCGTTCGCTTGAATATTATAAATACATTACTCACTCGCTTCGTTTGTTCGCTATGTATATAAACCTTCCGTGAAAAATTATCTAACTGATGGTGAAAAGCGCATCAAAATCCGTTGCGAGGTTTAAGAATTACATTACTCACTCGCTACGCTCGTTCGCTATATATACAAACCTTCCGGAAACAATTCCGTCATACATGATTTTTGCGTAACTTTAACCGTTTACGCAGCGCACGCAACGGAAGCTCTCAAAAGGAATAATTTTTCCCGTTTTTGCAACATTTTTCATTGACTCCGCTCCTATTGGTCGTAGCGTGATATTATATCGCCTATAGCCTTCCTCGATAAATGGGCTATCTAACAAAAAAAAATTTCAAATCAAACTGGTAGTTCCTGAGATTAGCGCGTTCAACCAAACAAATAGATATAGATAGATTGAAATTTGAAAAACTGGAAAAAAATAATGAAAACGGAAAATTCGCTCTTCTAGTCCTTAGAACTTTACAATTACAGACTAGTTACGATTTAGTTTATTTTTATTAAAGTTATTAAGTTCTGTATAAATCATTAAAAACATGACTCTTTCATGATGTGGACTTTGTATAAAATATAGGCTATATTACTCAGGGATAGTGTAGCTTTCTATTAGTGAAAGAATTTTTAGAATCAGTTCAGCATTTCCAGAGATTACCTCCTACATACAAACACACAAATCTTACCTCTTTATAAAACTATAGATAAACAACAATATTAACAAAATAGTGATGAACACGTAGACAAAATGTTTCAATAAAGAAAAGCGCAAATCGATTGGCTAGAGACCGTTGATGGACTGTCGAAAGAAAAAGGCTTGGACGTAACTAAAGGTACGTGCAGTACGCAGCTGGGATTCTAGATGGTAGCATGTATGGTAGATGGTGGCTGAAATTATAAGCGCTTATAGGTTTGCACAACGAAGCTTTGATACTAGCATTGATACAAGCTTAAATCGCGTTTGAAATGTCAAATAGCGAAGACGAATATTTGTGTTCTTCTGCTACAAAGTGGTATATTTTAAATACAAATTTGGGTAGGAGCTATCATGTCCACCCTATTAATAGAAAACGATCTAAACATGGCGAATTTCATCATTTATACCAAGAATTAAAATTTTATCCAAACCGGTTTTTTGAATATTTACGTATGAAAACTAACACTTTTAAATACGTCTTAAAAAAACTCAAAACAAATTAAATAAAAACTGGCAAAATTTCACATATTAAACTAGTCACATCCATTGCGAAACTTGTAACGGCCATTTGACAGTTGTCACACGTTGATTGTAGTAGTCAGCGCGCTGAAAGAATGGACATTCTTGTATCTAGCAGCTCTTGTAACAGCGCTTATACCTGCTACATTCACTGCTTTGTTGTGTACGCTCGCATATATAACAATGCATTAATTTAAGCAAGCCCTGCTATGATCTACGCTACCATCTAGAATCCCAGTTCCATACTGCACGTACCTTTAGGCGGGGTGCGACTGTAACTGAATGTTCATACTTAGCCAGAGTCAACGTTCAACATTTCGCGGAACTATATAACTGTAAAATTGCAAAAGAATAATAGATTTATTAACTATTACGAACATTTTTAAAGCATTTATATTATTTTATTTTCTTTGTTATTAAACACAACCTATGTATTTTGTACACGACCAAGTACAATGACTACAATGAACAAGCACGTATTGAATGAATATAGGAAGAAAAGCTTTAAATACTTAACGGCACAAATGTTTTTTTCTTTCATTTTCTTCTTCGTCGAGAAGAAAATTTGCACCACAAAACCGTACATCATTTGTATGAAAGTGCCTCAACACGGAACTGTTTAAAAGTTCTGAAGAAAGTCTTAAAATAGTTAAACAAATTTAAGAACAGACTTAATCAGAACGATTTAGTTTCTTTATTATACCTTCATTAATTAATGAGCGAGTAAGAGAGAGAGAGAGAGAGAGAGAAAGATTGATTGTATATTATAGACTTTCGACAACCAAAGTCAATATATTTATGAACTTACCAATAATTATTGTATGTGCATTTATTTTAAGATTTTACACTTTTAGATGTGTTTAATTCATAGGGAAGATGTGGAAGAAAATTAAAGAAGTTCTAAATCGGCTAAAAATATTTAGACGCAAGTAGATGTTAGATTAATAGATTTATACGGCTGATTTGCAATTGAAATTTTTTTATTGGATAAGCAGCCAAGTATATAATTGATACCAGACATATCGGAAAAAATCATTTTACCAACCATAGTCACAGTCAGGAATCTAACCTGAACCTTTCCACTTTCGCGGCGGAATGAGCTTACAGTACTCAACCGTGACATGATTACTAACATGATATCATGATAACTAACATTCTCCTTAGGTATATGCTTTGGATCAATTGATTTCCACTACATGCGGGTGGAAGAACCATTAAAGAGAACCGATTGGAATTACTTTCCAATATGGAATTGATCAGGACGATGATTATTTAAGGCCACATTCTGGAACGGCCGCAACAGCACTGAAAAGAATAGGAAAAACGTGGAAAAAATAAAAGTTGCAAACATTGAAAAGAGTTGATTGGAATATCTATATGTTCCCCAATATGGAATGATCAGGACTATGATTATTTAAGGTACATTCTGGAAATGCCGCGAAAGCACTAAAAACAATAGGAAAAACGTGGAAGAATATGAAAGTTGAATCATTGAAGAGATGGGATTATCTATGTTCACCAATTTGGAATGATCAGGACTACGATTATTTAAGGTCATATTCTGGAATGGCCGCAAAAGAACTGAAAAGAATAGGAAAACGTGGAAGAATATAAAAGTTGAATCATTGAAGAGATTGGATTATCTATGTTCACCAATTTGGAATGATTAGGACTACGATTATTTAAGGTCATATTCTGGAATGGCCGCAAAAGAACTGAAAAGAATAGGAAAAACGTGGAAGAAAACCAAAATTGAATCATTGAAGAGTCTTGATCGGACTATATTCTAAACGTTCCAATATGGAACGATCAGGACTATGATTATTATAAGATCACATTCTTATTGGAATGGCTGCACTGACAGCACTGTCAGTGTACAATATGAATGTGGCGCTCAACAACAATCGGCGCTGAACTTTTCTATAATATATTCCAATGCACGTACGACAAAAGGCACGCAAATCTTTCATTGATACCGCACGATAATATATAAAAGCTATTGATCCGTACTCTGACGTTCGAGCACGGAGCAGTTCCATGAGTTTCATTCTCTACAATCTGCGTTTTATAGACTACCGTGTTCAAGAATGTTTTAATACCACTGATTACCATTAATAAAAATTAAAATAACGGTATGGAGAACCATACATGACTTCCATGTTTCAATATATTGATGAGGACGGAATTATTCCACAGGATAATCTAGTGCCAAATCTTCTGGAACTCATAAGAAGATCCAGGCTATTTGTGGACTAGATTCAGCTAATACCTTTGACTTGTTTCATACACCTTTCTGTGTCACCATGAAATAAAGACGGTTTATTATTATTATTATTAATGGGGAAGCACAAAAATCCTTTTAGGATTTGGTGCAGTTTATGGGCCAATCCAGGACCACCCCTAATTATTTTTAATCTTTAAATCCATGTTTCAAAATAATTTTTAAGGTGAAGTAGGTACCTACGATACTATTAGTAAGAAATATAGTTTGATCAACGAATGAACGCCAGTCAAGAGAGTGAGATACTGTAGATTGAGCGTCTATAATCAACAATCTCTCTCTCTTCGATGGTCAAACAATAACAGAAGTCTCCTTTCTATAATTTCGATAGGTAGAAAATATGCACAAAATTGCCTAGGTATACATTTCCAAAATCAACCAATTCGACTCGCACCGAAATTTGTAATCAGTAGGCTTGGACACAGGCGTAATTCGGGGGTGGCAAGAAATGTCAGTTCCCCCTCCATTTTAAAGAAAAACAAATTTTCGTACTATTACAAACTTTACTGAAGTTTGGTTATTAAATTTAAGTGATTAACACAGAATGTCTGTCTAAGGAAAAATAAAGAATATTATAATAATTTTGTGGTCGCAAATTGTTCTGAAAAGGTTTGTTAACAACGACATCGCTATGTTCTCTAATTAATAGATAATTATAGTAGACATTTTTTTAAAACGCTTTGTGCTATGCAAAATTCTGAAACATCCTATATTTTAATGATGTTTTGTACCACAATATTTCATAAATCAAAAATACAATCGTGTTTTAGAAAAATACAAATCTGGTAAAATCAGTGTGACTGATAAATCAATTTGTCAATTTTAGTCAGCTCAAATCTTAATCGTGTTGGTAACGCGTCACTCAGTCATAGTTCACTGCGATCTGTACTCTGGAACAATCAATAATGCTGTACGCTTTTGTTATATTTGTATTTCAACTATATTCCGTTTTCCACAAAATAAACAACATTATGTTCCGAATAGGCGACATGCAGTGGCGCAATTTTCAAAATAAATTATTGAAACAACTGTTTTTTTAGAAGCTTTTATTTAACTTGCAATGTTTGTAGGTTAGTTTGTTTGTTTAGGCCAAAACTTGCAAGTCAATTTTGAACGACTTCCCCGTATCCGATCGATTTGAAATTTTGTATACATATGTATTCCCGATGACAATATACATGAATAAATCGTTTTTAAAAATAAATTCAACCCCTAAGGGGTTCAAACGGGGATGTAGGGTTTTTTTGACTAATCAACGCCCAGGCCAAATCGCTGAAGCTAGAAACTTGAAATTTGGACAGTTGGTTCCTTTTCTGACGTAAGCATTCCCTAAGAAAGGATTTTTCGAAATTCAACCCCTACGGGTGTCAAAGGGGCGTAAAATTTTGTGCATTTTCCAGTATTTCGTTTTCAGCAAAATTGCGTTTCGATTAACAACATGCAGGGGCGGATTTTTCAAAAATAAATCCATGAAATTACTATTTCATTAATATTTTTAATATGAGGACAATAATTTTATTCGCGATTAAATTCAAAGTGGCTGAGAAAACTAGTTAAAAATACTATCAATTTCCACTGACCTAATCAAAATAGGTATATTAAAAAAAAATTATCAAAAAATAGAATAAAAACTATTGTTAATAAGATACTATTTTATATGTGCCTTAAATAGCTTTACTGGCAAATGTCTTAACTGCAGACTGTGGAAGAAAGTTGAATAATCAAATTGTAAATTGTGTGCCGCCACTGAACGCGTTTTAAACAGAATAGTGCTGTCAACATACGGCACAGAAAAAGAGAAGGTAGAACCGATATTTGCAGAAAATCGAATTTCGTGATTTCACGGTTGTCAGTCGTAGACTGTATTCAGAAGACAGCACAGTTTTGTATACTTTGACACTAATGTGATATTGCGAACGTATGGAAGGTAGTTACAAACGGACAGATATGATGTTTGCAACAAAACAGTAGCTGCAACTGCCAAACAACAAACGACATGATTGTTAAAAGTTTAAAAACTGTGCTTTTGTTTTCAAGGCTTTTTAAATGACGTCTTGCAGCTCCGTATAAAATGTTGGAGCTCTAAAGAATATTAAATAGATTTATTTCTGTAATCTCCATACTATATTTTCAATTATGAAGACCAGGGCTGTATTTAGGCGAGGGTAGGGTTGCCAGATGCCCCGTATTTTACGAGTTACCCCGTTTTTCAGGCTAAGATAATAAAAAATCCATAATTTCGAAAATTAAATACGGGGTAAATAAAGCTCCAATTAGTTACAATGCAAATGTAGTTTTAAGTTATCTTGCAAAGATTTTTATATATTTGCTTCTCAAAATGAAGAGCTTTTAAAAGCTGTTTCTTCTAACCATAAATATAAATTTAAAAAATAGATTATCTTCATTAAACATTGCTGATTTAATTGTCTCCCGTAAAAATACCTTAAACTAGTGACGGGCGATTACGAGATATTTTAGTCGATTGTCTCGATTGTTTAAACAACTCGATGACTCTCGATGGTTTTCACTTGGACTCGAGTGTTGTTGTTTCATAGTTCATCGAGACCAAGTTGCATAGTATTGAATCGTACAGACGATGTACACTGTCGAGAGCCACATAATATATAATCGTTCATCACTCAATAACTGTGGTCGAGTCGATGGATGGTCGATTGTGTAGTAATCGAGTGCTCTGAGACCGACTGAACAGTGTGAACGGTGAATCAACGATGAACGAGTAGCGTAAACGTCAGACTTCTTTAATCGACTAGCATATAACCTTGAATCGCGATTATATGTATTCATTCGCTGGCAAATAATCGACTTGAACAATCGAACATTTCGGTTGTAAAATCAAACTCCGAGTCGATTGTGGACTCGATTGTTATTATGAACGATTGCAATTGTTTCGATTGTAAAAATATCTTACAATCGCCCATCACTATCTTAAACCCGTATTTTTTATACTGGTAACCCTTTAATCAACTAGCGGCAGGTGGCAACCCTAGGCGAGAGACACACACACAGAGAGAGAGAGAGAGAGAGATTTTAGATTATAGACGCTCAACAGCTGAGGTCATAAGCGTCTATGTACTAAAAATACATCAAAACTCGTATTTAAATATGCGGGGATCCTATTATGTATAGGGTGTTAAAAAGGGTCGAACATTTTTTTTCCTCATTCTGATCAGTACTACAAGTACTGATCAGAATGAAGAAAAAAAGTTTTAAAAATTACGAGATTAAAAAGTTTTGAAAATTAATGTCTGGGTAGAAACAAATCTGCTAAAAAAATAGATTTATAAACAAAGAGACATTTTTATAGACAGTTCGAAAAACCATAGAGAACAACCACTCCTTGGTTTAGTAGGTTAACAATCAACAGTTAAAGATCTCCCCCATTTACGGGGTGTTGGGGACGGGACGCAATACAACATAGTATTCTTGTATACGAACATTGTGTCGTTTAAAAAATTCTGTATCCAAAACTGTTTACACAATCTATTTCCTATCTTAATAGGGCTTGAGAATTGCCGAGCATGTAGCAGTGCTTTATTTTTTTATTTTATTTATTGTGGATTATAGACGCGTCGACAACTTAGGTCATTAGCGTCTTAAATACAACAAATATTATAATATATCATGTAGCAGTGCTGTTGTTTACATGGAGTTGCTATGGTTCCTCTATTACAAGTCCCCAGTTCCTGGGTTCTAGCCCGAGAGCTGGTAAAATTGTCAATTGGATTTTCAATTTATTATTAAAAAAAAAATAATGACTTGAAAAAATGAATTGGTGCTAGGCCCAAATAACCTTAGCTGTTGGTGGTCTTTAAAACACACAATTCCATTCTTAATAGAACTGAGATGAAGCTTTTATTATTTGAATAGTTGTAATGAATACTAATAAAAATTTAACCACAAAACACACAAAACTAAATGACCTTTGTCCTTTATTATTTATTTAGGTATATAAATAATGTAGGTCATTAATTAGTATTGTCTTTAGTTTTAATCATTTATTGATGATGCTAACATGGTTAGCGAAACGTGCATCGAGAGAAAGTGAGTGTTTGGTGTTGTGTGGTTACTTTTGTAGTGTAGGTATTTAATGCCTTCACACCAAAGGTTCCATCTTTCTTCAAATAAAAATTTATTAAAATATATTTTAAAAACAGCTATTTATTAAAATTAATTGATAATTTAAATCTAATTAATATTTGCCAGGATTTATGCCACAACAACACACAATCTGTGAAACTAACTACCTCTTACCGTTTGTGAGAAGGCTTGTGACAGACGAATGGACAGATATCAGATTTTTATTTATTTATTGTAAATTATAGACGCGTCGACAACTTAAGTCATTAGTGTCTTGATTACATTAAATAACAATTACACATTAAATGACAACACAAAGCATCCATGAGCGGAGGCGGGATTCCAGTCCATGAGAATCTGATCCAGAGGCCGCGACGCTAACCACTGGACCACACTGCCCTCGACAGACATCGGAGGCTCAGTAATAGGATTCCGTTCGGAGGTACGGAATCCTAAAAATAAATAGTGGGTAATTGAAATTACAACATGAAAAATAAATTTCCAAAAAAAATGGGTGTGTGCTTATGACCACACGACAGAAGTGAAAACTTTAGATTTTCCAATTTTTAAACTAAAAATATTTTATTACAAAAATTCTAAAATTGTATTTTTAATTAATTCCACCTTGGTTTCAAAAAAATTATAATTATTGTCAAAGAAAGAATATAACAAAAATTAAAAATATATAAATAAATATCATGTAGAATTTAGAAAAAAAAACGCCAAAAATTCTACGCTGCCATCAGGTCTGGAACCCAGGTTCCTATGCATAGAACACAAAGACTAAACCAACTGCGCTGTGTGTGGAAGTGTGTAGACGGCCATTTTTATGATATAAGTGTTGCGAATTCTTACGGAAGTAGTTGCGAACTTTTAAGTATGTTGCGAATTCTTACGGAAGTAGTTGCAAACTTTTAAGTATGTTGCGAATTCTTACGGAAGGTTGCGAACGCTTCACATTTTTCCAGTACCTATAGGCAAAGAGTGCCTAACGCGCCTAAGGAAGTTTTCACTTCAAAAATTGTTTCAAATTTTAAAAGGCACATCATTTCAAAATACAGAATAAACACAGATATATCTGGTAGAATCGTCTTATAAACGAAAGGACGCATTGTCCTGTCTTCTAACTGAAAAAATACTTTTACTTTTCTATATAATATAATAGTTTTTACCCTTTTTTTCACTTTCAAGCAGTGTGTCTGTACCACAATATATTTACGCTAAAATAACGCAATACCTGTACGCAGTTCATAGACTGAACGTAGTGACATTTTAAGATGGTACGATTTGTATGGGGACGATCCTCTTTTTCTAAGCATCAGTTAAGATTAGATCACATTCATATTGCTCTTGTGTATGTCCATTGAACCGCATGTGGATGTTAGTTGATGATACGTTCAGTCGTTGAACAAGGGATGATCGTAAAGTAATTATTTCACCCATATACATGGGGTGATTATCAGCGAATGTTTGGAAAGATTTTTTTAAACAACCAACTTTATATGAACATATATCGTAACTACTTTACTTGCGAAGCTATGATAGTTTAAAGTTGTGCTTGATTCTAATAAAATCTATTAAATTAATCAAAAAAGAACTTTTAAAATGGCGTGCCTACGCCATTTGTTAGAAAATATGGCCTAAATTTGTTAATAAATTCAATGAAAATAAAAATTAAATTACGCAGAAATGTAGCAGCTTTGCGTGCATGCTTAGTTTTAAAACCTTCTCAGTAAAGTGCTTGTAAATTCAGTAATGTTTCAAAGTAGATTTATAACTGTGTGATAATAATTTGCTTTTTTAATATTTAACAATTAAAAATATTTTAAAAAAACTTTAAAAGCCGATTTTACATAGAGCAATGTTTGTAAAATCAGCATGACTTGAAAGCAAATTTATTACTGCGGGATGTTAAATTACCGCTACATCATTTTACACAATATTTAAATCATCATAAGAATTGTTATTAATAATAATAAATCCACATTTAAAAAGAAATTAAGACCACTAATCGTTAGGTTTATTTGGCTCTAGTACCAATTCATACCTATATTTAATTTAATTTAATTTAGGCACTTGGTAGAACATGATTGAATAAAAATTAATAAACAAACACTTGAAAAATTCTACACATTTATTCATTTCAACGATCGTTTCGGGTTTCTAACCCATCATCAGGAGTTTACATTAAAACTAAAAACTAAAAAGTCTACGATGTTGTAGACTTTTTAGATTTGAGTTTTAATGTAAACTCCTGATGATGGGTTAGAAACCCGAAACGATCGTTGAGATAAATAAATGTGTAGAATTTTTCAAGTGTTTGTTTATTAATTTTTTTTTCTATATTTAATTTTTTTTAATAATAAATTAAAAATCGAATTGGTATTTTTACCAATTCTCCGATCAGAAAGGCATCGCTACACCCTCGGCTATTCTCAAACCTTAAAAGAATATTAAACTTGAATTATGGAAACAAATTACTTTTAAAAAACGTTTTTACCTGAAAAGGTATGAGTAAAGAGATGATATTAAACTAAGATAAATAATGTCTATCATCAAAAATGTCTTCAAGATATCTTACTTAAGTTATCCACAACGTGTTCATTGTTACTTTTGTAAGTTCCATTGCAATGCTACCACAAGTAAAAAGATATGTCAAGTATTTCATTCATATTATAGTTAAGATGGATGCAATGTCAACTAACAATCGTGTGTTGGTAGTTCTTTTTTTGTCACCAGAAAGCTGTCGCATATGTTAAGAAGGACCAGCTGGTCTCTTTTTATATTGTCAAATAATTGTTATTGTACAATCTATAGGTACGTATTACATAAAAAAAGACTGAATACCCGCAAGGCTACATACGTGTGGGTACAAACTTAATAAAAAATGCATTGAATCGCGATAAGTTTTTTTTTAAATCAACGGTAATTTGGTCATTGGATAACTTATTTCTATGTAACTAGCCTGCAAAACTATTTAGAAATATATAGGGTGTCCCATGACTTTTTAACTTCGAAATCGAGTTTTAGAATAGCCGAGCGTGTAACAATTCCTTAGCTCCTCTATTACAAGCCTGCAGTTCCGAAGTTCTAATTCGAGAAATGGTAAAGTGCAGTGAATTTATTGGAATGTCATTCAAAATTAGAAATTAGCTCAAAATCCGGAATAAGATTCCGAAATTATGGTAAAATCATTAAACATCCTGTGTACATCAATCGACGTGTTTTTTATTTTTTGCTAGGGAAGGTGAAAAAATTGGCAATAGAATTTTAAAAAGTTATCTGAAACTAAAAAAGTAATCAAAACAATCTTTAATTGAAAATTATTGTTATATAGGTAAGTTTAATAAAAAAATATTTAAATTGACAAGCAAGCAGACCAAAAGTCGATTAAAACAATTTTTTTATGAAATATTTATCGGTGTTAAAGAGGTCTTCAATTTTTATACCTCTAAATCATTTTTTAACCGCATCATATAGCGATAGTAATATTGTTTCCAAAAAGAAAATGAGGTTCTCAGCAGGAGGTCGAACCCCGATACGTCCCGTCAGAAGATTCATATATGATATTTTACTGTTAAAACGTACATTAAATTGTAAAGAAACCAACGTATCGATGCGTATTTGTTTGTGTGAACAGTCTTTTGTTCTTGTTTTACTATTGTAGTCACTGTGTAAAATAAAAACAGCGTAAACTCAAATACCAACATTTAAGTTACACAAACTAAATTTAATTCATTCTAACTTAAAATTGCATCTTAAGTCAAAATCAAAAACTGATAGCGGAAAAATACATATCGTCTATAAATTTACGTTTATAATTTTAAAAGAAAAATCTTTTTTAAAGCTAGAGTTATTTGGGCTTAACACCAATTCATGTTTTCAATTTGTTGTATATTGAAAATCAATTAATACTTTTACCCAATTCCCAGATTAGAACTTGGAAACTGGGCAAGGCCGTAGCAAGAAAAAAACTTTGGGGTTTCCCCTCAAAGTTTCATTTTTTTACTAGCCCTTTTTCCGGGTTCATGTCATTCATTTTTAAAAATCTAGTAGGTTAACGACGTGTTTACTCTGACTTTTGCCAAAATGGCGAGGGGTTGAACCTTAGTGATCCCCGCTTGACTACGGCCTTGGAACTGGGGGCTTGTAATAGAGGAGCCAATAGAGGAGTACAATAATAACAAAATGTTTTTTTTCTGGAAACACCACTGAAATAAAGTAATGCTGGAAAGCTTACTCCCTATAACTTGCTGTGCGTGGAAAGCGGGTAAAGACAGATATAGTTACCACCTGTCCTTATTCCTCTACAGTCTTAATAGACTGTACGACAAAGACAGGTGGCCCTATTAACTATGTCTCTCTTTACTCGCTAGCAGCGCGTCAGTTTACGTTCCAGAATTTCTATATTTCGGTGGGAAACAGTTATTTTTCAATTATAATAATGAGCTAGTTGAGTAATATTAAAAAAAATCTAGTATAAGATTTTACGAAAGAGATATGTTATTTCAACAAAATGTTAAAAAACCCACGACTAAGTTTTGTTCAAAGATCACAACAATAATACCTATCTCATGTCAGGAGTTTTGTATTTTGTAAAAACGCGTAGTCGAGATTAGTTTGTCTGATTTCTCTTTCAGAAGCTCAGACAACAGAGAATTGTCAGTAGGAGACGCGCATGAACAATGGTTCAGACATCTTGAAAATTGACTTATTGTTATATGCAATTGTTTCGTACCGTGCTTATCACGATTGGGAATATTGATAGAGTAAACAAAACGTAATTGTTCTTCAAAGATGTGAAACTAACAAAAAAAAAACAATGTCAAAGTTTCGTTTTTAGAAGAATGACAGATAATATATTTGTGGATTCACATTTATAAAAAATATAGGTAGTCGAAACCGAATGTTTATAGTCCATCCTGAAATAGTGTAGAGTAATAAAAAGTCATTGTTTTTTACAGATTCCAGTGGTACCATAGAGTAGGTACTTAGCTTTCTTTTAAATCATTCCCAAATTCAGGTAAAGACTTAATAACCGATAAACTTTAAGCCTTTACAGTTTATTATGAAGTATTAGAAATACCTTGTATTATGTCCGTCTTGTGACTTCTTGTGAATTTACACTACGCGTTTCAGCAACGAGTTGCAATCTTCAGGTGTGGTTAATTATTTTACCCGAATTTGGGACCGATAAACTTTAAGACTTAAAGTGTTTATGTGTTATTAAGTTTTTGCTTGAATGTGGGAATGATTTAAAAGAAGGCTAGGTATCTACTCTACGGTACCGCTGGAATTTGTCAAAACGTCAAATCACAATGATTTATTACTCTACAGTCAACACTATTTCAGGGTAGTTCTCCATACTGATATGATATTTTGTATTATTTCTTTCTGTCCCGAAGAACTGGTAATTTGCATATCTACATATTAAAATAAAGTCTTCACAAGAAATGTCTAAAAAACGAGTTTTCTTTATACTCCCTGAGAGCGGTTTACAAATATGAAGCATGAATTAAATCCGGTTGATTGATGATTGGAATATTGCAACTGGTAAAAAAGGCATTATTTTTCATTTGTTGTATGCGCTAAACCGAAATTTACCCTACTGCAACTAAACAAGCAAAAATATTAGGTTAATCTTAAAACACGTTCTTTGAATTTTTTTTAAATTCACTCTCTATGGTTGGTAAAATGATTTTTTCTGATATGTTTGGAATCAATTATATAATTGGCTGCTTTCCAACAAAAAATTTCAGTTGCAATTCAGCCGTATAAATCTATTAATTTATTTTAAATATTGTATTTTTATATAGTAACTAGCGGCCCCGTCCGGCTTCGCCCAGACTGCAATACGCTACTCACTCGCTTCGCTCGTTCGATTCCGGGTGATACATTACTCACTCGCTTCGCTCGTTCGCTCCCTGGTGAATTTTTCCGATGTTTTAATTGTTATTCTGTTAACCAGGGCGGAGACAAATTCAAAAAATCAAAGATCATGAAAATCGGTCCAGCCGTTCTCGAGTTATAAATGGTGTAGATTAGATTAGATTAGATTTACTCGGGGTGATAAGACACTAGATATCTCACAATCACTGCGACCTATAAGATCTTTTGTGAGTCCCCTAATAGTTTATTCCCAGTCGGGTAAAATGCTTTTTATGAACCTTATAACCTTTCTGGGGGCTTCTCTCCATATGTCTTCAGGCTTTAGAAAAGGCCTGTTAAGATGTTGCAGCCTTTTGGAGAACACTGCTTCACATTCACATAGAATGTGTTCGGCAGTTTCTTTTGCTTCTTTACAGAAGCAACAGTTGTCATCCTGAACTTTACCCATTTTTGAGAGATGGTATCTCAAAGGGCAGTGGCCTGTGAGGAGTCCTGCCATTATTCTCAGTTCTGCTTTGCTGAGAACAAGGATATAAATGGTGTAACTAACTAACTAACACGACTTTCTTTTATAGATATAGATATGATGACGCTAATGATCTTAGTTGTCGAGCGTCTATAATCTGCAATATCTATTTATATATAGCTAACTACTAAGATACGACATACTGGCCCGCATAACAAAAGAAATAAATTTGTAAGCTAAATCACGGTAATCAAAGTGCATAGGTTAAAATTATTATACTACTGTGGACAAATAGTTTGCCGTAACATATTGCAACTGGGGTCATACTGTACTAACAGGACGTATACACGGTGTGGCGAACAATCTTTAAAATTAGGTCAAACATGTGACTGGAAAATACAGCAGTTACTTTGAAATTTTCCTCGATATTAACATTTCATCTTTAAAATATATGCGTTATGAAAAGAAAGGATTATGTCATTTATTACTAAGAATGAAGATCGATTTTATAAACTTTTATTGACAGTCTTTAATTATTCCGCCATTATGATGTAGGTAGGTAATATATTTCAAACGGCTTATGATCCTTACCTTCTATGATCAGTATATTTACCACTGTTTAGTACACATTAAAAAAAATATTAACAAATTTCCAGAACAATCAACAATTCATTCTCATGATACTCGGAAAAAATCCAATCTGTGTTTGCCCCTAAATAAATTTACGCATACGAGGTACGGTCCCAATTATCTGGGTTTGCAATTTTATAATAAACTGTTGCCGGAGACAAAAGCGTTACCTATTCATAAATTTAAAAGACATATAAAAGCGTATCTTGCTATAAATTGTTTTTATGATTACCAACATTTTTTAAATATTGGTGATTACATCTAATTATTGAAGACTTTTTTATTATGTATTTGACTTGTATTTGACCGGTACACGGTGTAGCCAATACAAATAAATTTATTATTATTATATTATTATATACCGGTAAAATTTTTACGCTAAAGATAGTTTTATAGTTAAGGGTGAATGTGCATAAAATTTAATTAATAATTAATTAAAACATGCCAGAAGTTACAAAATATCAAAAAGAAGAAAATTAAATATCCGCTTGAGATAAACGTATTTTTATGCTGCATTTATGAAAACAAACAACGTAGGTACAAGTAAGAAACATTTTATAAAATATGTAATATTTTCATTGTAAAAAAACTTACCTTACTTCGATTAAAAGATGTCATCGTAGTTGAATGTCATAACCTATAACAAAAACAACATGCAGCTTTTAATTTCGCACATGTGTCTTAGCTTACTCAAAGATATATCACGTTTAGATTTGCGAAGACATTTTACAATGTCATCAAAAGGTTTATGTCGAATTTTGATTAGTGATGAGCAAAATTGGTCTTGGTCTTGGTCTTGCAAAAAAAGCAAGATCAAGACCAAGACCTGAATTAAATACGCAAGACCAAAACCAAGACTAAAGAAGTAAAACCAAGACTACAACGGTCTTGGTCTTGCTTTGCTCATCACTAATTTTGATGATGACTTATCAATTTTTAAGTGCAATATAAATTTTATTAAGAATATTTGTCGGGATAAAAAAATAATTTTTAGAAATGCACTAACTTATAAGGGTTATTAATAAGGGAAAAAAGTCATTGTCAGGTTCGAACCCGAAATTTTCAGTTTCGTACTGGCTGAGTTATCAGTATCTACAGTGAACCCTTATAGAATAGAATAGAATATACCTAAGTTAGTGAATTAACAAATAAATGTTATATTTTAACGTTTTTCGAAAGATTTCTTTTTTATACAAATTTTCCTGTAAAATTTTCCAAAAATACGGCGTAGGTAAGTTTAATCCTTCATTACTAAAAAATAATTGATCTTAAGGTAGAAACATAAAGAATCCTACTCTACTTCTTTACAGCGGAAATTGATATGGTCCCATGTTATGTTTTGTTGAACAGGCCTGTAATACAACATCTATAGTAACAGACGGAAACAGTAGTAAATGACGCGCCATATGTGTCCACATTATTTGTGGCGGTCCGCGTAAACCAGAAAATTGTGGGGTGAATTTGTACAATTAAATACATTTACTAAATAGCTAATGCGTCTTTATTGTACCGCGACATTAGTGACACATCGTATTAAATTTATAAACTAAGGTTTCGATCTACTTAACAGTCTTTGTCATGAGAAATTAGTTAATTATTTGCAATTGGATATTAAAAGTCACCAATTACATAAGTATACCTACAATATACAGTGTTAAAAATGCGTTAGTATAATATAAATCAAGATTTTTTTTCAAATTATTTCGCAGACAAGCTTGGTATACGACTTGGAGGCTTATAAAAAAAATTAAAATTCTATTCATACTTCTCGGATTGTAGGAATGGAAGGTGGAAGTTAGAGGCCTGTAACAGACATACATCGTTGGCACAACAATAGGGTTCCTTTCTGGTACGGAGCCCTAAAAATCAATAATTAGTAATAATAAATAAAGGATTCCCTGTCCAAGTTGATAATTCAGTCCCACAGGGACAGATGATCACAGTAAGGTAAGTTTGTACATTTTTAATTGCAAACATATATAATGTTTCAGTTGTTTTTTTTATTTTCTTAGGTAAAAAATTTAAACGTTTATTCGCAAAACCTTTTTAAGTATGTATTATAAATAAAGGAAAACAATGGCGTATAAGTTTACAAAGTATGAAATTAAAAACCAAAAGAAAATTCCACAGGGAAACATTAAATAAAACTACTCAGACTTCAATGATCGCTAGACTAGAAAAATACTTTTCAACAAAAAGTTTTTCTCCAAAAAATGATAATATGTTTACCGTCTTTTTCGCGATTTCGGGTTGTATTATAAGTCCACTCGCATTGTTACTATTTTAAAGTATAATATTTTCCCGTTATTTAACATTTGTAATTAATATTTTTAACTTTGTTAACAACACATTGGTAAGTGGAGAAATCTAAATAAAAAATTTATTAAAAAACAAAAAACCCGACTGCGTAAAAATCGAACTTAAAAGATGGAAACAAGATCAAATGATAACATGCAGTCGGAGGTATTTTTGTTCAATTTGTTACTACTATGCCTCCGACTGCATGTTATCATTTGATCTTGTTTCCATCTTTTAAGTTCGATTTTTACGCAGTCAGGTTTTTTGTTTTTTAATAAATTTTTTATTTCAAATGTTTTTAGTTAAAAATAAATCGATATAGATCCTAAACGGTCAGTCGAATCGAAAAATGTTGAGGGAAAACTAAAAATGATTTTTAAATACCTATATTCAACGATACCCCACTTGACATAGTTTGTTGACTTTCATTTTTTTCATTTTCACAATATGGCGTCCTGTAGTCGCCATATTGAATTTTCACTAACGTCATGTCTTTAGTGATACTCGCCGGACTAAAGGGAATCGATTGACGCGTGAATCATAAAAATCGGCCTAGGCGTTTGGTCTGTATAGTGCTTCAAAGGAACATACATACACACATAGACTGTTAAACACATTACCACTCCTTTGCTTCGCAGTCGGGTAAAAATAGGGTAAAGTAGGCAACATTATAAAGTACAGAGGAGGACAGGGTAACGGCCATAGCATTGTATAAAAGACTATCTCAACATTTGTTTGAAAGTATCAGCATTGACTGTAAATTGTAAACGCTTGACAACTAAGGTCATAAACGTAAATTATCGCAATACAGAAATTAGAAAGTACACTCCGAGTTCGAGTCCAGTTCTGTACCTACCTACAAAAAAATATAATTTAGTTTCTATGAAAACCAATATTGATACAAAAATGAGTTTCCAAATTTACGGAAAGTTCAGAGGGTGGTTAACTTAGGGTTAAAATTATAGCCATATGGTGTCATTTTACGTACATTTCATTGCAATTCCTTAATCCGTTGGATTCGGTTTAACTCTAGAAATTGGATATATATAATCTTGTTGTTAATATACGTACCTAGTCTATTATGAGCATACAGAAATGCTCAACTATCCTCCTTTGTGGTTGAAATCGATACTGTCAGTTAAGATTATTCACTATAATAAATTATTTCATTGTCAAATTATCACGAAAATTTATTAAACGCGACACAACAGCTACTTTATTTATTTTTTAAACGACACATGAAAATTCAACAATAATAAATAAATAAGTGCTTCCTCCACGCAATGAGAAGGCTTTAATAAAAAAATGTTGTTTCTTAAAAATCGGTTTTGGTAGCACGCGTGATACAAAATAATGCTACACACAGACAAAGCGCTTTTAGCTATGCTTAGATCGCGCCTAAAATAAAATAAAACTTATAGAAGACACAAAAAAATTATAAAATCACCACAGTTCGACAATTATTCCGGTATTTACTAAAAATATAAAATCAATAAACCTGTGGTATGAATATTTCAAACCAGGTTTTGACAAGATATTCAGAAAATCATCAGGAGTCACGACACTTCAAATAGTTTATGAAACGCAAAAAAAAAACTCAAAAACACGTATTTATAATATAATGAACATTCAATTAAGTACAACAAATAAATATTAAATTAATTCACGGTGTTTTTAATCTGCGGTTTGAATTTATTTAAATATTGTTTAAAAATTAATCAAAAATAATTTCAAATATTAAAAAACGCGTCTGTATCACTAAAAATATCAAACTGCACTGTTTCATTCAGTCAGGTCATTAAAATTAGTCGATTATGTAATCCCTAGTTATTTTGCGGTATTACGTACTGAAGTCATACGGATCATAATAATATAGGCATATCGAATTACTAAATTACTGTAGACCTTTCACTAAATGATAATAAACACCGTTGAAAATGTAAGACAATCTTTTAATTCCAAAAAGAAAAAAATAAAAGCAAATAGTGTTTAACCTTTACATAGACCACGTGTTTATATCGAGTTCATTTCACAATTTATTTACAGTAAATTCGTGTCTAAATCGTGTTTAGTTTTGTATTTAGTTCAAAACTGAAATTATATTATGGTAGAGCGAACACAGCGGGACTTATTTGACGTTTTTATGATAAAAAATGTTTTGTCGGGATTTTTTAAGGGAAGAAATAATATAAAAAAAATCATCTACTAAAAGGTGTTCCGGCTATAGTATCACGTTTTTTGATATTTTTTCCAGTTAGGGGGTCTGTATTTTATACACCATAATAGTTAGAAGAGTCTGTCTATAACAAAGAGATTGCATCGAGTTTTTTCTCTCTTTATACAAAAATAAGTTAGGGAGGAACTTGTGTGTGAAACAAGAATTTTATATTTGAAAATAGAAATAGAATTTGTATTACGCGATCATCAAAATTTTTAATAATATTTTAATATAGTACTTTAATTGCCTATACAGTATAGCTGCACATAAAATAAATATCTTCGAGGGCAGTATAGCCTAGTGGATAGCGTACTTGGTACCAGTCTCTCGACTAAACTGTCGTGGGCTCGAATCCCACCTGCGCTCATGGATGTTTTGTGATGTTATTTAATTTTAAGTTAGTTGTTATTTAATGTAATTTAAGACACTAATGACCTATGTTGTCGTTCGAGCGTCTATAATTCACAATTCCTATGTTGTCGACGCATCTATATAATCTACAATAAATAATAAATTTCTTCCAATAAGATCTCTTGCTGTGTTTCTGGTACGACTTTCAACCACGATCAATTTCAATGTTAAATATCCTTCAAAAGTGCTTTGAAATTCGTACCAGAAACCCAGCATAATTAATGGTGGACTTTAGAATAGCCGCAATTGTTGGGTTTTCAATGTTTACAATGCATTACCACGAGTCGTCTATTGCAAACACCCAGTTCCCAATCAGACGCTAATGACCTCTGTTGTCGAGCGTCTATAATCTACAATTCATTCATTCCCAGTTCCCAGGTTTTTATCTGAAAACTGATGGATTCTCGATTTATTTAAAAAAATAATAATAAATTGAAAATATTAAGGCCTCGAGTATCGCCGAGCGTTTAGCCATGCCGTTGTTTATCTATTACAAGCCCCCAGTTCCTAGGTTCTAACCCAAGCACTGGTAAAAGAATCAATTGGATTTTCAAATTTATTATTATAAATAGCATCATTTCAAATTTCAAATTCCTACGTCACGCAGTTTCCGATAAAAACGTCCGTGACAGACAAACAGACAGACAGACGGACGCAAGAGTGATCTTATAACGGTTTCATTTTTTCTTATAACCCTAAAAAAAATAAATTGAAAATATGAATTCAAGCTAGGCTCATATAATCATGTCTGAAGAAAATATTAATTGTTACTAGACCCTAAATCTTGCAATTGGTGGTCTTAAAAAGTTACAACAAACTGGCGTCGACGTTTTAATGTGCTAATGGTTTTATTTTATTTATTTATTGTAGATTATAGACGCGTCGACAACTTAGGTCATTAGCGTCTTAAATACATAACAATTCTCTTAAAACTAAATGACATCACCAAACAAAGCGAAGGTGAGATTCGAACCACGACAGTTTGATCTAAAGGTCGCTACGCTAACCGTTACATCACACTGTCCTCATGTTAGTAATATGTTTTATTTTTGTATTTTTACGCAAATTAAAGTGAACTTTTAATTATTTTTTCTAAATCTATTTCACGATCTTACGAATCGGTGTTATCAAAAGAAATTACCTGTATTACATGAAAATAATATGGTTTACCTCAAGCGGTACTTTTATTCAACAAATATGTTAAAATAATATTTATCATATAGTAAAATCTTTTGTGTTTTTTAATGCTTAAACAAATTATAGATTCGAAACCTTTTCGTAAAAATTTTGTCCACAAAATAAGCGAACCTAAACCACAATTTATTAAAGTATAATGGTGTAGACAAGGTAAAAAGACAAACTTGTACAATTTAACTAATTTCCATAATTTTCTTGTATGAAGGAATAGAGCTTCTACCTGTGCCTAAAACGCGTGCCATAAGTGTGCTGATATGCAGGCCTTTTATATAAATTATTATAATTTATTCGATTTTTATATCAAGGATTCACCACATAAAAGAACAGGGAACTTCTAACATATAATTTTACAAAAATGCATACATAAAAGTGCTCATATTATGTTGCAAGATATGTTTTTATGTTTTATGACATAATTTTTTAACCGAAAATTATAATTATAATCTGATATAAAAACAATAACGAACCTTTCGCTTTAACTATACTATTTTTTTAATTTAAATTATTGGTTTCACATTCGACAAACCACAAAGAAATAGTACTTACTAAAAAAGTTTCAAAAATAACATCTTCACAAATCGAATTAATATTGAGACTACATATAGACCCGAGAGCTAGTGATAATTTTTTGGTGTTATTTATTTAAGGCCTTATTTTTGTGAAGATGTTGAGGGAGGCATATTAAAGTGCCCTGTGTAAAGGCTTTGCTAGATAGCGGTATGGGAGGGATGCGGAACGCCCCCAACATGTAACAAAAAAAAATGGTCACAATTATTATTGCTTCAAGGCTGAAATTGTTCGTATAGCTTGTCGGTTACCCAATAATGCCATTATAATATTTGCAGATCGATTGGTCAGTATTAAAGGGGTGGCAGATCACCCTAAACGTGTCATGTTCCCGACGAAATTTATATTATTAGTTCAAGGTTCAAATTTTAATATGTTGTTACTGCGACTGTTTTAAGCATATATTTCAATTTGCAGAACAAAATGTCGGTATTAACCCTCTTGCAGAACAAAATAAACACCTAGGCGAGCAAGTTTCCCTCTAAGAGAGGGGGTTAATACGACATTTTGTTCTGCAAATTTAAATATATACTAAAAACAGTCGCCGTAACAACAGATTCAAATTTGAACCTTAAACTAATAATATAAATTTCGTCGGGTACATGACACGTTTAGGGTGTTCTCCCACCCCTTTAATATTAATCAAGCGATCTGCAAATATAATGGCATTATTGGGTCACCGACAAGCTATACAAACAATTTCAGCTTTGAAGCAATAATAATTGTGACCATTTTTTTTGTTACATGTTGGGGGCGGTCTGCACTCTTCCCATACCGCTATCTAGCAAAATCCTTTACTCAGGGCACTTTAATATGCCTCCCTCAACATTTTCACAAAAATAAGGTCTTGAAAAAATAACATCAAAAAATTGTCACTAGCTCTCGATCTATTACGCTGCGTCCTCCGGAGTCTGTGCCCATGTTACAAGGCCCTTATAGCTACGGTACTTAATATATAGCAAAAAACAATGCTAATTAACAAAAGAAAATTGTCCCAATAAAAAATCCAGTAAAAAATACCGATTACAGATCGATTTTTATTTGTTCACCTATAGGTTCAAAAATTAGTTCTTGTTTCCTTTACAAAAACTTGTTTACATTGATTCTTTAATACTAAATTGTTCGATCAAAACAGCTGTATTTTTATCACACAAAACGATCTCACTAATCTTTTTTTAATCTCACGTTCATTGAATTAAAACATTTTTGTTAAAATACAATGAAATCAGACGAAGAATCTCGCGTTAGGGTTGATCATTTTTATTCATTATCAAGCGACGAAGATCGTTTATTGATTTTTTTTTGAAGTGCAATTTTATTGTTTGCCAATCACAATTAAAATCGTTTTCACTATCGTTGTTCAACTGTTAGATTTTTTTCATTGTCATTTTACCATTTCAACTCCGTTTTTAAGTTAATTTTGAGACATTTTAAACCGTCATAACTCCTAAACTAAAAAAGATACGAACTTGCGCTTGGGCCTAAACATTTCAGCGGACTTTGTTTATAAGACATAACAATTTCAAGTATATCTGAAATAGTTTTATATTTTTCCTAATATCGCAAATCTCATGTTTACATGCGTTTTGTAAATCGATTCGGTTTACTTTTACGATTCCAACTAGTGATGGGCGAATGCGAGATGTTTTTACAATCGAAACAATTACAATCGTTCATAATAACAATCCAGTCCACAATCGACTCCGAGTTTGATTTTACAATCGAAATGTTCGATTGTTCAAGTCGATTATTTGCTACATAGGTTATAGCAATAGCAGCGAATGAGAATACATATAATCGCGATTCAAAATTATATGCTAGTCGACTGACGTTCACGTGATTCGTTGATTGTTCACTGTTCACACTGTTCAGTCGATACTCACTACTCTGTGATCTCTGCACTATTGAATTCGTATCGGGTATGCATGGTATGCAGTATTGTACGCTTCAGTCTCGGTGAACTATGAAACAACAACAATCGAGTCCAAGTGACAACCATCGAGAGTCATCGAGGTGTTTGAACAATCGAGACAATCGACTAAAACATTTTGGCGTTTGAAATGTGGTGTTATCGGAGAATGTTAAATATTAAATGGACGGATTATATGACTAATGATAAAGTGATGCAAATAATGCAAGAACAGAAAAGTTTAGTAAATGTTGTCAAAAAGAGACAGTGTTCATATTTTGGTCATATAATGCGGTCACAAAAATATAACCTCCAGCAAGTGATACTAATGGGCAAATTAGAACAGAAAAGACCCAGAGGTAGAAAAAGAATATCGTGGCTAGATAACATCACAGGATGGACGGGATTAAACTTTAATAGACTCATCCGTACTGTCCAGGACAGGGTTAAATGGAAAGAAGTGGTCTCCAACGTCCTCTAGGGGATATGGAACTCATCATCAATAGCGCATCACTAATTCCAACTCCACAAGTAGGGTACGATACTATTAAGGTGAAAATTCACATTTCAAAATTCCATATTATTAAAGTTCATTTGAAGTTATCCAGAAGTTATAAATAAATATGTTTGATAGACTAATTTTTACCTGATATAAATTGCAGATTAGCGTACAACTGTTTGCAGAGTGCGTAAACTGGATAAATAGCTCGTGTTGAAGAGTAAGAAAAGAAGATTGGAAGAAGAAGCAAGGTGCAATATCTGAAGAGTCTGACCCGAAGAACTAAATAAGTACCTGTTAAGACAGCTGTCGTTGTTAACACTGACAACATGAACATCGTAATGCTTTTTACAAATGATATGTCAGTACAGTGTGGTTCCACCACACTGAACGAAACTCAAAATTCTCTTAGAGGAACCACTTCCCACGACCTGCACGGTCTATCTTCAATTAAAATTTTTGATGTGAAACATCTTATGTCGGGCTGTGAACAGCCGCGTGAGGGGAAATATGCAACGAAATGTTTGGTCCGCTCCTTCGCTGTTGTTCTCCCCACCACTGCGGCACTCTCTCTCTCTCTCTCTCGGCTTCCGCGCGCTCGGGCAACCGCGTGTGTTACAGTGCAGTATATAGGATTACGTCAGCATAACAGTTAGTTGCTGCTTTTGAAAAAATATATACTACTACCTAGAGAATACCACCGAGTTTTCTTTGATGTTTCACATCTGTCGGGGGTCCCGATACCCACACCCGTTTTTAATATCGAATCTAATAAATTTTGACACTAGTTAATCCAATTTACGAATTTAAATTTTAAAATGAAACTTTTTAGCCTCATTTTTTACCGTTCGATCGTCACCCAGTACTCATTGAAAATCAGCGACGTTATGTTTATAACTAGATTGTATGATTGCAGCATGGTAATCGACCAGACTAGTATCGGTCGAAAAGCAGCGACGACTATGTTCATAACTAAATTGTACGTCTACATATAACTATAATATCGTATGAATATTCCGTCGAGCAGCACATCAAATACCCGTTGACCACCAACGATAGAATCTGGATTCTTACGTTCGTCTCCATACTGATCAGGGTTCAAATAACATTACCAAAACCACGTGAACAAAATTATATATTTTCGGAGATTCGGATTAAAAACAAGCATTTATAATTATGGCAATAAAGTTTCACTTGCACCGTGGTTTCATAAAACCGCACCCGAGTTCTTTTTAATTTATAAGATGAAATTCACACTAGTTGCCCGGCCCGGCTTCGACCGGAGCGTAATAATTTAGTTACTCGGGTTAACTTAGTCTAACTTAAATCTGAAAGGGAACGACGTAGCGAGCTGAAAATAGTATTTAATTCGGATTTGCCAAGCACAATAAGCTGTGTAAATTTGGCCAAGACTCAGTTTTGGAGAGTTTATGTGCGACGTACATACAAGTACATATTTTCCACTTTATTAGTTAAGATTTATATTTTTTGCCGTAGCGACTAAAATTTTAAGGGTGATAAATAAATGATTCAATCTATATTAAATTCATACACCAACATATTTCCGGATAATTATTTTGCTATATTGTTCATGCAATAATTCCAATTTCCAAACCATTGAGAATAGGTCCAGGTCTGTCGACACAAATCTACTGAGGTTTTTACCAACCGCGCCGCGTGTCGATGCGTGGGAGGCGTGGGTGTTCAGGTTGTGGGTACGCGGCGAGTAAGGTGTTTGTGTTGTGCAGTACACTGGCATAGTACCCGATGTTGTATACTCCAGTGTTAGTTGGGTGCTTGCACTAAGCAAGCAATAAAATCACTTAAAACTTAAAATAAATTAAATGGCCTTCAAATAAGCCACTAAAAAGAGAAACAAATTATATAGGACCACCTCGACATCTTCGTGAATACAGCAGAATCGAAATCATTCAATCGGTTAACCTCTTGAGGAGCTCCCAGGTTCTAATCCGAGAACTGGTAAAAACTCAAGGGTTTTCAATTTGATATTAAAAAAATAATAAATTGAAAATATGACTTGGTACTAAGATCAAATAACCCTGGCTGTTGATGGCCTAAAAAAATTAAATGAGAGCAATTTTCTTGTGTTTTCTTTAAATACTGATTGTTTTGTGATATTCCGAGTTGAACCGAGCAGCATGGCTCTGACAGGGGGGCGCTGACAGGGTTCTAACCTGGGGGCTCTGGGATTAGGAGAGGTCCGCCGTGGTGAGTCGGCCAGCTAAGAGATGAACAGAAGATAAAAATCTCAGCAGTAGGTATACGGAGGTCTTCCAGGGCCATGCCGAGCAGATTCTGTACGTGTTCGTCATTATAATGGTGTCGTCTCACATTTTTTTAGGGTTGAAATGTATATTACTAACAGATAATTAGCTCTATTCTTCTAATCACTGTTCTTACATAACCATAGTTATTACAAAATCTATAAACACTGTTTTTAATCACTAATGTTTGACATGCTATTGTGGTAGTCACTTTGCTTAGCAGAACAAAAGTGAATAGCCACAGTGCTTATCTTGCTAAGCACTTGGTAACCACCGTGACTATTGTTAGTAGAATAGGCCTGAATAAAACCATTTTATTTGAGAATTTTTTGGAAGCTTCTTCTGCAACAAGAAAATTCCCAAAAATGTACATTTCAATGTAATTTTATAAACATAGAATTATACACCTTCAGAAATAACGTAGATAACATTCAGTCTGTGATTGGCTGACTAGATCTACTGTATCACGCCCACTGATCTATCAAATTATAAAGACTGAATTCTGACCATTTGCGCTAAGCAATAAAGAATTATTATTATTATTATTATGAAGGAAGAATTCCTTAAGAATTTTGCATCCACAAGCACCCTAAACTTCAGGTTCGTCACCGTCACACAAGGGATACTTGCGGAGCAAGGTGAAACTATAACCGCGTCTCAAACCATGAAATGGGCGATTACAGTGAGTTTGGGTCGTGCGCACGGAGTACACGGAGCGATCCAATAAGCACAGCCTTTTGCATGCGGCAGACTAGTGACTCAGCATTATGCTGACATGCCGGGATAGCTTTTATATTTGCCAACAGTGAAGGTTTGGCTCCACCAAGAACACCAATTATAAGGACAATTAATTTAACAGAATAGTCTGGGTACTGCTTCCTAAGCTCAAAGAGAAGATCTTGATATTTTGTCCGCTTCTCAGTCTCCTTCGCGGCTATGTTCATTTCAACAGGAGCTGAGAACTCAATGACATACATAAGTCGCGTAGTCTTATCAAGAAGAACTATATCAGGCTTTGTAGCTGAAAGTTGCCTGGTAGTACTGAATGAATAATTCCAGAAAATCTTGCATGATTCATTCTCGACAACGGACTCAATATCGCCAGGAACATAAGGTAGAACAGGAGTTTTATTATTATTATTATTATTAAAAGCGGATCATGAGAAAGCTGATAATGCAATATGCATTGTTCAAAAATCAAAATAAGACCCTATTGAGTAAGTCGGATGGACAAAAGTGAGTCGGACTGTCCGGTTGTTTTAATGGACACGAAGAATGCTCATCGCACCGTAAGACAACATTTCACCTTACAACACACAACTCTAACCGCTGCAGGGTCGTACAAACAAGAATAATAAATATCTATGACGATACGAACAGCTGATCGCCTCAAGAAAAGTACTGTGTACATATTATTATACGCCAGAATTGTACTGCAGACGGAGGAAAGTTGACTGATTCATTTATAGTCTAAAGAGATGGTGAACATTTTCACACTTGAGGTTCTACTACATATTAAAAATGAATTTTTACAGAAGGTGTTTCATTGTTTAGTAATAATATCGGAAAAAAAACTGTTGAAATCCAGACTGACCTGACGGTCCTAGCGTCGAGGTTGTCCATTCCTTTTTCTGCAATAAAAAACTACCTTACTACAAAATTTCAATCGGTGGAAATTCATGTGTGAAAATGTTCATCAGCTCGAACATTTTCACACTTGAGGTTCTACTACATATTAAAAATGAATTTTTACAGAAGGTGTTTCATTGTTTAGTAATAATATCGAAAAAAAAACTGTTGAAATCCAGACTGACCTGACGGTTCTAGCATCCAGAAAAACTGAAAAAAGTATTTTGAAAAATTGAGAAGTGGCTCAGGCCCCGAGTTCCTCAGCGAGGTTGTCCATTCCTTTTGCTGCAATAAAAAACTACCTTACTACAAAATTTCAACCGGTGGAAATTCATGTGTGAAAATGTTCATCAGCTCTTAGACTATTATTTATATCGTGTAGGTATTTGAAATTGGAACAAAGAAGATTTCGTTGAGACGAAGAATGTGGTTTAGTTGTTGAGACTTGAGGGAGAGACTGTAGCTTATAGACGCTCGACAACTGAGATCAATAGCGTTTATCGACTTAATTCTTATAATTTATTATACTTGAATTTTCCATAAACATACTAAGATTTAAAAACCTTGTATGACATCGACATGTCATGTTGATAAACCAATTGGCGTTACCCCCAAATTTCATGCTGGCAGGCCAATAAGCGTAACCCTCAATTGTTTATAAAGCCACCAACAACTAGGATTGTTTGGGTCTAGCACCAATTCATATTTTCAATTAATTAATTACTGAACTAATTCGCAATTAAATGTTTCCTCAATATAATATCTAGAATTAATTATCAAAAATTGTTTTAATAGCAACATTACATTTTCCCGCGTAGCTAAGGAAAATAATTTAGACAGTATTATATAATACATTAAAGAGATGTATAATATATCTAATTGTTGATAACAGAGAGAGACAAACCGAATTCCCGGCTCCGTATGACGTATATATCCGTCATTATTAGCCGTCGGTCATCATTGTATGTTCATTGCATAAACTGTGTATAGTAATGTACATAAACGTAATGACATGTCCATAAATGCGGCTTTGGATGTATCGACCGTTCTGTTGGCACCACTGCTTACGTGCCAAGTACCAACTTACCACAAACAAGTGGGCTTGAGAATGGCCGAGCGTGTAGCAATGCTGTTGTTTACATGGCGTTGCTATGGTTCTTCTATTACAGTCCCCAGTTCCCGGTTTCTAGTCCGAGAGCTGGTAAAAGTGTCAACTGGATTTTCAATTTATTATTAAAAAAAAAATAATGAATTGAAAATATGAATTGGTGCTAGGCCCAAATAACCTTAAATGTTGGTGGTCTTTAAAACACAATTATTTTTTTTCAACCACAAACAACTGAACTATCACCACCTCCACCACATTTTGTACAAATGCACAATGCAGGAATATATTATTAATTATCTTCCTAATAACGAACAGGTACTTAGAACTGTAATAGCTAAAGAACGCAAAGCTAAGCAGATATACTATTATAAATATCAATGAATTTGGGAACAGAGTAACATCTTTCTCTCATCTATCCTTCTGTCTCTCTATCCCCAAATTCATTGATATTTATAATAGTATATCTGTTTAGCTTTGCGTTCTTTAGCTATTACAGTTCTAAGTACCTGTTCGTTGCCCTCGCTGAGTGTGCAGTAGCAATGAACTCAATAATTCCCTAATGTGCAAAATCTACATACATTAATTATTGTGCAATACTTATAATATATACTACAATTGGCCGAAAGAGGAGATTCCCACTCGTGTGTTTTACCGCACTCGCTACGCTCGTGCGGCAAAATCCACACTCGAGGAATCTCCTCTTTCTCCCACTAGTCGCACAATATACTATTACTACACTCGAAACGTAGTAAAGAAGAGTGCTTTTCCGCATGACGGCTGTGCCAATGTGTGTCTGTCTTTGTGAGTATCTGTAAAATTTTATTTCGATCACAATAAAGTTTTCAAAATGGCACCGACGAGGTTGATTGTTATGCGTAGTTTTAAGCTTAATTTTTTATGACATGCCAAATTTCTACGGACCAACAAATATACTATGCATACTAATGTTTGGTTTCTAATATGCTAAATTTACTTTCACAGTAGATTTAGCGTTGAAATCGTACCAGAAATCCAGCACAAATGAAACTATACGGGCGGATTTTCCACGACGTTTGTCGCGACGAGTTTTCCGCTGAATTTTACCAATCAAAACAGAAAGCGTTTTTTCCGTCGAGTACAATGAGAATATAACGTTTTCCTAGTTACAAAATGGACTCCACTGTGTTAGGTTGCGTTGCTGTTGTATGTGCAAATTTATTTTAAAAGAGCAAGAAAAAAAAGATGTTGATGGGTTCATCCAATATTAAGAGACAGACTATCAACAGGATATTTCCACACACATTTTTTTACATCAGCTGTGGTGATCCGTCGCCTCGTTTAGTTTACCCCGCACTAAACAATGTTTTTCGTTTCTAACGTGTTATGGCGACGCGACGATATCAACTCAATCAGAAGCGTTGCATTCGCTCACGCCGACGGAATTTAAAAAAAACGTGACGTATATTCCGTTTAGTGATAAGCAAAATTGGTCTTGGTCTTGCAGTCTTAGTCTTGGTCTTGCGAAAAAGCAAGACCAAGACCAAGACCGAATGAACAAGAACAAGACCAATAGCAAGACCGAATATGCAAGACCAAGACCAAATACACAAGACTAAACTAAAAATTCTTATAAACATAAGAAATACAATCAATATGATTAGACACCTATACCGTAACTAAATTCACTATATTAGTGAAATTAACATAAGAATAACAGACGAATATTTAGAAGACAGAGTGGTGTAACGGTTATCGTAGCGGCCTTTGGATCACGCTGTCGTGGGTTCGAATCCCACCTGCGCTCATGGATGTTTTGTGATGTTATTTAGTTTTAAGATAGTTGTTATTTAGTGTAGTTGAAAGACGCTAATGACCTGAGATGTCGACGCGTCTATAATCTACAATAAATAAATTAAACAGACGAATTATCGCCATTAGTGAATTTAGTTACGGTATAGGTGTCTAATCATATTGATTGTATTTCTTATGTTTATATTAAAAACCGTATATAGGTTTCTCGTTATAATTTGATTTTAAAAATTCTTACTTCAGAAATAATGAGCAAAATGAGCAAGACCAAGACCAAGACCAGACATATTTGAGCAAGACCAAGACTGAATCAGCAAGACCAAGACCAAGACTGTCCAAGTCTTGGTCTTGGTCTTGCTTTGCTCATCGTTCAAAGTACTTATACTACAAATCACACGGTAGAGTTTTTACGGTTCGATACTTGGCATATGACCAGGTGACTATTTACAAATGAGTTATGTCCACACAGTGCTGTGTATAATATGGAATACAAGTGGACATCGGGCAATGTTTGTTCACACAAATCACTGCCTTGTATGTACCAGAGTGGTACACAACAAGAGCTTGTTCACACGGGTGCGCGCGGGCGGCCAATGGATAGACAGACAGACACACAACGGACAAACAGACATTACATGCACAATATCTATGTACGTTATATATATAAAATTATGCCACACGTATGCTGTATGATGTTATGGAATGGTGATTGATTTTATTGAGGAAGATCGATTCGAAAATGGTAAATGGATTGCTTTAGTCAATGGAGATTGAAGAGAAAAATTATGAATGATTTGAGAAAGATATGGAGTTTCAGACGTTATCATATGAGATGATGATGCTTTTTTGTGATGAATGAATTGAATGAATGTACGTTATATATATAAAATTATGCCACACGTATGCTGTATGATGTTATGGAATGGTGATAGATTTTATTGAGGAAGATCGATTCGAAAATGGTAAATGGATTGCTTTAGTCAATGGAGATTGAAGAGAAAAATTATGAATGATTTGAGAAAGATATGGAGTTTCAAACGTTATCATATTATGGAGATGATGATGCTTTTTTGTGATGAATGAATTGAATAAAATGGATATGTTGGAGGAATGAGAAATACTAGATAGCATTTATTGGTGATACGATCGGAAAGGTTAAAGTGGAAGAAGAGTGAATTGAAGAATAAATGAATGGCTTAATAATGAATGAATTGAAAGAACAGATTCTTGAAGGACGTATTGAGGAATAAGAATTAATAGACAGAAAGGTTAGAGGTAATGATGACTGAATCAAATAATAATGAATGGCAAATGAGTGCTATGTTTTGGATGAAAGAACCCTAAAATCATTTTGTTTTTCTATCATCAACGATCATGCATCCCATCTTTATATCTCAACCAAAAACCATCGAAAACTTGCCTTAGACAAGTTAAATGAACAGTCTCTTTTTAAATTATTTGATAAATCTGATAAACAGCCATATTTTAATACAATTTTGAGATATTATCAGTTTCTTTTTCAGTTAAATAAAGACATTCTCCGATCTTCCCACACAATCGAGGGACATTTGCACAGCAAATGTGCAATTGTTGATAATATAATTATTACACAATCAACAATGTGACACGCGCGTACATACAACAATCGATAACAACATAACAAATCGTCAATAAACCGTCCTTATATGAATAAACATCCGCCCACACTAGCGAGGCTACGCCATGCGGTGCTAAACACGTGGATGTGAATCTCTCAGGTCTGTGTATAAACCGTCTCTACATGTATATATATGAGCTTATACAATAATGTTATTATATACAGTCCTTACAATGATAAACGGTCATACTAACAATAAACTGACATACTGTATACAAGTTTGGTCTGTTGTACTGTTCCATTCAACAATACGTTGCTATCATTCCTAAGGATGGACTAATCCTTTAAAAAAAACATTGTAAAATTTTAAATCAACCCCGCTGAATATTGTGTATATACCTACTCAATAAGAGTATCTACTTTCCCCTTTGAAACCTTTCGAAATAATATATTTCTAGTCGATTTTCTCTGTGAATTTAAGTCAGAATTAGCAGATGTGCCTGCTAAGAAAATGGCGAATGTGCATGTTCCAGGTGGAGCGGCTAACCATCCTGCCCTGCTTCTGTTGGCTATAGTCATGAGTAAACTATTCTAGCATCAATTTATTACATTATCTCTCTTTCTCTAATTTATATTGTCTAAATTACTTTCCTTAGCTACACAGGAAAATTGAAAGTTATTATAATAAAAATCTAAAAAAATAATCTACTGAATACATTATTAGAGAAAACATTTAATTGTGAATTAGTTTTAATTCAATTTGAAAGTGTTTAATTTATTTTAAATAAGTACATAAAACTGGAAGCCATCATGAAAATTACGAGGAGAGCCGACCTCAAATGAAATGGGATAAGTCTAGGACAAAAAAAAGAAGAAGTACATAAAATTGCACTTACACTATCATCAACTATGACCAACTTCACTAAAACTTAAAACTAAATCTACAATTTAAAACACAAGAAGTTTTTTTATTCGAGAATTTGCAGCGGTTTCCACTTGGTCGATTTTAATATTTATTTTTAATTTAATCGCAAACTCTGTAGAGTTGCCAGCTCTAGTTTGTTTTGTAATTTTTGAATGCCGAATCCATATTCTGTAAACTTCCGTCATCGACGAGTAGACACTGTGTTTATGTAATTCTGTCACGATATTTTTTTCCTGTAATTCTCTTTTCCAGCCCTGACAATAAATAATGTTTTAGATATATAATATTATACGATCGTGTATACAAGGCACAGCACCTCTGTACTGAGTGGTCAAGTGCTGTAACATGACCAGGTACTAATAGAGACATCACCCGAACTAACGTTCATACATGAATATTATAATCATAAATACATCGACGAGAATAAATAAAATCACTAAAAATATATCTCTATAGCCACAATGCCAAGCCGCTTATGTCATATAAATGACGATTTAATCCTCAGTGGGAGTATGGATTACAATAGTCATCCACTTGTCCATTTTTATTAGCGCAAGAGTCAGCACTGTCGGATGTATCTTGAGACACTTTTCTGCTAGAAGAGTAAATGACAAGTCAAACAAAACTCATTCACTAACGTCTTTATACCGTGTCCAATCAAAGCTGGTAAATTGCCACAAACGCCAATATGTGTAGTTACTGCTTACTACATTTCAATTGAATTATGGATTATAGACGCTCGACAACAAAAGTCATTAGCGTCTGTACTACATTTCAAGTACAACTTGGTGAATGATATTCATTCAACTCATCGTTTATATGAATGAATGAATTGTGGATTATAGACGCTCGACAACAGAGGTCATTAGCGTCTGTCATCGTTTAGAACACTCGTGTAGAAAGCTATCTCAAAGTTGTCAAAGGCAACAGAAAATAGGTTAGTATCGTATAACCCACGCGTTTTCTTAGGACTACATGATTTTTTAAACCGGTTTCAAATGATGTTTAATTTTTACTTATTACTTGTGTAAAGATAAACCGTTTTTATATACTTGATTATAATGAAGAAATTATTATTTGAAAGATGCGCAAAAATTACAATAAATGCTACATAAACCATTTTGCCTTACCGTTGCAGAAATATATGACACTGCATACTGCAATCATTTGCTTGGGTATCGTAATAAATGTCGAATAAAAATCTTTCTACAGCTTATCCGCGATGACTTTTCAAGTTCTACTGTAGTTTTAAGTAATTTGATATCATTATTATAAAAACTTCGAAGTTCCACGCATTTTCTCTGCATCGAGGCTCTCCTCATCAATTCCCCAATTATAGCTTTAAATTCCTCGCAGTTTGAGGAGTTCCCCACAAATTTGCAACGCTGATGTTGGCGGTTAAGAACAGTTCTACTGTAGTTTTAAGTAATAAACAATGTATAAAGGAGTTCTACAATCTACATACCTGCAATAAAACCAGTGTTTCAATAAATCGGTTTTATGTGTTATGATGTTGTGGTTAAGAGATGTTGGCTTGCGGACTTTTCTATATAAATATTAACATTTATTATTACCGTAACACTTCGTCGCCACATGCATCAATAAAAATGACTTATGACACCATACACAACTTGTTACGTGTAATTTCGATTTCAACTGTCTTCGAATACATCCGATTCTAAAGTTTTTAACCGAAAAATGTTCGAAATAAATAGAATCGACTCTCTTTACATGCGCTCAACCGTGGATAATGTAGGGAAATATGGATTGATAGTTCATGGTTAGAGGACAGTGTGGTCCAGTGATTAGCGTCGCAGCTTCTGAATCAGACTGTCGTGGGTTCGAACCCGCCTCCGCTCATGGATGTTTTGTGATGTCATTAGTTTACGTGAGTTGTTATTTGATGTAAACAAGACGCTAATGACCTAAGTTGTCGACGCGTCTCTAATTTACAATAAATAAATAAGTTCATGGTTAGGAAAATGTAGGCAGTGACTATACTTATACTTTCACAATGCAATATTAGCGGCTCAATTTTATACATGGGAAATCGAAGAACGGGTATGCTTTACATTGTTTTATTGCTTTTCCGCTCCATTAAGCTTGTTAGTAACGAAGTATTAGTTACTGCCTACAATTTCCGAACTGGAACTGTAAGAATCTTAATATCCCACTTCTGCACGAATCCATTAATTAATCTAAGTACATAATTTTCTAGGTGCATGTGAGTCGTATCGCGAAGTGTTTGTCTATGTCAATGAAAATTAAAAGTTGCGTAACGTAGTTATTTTCTATAAACTGGGTTTTGAAAAAGGTCGAAAAAATGTCACTATTTTAGTGATTTTTACCCAGTTTAACAGTACGATTTTTAAGAAAAGTCAAATTCTTTCAAATGTTTTTCAAATTAATTATGTTTATGAGCACACGGACAATTCTCTTTTTTTGTTTGGAAGCTTGTTCAGATATCTTTCATTATCGAAAATGACTCACTAAATGAACACAAAACCCGCAATCGAATTTCCTTTCTTCATTACATAAAATAATATGTTACGTAGTGATGGGTGATTACGAGATATTTTTACAATCGAAACAATTGCAATCGTTCATAATAACAATTGAGTTCACAATCGACTCGAAGTTTGATTTGACAATCGAAATGTCCGATTGTTCAAGTCGATTATTAGCCACATAAGTTATAGCAAAAGCAGCGAATGAGAATACATATAATCGCCATTCAAGGTTATATGCTAGTCGACTGACGTTCGAGCGACTCATTGATTGTTCACTGTTCACACTGTTCAGTCGGTTCTCACTACTCCTCGTGATCTCTTCACTATTGAATTCGGCCACACTCGACCACAGTAACTGTTGAGTGATGAACGATTGTATATTATGTAGCTCTCAACAGTGTACGATTCAGTGCTATGCGACTCGAACTCGGTGAACTATGAAACAACAACAATCGAGTCCAAGCTGACAACCATCGAGAGTCATCGAGATGTTTGAACAATCGAGACAATCGACTAAAACATCTCGTATCGCGCATCACTAATGTTACCTTAAAAAAATCATGGTGCAAGTAAAACTTCTTGCCATAACCCGTTGTATGTCATAAAATTTGAAAGTCCGGTCCTATCGGGCCGATTTTATTAAAATTTTAGCAGCACGTTTTAATCTTTACTAAAGAGTTAAATTTCAATTTTGAAACGATTCTGACAAATTTTTCGGTATTTTTGGGCCTAAAAACTTTTTGGAACCCCTAAATACAACCCTGAAAATGGTCCGATCGGGCCCATTTTAAATAGGCTTCTTGCGGTGATGGGTTCCAATGTGTGTACCAAATTTCGTTTCAATCGATTAAGTCTGTCGAGAGTTATCGTGTACACACATATATATATAAATATATATATATATAAATATATAAATATATATATACATACATATATATATAAACATTTTCAAAAATGGTGCCAAAGTGTTCAGGAGGCTATGAAACGTCGAGAAATTTTGGTCCGACCCCTAGGTCCCGCCATCCGACCGACGCCAATAGTGTATGTGCCATATGGCAAATACACTAAAAATCACGGTGCAAGTAAAACTTTTCGCTATAACCCGTTGTATGTACTGCTATATTTTTTATAGCAAGTTGTCAGTTTGGGATGACGCAGTGTTTTGTAATAGTGTTGGGATATATACGCGATTCTTCGATCGGACGTGCCATGACGTGACCTCGACAACTGAACGAAAAAAGGAGGTTAAAAAGTTTCACTTAAAATAATGAATTACTTTAAAATCACCCCCGTACACTGTGCATATACAGTGTGTCTATATATCAGGCTTGTTATGCTAATTGTTATATGGTGGCATCTTGGACCATGTGTTGGTGTGTGCATTAACACGGCACAGCACACTCTGACATTCGTGATATGTTACCGATGTGATCATTTGTGCACCAGGGGTCGAACACACGATAATGTGTGTGTAGGTACTTCAATACATAGTATATCTATGAACGAGGTGTTTGTCAACTAAACTCCGGCCATTTTAGGCAGGGTTTCATCACCTCTTGACCATAAACCAAAATAAAAATATTTTTTAAACAATCTTCAAAAAAGGATGAAATAATGTTTCCCTTCGTTTAGCAATCATCTTCCCTACCTACATCAAATTATTTCTCTATTAACACCGACTAATAATTGAATGCAGGTAGGAAAGGTGATTGTAAAACGTAGGAAAAAATCATTATTTTATTTCTTTTTTTAAGTTTATTAAACGTGACGAAATTGTGTTACGATACTCTAAAGTTAATTCTTGAAGGAAAACTGAAAGTTCAGATTTTAAGTTCTCTAAATTTCAAAGAAAAACTTACTGCGCCATATTCGGTGGTTTCCTCGATTTTTAGCAAAACTATTAATTATACTCTAAATAATTTTTATCAGTCAAGAATTTTGTTTAAAGAATATTCTTACACGTCTAAAAATGTTTGAGGGCAGTATAGCCTAGTGGATAGCGTACTTGATACCGCAGCCTCTAGACTAGACTGTCGTGGGTTCGAATCCCACCTGCGCTCATGGATGTTTTGTGATGTTATTTAGTTTTAGGAAAGTTGTTATTTAGTGTAGTTGAAAGACGCTAATGACCTGAGATGTCGACGCGTCTATAATCTACAATAAATAAAATAAATCTAAAAATGTTTGGTAACCATGTTCGAAGCAAACAAGAATATCTAGTAGACGTTCTTACTTAAAAACAAGCACATTTTTCTTTTCGTTGTTCAAGTCCATGTTAGCGCCCAGCGGTGTTTTGGTTTACACACAAATGTGTCAAAAACTTAAATGATATGTTGATGTTGTTAAAATGTACAAACATAAAAAACATACATGTCAGACTTTTGGTGTTCCAGGCTCGTTAAGTTCTATGTATCATGTTTCGTTTAAGATATCACTTCAATAAGGCTTAATTGTCCTAGAAAAAAATATTATCAACAGATCCTTTATAAAATTTAAATATCCCATCCATTCATGCTTAAAAAAATAATCCTCGTAAATCATTCTAGTTCAAGTTTATGAAATTAACATTAATATTTTTGTACCGATAGCAATTTTTATTTCTCAATACAGTCTCCTGTAGCTTCTAAATATTTTTAATGTATTTGCTCAAGAGCTAAAATCATCGAAAATAATTGTTAGAACTAATATATTCCCCTTGGAATCATGCATCTTTAATTTTGAAGCATCATCTTTTTAGGATAGTTTATTTAAAAGACGACTTTTGAGTGATCCAACTATTCAAAAGTCTAAAGCCTGTCTTCTGAAAGGACAGGTACAATACTTCGCAACGTATCTCTCCTTTCAGGAGAGAAAGTGATTAATAAACTTTAGGCCGGACTGGACTTCTTACTATTTTTTTTTAATTCATACATAATCGTATTGATCCCATTTAATAACAATAATAACAATAAAATAGCTCAATTTTCAACATCACAAACATACGGATGTTTTTCCATCTTGTCAGACACAGTCTAAATAATAAGTCAAGCTACAACTTAGTCATTAATCTCTTGAAGAAAGGTGGAATCTTTGGTGACACTGGATAATAAAAATAATTACAAAACAGCAAACCAACTATACGTTTATCTCAACGCTTGTTAGTATCATCAGGAGATGATTAAAATTTTGAATCACTTCCTGATGATTAAAACTTTTATTCACCTGATTATACTAACATGATTAGCAAAACGTGCGTCAAGAAAAAAGTTTTAAATTCAAGTTTATCAAAAAAACCAATTCATTTCCTTCATTTTAAATCTACTAAAGGTTACACATTTCTTGTACTGTAAATCAAATTCAAGAAAGCCTTCTTAATAAATCTTTTTGGAGACACGGTATTTATCACTTACGTGTTGATTAAGAAGTATTAATCATTGATTAAGGTCTCTAAGCAAAGGTTAAACGCACACCATGAGACATGTCTCTTATGTAAGAAAGAACTGGGAGTGCATCTGCACTCGATTGAGAGAGAACGTGGGTCCCAGCAATGAGCATTGCGCGGCACCTTGTGTATGTGTTAAGGCCGGACAAATAAATTATCCAACATATAGACATACGTGACACCAGCACGTAACGTAAGTTTACGTGCGATAGAAGGAGATAGAGATCAACGCTATTTAAAAGAACTCTAATCGAGATAATAAACTTGGAGGATCTTCATTATTAACGATAACACTAGGCTGGTATAGAACTGGGTTCATTAACAATTCAACGGTTTTTTACTAAACTGGTGGAATAAGTGTCGGCGTTTCGAGTATAGCCGAGAATGTAGGGATTCCGTTGTTTATATGAAGTTTCCATGCTCGTCTATTGTAAACCCCGAATTCCCAAGTTTTAAATTGAGAACCAGTGGAAGTATCTAGATTTTCAAACTATTAAAAATATCAATATTTTAAAATTATGAACTGGTGCTAGTCACAGATAACCCTGGCAGTTGCTGGCTGTAAATCAGTAAATTAAAAAATATCTCTTTAAAATTAAGATATCTTAAATCTTCAACAGTCGAAAATCTTAAATAACTATGAATGAATTTCGCATTATGGCGTATAGGACCAGAGATTTTTCTTCTACTGTGTTGGTCTGTACTCCATAACCTTAAATTAATTCATATTCCAAAGACTCTCAAGTTTGTGTTGGTTCTTGTTCCTTATCCCAATTCTGTAAAGCTCCTCATTACATCCTCATTATATATTATATTTCGATAATTTTAGGAAAATTCTGGAACATTTATATGTCAAGCCATAAGTTTGATAAAAAAACAAATAAATCCGCGAGGAAATGAAGTAGAAGATTTTAAAACCAATGCTTCCGTCAACGATTAAAAAAATTTTATGGTGTGATTCTATTATACAATCTTTTGACACTATTTAAGCTCTATAAGTCGATAAATCTATATGTATAGTTATAAGATCATTATTCGCATCGATGTAAAATTTGAGTTAAATGTTTCTTAATTCCTATCATTTACAATTGCTAAACTATAGATCACTAAACTTTGGTTGATTTAGGGTTATAGTGAAACCAGAGTGTCCTTCGCAAAATTTTCGTTATTTAACACACTTGGAAACATGACTTTTATACACTTAATATGTTGTTTTAGAACAAAATTACTGAATAAATAATTCTTTTTATCATTAATCTGTCGTGAAGTTTCAAAATCGCTAGTTCCATTTCTATAGATTCTTTGACTTTCAAGATGTTGACAGGTTCGCGTTACAAGTCTATTTAAAAAGAAGTACCAACTAAGAAGTATATATTGAACATAGGCATGAATTGCAACCAACTGCTATAAATAAAATAGTCTGATGACACATTTATACATGTCTTACATACGTAGATAATTTATTTAATCTACATTACTGTGTAGGTTGGCATACCTGGTGGTTGGTACCGAGTTAGTCACTTGTTATTGCGTCTGTCATTTGTTATAAGGGAACGTGTCGTCGGTTGCTTGAAACCAAAAATCGTCATCATGACAATAATAATTATAAGTTTGAATCATTTTTAACTAACCTTGTCGTCCCATTTAATGATTTATTAATCGTGTACATTAGAAAATTTCAGGCACGTACTCGAGATTTCTCACAAATTTAGGTTTTATTAATAATCTGAATTTGTCGACTATTGAGTATTGTGATGTGTTATATTATGGAATTCGGGGTTGCTATCGGTCCGAGTTTCTCCGGAAAACTGAAAATCCAATTGACACTTTCACAAATTTTCCGATTAGAACCTGGCAATTGGAGGCTTGTAATAGAGGACCCATGGAAATTCTCAAGTCCAAAGACCAATGGACCTATCTCTCGAAATAAGAATGAGAGATTGTTATTGCTTGTTCTGCAAGAAAAAGAGAGAGAAAGTATGGTTATGTACGCATAAGCTGTGTCCTGCCACCTAGCCAGCAGCAGTCAGTGACAACCGATATAAACAGACTATTGCCTAGTTACCGGAACTTCTGTGAACACGGTATGCCCTCGCAATCCAGGTAAAAAAGATACGTCGATTCTAGGATCCAGTAGGTAAACCATTCTTATTAATAACTTCATGTATCACTGAGCATCAGCGTTAAAAAAAGGAAATTTAAAAATCGTTCGGTAATAGCCTGAGAACCTTTGTGAGATAAATATGTAACATGCACCATGAAAAATGTATGTTAAAATGAGAATAGAGATTTTATTGTATTGTATATATGTACTACGCAAGCGCATTCCGCAGCTGGGAATAATTTAACTGTTTCACAAATCGTTAAAGACAATAATAATAGCAAATAAGACACCTGTTGAAGCAGTCGCTATGCAGCAGCTAAACTGGTGTAGTTTCACATATAATTATATATTAAACATTTCTGAATGTTCGTGTTGTGAAATTTTCACCCGTAGAAGCTTTTTTTTTGTATTTTTTCAGGGATTAAGTCTCAACCCTCAATATTTTCAGTCTTTTTACAAGCGATTTATTAATTCCACTTGTTAGTTGTTATAGTTACGGTTAAATCTTGTAATACAAATTTTACCCTGCATTTCCACATATCCGATTGAATGAATTGCTTAAGGGTGGTCCTAACTCATCCCAATGATTCAAGTTATCCTATAAGACTTTTTGTGCTTCCCCATATCTTGAATCTAGTTCTTCAATAATCTGGATCTTCTTATGAGCTCCAGAAGATTGGCGACTAGATCTTCCAGCAAATTACTCCGCCCCCTTCTACGTATCCAAAAATGGTTGTTCTCCTGTAGGCTAAGACCTCGCATTCAAACAAAAAATGGGTAACAGTTTCGTTCTCAATTTCACAGAATTTACACCGTATCGATTCCTGATGTATCCCCACCGAGTATAGGTATTTCCACAGGGGTGCGTGGCTAGTCAATAGCCTAACCACTTTTCTGAGCTTAGGTCCACTGAGTCTGATGAGGTCCTCTGTAAGCCTATTTGAAGGACCCGCAATCATCTTCTTCCCAACCTGGAATCAAGCTCCAGTCAGAGAGTTGTTGATTACGGATCTATAGCTCTTAACAGCTTGTTGAATATTCTTATAAGAAATCCCACAAACTGGTTCTGGTCCAATGAATAATTTTACTTGTTAGGTATAGTCAAATCTTGTAAACAACTTTTGACCCACTTCCTCATATCCGATCGACTTGAAACTTTACACACATATTTCCAATGATAATACAATATTTTGCATGTTTCGGACCTGATGATGGAGAAACATTACAATTGGCGACAGTGACAGGACACCTCTCGTTGGTGAACAGTAGATCTACCGATCGACTTGAAACTTTGCACACTATACGTATAGTTCCGATGACAATTCAATATTTTCATGTCTTCGACCTGATGATGGAGAAACGTTACAATTGGCGACCGTGACAGGACGCTGAACAGTAGATCTACCGATCGACTTGAAACTTTGCACACATACGTAGTTCCGATGACAATATAATATTTTCATGTCTCCGACCTTATGATGGACAAACGTTACGATTAGCGACCGTGACAGGACGGTGAACAGTAGATCTACCGATCAACTTAAAACTTTGCACACATACTAAGTTCCGATGACAATACAATATTTTTTTATAATTTGCAAAACCAATAACTTCGTCATCGCTATCCCGAAATTTCCAAACTAGATGTTCCGTTTCTCTCGCCATGCAAAATACAATCATCTCCGAAAAAAGCTCCACATCTGAGTTAGCATACATAAGCACAGAAGAAAAATCAAGTACTGGATATATTTCGTGAGGACTGCAGGACTTAGTCTACTTGTAGACCTTAAACCAAATGTTGTTTTCTATAGTGTAGAGAGAAGCGACAAACATTTAGAAACTTTTCAAACTCACACGAAAGCTTTTTGTCGCTGTATATAGTTTGCAAATTTAAACATTAAACAAGTAAATAACTCGCATAACTAGACTTGCACAGAAATAGTTGTAAACAAAATATTAAACAATTGAAGCGCGCACATCATAGCTTACTGAGCATTTAGTGTATTGCACACCAGTAATAATCCAATAGATTGATGGACAGTTTTACGAGTCTGCAAAAGTAATAATGGTGAGTTACTGTTAAAGCGCCTATAAATCGAATACTATAAGTTACGACTGCCATTTACCAACTGTTATTTGTGGCAAGTAATGCGTCGTTAATGTTGCAGTATGAGTTTCTTCTTGGTGAACAATGGCCATTTCGATATTTGGATCCCACGATGATGAAACGATTTAGCGATACAGGCATTCCTCATTATACGCGCTCTTTCATTACACGTTTTTGAAGTGAAAACTTCCCTAGGAGCGTTAGGACACTCCTTGCCTGGGTACTGAAAAAATGTGAAGCGTTCGCAACTACTTCCGTAAGAATTCGCAACTACTTCCGTAAGAATTCGCAACTACTTCCGTAAGAATATGCAACCCGACCGTAAGAATTCGCAACATACTTATACCATAAAAGCGGCCGTTTACACTATTCCACCCATAGCGCAGTTGGTTTAGTCTTTGCGTTCTATGCATAGGAACCTGGGTTCGAGACCTAATGGCAGCGTAGAATTTTGGCGTATTTTTTTTTTTAAATTCTATATGATATTTATTCATATATTTTTTTTTCGTTATATTCTTTCTTTGACAATAATTATAATTTTTTTGAAACCAAGGTGGAATTAATCAAAAATACAATTTTAGTATTTTAGCTCGTATTTTAGTAATAAATTATTTTTAGTTCATAAATGCGCTATAATAGATGACACAAAAAATTAGAAAATCTGAAGTTTTCGCTTCTGTCGTGTGGTCATAAGCACACACCCATTTTTTTTAACGCGATTTTAAAGAGATCGGAGGACAGCTTGGTGTAATGGTCAGCGTGCTGGCCTTTGGACAAGTTGTAGTGAGTTCGAATGCCACCTCGCTCATAGATGTTTTGTAATGTCATTTAGTTTTAAGTGATTTGTTTGTAATTAAAACGCTAATGACCTAAGTTGTCGACGCGTCTATAGTTTACAATAAATAAAAAAATCAAAGAAGTCGGTCAAGCTTTACTGTACTTCATGTGCTGGAGAGTTCCTGTAATCTTTACCAGCTTCTTTACGTTAAATGAATACCAATAAAAATTAATTAAATCTCAAAAACTAATGAAAATATGATCTTCGCTATAGTTTTTCTATAACCTTTCCGCCTTTGCATGCCTGATTTTTGTCAAAATTTCAAAACTCATATTTTCGGAGATAAGGGGAACATACTGGTTTGGTACATTTCAAAAAAATGTTTTTAGTATTTTTAAAGTGAATCGTTTCCAACAATATGCCACATGCTAAATACAATTTTTTTTATATTCACTTCATTGACCACAGAGGCCGCAAAAAATAGTTTTTTGGTAAACCGACCTCTGAAATATCTGCCGAACATAATATATCTGCATGCCAAATTTCAACTTCATTGTCGATCAAAATCGAACATAGAATAGATAAATGCATATATCTAAGATTTGAATGGCTTGTTTTTGAACATACCTACTGTAACTACGTATAAGTTATTCAAAAAATTACTTTAGCATGAAATTGTAGCTATTTTAATATAGATTATTATATTTACTGTTAAAATTTGAATTTCAATTTTCAAGGTCCGTGAGAAACAGTTTTCTTGTAATTTTAATGTCAAATTACAAAATAAAATAACAGTACCTTCTAAATAAAAGTAAGATATCTCTATAAAAACAGACATTTTTTAATGTGACAAATCGTTAGAATTGCTTAACAAATTCTTAATAATAAATTAAAAATACAACGCTCAGATTAAACCCTGGGAACTGGGGGTTTGTAATAGACGAGCCACGGAAATGACAGCATCCCTACCAAACCTAAGATTCCTCAACAACCTCCTCTTAAATCAATCCTATAAAAAATATATATCAAAGAAAATGATCACACTACATGGATTAACACAAGTCGTCAATTTGTCGCCATTCGGTGATCCTAGCAAGCTATTCAAACGGACATTGTAATAATTAATGGCTGACATCTTTGTATAACAATAGAATGTCGTAGTTGCGTGCTGGTTATGACGTATATGTCCACGCGCGCGATCTAGGAGTGTCATGATCATAATCAAATGACCATTAGCATAACGTAATCAATATTGCAGATTAGTGTGCGGAATACATGAATATGTTAATAGATAATGTGTACAAACAATGCATCTTGTCATACTCAATGCAACAAAAAAAATCGCACTTTTGGGTTTACCAACGGCCAAATGAATCAAAGACGGAGAGCTCCAACTATTCCTTTGTAAGAAAAACAAAAGCACTTTAAGGTTTCCCAACAAATTAATCAAAATACAACAAGAGGGAGACCTTCAACTGCTCCTATGTAGGAAAAACTTCGCACTTTAGGTTTCCCAGTGGCCTTTCCCAAATGAAACAAAATGATGGAGAGTGTCAACTGCTCAACATTGTTCTTTTGGGTTTCCCAACGGTCTTCTTCCAAGTGAATCATAATACAAGAAGGCGGGAATTGGAAAGCATTTGTAAGATTTTTTATTTTGAATTAAAAATACTTCAAGATTCCTCTACGACCTTCTCCTAAATCAATCTTAAATCAGCTGGAATCAAAATACAAGAAGGTTCAAAAACTCAACGGTTGCTTTGTGATGTTGCCTCATAAATAATCTATGTTTAATCGTCTAATGCCCGCGGTCTTCTAAAAGACCGCGTACGTAACTTCGCGATAATACCAGTGATGTTACCATATAGTTTTATGAATGATTACTATTATAACAGCACCGGAATCTGTCCTTACAGACGGGAATTAATCTTAGTGAAAAAATATTGGTCTTCTGCTAAAGGAATCTTTATTCCTTTAGACGCCACAGCGCAGCGCGGGCTATAGCCTTCCTCAGAATCAACTGGAATCAATATATAAGAAGGTGAGGAGCCCCAACCGATCCTTCGCGCAAAAATAATAGGGCTTAATTTGTCAATTAACTAACTAAAAGTCTTCAAGGTTTAATGTTACTGCAGTTGTTGTGTTTGTTACATACCGTATATTCAATAGTTGTAACATCTTCAGAAATCAATACAGAAAATCTCTCACTTGATTAATTAACTAATTAGCATTAAAATCGAAGACAAATCTTCGGTTCGCTTAATTTAATTTCCGGTATCAATTATACTGTATTTATTTAATTAAATGTAGTTGCAAGATTTTAACTAACCAGTTTAAAATTAATACTGCATCTCTTATATTTTTTAACTTTCCATTGGAAGTTATTGTAATGGGTCCGAAAATCGAAATCAAAATGTATAACAAATTTTTATGTTTCAAGGTCACTACATTATTTTTACACTATTTTTAGAAAGATGTCTGTGTGTGTATGTGTGTGTGTGTACGTACGTACGTATGTGTCCATTTTTTCTAAGACGAAATCTCGAGAATGAAAAATGATATCGACTACGTTAGGGTGCCAATCGACGCGTATTAACGTAAATATAATCTGAAAGAAATGTTTTCAAAATCGGTTCAGCCGTTCTTTTTTCTTAACCAAATAGACTCCAAAAAAGTAGATTTTACACAATATCTCGCGAATAAAAAATTATATCGACTTCGTAAGGGTGTCAATCGAGGCGTGTTAACGTCATTTTAATCCGACATAAATTTTATAAAAATCGGTTCAGCCGTTTTTTTTAATTATTAAAAATAAATAATAATTATGTTTTAATGATTAAAATGATTGCTTTTCTGTGTAATATCTAATTTAATTATTGTTATTAAATATTTATCAAACTGGGAATTTCGTCGTGTGGACATCAAGGGTCGCACTTTAACCCTAATAAACGACCCACCTCACGGCTTGTTATACAATGTTGTGCTAACCGCACTGACGTAACGAAATGTCATTTAAAAAAAACCGATGTAGGTGCTGTCACAAGCTGAGGTAAGTATGTGATTACGACGGCCATTCCTTGTTCTCTGGGAGATTGAAAAATAAGCGATATTGATAATCTCAGTGCAAATTACTGAATCTAACTGATTATTATAATTTTAATAGAAAAGTTAATAATTTTATTTTTTGAAAAACGATTCCAATATGAAGAAAATAGCACATACTATTTTATATTATATAAGTTGTTGCAAATATTTAAGTAGATCCTCTTTAATGAAACTATATTTCACAAGTTGGCCATGAATGGAACAATAACAAACGAACGCAAGACAGGCGCACTCACACAAACAAAACACACTCACATATACTTTATAAAACATTAATTTTAATAGGTTAGTTGCTTGACTGGGTCATGTCGTAAAAATAGTTCACGAATTGACTGTGGGATGACCAGTAGATATTGGATATTACACTCTCTCTTTCGTAGCCAAATCATTTTTTCTGACCATAAAAAACACTTTGAAAATATTTCGCCAATTTATGTTTTCACGTTTATAGTAAGTAGATTGTATTTCTAGTGTCGTAATGAGGTTTATTACTGACGAGTTGTATGCAAAAACGAGCGATAGCGAGTTTTTAGTCACATTACGCACATTACGCACGAAAAATATATGGTATTTTTTGCCATACCTACTACAAAATACCTATTTTTCATTTCATTTTCAATATTGTCAAAAAAATTTAACAGTTCATTTGCGTCGCCATCTTTACATTTACAGCAGCGTACTTGGTACCAGCCTCTAGTCTAGACTGTCGTGGGTTCGAATCCCACCTGCGCTCATGGATGTTTTGTGATGTTATTTAGTTTTAAGTTAGTTGTTATTTAATGTAATTGAAGACGCTAATGACCTAAGTTGTCGACGCGTCTATAATCTACAATAAATAGGTAAATAAAAAAGCCGTGAGGTGGGTCGTTTATTAGGACTAAAGTGCGACCCTTGAGGTCCACACGACGAACTTCCCAGTTTGATAAATATTTAATAATAATAATTAAATTAGATATTACACAGAAAAGTAATCATTTTAATCATTAAAACATAATTATTATTTATTTTTAACAATAATTAAAAAGAAAAAAACGGCTGAACCGATTTTTATAAAATTTATGTCGGATCAAAATGACGTTAACACGCCTCAATTGACACCCTTACGAAGTCGATATAATTTTTTATTCGCGAGATATTGTGTCAAATCTACTTTTTTGGAGTCTATTTGGTTAAGAAAAAAGAATGGCTGAACCGATTTTGAAAAAATTTCTTTCAGATCATATTTACGTTAATACGCGTCGATTGGCACCCTAACGTATAAGTCGATATAATTTTTCATTCTCGAGATTTCGTCTTAGAAAGAAATGGACACATACGTACGCACACACACACACACACTCACACACGCACACACGCACACACACACACACACACACGCACGCACACACGCATGCACACACACACACACACACACAGCATCTTTCTAAAAATAGTGTAAAAAAAATAATGTAGTGGCCTTGAAACATAAAAATTTGTTATACATTTTGATTTCGATTTTCGGACCCATTACAATAACTTCCAATGGGAAGTTATTAAATAAAAAAGGTTTGAATTAAACGAATCTTAATAGTTTTTCCATGATTTTTCTATGGCGACCCTTTAGTTTCCAGCTTCTAATCTAAGAGCAAGTGAACATATCGATTTGATTTTCAATTTAGGTATTATCAATAAATTAATAATAAAGAATTGAAAACATGAATTCATACTAGCCCCAGGTAATTCTAACAACTGAAGGTCTTAAAACAAGATAACAATACTTTTATTATAGTAATAGATTCATAAAACATAGATATAAATCAGTTCCATTTTCACGAATTTAAGTCCAAGATATTCTTTATTAAATTAAAGACTTATCATCGCGGATCTGTTTTTAAAGAACTGTTCTAATAATTTTTAACATGGTCGAACTATTTAAAGGTTATAAAAATATACCGTGCTTGGAACGTTACCGAAATGTCGGCATCAGATATGATGTATCTAAAGAAGAAGTGTGTTTCAGACCTTGTAGAGGTCACTCGACATGATGCGAACAAGTAAGTGACGTTTGGCCCCAATTAACTTTTAACTCGACCATTAGACATACACACACACAGACAGAAATGTAGTGATCTATTTAACTAAATACGTTGTAGTCTCCACTCACTGACATAGACTCTATTATCAATAAAAAAAATTCGACTGATGACCAGTCCTATACTTCCCACCTAGCAAATATTTGCAAAAAATGAACACTCTTTTTTATTCTTTGAAAAAAAGCATGGCCCTCTTTTTGTTTGGTGATCTACTGATGGCTAGCTTAATATAGCGAAAATCATGGTTACCTTGATTTACGTACAATTTTTATTTTTTTTAGTAAAATATTTTTTTTCTCGAAAACTGTACATTTTAGAAAAAAAAAATATTTACATTTTTTTCATATTATAACATCTAGAATTCATTTATATTTTTTTTACCTATGTTAATACGTGACATTGAGAACGTTTTTTTAATATCTCAGGATTCACTGAACCGATTTGACTCAAAATCTAATCAGATCTAAGTTAAAGACTGATAAACACAATAGAACAATAGGCATGGCCGTATGTTGTTCCGTTTTTACGATATCGAAGGCGAAATATTGACCACATATACACACACACGTACATACGTACACACACATACGTACACACACATACACACACACACACAGACATCAATCAGAAAAAGATCTTAAACGATTGCTAGGGTCTCAAAACGTGAAGATCTGTTAAAATCTCGAAATATTTTTTTCGGACTAAATCCATTACTTCCCTACCATAGTAGAGGTGGGAAGTAAAAATGTTAGTTGTGCCTACATGACGGAGCAAAGTCGATAAATATATTAAACAGAGCTTGAGAAAATAGAGTACTTTCATGGCATTTTTTTAAATCAGAACGAAAAAAGAGCGTCAATTTTAACAAATATGCTATAATATTCAAACGTTCGTCTTTCAAAAACCTCCAGTACTTTGATTCTGAACAAAAATTGGTGAAACTATAATTAATTGGATTTTCAATTAGTGGTAAAAATAATAATAAATTGAAAATATTAAAAGGTAATAGGCTCTGGTTGTACAAAAGCTTGCCAATTTCAAGCATACAATATTTTATATAAAAAAATACGATAACGTAATAGTTTTTAACACTTGATTGATTCGTTATTAAATTGTTACAAAAAATTAAAGTCAAGATATTGTCTTCGAAGTGTGTTCTATAGCCATAATAGATGACGTTTTTGTTAAACAAATCCATAAATTTATTTATATTATGGTAATAATAATGCACATTGCATGCTTCTTTCTATTGCCTTTAAAACTGCAATAAATAAACGTATCAAAAGGAAAGAATAAACGAAAGAGACAGCGATAAAATAAAACAAATGTTAGTGTATGTGTAAACCTGAGACGGAGCGCATATTTTAAGGAACAATTATTTAAAAATTAGGCCCACTCATTAAAATTTAGAATGAAATTAATTCTTAAATTTTTGAGGCTACCAACAGACAAGGTAGTTTTATATTTTCTTTTTACTATTATTTTTAACTAGCAGCCAGTCCGGTTCGCCCGGATTTGTAGGTTACATCTTAAAATAGACATAATATGCTGTCGCGGACTTTTTTGTAGAGCAAATATGCCCAAAAACTCTTCTCTATACGTTGCATTGATATAATATCTGTAACGGTTTAGGCAGCGTATATATATTATGTCAAATGCCAAGAAAGCAAATGTCATGTAAATTGGATCAATGGTTTTCTATAAATTATAAGCGTACCTACTAACAAATTGGAAATTCATTCGACACCTAAGTAATCGAGTGAAACGCTACCTGTTGGCTACAGGCTACAGTCAGGCCCGTAGCCAGGATTTTTTTCACAAACTTTCAGCAGTTTAATTATTACATTCGTTGCATGAAAAAATATAGTGATAAATAACATATTCGTTATAATGAAAATGTATTTAAAGAGACTATTTCGTAGAAAAGCACAAATTTGCTAGAATTTGTGAAATTTCGGGGGGGAGGGGTCTTTAGCCCCTTGAGCCAATCCTGGCTACGTACCTGGCTACAGTTTGATCAGCATGTTTCCCTTTCCTGTAATATAAGTTCTATGGTTATGATCCGCTAAATGCATTATGCCTTTGTAGAATATGATCAATAAAATCACTATGAATCGTGTTATGTTTTGATGGCGCGACTTTCAATTACACAGCTTTTATCAAGCTATAAATTAACGATTAATTCTTTTTATCGAATAGACAATTAAAATCCTTTACACAATAAAGCACGTGGCTTATTATTAAACAATATGTCGCAGTGGTTACTCAGATTTTTTTATATTTTTACTTTCCACCTCTACTATGGTATTGAGACCCTAGCAATCGTTTAAGATCATTTTCTGACTGACGTCTGTATGTGTGTGTGTGTGTATGTGGTCAATTTTTCGCCTTCGATATCGTAAAAACGGAACAACATACGGCCATGCCGATTATTCTATTGTGTTTATCAGCCTTTAACTTAGATCTGATTAGATTTTGAGTCAAATCGGTTCAGTGAATCCTGAGATATTCAAAAAAACGTTCTCAATGTCACGTATTAACATAGGTAAAAAAATATAAATGAATTCTAGATGTTATAATATGAAAAAAATGTAAATATTTTTTTTTCTCTAAAATGTATAGTTTTCGAGAAAAAAATATTTTACTAAAAAAAGAAAATTGTACGTAAATCAAGGCAACCATGATTTTTGCTATATTTAGCTAGCCATCAGTAGATCACCAAATAAAAAAGAGGGCCATGCTTTTTTCAAAGAATAAAAATTAAATTGTGTTTTAAAGACCACCAACAATAAGGTTATTTGGGCCTAGTCAAAGAATAAAAAAAAAGAGTGTTTATTTTTTGCAAATATTTACTAGGTGGGAAGTATAGGACTGGTCATCAGTCGAATTTTTATTCGGGATTTGAACTTGAGTTTGACATTTCAAACAGTCAGTAACCACCTGAGCCAAAAACTCTTCTTTATGGATGTCCTTAAGACCGCTATTTAAAGTACAGTAAGTTAATAATTTTATTTTTCAGGATGTTACGTCACTTGCTAATTTCCTTTACAGAAAATTCTGGGTTACTGCGAGCTAAAAAATTTCACTAAAAAAATACCTACCTGAAAGAAATTTGCAAAGTATGTAGACACATACATACAAAAACTGAAGCCGTGAAAGATTAAAAATGAAAAGTAAAAATAGCAACGCGGAGAGCAAAGTATACTGAAGCAATATTTAAACAACATTTGGAAGGGACGTGGTGTTTAACGTGCAATATTTACATAGTTGGTACACCTGAAGTTCTCATAACGGACACTTTTTTAACGCAAACACAACACTTGGCTACCGACGAAGGTGCAATATTTAAATGCTGATTAATATATTATGCTGATTCTGTCACTTCAGCAATTCCGAATATCCCGACATAATACCATACCAATTACCCGGCTTCGCCCGGGGATTCAAACCAATTGAATTTAAGTTGAATTTATATATATGTTTATGCCGATTTCAATTAATTTATTTATTATAAGTTATTATATAGACGCGTCGACAACTTAGGTATAACTAGCGTCTTAATTACATTAAATATCATAAATCACTAAAAACTAATTTTAAGATGGTTGGAAATGAGCACTTCCGTGGCACAAAGAATCAATAAAAAGCAATACAGATTTTTTTTAAATTTGCATTTTATTAACGTTTCGGTATTCTTCATACCATCTTCAGAGTCTACAAAATAATTATAATGTTGATACAAACGTGGATAATGTTATAATTACCACAAAACACCAAACCATAACAAACACTCTCGACGTACGTTTCGCCAACCAAGTTGGCATCATCAGGAGTTTTAATCATCTCCTGATGATGCCAACTTGGTGGTGAAACGTACGTCGAGAGTGTTTGTTATGGTTTGGTGTTTTGTGGTAATTATAACATTTCGTATATTTACATCAAAGGTTCCACCACTTTTTATTGACAAACGTGGGTGAGAATATATAGCAACTTCGAACTAAAAACTAAATTACATCACACATAATCCATGAGCGAGGTGGGATTCGAACCCACGACAGTTTGCTGACCATTACACCAAGCTGTCTTCCTATTTCAATTAAAAAGCTATATATAATATAATATGTATTTTGAGTAAATGCAGAATATTATATAAATAAACAATGAATTTTAATGTAACCAAATTTCGCAAACTGACTCACCAACATGTCACACAAACAGGCACATCAAAAAGTGTGTCAACCAGAGGGTAGGAGACGGTTTGATGAATTATGTTTTTGTCAAGCTATTAATCCAATTTTTGACTCTGAAATACAATAACATTAATTATTTTATATTAAATAGATGTATACGACTGTTTTGCAATTGAAAATTTTTATTGGAAGAGCAGCCAATTACATAATTGATTCCTGTAAATATCGGGTGAGTAATGTAAGCTCATTCCGCCGCGATAGTGGAAAGGTTTAGGTTAGAGTCCTGACTGTGACTATGGTTGCCAAAATGATTTTTTCCGATATTTGCAGGAATCAATTATGTAATTGGCTGCTCTTCTAATAAAAAAAATGTTCAACTAATTATTTTATGAGCTTCTCAACATCTTCAACACAGTCACACAGGGCGTTCTCACCACTACTCCAATCACTCGGTAACAGAAAGGGATACAGAATGTTAAAGTACAAACAATAATCAACATGTCTCAGTGACATATGTAAGTTATGAGTATATATTTTTATATCTTACCTGGCTACTGACGCACTTATCAATGCTACTGACCACCATCGCAGTACTCGGTAAATACTCGGTAAATAAATCACAAAGTTGTGTCATATGCGCATCTTACTGACTATCAAATCATTTTACGATGTCTTAAATTATTCTTTTCAATTAGACCAACGCTATGACACATCTAAACTAATATTATAAAATGTTAGGAAAACTTCACAATTAAATTAAATGAAAGTTAAATTAAATGAAATGGTCACTCGGAGTTAACTCCGAGTGACCATTGTACTTTCATTTAATATTATAAAATTGGTAAAGTCTGCACTTTGTACAATAGAAGCACTACTGGGTATCGATTGATGTTAACGTATATATAGTAACGCGCCTACAAAGTCCACATCATGAGAGAGTCATGTTTTTAATGATTTATACAGAAGTTAATAACTTTAATAAAAATAAACTAAATCGTAACTTAGTCTGTAATTGTAAAGTTCTAAGGACTAGAAGAGCGAATTTTCCGTTTTCATAATTTTTTTCCTGTTTTTCAAATTTCAATCTATCTATATCTATTTGTTTGGTTGAACGCGCTAATCTCAGGAACTACCGGTCTGATTTGAAAAAATTTTTTTTTGTCAGATAGCCCATTTATCGAGGAAGGCTATAGGCTATATAATATCACGCTACGACCAATAGGAGCGGAGCATCAATGAAAAATGTTGCAAAAACGGGAAAAATTATTCCTTTTGAGAGCTTCCGTTGCGTGCGCTGTGTAAACGGTTAAAGTTACGCAAAAATCATGTATGACGGAATTGTTCCCAAAAGGTTTATATATATAGCAAGCGAGCGAAGCGAGCGAGTAATGTAATTATAATATTCAAGCGAACAAGCGATTGCAAGACCGATATTAATCAGTATTGCAATCATTGAGCCTACGCCATAGAGAATCCTCTTCCAATTTACTGAATACATTCTAAAGATCACTATATATATCTCTCTATATATAGTGTTCTATGTTAGAGTTATTTAACTACCATTTTTTAACTTATGGAAACCGAGGGTTTTTATTAGACAAGGTATAGAGATTTTGTGTTAAATAAGTAATATTGTTCCATCAATGTACGCTTGTGATACTTTTAGCTAGAGTATGTGCAATACACATTTGTAAGTACATTTTAAGTGGCGATACAAAAGTAAACAATGTAAATAATTAGCTGAAAGTGTTCACTATAATTGTAATGCCACTTGCGATTGTTTCTGTGCTAAGAATATTAAGTTATACTGTTGTGGTATCACTGTATGATGATAACAATTAATAAGATATTAGCGGAAACTTGTTCAGGAAAACATAATGAACTGACTGGGGAATTTTTTTGTCTGTCGGAATTACAGTACTCGAAAAATGTTCTTTGCAGACTAAAATGTTATTATAATAGTTCTGTGGACAGGAAACCTCGTTCCCTCAATGTGACGAAATTTCGTAGACATGCATGTCACACAAACTGGCATTTTATTCATATGAATAGATATATTAAACAGGGGATAATTGGGGTCGTTTGGCATTGCGAATCTCGTTCTTGACCTGCACTGTAAAATGACAAAAATGCCAACGTCTCAGCAGTCCCCGACGCATAATATTTCATCCAGACGAAGAAATGGTCGGTGCGTCGGACCATGGATATAGAAGAAATTAATCATGTTAGGCGTCAGGGTTTTTTAAAATTTAAAATTTAATTTTCAACTTAATCACAGATTCTTAAATTATTTCATCACCAACCCGGTTTTCTAATAACTGACTATAACGCAATCCATACATTGATAAGTATCGTAAATGCCATCAAGGCCTCTGCGATATAAAGGTGTTTGGCACCTGGGATTTTTTTTACATATTTATACACACGTGTATGTATTGTTATGCGTTATAGTGTTGGTACACATGGATATGAAGACATCCTTTGAATTGTTAAAAGGTGTAATGTGGATGGAGTACTATATGTATGTACTTGATATGTCTGTTTTCAACACCTCGAGACTCAGTCTTATACTTAAATACGAGTGTCATATGAATTCCATAACGAAACAGGACTACAGTAGACACCCCCTAAGTGCATGACTACTATAGGTTTCAATTACATCCTCTCCAAATTCAAAATACGCTGGTAACCTTCAGAACCTTCAGTGATCATCGATATTTTTACAGTCTATCGGAAATATACAGCAAATTTTCATATAAGAGCGCTATTACGGGTTTATAGAAGACGTAGATACTTATATTTAAGCTTCATTCAAAACCAACATACGTTGGTAAACTTAGCTGTTGAGCGTCTATATATTTTTTACAATCTATATTTCATCTGCAGCTACAGTAAATTTCAAGTGCGCGATTTAAAAATATAGGAGACGTTGACTCTTTGCGCACTATTCAAACTCTAAATCCTACATCACATTTCAACAGGCTATAGTCTTCTCCACCAACAGATATATGTAGTTTATTTATTTATTGTTGATTATAGACGCGTCGACAACTTAGATCATTAGCGTCTTAAATTACCTACATTAAATAACAACTAACTTAAAACTAAATAACATCACAAAACATCCATGAGCGCAGGTGGGATTCGAACCCACGGCAGTCTATAGTCTAGAGGCTGCGGTACCAAGTACGCTATCCACTAGGCTATACTGCCCTCTAACAGATATAGTAATCGCTATATTCTTGAACAAGGATCTATTTACGTATATCAATGCTAAGTAAATAGATCCTTTATTGTTTAAAAATATAGCGATTACTATATCTGTTGGTGCGGGAAAAACTATAGTAGATAACGTAGATGTGTCGCGTTAACAGGAATGGGGACATGTGATAGTTGAAAGCAGGACAGGAAACGCTGATCTGTTTTCAAATGACTGTTTCGTAACGGATGAGACATTTTTATCACAAGCTTTTATTTAACTTGCAATGTATGTTAGTTTGTGTGTTTGTTTGTTTAGGTCAAAACTTGCAAGTCAATTTTGAACAACTTCCACGTATCCGATCGATTTGAAATTTTGTACATATATGTATTCCCGATGACAATACATGAATAAACCGTTTTTAGAAATAAATTCAACACCTAAGGGGTTCAAACGGGGATGTAGGGTTTTTTTGACTAATCAACGCCCAGGTCAAATCGCTGCAGCTAGAAACTTGAAATTTGGATAGCTAGTTCCTTTTCTGACGTAAGCATCCACTAAGAAAGGATTTCTCGAGATTCAACCCCTACGGGTGTCAAAGGGGGGTAAAATTTTGAAAGACTAAAATGAACAAAATAAAATATTAGTAAAAAAGAAGTTTTTAGAGACAAGCTTTTATTGAAATGGACTAATAGGGAAAAAATAATATTTAATAATTTTGGTTCATAATTATTATAAAAGCGGGGGTTGCGACTAATAAACTATCTTAGAGTTTACAACCCACGCTTTTATAATAATTATGAACCAAAATTATTAAATTTTTTTTTTTCTATTTTAGTACATTTCAACAAAAGTTTGTCTCTAAAAAGTTTTCTTTTACTAATATTTTATTATCACCAAAATCACGAATAATAATTTTGAAGTCATGATAAAATCTCAAGACATCCTGCATGTGCATGTAGATGTAAGCTGTAAGCATTCAATATAAAAAAATAAATCAAATTATTCGTAGCGAAACTAGAATTGTTTTATTTATGTTATTGGTGGCGCCTCTAACGATTAGTATTGGTAGTAAAGTTCCGTGTTACAGAGTAACATTTTTAAAAGTTCAGACACATTACGAATACATAAAGTTTGACTTGAGTAATTAGTATGCTGGTTGTGAAAATAACAAATCAAATTCTGATGCACTTTCCTGAATCAGTAACTGATAAATCACCTCGATAAGATGCACCTGAATGTTAGAAAATCCGAAAACGTCAATAATGGTAATCCCATGTACGTCCGGCTTGATACTTTGTATTTATTACTGATACAAATTTTTATTGTAATTTAAGAGATCCTTTTTCTGCTATATAATTGGATTGGAAGCAGTTTTGTTTTCTGATGAAACCAAGATATTGAAACCAGGTGAATGGTTGTGAACGAGTATGGCGACAGCTTGGAGAAAGATTTCCTGTTTGAATTATCTCTGCGAGCTTTGAACCAAATGCCTTCCCAGAACATCAAATTGTTTTCTTGCATAGATATTGAGATATTTGGTGTTTTGGGGAAGAATTTGCGTCGACGTTCGCACAAAATTACAGAGATATTTCAGGCAGCAAATCCTTCTCCAGACCTTCGCCATACTGATGGTTCCATCAGGAAACAAAAAATGCTTCCAGTTCAATTATTCCTTTAACACTAAAAATATAGCAGGAAAACCGTGCCGTGCGTTAATTATAATCAGAAGTTTAGTTAGTGATGGGCGATTACGAGATGTTTTTATAATCGAAACAAGTGTAATCGTTCATAATAACAATTGAGTCCACAATCGACCCGGTGTTTGATTTTACAATCGAAATGTTCAATTGTCTATGAGTCGATTATTTGCCACATAGGTTATAGCAATATCAGCAAATGAGAATACATAGAATCAAGGTTATATACTAGTCGACTGACATTCAAACGACTCGTTGATTGTTCACTGTTCAGTCGGTACTCACTACTCTGTGATCTCTTCACTATTACGCGATTGTTGCACAATCGACCATCGACTCGACCACAGTTGTTGAGTGATGATCGATTGTATATTATGTGGCTCTCGACAGTATACGATTCAGTACTATGCGACTCGGTCTCAGTGAACTATGAAACAACAACAATCGAATCCAAGTGACAACCATCGAGAGTCATCGAGATGTTTGAACAATCGAGACAATTGACTAAAATATCTCGTATCGCGCATCACTAAGTTTAGTTATGTAGTTAAAAAATATTCGTTAATTCCTGCATAACATATAGATATTGGAGACGATGCTACAGAAGTCTATCGTATTTTTATCCTAAAAAAACCAAGTCCCGTTTGAAGCAAATCAATGATGTTTAGTATGTTTTATTTGAGGATAGTTAAAGTTTGGAAGCACTGGCATACAATAATAATCAAAGCTAACTATCTCAAGTGGTCGGGCAGTCCGTGGTCAGTTCCTCATTGCAAAGTGCGTGTGGGTCATGCTCATGTAGGATATGTCACCGTCCGGTCCCACTACCACGACATTCGCTAATAGTTTAATGGCGAGAGGGTTGACCAAACATACTGTTTCATCGCACCGTTCGCTTTAATTTTATCATGGTTATTTTTAAACAGGAAAAATTCTTTTAACTGAGATGGATTATTGAAGAAGAAGAAGCTATGTAGACTGTAGATATTTTCAGTCAAGAAATAAGTTAGTTAATTAGCATAGATGAAACCATCTTGGATAGTGATGAGCAAAATTGGCCTTGGTCTTGCGAAAAAACAAGACCGAGACCAAGACTATCATTAGACCAGCAAGACCAAGACCAAGACCTCTTGCAGTCTTGGTCTTGGTCTTGCGAAAAGCAGCAAGACCAAGACCGTATCATTAGACTAGCAAGACCAAGACCAAGACCGAATGAACAAGCGTGTTAAAAATGATGTAATTTTGATATTTTTTAACATTTTAATAAAATAAAGTATTTTTTTGTTAGATAATAGATTGTGAATTATTTTTAATTTATAATTATGATGATCTTCAGAAGTAAAAAACTAAAAAAAGACAGATAAAATGAGCAAGACCAAGACGAACGCAAGACCAAGACCAGACTATTTGAGCAAGACCAAGACCAAGACTGAATCAGCAAGACCAAGACCAAGACTGTCCAGGTCTTGGTCTTGGTCTTGCTTTGCTCATCTTGGAAAAAGTGGAACGAACGAGATTGCATATTCTAAAGAATAACTTTTGTTGCGTTCCTATTATAACTAATAATATTTTGGTTAATAAATAACAGTCAGTTAAAAAAACGGTTAATTGCATTAAAAACATGCAATTTTATTTGAAAATCTCAATATATCCTCCCTAAATTAATTGTAATATTTTACAGCCCTGCTGAACACGTCCTAACATGCTATATATAGGTGATATTGCAAATTATACAATAATAGGACACTGCTGATATATGGACGCTAGAAATATTACTGTGTTGAACAGACATTTGCAAACATCTATTTGTTAAATTGCACTTCTCCAATTTTTTTATTCTAAATTTGACACATTACAGGTCAATTTTAAAAACGTGAACCCCTGTGCAATACCTATAAAGAAAAAATTCGACTGATGACCAGTCCTATACTTCCCACCTAGTAAATATTTGCAAAAAATAAACACTCTTTTTTATTCTTTGAAAAAAAGCATGGCCCTCTTTTTTGATTAGTGATCTACTGAGACTAGCTTAATATAGCAAAAATCATGGTTACCTTGATTTACATGCAATTTTTATTTTTTTAGTAAAATATTTTTTTTCTCGAAAACTGTACATTTTAGATAAAAAAACATTTACATTTTTTTCATATTATAACATCTAGAATGCATTTATATTTTTTTTACCTATGTTAATACGGGACATTGAGACGTTTTTTTTAATATCTCAGGATCCACTGAACCGATTTGACTCAAAATCTAATCAGTCTAGAAGGCTGATAAACACAACAGAACAATCGGCATGTCCGTATGTTGTTCCGTTTTTACGATATCGAAGGCGAAAAATTGACCACACACACACATACAGACATCAGTCAGAAAATGATCTTAAACGATTGCTAGGGTCTCAAAACGTGAAGATCTGTTAAAATCTCGAAATATTTTTTTTCGGACTAAATCCATTAGGTACTTTCCTACCATAGTAGAGGTGGGAAGTAAAAATGTATTGAATGTGAATTAAATTCTAAAGTTTTTGCCCAAATCGACCATTTATATGAGACATCGGCAACCCTTTTATACTAACGTCTAATTTAACTGATTTGCAGAATTAATAATTATACACAGCTAGACCAAACAGTACGGTAATAACTTTTCTGCCATACCCACTACAAAATAGCTACTTTCCATTCATGTATACCGGTCTTTATTGGGCCATTTAATAGACAGGCATGCCGAAAGTGTTTTCAATACCTACTTAACTAGTGCGGTAAGTAAACGGTTGCCATAGTAACTTATGTTCATTCGCTCTATCCGCCTGCTAATACATACTCACGACCTACTCGTGAATGTAAGGACGGCGACGCAAATGAACTATCAAAATTTTTTGAAACAGTTGAAGTGAAAAGCATCTATTTATTAGTAGGTATGGCAAAAACATCATATTATACAGGGTGTCCCAAAATTGCTGGGACACAGAGCTACCACGTGTAGTAGAGGTCAAAATAAGTCGATTGGACCCAATTTATTTATATACCAAAATGTACCGTTTGCCCGTGAGAAGAGTTCAAAGTTTGCATAAAAAACACATTTTTGTACGCTGTTCAGAAATGAGTGAAACAAATTGAATGAAATTTGACAAAAGTGCATTTTAGAGGATTACTCTCCTTTCGGTAATCACAGAAACCCAAAAGAAATTGTAGAACGGTTAAAACCACCCTCACCCCCTGACATTTTTTTCAGAACTTTCTTAGGGGTGGTAATACGGTTCTCAATTTTTTTTAGCGAGAAGACTGATTAATTATCTTCATTTTATTACTCTTGTAAAAATTTCGTATTCCGCATAGTTCCGAAGGAAAAAAATGTTTTTTTAAATAATGCTAACAGATATTCCTAGTACAAGTTTAATAAAATTGTAATACAAAATTTTAAATAAACTTTGAACTCTTCTCACGGGCAAACGGTACATTTTGGTATATAAATAAATTGGGTCCAATCGACTTATTTTGACCTCTACTGCACGTGGTAGCTCTGTGTCCCAGCAATTTTGGGACACCCTGTATATCTCGTGCATAATGATATTACAACTCGTCTGACTGTTAAAACTCGTTATCACTCGTTTTTACATACTTTCACTACTCGCCAGTAATATGCGTCATTACGCAACTGAAAATGCAATCTACTAATAATTGTTAATTTGCAACAAAATCAGCTTTAATTTAAAATGTATTTTTATTCCTTTTAGTGTTGCCGTCTAGACAAGACAAGGCAAGACTTTCAAAGTCTTGCCTTGTCTTGAAATATCAAGACAAGACTTCACTTCAGTCTTGTCTTGAAATATCAAGACTTCACTAAGTCTAAGTTTACATTAACAAACTCTTGTCTTATGTCTAATATCAAGACTCTAGATTATTTTCAAGAGTCTAGAGTAACCGAGTGGTTTACTTTACCTACTACTATGCTTAGTTTATCTAGACTCTTGAAAATTGTCTAGAGTTTTGGCAAGAGTCTTGATCTAGATAAAGCAAGTCTTGTCTTGTCTTGAAAATTTCTAGACAAGACTTTTGCAAGTCTTGTCTTGAAAATCTAAACAAGACAAGACAAGAGTCTAGAAAGTCTAGATCTAGACGGCAACACTACTTCCTTTTATTTTTTCATAATCACGATATATATCTGTCAATGAACGTTTCATTGACTGAATATTTTTCAGGATACACGAATCTTTATAAAAATGTGTATGATCATAATATTATATTACCGTGAAAGAGCTCATGGCTCAGCTATTTTCTTAATGAATAATCCAAATATGGAATTTCTTCATTTATAATTAAGATGGAAGAAGTGCATTGTGATAAATAATTAGTCGAGTTTTCATTAAGTAGGAACTCAGTGACTGAAACAATCCAACCAGAGGCTTCAACCAGTAAGAGAGAAAATGATACTTATTATTATTATTATTATAACGCGATTCGCTCGATTCAACGAAGCAACGCCACTAGATCACTCCGCTCGCAGCGTACAAGATCCAAGTTGACTGTTAAAGTCGCCGGAAGTGCGCTTCTTGCCACTTTGGTGCCCACAACAACTGAAGACACAGCATGTGCAAGCTATAGCGTGGCCATCGCGATGTGTGCAACACCTCATTTCCGGTTGATTCTAAACTCTTGTTACAGGTATGATTCAGAAATTAATTGATGATACTGTATAAGAAATGAGAATGTCGATTACACAGATTATCGATGGTCCATTTGTAGCCAGCGATTAATCTGGTAATACGCACACAAAGAGACAGTGGCATCGCAAACAGGTATCGCCTGCACATCGCGTAGATTCCATAAAAACACATTGCGCATGCGTGGTTACTAATTTTACATTAATTTGTTTTGTATTCATCAATTTTATATATGTAACTATACATTTTATTTTGTAATTTTTACGCACTTTATTGGAATATTACACAAATTATGTAATATTAATTTACTTATGTAAAAATCACAAATTTGTTTAACTTTACAGTAAAAGTCTAAGTTTTTACGGAATTTTCTGTTTAAAAATAAATAATAATGTAAAATCACTTAGAAAATCGAGCGAATTCTACTTTCAAAGCATTTTTACATCCATTTTTTACAGTGCGGTACTAAAAAACATCTATTAAGAATATTCTCTACCGGAAGTTACCCCCTGCACACTCTTCATCTCAAATTCTTTCCCCTTGCCTAAAAATGTTTACCGTCTCCCGACGCTATTTTTAAATAGCTAAAAGGTTCGGATAAACGCTAAATGAAGAACCGAGAATCACATTACAGATTGTACTTACAGGCGAAAAATTGAAAAAAAATCCTGGAAAAACTTACAACTTTTTAAAAATTACCTACGTTATCTTTCACACGTAGTCAAAACTTTTTTTTGAAAAATTCGCCTGTAGGATCTGTAGCCCTTTTAAAGTCAATAATATTGTCGCAGTGACCGCTCCTCGATTTTGTAAAAAAATTCTGTTTGTACTTAATTCTAAGACGGTCCTAAAAAGGAATTTGGATGTATTTCCAAAATGCTAAACCATTTCTAAATAAATTGTACAGATCTGATTGGCATAATAGATAATGTTTCAAGAAAATTCCAAATCCGTAAATGTTTAAAACCCAAAGGTAGTAGGGAATAAAAAGACCCGTACGAAAAACACTTTTACTAGTTTACTAGCATGCCATTTGGCATTGTTGATTCGCGAAGATATTATGGGAAAAAGGTCATTAGTTCAATAATGTCAAATATGACTTCCATTTATCAATTGTCAGTCTAATATTTCATTTCATAATTAGAACAAAATAGCTTGCCGACAAGGAAATTTGACATCAGTATGTGTTACTTGTCTAGTTAATAAATAAAGCCATTAAAAAATTGTTTGACAGTTAAACAATTTCCTTTAAAAATATTAATTTGAAATTTTTAACTTCGACGCTAATCAACAAATAATTCTTCATTTTGCAGGAGTTATTACACTAATGATTTACTCGTTTTATTCTAACGAAACAAGTCAGTCCCTGATTCTCTCAATTGACCAAGGACAGTCAATTATATTTGACAGAATCACTCTAAACCAGTGGTGGCGTTAGAGGGTGGACCATGGCCCACGTTAAACTGTCTTGGCCCACCCTGGAATAATCCCTAATCACAAGGTTATCTTTTAAATACGTTTTTAACCCTCGAAATTTCAACAATTTTTCTTGTAAATTCTATAGCAAGTATTGGCCCACCTTCAGAACAACATGCCCAAGTTTGGCCCACCCTAACAAAAAATCCTAGCGCCGCCACTGCTCTAAATATGAGGGAGGCAGTGAAAGTGTTTACATTACATCAAAAACAAGCCTAGCCAGTGCCGCAGTGGTGGGGAGAACTGCAGCGAAGGAGCAGACCAAACATTCCGTTTCATATCTCGTTGCATATTTCCCCTCACGCGGCTGTTCACAGCCCGACATAAGATGTTTCACATCAATAATTTTAAAATCAATGATAGTTTGAACAATATAATTTGATTCCCTGAAAACTTAACGATCGCCTGTGTATACAGCCAGTGTGTTTTTGGTCGAATGTTACTCCTGCTGAGTACTTATGTGCCGTTGTTACTTACTGACTTTAGATATCAAATAAATTATTACATTCTGTTGATTCCATATAAGTAATAATGGACTGTACATACTAGCAATTGTTTTAAACTATAGTTATTACCTTGCAACGTTGGGGAATGCTTTAATCTTTCTTCGACTGTTGGTTTTTCCGCCACGAGTGTAAATTTTCCATTTCTTGTAGCAGGAGAAAATTTTACGCAGTTTTTTATACGTATACAGAATTGCACAATTCATCTGTTTGGATATCAGTTCAAAATACAGGGTGTCCCAAAATTGCTGGGACACAGAGCTACCACGTGTAGTAGAGGTCAAAATAAGTCGATTGGACCCAATTTATTTATATACCAAAATGTACCGTTTGCCCGTGAGAAGAATTCAAAGTTTACATAAAAAAACACATTTTTGTACGCTGTTCAGAAATGAGTGAAACAAATTGAATGAAATTTGACAAAAGTGCATTTTAGAGGATTACTCTCCTTTCGGTAATCAAAGAAACCCAAAAGAAATTGTAGAAGGGTTAAAACCACCCTCACCCCTTGACATTTTTTTCCGAACTTTCTTAGGGGTGGTAATGCGGTTCTCAAATTTTTTTAGCGAGAAGATTGATTAATTATCTTCATTTTGTTATTCTCGTAAAAATTTCGTATTCCGTATAGTTCCGAAGGAAAAAAATGTTTTCTTAAATGCTAACAGTTATTCCTAGTACAAGTTTAATAAAATTGTAATACAACATTTTATATACAAAATATTATGTAAACTTTGAACTCTTCTCACGGGCAAACAGTACATTTTGGTATATAAATAAATTGGGTCCAATCGACTTATTTTGACCTCTACTACACGTGGTAGCTCTGTGTCCCAGCAATTTTGGGACACTCTGTATATTCACCGTAAAAAGTCTATTGATGTCAAACTTAACACTTGTGATGGGTTGAATTGCGAGTTAAAAACATGGGTTTGTAAATGTCCTATGTCCAAAAAGAAACTGTAACTCATTGTGCGAGATTATAATATAAAAAAAACAATCACCAAAGAAAAAAAATAAACAATCACCACAAATCGATTATCTGTTTACAAGTTAACAACAAACCTCGAATAAAGATGCACCACTTTTTTGTCGAAACGAATTCCCATAGTTGACTTGATTTAACAATAGACAAACTATAAGACTCACGTGGTTTTCAGTAGGATACATGTTGTATATTTCAAGGCATACACTGGTACCTAAAACAATATTAGATGCTTTGCACCTGTACCCTGCCGCTAAATAAGGACACTGAAATACCAACATAGCTAGCGCTATTGTTAACGAAACTGTATGATTAATTACTCTCTTGTTTCACTATAAATAAATGAATAACGTACGAGTGTGCTGTACGTCCCGTTATAGAAATGGAAAGTCAAGAAATCGTTAAAAAAAGTCATTCAAAAAAATAATATTTTTGATTGTTTAAGACCGCGCGAGCAATGAATAAAAAATTCCATGATACATACAAATTCAACGTACGTTTCGGAGTATTATTCCACCGTCATCATCAGTACCAAATTCCAAGCAAAGAACCATTTAATAATATAAAAATTTCATTCAAAATGAGTTATGATAAAGTTTGTAGGTACTTACTTAAATTTTAAACAGGAAAAAAGCTGGATTGATAACAGACGTTATACATTTCGTAATCATTGTCCACCTTTAAAAAATTTGTTTATTAGATTATTGTAGGTTATAAACGTCCGACAACTTAGGTCATTAGCGCCTAAAATTAATTTTTTTCGCATGTTAGACGAAGTAATGAAAATGGTGACACCTTACTCAATTTCTAATATCAGATTAATTTTATAATACAGAAAGAACAAGACTAATTTGAAAAACCTATTCTATAAAATATTATTTAATTTGCAATAATACATATTAATTGCAGTGGCGGACTAGGGGGGGGGGACGGAGGGGGCGGCTCGCCCCGGGTCTCAGATCCTGAGGGGCCTCTAAATCTCGAGAAGTCCTTAATCAAATCCCAAACAAGGCCAAAATATGTTTAGTAAGTAAGAGGCAGTTTGGAGTTGGAGGCCCCGTAGGTATACAAAATATCTATTCTATTCTATTCTATAAACGTAGATAGGTTACCTACCTACCTACGTTTATTATAAATATTTGATTTTTTTTTGTCAGCCATTACATCTATTCATTTTTTACGAAATTTACACTACAAATACATCCATTTTTAAGCAAAAAGGGGCCTCATTTAGTCTGCCGTCCGGGCCTCTGACGGGCTTAGTCCGCCACAGATTAATCGTTTTGGAAAAAAGAGACCAAAATTTCAAAAGCGATTTGAGAAAGACTAATATTTACTTTGAGTTTTCTCTTTCGTAAAAAGATAACAAAAATCTATATATTCAATGAACTTCGGTTTAAAAGTACATAGAAACTTTCTCCAAACAACTAGCTACCACTTTAGAAACTGAGTTATTCAGATAAACTTCTTATTAATAAATGAGAAATTTGCTTGCTATTGGGAAGATATTAAATACCTATGAGATATCCACCTTCAGATAAAATTCCTGATTCTAAATAAGTTAACACTGGGAGAAAAAGTTTAGGAACTGAAAAATGTTATAAATCTTTTCTATAGGATGCAATTAGATTTCTTTCGTACTTCTCAAAAATCAAGTATTTATACTCGACTTTACTCGAAAAAGAATATCCACTAATAACATACTCGAACTCACGAATACTCGCGATATTACGGGATTCAATATCAGGCACTTTATCCGGCCATGATGGACGATCACGATTGGGCCATGATTGCCACCATCATTGCGCAGCTGTCCACACAATCGTGCTTTGTCCATTTGATGACCCAACGTCCTTTGATGCTTGTCCGAAAAACCGACACAACGGCGATTTGGTTCGATCGTCACCGATCATGGGCAATTACAGGCGATTATTACCTCCACACATTCCTGATCGCCTGTAATCGTCCATCATGGCCGATAGTGTAGAGGAGGCATAACGTTTCTTCATCATCAAGTAGGAGACATGAAAATATTGTATTGTCGTAAGATGGCAAAGTTTCAGGTCGATCTACTGTTCACCAACGAGAGGTGTCCTGTCACGGGCGCCAATTGTAACGTTTCTCCATTATCAGGTCCGAAACATGTCAAATATTGTATTTTCATCGAAACTATGTGTGCAAAGTTTCAAGTCGATGATCGCCTGTAATTGTCCATCATGGCCGATAGTATAGAGGAGGCATAACGTTTCTTCATCATCAAGTAGGAGACATGAAAATATTGTATTGTCGTAAGATGTGCAAAGTTTCAGGTCGATCGGTAAATCTACTGTTCACCAACGAGAGGTGTCCTGTCACGGTCGCCAATTGTAACGTTTCCCCATTATCAGGTCCGAAACATGTCAAATATTGTATTGTCATCGAAACAATGTGTGCAAAGTTTCAAGTCGATGATCGTCTGTAATCGTCCATCATGGGTATGAAGATATTTTAGGCCTAATGATAATTGGTTAAGCTTGACTGCACCAGATTAAAAAAAGGAAATGTCGCAAATACGTCGGTTGTCGTCGTGATCGACCGAGATATAAATTTGTTGGGAATTTTTTAAATCAAACTTACTCATCTTTGTTAAGTGGGTATAGTATTTGGCACATTCAATTATAGTTTCCTTGTCGGAAATGAGACATTAAGAGTAAGATGAAATAAGATACACGCGTTAAACAATTTAATATAAAAAAACAATAATTAAATTTAGTGAAGGTAAATTTCTTCGGTTACACATTCATAATTGTACATACATATATCAAAATCCATTTGTACACTAAACTTAGGTCAACAGTAAAAGTTGCTTATGCCGATTTTTTAAGGTCACTAACAGTTAGAATCTGGGCTTGAGAATAGCCGAGCGTGTAGCAATGCTATTGTTTACATGGCGTTGCTATTGTTCCTCTATTACAAGTCCCCAGTTCCCGGGTTCTATCCCGAGAGCTAGTAAAAGTGTCCATTGGATTTTCAATTTATTATTAAAAAAAAATAATGAATTGAAAATATGAATTGGTGCTAGGCCCAAATAACTTTAGCTGTTGGTGGTCTTTAAAACACAATGTATGCACAATGAACAGCTAGAATCATCTGGGCCTAGCATCAATTCAGATTTTCAATTTAATTATTAATTAATAATAAATTTAAAATGCAATTGATATATATTTTTAGCTTTTGAGAACCTGGGAAGAGAACAGCTTGGTGTATAATGGTCAACCTGCTGGCCTTTGAAAGAAGCTGTCGTGGGTTCGAATCCCACCTCTTTAATGGATGTTTTGTGATGTCATTTATAGTTTTAAGTGATATGTATGTAATTAAGACGCTAATGACCTAAGTTGTCGACGCGTCTATAATCTATAATAAAATAGAACCTGGGAACTGGGAGCTTTTAATAAAGGAGCCCGTGTTATCTCACTACTAGCACTCTAAAACATTGGTTAATATCGTTTTACCCGACTACTTTCCATGTTGGAAGTTTGTTTTGCACTTTTATATCAGTCGAGTTTTTTGTTGTATGTTATAATTTTTTTACGCTTTTTTGATTTTTAAATATTTTTTAATAGAAGCTTGTTAATATTTATCTTGGCCGCCATATTGGAATATTCGTGACGTTATATATCCCAGAACACTCGGTGGGTTAAGACTATCGTAACGATACCACATTTAATAAAATCGGTCTATCCATTCCAGTTCTAGAGGGTAACATTTGGACATTGTGTGTTTTTAAAGATCACCAACAGCTAAGGTTATTTGGGCCTAGCACCAAATCATATTTTCAATTCATTATTATTTTTTTTTAATAATTATAAATTGAAAATCCAATTGACACTTTTACCAGCTCTCGGGCAAGAACCCGGGAACTGGGGACTTGTAATAGAGGAACCATAGCAGCGCCATAACGCCATGTAAACAACAGCACTGCTACACACTCGGCCATTCTCAAGCTCTCATGATATTCTAGAATATATTTGTTGGTTAATCATAAATTTTGCTATTAATTAAAGATAGTTTGCTGGGGTCTCGAATGCCCAACATTTGGACATAGTCTCATACATAGATTGATAAACATAAAACCCTTGCGGCGTGCCTCAGTCGTGTAAATAAATCGACATAGTCGGTTTTGTATTTTGACCATAGATATATATTTAACAACAAAGAATCGCGCAGTGTACATATATGTAACAACAGCGAATCGCGAAAACAAGAGACTGTGCAAATTCTCATCATTTATCATCTTACAGTGTGCTACCACCATAAGAAACTAAAAAGTTCTCATCCGTCCGAAAAATATTATATTGTTACGAAATATATTTCAAAGCAATGTGTGTCTCATAAAATGAATAAAAATACGACAACTTATATTTTTTCAACATTTACCGGCCATTGTTTTAACTTCCATATAATCATGCGCTCTCACATGAAGCGAAAAAAAAAAGAATTGCTACCTGCGCGCACACATATACACACGCGGTCGTCTTTTGTTTTTTCGTAATAAGCATAGATTATGTGATCCATTTAATAAAATTTTTATTGCGTTAAAAATCAAGTGACAATAAATTAAGCAAAGAAAGTAAAACGTAACAAATTATCGAACATTACGAGTATGCAAAATGGTTTTATTCTAAAATTCGAAAAATGTTACTTGTGCATTTAAAAACAAAATAGTTAATATATAAATTTGAAATGAAACAAATACCTAAGCATTTTGATGAAGAAAAAAAATAGAAAAATTGTTAAGAATCTGTTGATTAAGCAGAAATCAGAAACGATCCTGATGTTATGTAGTGGCGTAAGGATCAAAAGAAACGCAATTACTGTGAGAGATGTTGCATTTATTCAGCTAACGTTTCGTGGAGATCTTTTTTACATCCTCAAAGCTTCTAAAGAGGGCACTGTAGCCTAGTGGATAGCGTACTTGATACCTCAGTCTCTAGACTAGACTGTCGTGGGTTCGAATCTCACCTGCGTTCATGGATGTTTTGTGATGTTATTTAGTTTTAAGAAAGTTGTAATTTAATGTAGTTGAAAGACGCTAATGACCTACAATAAATAAATAAAAATCAAAGCTCTAATAAAATAAAAAATGAAATTACAAATTCTGACTCTTGGACTTTGGGGGTACCTATAGCTGCAAAAATTCAAGTCTGTAACATAATATGTAGTTCCTAAGAAAATCGACTATGATATACAGACAGACAGACAATAAAGTCTCACCATAACTCATAAGGGTTCCTTTTTTACCATATTGGTACGGAACTCCAAAAAGCAGAAAAGTTAATGAGTTAATTTTTTAAATGGGCTTCTTATTAACTGAGAAATAGCAAACATTTATTTAAAAAACCGTGAGATTTTTTAAACCGATTACTTAAATAAGATAATTTATGTTTATACGTATTTTGAGTTAGTTTTAAAATATTTTTTACACAAATGGTTTGAAAGTTTAAAATACCAACACAACTTCTTGTCTACAGCTATTTGGGAAACAAATGAAGCAATCGAAACAAGTGAAGGTTGAATTAAACACTTGAGTATCGCTTGACGACATTTTATATTACATGAAACGTAGCAGAAATTGCAGCTAAAAGGTATAAATGTGAGTTGTAAAAACTTAATCAAAATATAAAAATTAGGTGTATTTATATATAGCATTTAATGCCGGCTGCACTTCCATTTTTTTCACGGTCTGAACATATAAAAGTCATTAAGTAATAATACCAAAAAGTCGTTCCGCAGTAACTAAAAGACACAACAGTACTGATATATCTAAATGTTGTTTGTTTCTGAAAAGGTGAAAATATATCCAAGATATTAACATAAAAATAGGTAAAAAAACTTTTAAGTTAAACGGTTTTATTTTAAATAATCAGCTGTACCAAAAACTAGAAAATAATTAGGACACAAACCAAGGGACACTTTGTGTCGCTGCGTCAGCGGAATAAGTAATAAAAACGTGGGGCGCATAAAAATCTGTATAACGACTCTATAATTATTAAATAAGAACGGCTTGTCTAGAAGAATGTGTTTCCAAGCCCACCAACAGAAATATTTCAAATGCGCCCCACGTTTTTATTACTTATTCCGCTGACGCAGCGACACAAAGTGCTCCTTGGTTTGTGTCCTAATTATTTTCTAGTTTTTTGTACAACTGATGATTTAAAATAAAACCGTTTAACTTAAAAGTTTTTTTACCTATTTTTATTTTCTAGTTTTTAGTTTGATTTCTGGCCCGTATCATTATGCAAACTTCTCAGCCTTTCAACTGTCCACCTCCTGATTCCATCATCAGACTCTCGTTACTAAGTTGAAATTATCATAATATTGTATTGTCACAGGAACTCAATGTGTGTGCAAAGTTTCATAAGAATCTGTTAAGTAGAAGTAGTTGAAAAAGCTGTCACAAGATTTGAAACAAAGATAGTAACAAACAAACAAATATACGGGGTCAAGCTAAATAAAACCGTTTAAAAATAACCACAAACCACCAATCCAATAACACGTCCCGACGTACGTTTAGCTATCCATCATCAACAGGAGATGATTAGAGCTTAATATTTTTAATATTAAGAGTCTTTACACTTAAAGATATTTATTATTACTGAATTTAGTAGTTTTTCCTCCCGTTTTTTATTAAGGGTTCACCTTGATTTTATCTTAAAATGCATATTTATCTTTTAATTCTTTACATAAAAAATTCAAGTCTAAGTTGAGATTCCAGCCTTAAAGCAAGAATTAATTTGAGGTTAAAATCTCGCTATATTGATAGACACCATCTTTTGGAAATCAAATTTCAATATTATACATCGAAAGTGTAACATTTGTAATTTAACATTAAAAATACCAGTTCAAGCTAAGGTTCCAGCACAAAGCATTCAATCAAGAATTGATTTTTGCAACTTTGAGGTTAGAATCGCGCCATATTGAAAGTGCGCAGACACCATCTTTCGAGAAATGAACATGCCACACATATGTTGCAGTAGACGTGTGTGCATTTGAACTGTAATCATACAATTTACGGTGTTCACGTCTCTTTTCCGTTCCTTCACGGTCGTTGTAGTCGCCGTGGCCGGTGGCTGTGCTGCCGCTATAAGCCAATGCCTGCCTTATTATTATTATTACAACACAGAATGCAAAGAGATTCGGATATAAGATAACGGTGGCAATAAAGTGGATGAAAAAATGACCGTGTGTCAAAATAGGGACCTGCTTTTTTGTGTACATCGCGTAACTTTCAGACTATGACACATAACTATTCAGTAATGGATTTTATTGGTTGTCCTTTTTTTATTTATTTTTAATAAATTGTGATAAATATAAAATGCATACACAGTTTATTAGAAACTGGTGATTTTGCAATATTTATAACTTCTAGATATTAAGAATATCTGTTTTAATTAAAAAACAGAAAATCAGACTTATAATGATGCATATAGTCTAGTAGCTGCGCGTCTTATTAAAAAAAACAGAAAATGTGGTGATTCTGATGATATTAGAGATAAAACGACTCGAATATGGCTTAAGGATCCAATTAAGAAACAAATACTGTTTTTAATGCATTTATTGGCTAACGCTATTGGATAGCGTATTGTATGAATCATACAATACGCTACGTAACGCATCCATATTATTAGAACAGGACAGGATAGGTACCAAATTTAGAGTCGATCAGACCTCTGGAATTTACTTACATCCCTTCATCAACTTGAATTGAACTGTGAATTATAGACGCTCGACAACAGAGGTCATTAGCGTCTGTAAACATCAACTTGAAATGAGCTGATCATCTTCAAACGGCTGAAAAGGGGCCCCGAGATTTGCATTGCCTAGGGGCCCCGACATGGTTAATCCGGCCCTGATTACAAGCCCCCAGTTACCAGATTCTAATCCGAAGACTGGTAAAAGTATCAATTGGATTTTCAATTTATACAGTTGAAAATATTAATATGGGTCCTAATAATCCCAGAAGTTGGTGACCTTAAAAAAAGTTTGGCAATGTGCACACTTTTAATGAGCCTAAACAAAGTATTTTTCGTTTAACGACGTTCGTTAAAATTAACCAACAACTGCAGCGTTTAGAAACATTGTAGCAGGAAGTAATATTTTAGTTCATTCTACTAGAATGATAATAATTCGTTTTTTTTGTAATCGGATACGTTTGTCATGTTGAAACTGAAACAGACAGAGATAGCGTAACAAAAAGACAAAGTAAAGTTTATAATAACGCCACGCGCTTGTTTTTTATACGACATACAAACGGACATTCAAATGTTTCACCTGCCGCCCAAATGTACTACATTCACAAATACAGCCAAAAGACAGGACCCGCACCTTTACTTATAGTTGCGCTATTATACCGTATGAACAATAAATATGTAAAGGTTTTTAGTTTGACTAAAGAAAGAACGCCGATCAAGAGAGAAAGGGAGAGAGCTCTCTCGCTCTCTCTCATTCTCTCCTCTCTCTCATCTCTCTCTCTCTCTCATTCTCTCTCGTTCTCTCTCTCTCTCGTTTTCTCTTTCTCTCTCTCTCTCGTTCTCTCAGTGGATCAGTGTCTAAAATTTTCAAAACTAAATTAATTAATAGATGGTCTAAATAAATAATAAAAAACCGTTTAATTGTTGGGTAAGATTGGAGCATTGCTCTCGATTAAGAAGCTGTTTATTTATTGTAATTTATAGACGATCAACAACTTACACCAGTAGCGTCTTAAACACATCAAATATCATCAATTAAAACTAAACGACATTACAAAACATGATCCATATATGAGCTATACCGCAGGGATTGAGAATAGCCGAGAGTGTAGCAATCCTGTTGTTTACATGGCGTTGCTATGATTTCTCTTACAAGTCCCCAGTTCCCGGGTTCTAGCCAGAGAGCTGGTAAAAGTGTCAATTCGATTTTCAATCTATTATTAAAAAAATAATAATAATGAATTGAAAATATGAATTGGTGTTACGCCCAAATAACGTTAGCTGTTGGTGGCCTTTAAAAACACACAAAGCTATACCCCAGGGGTCAGCACTCTGACCATTACACAAGGTGTCCTCTCGATTAAGAACTGATCGAATTGTAGTTTTTTTTTTGTAATAATAACCCCTTTAAAAACAGGCTTAATTCTAACAAACATCCCGTATGTTTAAACATTATCTCGTGACTGCATCTCGCAACTTCTGATACGCCTTTTATATGCAACAGATGACACCGTAACCGCATACTATACTCCTTTGACGGGGTTCATTTTTCTTTACGCTGCAATCATGCGATGATAATCTTTTATTGTGACTTTACATTGTGCTAACTATAGCTATTAATTATTCAAGAATTCTTTATTTTTTGGAAGACATCATAATACTTCATCAACACGACAGACCGAGTTCGTTAAAATCTAATGTCGACTCAGGAGGCGCCATAATTTTTCTACAACTATTTATTTTTTTGCGAGTTTAAATCCATGGTTTCCGGATGAATGCCGCGCTTATTGCAAGCAAATTGCCGACGTTTCGTAAACGTTCCAGTAATAATAATAATTTATTTTTCGGCAAGGACAATAATAATTGTATAGCCGCAGTCTGCATCATCAGGGCTAACGCTCCGATACTTTTGAACAAGTATAAATTAAATTGCTTAAAGAAGTTCTTAAAAATAAACAATGTTTGAAGAAAATTCGTTATTTTACTTTTATTTAATAGCCGATTTCCACGAAAATTGGCAAAGAGATTCCTTGAAAGTCGACAAAGGACATAGGCTAGATTTTATCCCGGATAACTGTTCTCGACGGGGATCATTCATTCCATGCTTCCTCACTATCCACACCTATGGTGTTGGAAAGAGAGGAGGTCATGGAATAATGATGCGTTCTACTTTTCCATAGTTACGCATCATGTATTTGTATATTTTGGAAAACAGATAATTGCATTATCAACTAATTAATTAATTAAATTCATAGCACACGGGCAAATCCAGGCCGGTCAGCTAGTTATAATAATATCATCTACGTATCGTAAAAGGGTTTTGTTGCAAATTCCACCCCGCGAACAGCAAATGGTCTTTACTGGTTCAAAAAAAAAAAATAATAAACAAGAATCAGAAATAGATCATAACCTTTCTTCAGAATAATCTATCCTAGTAAAGCAATGACGAATTTGCACCTCGAGTCATTTCAAACTCTGAACAAGATTAGGATCTGTCGGACATAGAGATGTGCATCTCCCGTGATGGACAGAGAAAGACAATTCAAGTTTCTGGCGAAAGACAATGGCAGAAATAACGTAATAGACAAGGACAATGTTGGTTCGTGTGTAAAGTCTGTCTATGTATTATTTTATTACACCACGCTTGCTGTGTTAATTCAATTAATTTGTACGCCATAGTATAGAGAAGATGTAATATGCGGACCACAGAAAACATTACCATCCTCCTTCTGTCTGTGTTCCATCCACCTTAGGTTATATAACAGTCAACAAAATTTTAGGTCTATATAATTCGCGAAAGTACGGAACATCATCCTCATTCTTTTTGTGTTCCAACACACAACCAAATTTTAGACCAATTTTCTGTAGTCTATTATATTATATAAATATAAAACAGGTTAAGAGTAAGGACGTGGGGCAGAGGCCTGGAAAAAGATTCACTGCCTGCAATATCTATGAAACTCTGTGCGAACGTCGAAGTTAATTTATCCCCAGAACACCAAATATCGAGGGCAGTGTGGTTCAGTGGTTGGCGTCGCGGCCTCTGGATCAGACTGTCGTGGGGTCGAATCCCGCCGCCGCTCATGGATGTTTTGTGATGTCATTTAGTTTTAAGTGTGTTGTTATTTAATGTAAGTAATTAAGACGCTAATGAGCTAAATTTTCGACACGTCTGTCTATAATTTACAATAAATGAATTAATCACCAAATATCGTATAGCGTTTACAGCTGCTAAGCACTTTTTGACATTATAGTGCCGCGTAGTTTTGCATTGTGTCAGTGCTGAGTAGTGTACACGTTTTTCGTGTAGGCCATCGCCACCGCTCTCATGTTGCACTTTCTTTACACGACCTCCCTGCGACGGTGGTAAAAATGTAACACTGGAGGTCACCACCGTCTAGTAGAACACGATACACTGTAGCATTGCACTCTACACTGACCAGTCAAACACGGTTCTTGGTGAAAGTGCGGCCTAGTGTAACAAAGTGTAACCAACTGAAAACGCTTTAATATCTCTGCAAGCAAATCATTTGGTGTTTTGAGGAGGAATTTTCTTCGACGTTCTCACAGAGTTGCAGATATTTCCAAGCAATCAATCTTTCTTCAGGACTTACATACAAACCAATTCTTATATTTTTTAATTTTTTTCCTGGTCGGTTACGAAGCTAGATCATTTAATAGTATATTGCATTGTATAAGGGACGAAACACAGCTTTTGCAACTAGTGTGAAGTTTGCTGCCCGAGAAACTAGAGCAGCAAATCACACGCGTTGCATTCGCTGTGTTTCGTTTCGAGTAATGTATATTGTTTTTTCACAACAACTCTATTGACAATTCAATTTGAAGTAGGTACCTGCAATTTAGGCACTCAAAAAAGCTGCAAAAATATTAGATCTGTCAGATTTATGTGAAATTTGTGTAGGGTTACTTATGTCTGTCATTTTGACGTTTTAATTGTAGATTATAGACGCGTCGACAACTCAGGTCATTAGCGTCTTCAACACAACAAATAATCCATTTGTGTATTGGAATCCGCCAGCCAGCATACACAAACCGACTGGAACGAGCTCGGGTCCCTGGGAGCGCTAATTCCCAAAGAACATTGGAATGCAATTTGCGATAGCAACCACATTTCGATGTCCCCCCTGGAGGATGACGTTTTCGAGTACCTATCTAGGTTATGCGAATTGAAGTTGACGCGATTCAATCGCTCTATCTCTCTCTTGACAACGTTAAAAATCTGAGATAACAGACAACTGAAAAGTTTCAATCCTAGGGTTGAAAGTCTTAGTTTCAAACCACTAAACAGGTACCGAAAATTGAAGTTTCAATAGAAGCGTTGTGAAAAATTAATTTGAATAGGTACTAACTAATCTTTTCAATAATAAATTATAGTAATCTACTTTATTCTGTAACCGTAACAATATTTCATCCTCGTCCATCTCGATTAAACACAGGGCAGTAATGAGGGAGACAAAAGATCCGATTCAAGCGACGTGTGTCTGGTGGGTGGCCCTGTGTATTGAAAGGATTGAAGGAGGCGATGCGCGATGATTTTGTTTTGTCGTGTCACGTGTACTGTGTAATGTTCGCTATGCTATGTACAATAATGTCCGCGGGCTAATCATGCTATAGCATCTCTCATATACAGGGACTGTGTGCCACAGAACTCTCTAGTGATGATGCGATTCGCAATTATTAAATCGCCACGTAATAGAAGAACGGTTTACTAGTGGCGGACTAATGGGGGGGGGCGGCTCTCCCCCTGGACCTCTAATCCTGGGGGCCCTCCAAATCTCGAGAAGTCCTTCTTAATCTAATCCCAAACAATGCCAAAATATGTTTAGTAAGTAAGAGGCAGTTTGGAGTTGGAGGGCCCGTACGTATACAAAATATAAATGTAGGTAAGTAGGTGGTTTATAATAAATATTTGATTTTAACATTGGAAATGTTTATGTTCGTATATGGGGGCAGAGTTACGAGTTTTCGTTCAAGGCCAAAAGACAACGGTGTCGCGATCAAGTGAGGAGCAATCATGTAAAATTGAACAAGTGCAATTTTTTCGAAATGTGTTTTATATCATGTCTAGTTAATTGAGAGGTATTTGCGACGATCTGCGGTGTTATTTTTGAGCAAATGTTAATAAATACTGTAGAAAAATCCATTTAAAAGTTAAGTAATCAAGCAAAAGTGAACGCGTATATAACAGAAGAATAATAGGGTTATTCCTGACAAAACTAAACAGTGCATTGATAAATATTGTGTGTATAATAAACAGTTAATTATGTTTCATATATGCTGTTATCATTTCCAAAGTCCTCGATAATTGCAAGGATTGCGAAATCTGTGAATTTTTTTGTCAGCCATTACATATATTATTCATTTTTTACGAAATTTACACTACAAATATACATCAATTTCTAACCAGACCGAAGGCCTCATTTAGTTCTGTCGCCCAAGGCCTCCGACGGGCTTAGTCCGCCACTGCGGTTGACCATTAAGAGTAACTCGGAACCTGCTAAATAAAAAAGAACAAAGCATCCACTACATATTTATACAGGGTGTCCCAAAATTGCTGGGACACAGAGCTACCACGTGTAGTAGAGGTCAAAATAAGTCGATTGGACCCAATTTATTTATATACCAAAATGTACCGTTTGCCCGTGAGAAGAGTTCAAAGTTTACATAAAATTTTGTATATAAATTTTTTATTACAATTTTATTAAACTTAAGTTCGTACTATAGGAATATCTGTTAGCATTATTTAAGAAAACATTTTTTTCCTTCGGAACTATGCGGAATACGAAATTTTTACAAGAGTAACAAAATGAAGATAATTAATCAGTCTTTTCGCTAAAAAAATTTGAGAACCGTATTACCACCCCTAAGAAAGTTCTGAAAAAAATGTCAGGGGGTGAGGGTGGTTTTAACCCTTCTACAATTTCTTTTGGGTTTCTTTGATTACCGAAAGGAGATTAATCCTCTAAAATGCACTTTTGTCAAATTTCATTCAATTTGTTTCACTCATTTCTGAACAGCGTACAAAAATGTGTTTTTTTATGTAAACTTTGAACTCTTCTCACGGGCAAACGGTACATTTTGGTATATAAATAAATTGAATCCAATCGACTTATTTTGACCTCTACTACACGTAGTAGCTCTGTGTCCAAGCAATTTTGGGACACCCTGTATAGTCTACTACAAAATTTTAAATATTCTCAATGTTAAATTATAACGAGAAATCTATATACGGTTTTTAATATAAACATAAGAAATACAATCAATATGATTAGACACCGTATAGGTGTCTAATCATATTGATTGTATTTCTTATGTTTATTCTCAATGTTATTTTCCCTATGGTCGGTAAAACCATTTACGTCCTGTAGAGTCCATGACGTATGTCATACTCGGGAAGAAGTACGCTATTAATCAGTGAAATATATGCTTGATTTAAAAAAGAGAATTGAGCCTAGAGAAGAGGCTCCCCATATTGGTACTTACTCTTATGACCCATCTTACGAGAAAACACTGTATAATCTTTACAGTTAAATGATCTTAACAAAAAAAAATGAGGTATCTTATAGCAGTGGTAATTTTCAAAGAATTATATAATATATTAGGTACGTGTAAAATTACAGGTTGCCGTAATTTAGTAACGCTTTTGTAGAATTGTAAAATCGATTTCTTCTGTGTAACCGAGTAAATAATGTTCATCGAAATATATATACGTAGCTACTGTACAATAATATGACAATACAAAAAAAGAAAAGCTATTGGTATTACTGGACAGTTTAAATACCATCACGAATACATATCGACTGTCATTCCGTCAATGTGACTCACATTACAGTAGTGGCAAAACTGTTTTTAAGGATGAGCTGTATCACGGGGTCGATGCCATCCTATTGTCTATTGCTTAACTACTTTGTCCGAGGTAAGTAACTAAGTAAGTAAAGCTTTAATATTAATTCTATACAAACTATCACAAGTGGTATCATAAAAATTGGTTATCAAATTTAATAATTTATAATTTAAAATTGGTAATAATAATAAAAGGGTGTGGGTCTCGGGACCCCCGACAGATGTGAAACATCAAGAAAACGTTATTGAACTCGGTGGTATTCTCTATGTAGTAGTATATATTTTTTCAAAAGCAGCAACTAACTGTTATGCTGACGTAATCCTATATACTGCATTGTAACACCGCGTGTGTTACAGTGCACGCCTGAGCCAAGAAAGAGAGAGAGAGTGCTGCAGTGGTGGGGAGAACAGCAGCGAAGGAGCAGACCAAACATTTCGGTGCATATTTCCCCTCACGCGGCTGTTCACAGCCCGACATAAGATGTTTCACATCAATAATTATGATCAAAAGAAAAGGGAAATAATTATGATTAAGTAGATAATATTACGAATCGTTATGTGCGTTCTAATATAAGATTTTTTATGTAATTTGTATGGACCCCCTTCGGGTAAAAGCCTCCTCCAAAGTATTTCCATTTTTCTCTATCCGTAGCTGTGGCTATCCAATTTTGACCCGTCGTCGTCATTATTTCATCTGTCCATCTGGCATATGCCCGGCCTCTCGTCCTAGTGCCTCGCGGACCAGTCAATTTTACAGATCTTATGGTCCGTCGATCGTCGTTATGCCTGGCCACATGACCTGCCCATTTCCATTTTCTTTGTAGCGAGAAAGTTAAGGCGTTAGTTACCTTTGTTTTCTTGCGGATGACCACATTTCTCACCTTGTCTTTTAATTTTAAACCTAGGCAACTGCTTTCTTTAAACTGATACAAAGCTCGATGAGCCCACAGTTTAAAACCTTCTCGAAAAAGTGCTGGATAATAATATTAAAAACTTGTTCAAATCGGTTCAGTGGTTCTCTAATTATAAGCGAAGATACATAGAAACTTTTCTTGATATCATGGTATTGCCATCGAGATGAAGAGATGCATTTTTCAATGTTTTTAGCAAATATTGAATTCGAAATTATCAACCAATGATAGTAGCTGACGGACGTTCACCATTTTAACTGACACAGGTTGTAAATTAATTCGGTCCACTTAACGAAATAATATATTTCTAAACGACAAAGCTCAACAAAAATTGACTGTTAGTTTTCCTTCAGGAACTCAAATACAATTGAAAAATATTGCAATAATCACAATATTACGTATTGGAATTTTGGAAAATGCATTCGAAGTACAACTGCAGGACCTTATTAATATATTTTTTTCAGTATTGCAACTGTTTGTCCAGTGGCGTAAGTAGCTTTATGCGAACAACAATAGATTTCATATGACGTTATAAAAATATATCAAAACAAATATAATTTCAGCAAACGACAATATAGTAAGCGTTGGTTTGGAAGGACATACGTTAATACAATATGTAAAAAAAATCCTGCAAATAGGTTATGGAAAATGTCTAAAAAGTTAACTATAAAATTATATTTTAAAAGCTCGACAACTGAGGTCATTAGGCCGGGCGCATACACACAATTGTTTTCACGACCAAACAAACAGTCGAGTTGTGTACCTACGTGTCGCGATTTCAACTCGACTAAACCGTTTAGTTGCAAGTCGTTGCTCGTAAAATCAACCCTTCTAGTCTCTCCCCTTCCACGCCTTATAGTTTTTAACCATTACAAGTTACTCCTGCACGCTCTGAACAGACGGTAAGTTAGGAAATAAAAAGAATGGGCTAATGTCACCTTTTTCAGGACTGTTCGGAGACATACCCTAACTACAACAAACAACGATATGCAATTAATTAATTAATTGTAGATTATAGACGCGTCGACAACTCAGGTCATTAGCGTCTTCAACACAACAAATAATTCAATCGTGTATTAGAATCCGCCAGCCGGCATACACAAACCGACTGGTCCCTGGGAGCGCCAATTCCCAAAGAACATTGGAATGCAATTTGCGATAGCAACCACATTTCAATGTCCCCCCTGGAGGGAACAACGATATGCAAGCATAAGATTCATTAGGTCCATCACGAATGGACTGCGAATGCTTTCTCATGAGGAGCCAGAACTGTTTGGGGCAATTGCCATGTCGTGTAGGGATCGGGAACCGTTTTTAGGCGAGGGGAAAGGGTTTGAGATAAAGAGTGCAGGAGGTATATCGAATACTCTTAAGGAAAGTCTACTGTATTAAGCATAAAGGATTATATATCACAAAAGTGAGTGAATTGAGTATATTTAGAAAGAGAGATCAAGTGAAACAGCAAGAAGAAGAAGCACAGTAGCCACGTTAGCCACGTACAACATCAGGTAAGCAATAAGGCATCCGTAAGTTATTGTTATATGCGGTGGGTTGGGACAATACCACGATTAATGTTTTCTATATGTGCCATGCGCCGACCGCAATCCATTCTCTACTCTGTACTCTCTGTACTTGGCGTTTACTTAAACACAAGACGCCACAAATAAACAGATAACTAAATGTGACCGCGGTTGCAGAAATACTCCGTTAATAATATATTTATCCAAGTGTGCAAGCTTTCATTGTTCCAAGTCTTCATGGTTTCCGGGCTTGTAGGCCGTGGTCCGGTGGTATTTCTACCTGACGTTTCGTCTACAACTGCGACCTGTGAGCCGCCAAGGAGGACACTTCGACCGCTGCCACATCGCCTTTGAGAATGTCTACCGCAGTTGTAGACGAAACGTCAGGTAGAAATACCACCGGACCACGGCCTACAAGCCCGGAAACCATGAAGACTTGGAATAATATATTTGGTTTTATTAAAAACAAGGCGCCACGAAGAAGTCGGTAGCTAAGCGACCGGTTGCAGAAATGCTCCGTTAATAATATATTTGGTTTTATTAAAAACAAGGCGCCACGAAGAAGTCGGTAGTTAAGCAGCCGGTTGCAGAAATGCTCCGTTAATAATATAGGTATTTGGTTTTATTAAAAACAAGGCGCCACGAAGAAGTCGGTATCTAAGCGACCGGTTGCAGAAATGCTCAGTTAATAATATATTTGCAGGTTTTAATAAAAACAAAGCGCCACGAAAAAGTCGGTAGCAAAGCGGCCGGTTGCAGAAATGCTCCGTTAGTAATATATTTAATTTTAATAAAAACAAGGCGCCACGAAGAAGTCGGTAGTTAAGCAGCCGGTTGCAGAAATGCTCCGTTAGTAATATATTCGTATTTAAACACAAGACTCCACGAATAAAGATGACTTAAATGGCCGGTTGCATAAATATCCCGATAGTAATATATTCGTATTGTGCTATAACGACTGTAACCAGTCGCTATTCGGCGTTTGATTAAACTTAAAATATTATAAATGAAAAGATAACTGCGACTACTAGCCGGTTGCAGAAACGAAGTAATTTTGTTAATAATACATTAATTATAGATGTGTTACCGTTTACATGATGACCTAAACGTGTGCGTAAATAAAAGACGCCATGCATAAAGATAACTATTATGTCCGGTTGCAGAAACAATAAAACTTAAGTGTCGTTAGTATCGTACATTTATGTTGTATAGTTACTATGGCGAGCGCCTAATCAGTCTATAATTTACGTTTTGTCAAATATAAGATACCAAAACGAAGAAATGGCTGCACTGCCCGGTTGCATAAACAAACAAGTGACGTTAGTAACTTTTAATAAAATTAAAAATATCTCAGATCATTTTTCAATTGCATAATAGTGAAATTAAAAAGTCTATTATTAATCTCTAGTTAACTTGTTAGTCGACGTTGATGCAACCGGCTGTTAAAAATTTTCCTTAAGTATGGGGAACAGTGCGTCAAGTATTTTAAACAAACAAAAAATAAATGGCTAATTAAAAATCCATAAATAAATACTTATTTTTGTTCCAAATGACATAATACTATATTGTTTGGTGGTAAACAAGTAATAAACGACATTTTGTAATGTTGGCATTGCTTGACCATGAGGCATTCAGGGTTACCACTACACGTACGCCATGTAAAGAGAATAGTCTGTAGATAGATAGCATAACAATGGGTTTGGTAAATATTATTGTTGTATATGCAATGTCTGTTCGGAAGACCTTACTGCTTGGCTGTCGTCTGTGTCCCGTATTTTAACCCTTTAGTTTCGGAGATATGAGCGTTTACAAACTCCTGGATCAAAACACTGAGCAAGAAGGTTATAGAGACGCTACAAACATTTAAAAGTGAAGCCAATCGCCATAATATTTAAAAAAAATTCACAGATTTCGCAATCCTTGCAACCATCGAGGACATTGGAAATGATAACAGCATATATTATGAAACATAATTAACTGTTTATTATACACACAATATTTATCAATGCACACTGTTTAGTTTTGTCAGGAATAACCCTATTATTCTTCTGTTATATACGCGTTCACTTTTGCTTGATTACTTAACTTTTAAATGGATTTTTCTACAGTATTTATTAACATTTGCTCAAAAATAACACCGCAGATCGTCGCAAATACCTCTCAATTAACTAGACATGATATAAAACACATTTCGAAAAAATTGCACTTGTTCAATTTTGCATGATTGCTCCTCACTTGATCGCGACACCGTTGTCTTTTGGCCTTGAACGAAAACTCGTAACTCTGCCCCCATATACGAACATAAACATTTCCAATGTTAAAATGTGTTTTAAAGACCACCAACAGCTAAGGTTATTTGGGCCTAGCACCAATTCATATTTTCAATTCATTATTTTTTTTTTTTAATAATAAATTGAAAATCCAATTGACACTTTTACCAGCTCTCGGGCTAGAACCCGGGAACTGGAGACTTGTAATAGAGAAACCATAGCAACGCCATGTAAACAACACCATTGCTACACTCTTGGCCATTCTCAATCCCGCCATAATATTTAGTCAGCTCATTAATTTTATATGTAGGTAAGAAGTTGATTGACCATCTCTAACTCGAGATAAACTTAATTAAAGTTCGGATAATTAACACGGAGAGCATAGGAAAGATTGTGTTTTTGACAAGTTTTTTAATTTAAAAAAAAAGTAACAGTCAGAAATTTTCAAAAAACTAACTGTTCATTGATGTTTTTGTTCTGAGTTTAAAAAAGAAAATCCAAAAATTATTGACCTTTTTATTGTTGAGATATAATAACGCAAAATTCAACAATTTATGAGACAAGATTGACATTTTTATATAATCCAAGCGAACAAACGTAAGTGAAATATGTGTAACTATGTGAACAACAGTTTAGGTACAATCTCTAACAAAATTTTTTTACATTTAACACTATACTTATTTATTGTTTTACAACGTATTATGAACGAAACTTTTGGATGTTATTGTCACAAGACAACTACCCTAAGTATGAAAAGAGGGCAAAACAATCATTGATCCTTAATGATTTTCACTACAGCGTTTTCCCTGTGTACTCAATCCTGTGAAACATCCTGTATAGATATTTTTAGGGACTTATCTATATACATACGTCAGAAATTCAGAAGCCTACGTCTGTTTGTCAGTCTTCTTTTCGACTGCTACTGCTTCGGTAGCAAATAGATCATAAATGGACAGATCGCCATCACAAATCAATGTTATACAACTGTCATTTGTTTTCAAACGTACAACATGTTCTGATATCCACCACAGATATACAAATGGCGTTGATCCAAACGAAACTGGAATCTTTTAAACCTTTTCGAAGGTGCGTTTTCTGTATAGACGCACCAAAATTATTTCCCGATTATAAAACTTATCCTTTGCGACTTGCGTGTGGCTGTTGGTTTTTTGGCTATTTGTCAGTCCTCTTTAGTAGAGCACGATGATAAATATAGAGCCTGTCTTGCACCTCAAACATTATCTCTAGTCAGTGCAGTAATTTTTGAGTAAACTCGGCAGTTGGGACAAACAAACTGACAGACATACAAAAAAAAAGGGTGTGGTTCTCGGGACCCCCGACAGATGTGAAACATCAAAGAAAACGTTATTGAACTCGGTGATATTCTCTATGTAGTAGTATATATTTTTTCAAAAGCAGCAACTAACTGTTATGCTGACGTAATCATAAATACTGCACTGTAACACGCGGTTGCCCGAGCGCGCGGAAGCCGAGAGAGAGAGAGAGAGAGAGCCGCAGTGGTGGGGAGAACAGCAGCGAAGGAGCGGACCAAACATTTCGTTGCATATTTCCCCTCACGCGGCTATTTACTGCCCGACATAAGATGTTTCACATCAAAAATATAAAAATGGATAATTCGATCTAGGTCAGTATACCTACTATAAATTGTACAAAATTACGATTTTATTTATAGTCAAAACTCTATTACGAAACTTAAGGAAGTGAGCAATTTTTTTACAAGCTTTTATTTAACTTGCAATGTATGTTAGTTAGTTTGTGTGTTTGTTGGTTTAGGTCAAAACTTGCAAGTCAATTTTTAACGACTTCCACGTATCCGATCGATTTGAAATTTTGTACACATATGTATTCCCGATGACAATACATGAATAAATCATTTTTAGAAATAAATTCAACCCCTAAGGGGTTCAAACGGGGATGTAGTGTTTTTTTGACTAATCAACGCCCAGGCCAAATCGCTGAAGCTAGAAATTTGGACATGTTGGTTCCTTTTCTAACGTAAGCATCCACAAGAAAGGATTTTTCGAAATTCAACCCCTACGGGTGTCAAAAGGGGCAAAATTTTGAAAGACTAAAATGAACAAAATAAATATTTATATAAAAAAAACTTTTTAGAGACAAGCTTTTATTTAAATGCACTAAAAAGGAAAAATAATTTTTAATAATTTAGGTTCATAATTATAAAAGCGCAGGTCGTGAACTCTATGATAGTTTATTAGTCACGACCCACGCTTTTATAATTATTATGAACCTAAATTATTAAAAATTATTTTTTCCATTTTAGTGCATTTATATAAAAGCTTGTCTCAAAAAAGTTTTTTTTACTAATATTTATGTTATATTAAGACGTTTCGTTATAAGTAGAGGGTATCGATTCTTATGAAAAACCAACCAGGTTTAACAAATGTTTGTAAGTAGATAGTTTTTCGTTATGGATAGAATTCATTTTTGTATAATTCGTTAATATAAAAACTCTCGCACGTAGTGGATGTAGTTGTATTCGTTATTCAGAGTCCAAAGATTAATAAGTGCAGGTTAAGTATTTTAAATACGACTATAAATTGGATAGAGTATAGACAAAATATAACCAACTGTCAGTTTTAATCGTTACAGGTTTGTCATTGTCAACGATTTTTGATCACGATTTTTTTTTCTAATGCGCAGACGTAGAAACGCTTTCTGTTCATTTATTCTAATGTCGTAATAGTGGTTATGACCATATTTGCCAAATAGGACTTGACTTAACCTCAAGTAAAGTGCATGTACCTAATATTTTTTTTACTTAAAAGTTGTAAGTATTTTATTGATTTTTATTTTGTTAATAAAAATATAGTACAGTGGCCTAAATAAAATAACTTAACGTGTTCTTGATAAAACGTCTGCTATTTTGGCAAACTGGTACAGTAGAACCCCGTTTATCCGACTCTCGATCAAACTCGGATAAAACGGATGAAGCCGCTATGCTTATGCTATAGGTACGCGCGTAGTATTTTTCGATTGCTACTTTGTTTCTTACTTTTGTGATCAAATTTAATTCTATCATTTCAAATACATAAAAATCAATTAAAATTTTCGAATTTTTTATTTCTTCCGTGTTATCCGAGTTTTCGTTTATCCAAGGTACCTCCTCCCCACATTACCTCGGATAAACGGAGTTCTACTGTAGTTTATGAACCTTGTGATTATTTTAAACCAAGTTCGGGTTTAATTGCGAATTAAACTGAAATTAAATAACAATATATGAGTTAGGTAATTGTGGACAACAGATTTCACTTTCGGGGCACTGTGTGAGTAAGTGGCAACTCAACCAGCCGGAAACTGGGAATTTCGGGTTCAAGTCCCGACAGTGACTTCTGATTTTTTCCTTATGTATCTTATAACAATCGTTTGACGTTTAACATTCATGATGGCATAAGACTGATATATTGAGAAATACTATTCACAACCTAGTGGATGCCTTGTGGATTAAAAATTCAATGTTGAATTAATTAATAATTATTAAACTGAAATTAATCAGATTTCGTAGTTCACAAACAAACCTCGAAAAAAAAGCCTTATATATATACACACAATTTTTCCCGAGCAAATGCATAATATATTATGTACCTAAATGCTACACACGAATATTGATCGTCTGAATTTATTTTTTTATTTTATTTATTGTAAATTATAGACGCGTCGACAACTTAGGTCATTAGCGTCTTGACTATCTACATCAAATAACAATCAACTTAAAACTAAATGACATCACAATAATATCCATAAGCGGAGGCGGGATTCGAATCCACAACAGTCTGATTCATAGGCGTCGACACTAACCACTAGACCACACTGTCCTCGATCGTCTGAAGGCCTCTTAATAATTTAATTGGTAGGGATTAAATTGATTGTTTAAATTAAATTTACGTTTTAAATAGATAATAACTTCGTAGCATTTTTTTTCTTATTATTTTTGTTTTTCAATAAAATGACGATTATTTTGTAAATATATATATAAACCAAGCATTTTAGTGAATTAAGTTAACAATACCAGACGTTTGTGCAATCAAGCGTACGATAGTTAACTATACGTTAAAAGGAGCCACGCGTATTTATTTATTGACAGTCACAACAAAACAGAAACAAAACAAAAAAAAAACACTAACAATACAACAAAAAACATGAAGATCGTGTACCCAGGAGAGCTTATCGGGTAATCTTTGACAGTATGATAAATCAATTAATCTATGAGTTATGTTATTTGGTATGTATATCTTACGTACACTAAGTTCACAAAATAATAGACAAGACCTACAAATACTAATACTTATTCATAAAATTGAAATGAACCTTCTGTCCTTAATTTCGTTTGCTTGCGGGTTTTTTTTTTGAGTATTTTGTGCAGCCGGCATTGTTCCAAGTCTTCATGGTTTCCGGGCTTGTAGGCCGTGGTCCGGTGGTATTTCTACCTGACGTTTCGTCTACAACTGCGGTAGACATTCTCAAAGGCGATGTGGCAGCGGTCGAAGTGTCCTCCTTGGCGGCTCACAGGTCAGTGTGTCACACTGACCTGTTCAGAGTGGAGGGGGATAGTTATGAGAGTAAAAATGAGTATTCAATAATCATACTGCATGTATAGGTCATAAACGATAGTCCAAGCTCCAAACGTTCTAAGACTTCTAAGTGCAATTCGGGGAATTTTCAGGCGCCCAAGTTCAAACACGGGAAATAAAAGAAGAATGGCGATAACTGATCGAATTTCTTTAGCAAAATTTTTTGAATACATACAGCTCTTTCTTACTCATCCCCTGACTAATTCGATCGTCCTCTAACTTCCATCTCTCTCTAATTAGAATTATTCAAACAATAAGCTTCGCAACATTTCTTCAAATAACAATATATTAAAATTAACCACAAAATACCATCTCCTGATGATGCCAACGTTTTGATATTTTATAGTTATTTTTTATATTTTGTATGTTTACACCTTCCCTCTTCTTTAAATAATTTAAAAATTGATTATGTTAAAGAGAATTTGTCATCTGTCAAATAATTCTGTTAAGTAACTCGAACTAAATTTCTAAGAATAGTGAACGATCTATATTTATCGTAACTATGCACAAGTCAGTCAAGTTAAGAGATAATGGTAGAGGCTTAAGATAAACATTTGAGTTATGCATAAACTTCACAGAAACTACGTCGACAATCAATTAAAATTAACTACCAAATATAAATACCACTGTCATGTTGATATACCAACCCACTACTGGTTTCTTGTAGCGTAACATATTTAAGTACAGCATGCTTCCAATTGAAACTTACCTTCCTTACCGCGCGTTGAAGTCTTTTGAAGAAAACCTAGCAGGAATCAAGTGAAATATTGCTCTCATTTAATGAAACTTGAATGCAATAAAATAGCAGACAGTCGGCTGTATTCCGAAAAGTTTTACAGGCTGATATCCGATGTTGTCTGTATTTTAATTTAACATTGTTTTAACCAGTGTCCATATTATGTATTTCTTTTTATTATTATGTACCTATTTGTATTTCTGTATCTATTAGGTTGAATGGAAGAGCAGCTTGGCTGAACTCCGCCCTAATAAAGGCAATTATTATTATTATTATAAGTTAATTTATATTAGAAATCGTGTCCATCGTGATTATAATAAAATTAAGAAAAATCGCAGGATAGTGGACAAAATAGTCAACATAATTTGTTACTATGTTACCATGTTTTTGTCTTATGTACCTTATCTTATGTTAATTGCTATGGTTAGTAATTAATATTAATTTTCATAAATATTGTTATTTTTATGTACGTACTTGAAAAAGTCTAAATCTATAGACGAAACGTTGTACATTTAATAAATTAAATATTTTGTCCACTATCCTGCGATTTTTCTTAATTTTATTATAAGTTAATGTTTTATTATATTTTTAACCCCCGACTCATAAAGAGAGTTGTTATGTGAATCGTATATGTTTGTATGTCTGTATGTATGTGGCATCATAGCTCTTCAATGGGTGGACTGATTATGATTATGATTACGATAGAATAGTTTCGCGGGAGGGTTACAGGATACGTAACATACATACATATAGATTGTTAAAATTATAACCTTCCTTTTTTCGTAATCGGGTAAAAAGAAATAGAGAAACGATGTTTAGATCTGCCATTTTATAATCTCAGAAAAATCATCCGATTTTGATGAATTTGAAAACGTCATTATATCAATTTTTGAGAGCAGAATATGGTTTTTTGGCGGAATATTTATAATTTTTATCATATACTTAATTTTTATGCCGGCGGTTTTTTTTTTAATTTTTGATATATTATTTTTTATCGTACCCTACTGTGGTCAGACAAGGCAAAAACTAATTACAAAATACATACCTATACTTGCTAAGTTTGTGTATAAGTAATAACGACGCTAATAACCTCAGTTGTCGAGCGTTTATAATCTAATTATTCATCAGAACTAAGATTTTTAAGGCCCTGAAGAAGATAACCAGAACGCTAACTTGTACCTACGATTAATTTAATATCAAGGCGTATCAAGGTGATTTTATCTTTTGCAAGTTCAATTTTTAATAAATAATTGATACCCTATGCCTAATACATACCTATAAACATTTAGCTCATTAACTTCGTTGCTTCATTAGAATAAAAATTAAATTGATGGACTTGAATTTAACGAAAAAGAAAAAAAATCATACATTTTAATAAAGATGACCATAATATATTTAAATAAAAATCCATAAAAAAATCTAATGTAATACGACCGAACATAATATGTAATTTCTTACACACATGTTGCACAAAAAAGTAACCAGCAATAATTATATAATACCAAAGATATTTTAGTGCAATTTCGTCCGCGTGTGCGCTGTAATAATTTTTTGTTTGTTGTTAAGCTGCATGTTTGAAAATTAAAATATTTTTATAAGTGGCGAATTACGAAATACCCAAGTTTGCGTGTCATGTGATATACTACATTCAAATGTTTTTCTTCTTTTCTTTTGCTCTTTTGTTTTGATGGATTACGTGCAGAGTGGTCTGTTACAATATAAAATGAACTACATCATAACAAAACAATTGAACCACGCACTGTAATATGGCGCACACATTTGCATCAGTCATCTATTTTGAAACAATCGAGACACGAAACATTTGTGTTAAAAAAATGAAAAGGGTTTCTTGAATTCTATTTTTGATTGACGTGAAATATTATAGGTGCTTATTTTGTACTTTAATCTACATTTTGTCCTTCAAAAGATTTAATATCCTCAGGTGTTATTCAAATTATTTTCTTTTTTCATGAAATTAAAATATTTCGTTCGAATTGTAATTATATCGATCAAATAATTATTTTATTATTATTTTTTTCAATAACAATAAAGTTTTGTATATAATAACATAATTATTATTGTGCGTTTAAAACAAGATCATAAATCTCTTAAAAGTCATGTTAATTTCTAGACTAAGTAAAAGAGTTGCAGACCTGGTACTTATTTTGGAACTTATAATTAAATGATACATTTTTAGAGTGTTATGTCTCCAAGTCACTATATGAATAATAAGAAGTATTAGAAATGCCTTGTATTTTTAGTGTTCGTCTTGTGACTTTATGTGTTGTTAACACGACGCGTTTCAGCAACGAGTTGCCATCTTCAGATGTGGTTATTTTTTTTAACCACACCTGAAGATGGCAACTCGTTGCTGAAACGCGTCGTGTTAACAATACATGAAGTCACAAGACGCACACCAAAAATACAAGGTATTTCTAATACTTCTTATTATTTATATTTTAACATTATCTGAGAGATATAATAGCAAGATATTAAATCACCTACGAGAAAATTGATAACTCAGTCAGCGCGTATCTAGAAGTTTCAGGTTTGAGTCCCGACGGTGACAGGTTAAATAAATTTTTTTTTTTGATATTGCATTGGGTGTTTCTTATCTTATCTGAGAGATTGTTGACGTTTTTACAATAATTGCTAAGTATTGAAAAGTACTTAACCAAGAAAGCAAAGTTTTACCACAGCACAAATGACGTCAGCGCCGCTAAATGACGTAACATGTTATTTAAATAGCACAGCAACTTTAACCGACATTAATAAATTATTGCGCTTGAACAAACCGTTCAGTGCGTCTCCAATTTTTAAGTTTTGTACAAATTGGGGTATATTTGCGTTTTATGTAATAGAAAAATCCTTATTACTAAAATAATAAAACATTGCATAATAAATATAAATACACAAACACTTAGAAAATGCCTACAATTTTTTTATTTAATTCACTCATCAATCGTTTATAAAAAATTGTAGAACTTTTTATATTTATGCCAAGTGTTTGGTCAAGTGAAAATAAAACATTGATAAAATAAATTTAGCAATTGATGTTCCAAATAAAATTGTTAAGAAGGCCAAATTTCGGAAATGTACAAACTCATGGAAATGTCTTTAAGGAGGATATGATTAAAAAATTAATGTCGAAATCGCGAAAAACAATAACAACAATAAATCATCAAGGTTTTTAATATATTAACACGATTATGATTCTTAAAAATTATACGAACACATGTAATTAAATTTCTGCTAATTATTTTAGATTATTACCCATAACAATATTTAACACGTGATGCGTAAATCTATTGTTTAAAGAAAAGACTATCAAAAACGCCTGCTTATGAAAATTCATGTGCTCGATTATTAAATTTAAAGATGATGATTTTTTATAATTTAAAAACAATCATTAATATATGTGTGAAAATTACATTTATACATTTTTATAAATATTTTTAAGACTTTTATTCAAGGTCCGCAATTCCAAGGATAGTTTAATATTTTGAAGAAAAATTCGCATGTCGAAGTAGATTGCAACATCAACACGTTCTAGCAGAGTTTTTATTATAGGCCATCCTGAAATAGTGCAGAATAATAATAAACAGAGCTGCACTGTAAGAAATGAGAAGGCCGATTACATAGATTATCGATGGTCCATTTATAGCCAGCGATTAATCTAGTAATATAGGCACACAAAGAGACAATGCAGCGTCGCAAACAGGTATCGCCACATCGCGTAAATTCCATAAAAACACATTGCGCATGCGTGGTTACTAATTTTACATTAATTTGTTTTGTATTCATCCATTTTATATATGTAACTATACATTTTATTTTGTAATTTTTACACATTTTATTGGAATATTACACAAATTATGTAATTTTAATTTACTTTATGTAAAAATCACAAATTTGTTTAACTTTACAGTAAAAGTCCAAGTTTTTATGAAGTTTTCTGTGTAAAAATAAATAATAATGTAAAATCACTTAGAAAATCGAGCGAATTCTATCTTAACTTTCAAAGTATTTTTACATCCATTTTTTACAGTGTGGGCATGTAATCGCGCAAAAGTAACTAATTACAGTTACCACTTACTTTTCTTAGTAACTGTAACTGTAATCGATTACTTTTGAAAACAAAAGTAATTACTGTAATCGTACTCAATTACATTTTTTGTAAAGTAACTGTAGTCGTACTCAATTACTTTTTGTGTGTAATCGGCACAGCTCTGATAATAAATCATAGTTTTTGACAGATTCCAACAGTACCATAGAGTAGGTACCAGGTAGGTATCTACAGTCTTCTTTATTTTTTTTGGGAACCTACTTTATGGCAGCGCTTAAATCTGTCAAAATCAATGACTATTTCAGGGTGAACTATAATAAATAAAGCGCTCTTGATGCTTCATTGGAATTGAGAATAACCAATGGGGTATAAATGGCTCCTCTATTACAAAACACCAGTTCTTAGGTTCGAATCCGGGAACTGGTAAATGTATCAATACTCGGTACCTATATATATTTTTTAATTTATCACTAAAAAATTATAAATTGAAAATATGAATTGGCGCTAAGCAACCCTGGCTGTTGGCGGCCTTAAAAAAATTATTGCTTCGTTAATTATCTACCTATCTATATTTTAGATTTATTCCAGCAGTCGACTGAAATTTAATAAAGTCTAATTCTTAAATAATAAAGAAATTTTTGACGCAAAAAAGGGCTTGAAATAATACTCAACTACTTTTGACATTGGCAACATTTTGCAGTCGTTCACCATTGACTCGTTACTTACTTCTACTAGGTTCTCTTCAAGAGATCAAGGGTCGCTGAAATCTTGGAGAGTTCAATGCTTAGTAAAGTAACGGTACGATTATTCTACTTACAGCGCCTGTCTCTCTCCACGTAATCAGGAGCCGCTAAAATCTCAGATATTTCAATCTTCAGTAAAGCCGTATTCAAAAATATATTCGAACTCAATTAAAATACGTTATTTCAGTAAACTTGTGAAAGTATGTTTGCTGAAATAAGAGGTTTTAGTCTTGAGTTATGGCTCAGCAGGGCCGGCGCTAGGATTTTCGGACCCCGGGTAAGCATTCTCAGGCCCTTGTCCCATCCAAAAAAAATGTTACTTCAAAATTTGTTTTTTTTTTTTTGGAAATAGAAAATTTTAATGCAAAAAAGCGAAAAACGCCTTTTTTGTTCGGAAAATGTTTTAATGCTCGCGGTTTTAAACATGGTAGTCACATACTTATAATATGTAAGCTGCGCCCCTTCGAGGGCCCGGACCCGGAGTAACTTTGCCCCGATTATCCTTCCTAACGCCGGCCCTGTGGCTCAGAGACGACTTGCAAAACGTTTTTCTTAGCTTGATCGTTGACTTTAAAATTTATAAATTAGGAGAGAAAACCTCAGTGGCAAAAGGATCAAATAAAATTTGCAATACTGATGATTAAATTTGCATTTATAAACTTACGTTTCGGTGTTCATTGCACCATCCTCAGAATAACCGATCATTGGAAAGAGGTCCAATTTAAGATTTTTATCCAGTGACTATTTTATATCTTTTTTAAAAAAATCACAAAAAATTTCATTATGTTTAATTATTAATTATACAGTGTATATACTGAATTTTTGACAGCATTGATGCTCTGAGGATGGTGCAATGAGCACCGAAACGTAAGCTTATAAATGCAAATTTAATCATCAGTATTGCAAATTTTATTTGATTCTTTTGCCACTGAGTTTTTCTCTCCTAATTTCTACATCATCTACGGATCACCATTTCTTTATATCATAGAGTTCTTTAACTTTAAAATTTATGTTATTTCTTCGTCATATCAACGTGGTTATCCTCCGATCAAAAAAAAAAACAGTACAGAATAAAATTTTGATAAGTAATTTGTTAGAAAAATACGTTAAAATAACAGTAAGTATAATAAATATGAATTAGTGAAATGGCAGACGTTTACATAATTTCTACAACCATTTTATGAAAACCGCAAGCCCCACTGAGCACAACCCATAATATATAGATATATCAAATATATAAAAGTACAGTTGTTTCAGAAACAGAATTTCACGGTTCCCTGAAGACGACAGTCGCTATGAATGTGTGTGAGCGGCCATTTTGATATTCACGCTTCGTGACGTCACATTTCACGGCCGCCTGAGTTGTTGCAACGTTTACTTGTGACTAATTATATTACCTCTATATCTAGCTGTATAAACCGTGTCGCAGAATTGAAAATTAAAAATTAGTGTTGCCGTCTAGATCTAGACTTTCTAGACTCTTGTCTTGTCTTGTCTAGATTTTCAAGACAAGACTTGCAAAAGTCTTGTCTAGAAATTTTCAAGACAAGACAAGACTTGCTTTATCTAGATCAAGACTCTTGCCAAAACTCTAGACAATTTTCAAGAGTCTAGATAAACTAAGTATAGTAGTAAAGTGAACCACTCGGTTAATCTAGACTCTTGAAAATAACTTAGTGAAGTCTTGATATTTCAAGACAAGACTTTATTGCTTTACGGGTAATAGGGATTTAACCCGTAAAATCAAACTTTTGCGAATTCCTGCTTCCCTAATTACTTTAGGAAAAATATTTTCAAATAAAAGTTTTAGAACACAAAATTCTGCATCTAAATCATTAAACAAAATTAATTTTGCATGCTTTGTACCGGCAGAAATTTGATATGAAAATGTCAAAATTACCTCAAAAACACATAGCGATAGCCACGAAATTTGAACAAAATGATTAGAAATTATTCTGGCAGCTAAAACGTCAAAACGTTCAAGTTACATGGCTATCGCTATCTGTTTTTGAGGTAATTTTGACATTTTTATATCAAATTTCTGCCGTTACAAAGCATGCAAAATTAATTTTATTTAATGATTTAGATGCAGAATTTTGTGTTCTAAAACTTTTATTCGAAGATATTTTTCCTAAAATAATTAGGGAAGCAGGGAATCGCAAAAATTTGATTTTACAGGTTAAATCCCTATTACCGCAAGGCAATGTTGATAAAAATTAATTTTTCTAGTATTGCAAAGTAATTTTATGTAATTGGTTGCATTTCCAATATTCCTAATCATAATTATTTACATTAAAAATAAAAACAAGGGGAAAAGATCAGCGTAAACTAGTATTAAGAATATACATATTATTTAAATAATTATTTTCCACAATACGTATAATTTAAACTATTATATCGTTATAATGTAATTTATTCTAATATCTGAATAATTAATTTAACTATAATTTGAGTAATTGCCTTTTATAAGACATTCTACGCAGTTAATATGAATGCATTATTTTAACGCTTGGTTTAATAAGAAAATTTCTATTGATCGCAATTTAAATCTTCTATTTTAAAACTGCGTTTCGATCAGAACTGCCTGGCATTTGATGACTTTTAATTTAGAAGTTTTTGACACTACAAAAAATTCACTGAATACTAAAAAAAGATCTATCTATCTATTTATCTATCTATACTAAAAAAGTAACCATAAAACACTGCCACTTTTTTCTCGGTGCGCGTTTCGCTAACCATCATCATTAAGAGATGGTTAAAACTAAAAACTTTTTTGAAGTGAAAACTTCCTTAGGCGCGCTTTGCCTGGGCTGTTAACAACAGTCATGATGTGAAACGCGCCCGACGGTGACAATCGGGGCTACTCGGCTCAAACACGAACACGTATTTGCAAAATGCTGGTAATAGTGTGTAGTTCATAAGTGTACTAATAGATGACACTAAAAACTTAATACGAGTAAAAAGTCATTTGTAGTTCACAAGTGCGCTAACAGATGACACTAAAACGTATATTTTGTAGTTCACAAATGGGCTAACAGATGACACTAAAACTTAATATTATCGTTAAGGTATATTATATTCATTAAATTTAATTGTATAGGCCGATTTTAATATATTTATGATTAAACTGTATGATTAAAAAATTATATATATATTTTAAAATTAGAAAATCTGAAGTTTTCACTTCTGTCGCGTGGTCATAAGCACACACCCATTTTTTTTTTGAGTGTTTAGTTTAATTTTAGTTAATCATCTTCTGATAATGCTAACATGGTTAACGAAACATGGCGCGTAAAGAAAAATTGTTAGGTATTTATTTTTTTAATATTCAGTGTTTTGAAAACGTCCATTCATTGATAAACAAGAGATTCATTGATAAAAAAAATGCGATTTTTTTAAGTGCCCCGTCAAATCGTCTGAGAAGAAATTGCAAATAGAAAAAATATTGAGTCCATGAATAATAAAACACGCTGTATCAAATATGCAATTGGCTGACGTGCTTATCATCTTTGTTATTTTATTTAGAAATTAACTAAATATGCAACAATAATTATATTTGAATTGTCCCGCCTTTAAACATGAGCGTTGGCATTTGTTACATGATATGCAAATAAAAAAACTTGTTAAAATTAATTACTGAGCATTAATTACACATTTAAGTACTTTTATAATTAAAGGGCACGTGGAAAAAATTGCTTTCATTCATAAAATGTTCGTCCTTAGATTTAATTATTAAACCGCATGGACAAAATCAAGATTTACGTAAAAACATTTGAAGACCTCGAATTCATTCATAAATTTATCACTTATCACCAATTTTTGTTCACGCAATGAATGGATTCTTCAGAAATACAACGCGTAATCAAAGATCGCACAATTGATAAATTTTTATGCGTGCTAAAAATTATATTCAATTAATAAAAAAACAGAGGGCACTGAAAATCAGATATTTGGAAACGCCTTGACTCATTCATAAAACGAAAAAAAAATGTCTAAAACGGTTAATATTTGGTCGAGTGTAAATTATTATTCATTCATAAATTTTTATTATTTTACAGTTGAAAAATTATACGATTATGATTTTTCTAACGTCTATTATTTTTAAAGTAAATCAAGGACAAACGAATCGATTCATTCATAAATGCATTGTTTTATAAATTCAAAATAGGCAATACTTTCTTATCTCTAAATCATATAGATAATTCTAACAGAATGATGACCTTTTATTTTATTTTAGATATTAATTTTAGCGAATTTCAAGAACAAAATCAATGTCTATTAACACTTGATTCATCAAAATTACAATTTGTAGGTATTTTTGTGGGGAATCGAAACATCTTTATCATGAATAAACCCTTTTTCTATTGCACCAAAATTATTTATCCTACAGGAACAAAAATATAGTTCCATCAATATTGATATTAATTAAGTAAAACTATTATAGTAATTTATGCAGCTAGTGGCTTAAGTGACGGATTATATGACAGTCGCGATTTTGCGATACGAGCTTAAGATATGTTGCATTTATACCAGAACGAGTGTGTGATTACCGCACTCGCCTTCGGCTCGCGCGGTAAACACACCCGAACATAACCCTAAACTCGGTTAGCAAAATCGCGACTGTCAGATTCGTCACTTTAGACACGCGTTACATAAAATATTTTTTGCAACAACTGCTTCAAAAGTTCAATTTTAAGCAAATAAAACACAATTTGGATCAATATTTTATTAGTGACATTATAGCAAAGTAATCTATAAAGTACTTTATTACGCACGTGTGTTATAAAGTAAAACAAAACATTATTACTTTATAGTACGGAGTGCGTTAAAATTTACTTTAAACACTACCGTTCGAATGCATCAGAAGCTTCCATAAAGAATCACTTTTCAAACGGTACACAGCCATCAAAAATTGTACTTTTGATGCAAGTGTTGCAAAAAATTAATTATAGCTCAGCTTATGGTTTATCAATACCTACGTTGAAATATGATAATCAAACCACGAGAGTATGTCTATTTTGCAAAAAAACAATATTCAAATTGCCCGGTTACCCACTCTACTTGGGGTCTTATAGCTTAAGCGCCTCTACCGCCTGAATAGAAACCCTTATTTTCCTCACTTTTTCTGAATGAATGAATTGTGAATTATAGACGCTCGACAACATCCTCACTTTTTAGATAACGGCGAATGCATGGTGATTAGTCTGATTTCTCTCTATCCTCCATACCATCAGTAATGGTTGCATTCAGAAGTACCAACATTCCCCGGTATACGCAGGTTGTGCAACATGAAAAATAAACTGTAACTATACTAACTATGCATCTATTCAGTATGAATTAACATAACAACCCTTGTCAAGGTATTATTGTTAACCTATTCAATATTGACAAATTGGTTTTGTATATAATAATACATAAAAAGCCGATCTCATTCGCATTATGTCTATAGTAGTAGGTATTTTAAATATAAAGAATGCATAATAGCGTCATATGAAGTCAAGTTTTGTACACGAAATACAACACTGTGCAAAAGAAACACTACAAACCCACATTAATTAATTTGAAGTCGGCATAAATAGACAAATAATTAATTTATTTATAGTAGATTATAAACGCGTCGACAACTTAGGTCATTAGCGTCTTAAATACATTAAATAAAAAAACTAAATGATATCACAAAACATCCATGAGCGGAGGTGGAATTCGAACCCACGACAGTGTAATCCAAAGGCCACTACGCTAACCGTTACACCACACTGTCTTCTAGACAAATAGTTGTGCTGGTATCTAGTTAAATGTAGGTAGGGAAGGTGATTGCAAAATTAAGGGCAACATTATTGTATCTTTTTTAAAAGCATTCTGATGCCTTTGTTTGAAGTCAGTTCAACTTTTTTTTCATTTTTTTCATTCAAATTGGATCATCCGTTTATTATCTGGTCATCCGATTAAGAAAAATAATTTTTAAAACCATCTTCTTATATGAAAGAAAAAAATCATTTTTGTTTTAATATTAGCGAATTATAATACAATTTTAAAGAAATATCAGTTTTTTAATACTACATGCTACGCTTTTAAGTTAAAACAACTAGTCGAATGTCCTTCTTCATATAATCCTAAAGTTTCATTCTAATCGATTCAGTAGTTCCTGAGAAAATCACATACATCCATACAAACACACAATGAATTAAGAACCTTTTTTAGGGTTCCGTAGAAACTAGGAACTTTTATATTTTTGGTCAATCCGTCCATCCGTCTGTCTGTCTGTATGTCACAGCCCTTCCATCCTCTCATTTAAAAACCTGTTAAGATGAAATTGGGTATACGGACGTGGATTGATGACCCAAAAACAGAAAGTATATTTTTGAAAAAATATTTTTTTAACTTGGTTATTTGTAATTTCGTAGAGAACAGAGTGGTGTAACGGTTAGCGTAGCTGCCTTTGGATCACACTGTCGTGGGTTCGAATCCCGCCTCCGCTCATGGATGTTTTGTGATGTCATTTAGTTTTAAGTGAGTTGTTATTTGATGTAAACAAGACGCTAATGACCTAAGTTGTCGACGCGTCTATAATTTACAATAAATAAATAAATGTAATTTCGTATGCGTTTAGCATATAGGAAGTATTTTCAGATCACCCGCAATATATATTTTGTCACTGTAGTGTATGTGTGTTGCGTAACAAACCTACCCCTTCCTTGTTACATAATAGGCCGTGTGCATGGAGTGCTTGATCAGAGGCATATAATGCAACCCCCGTTTCATAATTAAATATGAACATATAATAACAGAGCGCCATTGTCATTTTTATTAATTAGAATCAAACTGATAAACTGGTGCAGTCAAAAAGATTTCAATTTTAGATACTGACGACTAAAAAATTGATATTTAATGTTTATCATAAGAGGAAAATGATTGCGAATTTTAAAGTAAATTGTTGACAAGTTCACCCCTTTAAAAGTGCACCCGTTTTTATATAAAATCTGATTTTGTTATTTATCTGAATTCGAAAACAATTGGGACGGTAAAATACTTTTGACATCAACGGAAATTAATGACTTTAACATGCAGGCGTTCAAATGTAACACAGCAACTTTAATAAAATAATAAATTATTGTTCTTCAAATCGGTCGATATTTTGTATATTATACGTTTTTTTTGCGCGGATTAGCTATATTTTTTCAGAGACGCTAACATTGGTAGCAGCCCGAGGGAGAGACTTGAGTAATTTGTTATTTGTTGGGATTGGGAAATGGGAGAGTCCAAGCCTTCAACTCCGGAGGCCCGGGACGCTACAAGGTCCAGCGTCCCTGGCCAGTCCGCACCTGCATGTATCTACCCTTTTATAATATTTACTGTATACATCAATGTGCTAATATATCTACAAGTCACCCTGTATAAATAATTTGTAATAAAAAACGCGACTGTCACTTGTTCAAACTGAAACAGTAGAACTAACCTAATAAACAAATTACATTTCGCATTTCGAATCAAGATTCACTGAAGCATGAAACATAATATATAAATCAATAAACCCAGATGTCCGTTAGCAACCCTCTTAAAATAAAACTACATGCCGGAAACCATTTAACATCCTAATAAGAGATATATGCATTGCGCAACACACTTAACCTAATTATGTAAGTATATTAAAGCCTTCATAGTGACAGGTTTAAACGGTCTGTGGTTATACGCTATCCAATTTAACTTCAAAAAGTTACAAGTCATCGCCTCACTTACCATAGCTGAAAGACCACCAACTAATTTATTTATTATTATGTTTGAAGATGATTCTATCAATAATAATAATGCGTTATTATTTGAGAATTAGACTGCTTGGTAAAAAAAGGTAATTTAATTGCTTCATCGTGGTTAATGGAAGTGTGAAATTCAAATTGATTCTATTGATTCGTTTTAAATGAAAATGTGTCCCATCATTGAGCCATGCTAAAAGCTTTAAGAGATATTTTTCATTGTATCTTTTAAAATAAACGACAATAAAATCGGGCTTGAGAATAGCAGAGCGTTGTTACACGCTCTGCTATAGAGGAGCTATAGAAATGCGATATAAACAACGGAATAGCAGAGCGTTGTTACACTCTCTGCTATTCTGTTGTTTATATCGCATTTCTATGGCTCCTTTATTTCAAGCCCTTAGTTCCTAAATTCTAATCTAAGAACTGGTAAAAGTTTATCTATTATTAAAAAATTAGGGTTATGTAGACAATAAAACATTTTTTTTGAAACTTTTTCTAGAAGAAAAGAAATCCCAAAAGTGCATATATTCAGCCATTCACAGCCAGCATTCTTTGATTGGCTGCTGTAATTGAATCACGCCCACTGATCCATAGATAAAGGAGAATATTGACCTAGAATATAGTTTATGTACAGTTGACAGGCCGGCAGTTAGAACTTAGGTTAGGTTCTTCACGAGCTACGACTGCCGAGGAAGTATTCCTCTCTTTCCATAGACATACCTCTCTTTATCTATGCGTGGACGTATGTCTGGCTTCATTGGGTTGGCTTTGACGTCATCATATGGCGGCTAAGCTCATCCGTTTGAAATGAACACATTTTTTAAATTCTTGTTTGCAATTAAGAAGAATGATATAAGAACAAAGAGTTCCAAGTCTTCATGGTTTCCGGGCTTGTAGACCGTGGTCCGGTGGTACCTGACTGCTGTAGACATTCTCAAAAGCGATGTGGTAGCGGTCGAAGTGTCCTTCTTGGCGGCTCACAGGTCAGTGTGCCAGTGACTGGTGTCCTCCCTTCTTTTATGCCTAGTACCAGTGTGTTCTCTGTTCGGTCCTAGTCCGTCTCTCTGTAATTGGTGTGTGTAGTGGTGGGGGTGAGTTCTCTACTCGGTCGTGTTCCGTCCTTGAACGATTAGTAATTGATTTTGTATGTCGGAGAATGTCTACCGCAGTTGTAGACGAAACGTCAGGTAGAAATACCACCGGATCACGGTCTACTAGCCCGGAAACCATGAAGACTTGGAACAATGCCGGCCGTGAAAGCTTGTTTTATACATTATTTGTTTATCTGTGAGGAATAACAGACACTGTTCAAAATTATCAAATTTGGACCCTCTTATATAAAAATAAAAAACAAACATCCACATTAAAAAAAATTGTCTCTAAACCAACAAATGTCGAATACGTGGCAGTAAATTTTTGATTGAACAGCAAAATAATAATTGCAGATATTTTAAAAATGAGGGGTCAAACAAAACAAAAGCGTTGTCATTTTTGTTTGCAAATTCAGCCGTTCAAATACAATACATAATATCAATTTAAATACATGCAGTTTGAGCATACAAAAGGGGTGGGGGGGTGGTAGTAGCAATACGACCACATCGGGGTTGACACCACTAGCGGCGTTCTTATCTATTGTGCATGTTTAAACAGCCATGACACCCCCTTCACTCAAACTCACCACTAACAGTTCACCATTCACTGATTCACCGAACAAAACTAACTATGTATAGAGTTAGTATTAGTATACTAGCATTGGAAGAGGTCTGCACAAAAAAGCGAATGTTAAGCCTCGGTTACATCTGTCAAGTTACTTGAATCACGTGACTTAAAAGTTGTTTTTATAAGCTTTTATTTAACTTGCAATGTTTGTATGTTAGTTTGTTTGTTTAAGTCAAATCTTGCAAGTCAATTTTGAACAACTTCCACGTATCCGATCAATTTAAAATTTGGTACACATATGCATTCCCGATGACAATACATGAATTAATCGTTTTTAGAATTAAATTCATTCCCTAAGGGGGTTAAACGAGTGAGTAGGGTTTTTTGACTATTCAACGCCTAGGCCAAACCGCTAAAGCCAGAAACTTGGAATTTGGTTTCATTTGTGACGTAAACACCCACTATATGAAGGGATTTTTCGAAATTCAATCCCTAAGGAAGTCAAAAGGGGATAAACTTTTGAACGACTAAAAGGAACAAAATAAAATATTAGTAAAAAAACTTTTTAAAGACACGCTTTTATTTAAATGTACTAAAAAGGAAAAAAATAAGTTTTAATAATTTAGTTTCATAATTATAAAAGCGTGGGTCGTGACTAATAAAATATCATAGAGTTTACAACCCACGCTTTTATAATTATGAAACTAAATTATTAAAACTTTTTTTTTCCTTTTTAGTACATTTAAATAAAAGCGTGTCTTTAAAAAGTTTTTTTATTAATATTTTTTCTGTTTAGATATTATTGTCTTCACTCGTATGATATTTGTTACCTAAATGAAAATTTAGCCTCGTTTACATTTGCAAAGTTACTTGATTCAAGTAACTTATAAGTTTTTTGTTCTTGTTTACTTGAATCAAGACACTTAAAAGTTGTTTTCTGTTTACATATATTAGCAAGCAAATGTTAAACTTCTTTTACATTTGTAAAATTACTTGCTTCAAGTCGATATTATCTAGCGAAAGTTAAGCTTCATTTACATTTGTCAAGTTACTTGAAAGTTGTTTTTCTATTTACATATTGTCAAAACAAAATCAGTACTTTCAAGTAGGCACGAGAGCATAAAATATGTTAAAACCTAGTATATATTAAGCAAGGCTGTCACGAGCTATTTGCTTTTTTGTTCACACGAAGCCACGCCCTAACCTCTTCCAATCCAGTCTATATAGCGCTCTGCAGGGCTATGGTAGGAAATATTTTTATCCTAACGCAAGTTTTATTTATAATCTACATGCTCTCTATTTTACACCCTATAGGCTAGTTCAGCCCTGACACTTTATTTATTTAACATTGTCATTTACTTCCGAATTGCGACTAAAAAAATAAGTATGATATTCAAATCTAACTCTTTCCATTGTTTATTTATTTATTATGCGAAACTGGACAATAAAAACATTATTTTCCTTTTTAATTTTTGATTGACATATTTGTGTGTGATTCAATAATAATTTTAATGTTTTGTATATATTATAAAGATGCACTGCGAATGTAAATATTGGGTGGTTTGTGCTTTCAGTCGGCAAACAAACCGTGAGGTGGGTCGTTTATTAGGACTAAAGTGCGACCCTTGAGGTCCACACGACGAACTTCCCAGTTTGATAAATATTTAATAATAATAATTAAATTAGAAAAGTAATCATTTTAATCATTAAAACATAATTATTATTTATTTTTAACAATAATTAAAAAGAAAAAAAAACGGCTGAACCGATTTTTATAAAATTTATGTCGGATCAAAATGACGTTAACACGCCTCGATTGACACCCTTACGAAGTCGATGTAATTTTTATTCGCGAGATATTGTGTAAAATCTAATTTTTTGGAGTCTATTTGGTTAAGAAAAAAGAACGGCTGAACCGATTTTGAAAAAATTTCTTTCAGATCATATTAACGTTAATACGCGTCGATTGGCACCCTAACGTAGTCGATATCATTTTTCATTCTAGCGATTGTGTCTTAGAAAGAAATGGACACATACGTACGTACGTACATACGTACACACAGGCATCTTTCTAAAAATAGTGTAATGACCTTGAAACATAAAAAATTGTTATACATTTTGATTTAGATTTTCGGACCCATTACAATAATTTCCAATGGGAAGTTAATTATTGAATATTGAAAATAACCACAAAACACCAAACCACTAATACTTTTTTCTCGACGTACGTTTCGCTTATCATGTTAGCATCATCAAGAGATGATTACGTGGTGTTTGATGCTTTGTGGTTATTTTAATATTCAGTATCTTTATTTTATTTTATTTATTGTAGATTATAGACGCGTCGACAACTTAGGTCATTAGCATCTTAAATTACATTAAATAACAACTAACTTAAAAGTAAATAACATCACAAAACATCCATGAGCGCAAGTGGGATTCGAACCTACGACAGTCTAGTCTAGAGGCTGGTACCAAGTACGCTATCCACTAGGCTACACTGCCCTTTTCAGTATCTTTACACCAAGGCTAAAGGCTCCCTCTTCAAAAGATTCATGGACAGTAAATTATTGTCTACTGTCTGAACGTGTTAATAGGCGAGTAAGGGCTTGAGAATAGCCGAGAGTGTAGCAATGCTGTTATTTACATGGCGTTCCTATGGTTCCTCTATTGCAAATCCCCAGTTTCCGGGTTCTAGCCCGAGAGTTGGTAAAAGTGTCAATTGGATTTTCAATTTATTATTAAAAAATAATGAATTGAAAATATGAATTGGTGCTAGGCCAAAATAAACTTAGCTGTTGGTGGTCTTTAAAACACAATAGGCGAGTAAATGAGTAAGTGATTGAGTCTAGGCACATACTGATTACTGAATACATTATGGAACAAATTTAACATAAATTAAACAAATATTAGCTTTATATTTCCTTCTGTATTGCAGCTGATATTTGCCTTTTCATGTTTAGGATGCCGCAGAATGAGACACTTTAGAGGTACCAGAATATTGTTTGACATGTTTTGTTCAAATAATGCACACATCGAGGTATCAAAACCGCATTTATTTTTGTTTATTTCGTTTCAATAGATTTGTTTAAGCGTAAAAACATTGAATTCAACACACGATTTTTTTCTGAATCAAACTCTTTTCGAACTTATCTGTTAGAGGAAAGCTGGCCGAAGAAGACTTTAACTTAAATAAATTATAATTTAAAAAAACTAAAAAACACGTTTTAATGGTAAACTGAACTAAAAAGTAAAAAATAATTTTTATTGTAAAAAAGCGTGGGGTGCTCGATATCAGTTGTTATAAAGTATGAAAATATGGTACAAAGCACCCCACGCTTTTTTACAATAAAAATTATTTTTTACTTTTTAGTTCAGTTTACCATTAAAGCGTGTTTTTTAGTTTTTTTAAATTATAATTTATTTTTATTTTTTTAGTCCTGGAGATCCTGGTCAGGATAATGGGACAAACTTATGGAATTATTGTATTGTCATCGGTCCTTGATAAGTGTGCAAAGTTTCAATTCAATCTGAAGTTTTTTGCTTTTTTTTTACCTCATAACTCAGTCATTTATAAACCGATTGTGAAAATTCTTTTTTTATTTGAAAGGATATCCTTTCAGATTGGTCCCATAGAAATTTCATCAAAATCGGTTCAGTAGTTCGGCTGATTTTAATAAAAATCAGTAACGGAGTGTGATTCTTTAAGGTAAATGTCACTTTTTGACATATCAGACAGCGTAAGAAAGTCGGTTTAATAAAAGTGAGTAACGGCGTGTGATTCTTTTAAGGTAAATATCACTTTTTGACACTAAAAAGTGAAAAATAAAAAACTTTTTAACAAAAAAAAAACCTCCTTCAAAAAACTACTAAAAAGAGGAAAATAATGAAATTTTGAGGTCTGCACCAATTTAATAAAATATGAAGTTAGTTAAAAAGAAGATATTAATCACTATACTATACTTTTTAACCGACTTCATATTTTATTAAATTGGCACAGACCTCAAAATTTCATTATTTTCCTCTTTTTAGTGTTTTTTTGAAGGAGGTTTTTTTTTGTTAAAAAGTTTTTTTTTAATTTCTACAGCATCCGATTCGATGCGAGAAGAACGGGCACTCCCAGAAATAAGTAAAGATATAAATTTAAAATTGGGCAACTGATCCATGCAATCAGTTAACTTAAACCTTCAGGCAATATTTCTCATCTAAGGAGGTGGTTTTATGTCTTCTAGTTTTTTCTTTTCATTCCATAACATTTTTTAACTTGCCTAACTAACGTATGCCGTCATTTCATAAGATGTTTAACACGTCTTACACTACTGGCTTGTCAAAAAATTAAAAATGAATTTTATCTCGTAAGAATTTTTCGAAAGAGAAGAATTTCAACAAATCTGTCTAGTGTTAAAAGTACCATATTATTATTAGATATGTACAGTTGATTAAAAAAGAAATTATTATATACATGGTGTCCCAAAATTTCTGGGACACAGAGCTACCACGTGTAGTAGAGGTCAACATAAGTCGATTGGACCCAATTTATTTATATACCAAAATGTACCGTTTGCCCGTGAGAAGAGTTCAAAGTTTACATAAAAAAACACATTTTTGTACATTTTAGAGGATTACTCTCCTTTCGGTAATCAAAGAAACTCAAAAGAAATTGTAGAAGGGTTAAAACCACCCTCACTTCCTGACATTTTTTCCAGAACTTTCTTAGGGGTGGTAATACAGCTCTCAAATTTTTTTAGCGAGAAGACTGATTAATTATCTTCATTTTGTTACTATTGTAAACATTTCGTTTTCCGCATAGTTCCGAAGGAAAAAAATTTTTTCTTAAATAATGCTAACAGATATTCCTATAGTACAAGTTTAATAAAATTGTAATACAAAATTTTGTATATAAAATTTTATATACAAAATTTTATGTAAACTTTGAACTCTTCTCACGGGCAAACGGTACATTTTGGTATATAAATAAATTGGGTCCAATCGACTTATTTTGACCTCTACTACACGTGGCAGCTCTGTGTCCCAGCAATTTTGGGACACCCTGTATATACTGTAGTACAGTAGATCCCGTTAGATTGACTCATAATCTAACCAATCCTGATCAATGATCAAAGTTTCGTGGTATCGTTGGAATTGTTACAAAATATTGTCTTCCCTGCAGTACACTGGCCATTGACCACAATCCGTTGGAACCGAATATGATAAATATAAACAGGCATGGGCGTTCCCAGCTTTTGGCCTAGGGGGGGGGCAAATTAGGATTTTCCTGTAGGTAAATAATTTATAATTAACTTATATTTTTTATGAACAATAAACTAGTGCTCTTTTCCTTGAAAATCCGCGAAAATTATCAGCAGCCGCCATTTTGTTTATTTTCAAAAGAAACTTCGATCAGGCACTAAATTAACTATTAAACTACTTAATGTAAAATGTTTTTTTTTTGTTTGATTGATTTTAAATGAACCAGTAAAATGTTATGATGGTCACCGCTAAGCACGACTTGTGAGTTGTGGAACTGTCAGTTAACATAGTTACATATTAGTTCAAGTCCAGGGGGGGGCTGCCCCCCCCCTCGATACGCTCATGTAAACAGGATTTACTATAGTATACTAAGATGGAACTTGATTGTAATGAATTGAAAGAGGCTGCAAAATTTCGTTTGTAAAAACCCTTGTATGTTTTAACCATAAAAAATGAATTTAATTACATTTAAACCAAATTATTGTTTAAAAATAAAACTACAGTTTTAAAAAAATCTAAAAAACACGGTTATTTTAAGGCACTAAAAAGTCGAAAATATATTTATTTTCCAAATCTTCATGGTTTCCGGGCTTGTAGGCCGTGGTCCGGTGGTATTTCTACCTGACGTTTCGTCTACAACTGCGGTAGACACTCTCAAAAACGATGTGGCAGCGGTCGAAGTGTTCTCCTTGGCGGCTCACAGGTCAGTGTGTTAGTGACTGGTGTTCTCCCGTGTTCTCCAGACGGACTACGACCGAACAGAGAACACACTGGTACTAGGCATAAAAGAAGGGAGAACACCAGTCACTAACACACTGACTTGTGAGCCGCCAAGGAGGACACTTCGACCGCTGCCACATCGCCTTTGAGAAAGTCTACCGCAGTTGTAGACGAAACGTCAGGTAGAAATACCACCGGACCACGGCCTACAAGCCCGGAAACCATGAAGACTTGGAACAATGCCGGCCGTGAAAGCTTGCACACTTGGATATATTTATTTTATCTTCTGTAACGTTTAGAAACGTGGAACATTCACTTTACCTATATTTCATTTTATTCATTGAGTGCCCCACGCTTTTAAACGTTATAGAAGAGAAAAAAAACTTATTTTCTACTTTCTGCTGCGTTAATATAAGCGTGTTTTTTAGATTTTTTCACGTCAATTGGACATTTGGAAAATTAAGTTGCTTTCAAACTGTTGATGAATCAATACAGTTGGACCGAGATGATAAAAGTTTTGAGTACCACTGGAATACAAACGAGTTCCACGGCCACATCAAACTGGGTTTGTATCATAATGTTTTGTTTGAATCACGGCAGACTAAATTCTCTCTTCTCGACAGGCGCTCACAGCGAATTGTTGAATGGTAAAGAAGGTCTGTTATTTCATTTTAAAAAGAACCAAAAAGCTACTGGCGATCCCAATATAAAGCGAATTATAACTTCGTGACCATACAAAAACAATAATTTCATGGAATCAAATAATGCAAAACGTTTTAAGATGTAAGGTTCTTTCAAATTATAATCTTATATATAAAATTCTCGTGTCGCGGTGTACGTTATTATACCCCTCCGAAACGGCTGGACCGATTTCGATGAAATTTTGTGTGCTTATCGGGTAGGGTGGAGAATCGGACAACATCTATTTTTCATCCCCCTAAATGTTAAGGGTGGTCCACCCCAAATTTTTTTTTTTATTTTTTGGACAAAATTTTTTGTTTTAATTTTTTCATGATTCAGCATTGAAAAATACATACAACTGCGAGTACTGTATTAATAAAATTCAAACGAACGAGCGAAGCGAGTGAGTAATGTAATTATTCCTAGAAATTATTAACAACGTTTGCCGGATCAGCTATACTAATTAATATACATGAGCGGAGTAATGGGTGACCGCTATTAAATCATAATTTCATACCACCCGAGCGAAGCCGGGACGGGTCCGCTAGTAATTTTATAATACACTCAACGAGTTAACACCAGGGCCGGCCCGTCCATATAGGCGAATAAGGCGATGGCCTAGGGCGCTCAAATTTGGAGGGCGGCGAGTCATGTGCGATGCGACCGAAAAACAAGCCCACCCAAATATGTGTATATACACGCCGAATCTGGCCGAACTGTGCCGACCCAAATATTTGTAAAAAGCATCCCTTATGGTATAGGGCTTGAGAATAGCCGAGCGTGTAGCAGTGCTGTTGTTAACATGGTGTTGTTATGGTTCCTCTATTACAAGTCCCCAGTTCCCGGGTTCTAACCCGAGAGCTGGTAAAAGTGTCAATTGGATTTTCAATTTATTATTAAAAAAAAATAATGAATTGAAAATATGAATTGGTGCTAGACCCAAATAACCTTAGCTGTTGGTGGTCTTTAAAACAGAATTTTTCCTTATGGTATATGTGACGCGGCGCTTTATTTTATTTTGTTGCGAAAATTTTGATTTAAAAGGGCGTCATCAAAATCTTTTGCCTAGGGCCCCTAGTTTGCTCAACACCCGGTCTAAGTGTATAAAAACTTTAATTACGTGACATTTATTAGGAATATCGTGATCATTTTTATTGGAAATAAAGACCCAGTCTATAAGTTATAGATCAGCAAACTTTCATTAAAATCTGTCAAGTTGTTTTTACGTGATGCACGCACAACAACGGACGCTATCATTTTATTTATATAGTTGTAGATTGTAGGTATTGTATATTAAAGAGATTTGTCTTTGACTACTTTCCCATCAACAACTTTTCAAGAAAAAAATAACGTAGGTACATTCTTCCGAACGACAGTACAACTAAAACTAGTTTTTAATCATCCTGTGCGTTATATTATGGACATTAGAAGAACCAGGTTATAGCCGTGAAGTCAAGCCGAAGAAGGGATTACTGTCAGCTGTGCAGAAAGAACACGTAAAAATATAATATCTCGCCAATGCCCCCTTGGATATGACATAAGAAAAGGTGAAGCAAAACCAAATCAAAGATAGCCATGTCGCACATTCTTTAAATGTGTCGAAATTGCTTATTGCTGATTTATAAATTAAATATCTGGATGACCGAGCTTTGCTCGGATGAGTTCAAAAAAAATAGTACTTAAAGTTCCCATTTCATCAAAATCGTTAGTCGTTTTTAAGAAAAAAAATTACATACCTATATGTAGATAATATTATTATACGTCAGTATACGTCATAATACATAACGTATGTACCTACATATTTTCAAATAATTACTGATTATTTTAATAAGTTAAAGATTGACTGTCAGAGTAATTTGACATAAATAATGAAAATAGTTTGTTTTTTCCAAAGCCTACTCACCATACGACACTGTTTTATAACGTTAAAAAAACTGTTTTTTAAAATGATAAAATCGATAAGAAAACGAATTTTTCCAGGGATGAGACCTAGCTAGATCGATTTTCTGCCCCCCGAAACCCCTTTTCAGTAAATTTCATCCAAATCGTTAGGGCCGTTTTCGAGAAAATATTTATATAGGTACATAGGTACATATATACAAGATTTGCTCGTTTAATAATATAGGGATATTTCTAGGTCACTGGATCTGGCACATTCAAAAACCGAAAAATAAAGAATTCTAAATGAAATGAAACAAATTTTAATTATCTTAAGAATCTACTAAATATCTCTTTTTTTAATTAAACGATACGGCGATCACAAAAATATATACGGTCCAGCATTCTGAGACTAGATATTATAATATTGAAAATACCAGTTTATATTTTAGTGTCGTCACGGCGTCTGCTGGACTGGAAGAAGAAAAAGAACGAAAAGAAGATCTGGACGGTTATATTATCTAAATGCCACCCTAAATGCTCACGTATCTATGCAGTGCGTTTGATTTCAACCGGCATAATAACTTTCCATGTTAAATAGTGATGAGCAAAGCAAGACCAAGACCAAGACTTGGACAATCTTGGTCTTGGTCTTGCTGATTCAGTCTTGGTCTTGGTCTTGCTCAAATATGTCTGGTCCTGGTCCTGGTCTTGGTCTTGCTTATTTAGTCTTGGTCTTGCGTATCAAGTCTTGGTCTTGCTCATTTTATCTGTCTTTTTTTAGTTTTTTACTTCTGAAGATCATCATAGTTATAAATTAAAAATAAGAATGTTTAGTTTAGTCTTGTGTATTTGGTCTTGGTATTGCATATTCGGTCTTGGTATTAGTCTTGGTCTTGCTAGTCTAATGATAGTCTTGGTCTTGGTCTTGCTTTTTCGCAAGACCAAGACCAAGACTGCAAGACCAAAAACAAATGTTGCTCATCACTAATGTTAAATATCTTCATATTTTGATATATATATATATTGTATATTATATGGCCATGGTTTAATAATGATTACAGTAGTTAAAACACTCGTTTTTTTAATGAAAAAAGACAAAGCTGCGTGTTAAAAAATAATAATATCATAATTTTCTTTATTACACAATTTAATTTATTCTGCCACTTATGCTAAACTAAATGGCCCGTCCGGCAAAGCGCGGGTGCAGTTTCTTCGCTCATTTGCTTATTTAATAGTATTCGATAGCGGAGGTTACCTCTTGCACTCTTCATCTCAAATCCTTTCCCCTCGCCTATAAAACGGTTCCCGCTCTTCTGACGCTATTTTTAAAGCTAAAGGGTTCAGGTAAACTCCAAATGAAGTACCAAGAATCACACTACAGATCCTGCAGACGAATTTTTTGAAAAAAAGTTTTGGCTACGTGTGAAAGATTACAAATTTTTTTTTCGATTTGTTGCCTGTAGTGTGATTCTCGGTCCTTCATTGGGCATTTACGCGAACCTTTAGGTTTAAAAATAGAGTCAGGAGAGCGGGAACCGTTTTATATGGAAGGGGAAAGAATTTAAGATTGAATACAGAGAGTAACTTCCGCTATAGAATACTCTTAATACGTTACTCACTCGCTTCACTTGTTCGCTCAAATTTATAAACATGATTGGGTATAAATTTATATTTCACACCGCTTTTGACATATACTTGATGTCAATCCAATTTGAAATCAAATCGATTTATACTCAGAAGAAGCCGGGCCAGACAGCTAGTATAGACCCAAGAAATAAGCTATCTAACTGTAAAAACCGCATTCAAATCCGTTCAGTAGTTTTCGAGATTAGCCGGTACAAACAGCGACATCTACCGAAACTTCCTTTTATATACTACTAGCAGGCCTGTCCGACTTCGCCTGGGTGCTAAGAAAGCTCGGGTGTAATACACTACTCACTCGCTTCGCTAGTTCGCTTGAATATCATAATTACATTACTCACTCGCTTCGTTCGCTCGTTATATATATAAACCTTCCGTGAAAAATTATCTAACTGATGGTGAAAACCGCATCAAAATCCGTCGCGTGGTTTAGGAGGAGTTAGCGGTGGTACAGACAGACACGGATGTAGAGATATTAGTAAGTATAGATTTGAAAAACAGGAAAAAAATTATGAAAACGGAAAATTCGCACTTCGAGTCCTTAAAACTTTACAATTGCAGACTAAGTTACAATTTAGTTTATTTTTATTAAAGTGATTAACTTCTGTATAAATCATTAAAAACATGACTCTCACATGATGTGGACTTTGTACGCGCGTTGCTATATTAACACATCGATCGATACTCAGTAAGTAGTGCTTGTATTGTACAAAGTGTGGAAATTTTGAATTTATATATATGTAGAGATAGAGAAGATGTATACCTAGATATAAAAAGTAGGTTGGTTTTGTTATAGGCAATTTAGATTAGTTCATGGCTAATTCAGTGGCGTAACTTTACTTCACGGGGCCCAGGTGTAAAATTTTTTTTGGGGTCCCCCGTCCCCCCACTTTACTCAACTAAGAAAAATTTCCAATTATTCATGACATCATCATCCCATCAACATTTGGTTGTATTCTCAAAATGTTCTACGTCATATATAAACGACTCTGTAATTAAAAGAAGTTCTACTGGTATTCTTCAGATAATAATATTGCGCTCTTTTATATTTAAGGATAAATAAATCCTCCAGTCGTCTTCATCAAATCATAATTATTGACATAAACGATATAGAGTTTGCTAAGAAAATTTATTACAGTAATGTCAACTATTATTACAAATAGTGTAAGGATTAATCAATCAGTAGTTGACCCAAAAATTGGGGGCCCCTCGAGGTTAGGGGGTCCCGGTGATTGCCACCTGGAACACCTGGGGTAGATACGCCACTGGGCTAATTACACATATGGTGTAGAGAAGCCAACAATTCACATATAAAAAAAAGTAGTTGATCATTGAACTGATGTCTTTACTCTACATTGCTAAAAACAATAATAAATTGAAAATATGAATTGGTAATTAAGCTCAGATAACCGGTGGAAGTTGAGGACTCATCACCCTGAATTGTACGTATAAGGGTAGTCTTAAGGTGTGTATGTCCATGAGATCTGGATTTACTCGGTTTTTATAAATAGAATGCCTTCAGGCCGGCACATTCTATGAATGTATGCGTGTGTTTTGTCTCACACATACATTCACGATACGATACCGTAGCCAACTAGATCACAAAACCAAATAAAAATCAGGGGGAGATGCGGCAACGGTCACATCTCGAGAAGATATTGTTTAGGAGTCGGAATAAAAGAAACCAGTTACGTAGAGAAGACAACTCTGCGACGATGTTTATGTGTTATACACGGTTAAAATACAACCGGACATTGCGATGGGTTGTGTAGATGGAACTTTTGATTTCGAATCGTAACCAACCATGACAAGATATTCAAATATTATTAAAGAACGACCGAAAAATTAGTTTACTATTTAGAACCGAATTATAATCATAATTTTATTGATCCGATATACATACAAAGATGTGGATAAGTCATGAAATTAATTAAACATTGTATGGACACTTTTCCGGAAGATATACAGGGTGATTCCAAAGTTGACGTTATCCTTTCACCAGCGAATAGGGCTTGAACAAATAAGATTTTTTTTTCCTTTGGCGCTTTTTCGAAATATCAACATCAACGGAGATACAGGGTGTCAAAGTTTTATTTAAAAAATTAAAATTTATTAATAACTGCCAAACCACTTGAGAAATTTAAGAAAAATTTTGTAAAAAAATAAAATACATATGTATGTATTCAAAACTTAATTTTAGGTGCCCATTAAAACGGTTTTTATTTTTTTACTCGAAAACAAGGAATTCAATAATAATTTTTATTTTTAGAAAAATCAGTTTTTTTTCTACGCGCGCCACTGGTCAACCCAAAAATATTTTATTTATTGAAGAATTTCCCTCCCACGTAGCTATTGACACCTACAATTTTTTTTTTAAATATCTCAAGTGGTTTGGCAGTCATTAATAAATTTTAATTTTTTAAATAAAACTTTGACAACCTGTATCTCCGTTGATGTTGATATTTCGAAAAAGCGCCAAAGGAAAAAAATCTTATTTGTTGAAGCCCTATTCGCTGGTAAAAGGATAACGTCAACTTTGGAATCACCTTGTATATTCTATTGTTACACTATGATTTTATTAAACAGTATAAAGAGAAAACTTGTCGAACGTCTATAATGTATAATATCTATCTAAGAGAAGAACAGACAGTAAAATCGCTACAAGTCAATTAGTGGTAATTATCTTTGGAGTGATTGGAAATAAATCTGGGCTTCAGTCGATGTCAGGATAAAATAAAATAGAAACAATAATAACAGTAATTATCTGCACGGTCATTATAATTAATTAATTAATAAAACTATCCTCCACATTGTTTTGTTTCACGTCAAGTATATATAGTTGTCATAACATTATCATAATTTTAACCGTTTGTAATCGAGAGAAATTGTATAGACGCTTGACAACTGAAATCATTAACGTCTCTTTGAGTTATTATAATTACAATTTTCAGGGTTCCGCACCTCAGAATGAAAAAACGGAACCCTTATAGGATCACTTTTTTGCCCGTTGTCTGTCTATATAGGAAATTGAAAAGGTTCTATATAAGCTCTAATCAATATTTCTGGTTTTTATATAATATATTTTTTCTCAAAAGATAAAATTTTGTAAGTATATATTTTATACTTACATGCATTCTACCTTTTAAGAAAAAATATATTCAAGAAACTATAACTAAAAACTAACTTCAAAATTTTTTTAAAGACATAAAAATTATCTAATTATTTTCTTTTCCATAAGGAATATTTTGATGAGAGATGCAACCTTTGATGTAAAGACTGAATATATTTAAAAATAACCATCAAACCACTTTTTTCTCTACGTACGTTTCGTTAACCACGTTAGCATCATCAGGAGATCATTAAAATTTTTAAGCATAATATCATGATTATGCTAATATGGTTAGCGAAAAGTATGTCGAGAAAAAAGTAGTTTGGTGGTTATTGAAGTTATACTCTTTAACAAGGGTAGGTATTGTGAATTGGAATGACCTCGAATCAAAAATTACCGACTCAAAAATTAATGTAACACTGACAGGGATAAAACGGTTCTAACGATTTGGATGAAATTTAATGAAAAATGGTTTTGGGGGACAAAAAATTGATCTAGCTAGGTATCATTCCAGGAAAAAATCGTTTTCTTATAGATTTTATAATTTTAATAATCAAGTTTTCGACGTTTTAAAATAGTGTAATACTGCAAGCAGGCTTTGGATTCAATTTCAATTTAATTTATTCCTCGATAACAAAAAAAAATACATTGTTTTACAATCAAATGGATAAGGATTTCCTGCTCAACTTGAAATAAGTACCAGTGCGGCTTATGTATAGATATGTTAATGATATCGATGGCGTTTATTAAGTAATTATTAATTTTAAAAATGTTGAGAGGGGAAAAAGGAAAAATGTAAATGTATGAAGATAGCTTCTTACTTTTTAAAAGCTATCAGAGCTTTTCAAAAAGTAATGCAAACTGAAAATGTACCAAAAATCATTTTGAAATTCGCAGTAGAAAAAACAAATACACGAGATCAAGTTTATACGCTGTAAATTCATATTATGGGGCATATTATATAGATTAAAGAATGCATCATATGCTAAAATTAACTTTTAGTTATTATAAAAGTGTATTAATTAGGTATAAATTTGTAATATAGGTATTTTTTGACCATGAGCAAATATTATACACTTAATTATAACTGTGTTATGAATTTAAACAAAAATATTAATTAGCGATTTTTAATTAATTACGTAAAAATTATGATGTGTGCGCATCCTTTACGTACCTATTGTTCTGATTTTATTTTGTTTTCATTCTCAACCAATGAATAGCGTTAATAATTGCCATTGGTTTTATTCCATCATTAATATTGTGAAACAAAAGAAATGTCGTCATGAAAATAAATACTTTAGAGAGGTTATAAAATATTGTTTGTGATTAAAAAATACATATAATAAATGTATCATTTTTTTTTAATGTGTAGTAAAACACTGCTTTGAAAATTTTCCTTAAACTGAGAGAAGTTAGTTTAAACTTCAGGGGATTAAAATAAGGACGAAACTTCCTGCAAACTATAGTTTGAAAAGAAAAGTTATCTGCAAACAGGGCTGGATTGGGAACACGTATCACTACAGTTGGCAAGAGACTGCACCCTCATTTTGTCGAGCGTCTATAATCTACAATATTTTTTTAATAACTCCCAAACTTCTGGAATACTAAACAATTGAACTCGTTTAAAATGTATAATCATTCAAGAAGTCAAGTGTGCTGCCACATCGCCTTTGAGAATGTCTACCGCAGTTGTAGACGAAACGTCAGGTAGAAATACCACCGGACCACGACCTACAAGCCCGGAAACCATGAAGACTTGGAACAATGCCGGCCGTGAAAGCTTGCACACTTGGAGGTACAAACATTATTTATTCCCCATTAGTGTCGTATCATTTTAGTGGTATAACTTAATTATTTAATTAATTTAACAATAATAATAATTTTATAATTAAGTTAGGGCTTGAGAATGGCCGAGCGTGTAACAGTGCTGTTGTTTATATGGCATTGCCATGGTTCATCTATTACAAGTCCCCAGTTCCCGGGTTCTAGTCCGAGAGCTGGTAAAAGTGTCAACTGAATTTTCAATTTATTAATTATTAAAAAAAAAATAATGAATTGAAAATATGAACTGGTTCTAGGCCAAAATAACCTTAGCTGTTGGTTATCTTTAAAACACAATAATTAAGTTATACCACTAAAACGACACGACACTAATGGGGAATAAATAATGTTTGTACCTACCACAAGTGCAGCCTCTCTTGAATAATTGAAGGAACTACTCTCAGAAAAATGGCTCATTCGTATTATTTTGTTAAAGGCGGCAAAATGCTGCTTCCAAAAGTTATGTCTTTTCAAATGCAGTTATTCTCATCAGAGCGACGACGCGAACGCGAAAACAATTTAAAAATACAAGTGCGCTGATACAAAACAAGAAAACAGACCTCCCAACCAATTTATAACACTCAAAGCCTATAATAAAACAAAATCTTAACAGTAGCTGACAGCGTTTTGTCATCTAGTGTGTGTAAACAAAAGACCTACCATGATGATAATAAATATTTGTTATTACGAAACAACTGACTATGCCATAAGAACAGTGACAGAACGGTCTTTGTAAGTCAACAAATGGACTGCAGCCATATTGACACAAACAATTGACAGTATATCTGTTCAACTAATTCCCAGAAACTATCTAATCGCCACTAATAATATTGACAGTGTACATAACAAACACATACTGCCAACATAAAATACACAAACTCGCCCGTAAGTTGGTAAAATGTATCAATATAATTGCCATTCAAGCTCACCTGGTGTGTGGTTTCGAAGTTTCAATGTGTGTGTGCTCCTTTAGAATTGATATAATTTGTATTTTTGTATTTCGAGAATGCACTAGAATGCATATTTATGTGTAAATTTCAACTGTAATTGGGGTGTCTACCCTGTTGTTGAAATAAATAAATAAATAATATTATGATCAATGATTTTTAGAGAAGAGTGTAGTGTTTTTAGAAGGTAAGTAGCCATAATGAATGAATATATTCAGTTTGTATTTTTTAAGAGACAAAAATGAATTATGTACTCGAATTTAGCGTTCTATTCTCTGTTAGTATGCCTAGTTTTAAAAAAATATAAATTTCTACAAAAAAGTTTACATACATATTTTTTTTACTATCCTAGATATCTTTTCCAAGTGCAGTTTTTAATTCAGAGAGCATTGCGTATTTTTATTTTTTTCGGAAAAAATGTTAGATCTTTTTCGAGATCAAAATAGTGCGCTAAGAACACTAAATACACAAGCCTACAAACGAGTTTTTTTTAAACTTTTTTATTTTAATTTCACGTTTTGTTTCGAAGTTGCTATGTATTTGCCATTTTGTGTTTAAAAGATTTTAGATTCCAGAAGTGAAGTGTTTTCGATTCACAAAACTCGCAATTTTAAAGAGAAATAAAACAATAAAAAATAAATCAATTAGTAAACAAAACAAGAATGTATTAAGAAAATAAAGTTTACAGTTTTAAAAATATCTAAAAAACACGCTTATATTAACGCACTAAAAAGTAAAAAATAAATGTCTCTCTCTTCTATAACGTTTAAAAGCGTGGGACACTCATTTTAGCTATATTTCATTTAATTAATTTTAAACGTTATAGAAGAGAAAGAAATTTATTTTCTACTTTTCAGTGCGTTAAAATAACCGTGTTTTTTAAATGTTTTTAATACTGTAAATTTTATTTTCAAATTTTTAGTCATTATTTTATATTATTTTAAATTTTAAATGGCTGGAGACACGTTTTCCCACCATCAATACCGTAGCTCCCACCACTTGTTTTTTAATTCCATTTTTTTAACTTGTTATATAAATATTATTATAGCCAAAATATCAGAATATTGTATTGTCATCAAAACTACATACGACTGCAAAGTTTAACATCAATTGGAAATTTGGAAAACGGTGAAAATCGAGTTGTAAGATTTTTTTACACACAACATACATACATACCTACAAACATACAAGTGACAGACTAATATAAACGTGTTAAAAAGAACACAAATCATACCAATATAACACATACAAAAATGTCACAGTAGCAAATTATTTCTAAAATGAAACTACGTACAATTTTAATATAATGTCTGCAAATATGACAAGTGATTAATTTTGTCAAATGTAAAAAAAAAATAATTGTCAAGCTGCTTACATGTGTAACAACTACTTTCGATTTAGTGACCATTGCTCATTTTTTTTAATCGCTCAAACAAAATGAATTAGGGTGTGTTCGTTAACAAGTGCCGATCGAAAAAAGTTGATATATTTGCTTTACATGATCCACCACTATTCTATGTCCGTATAAAATCGGATTAATTTAGAAATTCTATTTGTTATAATTTATTAACTTCCCATTGGAAATTATTGTAATGGGTCCGAAAATCGAAATCAAAATGTATAACAAATTTTTATGTTTCAAAGTCACTACACTATTTTTACACTATTTTTAGAAAGATGTCTGTGTGTGTGTGTACGTATGTACGTACGTATGTGTCCATTTCTTTCTAAGACGAAATCTCGAGAATGAAAAATGATATCGACTACGTTAGGGTGCCAATCGACGCGTATTAACGTAAATATGATCTGAAAGAAATTTTTTCAAAATCGGTTCAGCCGTTCTTTTTTCTTAACAAAATAGACTCCAAAAAAGTAGATTTTACACAATATCTCACGAATAAAAAATTATATCGACTTCGTAAGGGTGTCTTGTATTGTATTTTAAAGACCACCAACAGCTAAGGCTATTTGGGCCTAGCACCAATTCATATTTTCAATTCATTATTTTTTTTTTTTTTTAAATAATAAATTGAAAATCCAATTGATACTTTTACCAGCTCTCGGGCTAGAACTCGGGAACTGGGGACTTGTAATAGAGGAACCATAGCAACGCCATGTAAACAACAGCGCCGCTACACTCTCGGCTATTCTCAAGCCCTCGTAAGGGTGTCAATCGAGGCGTGTTAACGTCATTTTGATCCGACATAAATTTTATAAAAATCGGTTCAGCCGTTTTTTTTTTTAATTATAGTTTGTTTTATTTATGTGCCTAAAATCCTCTTTCACTTTACCTAAACCCACACCCTTCTACCTGAAACTTTATTACACGCTACCGATTGCAATTTTTTAAGCTGAAGATAGATTTTTTTTGGTCAACTTAAAACTTATGATCCCTCTTGGAGACCAAGTTTTTAAAGCTCAGGCTCTTCCAGATTACGTCATCTCTACTGAAAAATCTCTGCAATTATTTTAAGAAGAGCGCGTCATTATCTTTAATAATTTTGAGACCAAAGCGAACCTTCTAAAATCAAAAATAAGATCGGAAGAGTGTAAATAATTGTTTTTCCTTTTTTGCGTAAGTTACAAGTTTTATGTCCTTGACGGCTGTATTTAAACTCCATGATATTTAAGGGATGTTTTATTATCAGTATTTTGTGTGTAGTGTTAAGCCCTCTTAAATAGCAAATTATGTTTCTGTAATAATATTGTTTAGTTTCTTTTGTATTCGCAGAAACAAATAATACTCTTACTCAGGTACTAATAAGTTAATTAGGGCTTAAACTTTTACCCAAATTTTTTTCTACTTAAACTTAAATCTTCAATCCGAGTATTGGTCAAAACAAAATGTTGGTGTAACTCAAAATTTATGTAACTGTACATTAAAAACTAACCTAACCTTAAGCCTTGCTAAGAGATTTTGATCATGAAAATTTTACTAAGCTATTTTAGTCGTTCATAATCCTTAAATACCAACTTAAAAAAAGGCAGGTCAAGCATGGACGTAATTCTTAGGCCGAGGGTTCCATACATCATTTTCTAAGTTTTCCAGTAGCCTCTTATAGTACTGTAGCTTTACCTTACGAAAATTTACTATTTTAGTAAGTTACAAAAAGTATAGTTTTATTGTAATCTTTACCAGCATTTTTATATTTCAGATTTTTTTCAACATTTTAAACCTGATACATACTTTCGAAGGTAATAATAATAAAAAATCTTTATTTGATTTACCACGAAGTATAAATAGCGTCATGTAGGTATATAATCATTAATTACAGAATTTCTTTTAAAGAATAGCTGCAAAGTCCCAACAGGAATGTTTTTAAGTTATTTTTAAATTTATTTTTATTTGGTTCATCTTTTAAATGATTTGGCATTTTATTATAAATTCGAATCATGGCATTTCTGATACCCCTATACTAGCTGTCAGTGCCGAGAAATCTGTTTTCAAATTATTTTTGTCATGAGTGGTATATGCATGAGTTATATGTACTTATATAAAAATATATGAGCACTGTGGTTGGAATAAAAACAAAAATAAAGATAGTTACTTCTTACCACAACAGATTTATTGATGGATGTACATTTCGAAAGCTATGATTTCATCTTCAGCAAACACTATATATATATATGTGTGTGTGTGTATAGTGTTTGCTGAAGATGAAATCATAGCTTTCGAAATGTACATCCATCAATAAAACTGTTGTGGTAAGAAGTAGCTATCTTTATTTTTGTTTTTATGAGTTCTATGGTTTCTATGAAATAAATCTGGATGATAGAGATAGAGATATTTCACAAATTTGCTGCATTCAAAAATATATAAATCATACACAGTGAGAATTGATAATTTAATAAATAATCCACGACAACTAGTGCGGGGTGTCACATTTGCCATGATTCTGATGCACTTTTTTTGTAATTTAAGGTAGTTGTCGTGCTACAATAACATCCAAAAGTTTCGTTCATAATACGCTATAAAACAATAAATAAGTATAGTGTTAAATGTAAAAAAATTTTGTTAGAGATTAAACCTAAACTGTTGTTCACATAGTAACACATATTTCACTTAGTTTGTTGGCTTGGATTATATAAAAATATCAATCTTTTTTCATAAATTGTTGAATTTTGCGTTATTATATCTCAACAATAAAAATGTCAATAATTTTTGGATTTTCTTTTTTAAACTCAGAACAAAAACATCAATGAACAGTTAGTTTTTTGAAAATTTCTGACTGTTACTTTTTTTTAAGTTAAAAAACTTGTCAAAAACACAACCTATGATCTCCGTGTTAATTATCCAAACTTTAATTTAATTAAGTTTATCTCGAGTTAGAGATGGTCAATCAACTTCAAATTTTAATGGTATTTGTATTATAGTATCCTTAATGAGTATACAAAAATTTAGAATTATCTGACACTATGCCCACAGCACGACAATTACCTTAAAAATCTTAACAGTGTGAGGGGGGAAAGTACTTAAAAGGTTAAAATAACCTGAGTAAATTATCTAGCTATATGCTTAAGAAACTCTGATTAATTCAAATCGATGTTTTTGCTCGCAAATTGTTAATTTTGCACCGGTGTAGTTCTAAACCAAACCAATCAAGTGTGGATTGAATTAAATTGATATATGTTATTATTATTATTAGTTGAAATACTTGCATATCTGTTTGATCCAGTTTTCAATTAAATATTAAAAACATTATTTGATTAATGTGACTGACAAGTGTTTGTGTGGGTGTGAGTCTGTAAGATAAATTAATTTTGATTTTTAAACTTCCTGAATTTACTACCTAGACTAGTGGAAAATTCCGTTTTTAGTGTATTTGCCATAATATGGCACATACACTATTGGCGTCGGTCGGATGGCGGGACCTAGGGGTCGGACCAAAATTTCTCGACGTTTCATAGCCTCCTGAACAATTTGGCACCATTTTTGCAAATGTTTATATATATATGTATGTATATATTTATATATATATATATATATATTTATTATATTTATATATTTATATATTTATATTTATATATATATGTGTGTACACGATAACTCTCGACAGACTTAATCGATTGAAACGAAATTTGGTACACACATTGGAACCCATCACCGCAAGAAGCCTATTTAAAATGGGCCCGATCGGACCATTTTCAGGGTTGTATTTAGGGGTTCCAAAAAGTTTTTGGGGCCAAAAATACCGAAAAATTTGTCAGAATCGTTTCAAAATTGAAATTTAACTCTTTAGTAAAGATTAAAACGTGCTGCTAAAATTTTAATAAAATCGGCCCGACAGGACCGGACTTTCAAATTTTATGAAAACACTGGTTTGTTGATACGGATTTACTTATGAAAGGGTGTATTTAATGTGGTACAGAGGTTGCATTGATAATAATATTGAAATTAAGAAAAAAATATTATTTTAAGGGATGTATTAAGGGGTTATATTTTTTATTTTGTCCAAAAACAAACTTAAGTTCGCGTATTAAAGCCACAAGGCCTGTATTTGCAAATACACTATATTGTCGGCAGGGTTTGGCACTGCGACCCGAGTTTTTTTTATTGAGACTAATACGTCTTAGAAACAAATATATTTTCCAAAAGGTTTTACTAATTAAATCACTAAGTTTTTACACATTGATTTTCCCAAGACCTCTAATACGTCTCTAATACGTCTTAGAAACAAATATATTTTTCAAAAGGTTTTACTAATTAAATCACTAAGTTTTTACACATTGATTTTCCCAAGACCTCTAATACGTCTCTAATACGTCTTAGAAACAAATATATTTTTCAAAAGATTTTACTAATTAAATCACTAAGTTTTTACACATTGATTTTCCCAAGACCTCTAATACGTCTTAGAAACAAATATATTTTTCAAAAGATTTTACTAATTAAATCACTAAGTTTTTACACATTGATTTTCCCAAGACCTCTAATACGTCTTAGAAACAAATATATTTTTCAAAAGATTTTACTAATTAAATCACTAAGTTTTTACACATTGATTTTCCCAAGACCTCTAATACGTCTTAGAAACAAATATATTTTTCAAAAGATTTTACTAATTAAATCACTAAGTTTTTACACATTGATTTTCCCAAGACCTCTAATACGTCTTAGAAACAAATATATTTTTCAAAAGATTTTACTAATTAAATCACTAAGTTTTTACACATTGATTTTCCCAAGACCTCTAATACGTCTCTAATACGTCTTAGAAACAAATATATTTTTCAAAAGATTTTACTAATTAAATCACTAAGTTTTTACACATTGATTTGCCCAAGACATTATCTAAGTACGTGAAAAACGCTTTCTTTTTTATTGAGAGTAAGTAATATTATCCAAGTGTGCAAGCTTTCACGGCCGGCATTGTTCCAAGTCTTCATGGTTTCCGGGCTTGTAGACCGTGGTCCGGTGGTATTTCTACCTGACGTTTCGTCTACAACTGCGGTAGACATTCTCAAAGGCTTTGAGAATGTCTACCGCAGTTGTAGACGAAACGTCAGGTAGAAATACCACCGGACCACGGCCTACAAGCCCGGAAACCATGAAGACTTGGAATAAGTAATATTGTCTTAAAAATAAGAAAATTTTTCAAAAAGTTTTAATTTTTATACAAAGTTATTTCTCCAAAATAAATGATTAAAAAAGTGATTTGCGATGATTATCTTCCAAGATTAATAGATTTATACGGCTGAATTGCAATTGAATTTTTTTTTTGTTGGAAAGCAGCCAATTATATAATTGATTCCGAACTTATCGGAAAAAATCATTTTACCAACCATAGTCACAGTCAGGATTCTAACCTGAACCTTTTCACTTTCGCGGTGGAATGAGTTTACAATTATTCAGCCGTGACATAATTATTAATCTAACATTGTCCTTATATGCTTCGGAATCAATTGATTTTCACTACATGCAAGTGTTAATTCATTATAGCTAGGTTGTAGAAGTGAATCTTCGTACTAGCGAGAGCTCAGCATGAAAGTAGAAAGGTTCAGGTTAGAATCCTGACTGTGACTATTTCCGATATGTTTGGAATCAATTGTATAATTGACTGCTTTCCAACAAAAAAAATCTTCCAAGATGCTAGTCCTAGTTTGTTTTTTGGAAAATAATATTCATTTTTCACTTTAAAAATATCTAACGTCAGGATACTTTTCTAAAAATATTGAATGTTTTCTTGGAGAAATAAAATTCTACGTGGTATTTGATAAAATCAATCGATTTAAAACCCCTTATATCCACAACATGTTATTCACATAACAATTAGAGGTGAAAATAATAAATATCTCAGACAGCTATGCTGCCATGATTTTTTAGCTATATCTAAGAAAAAATCAAATGACCACTGTCGGGATTCGAACCCGAAACCCCCAGTTTCCGGCTAGGTGAGTTACCGATTTCTCCACAGTGCCCGAAAGTGGAAACCGATCTCTTCTCGCCGGAAACTGGGGGTTTCGGGTTCGAATCCCGACAGTGGTCATTTGATTTTTTCTTAGATATAGCTAAAAAATCATGGCAGCATAGCTGTCTGAGATATTTATTATTTTCACCTCTAATTGTTATGTGAATAATATGTTGTGGATATAAGGGGTTTTAAATCGATTGATTTTATCAAATACCAATTAATTACTGTCCACAGAAACTCAAAACGTTGTTTATCTATAGAAAATTCTACGTGTTTATTTATCGGTGTACAGTTGAACTTCTGCAATATTCTAAAAAATTAATGGGTAGGTACTCTTAAAACTCTTATAGTAATGAGTTACAAATTTGTTTTTGTTTTTTTTTGTTATTTTTTTCCTGAAATAAAATCGTTCCCAAGTTGGATAAAAAATAAAAAGTAATTCGTGAAGTATTTTTAAAAACATTTTGTCAATTTAATTTTTTACTCTTTTCACACCGTACAACAAATATAGGTAATTATTATTATATAATCATAAATATATACACTTATATGTAATATAGAATTATATAATTTCTAAATTCAATGTCTATTTTTACTTAAATATTACATACCATGTTTTTCTTTTCTTTTTTCTAAATATTGTGTATAAAAAAAGAATTGTGCATAGAAAGTTTCTGAAATGTCAAAATGTTTTTAATTGATTAATTAATTGAGCAAATTAATGTTCAGATTTAAAAAACAGAATGCAAGTTCATTTTTAGAGATTAAAATTCTTGAATGACTGTAAAAGATATATAGATTATTTTTTGTGAAGCTTTCTATGCATAACTTCTCTTAAAAAGCCTGTATTGAACGATAAACAGTTTTATTCAATACTTTTTGGGCCATTGTGACTATGACTTTCCCGCTAATAAAACTTAGCTTTTTTATTAACCTGTTTGCATACAAACATCAAACATAGTGTTAATAAAATTTTGAAAGTATATGTTCCTACAAATCCCATTTCAAAACTTCGGGTGCGATTGAAAATTTACCCTATAATGTCAAAAAAGTAATGAAAAGGCAGTGGGACTACATACATTTTTTTTTCTTTAAATCGTACATGAAATTTTTTTGTTCTTTCTTGAAACAAAATAAAGATATTTAAATTAATAATATAATAAATAAATCATTTTTGTACATTTCTTTGATTATAATAATAAATTTTCAAACTAGTAAGTACAAAATTTCGATAATAGTAAAATACAGGCTTTTATAAATTTGAAACAAATTTTTACACAATATAGGTACTAAAACCAAAGTACGTAAGAAAGCCTTCTTGTGTCAAAAACAAAAAAATCATACATCACTAAATTATAATTAAATATAAAAGAATTAACAAAATTTTACTGCACTTTTTAAGTAGGAATCTTTGCACTTTTAAATTTTAAAAATTTATTATAAATATAATTTTCAAAAAACTTTGCACTGGCTGAAAATATCAATGTGTCAATTTTTTAAATAGTAGGTATATTTTATTTGTTAAAAGTCGATTTTTCGTTGCGACAATTTGTTGAAATATAAAAATGATTAAATAAAAACAAAACAAGATCAATTTAACCGTTATTTTTTATATAAAAAATCTTCGACAGACATGTATACAATACTCTCACACATTTTTCTAGTTTTTTACATTTAAAAAAACCGTCCTTTTTTCGTATATATATTAAAAATTAAAATCACGATTTTTAAGAGATAAGGTAATATATATATCATTGGGGGGACCTATTTTGTATTTTTGTTTGTTTTTTAATAATTATTTTTAATTATAAATTGTAATATTTACACATTGTTATTTATTAGAAAACAAAAAAATATAATAATTATAATAATATTTTCTGTATTATTTTACAGGAAACAAAAAAAAATTGTGTGTGATTTGTGTGTAGTTTTCACAAAATTATTTAAACCTAATTTAATTCTTTATTATTTACAGATTATTTTTTTCTTTACAGATTGTTTTTTTTTCACACTTTAGTGTCCAATCGAGATACGCGCACTTATTTAGTACTTTTACAAGATCTTGGGCCTCGGTATACGTTTTAATATGGTTTAAACTTATGCAGACAATGTTATTAATAATTATTTTTTGTTGAGGTAGAACACATATTTTTTTCCTTAAAAATGTTTTGACAAATCGTTCAGATCTCTTAGACAAATTAATTAAAAAAATTACGTGCTTCAAAAACCGATACTCCCTTCAATTCAGTTTTTTCTAAATTTGACATCACTAAAATTGAAGCTGAAGAAGAAACATTCTTAACTATAAAGTTGTTGAGAAAATACTGGCCTTATCAGAACTTCATGGCAATAAAATACTGGCCAAAAACCTTACTGACAAAAAGAGGATCCATAATTAATATTTTAACTGAATAAACAAGGTGATTAGTTTTTATGTTAAGCACCACATTCGAGGGATTCGAACTCCAGATACCTATTATTACAACTTTGTGATGCAAGTATAATATAAAAATACAGTTGTCCTAAAAAACTGTCAAACAAAAATCGTCATTTACAGGTTTGCTCGCTTGATATTTGTATCATTTTTCGCAGACTTTTATATTTCTGAAATAGCCTACGGAAATCCCAAATTTCACGGATAAAGTACGAACCTTTTATACCAGTTAACACTCATTTATTTAAACAATAAACGAACGACGTATAGTTAAGGGCACAAAACAAAAGGGGAAACTAATTTTATGGTTGTGTGTTTTAAAAAGGCAATTAAGACCAATAAAAACGTCATTTTCTGTATAATTTCGTGCATGCAATAAAATAAAAGCATTTTAAAACCATTTTCTACGGTGAATGAAGAGAGAATAGAGATCGCAAAAACATTAATCATAACTGATTTTAATTTATTACTTTTGATATGACAAAGAAAACCTTTGTTTCACGGTTATTTCAAAACTATCAAAGAGTACCAAGGTAACAGCTTTAATAAAAAGATGTTATTTTTCATTTTATGAAGGACAAAATTTAGCTTTCTGTCTCAGAATTCGATTCCTCATTATTTAAAAAATAAAGAAATAATTCTTACAACCACACAGTATAGCAAAAACTAGCGACAGACATATTTTTATTATCTGTTTCAAAGCAACAAGTTATCATCAAATTTTTTTACTTTTTTACAATTTGAGTAATGCTTTTATTCAACTTTTAAAGCAAAGCTAGCTTGAGTAGTTTTCGAAATAAAATCGTAATTAAGCCAGACCTAGACATTAAAAAAAACATGAAAATCTCGAAAACATAAGTACCTATAATTAGGTCTTTAAACAACAAATTTACAATGCTTATTATTTTAGCTTTATTGAATACATTTTTACCCAAAAGTAACGTTTTGTAGCTTCAGACGCATAAATTCAGTATTTTTTATTTTTATCACATTTCAGTAAAGACAACAGTAGGTACGATTAAAATTTGATTAAATTCGTAATTTGTAATTTTTTACGTCCACTAAAGGGCACAATCAAAATAAAAAAATTACAACAAATTCCAACTAGGTACAGGACAATCTCTTCACGTCACAAAAAAAATGCAAATAGTGGAATTATAAAAGAAACTGAAAATGATTTTCCCGCCATTTTTAAATAGCCACGTCATTTTTGCTACAACTCTACATCAACATTACGCATCTATTTCGTCAATTCAACACCCGTCCTGCAAACGGTTGAGGTGAGCTTTCAACGCCCGCATAGAACACGAACCCGCTCGTCACCATTTCTCGATGCGTACAGCACACACAATATATAGGTGCGGTTGAATATGTCGCTCTAGACGAGTTTATTTTTAGTTTCTTTTAATTTAATGATTTTCCTATGCATGAAATGCTACAAAAACGACATACAGGTACCTATATAAAATGGCGTTGAAATATTTTATGATTACAACATTACATTATTATGTCGTACAAATTGCACTTGTTTATTTTACAAGTGAGTTATACATCTTGCTTTACTGTGATTTGTCAATAGAATTCATTATGTCGTTATTTAATGATTTTGAATTACAAGAATTTTTATCGACGTTTCAACAACAATAAAATTAGATATCGGTACTAAATTTATTTTATTCGGTTTTGGTAACCTGTTTTTGATCAGTATAAGATTAATGTAATAACGAGCGTCTATAATTTACTCGTAGACGTTTTGGATACAGTTTTTGTTCCTTCAGTTTTGGTTTCAAGAAATGACATTTCGAAAATAGAAGCGTTTTATTTATTCCTGATACCTTGTTTTAAACACAAATTTTGACACAATACCTATTCAAGTTCAGAAGATGTTTTGGGAATAAAGAAGAAAATTTATTTTATTGTCAAGTTAATATTTAGTTATTTATCAATCAAAAGTTATTTTGAGATTTTAATTGAATTTTGAGAGATATAATAAACAAAATATGACGTTAGATACCTACCTATCTATTTGTTTTGTTAATTTAAAATAAATTATTAAAAAAATGAATAGGCTAAGTATATAAAATCAATCAAGTAGTCTATGCGACACGAATTATTCAATAGAAGACATATAGAAATAAGGTTCGATTTAGACAAATAAATTTGTTTAATTAGAAAAATAAACATCTTTAAATTCAGAGACATGCAGAAGGCAGGTGTCCTATATTTATAAAAAAACAAAACGAGTAAATGATTTTTAATACATTGTGGAATATGGAAGTGGGGCTTCGGTTCAAATCCCGGCGGAATGACAAAATCTCGAAAATAATTTTTATCAAAATAACATGATTATTAAATAAATAAATTATGTGATTTATTTTCTAGCTATTTTATTTTAAACCTTTTTGACAGATTTTCATTAAAACTCTTTTATATTTTATTGGATCAGATTTGTATGTAGTTAAAAAATAGCGTAATGTACATTTAAACACTAATGTAAAAAATTAATCATAGGGAAATCCCTCTGCGCCGTGTAGTAGTTGAAAATATAAATTCTTATCTAAATGATAAATGACATTTTTATTTTGTTAAGTGATTCATTTATAACTAACCACCTTGCATTTAAATTTCTTGTTTCTGACGTGAAATATTTCCGAAAGAGTAAAAGTATCAGTTTTTGTCTAGCATTTACAAAATCAATTTGAGCACAATAGATAAAAAAAAATTGAATTGCTTTAGCTACTACTTAAATATACTAATTAAGAAGAAATATTGTTGGTATCGCTCACCGATGTTCCGGAACTTGTCGCAAGAAAGCGTGTTGACGATCGTTGAAACAACTGAACGATTCGTGAAAAACAATTGATGGTCAACAGTTGACTGTTGCGACAAATGAAACGGATTTACGGCAGCCTTATATCGTATACTGGTTGTGCTGAATTGAATTCAGGCTTTTATTTCTATACAATATTATTTAGAAAATTAAAAAAACACAGACACAAAATTTTATTCCACTTTATTTTATTGGAAATTAAACGTAAACATCTCTTCATAGAAGTCTTGAAGTCTCTTCTTCCAACGACAGTCCAAAATTCCTTTCATTTTTTAGCTCAAAAGTTCGTTTTTTTATTGTCTTATAATTTTGTTTTATATGAAAGACGTTGATTTCATAACTATTCGTAAATTTTAGAATTTTCAAAATAAAATTATCAAATTTTTATTAGGAACAAATATTCGTTTCTTGATATTCTTCTAGGAATCAAACTCGGCTAAATTAGGAACCACACCGCATTTTATTTCCAAACAAAACAAAAGACGGCCAAAATGGAAAATAAATAATTGTTATCTGTTCACAGTCATTAAAAACAAAAATGACCGATTAATTTCTTAGTGTAGAAACCAACAATGTCTGTATTATAAAATAGTTTGTTTAAACCACATTTTAAAACAATATACTTGATCATTAAAACACAATCAGTTCATTAATTGATAAAAAACGGTTATCCGTGATCGTGTTGATGATGTGCCGCTATCAACGAATTCGTTGCAGTCAACGAATTCGTTGAATTAGCGGATGAGGCCCAAGATATTAATTGCTAGTGCGCCGTTAACTGATGTCCCGCCATAGTCTGAGGGCTCAGCATGGGAGGCGAATGACTATGACTCTGTCCACCCATGGGACTACCATGCATATCCGGATGATGATACCCAGGATGCATATGGGTCGGTGGTCCAGCACCCATGCCGTCCATCATTTCGCCGCCAAGCGTATTCGGCGGCGTCATCCTCTTCTCTTTCTGTCTCCTGTTACAGAACCAAACTCTCACAACTTCTTTTTCCAATTGTAAACTATCCGCTAACGACGTAATTTCTTGAGCGCTAGGTTTCGGCTGTTTATGAAAATGTTGTTCTAGAGCACCTTTAACACTAACTTCAATACTTGTACGTTTCTTTCTTTTTCTACCTTGTGCCGCTATTTTGTCTATTGACGTCGGCGATCCAGTTGTTGAATCAGCCTCCTCTAACCATTTTTGTAACAACGGTTTCAACTTACACATATTTTTGAAACTCAACTGTAACGCTTCGAATCTACATATAGTCGTTTGTGAAAAAACATTACCATAAAGTGTTCCTAAAGCTAACCCTACATCGGCTTGCGTGAAACCTAATTTAATTCTTCTTTGTTTGAACTGTTTGGCGAACGCTTCAAGGTCATCGCTGGTCGGCGTATCTTCTTCACCGCCGCTGATGTCCCGATCGCCGGGATGTTGTTGTTGGGCGGCAGCGTGGTGCAACGCGCCCGGCGAATGCATGTCCCGGAGCGCATGGTGCATCTGAGGCGCTCCGGTGGGCTGATGATGTCCGAGCATACCGTTCATCGCCGCATGATAATGCTGGAGCGGACTTCCTGCACCTCCGGGATTGTAATGAGCCGACGAGACGACAGGCGCGTGCCACTGTTGTTGTCTATGATGATGATGCATCGCCGATTCGGCTTGAGCCGCCGCCAAAGGCTTGACGTCCTGGTGATGAGCCGCATGATGCATGCCCATCGACGCCGCCCAAGGATCGGCGGCGCTCGTCGTACTCGCCTGCAGGCTCACCCACGGATGCGAAACTGCAGGATGACCGCCAGGCGATGGCGACGACGCCACCTGATGATGGTGGTGGTGATGGTGATGATGTTGGGCGGGTATGTACTTCATGTCGTTGGCGTCGGCGGCCGATCGCGGGGATCCACCGCCCGCCGAATGGTACGCCCCGTGGCCGATCATTCCGACGTCGAGATCGCCGCCGCCGGCCGGCAGGTAAGCGGTCATCAGGTTGTGCGGCGTCCGAACGCCCGGGTTCGGTGCGGCGCTAACGCAATCCAGTTTGACGGTAATCCTGTGACGTCACAGTGATAACTTATCCTTATCTTCGCTCTGTTCGTCACGTCCTCCTTATCCTTTATACATTGGTGTCAACAGTTTTGTTGGACTACATTTACGTTTATTTTTGAGTTGCATTTAAATCGAAGTGCAATTTCCAAGCCTCGTGACGATTATTTTTGTCCCATAAACTCGGTCGTCGTCTTCTATTGATTATTTAATTAGATTGTAGTCTTTTATTCTCCTCTAAAACGGTACTGTGTACTTCGATTTAAAATGATAATAACATGGGCGTGTCCTAACTTCTTTTAGGTTATGTTTAATTCTTCAGTGTTGTATCGTTTTGTTGACAGTTAATTTTTAAAATGAAAAACAATCCAATGCAGGAAAATCACAGTCAATTATAAAATTGAAAATATAATAACTGTTCTAATAAATTAGTCGTCACTAAAATATCTATTGAACACAAATATTTATGTACACAAAAAATAAATTTACACATATAAACACAAATTATAAAGTCACATCACTGAATTTACAAAAAGGAAATAATTAAAACAAAAAAACGAATCGTATAAACAAATTAAATTTGCGCCGTGTCAGCGTATGTCAAATAGTTTTTTCCTTGTTTTTTTGGTTAGACTTTACATTACACAGCAGTCATGTGTTATGCATATAATATTATTCTAACCTCTCTTACAGTCATCTCAAAACTGACTAGATTTCACTCGATACCACAAGACCAAAGACGTCCACACGCAGACAGAAACGGTGCGAATGTGTGAGGGAAATAGTCATCCCCACCACAAACGCCATTAACGGCAGCTGAATGGTCTAAACTGACGTGACGTCACACTATCGCATACATACGATTGTTGTAAACGCGACACGCCTATCGATTGGTGGGGACAAATTAGGGAGGGGTTACTATTGTCGGTGCTTTTGATGTGGAGGGGACCCTTTTTCAATACACTGCACTGTGTCGATGTGTAAAACTTGTCTCCACTGCCACAGTCCACACTTGGCTCGTAGCTTAGCAACGGTTTGGACTTGTGAGAGTTTCAACGGCAGGGTCAACGGAAAATTTAAGCTTCAAGCTCTCATTATACTATCTTTGAAGCTCTTCTTATTGACATTACAGATTTACTTACACTCATACTTTGAGAAAAGATCAAAACACGCGCGTTCTATTTATTCCCAAATTTACCTGACGTTAAAAATTTGATAATATTCTTTAACTTTTGCCTAAAAACTTTTAAATAACGAAAGCGCTTACCAATATTTTATATTTATTTATTTTTGTAGACAGATTATTCTGCACAACTGTGGAAAAGTTCTTCAACTGAAAATTTAAACTGGTTTATCTTTAACAGATTGTTTAAAGCTGAAGTGCTGAGATCTTTTAAATTATCTGTTAACAGGTAGTAATTAATTACTAGATCGATAGTTTTATAATTTTATTATGACAGGACCTTTTGTTTCCCCTTTTGATCTTTTCTCGTAACAGGTAAGTAGCACTTGAAACTATTTTTGTGTAAATTCGTAGTACCTTTGACCCTCTTTTCTACAGGTCTAAATCTCAGCAGGGCCTCGAATAAATGAAAATTTCCAGGCCTAATCTTTTAGAAACTGACAAACAGTAAATCTTATAGACCTGTTATATATATTTATTTATTTATTGTAAATTATAGACGCGTCAACAACTTAGGTCATTAGCGTCTAGACCTGTTATACTATTGTCTCTATGCTCAAATGTCAATTTATTTTTTTATCAAAAATTAATTGAATATTAAATAAACCTTATCCTAAATCTTAAGCCACAGTCCTGCTAGGACGCGGGATTGCAGGCTAGCTATAATAGTATCCGTACTAATATTATAAATACGAAAGTGTGTTTATCTGTCTGTCTGTTTGTTATCTCTTCACGACTTTAACCACTAAATCGATTTCGACGAAAATCGGCAAAGAGATTCCTTGAAACCCTACAAAAAACATAGGCTATTTTTTATCCCGAAAAACTATTCCCGAAGGAGAGCATTCAAACCATGCATCCCCTTACTATATTAATTTTAATTAATTAATTGTAGATTATAGACGCGTCGACAACTCAGGTCATTTAGTGTCTTCAACACAACAAATAATCCATTTGTGTATTAGAATCCGCCAGCCGGCATACACAATCCGACTGGTACGAGCTTGAGTTCCTGAGAGCGCTAATTCCCAAAGAACATTGGGATGCAATTTGCGATAGCAACCATATTCCAATGTACCCCCTGGGGAACCCCCTACTATAGGTGCATACCTATATGGTGTTGGAAAGACAGGAGGTCGTGAATTTATGATGCGTTCTACGTTACCATAGTTACGCCTATGTATTTGTGTATTTTGAAAAACAGATTATTGCATTTTTACCTGTCAAAATAAGCACTAAATTCGAATAGCACACGGGCAAAGCCGGACCGGACAGCTATGGTAATTTATAATTATAAGTAATGATATATTAACCTGTGTTTGTAAATGTAACGCATGAATATAGTTGCAACTCGTAACTAGGCGAACGAGCGACATATGTCCTGTTATATAATATCAAATGTCAAATTATTTAAATATTATAAATAAGTAAACCGATTTATTTATTTATTGTAAATTATAGACGCGTCGACAACTTAGATCATTAGCGTATTGATTACATTAAATAACAAACACATTTAAAACTAAATGACATCATAAAACATCCATGAGCGGAGGCGGGATTCAAACCCACGACAGTTTGATTCAGAGGCCGCGACGCTATAAACCACTGGACCACACTGTCCTCAAGTAAACCGAAATTCGGTAAAAAAGTAAGGTGTTATAGACCAGGAATAAATCCTGTAGTGTTACTCTTCATTCATCAATTCCGTGACGTTAAGAATTAATTCCTGGTTTATATATAACCTTACTTTAACCGAATTAATTATAATGGACTTGAATATTAACGATAAACTGAAATTAATTAAAGCTTAAGCAACCGTCCTGCTGCGAGATGGGATACAGGTTAGTTATAGATAGTTAGATCCTGCTTCAAAATAAACATTGCATGTTCATGGATAAAAAATAACAATATTAAAAAAATGTCTAGATTTGATACGATATGATACCTCTCTACACTTGAATAATATTTCTAATTAGGCTAAGTTGGTACCTACCTCGGTTTACGGTTGGATCCACATCACGGTGGGTTGGTAGCTCGTGGTCTGTTATTCAGCTGCAATCAGAAATAAAAACATTATGGAACTCTCTTTAATTGGACATTATCATTAAACCTAGGTACACGAACATTTATAGTAAGAAACGGTACTTACACATTACAATAATCATATTTAATTAGATTGAACATGTCAAAATATAAATAATATAAAGCCCAATTTTTCATTTTACACGCAAAAAACGATTGTTCAAATTTACATCACCGTGAAATTTTCGTTTCGTGTAAAAATAGAATTATCGAAATAGATCCGCGTTATATTTTGATGATTTACTCTCAGATCAAAATTTAACAGTTTGTAGCGTCATTGATGGTGAAAAAAGTGAAGAAAGAAAAAAAATAAGTAATATATTAATTATTTTGAAATTATTTTTATTTAGAAAAAAAATACATGGCATATTTTAATAAAAAAATTATCGTTTTAAAACTTGTATCAAATTAATCTGTCAGTTGGTTAAATAATCCGTATTTTATTCTTTATGTAATGTCTTGTCCATTTATTTATTTATTGTAGATTATAGACGCGTCGACATCTAAGGTCATTAGCGTCTTTCAACTACACTAAATAACAACCAACTTAAAACCAAACAGCATCACAAAACATCCATGAGCGCAGGTGGGATTCGAACCCACTACAGTCCAGTCCAGAGGTTGCGGCGCCAAGCACGCTACCATCTAGGCTATAGTGCCCTCTATGTCTTGTCAAGTTGAATAATTAAAAAATTCTTAACATCTCTGTACAAAAAATATCAAAAAATAAAATTCAGTTATAGTCAAATATTTAAATCGTTCACACTATTTTTAACCGACTTCAAAAAAAGGAAGTTTCTCAATTCGACCGTATATATTTTTTATGTTTTATGTGGTTATGTTTTATGTATGTTCGCGGATAACTTCGTCGTTTATGAACCGACTTGAAAGGATATACTTTCAGATTAGGTCCCATAGAAATTTCATCAAAATCGGTTCAGTAGTAACGGCGTGTTATTCTTTAAGGTAAATGTCACTTTTTGACACTAGAAAGTAAAAAATAAAAAACTTTTTAACAAAAAAAAAACTCCTTCAAAAAGCCACTAAAAAGAGGAAAATAATAAAATTTTAAGATCTCTGCCAATTTAATAAAATATGAAGTCGGTTAAAAAGTATAGTACTTATCTATTATAGTGATTAATATCTTCTTTTTAACCGACTTCATATTTTATTAAATTGACGGAGACCTCAAAATTTCATTATTTTCCTCTTTTTATTGGCTTTTTGAAGGAGGTTTTTTTTTTGTTAAAAAGTTTTTTAATATAATTTTGATAGTTTAATTTTTTTAACATTCCTAAAAACTTTAGTATATTAATTTTAAACTGGAGTTTAAAATCCGATTAAAATTTGCACACCTGTTATTTCCATAAAAATAAATTTTACTTAAATCTGCATTAAAATCAATTTCTTGCAAATTTCACAGCCTATTGTTATAAATAATAAACAAAACCCAAGACCTTTCCTGCATTATTCAAATTATTTCAAATGATTTATTATATTTTGAAAAATGATTATTCAATATGTATACAAAAATACTTTCATTACTTGTATATATTTTAATAATTATTATAGTAATTAAAATATTAAAATAAATGCACGCCCTTGCACCGTAACAATAAAAAAATTCAATACCAAAAAAAAAAATCTAACAGATCACTGGTTATTAGCGCAATAATTAAAATATTTGGAAAGTCCGATGTTGTTAAAAAAAACAACAGCAATGTTCGTAACGCCAAATGTCAATAATAACTGTAATGATGATACCTCATTAATTATTTATAAATGAAGTAAAAATTAACAACCATATATTCACAGTTACTAATTTATTAATATTAATTCAAAAACGCTTACAACAAATTCCCATTACCGTGATTGTAAATCATAAATTTAAAAAAAAGAATATTTGGCTATATAGTATTTATTAATTCGCTAATAATTTTTGTAGTAATTTTTGAAGTTATACTTCTTTTGGCGCGTTATGAAAAAATGATGAGAGTGAATTTTTACGATGCGCGCGCATCGCATCACGAAAATTTAACAGGATGAAGTTGCAGCATTCATGATTTCCATAGTTACCATATAAACAAATATAATTAAATTTACTCCAGTCCTTTTATTATTTTATATTTCAATAAATTATTTGCATGCAAATTAAAAATTAGTTCTTAATCACGCCAAAGAAGCATAACTTCTAACGCGTGTACAATAAGTACACGCCCCCCAGGGGGGACATTGGGATGTAGTTGTTATCGCAATTGCATTCCAATGTTCTTTGGGAATTAGCGCTCCCAGGGACCCGAGCTCGTACCAGTCGGTTTGTGTATGCCGGCTGGCGGATTTTAATACACAAATATATTATATTTTGTTGTGTTAAAGACGCTAATGACCTGAGTTGTCGACGCGTCTATAATCTACAATAAATAAATAAATAAGTACACGCATCCATTTTTTTTGTATAAATGACAATATTGCGATACAAATGTCAATTTTTTTCATAATAATCATGAAACTAACGGTCAGAAAAAATGCTCCAAAATTATTGCATTCGATTCTGCATTTTTAGAGAACTTGAGAGTAAACATATGCCTACGAACTACATATTATATCGGGCATAGAACCAAGTCGATTTTAAGTCGCGAATCTATCCGATACAGTTCGTGGATCTTCGTTTGTTATCATGTTCTTTAGTGTTCCTTATGCAAAGGACTTATGCTCGATTGCACAAAAGCGTTGTCAAAAATTTGATTTGACAATGACCTTAGATTGTGATAATATAATTAGTTTTTTATACATGCAGGAGCAGTCTAATGTCGTTGTGAAACTCCCAGTCATGTAGAACATTAGATTATACTCTCACAAAAACAAATGATTGATCTACATAGAAAAACATCGTTTTTCAAGCTAAATTTTGATCAAAATGCGTATAAAAATGTCATTTCGAAGTGAAAATTGTACAAAAAATTATATTAAAGACTTATATACACAGTTTAAAAATACAGGTGAAGCTAATATAAGCGTGTTAAAAAATATCGTTACAATCGATAAATTATTTTTTGATCAGGATCGATTTAAAATTCTACAATACTTTTCTTATGGAGATTAATCTATTTTCTATCTGTTGGCCTGTCGCAGCATTCTAGCTCCTAAAATAATGAAATTGACATAGTAAATACATTATCTATAAGCTGAATGGCTCATACAACTGTTTTCTAACGTAATTGAATATTCTAAAAAAAACAAAGATTAAGAACGCACTATACAATTACGTAATTATTGAAAAGTGAAAACCTCCTTAGGCGTGTTAGGCACTCTTTGCCTGGGTACTGAAATAAAGTGAAGCGTTCGCAATCTGACCGTAAGAATTCGCAACCCTACTGACATACTTATATCATAAAAACGGAGTTGTATACTGTTGTATCAATAGCTCAGTTAGCACCGTGTTTGCGTTGCATGCATAGAGACCTGGGTTCGGAAACTGATGGCATCGTAGAGTTTTTGACGCATTTTTTTTCTAAATTCTACATGATATTTATTTATATATTTCTTAATTTTTGTTATATTCTTTCTTTAACAATAATTATAATTTTTTTGAAACCAAGGTGGAATTAATTAAAAATACAATTTTAGTATTTTGGTAATAAATTATTTTTAGTTCATAAATGCTCTATAATAGATGACACTAAAAATTACAAAATCTTAAGTTTTCACTTCTGTCGTGTGGTCATAAGCACACACCCATTTTTTTTCTAAAAGTTTTTTTTTTAATTTAACGAAGAAATTTGAGGTGATGAAAAATTAAGAACAAAATATATTTTCTAAATAAAAATATGAATATTAAGTTACAGTTGTTTAAAGAAAAAAAATGCAAATATATGAAAAATACCTACTATTTATCAAATTATCGTGGCATCCATTTAAATATATTAATTAATTCCACTACAAAAATGTATAATGATAAATGTGTGTAAAATATAGAATTTAAATAAATGAAATACTGTGTAAAAGTCAGTTATGAATTAAAAGAGACGAAAGTGGACAAAGCGTCCGCCGAAAAGGTGGTAAAGCTGCCCGCTGTATCTATTTTAATTTATGAGTGTTTAAAGTTTCTTAAAAATTACAGAAAAAATCTTTATTCAACATATGCACGCTTTTAGTATTTTTTCGTGTCTATTTAACGGATCTTAAATAGCTGTTTATTGACTGGTAACGTAATGATCCATTATGTAACGATTTTCAGTGCTATAATGAAAAACAGTTACATAATGAACCATTATGTAACTAGCCATTAATTCAATTAAAGTCTAAAACCATGCATGTTTTGAATAAAATATAGTGTGCAACGCATGTGCTAAAATCTTTATGCATCAGGCGCGATGTTTTCAGAACGCGATGCACACTCGCCAAGACTCGTGTGCGCTCGCCTACTACTTGGGCTGAAAACATCGCGCCTGACGTATAAAGATGTATTTAGCACACTATAGTTAGATACACAATATAATATAATATTCATAATTTCTTTATTCAACATTGATGAAGTTAGTATATTTTCAATGTTTGTAGCTCTTTCTCAGTTCTAGCGAAAATATACCTAAAGCAAGTTGGGGATTCTGCACGCGATTAAAGCTAAATTGTTGATCGCCGAACGGTGGCTAAACTATGAGAATATACACAGTAAAATGTTACCTATATGAAAGATTTGTTTCTCCGCCAAATCAAAATCTAAGCTAATAAATAGTAGAGATGATACAAAATATTAGGAACAGTTATTTTGGAACAGTTAATTCGAACGAGGAACAGATTGGAACAGTTGTCAGTTTAATAAAATACCTGTTCCGGGCTGTTTCAATGCTTCGACTGTTTCGAGTAACAGAACGGACATTCTTCTGCATTAAGAAACTGTTGGAATGAATCATATTATCATGTGCAAAAAACTAATCAGTTAAAATAATAATCTGGAGTCATGTAATATTTTTGTTTTTAGTTATTTTTGTTTTCATTTCTTTGTTGATTTTAAATAACGCTTTTTATTTAATGATAAAATCCATTTTTCGCTATTGATTTTCTGTAAAAGAATATTTTTAATATATTGTCGACAAATTTATTTTTTTTTTTAATAATTAGGTACCTTAAATTATTAAACTTGAATAATAGAATTAATTCACGAAAAAATACAAATAATATACACTTCATAATTTCAAATGTGTATACGTTGCATGTTAAGCTATTCCGAGAATGTCAAGGTTCCAACGTTGGAACTGTTAAAAAGTAACAGGTTTTTGGAACTGTTCCGTAAGCGAAACAGGAACGGAACGGAACTGTTATTAAAATATAACAGTTTGTACCACCTCTAATAAATAGATAAAACTGCCTTAGACCTAGAAATGTTTCATGGAACAGGTATTCAATTCTAATATATAGGTAGGTAACTGGAAAGAAAAGGGAAAAACCACACCGAAATTACCGTGGGAACAGGTAGAGAAAGTTATTCCAAAAATGATATTTTTATTACTCTGTTATTTATGATCCCTATTAGACCTAACAACATTTTGGAATAGATGTACATCTAGTTCCAATTTCTTAAACGATTATCTTGGATTATTCTTTTTGCTAAGTGGCCCCTGCAAATAAAATAATAAAATTTTTAATTGCACCACTATTTAACTTTTTCATGCTGCGTTTATCGTACAATTTTAACAGGCTGTTTTTTAATCGCGCTGTTAAATTTTGATTGCTACGTGTTCATTGGTTGCTGCATTTTCATTTTGGCAAATTGTTGATCGTTGCCATAGCAAACGTCATTTAAAAGCGTGATTAAAAAAGAAAATTGTACGATAAACTCAGATTAGTCTTCTGAATTGGGATGCACAATGGGTCCTTGTAGGCCCAAATGCAGTGGAAATCTTTTCATGTCCCAATAGACCAATTTTGCAGTTAGAGTAAGCGAGAGAGATAAAAACAACCCAGCTGCCACAACAATGCGCAGAACGAAACACGCACCGGTTCACTGTCTCCTCCAACACGAGCTGCGTTGTATTTATCTCTCTCTCTTCCTCTAACTGGATAGGTCTATTACTTTCGTTCTGCACCTTATTGTGACAGCTGCACTGTAAAAAATGGATGTAAAAATACTTTGAAAGTTAAAGTAGAATTCGCTCGATTTTTTAAGTGATTTTACATTATTATTTATTTTTACACAGAAAACTTTATAAAAACTTGGACTTTTACTGTCAAGTTAAGCAAATTTGTGATTTTTACATAAAGTAAATTAAAATTACATAATTTGTGTAATATTCCATTAAAGTGTGTAAAAATTACAAAATAAAATGTATAGTTACATATATAAAATGGATGAATACAAAACAAATTAATGTAAAATTGGTAACCACGCATGCGCAATGTGTTTTTATGGAATCTACGCGATGTGGCGATACCTGTTTGCGACGCCATTGTCTCTTTGTGTGCCTATTACCAGATTGATCGCTGGCTACAAATGGACCATCGATAATCTATGTAATCGGCCTTCTCATTTCTTACAGTGTGGGTTGTTTTTCTCTCACTTGCTCTAACCTGGATAAGTCTATTTCAATTAAGAATATCGATCTAATTTTTTATTGGATATATTCAGCCACTATCGAAAACAATAAAATAAGTCTGAGATAACAAATTTTGCATACACATATAAAACTGGGACACAAGAAGGATAGGCAATCAGGATACAAGGATCAGGACTACGGATGTGACCAAATTCGGCGGTCAAAACTAAAAAGAGGTCCGGAACACGGTAGGCAGGGAAGAGTAGGTATAAGACAAATATAATAATCTAATTGATTAATAATCTAATTTATTAATAATCTAATTGATTAATAATCTAATTGATTAATAATCTAATTGAAAGTAATATTCAATCCTACCCGTAAGATATAATATATTTATATGAATTGCTACTTATTTGGAATTTTAATTTAGCTAATGGATTATTTAAATATTGTATCAAAAGCTTTCATTATAAAATCATTCCGGTAGCAACTTTATAAATTAAACATTAACTAAAATATCAGTGTTGCCAATTAGACAAAATAGACATTATTCTACAGACTTTTTAGTTGTTAAAAACTGACAAAGCAAAGTAACCCTTGTCAGTTAATTTAACAAACTGTAAAATTAGTAATTTTTTATTTTTTCAAAATGTTTCATTCCGATCTTGTGTGTTGGAGTATTACCTACATTAGCGCATTAATAAATTAATTTTTTAACATTGGAAATGTTTATGTTCGTATATGGGGGTAAAGTTACGAGTTTTCGTTCAAGGCCAAAAGACAACGGTGTCGCGATCAAGTGAGGAGCAATCATGCAAAATTGAACAAGTGCAATTTTTTCGAAATGTGTTTTATATCATGTCTAGTTAATTGAGAGGTATTTGCGACGATCTGCGGTGTTATTTTTGAGCAAATGTTAATAAATACTGTAGAAAAATCCATTTAAAAGTTGAGTAATCAAGCAAAAGTGAACGCTTATATAACAGAAGAATAATAGGGTTATTCCTGACAAAACTAATGCATTGATAAATATTGTGTGTATAATAAACAGTTAATTATGTTTCATATATGCTGTTATCATTTCCAATGTCCTCGATGGTTGCAAGGATTGCGAAATCTGTGAATTTTTTATTAAAATTAAAATTTCTCACTTTTAAATTCGTTATCACACTTAGAAAAAAAGCACCATCGAACATAAGTTCAAATCGAAAACATTTCCAAACTTTACAAGGCATAAATATTCTGTATTTTCATCTTTTCAATTTTTGTTCTTTGTACTTTTGAAAAAATTGAACAAAATTTTATTTGAAGTCGATTTCTCCGCAAAAGAAAAATTAACCAAAACTTTTGATATATTATAGATTCGCTATATATATCCAGCCATAAACATGTTGTGCTGAGTTGGTAACAATGCGGTTTACTTTATAGTGTATATTTTATACGTTTGGTATCCCTGCCAACCGAACCAACTCCACTTCCTCCCGACACAAATCCACACACCGCCAGCAAGAGATCCATTGTGTGATATATTGACTTTTTATATTCCATATTTTCATGTTTCACGTCCGTATAATGTAAGTTAGATATGTATGGCCACACAGCAAAATCACTTAATTCGAATTTTTAGTAATTTTTAACACGCTTTTACTAGCTTCATTTCTAATGGATTAGGAAAGGGTAGTGAATTCAACAATTATGATGGCAGATAATATCAAGTATAAAAATTGGGAAAGGGCAGTGAATTCAACAATTAAGATGACAGATACCTAATATCAAGCATTAAAAAGTTCTGAAAATATTGAAAAATACCTTACTTTGTCAATTAGCATCGATAAATTAAGATTAATTAGCCAATTAATATTGTTGGGTAATAACTACATTAGATTTATAATTAAAGGATACAGGTATTTTTGGGACCCAAACAGTAGTACCTATATGTGTAGGTATGTCTTCAGTAGGTATATAGTAGTGTTAACCCAATTAATGTTAATAATTGAAGGAAGGTTTGGTTGAGGGTCAAAATTTTGACCCTCAACTAAACCTTCCTTCAATTATATGTGTAGGTATGGTTTGAAACTTAAGGGATTCAGCAAATTTATATCATGTCAATTGTGTTCATGACCTATTTATCAACATAATATAAGAAGTGAATGGATAATTAGATATACTACAAAGGACCTAAACGCTAATAATTATCATGAGCAGCTCTTGATAAAACTGTTAATTGGTATATGATAAGATCAATCGATTTAAAACCCTTTATATCCACACCATATTATTCACATAACAATTAGAGGTGAAAATAATAAATATCTCAGACAGCTAGGCTGTCATGATTTTTGAGCTATATCTAAGAAAAAATCAAATGACCACTATCGGGACTTGAACCCGAAACTCCCAGTTTCCGGCTAGGCGAGTTACCGATTTCTCCACAGTGCCCGAGAGTGGAAACCGATCCTCTCTTTTTAAATCGATTGATTTTATCATATAGGTACCAATTAATTACTGTCCACAGAAACTCAAAACGTTGTTTATCTATAGGTAAAACTGTTAAACCAAAAAATTTCAAATATCCTATTCATTTATAGCAAACATGGTAAAAATCAGAAGCTTTATGTTGTTTGATTGATTCTGAAATATGCTATTTTTTTAAAATACAAGCAAATATAATCTAGTCTATTTTTTCTTCATCTCTTTTTTGTTTTTTTTCTTTATTTTATTTATTGCAAATTATAGACGCGTCGACAGCTTAAGTCATTAGCGTCTTGATTACATTAAATATCATCTCACTGAAAACTAAATGACATCACAAAACATCCATGAGCGGAGGCGGGATTCGAATCCACGACAGTCTGATTCAGAGGTCGCGACGCTAACCACTGGACCACACTGCCCTCTTTTTCTCTTTAGTTTAATTATATAAATTACTGTATTATTTCCAGTATTGAATTTATTTTCTAAATACAGTACATTTTGACTGATTAGTGTCACTCGTATCTTGAATGTATGTTGTATAGATAAAAAAATCTTGCAACTTGATTTTAACCCTCTTCCAAATGTCCAATTGACGTGAAAATTTGCATTCGTATGTAGTTTTCATGACAATACAATATTCTGATCTTTTGGCTATAATAATATTTAAATAACAAGTTAAAAAATAAAAATAAAAAGCAAGTGGTGGAAGTTACGGTATGGATGGTGGGAAAACGTGTTCCCAGCTGTTTAAAATTTATATATTTTAATGACTTAATATTTGGAAATCAAATTTATAGTTTCAAAATAATCTTTAATGATCAACTTTTTGACACAAATTATGTTTACTTCAGAATCTTAATTTCTAATTTTTTAAGTTTCTAATGAAGACACAAAAGCTAAATCTGAAAATATAGAAAATATTACTGAAAATTCGACATACCTACGTGGTTTTGTCTTGTAGCCATCAATATGTACAAGTATATTCGCTATATATTATGCAATGTATAGCACGATCAAGTGATAAACTCTTAGATTTGACTTATTTAAAACATTTCTCAAACATATTAATTAAATTAAATCAAAATAATTACATGATCAACGTGGTGAACCTTGTTACTTGCGCTGTTAATATTGTCATTGTCTTTGATATGTATCTAAAGCTCGATTGTGAAGCTTAAAATATTTCGAAAATAAAGCTTCATTTGCATATCTACCATGTTGAAGAAAAAAAATTGGTGTGTGCTTATGACCATACGACAGAAGTGAAAACTTCAGATTTTCTAATTTTTGGTGTCATCTATAATTATAGCGCATTTATGAACTAAAAATAATTTATTACTAAAATACAAAAATTGTATTTTTAATTAATTCCGCCTTGGTTTCAAAAAAATTATAATTATTGTCAAAGAAAGAATATAACAAAAATAAAAAAATATATAAATAAATATCATGTAGAATTTAGAAAAAAAAAGCGCCAAAATAGTTTAAGAAACCCTTCAGTAAATTATTTAAAATCGATAATTATTTAATACAAATAATTTCACGATTAATACATAGACAAAAATTGTGTGATCAAAAGCATTCTTCTTATTTATTATTTATTGTAAATTATAGACGCGTCTACAGCTCAGGTCATTAGCGTCTTGATTACATTAAATAACAATTAACTTAAAACTAAATGACATCACAAAACAACCACGAGCGGAGGCGGGATTCGAACCCACGATAGTCTGATCCAGAGGCCGCGGCGCTAACCACTGCACCACACTGTCCTCAGCATTCTTCTTAATAAAGCAATTATATACAGTTTGAATATTGAAATATAAATTTTGATAGGTAGGTGATAATTTTTACAATATTTTAAAGTATAAAAAAATATTATTGTAATTTTATTTGTATGTGACGCAATTTAGGTTGTTTTTTATGCCATTTTGAATAAGATTATTTTCTATTTATATTTTTATTTTTATCAATAGAAACATTATTTTAATTTATTTATATACTTTTTAAAGCGTATATTAATTAGTTGTATTAGCGCCACAAACATAGATATATTAATACCTACATGTTAAAATGCATTCTCTTAACCCGACAAAAAATACCAAACTGACCAATTGAATTATTAATCAAAACTGACCTATAGCCATTATCGAGTGATGTTTGCACAAACAAACATGCAAAAATTCTGGAAGCATGTTCTCTTTAGGGTATCATGCAAAATAACAAAAAAGTCTCAAGAAAACGACAGACAGAAATTTCGTTACTGTTTTAAAATATTATTTTATTAGGTACCTATTGATTTATACGAAAAATGTTTTCTTTAAGAAAATCGCCAAGCTATTTATCTGTTTATCTGATCGCAGTGTACAAAATAAAACTACTGTTCAAGTTTCCTATTCGATACAAAAGTAGAAGCAGAAACGTCGCAAAGTTTTCTACGTGGAGGCAGTAAAAGAATTATATTGTTGTGACAGTTTTTATTTAGATCTCTAAAATGGACATAATATTGTTGAAAAATAGATATCAAAACTTTGGTAATATTTCAAAAATCCTTATGTTTTATACTTGGAAGTCGGCAACTTTATTACGCAACAATATTTTATTTTAAATATACAAGTTTCGCATAAAAGTACAAAACAATATGCAATTATAAACACATTGTTTGCCATCGAACAAGTTTGATTTATAAATAGGCAGCATGTCCAGAAAAAAAAATTCGACTGATGATCAGTCCTATACTTCCCACCTAGTAAATATTTGCAAAAAATAAACACTCTTTTTTTATTCTTTGAAAAAAAGCATGGCCCTCTTTTTTGCTTAGTGATCTGATGGCTAGCTTAATATAGCAAAAATCATGGTTACCTACCTTAATTTACGTACAATTTTCTTTTTTTAGTAAAATATTTTTTTTCTTGAAAACTATACATTTTACATTTTTTTCATATTATAACATCTAGAATTCATTTATATTTTTTTAACCTAAGTTAATACGTGACATTGAGAACGTTTTTTTTAATATCTCAGGATCCACTAAACCGATTTGACTCAAAATCTAATCAGATCTAAGTTAAAGGCTGATAAACACAATAGAACAATCAGCATGTCCGTATGTTGTTCCGTTTTTACGATATCGAAGGCGAAAAATTGACTACACACACATACACACATCAGTCAGAAAAGATTTTAAACGATTGCTAGGGTCTCAAAACGTGAAGATCTGTTAAAATCTCGAAATATTTTTTTCGGACTAAATCCATTAGGTACTTCCCTACCATAGTAGAGGTGGGAAGTAAAAATTAAATTAATAAACGACCGAGTGCGTTTCGAGCCACGCAAAGAGTAGGGTTCCGTACTATGGAAGTTATGCTAAACCTAGAATTTTGATAAAATAAATAAAATAAGAACACATTCATAATCTACTTAAAAGGCCCTTTTCCACGATAAATAAATAAATAAATACCCCACAAGAATAGGGTCAAAAAAACATTTTTTTTTGTTTGCTTCCCGTTTGCATGTATGGGCGCTTTCTTTTTTTCTGTTTTTAGTATTTGTTGATTAGAAGATATGAGTGATACTTAACATGAATTACAACTTTATTGGTAATGGCGTTGTCAAGATAGACCTGGTAACAAAATAGGTCTAAAAATTGCAACTTTGACGGTCTCTACAACCTATAATTTTGATAAAATAAATAAAATTAAATACATTCATAATTTACCCAAACTGCCCTTTTCAACGATACCCCACAAGAATAGGCATAAAAAAAATTTTTGACCCCCGTTTGCATGTTTGAGCGTCCCCCTTAAATAAACCTTTTTAACCATTTGTTGTTCTTTCCGTCTTTAGGCCGCGGTAATACATATTATATGTGAATTTCAAGTCCATATTATCTCCTTTCGTTTAGAAGTTAGAGGCCTGTAACAGACAGACAGACATCGTTGGCACAACAATAGGGTTCCTTTCTGGTACGGAACCTTAAAAATTCAAAAAATTAAGAACCCTGACACAAAAGAAAGCAAACCTTTAAAAAGTGAGAAAATAATTAATATCCCTATTAAAGCGTTTAGGATGGCTCAACATCTTTTTACAAGCTTTTATTTAACTTGCAATGTAGATATGTTAGTTTGTGTGTTTGTTTGTGTGTTGGTTTGTTTGTTTAGGTCAAAACATGCAAGTCAATTTTGAACGACTTCCACGTATCCGATCAATTGGAAATTTTGTACACATATGTATTCCTCGATGACAATATACATGAATAAATCGTTTTTAGAAATAAATTCAACCCCTAAGGGCCAAGGGGTTCAAACGGGGATGTAAGGTTTTTTTGACTAATCAACGCTCAGGCCAAATCGCTGAAGCTAGAGACTTGAAATTTGGACAGTTGATTTCTTTTCTGACGTAAGCGTCCACTAAGAAAGGATTTCTCGAAATTCAACCCATACGGGTGTCAAAGGGGGGTAAAATTTTGAAAGATTAAAATGAACAAAATAAAATATTAGTAAAAAAAACTTTTTAGAGACAAGCTTTTATTGAAATTTACTAAAAAGGAAAAAATAATAATTAATAATTTTGGTTCATAATTATTATAAAAGCGGGGGCCAGGGCCGTAGCTATAGAGCTGAATTCAAGATAGGGCACTTAAAGTTTAAAGTAGAGCTGAAGCCCTAGCTACGGCCCTGGCGGGGGCTGCGACTAATAAACTATCATAGAGATTACAACCCCCGCTTTTATAATAATTAAATTAAATTAAATATTATTTTTTTCCTTTTTAGTACATTTCAATAAAAGCTTGTTTTTAAAAAGTTTTTTTTACTAATATTTTTTATTTAAAAAACCTTTTAGTAGAGGCGCGATGACGTACAGTCACTATAGTGAAAGTCTGATCAAAATTATTGGTTTCAAGGTTTTTGGTTTAATCCGGAACACAGACTGTTAAGTGGGTGTGTAAAACCCAAGTCTATTCTCCTTTAAAATACTGCAGTGCTTTCAAAAACTCAAATTTCACTGCAGACAAAATTATATCTATTTATTCGTTCACATCGACATAATAACGATATTGAAAGTAACGGTAGAGTGACAGTGTCTATGCTGGTATTTGAACCCAGTACTTGAAGAAGGGTTGACCGGTCAAGGTTTTACGTTGTTATATATTGAAAATATAACACATCAATGCATATGGGCGAATAATACCAAAGGTAGACCCATATACGAACCCTGCATGGGGTGACAAGAAGCAAGGTTATGTCATTTACAAAGGAAGATTCAGTGACGTCTCGTTAGAATCTTTAATATCAAATACGATCGACACTTACGACGTAGGACTGCGTCTATGTCCACGGGTTTACGCCAGTCACTTCGACTTAAGGTACGTGCAGTACGCAGCTGGGATTCTAGATGGTAGCATGTATGGTAGATGGTGGCTGAAATTATAAGCGCTTATAGGTTTGCACAACGAAGCTTCGATACTAGCATTGATACAAGCTTAAATCACGTTTGAAATGTCAGATAGCGAAGACGAATATTCGTGTTCTTCTGCTACAAAGTGGTATATTTTAAATACAAATTTGGGTAGGAACTATCATGTCCACCGTATTAATAGAAAACGATCTAAACATCGCGAATTTCATCATTTATAATTAAGAATTAAAATTTTACCCAAACCTATTTTTTGAATATTTATGTATGGAACCTAACACTTTTAAATACGTCTTAGAAAAAACTCAAAACAAATTAAATAAAAACTGTCAAAATTTCATTTATTAAACTAGTCACATCCATTGCGAAACTTGTAACGGCCATTTGACAGTTGTCACACGTTGATTGTAGTAGTCAGCGCGCTGAGGTGAGAAACATTCTTGAATGTAGCAGCTCTTGTAACAGCGCTTATACCTGCTACACTCACTGCTTCGTTGTGTACGCTCACATATATACCTAACAATGCATTAATTTAAGCAAGCCCTGCTAAGATCTACGCTACCATCTAGAATCCCAGCTCCATACTGCACGTACCTTTACTCACGTTACGCTTTATTGGATACACGAAGAAACGTCGCGACTAGTAAATTTTGGTGCTTTATTACAACCGTCCAATTTTCCACGATTCTGACCTAATTTCATATCATGGACAAGAAAACAGAAAATCCTATTAAACTTTATTCTACTTTTTTCTTAATTGATAAATAAAAAAATCTGTCTATAATATAGACAGATTTTTTTATTTATCAATTAAGAAAGAGATAGAATAAAGTTTAATAGGACTTTCTGTTTTCTGTACAGCAATTTTGAATCATCAATAAAAAACATACTTTAATAATGAAAATCTTTAGCTCCTTGATGATTCAAAATTGCTGTAGACCAGTGGTTCCCAAAGTTGACTGGACCGCGACCCACCTAACAAAAACTTCCAAATTCGGGACTCACCTCTTGGCTGTCATGAAGAAAAAAGGGAGCATCACTATACATGAATGAAGGACTGTTCAAAGAAGAAAAAAACATTCAGTTACAATCGATAATTTTAATACTTAATTAAATATGTAGCCGGTCGGTCGATATATCGTCCTATTTTTCAGGACCCATCCAATATTCGCTCGCGACCCACCAGTGGGTCGTGACCCATAGTTTGGGAAATGCTGCTGTACATGATTTGGAGTGAGATAAATACATTTTCGGAATTGATTTTTATCCTATACTAATGTAATTTTACATGTTAATGTTAATTAATAAATATTAGCACGCTCGGCCAGATATTAAATTTATCAAAAGAGTAATTTAGTTTCGTACGCCACTGTCTACGCACGTATTGTGTAAGCATGAAGACGCGACAATGTCATACGATCCAAAAGGTGTGTGTCTGTTGAAGAAAATAACTTGGGACTCAATACCGATCCTTGGTTAACGCCAATGTTCCACAGGACGGTTCAAAATACACATACTACATATGCTGAGTTTATCGTACAATTTTAACAGGCTGTTTTTTTAATCGTATGCTGTTGATTGCTACGTGTTCATAGGTTGCTGCATTTTTAACCGTCATTTAACAGCGCGATTAAAAAATAAAATTGTACGATAAACCCAGCAATATAGTTTTTGTTTTATCTAAAACTAAAAAAAATTTTATTATAAAAGACATATTTCATAATAATTTTATTTTGTTATTCAAGTCATTTAGGGTTAAAATTGCTTAATAAATGTCCTAAAATGCTTCTTTAACAGAACTACAACCATTGAAAGTTGAAGTGCTAAAATATAAAAAACATCGGTCTTTAATTTTATTAGTAATTAGTTTTAATTAATTTTCAGATATATGTTTATCAAGCAACTCTAAATGACTTAAATAACACGCCCTTATGCTATGAACCTCGTCATGGGATACCTTGTACCTATATTTAAAAATTAAGACCTCCTTAAACACATTAAAATTTAATTTAATGTCGCTATTCGAGAGAAGCGATTCCAAATCTGTTGTTAATAAAAAATCGTCCTGTAAACGCATGTGTATTGTACGCAATCCAGGATGAGACCGGAGTCCGGATTCTGACAGATAACACCGGGACAACAACAACGGTATACGGACTATAGTGATGGCACCCTTACTTTTCATTCAATACCATCACACACTGTGATTCCCCTCATCTCTGTTGTCTGTTTGGGTTTTATGTACTATACTCTCTCTCTGTGCACTGTATACTCTATATTGTATATTTCTATGTATAGAATGGGACACTACATCGCTCTAAAGCTGTTCTCAAACGAAACACACTTTTTTAACATGCTTATATTAGCTTCACCTGTATGTTTGCGTGCTTGCGTGCTTGCTTGCTTGCTTGTTTGTCAGTTTGTAACCGACTTCTTTGAATTTGATTTTGACCAACTTTGAACGGTCAGATTTAGTTTAAACTTTGTCAACTTATCAAGGACCGACGACAATACAATAATTCAATAAGTTTGTCCCATTATCCTGACCAGGATCTCCAGGACTAAAAAAAAAAGCAAAAAACTTCAGATTGAACTGAAACTTTGCACACTTATCAAGGACCGATGACAATACAATAATTCCATAAGTTTGTCCCATTATCCTGACCAGGATCTCCAGGACTAAAAATCAAAAATAAATTATAATTTAAAAAAACTAAAAAACACGCTTTAATGAACTAAAAAGTAAAAAATAATTAATTTTATTGTAAAAAAGCGTGGGGTAGTATGAAAATATGATACAAAGCACCCCACGCTTTTTTACAATAAAATTAATTATTTTTTACCTTTTAGTTCATTAAAGCGTGTTTTTTAATTTTTTTAAATTATAATTTATTATATCCGACACATAAAAAATGTAAACTGTACACGCAACTTTGCAAACAATGTTTGTCAATAGACCTTCTCATCGACGAACATTTTTTTCTGCGCATGTGCTCAATTTCGCCATGTTTTTCAAAGACTTGTCATATTGACAGAATATGGCAAGTGATTGATTTCGAAAATAGTAATCTATATATATAAAAGAAAGTCGTGTTAGTTAGTTAGTTAGTTACACCATTTATAACTCGAGAACGGCTGGACCGATTTTCATGATCTTTTATTTTTTGGATTTGTCTCCGCCCCGGTTAACAGAATAACTATTAAAACATCAGAAAAATTCACCCAGGAGCGAACGAGCGAAGCGAGTGAGTAATGTAATTATAATATTCAAGCGAACGAGCGAAGCGAGTGAGTAGTGTACTGCAGTCCGGGCGAAGCCGGGCCGGGCCGCTAGTAGTAAATAAATAAGATATATTTTTTAAAGAAGTGGTACAACACCCTAGAAAAATATTTGAGTACTTTTAAAGATAAACTTTTTACGATAAACAATTCATGACAGGTAGGGTTCTAACCTTTCAACCAATTTTCGTTTACTTCCACCAGTTTTCCGGCCGTGGAACTTCAACCACCGTCCCAATTTAGCACAAATATGTTCTTCCACTGTTTTGTGCACTACTTTAGCACCGTCAGTAACGTTTTTATCTAAATTAACATTGAAAAACGGTTCTGACCTAGTCATTGCGTCAAAAAGAGTACGAAAAGCGTACGAAACTTTTGAAAGGCGCTATCATAACCATGGCGACGGCGCTTGCGCGTAACTACTGGTGAAAAGGTCTATACGAGAATGCTACTAATCGTTAGTTTGATGTCACACTAGAAGATATTTAGGTAATTATTTTAAGGTTAAGTTACAATGTTTTTCGTAATTTGAAATTTTTGAAATCAAATTAATTTTATTGTATTTTGTTTGTACAGTATACAGTTTGTACAGTTTGTAAACATTTGGTTCCAAAAGTTTGATGAATAACGAAAAAATAATTTTTGGTGGTCAGTCATGCTCTGTTACATCACAGATTTTTTTCCGAAAAAAATCTTTCTAAAAAAACTAATTATGTACAACTTAAAATGTTTCGCTTTCACTTAAAAATCAAACTTTGAAAATTAAATCATTGTTTTTATTGAATAAAAAATTAGTTATGATGAAATCTGATAACGTCAGTGTCAAAAAAAATAACAGCATGTTATTTTTCGATAATACTTTTCACAGTTAGAAAATCTAGACCCAAATCAGAAATATTACAACTTAAAGTAACAAAATAAAGACATAAATCTATTTATTTTTATGGCACTGGTAAATCTATAACAGTATTTAGTAAGTACCCTTAGTAATCCAACAAAAGGTAAATAAGACTTTAATATCGTAAGTTCATTTCGTTATGTCACTATCAGTCCATAAAACTGAAACCGAGTTTCGTACTGTAGTATATTTAATAACATGAGCAATATTTTTGTTTTATTTGTTTCATTAGGGTGCCAGACACGTAATCCAAACAAATAGTACCTACCTGATACATTTTTAGAATGTTGGGTCTCCAAGTCACTATATGAATATTACGAAGTTTTGGAAATACCTTGTATTATGTCCGTCTTGTGACTTCTTGTGAATGTACACTACACGCTTCAGCAACGAGTTGCCATCTTCAGGTGTGGTTAATTATTTTTTAAAAAACACACACTGAGTATTCGTAACACTATATAATATTATGATGCTATGCACTGTGTATTATGTCGTGGATTGTGAAGTACTGATTTAAATTTCGAAATTTTATGATTTATATAGTAGGTAGATAAAATGGAAATGTGAGTGTGTGTGTGTATGTATGTAGACGATTACTGAGTATTGGGTGTTTGTGTGTTGTTAATTATTGTATAGTATAATATGTTCGATTAATGTCAAACTAACACTAAAATCGAACATATTATACGACACAATATTTAACAACACACAAACGCCCAATACTCAGTAATCGTCTACCTACATAATAATGTCATGTTTTGGGCCAATGATGTTAGTCTCTTGAAAGTAAAATGATTTATTTTACCAACTTCAATTTAATATTGTGAAGGTTGTTTTAAGTGCTGACAAAAAATCCAACAGCATTATTTAAGTTACACGGAGGTCATTCCAATGATTTAATAAAAAAGTCGTTTATATATTATTTTATTTTTATTGGCACAGTGGCATGTTGTTTGGCTCTGTTCTTCTTGCTACTTTTCTATACTTAAAAATTAAAAGCTGAGCTGTGTGTATAAACTAAAATTTAAAAAATAAAGAATAGAAATGCACTGCGATGAAAAGTCGATTGGTTGGACACCAGCTTTCTAGTTTCAATGAAAAGAGGAGAGGACATGTTGAATATACGTTGTAATGCATTGTATTAGATCACGTACTTCAAATATACAGTGTCTCGAAAAACTTGTCAACAGTTGAATTAAAAATCAGTTTCGTTTCGAAATTTGATTTCACTATTTTTACAAGCTTTTATGTAACTTGCATTGTATGTTAGTTTGTTTTTGTCTTTGTTTGTTTAGGTCAAAACTTGCAAATCAATTTTGAACGACTTGCACGTATCCGATCGATTTGAAATTTTGTACACATATGTATTCCCGATGACAATACGTGAATAAATCGTTTTTAGAAATAAATTCAACCCCTAAGGGGTTCAAAGGGGGTTGTGGTGTTTTTTTGACTAATCAACGCTCAGGCCAAATCGCTGAAGCTAGAAACTTGAAATTTGGACAGTTGATTCCTTTTCTGACGTAAGCATCCTCTAAGAAAGGATTTCTCGAAATTCAACCCCTACGGGTATCAAAGTGCGGTAAAATTTTGAAAGACTAAAATGAACAAAATAAAATTTAAGTATTATTCACATGATATCTTTCGATCATAAACAGAACATTTTATGGAGCGTTAAACAGCCTACTAATATCAATAAATTCCATTAGAGCGTGTTGATAATCATACACTCTATCTTTTCAAACCAATACCTACTGTGAATAGACATAAATACATAAAAAAAAAATACGACTTTATATAGGAACAGATTTTCCTGTCCAACTTACAAGGCCAACTTGCCACACATTTCAAATTATTTGCATTAAAGTCAGACAATTCAGATTTTCCAATACTAGTCCACACTATTTAGTCCCTAGCATAAAGGGGAAAAATCAAATTTGATTCTACGTTGCTCCATAAATTTGTTCCATTGAGAGAAAAATGAAGACAAGTACTCTATTAATGGCACAAACATAATTTCTGTAAAATTTCAAAAAACGACAAAAAAATTTCTTTTGTTTATTTGCAGAGATTTGGAGTATTTGCTTGTTACCAATAGTGATGAGCAAAGCAAGACCAAGACCAAGACTTGGTCTTGGTCTTGCTGATTCAGTCTTGGTCTTGGTCTTGCTTATTTAGTCTTGGTCTTGGTCTTGCTCATTTTATCTGTCTTTTTTTAGTTTTTTACTTCTGAAGATCATCATACTTAGTTATAAATTAAAAATAATTCACAATCTATTATTAACTAAAAAAATACTTCATTTTATTAAAATGTTAAAAAATATTAAAATTACATCATTTTTAACACGCTTGTTCATTCGGTCTTGGTATTGGTCTTGCTAGTCTAATGATAGTCTTGGTCTTGGTCTTGCTTTTTCGCAAGACCAAGACCAAGACTGCAAAACCAAGACCAATTTTGCTCATCACTAGTTACCAAAAATAATGTTTGGTAATTTTCGAATGTTGCTAAAAAAAATGTGATACAAAATGTTTTTGAAAATTGCGAATAGAATGGACTATAGTAGTATTTTGGCAACGCGAACTATGTTTCCCTGTAGAGTGTAGACTATTTTTCTATTGTGTTTAAAGCATTCTGCAGGTAAGAATATTCAAAAGTTGACAGTGATAAATTACCTGACAATAGTTTTCACGCTATGCCTGACAAAAGACCTGCGAACCAAACGATATGTAAACAAACTAAACAGTGTTGTTTTTGTTAAATTGCGTGTCAAAATTTTTATAAAAATCACACGGAAATTGATATGTTTACGTTTTCAAAAATAAGCTTACTTCAAGTAGTTTTTTTTTAAATATTATTTTTAGATTTTTCTTTAAACATATTTCTTACAAAAAATAATGTTTATTTATGATATTTCCCTAAAAATAATATTTTTAAAATATGTTAAATTTCCAAAAGAAGCAAACATCCAAAACACCTTGTACATAATATATTTTTATACACACCACTCAAAAGCTCAATATTTTAATCCAAGCTTATTCAAGAAACGATTCACGGTTTAAAACTCAGCTCAAAGCTTTCGACACACCGTACTTTCACCGCCATCTCGGGAACAACACGCAAACTGCAAACAATTTAATCAATAAAAAACAACAGACGAACGGCGCGAATTTCATTTGTTCTAAAACAAATTCGAAACGAAAATAAACATAATACTTTTCAATTTTGCGAATTAGTGGAAAAAAATTCACAGATTTCGCAATCCTTGCAACCATCAAGGACATTGGAAATGATAACAGCATATACGAAACATAATTAACTGTTTATTATACACACAATATTTATCAATGCACTGTTTAGTTTTGTCAGGAATAACCCTATTATTCTTCTGTTATATACGCGTTCACTTTTACTTGATTACTTAACTTTTAAATGGATTTTTCTACAGTATTTATTAACATTTGCTCAAAAATAACACCGCAGATCGTCGCAAATACCTCTCAATTAACTAGACATGATATAAAACACATTTCGAAAAAATTGCACTTGTTCAATTTTGCATGATTGCTCCTCACTTGATCGCGACACCGTTGTCTTTTGGCCTTGAACGAAAACTCGTAACTCTGCTCCCATATACGAACATAAACATTTCCAATGTTAAAATCATTTATATACATTTTATAATATCGCGACTTTCGTTTGTTGTATAAAACAAATCAGAAACGAAAAAATCGACATTGAATTTCGTAATTAAATGGATAATAAACCATTTTACATATCTATGTTACAACAATATAAAAGAACGTGTCTATAAACATTTGAATAACAATAACAGAAGACTAATCGAATATAAAAACACTTGACAGTCGAAACGTAAACATTTATCTATTGTGTGTTGTTATACACACAGCACGCTCCGATCACAATAAATTATATAGGTAACTATTCACTGACGCACCTAAATATGATCCACCCTTAGTTTATTTGTTAGTTTCATTAACATAATTTAAAATAATTTCGAGTTGATTTAAAGTGGAGAGTTGTAACAACAAATTCGTCGCCCCTGTGTTGTTCACGTGTTGTCCATCTCTCTCTGTTTCGCTGTTTAAAGTGGATGCGGCCTGCTCAGATACTTTTAAGTTTTTCATATTTAAATTTAATGTTAATTTTGTGGTTGTAGGCTTTAGTGTCTAGGTGTTAACTAATTTGGATATTTAAAGGATCAATAATCGTAAAAACATAAAATTTGAATAATTATTTTTTTCGAGGACTCACATTAATATAAATATTTTTTTTGTAACACATATACGAAATGTACAATATTTCGTGATTTTCTAATTAACACGCTTATATTAGCTTCACCTGTATGTTTGCGTGCTTGCTTGCGGGCTTGTGTGCTTGCTTGTTTGTCAGTTTGTAACCGACTTCTTTGAACTTGATTTTGACCAACTTTGAACGGTCAGATTTAGTTTAAACTTTGCACACTTATCAATGACCGATGACAATACAATAATTCCATAAGTTTGTCCCATTATCCTGACCAGGATCTCCAGGACTAAAAAAAAAAAAGCAAAAAACTTCAGATTGAACTGAAACTTTGCACACTTATCAAGGACCGATTACAAAACAATAATTCCATAAGTTTGTCCCATTATCCTGACCAGGATCTCCAGGACTAAAAAGCAAAAATAAATTATAATTTAAAAAACTAAAAAACACGCTTTAATGAACTAAAAAGTAAAAAATAATTAATTTTATTGTAAAAAAGCGTGGGGTGCTTTGTATCATATTTTCATACTACCCCACGCTTTTTTACAATAAAATTAATTATTTTTTACTTTTTAATTCATTAAAGCGTGTTTTTTAGTTTTTTTAAATTATAATTTATTTTAAAATATATATATGTTTTAGTATCATCTATTAGCGCACCTATGAACTACAAATAACTTATTACCAACATACTACAAATACCTTTTTAATTAAGTTTTAGTGTCATCTATTAGCGCACTTGTGAACTACAAATAACTTATGACCAACATACTACAAATACCTTTTCAATTAAGTTTTAGTGTCATCTATTAGCGCACCTATGAACTACAAATAACTTATTACCCACATACTACAAGTACCTACCTTTTCAATTAAGTTTTAGTGTCATCTATTAGCGCACTTGTGAACTACAAAAAACTTATTACCAGCATACTACAATTACGTTTCCGTGTTTGAGCCGAGTAAACCCGATTCAGAGTCACCGACCCGAATCGTGACGGTTCACTTTCGTTCACTACTCAGGCAAAGTGCGCCTAAGGAAGTTTTCACTTCAATAATCATCGAACTGACCCAGTAGGTCCCGAGATAGAACTTATAATTATGGAAACGCGCGCTCCTCTGAGTCCTCTAGTCTAGATATACAAAATACCAGAAAAAAACACGCAAGAAAATGATATTACAGACAGAACTTTAGTTACAATTTATATGTATTGGGTAATTTGACATCAAACTTGAAGTTAGAATCGTGTCAGTAAATTTTACATAAAGCTATGTCGCGTCGGTTTGATTCTAAAAGGCTTTCAATTTGATGACGATTAATAATAATAATATGATGATTCGGTAATGCACAGAGCACACTATTATTTATTACGGTAATATGATCTTTGATCAAAGTCATGCTGTCTATTTGTGAATACATTTATTATAAAGTGTTGAAATAAACATTAGTTTAGGGTGACTAACTGATCACAATGTCACAGAACATAATATACAAAGCGTTCCATTATCATTTGAAGCTAATGTTTGATGATGATGATTATGTATAAAGCATGAAAAATCTTGCTGTTCTTGGGGCTATGTAAAGGGCCAATTGTACTATCTGAAGCAGCTGATCGCAAAATATTTAAAAATTAAAAAAAAATGGGTGTGTGCTTATGACCACACGACAGAAGTGAAAACTTCAGATTTTCTAATTTTAAAATATCTTATATATAAAATTCTCGTGTCGCGGTGTACGTTATTATACTCCTCCGAAACGGCTGGACCGATTTTGATGAAATTTTGTGTGCTTATCGGGTAGGGTGGAGAATCGGACAACATCTATTTTTCATCCCCCTAAATGTTAAGGGTGGTCCACCCCAAATTTTTTTTTTTTATTTTTTGGACAAAATTTTTTGTTTTAATTTTTTCATGATTCAGCATTGAAAAATACATACAACTCTAAATTTTCACCCTTATACGATCAACCCCTGATTTTTAATCGCGATTTTTATATTAAGCTTTAAAAAATACATATATGGCGAACGAGCGAAGCGAGTGAGTAGTGTATTATAATATTCAAGCGAACGAGCGAAGCGAGTGAGTAGGCGAAAATATTCAAGCGAACGAGCGAAGCGAGTGAGTAGGCGAAAATATTCAAGCGAACGAGCGAAGCGAGTGAGTAGGCGAAAATATTCAAGCGAACGAGCGAAGCGAGTGAGTACTGTATTAATAAAATTCAAACGAACGAGCGAAGCGAGTGAGTAATGTAATTATTCCTAGAAATTATTAACAACGTTTGCCGGATCAGCTATACTAAATATACGTGAGCGGAGTAATGGGTGACCGCTATTAAATCATAATTTCATACCACCCGAGCGAAGCCGGGACGGGTCCGCTAGTATACCTATATAATTTTGTAACCACACAGTTTAATCATAAATATATTAAAATCGGCCTATATCTACAATTAAATTTAATGAATAAAAAAATATATAAATAAATAAAATGTAGAAATTATATTTTTAATTTATTCCACCTTGGTTTCAAAAAAATTATAATTATTGTCAAAGAAAGAATATAACAAAAATAAAATTAGAAAACAAAACACCAAAAATTCTATGGTGCCATCAGGTTTCGAACCGAGGTTCCTATGCATACAACACGTTGCCAACTACGCTATCGGTGCAACTGTACTGCGTACCGTTTTTATGATATAAGTATGTCAGCCGCGTCACATTCGGATTGCGAACGCAAACGTGTGAATGCGAACAGTTCACTTTATTTCACTACCCAGGCAAAGAGTGCCTTACGCGCCTAAGGAAGTTTTCACTTAATAACTGGAGGCAAAAATCTTCCATTTTATAATGTGATTTCAATAAACAAGCAAGATATTTTGTTAAGTCTAAACTCCAAAAACTAATTTTACCGCTGAGAGATACAAAGAATTTCTGGTGTTCTCATTCAATTCAAAATTTTATCTCTGGCAATTTCTTTTTTTAAGAAGTCTTAGATCTTTTTCAAATTCATTATGTTTATTGAAAATAGCACACTGCAATTTCTGATTTATCAATTGAATATGCACGTGTACTTTTTTTAAGACCCCCAACTGCTAGGATTATTTGGACCTAGCACCAATTCATGTTTTCGATTTTTTATTTATTAACAATAAATTGAAAATTCAACCAGTGGTTTGTGGATTACTGATTAGAACCTGGGTCCTGGGGTTTTTTAATATATTATAGAGGAGCCACGGAAGCGCCATATAAATAACGGCCTTGCTATATGTTCGGCTAATCTCACTTAAAAAGACAGATTTTAAGAATTTTGAAAATAGCTTTCAAAGAATACCCTGTATATAATATAATGTATCACTATACCAGCTCTGTATTTAGACGAAAACGGACCTCGATCATTGAGAAAACAAGGACATTTTATCTGCACTCCCCTTAAGATAACTCGCTGAAGACGTAATCGATTATGCTTCTCCTTCATTACAATAGCAAGAGAGCTTTCCTTAATGCTGTTACAGTTTCAGTTACATGTATAATATTCTTTATGTTATATTTACATTTAAAATCGGAGGTTAGTGTTCTTTCAAGACGCAACTCAAGCTAAACAAAGAGGCTTGATGTGTGGGTAAAATAACACTGCTAAATTCGCATTGGGTGCCCTTAGAGATTAGGTACCAACAATTTTACAATAGTTTTTTTGTTATTAATTCAAATTGTTTGCAAATCTTATCATGTGTTCATTATGCAATTATGTGTCGAATGAAATTGGTCCGTAGTCGATATCATTATTTGTTCTCAAGATATGCGAGACGAAAACAAGTTCACGAACGTACGTATACATACGCACACACAGACATCTCTTTAAAAATTATGGATTCGAACTCTAGGGACCTTGAAATGTAGAGATACGTTAAAATTTTTCATTTGCAAAATCGGACCCATTACAATAACTTCCAATAAATATAAGATGTTCGGTGTGTTAGCACTCTCGCCTGCGGCTTTCGTGTCAACTTCATCCCTCGCGTCTTATACTTAATTGTACTAGATGTATAAACTGCTATTATTTATCAAGAAAAAATAACGCGGTGACTTTTCTCAGTGGTCCAAGTATACACCAACAGTTTTAAACATATAGCATGTTTAATTTATTGAAGTGGGAAAGATCGTCTCAAATTTGAAATTTAGATTTATCCCATATAAAGTTACATTTGTAGTACTGTATGTAAGTTGAATCACTAAAGTTTGTTAACAGAAACAGACAGACTAATAAAATCGTAATTGTCTGTATGTTCGGGCATCACGAAAAAACAATCAGACTGTTTTTCATAAAATTGAAGCACGTATATTTTTTTCTTAAAATTAAATCCCTTCTTTTTTACTCAAAATTCAACAAAACTGCATGATACAGGAAGAGTGCCACGTAACTTCAACTCATTAACATAATTTCTCTCATAGTCTCAAATAGATAGCGCAACTCTGTATAGGTTGTGGATTACAGACGCTCGACAGCTGAGGTCATTAGCGTGGCGATATTCTGTCTGGTCAATGTAAAAATTTATAAATTTTTTGTCAATTTCTAAAACAAATTTAACAATGCATGCCTATAAGTTAAATTATTGAAACCAAAAGTTAACAAATGCTGCAAGGGCCTGTGTGGCGAGAAAAGGTGTTGGTTTTTTAATCCTTATCATTTTGTGTCTGGCACATGGGATTAAATCCTTGAAGCCAGGGGAGAGGTTTAAAAAAAATTAACAACACTCTAAATTCTAACATTAACCATAAAGAATATTGCCATAAATACCATCTTTTTTATTTATTTATTGTAAATTATAGACGCATCGACAACTTAGGTCATTAGCGTCTTGTTTACATCATAAATAACAACTCACTAACTAAATAACATCACAAAACATCCATGAGCGGAGGCGGGATTCGAACCCACGACAGTGTGATCCAAAGGCCGCTACGCTAACCGTTAAACCACTCTGTTCTCCCCATCTTTTTTAATCCCCATTGGCTTCAAGAAATTAATCCCATGTGCCAGACACAAAATGATAAATCCCATCGTTCCAGCTCAACGTTATATAGAACCGAGTATAGGAACGACGCCCCTACGTAACTAAACTATCCAGGACTATGTTATAGTTGCTGGGATACCAGTTGACCGCACATTAGAAGAGAACCGTGCGGCTTCTTGCTAAAGTGCCTACGGTTGTGTTTACGGGTTGTGTATGTTAGCTACAGTTTAAGTTTAGGGATCATTACATAACTATTACATGATGTTACGTAACTGTGGTTACATATCATTATAATATTCCTTTGTACGTCTTAACTAACTTCAACTAGGATATGGGTTTACTTATAGGTAGTGCTCTCCAATTTCCTCAACTAATTTACTACTCGTTGTTGGCGTCGAATTCTCCACAAAGTTTACTTTATTTGGTCTAGAAGTTCTCTCAAATCAATATGTTTTAATAGTTGCATAAATTTTACACTTGTTTTGATATAATATAATGTATTCTTAAGGAAGAATACTAATTTTTCACATTAACAAATTTGATGGCAGCAAAAAAATTATTTTTTATAACTCCTACTTCTAAAGTTCAATATCCGAACACTGTGAGGCGGGCGTAAAGAGGCGTATTTTAGTCACCGTGCGTGAAAGTCCAAAGCGTGCGTAAAAGTACCGTCACAGTGCGTAAAAGTCTAAAGCGTGCGTAAAAATACAATCTCTACATCTTATAAATTCGAAATTTCCGCACTTTGTACAATACAAGCACTTATTGGCTATCGATCGATGTGTTTCTATATATAGTATCGCGCATACAAAGTCCACATCATGAGAGAGTAATGTTTTTAATGATTTGTACAAAAGTTAATAACTTTAATAAAAAAAAACTAAATCGTAACTTAGTCTGTAATTATAAAGTTCTAAGGACTATTTTATTTATTATAATATTTAACAAACATTTGATTTGCTATAAGATAAATAAAAGTGGATTTATTTCTTTCCATAACAACGAATACAATTATTTGTATTTAACGGTATTCACGGCATTTATCTGTACCCGCGATACAGACATACACATTTTTTTACTCAACTTCGCGGCTCTTTTACATACTTAAAAATGTATAAATATTATTGATTTTAAAGGACCGCGCTATTTTCAAAAGTTTTAGCTATGTCCTACAGAAAACAACACAAATTCAATAAATACATTTTGAATAAACACGAAAATAAGAAATGGCGTTTCATCTGGAGGATATATAAATTTAACATCAATAATTACGTCCGGAATTAATCTGCATCATTAATAAAACTTTTTACTAAATATTAATCAAAATTTCTTTCAAAAAATTAAAGACCACACAGAATTCTTGGACAAGGTGCAACATCAAATTATTAGTCTCTTAATTTGCTACGACACGAATGACGGCATTATTTAGTTACTAACTACACCGTCAGTGGAATGTGGCGTTGCTATCGGGTAACCGCACACAAATTGGGGTTGTGCTGCCAAAGTTGGCACGTTTCTATAATATATGGTTGTAAGGGTTGACCTTAATGTTGAATTATTTAACATGTCGGAACTTTCAAATTTATACCAATTTAAAATAACCAATAACCAAAACGCAGAAAAATTAAATTTCGTCAAAAATCGCATTTTTTCAAAAAAGTATGCCTTTAAAAAATCATAAAAAATTCTACTTTGTTATAAAAAATACACGCTGACATCAATGATCCATGATTGCAATTTCTGTATCTCTTTTAGTTTTGCATGTTAAAAGGATTTTTTTTAATTTATTTTAATTTTTGTGAAATTTTGAATACTTTGAAACCAGTCTGTCTTTTAAGAAACATGCTTCCATTGTTCACATTAAATTGATTGTAAAATTTTGTCAACTGTCATAAATTTAAAAAATCTTCGACACGTTTCAGGGTTACCAGTTTTTAAAACAAGCCGTGAGGTGGGTCGTTTATTAGGACTAAAGTGCGACCCTTGAGGTCCACACGACGAACTTCCCAGTTTGATAAATATTTAATAATAATAATTAAATTAGATATTACACAGAAAAGTAATCATTTTAATCATTAAAACATAATTATTATTTATTTTTAACAATAATAAAAAAAAAACGGCTGAACCGATTTTTATAAAATGTATGTCAGATCAAAATGACGTTAACACGCCTCGATTGACACCCTTACGAAGTCGATATAATTTTTTATTCGCGAGATATTGTGTAAAATCTACTTTTTTGGAGTCTATTTGGTTAAGAAAACAGAGCGGCTAAACCGATTTTGAAAAAATTTCATTCAGATCATATTTACGTTAATACGCGTCGATTGCCACCCTAACGTAGTCGATATCATTTTTCATTCACGAGATTTCGTCTTAGAAAGAAATAGACACATACGTACACACACACACACACAGACATCTTTCTAAAAATAGTGTAAAAATAGTGTAGTGACCTTGAAACACAAAAATTTGTTATACATTTTGATTTCGATTTTCGGACCCATTACAATAACTTCCAATGGGAAGTTAATAATAAAAATATTATCAAGATTACGGTCCAATTATAAACAGTGGTAGAATATTCCCACAGTATGCTATGAACCATATTTTATTATTCATAAGCAGAATTATCGATTGATACTTCAGACAATCTGATAGAGTAACTAACTATACTGTATAATAGTAACCAGTAACTGTGGGGGCATCATTGCCTTCACGATACTACATACGATGTTTTGTACACGACTTGTCATGATCAATTGTAATAAATACTTTTTGTACACTGCTAACTCACTAAAAGTATACTACTAATTTTACGACGCTCTCTAGAGATGTGTCGTTCACGCTGGACCCGTTCACTGTGAACGGGTCCAATAAGTGAACGATTATGAACGAATCTGAATTCAGTTCCCAACCGGATCTGGTTCAGTTTGCAGGTAAATGGTAAACCCGTACCTACCAACTCCGAGACCGACTGACTGACGAACGATGAACGAAATTGATAGGTCCTTATCAGGTAAGAAATAAAGTTTAAAACTACCAGTACATTCTATTCTTACACTATAAAGTTTTGTGTGTTTTTCTATAAATGTGGCATGTAGAATATATCCAGATCTTTATTTTGATTTGAAAATTTTGAGTTTTTTTTTTAAATAAATGTGACATTAATGTAGGTATCTACATTGAATGAATATTATATGAATTTTGTTATTATTAATAATAAATAAACGCGCGTTAAAATTAATAAAATAAATACGATAATCAAAAATCATCATTCATCACATTTAGAAGACCAAATCACCGAATCCTGTAACAGGCTGTTTATAAAAAACTGATGTGTGTGGAGTCGACCGATTTCGTTCTATCGTTCCAACCGACTTACCCGACGGGGAAATCTGTTAAAAAAGAACGAGGTGTATGGGGGCCTTAACACAATGTACGTAAAAGGAATTTCGGTAGCGCATACTCACATAGAGATCATGGAGCTACTGGATCACCTGATCCGTTCAATCAGACCCGTTCATTAGGTGAACGAGATCCAATTGGAACGAATCTTCGTTGTGACCCGGACCGCCCATCTCTAACGCTCTCCTACCAATAATACGCGCTACGACTACGTTTTCAGCTGGTACAGAGCATAAAATAAAATATAAAGTAGGCGGCACTAGTGCCGCCTAGTGAAGAGTTTGTGCCGCCTAGTGACAGTCGGTTGTGCCGCCTAGTGAAAGTCGGTTGTGCCGGCGGCACAAGAGTTAGAATTTTAATTTTTCGGCTGCAGTCTACACAGTACAGTATGAGGGGTATACGCGTTTATATAGAGTTGCATTACTTATTGCATTCTTTTTGTAGTGTCTTGCTTTTTGAACACGTTTTTATTAGCTTCACTTGTATGTTTGCTTGCTTGTTTGTCAGTTTGTAACCGACTTCTTTGAACTTGATTTTGACCAACTTTGAACGGTCAGATTTAGTTTAAACATTGTCGACTTATCAAGGACCGACGACAATACCATAATTCAATAAGTTTGTCCCATTATCCTGACCAGGATCTCCAGGACTAAAAAAAAAAGCAAAAAACTTCAGATTGAACTGAAACTTTGCACACTTATTAAGGACCGATGACAATACAATAATTCAATAAGTTTGTCCCATTATCCTGACCAGGATCTCCAGGACTAAAAAAAAGCAAAAAACTTCAGATTGAACTGAAACTTTGCACACTTATCAAGGACCGATTACAATACAATAATTCCATAACTTTGTCTCATTATCCTGACCAGGATGTCCAGGACTAAAAAAAAAGCAAAAAACTTCAGATTGAACTGAAACTTTGCACACTTATCAAGGACCGATTACAATACAATAATTCCATAAGTTTGTCTCATTATCCTGACCAGGATCTCCAGGACTAAAAAGCAAAAATAAATTATAATTTAAAAAAACTAAAAAACACGCTTTAATGAACTAAAAAGTAAAAAATTATTAATTTTATTGTAAAAAAGCGTGGGGTGCTTTGTATCATATTTTCATACTACCCCACGCTTTTTTACAATAAAATTAATTATTTTTTACTTTTTAGTTCATTAAAGCGTGTTTTTTAGTTTTTTTAAATTGTAATTTATTACTGTTTTGCAGGTTAAGATTGGACATAAAAGATGAGGTGTTTTTCTGAGGCGTATATCTTCAAAAAAGTCGCAAAAATAGTAGTATTTCATTTTCATATATTTTTGTTTATAGAACAATTAATTGCGATGATTCCATTGAGTATAAGCAAACATCCGTATCGCTTCTAATTTAGAAGTTACGGCCATTCCTACATTTTTTTTACAAACAAAAACATAGGTACCCACCTATATATTTATCACTAAATTCTAAATTCTTGTAAATTTCAGACATAATAAAAGAAGTCAATACCAAACGTTGTTTTTGTTTTATTTTCACGAATTTGGCAAATTATAAGTAATAGGTATGCATATATAAATTTAAAATTTAAATATTTTGTTGATCCTATAAAAATAAGACAAAAATTCGAACCGTATTTTGCTCTATAAAACAGTGTCCAAGTAAACAGTGCTACAGTGCAGTTCGTCTCGACTCGACATCTATAATTCAGCCTTAAATTGCCAGAGGCGTACTTTGTATGGATCATAATTACTATACATGTGTGTCCGTCGTGATGCATGCATAGGGCATCGACGAAGAAATTAAAGAATACTCGCTCTTCATCTAAAGACATACTTCTCTAGATGAAGAGTGAGTAATCTTTTGGAAACTTCGAAGAATGAAAATAAGTTAAACGCAATCTCGAATTTAGGGACAACAGATGAATAAAAAGTTTATAAACTAATAAATTAAAAAAAACAATAATAACATTAATTAAATGACGCTACTAAACAAAATCTAGGGTACAGGAAAACAGAAAATAAAAATGAGACGTAACTCGCAAGATAAAAATTATTCAAGATCGTTAAAGTGGATTGAAATAAGGAAAATAAAAGTAATTTTGTGATCAAGGAATCACAAAAAACAGAGAGTTAAATAATTAAATCTCAGACGTAAGATAAGAAAAATTTGGGAAAAAACGAAATAATAATCATAGCGAAATAAAGAAGAAACAAAATTAAATCAAGACGTCAAGGTTTTGTTACGGAAGTTGACAATCATAAAACTTCAAAAAACTTTGATTGCCTTTTATATTAATCAACCTTCAATTAATGCTTTAGTCACTGAGACATCGAAAATATTTATTTTTACAAGCTTTTATTTAACTTGCAATGTATGTTAGTGTGTTTGTTGGTTTGTGTATTTGTTTAGGTCAAATCTTGCAAGTAAATTTTGAACGACGTCCAAGTATCCGATCGATTTGAAATTTTGTACACATATGTATTCCCGATGACAATACATGAATAAATCATTTTTAGAAATAAATTCAACCCCTAAGGGGTTCAAACGGGGATAAAGGGTTTTTTTGAGTAATCAACGCCCACGCCAAATCGCTGAAGCTAGAAACTTGAAGTTTGGACAAAATAAATATAAGTAAAAAAAACTTTTTAGAGACAAGCTTTTATTTAAATGCACTAAAAAGGAAAAAATAATTTTTAATAATTTAGATTCATAATTATAAAAAGGTGGGTCGTGAATATAATAGTTTATTAGTCACGACCCACGCTTTTATAATTAGGAACCTAAATAATTTATTAAAAATTATTTTTTCTTTTTAGTGCATTTAAATAAAAGCTTGTCTCTAAAAAGTTTTTTGTACTTATATTTATTACTAAAAGCGAAAACTCTTGATTTTGAAAATTCCGTCTTTAGTAATATATTTAAAAATTAGATTAATGAATTTCATATTATTATTTAATAGAGTAGTTTAATAATATCAAGTGTACCCGTAAAGCATCTTATGAATATTTAATCTGTGGTAGAAAAGAGCTGGCATGTGATAGCGAGGGGGCCGCACCGCTACCGACCCGCACTATTCTGAGGCCCTCGAGCCAGGACCGGACTAGACCCGAGACTGGACACTGGCTGAGGAATGAGCGGGAGGATTGAATCACTCAGGGTGCAAATACACGAGGTGCGTTCAATAAATTATAATTATTTAAAACCAAAAACCGTTTTCGGAATAAAAAACGAGCTGAAAATTAATATATCTTTATTGACTTGGCCTACCAATTTTTAATATTTTATAATTGTTTTTCAAAAATGTACCTAATGTAAAAGGAATAAATAAATATATAAATAAAAATAAATAAATACTTTATACCTACTGGCCAATGTTTCAATAAAAATTGTGTATTCCTCCTAATTAGACACAATTAATGTTGAAATGTTGGCCAATGGCCATTAAGAATTTAGCATATAAATATTGTTATTCTTTTTGTATCCTTGTATGCCGTTCTCCTAAAGTAAAAAGAGATAGCCGTGGTTACAAAATTTTCTTAAAAATTTATCATCACGTCGTTGTGTCTTTTTGAGTCAACATTAATACCCTACATATAGTCGACCACAACATTGTTTTGTTTTGGAGTTTCTAAGAGCTACGCTTTTGAAACAAACAAGTAATTCAAAATTATAATTTCGTTGAGATCAGACCTATTTTAGACTCGTCTTGATTAAATCAAATTTTGTTGTGTTTTATTTATTTATTATTTATTTTATATAGAGATCTACAATATTATAAAATATCAAGTATCAAGTCAAAAAGATCTTTATAACGTTAATAAAATAAAATAGTGGTTTACTTTCTATTTACATAATTAATTTTTTGAAATATATTTTGGATTCTAGAGGTATGATTGCAAATTTAACCACGACACATTTTATTATTTTGAATTCATCGAACATTGAGACATTACTCTTGGTTCCCCAGTCCACAATAAATTTTTTTGACCGCACTTAGTATAGCTAAGTTAGAAATATTTGATTATAGGTTTTCTGCACTAAAGTCTCGATGAGTTTAGGGCGATATTTTAAACGTTTTTTGATATAACAGATGCGGGAATATTTTTATTTTAATTTTTTTTTTCACCTACACGCCAGAGTTATTGGAATTTTTGGGCGGATCTTTTTGTGTTTTTATTATAGCGTCGCTTTCTTTTGAATTTTAATAGATACACGTAAGTCGTAACTAGCACAGAGTCTTTATTTCATTGTACTAATTTATAATTTTTTAGATGTCGAGCGTCTATAATCTACAATCTATCTATAATTTCGGACATTTGTTTCAAACTGTCACCAAGCAGCACATCTCTGATTATTTTTTTTGGCAACGAATAAATTTTAAATTGTATAAATTGTAAGTATCTATATTATCTTTAAGAATGGATAAAATACACGCAACTTTTATAGATCTTAAAATAAAAAAAGCGTTCAAGTGCGTGTGGAACTCGCGCTACGAGGGTTCCGTACCGTTACAGCAATTATATTAGGTGGACATATTCTGTGAAAATTTCAACCGGCTACATGTTACGGTTCCAAAGATACAACCTTTAAAAGGATTTTCCGTTTTATGTGTGGGGATCCCCTTTAATTTTTACTTTTTGTGATTTTTGGATTTTTCCCTTTACTTGTGCTACGAGACTTTGCTTTTTGCCAAATTTCATGATTCTAGGTCAACGGGAAGTACCCTACAGGTTTTTGATGAGATGACAAAATGGCCGTATCTTTTGATTGCGTTGATCTAGAAGCTTAAATTCTTTACACCTTCAAGGGACCGTAGACTTTAGTATTTCGTATAAATTTCAATTTAATATCTCTATCCGTTCCTGAGAAAATGGGTTTTGACTGACGGACACCCAGCCAGACGGACAAACGAGTGATCCTATAATGGTTCCGTTTTTTCTTATTGAGAAACGGAACTCTAAAAATATTAATCGGAAACAAATCGGAAACAAAATAAAAAGAAAGTAGTGAAAACTATTGGATAATTCTAAAATAGTTTAATGTAATCCCCAGAAAATGCGTTATTTTATAATAAGTTCAGTGGCATAACTAAACTTATTATAAATTTTATTAAGAAAAATAATAATTTATTAACAGTATTTTTAAGACAATCATAAATAAATATATAGTTACTAGCTGCAAACCAATATAATTTGTCAAGTTTACTGTAATAACTCATAACTTAAATACAGCTTGGTTATAAAAACAGAGTTTCAAAATAGTAAAATAAGGGTTAGTATATAGGGTTTACTTAATTAAACCTATTTCTGACAATGATTTACATTGTAAGAATACAGTTCGCAATTCCGCTAATATAAAATATTTATTATTTTTTTAATTTTTCTCAAAGTACCGGAGGATTGCCTTAACGAATGCAAAAGTGTGTTTTTATGGTTATATCTACTTATAATGGTACTATTAAAGAGCAAAGGTCATGTCAGATATCATCAGGTTAATAAATTTCTCTTTTGATTTCAACGCCGCCGAGAAATCACGACTTTTCGGTCTTTAAAATGTGGGCGTTCTAATCATTAAATCAATTAATTCATCTTAAATCGGTTCCTAAAAAGGATTTGATATTACACAAATTATTATATCTAACTGCCTTTTTTACATCACATTAACAATATTTATTCCAAACATGTATATTTCCAAGGTTAAAGTAATTAATAAAATGTATCGATGATCGATTTGTTGAACGTATAATATGTGGATATTTTGGATAAGAATTTAAATTTAAAATAATTTTGTATTTTGCTAAAATATGAAAATTAAATTGGTTCCATTGAATATATTGAACTTGACAATGTATTTTTGCAATTCCAAATACAAAAATAAATAACGAATGATGTCAAATTTATAAATAAAATATATTTCCCGAAGTCAATAGTCATATAAAAAATCGTTACGTCAAACGAACTAAAAAAATAGCGCCGCATGTGTAAATAAAAATAAATCAATGCAATTTTCGATTGACAAAAAAGTATGTTGACTTGAGAATAAATTCAAAACTGAAATACATTAAAAAAATTTAAAACATCCATCAAAATAAAGTCATGAATTCTCTCAGTACTCTCGATTTGCAACTTTTTATATTTATTATTATCTATTATTTATCTAACACTTATTCCAGATTGACTTATTACACTTTCAAAGTAGATAATGTACCGGAAACCGAGTATTATTAGTGTATTTGCCATATGGCACATACACTATTGGCGTCGGTCGGATGGCGGGACCTAGGGGTCGGACCAAAATTTCTCGACGTTTCATAGCCTCCTGATCACTTTGGCACCATTTTTGGAAAAGTCTGTTTATATATGTATATATTATATATTTTTATATTTTTATTTTTGGCAGTGCGACCCGAGTTTTTATTATACAACGAAGGATGTATTTTTAATTTACTAAGATAAATTTGGAATTACTTAATGTTGGATATTTTATATCATAACCGTCTTCTCAGGGAACTTATGAAGTGGACCGTTGAAGTCCCATCTTAATTTTTTTTAATAAAATGTGTAGGTTATCTATTTTACAGAAACAGAAAATAAATCGACTTTTAAATATATTAAATTAGGATTCTATTTAAAAAAAGGGTGTGGGTCTCGGGACCCCCGACAGATGTGAAACATCAAAGAAAACGTTATTGAACTCGGTGGTATTCTCTATGTAGTAGTATATATTTTTTCAAAAGCAGCAACTAACTGTTATGCTGACGTAATCCTATATACTGCACTGTAACACACGCGGTTGCCCGAGCGCGCGAAAGCCAAGAGAGAGAGAGAGAGTGCCGCAGTGGTGGGGAGAACAGCAGCGAAGGAGCGGACCAAACATTTTGTTGCATATTTCCCCTCACGCGGCTGTTCACAGCCCGACATAAGATGTTTCACATCAAAAAATTGCAAGTACATCCTTTCGTAATACCATCGTTGAACATTTCTTACAAAAACAAAAACCGAAATCCAAAAATTCACACTCAAACGTTCCTTAAGGTAGTTGTCGTGCTACAATAACATCCAAAAGTTTCGTTCATAATACGTTGTAAAACAATAAATAAGTATAGTGTTAAATGTAAAAAAATGTTGTTAGAGATTGTACCTAAACTGTTGTTCACACAGTAACACATATTTCACTTAGTTTACTCGCTTGGGCTATATAAAATGTCAATCTTTTCTCATAAATTGTTAAACTTTGCGTTATTATATCTCAACAATGAAAAGGTCAATAATTTTTGGATTTTCTTTTTTAAACTCAGAACAAAAACATCAATGAACAGTTAGTTTTTTGAAAATTTCTGACTGTTACTTTTTTTTTAAAATTAAAAACTTGTCAAAAACACAACCTTTCCTATGCTCTCCGTGTTAATTATCCGAACTTTAATTAAGTTTATCTCGAGTTAGAGATGGTCAATCAACTTCAAATTTTAATGGTATTTGTATTATAGTATCCTTAATGAGTATACGAAAATTTAGAATTTTCTGACACTATGCCCATAGCACGACAACTACCTTAAAATAAAAAATCTTTGTTTTGGTTATAATTCGTATTTTTTTTTGTAATTTTTCGTCATACTGAAGCATCTTAAAATGATAATTTTAGTCTAGGAGACAATGCAAACTCGACAGACATTTTGTTTGACACTGTCATTTGTTATAATCAGTTTGCTGATCAGTCACTGTCGACGCTAGCGTCAACATATCCGTCACACCAACACAAACTGCGTATAAAACAGTAGCCCAGTACATGTGACCACTAACAGACTAACAGACTGTGCATTTTAAACCAAGGCCTATAGGCCACTGATACCATGAATATATTTTAACAGCGTCCGTAGACATGGCAAACACATTTAGCGCATCGAATAACTTCGATTTTATACGACTCATTCCGATTATACAGAAGAAAAAAAAATGGGTGTGTACTTATGACCACACGACAGAAGTGAAAACTTCATATTTTCTAATTTTAAAATATATATTTAATTTTTTAATCACACAGTTTAATCATAAATATATTAAAATCGGCCTATACAATTAAATTTAATTTTTATAATACCTTCACGATAATATTAAGTTTTAGTGTCATCTGTTAGCGCACTTGTGAACTACAAAATATATGTTTTAGTGTCGTCTATTAGCGCACTTATTAACTACAAATAGCTATTAAGTTTTTAGTGTCATCTATTAGCACACTTATGACCTACACACTATTACCAGCATATTGCAAATACGTGTTTGTGTTTAATCCGAGTAACCCCGATTGTCACCGTCGGGTGCGTTTCACATCACTGTTGTTAACTGCCCAGGCAAAGCGCGCCTAAGGAAGTTTTCACTTCAAAAAACAACAATATTGCGATCCTAAACCCAGGATGGAACCAGGGACCTTTCGATCTTCAGTCAAACGCTATACCACTCAGCCATCCGATCGATGTTATTACGTGTGCATAATATTGTGACCGCGTAACAACTGCATTAATTTATTTTTTGCCATAGCCACTTTTTTATTTATTTATTGTAGGTTATAGACGCGTCGACAACTTAGGTCATTAGCGTCTTAATTGCATTAAATAACAACTTCCTTAAAACTAAATGACATCACAAAACATCCATGAGCGGAGGTGGGATTCGAATCCACGACAGTGTGATCCAAAGGTCAGCTACGCACCACACTGTCCTCCTGCCATACCCACTACAAAATAGCTACCTTAGCTGTATGTATAGCGGCCTTTAATGAGTCATTTAACTGCAGGCAGGTGTGCGGAAAGTGTTTTACTTACCGCACTAGGACGTAAAGTAAATGGTTGCCATAACAACTTCTCTTTATTCGCTCTATGCGCCTGCGTGCGCTTGCCATTACTTATACTCACGGAGTCACGAAATTCATGGCATACCTACTGTAGAAGGAAAGATGCAAATAGCTTTTCCTAAACTGAAATGTTACACAGACCTATCGTAGCTTTGATCTACATAAATATACATTTATTCATTATTGAGAATGAATAATGAATATCCTAAGAAATATATTATTTATAAAGGGGTAACGCGGAACGCGTCGTTGAGCTAAGGAAGCTGCTTTGCGGTTAAAAAAGTGTACTACCGGCCACTGTAAGACTTAATATGGGCTTCAAATTCATCATTTTGACACGTAATATGTCTTCATATTATATCACCGTCTCTCTCAAACATTCACTTCGGTATGACATTCCATCTTTTATAAACAGTAGATTCATTTAATAATCATTAATGCTAACAATATGCAAGTCGGTTTTTTATTGTTTGCTCGAATTTGTCGTTTGTTATTATATTTAAGTTTGTTTGTCATTTATTCTTATTGACTTATTGTTTACGACCATTCTTATTCTTGTTGAAGTGTATTGATTTTCTTACATCGATTTGAAATTATAATTTCAAAGGATAAAACAATAAAACAATTGACGCAAGTGGGAAAGTGGAGTGACCTATTTTTTATTGACTATTGTTCACAAAATTAATGGTATTCAAAATGCCTATCCAGACAGCTAAAAGGTCAGTCATATAGTCGGAATTTTAAAATTTTATTCTTCAGTTATTATGCCAACTAATTAAAAAATAAAAAGTCCGTTTTTAGGTGCAGTAAATACCCTTAAGGTACGTCTTAGGTGGTTCCATTGGGCGACTTAAGTCGAAAGAACCAAGTTTAAATACACTGCAACCTCGATATTACAAAACTGAAGGGAATTAGAAAATATTCGTTATACCAAGTAATTTGTTACAATGAGGTTTGTTATACAGTGTGTCCACAGACTCATCCTCAACATGGGGATCTCCGTTGTTATGGGAGATAGAGATTTGGTTAAATGAGACAAAATGTGCAGAATCTCCAGTACTACTACCCTGCGTAGTCAAACTTTCCATATTTTGTTTGGTTCGCGACCGACAGTTGAAAAACGAGATTTACCCATTTTCGTTTTTTGTTTATAACTCGCTTATTAAGTAAGTTAGAAAAAAAATATTTTCACTTTCTTAAGGCCCTTTTTTATGAAGATTTCAAATCTCTTTTCATATTTTTATTTACTTTTATAGTTTTAGAGATACTTGTATTAACTTTGTTTTTTTAAATACACGTCAAAGATGGCCATGACATCATTCGAAAGAGATTTTTTTTCTCTTTAATTTGATATGAGGGTTGATGGATTTATTTTCAAAAATAACAGAGTTATACGTAAAACATTGATTTTTAATAGTAGGCTATGCTAAATTAATTAATAAAACAACAGAAGGCTTAGCAAACAGTTGAAATTCGCGTTGGCTTTGTAAACGGCTGTTTTCTTTTAGCTGTCAAAGTGTAATTTGTTGCTAATTTGTCAGTTTACTAAGTGATTTATTAAATTTACTTTTGTTATCATGGAACTATTTTATAGCAATAAAAAATAAGCGATTTTCAACAATTGATCGTAGAACAATAATTTTGTCTTCTTTACTTATTCGCGTTGACTTAGTAAACGGCTTTTTAAATGATCCATACTTTATTAAATTTACTCGTAAGTTTCTGTAAATAGACGAATGAGGTTGTCTTCGTTCTGGATACTGATCGAAGTACATTTCTGCAGCTCTGGTCGATTTTTAGTGACATGAATGTAACAAGATAACAAATCAAAATTTTCATTGTTACAAAATGGTTCCATGATAACAAAAGTAAATTTAATAAATCACTTAGTAAACTGACAAATTAGCAACAAACTACACTTTGACTGCTAAAACAAAACAGCCGTTTACTAAGCCAACGCGAATTTCAATTGTTTGCTAAGCCTTCTGTTGTTTTATCAATTAATTTAGCATAGCCTACTATTAAAAATCAGTGTTTTACGTATAACTCTGTTATTTTTGAAAATAAATCAATCAACCCTCATATCAAATTAAAGAGAAAAAAAATCTCTTTCGAATGGTGTCATGGCCATCTTTGACGTGTATTTAAAAAAACAAAGTTAATACAAGTATCTCTAAAACTATAAAAGTAAATAAAAATATGAAAAGAGATTTGAAATCTTCATAAAAAAGGGCCTTAAGAAAGTGAAAATATTTTTTTTCTAACTTACTTAATAAGCGAGTTATAAACAAAAAACGAAAATGGGTAAATCTCGTTTTTCAACTGTCGGTCGCGAACCAAGCAAAATATGGAAAGTTTGACTACGCAGGGTAGTAGTACTGGAGATTCTGCACATTTTGTCTCATTTAACCAAATCTCTATCTCCCATAACAACGGAGATCCCCATGTTGAGGATGAGTCTGTGGACACACTGTATAGAGGTTAGGTTGGACTACGATTCGTTTTAACAAGGTTAAGGAACACCTTTTCCGTTTCTCAACCATTGCAACTTTAAAACTAACAACAGTGACAAACAGGAGTGTTTACATTACTTAGCAGCAAACAACAATGATTGCCTTACGAAAAATTTAACGTGTCTGAACCTGTCGAGACATGAATTATTGTGGAATAATTAATAGGATACGTTATGTAAAGTTTATTATAGAGGAAAATAATACTTTCTATTTATATTTTGCAATGATTGAAAATTCGTTATAAAGAGGTTTTTGACAAATGTATTCGTAATGTAAAGGTATATTTTGCATTAGCTCTTACTGGCAGTTCTAGGGGATTTCGAAAAATTTGTTAAATCGAGGAAATCGTTATATTGAGGCTCGTTATATTAAGGTTACACATGTGTATAGAAAAGTTTATACGTCATATTAAAATGACATTATTAGTTTTTGACACTCAATTTGATCAATAAAATTCAACAATTATGTTTATTTTATTGTAAATTATAGACGCGTCGACAACTTAGGTCATTAGCGTCTTGATTCCATTAAATATAACAATTAACTTAAAACTAAATGACATCACAAAACATCCATGAGCGTAGGCGGGATTCGAACCCACGACAGTCTGATCCAGAGGCCCTACGTTAATCACTGAACCACGTACTGTCCCTCTTAAACAATTATGGGCGAATTATGACGTTTTTGTTGCAAAAGTACACATGAAGTAGAATAAAATAAACTTAGGTACAACAGTTTTTAATTAGCAGAAGGATGATTTTAAGAAGTCTATCTGTGATATTTCAATTTGCAGAACAAAATGTCGGTATTAACCCCCTCTCTTAGAGGGAAACTTGCTCGCCTAGGTGTTTATATCGTTCTGCAAGGAGGTTAATACCGACATTTTGTTCTGCAAATTGAAATATATGCATTTTTTTTTATACATGTTGGGGGCGGTCTGCACCTCTCCCATACCGCTAGCTAGCAAAATCCCTTACACAGGGCACTTTAATATGCCTCCCTCAACATCTTCACAAAAATAAATAACACCAAAAAATTGACACTTGCTCTCGGTCTATTATAGGGTGAAATATATATCAAAATAAAATACTGACATTTAAGGTAGCTGTCGTGCTATGGGCATAGTGTCAGAAAATTCTAAATTTTCGTATACTCATTAAGGATACTATAATACAAATACCATTAAAATTTGAAGTTAATTGACCATCTCTAACTCGAGATAAACTTAATTAAAGTTCGGATAATTAATACGGAGAGCATAGGAAAGGTTGTGTTTTTGACAAGTTTTTTAACTTAAAAAAAAAGTAACAGTCAGAAATTTTCAAAAAACTAACTGTTAATTGATTTTTTTGTTCTGAGTTTAAAAAAGAAAATCCAAAAATTATTGACATTTCAACAATATATGAGAAAAGATTAACATTTTTATTTAATCCAAGCGAACAAACTAAGTGAAATATATGTTAGTATGTGAACAATAGTTTAGGTACAATCTCTAACAAAATTTTTTTACATTTAACCCTGTACTTATTTATTGTTTTACAGCGTATTATGAACGACACTTTTGGATGTTATTGTAGCACGACAACTACCTTAAAATGAAAATACCTTGACATCAAATTTTGCATGAAAATTCTACATTTTTATAATGAATATAGTTTTATTTTTAGAAGCAATTTTGGTTACTAAAAGAGGCAATTATTCACAGCAGTCAATTATAATAGTGTATATGTGTAGTATGTATATTCTACATACCGCATACTATGTGCCTATACACCTATTTATTTCTGCCCACAGGTTCGAAATAAATTTGATAATGGCACAAACGAACGCGACTTACACAAAATACGAAGGTAATAACCGGGTTCGATTATAAAATAACGTACCTGTCCGTTATTCTATATCTAACAGAACTCGTTATTAATTCAGGTGTTAATGAAACGCTCCAACTAGTAGGTAATGGAACAAAATGCAAATAACAGTTGAACTTCCCAAAATAGAACTTCCATATAATTCCAATAAATTTTAAGGTCAATTTTTAGTTTTTACAATGTTTTTACCATGGATTTATTTTATTACAAGCCGTGAGGTGGGTCGTTTATTAGGACTAAAGTGCGACCTTTGAGGTCCACACGACGAACTTCCCAGTTTGATAAATATTTAATAATAATAATTAAATTAGATATTACACAGAAAAGTAATCATTTTAATCATTAGAACATAATTATTATTTATTTTTAACAATAATTTAAAAAAAAAAAAAACGGCTGAACCGATTTTTATAAAATTTATGTCGGATCAAAATGAAGTTAACACGCCTCGATTGACACCCTTACGAAGTCGATATAATTTTTTATTCGCGAGATATTGTATAAAATCTACTTTTTTGGAGGTTATTTGGTTAAGAAAAAAGAACGGCTGAACCGATTTTGAAAAAATTTCTTTCAGATCATATTTACGTTAATACGCGTCGATTGGCACCTCAACGTAGTCGATATCATTTTTCATTCTCGAGATTTCGTCTTAGAAAGAAATGGACACATACATACGTACGTACGTACGTACGTACACACACACACAGACATCTTTCTAAAAGTAGTGTAAAAATAGTGTAGTGACCTTGAAATATAAAAATTTTTTTTCCTTTTTGATTTCGATTTTCGGACCCATTACAATAACTTCCAATGGGAAGTTAATAAATAGTATGTATTCATTACTCCATAACTCGAATTTTCTGTAACTCGAAGTTTCTGTAACTCGAAGTTTTTTATGTGCCTTGAGATTCAACTTAGAGAAATTCAACTGTACTTTCATGTTCCGTAAGGAAATAAAAATGCGATGGGGTCGAAAAATCGTGTTTGAGATAAAAGATCATATCGCGGATTGCTCTAGAGTAGCATTTCCCAAACTATGGGTCGCGACCCACTGGTAGGTCGCGAGCGAATATTGGGTGGGCCCTGAAAAATAGGACGATACATCGACCGACCAGCCACGTCTTTAATTAAGTATTAAAATTTTCGATTGTAACTGAATGTTTTTTTTCTTATTTGAACAGTTCTTCATTCTTCTTCATGACAGCCAAGAGATGAGTCCCGAATTTGGAAGTTATTGTTAGGTGGGTCGCGGTTCAGTCAACTTTGGGAACCACTGCTCTAGAGCTATAGACCTTCAATTAGACGCTAATGACCTCTGTTGTCGAGCGTCTATAATCTACAATTCATTCATTCTAGACCTTCAAAACGTGTGTGTTTTTCTGCATGGGGACATTACGTGTGTGTCTGTCAGCTGTTTCCATCTTTAGGCTGAGGCTACATTGGCGCCGTTTCAGACCAGATCAGATCAGACCAGATCAGATCCGTATTGTCGGATGTGAACAAACACCAGTAACCCTATGAAGTGGCTACAGTGTTCACTCCAGACCGCGCCAGAATATGTCAGATTACAACAGACACGTTCCGACCGTCGGATGATATCAAACGTGTTTGAAATTTTCGTCAGACTACGGCCGTACATTTGACAGTTTTCAACAAACAGTGTTGTGTATGCTAGCTATTATTACCAGATTGTCTTATTGTATTGTATTATTTTTTAAAAACGTGTTTGAATATCAATTGTGAGTATGGACAAATCACTTTTAATTGATCTTGTACGTGAAAAGCCTCCTATTTGGGACCAAAGAGACAAAAGATACCACAACAGAGACGTGAAAGGTCTTTTGTGGAGAGATATTGGCGAAAAAATGAATCTTTCAGGTATGATTTGAAATTATAATTTATTTATTAATTAATCTATGTAGTAGTCCATAAAATGAAAGTAAATTAACTCTGATCGGTTTCAACGCATTGTTGAAGTTTGTTTGTTTTGTTTGTTGTTTATAATAGGGCTCGGTATTTTTCAAATTAAAGTATTCGAATATTCATTTAAATTTCTATTCGAATAGTTAAAATTAATTAAAATTTAGCTGTCTTTTGGATTTTTTACAAAGATCCTGAAGTCTGTCGAGTCACGGCCCTCACAAGTTTCCCAACAATAAAATTTAAATCTAACAATACTGGGCAGTCATAACAGATAGCATAACTGTTAAATGATTAAAAAAAATTACATTATATTTCTGAAAAAAATATTATCTCTATCGCTAATCTATAAAATCATAAATCGCATATTGAAATCAAAACGTAAACACAGCAATGAGTAATAATTGGCGACAGCCGATACTCATGACAGGGGTCAGGACTCAGGGACGCCAAAAACAAAGAACAGCTGTTGTATAAATGTATAATAAATGTTATTGTTGAACAACGATAAAAAATAATAAAAGCAGTGCATTTTGATTTTCATTTGAATCCGGAAAGAAGCTAACTACAGTCTATGACAAATATTTAAATATCCAAATATTCGAAATTTGCACATCAAAAATTATTATTGTTCAACAAAGAAAAACTGTTTCGGTTATTTAGAGCTTATATAAAAAACGAGTATTCAAATATGTATTTGAATATTTAAAATTCGAATATTCTAATATTGAATAAATCTGTTTTGAAAGTATTCGACCATTCGAATATTCATTTATTCGAATAAATTCGGAGCCCTGGTTTATAATATGTACAATACATCTGCACATATTTCATTTTAATTAATAATTTTACAAAGGTGATAAACAGTTTGTTAAAATAAACGTTCAGGTCTTCTCTAATTAGTTTCGCATCATTTTACTTTTAAACCCGTCGGATATTATCCACTCCCTATGTAGCCACTTCGTCTGAAGTGTCTGATTTGGTCTGGTCTGGTCTGGTCTGGTCTGATCGGATCTGGTCTGACACGGATCTAGTGTAGCCTCAGACTTAGGAAGGAAATAGAAGTATGGTGACGGGTTCTAAAAATCGTGTTCAAGATAAGAGCGAATTCTTATCCTACCCTCAAAACGTAAAGAAATATTGAATGATTTGTCACTAGAAATAAGGTCTCTTGAATTATTTAGATCAGTGGTTTTGGAAATAGGCCCATTATAACTCGAATTCTAGATCGACGTTAAACGTAGTGGCGGACTAAGCCCGTCGGAGGCCCGGGGCGGCAGAACTAAATGAGGCCCCCTGTCTGCTTAGAAATTGATATATTTGTAGTGTAAATTTCGTAAAAGATGATGTAATTGCTGACAAAAAATCAAATATTTATAATAAACGACCTACCTACGTTTATATTTTGTATACGTACGGGGCCTCCAGCTCCAAACTGCCTCTTACTTACTAAACATATTTTGACCTTGTTTGGCATTTGATTAAGAAGGACATCTCAAGATTTGAAGGCCCCCCAGGATCAGAGGCCCGGGACGAGCCGCCCCCTCCGCTCCCCCTCTTAGTCCGCCACTGGTTAAACGTGACGGTTTTAATCATGATTTTTTTTTAAATTTTGTATCGCGCGTATACAAACGTCGCGTTTCAATCGCACCAAGAAATATCTGCGGTACCTTCTCTGTTGAACACGGAGATGGGCGGCGTGGTCCAGTAGCCGGGGGGGCTGAGGCTGATGGCAGAGGGCCGAGGAGCAGAGCGAGTCTTGCTCTCCGCCCACTCACGAGCTCTCAATATACTCAACAATACATACAAAAACAAAAATACAGTGCATATACTGACATTATTGTTTAATGATTTCACGAAATTGTAATAATTCTGCAAAAAGTTGCGTTCGAAGAATTCGCCGTTTTCTTTTTTTTTTATTTGGTTTATATTTTTAAAAACAATTGAAACGTGATCTTATGATTTAGGAGTTAGGACTTAGGTAGATTAACTAGACGTGCCCATCTATGCCGAGCCAAAGTCTAAAGAATAAAGCTCGATTCAACATTAAAAAATGGCAAAACAAAATAGAGCTGCCAACTTTACAGAATTATACGATTAATTAAAAGAAAATTAAAATCGGTCAAGTGGTAGTTTTCGAACAAAACGCCTTGTTTTAAATATAAGTATAGATGGTCTTCTGGAAAGCAGTTTTTTTTTTAGAAAAATCTGTGATGCAGTAACATTCTACCTGTCTGTATGTTTGTGACAAATTTACTGATAATTTTTGACGACAATATGTTGTACCCTGAAGAGGGCAGTGACGTAACGTACACCCCCGCAGACCCCGCGTGGCGGGGAGGCCCAGCCAGGTCGATATGTAAAAGTAGTACGTAAGTACATAAATTGCAAAATGTGTCGTGACAATTGGGCCTAAACTTAATTTTGCGGGGTGAACTTAAGAGTTTGCGTTACGCCAGTGGAAGAGGGCATAAAACACTGCCGAAACGTTGGCACTAAATGTAAATATTGAACTTCAGTATCGATTTTCTTTTATCCTTTTATAGCCACGAAGAAACCTTCCTCATCACATTTCTACCTAATATAAAATAAAAAAAATGGGTCTGTGCTTATGACCACACGACAGAAGTGAAAACTTCAGATTTTCTAATTTTTGGTGTCATCTATTATAGCGCATTTATGAACTAAAAATAATTTATTACTAAAATACTAAAATTGTATTTTTAATTAATTCCACCTTGATTTCAAAAAAAAATGTAATTATTGTCAAAGAAAGAATATAACAAAAATAAAAAAATATATAAATAAATATCATGTAGAATTTAGAAAAAAAAAACGCTAAAAATTCTATGCTGGCATCTGGTCTTGAACTCAGGTTCTAATGCATAGAACGCAAAGACCTAACCAACTGCGCTATGGGTGGAGGAGTGGAGACGACCATTTTTATGATATAAGTATATTGCGAATTCTTACGGAAGGAGTTGCGAACGCTTCACATTTTTTCAGTACCCAGGCAAAGAGTACCTAACGCGTTTAAGGAAGTTTTCGCTTCAATAATCCAGAAGTTCATTATAAATTTAATAACGAAACATTAATTAATGAAAACAAAGTAAACCAACTCTGACGTTCCAGAATAAGATTCCATAATAAATAACACATATTTTTTTGTACTTAGCAATTATAAAGTTATGCAGCAGGAATGTGTTTCTTTTAATAAACAAGATAAAAAATAATTGAAGTGTTACAGGGTAGCCACTGTTCACTACATTAAAAAAAGCAATCTAAGGAATTTGAATCATCTATCAATAGGCCGAAACTATTTTTATTATTTAATAATATAACATGAAAAATATTTGGGAAAGGCGTGGCTGAACATAAAGAAATTGATGCTCAATAATATTCTAGGTTGATATTTAAAAGGACGTTGTACAGTATCGGTAAAACTGTCCCTCCTACTTAAAGTTGGTCTCTCAAATAATCTTACCAACGATGTAGTAGGCACTATTATAAGGTTTTTAGTAACAAACTTCTATTAAAAAACAAAACAATTTCGATTACAAAAAAAATGTCAGCCGTCGCGGGACGCCTGGCAGATGTGAAACATTTTTATAGCTTGAATCTTTTATTTATTGAACTTGACAAATTTATCAAAATAAAATCTAGCCTATCACTTAGGGACAGTGTAGCTTTCTATTAGTAAAAGAATTTTTTAAATCGGTTCAATAGTTCCAGAGATAATAATTTATGATTTATTACAACGCCGCGAGACATTCTCCCCCTGCGAAGATAATAAGTTAAAGAATTTTTAGAATCGGTTCAGTAGTTCGAGAGATAAGAATTTACAATTTAACACAATTTCCCCTAATTTTCCCTCGTTTACCCAAACTTACCCTAGTATACCCTAATTTCTTGAATTTACCCTAGTTTTCCCTATATACCCTAATTAACTCTTATTTAGTCTCCTTTGCCTTAAGTTACCCCAATTTACCCTAATTTACTCTAATTTGCCCTAATGTACTCTAATTTACCCTAAATACCCTAATTTACCCAAATTTTCGTTTAAAAAAAAAAATGAATTTTTGGTGTCATGAAATTTCAAAAAATTATAATTATTGTCAGAGAAAAAATATAACAAAAATAAAAAATTTTATAAATAAATATCATGTAGAATTTAGAAAAAAAACGTCAAAAATTGTACGATGCCATGAGTTTCCGAACCCAAGTCCCCATGCATAGAAGGCTAAAGTCGTACCACTAGTCTACGGATGAACTTGTCTAGACAGCCGTTGTTACTGATATATGTATAACTTAATATACTCGCTAGACAGCCGTTGTTACTGATATATGTATAACTTATTATCCAGTACAATATAAGTGAGTGGTGGGGAGAACAGCAGCGAAGGAGAACATTTCGTTGCATTTATATTTCGTGGCATATTTCCGTTGCATATTCCCCTCACGCGGCTGTTCACAGCCCGACATAAGATGTTTCACATCAAAAAATAATTCTTTCAAATTCTTGACTTTTCAAATCAGTAGGTGCTTTTTAAAACCCCAAATGTTCTATAGACATGATCAATAATTGATCGATACCTACCTATATCGAACACCCAACGTTTTTTTATATATATAAAATAAAACTTTCAAATTCCTGACTTTTCTAACCAGTCGGCATTTTTTTAAGCACTGGATTCACTTTTCTATGGACGTAATCGATAATTCATCGATACTTTGATCGATAATAATCACAACTACCTACATCAACCATACAATGTTATAAAATGAACCATATCAAACTGGTAAAGTAGTATTATGGCGTTTAATATCAGAGGCAATTATTAAACACATGTCTGCAATGGGACGGGTTATGGTCATGGTACATATTATATATAGGCGCATATACATATATACAGTGTGTATAATTAAATATGTCTTACGATTTATAATCGCCCAAAGGCACACATTTTTATATTATGTCTGTATACAGTACGTTTGACTATTCGGTGAACCAAAAATTTGTGACTGTGCGACTGAAGCGTTTTAATTCAACCGTTTCGGACTGTCAATCTATTTTTGAAGTGAAAACTTCCTTAGGCGCGCTTTGCCTGGGCTGTTAACAACAGTGATATGAAACGCACCCGACGGTGACAATCGGGACTACTCGGCTCAAACACGAACACGTATTTGCAATATGCTGGTAATAGTGTTTAGTTCATAAGTGTGCTAATAGATGACACTAAAAACTTAATATGAGTAAAAAGACATTTATAGTTCTAATAATACCTATACCTATATATACTATATAAATCATAAAATCTCGAAATTTAAATCAGTACTTCACAAACCACGACATAATACACAGTGCTTAGCATCATAATATTATATAGTGTTACGAATACTCAATGTGTGTTTTTAAAAAAATAATTAACCACACCTAAAGATGGCAACTCGTTGCTGAAACGCGTAGTGTGAATTCACAAGAAGTCACAAGACGGACATAATACAAGGTATTTCTAATACTTCATAATATAAGTGAATACTTCTTGAGAAATAAAAAATACCGATAAGTACTTATCGTCTATCATTGAACTGATCTGTTTGCGAATCGTTTTATGAACACACTGTATAAGACTGCAATAAGATTCGCTTTTGTTATGTTGATTAATAAACTTTATACCTAAATTGAATCGATGAATTTTTGTCATTATCAGTAAATTCGCGTTTAAAACCATTTTATATAATAATTATATAGGTAGCGTCGCGGTATACAATCGAAAACATCATTTAGGTTCGTGTCTTATACAAGCGTTACAATTTCCGCGAACCTTCAACGCAATGTCTTTCGAATTCGCATTACGTGTTATGGTTAAGGCTGATCTCTGCGTGTCATCTAATCGAAAATACACGATTTATAATTGATTTATATGCTGATCAAATGAATAAATCAAATAAATAAAAAAAAATGGGTGTGTGCTTATGACCACACGACAGAAGTGAAAACTTCGGATTTTGTAACTTTTGGTGTCATCTATTATATATAGTGCATTTATTAACTAAAAATAATTTATTAGTAAAAAAATACTAAAATTGTATTTTTAATTAATTCCACCTTGGTTTCAAAAAAAGAATTCAAAGAAAGAATATAACAAAAATTAAAAAATATATAAAGTAGAATTTAGAAAAAACGACATCAAGATGGGGAACCAGAATGAACCCTGACTGCAGGGCCTAGTCGCTTGTTTGTACAAACATGATGCTGCGTGTAGGGATTAAACATTCCCGAAAAAGTCCCAAAATAATCCGATAATTTTCGTAAAAATTACGTCCAAACGGCGCGACGGCAACAGTTCATAGTTTCTGACCAACACACATATACTGAGTTGTTATATTATTGAACGAAGAAGAGATGATGCTGCTGCTGCTACCGCTGTAATCGTGAACCAGTAGCCCTGGTAGATTGTTGTTTTAGATACGGATGAGTAGTTCTCTACGTATTGTTGTGTTGTTCACTCTGTCGGTAGGTCGGTACAGAATCACGATCTGTTGGACCCCGCTACCCATTTTGAATATTGGGTCTTGCACGTCTTTACACAGCTCCAAAAATCTATTTTATCTTTTAGCACTTATGTATATATTCTTTATTTTCTTGATGCAAATTATACAGATCCAGTTTTTTTTTATTTTTAAATATTAATGGAATTGGCTGCTGTTTTATGACGACTCTATAAAATTATTCTAGATGTATTTTAAATTTAATGAAACACGGTATTTTTATTTATTTACACTTAAGAATTTTATTTTTTTTCACAACACAGTGGCTTCGCTAGTAGAAGGTCAGCTTCGATTTTTTAATTATAACAGTGCATTTTTATTCCAGAATACAATACAGTATTTAATAATGAACAGTAAATTATCAAGGTACATATGAGCTAAAGTTAATAAATATTGAGATATTTACAAATTAAATAGCAAATTTAATTTGTCAATTCGGTTTTTTTATGAATTGAATTCAAGCCAAGAAGGCTGGTGCGTAAAATCACGGCTATCTGCTATGCCATAATTTATTTAATTGTCGTTTATTTTGGCTGTTATATTTCTAAATATCTCAATATTTATTAACTTTAGCTGATATGTACCTTAATGATATACTGTTCACTATTAAATACTGTATCGTATTCTGGAATAAAAATGCACTGTTACAATTAAAAAATCGAAGCTGACCTTCGCCTGACCTTCACAGCACCACCTATGTTAAATCTGATATCACAGTCTTCTGTCCCCCTTAATTTTGTATAAAACTTTTTTTTATGGTTTGTACCGTTTACGAGATATTTCACTGCATCATTTAAGATGTGCCACTCTGTATATTTACAAAATTTTGTTCCAGAAAACAATTTTTTTTATATAACAGGATTTGGTATCGTGACTATTTAAGTACGTAGGGTGCAAAAAAACGGCTACGAAGACGTATGAAACGCAATATCGGTCGCGTATGAATCCAGAGAGCTGCGGCCGGACCACATAGTGCGGTTCTTTTGACATGGGTGACTCCCATTAATGGTATGCAAAGAGTTGGACATCAATTTTTATTTGAAAGAAAGACTTACATGCCACCGCATTGCAGCAAACACCGCTTTAAATAAAAAGATGCAGACAAAGACGTCCGGAAAGGGTTAAATGTTACAAAAAAGAGTTGAAAATATAATATACACTAAAAAATAAGAACCACACTCTTTCATCCGTTAGTTATGATAAATGCATAGACTGTTGCATTCATAACCCTTCTTTTTTCGTAGTCGGGTAAAAAAAACTGATGAGTACTCAGTCATTTCAATAGATGCGCAAACATTCATAATCGAATACGATAACAACTATACATAATCTCTAAAAATGTATATTTTCATAGAACAATAATAATATGCAACAATGTTGTCTGGACTCCGGAAGTATAGATTAAAGGGCCTCGATTAATAGTAGGAAGTTGATCAAGGATAACGTCCATAGAACTGTTTAAACTGACCCCCCCCCCCTACTTAGCGACATACTTCCGCGACATTTCACTGAATAGTGTTGCCGTCTAGACAAGACAAGACTTTCAAAGGACAAAAAATGTTAACAAACATTTAAAGACATTATTATAAAAAAATGACAAGTGGCACAGTAATAACGAATGTGCCGCCATACCGAAGACGTAGAACTACTACTATAGTTTTATAATGACGTCACATCTGTCAAAAAATATTACATGATACAAAATACAAACCAACTATGGCGCAACTATGGTAATTCGCTTAACACATTTTTTGTAACGCATCATTTTACCGCCTATACCGCCGGGGAAAGACGTAATTCTATGTCAAAAAATAATATTTCATGATGAGCTCTCGCTAGTACGAAGATTCACATCTACAACCTAGCTATAATCAAATAACACTCGTGTGTAGTGAAAATCAATTGATTCCGAAGCATGTTAGATTAGTAATCATGTCACGGTTGAGTAATTATAAGCTCATTCCGCCACGAAAGTGGAAAAGTTCAGGCTAGAATCCTGACTGTGACTATGGTTGGTAAAATAATTTTTTCCGATATGTTTGGAATCAAATATTATAATTGGTTGCTTTCCAACAAAAATTTTCATTTGCAAATCAGCCTTATAAATCTATTAATCTATATTATTGCAGAATTTCAGTGAGTTTAGGTAGAAGCTAGAACTATCCCTAACTATTCAAAAATAAATATTTCGAATTCGATAATTATTTGTGTATGTACGCCACTGTAACGTCGCCAAAAGAAAGACAATGAACTGCAAGAAAACAATCGTTTATATTTTTGTGCTTCATTCAAAAACACCATTGTGTAGAATACAATAAAATATTTGTTTTAAATAATATATTTAGAAATACCTATCACAAATCAGTCTTCAGCTATTTTCAATCTGAAATAATATATTTCTCAGTTAAATTTTATTAGTTTCTTTCATTTCATCGATTTCTTTGCAAAGATAGTCTTGAATAAAAAATAAAAAAAATATTTTCCAGGGTTCATGTCACAACCACACGCAATCTGTAAAAATTTCAACTAGCTACCCCTTACTGTTTGTGAGATAAGAGCCTTATGACAGACGGACGAACAGACATCGCAAGCTCAGTAATAGAGTTCCGTTCAAGAGGTACGAAACCCTAAAAATTGACTGTTATAATTTAAATCTAACAGTACGAAATAAGATAGAGGTATTCAAGTTAGGTTTTATAATAAAAATGGTATAGGCGTGGATGCATCCAAGTTGAAGAGACACGAGTTCTTGAAATGTCTGACGGACCACAGACACTTCAATAACAGGGATAGGTTGTTGTTTGTTAACACCATCGCTCATTCCACTAGTTTTTGCCAAAAAAAAAAACTCTCCAAACCTGAACTAGTAGCGATGTAGCATAGTGGTAGAGCACTAGACTCGCATTCGGAAGGTACTGGGTTCGAATTAGGGCTTGAGAATGGCCGAGCGTGTAGCAATGTTGTTGTTTACTTGGCGTTGCTATGGTTCCTCTATTACAAGTCCCCAGTTCCCGGGTTCTAGCCCGAGAGCTGGTAAAAGTGTCAATTGGATTTTCAATTTATTATTAAAAAATAATGAATTGAAAATATGAATTGGTGCTAGGCCCAAATAACCTTAGCTGTTGGTGGTCTTTAAAACACAATTTCTGGGTTCGAATTCCGACGGAGGCAGATATGGCTAGAACCTTTTCCTACTACCTCACGCCGAGAAACGGCAATTCCTGTACTGGCCACCTTGTTTGAGGTTTTCCATGGTTTCCCTCGATAATTACAGGTGAATATCGCGATGGTTCCTTATTCAAGGCCATAAAACAACGAGAAGTGGTAAAATGGAAAATAGTAATGGTGCGAATGGCGACCGTTATGACATAATGTCGAGAAACGGACGTTAAACGAATTATTATTATTATAATTATATAGGTATATTATTATAACCCTTAAATTAATATATTCAAACTTCATTCTGGTTTTCATAAGATATTAAATTTGTTTGATTTTTTCACTTGCTACCAAAATCATATTATTTTGTCTCCGTTGAGACTCGAACCAAATATTTTCCAAATACAAGTTAAAGAGGGTAGAATATAGCTGACATTGGATCTTTGTATCAATCCCGCGACACACCACCTCTATGTCATCGCACCGAATCACTCAAACAGAATCTGGATTCAAATGAACACTTGACGAAAAGAAAATAAATTAAAAATAATTTTATCGTAATTAATTTCGTCGTTGTTTATTTCCTAACATGAAAATATTAAAAACTCAGTTTTGATGAAAGGAAAAAAATTCAACAAAAACACTTTTTAACAAAAAAAAATCTCCTTCAAAAAGCCACAAAAAAGAGGAAAATAATAAAACTTCGAGATATGTGCCATTTTAATAAAATATGAAGTCGACACACCGGTGTAGAACGTCTGTGCAGATCGGACGTGTTTTGATTGCGTTATCGCAAAATTTTTAAATTTTAGTGAATATTTAAGATTTTAAATATGGGAAACCCGCCCAAAACAGGGAAAAAAGATAATGGTGATGTGATAAATTTTAATCCTGAGGATTTAGCATCATTAATAAATCGAGCCATGAGTGAAGTGTTGATTTCAGAAGATTTTAAAACTGTGTTTATTAAAAGTGTAACTGATTGTGTTAGCAACTATATGGAAAGTTTTTTTAATCAACAAAAGACAGTAATTAGTGAATTACAGAAAGATATTTCAAATATTAAAAAACAATTAAATATTTCTAATAAAAGTGATCAAAACGATCGTATTTTGAGATCACGAAAAAATACAAACTGTACTTCTGTAGCAACTGGTTCTCAAGATCCTGTAGCAAGCAGTGATTCCAAAAAGGTGGAAGATTTAAATGTCCAAAGTGAAAAAATTAATGAAAACTCTACAGCTAACAAAAACAATAATGAGGATACTGATAATGAAGAGGATTTTCAACAAGTTCGAAGGAAAACTCGCAGAACTAAAATTATACGTGGAAAATCAGATACAACGGATGAACTACAGGCTGCTGAAAAGAGAATCTGGATCTACCTGGGTCGAGTACGTAAAGATACTACCACTACGACAGTATTAAACTATCTTGAAAAATTATTTCCACAAAATACATTTGAATGCGAATTACTATCAAATATAGGAAGAACCGCCAGCTTCAAAATAGGTGCTGAAGCTATTCTTGAAAAAGAAATGTATGAAGAAAATACGTGGCCAACAAATTGTATGGTCAAAAGATTTCTTTTTCGGAACAAATCAGCAACGTTTGAGCAAAGGAAAGAAAACAATTGATCGTAAAACCTTACACACTGCAAATCAAATAAAAATTGTTCATCTTAATATACAGTGCATTAGGAATAAGGTCCCAGAACTTGAGTTAATGTGTAAAAGTGAAACTCCAGATTTTCTATGCGTTTCAGAACACTGGCTTTGTGAGGAGGAAATTAAATTTACACAAATCAGTGGTTACAATCTAACGGCTTATTTTTCAAGATCCAATTTTTGCCATGGTGGCGTAGCAATCTATAGTAAAAATAACTTAAAATCAGTGGAGAAAATACAAATAGACAAATGGAACATAGAAAAACAATTTGAGTGTAGTGTTATTAAATCTGTGGACTTAAAATTAATTATCATTTGTATATACAGAAGTCCACTGGGTGACTTAAATATTTTTCTTGAAAAGTTTGAACAATTACTTGCAGAAATTTTCATCCCAAAAGTGTCAAATAATTTGCTGTGGTGACTTCAATATTAACTTTTTGAATGCCACTGACTTTAAATATAAACAGTTGAATATGTTACTCCTTGCTTATAATTTAAAATGTACAATTGACCAACCGACTAGAATAACTAAAACATCAGCTACACTGATTGATCAAATCATTACTGATATATCTGATAAAAATTATACAGCTAGAATCATAAATTATATAATATCTGATCACTACCCAATCGAAATTTCGATACGTATAAATCAGTGTAATAAATTTAATAAGCTTTTTAAAAATATCAGAACTTTTAATGATGAAAACATTGAGTATTTTTGTAATTTACTTGAAAATGAAAACTGGGACTTAGTTTATAATAATATGAATGTAAATGATAAATATTTAGCATTCCACAATATAATTACATACTATTTTAATCTTGCGTTTCCAAATAGATTAGTTAATATTGAAAAAAACAAAAATAATATTAATAACGTAAAAAAATGGGTTTCGCCTGAAATTAAAGTTTTGTCTCAAAAAAAACAAAAGTTATTTATCTTTCTGAATGAACTAAACAAAAACAATATGCATTCAAACATTATACAGTCCGAATATGACGAGGTTAGAAAAAAACTGAAATCTCTTGTAAACAATTCAAAACGAGATTACTTTGATAGTTTAATTAAAAATTCCTCGAAAAAATCTAAAATTATTTGGGATATTGTTAATCAGCATGCAAAAGGCACTAACAAAAATATGCCCAACACAGTAACTAGCATTGATGTCAATGGCTATACAATCACTGACCCTTATCAAATTTGCAACGAACTTAATAATTTTTTCACTAATATAACATCTACCCTAAATTTAAAGGAACCAACGATAGACCATAGTTTCACACGAGTGAGGGATGAAAATAGTATATTTTTCTTCTACCCATCGAATAGTATTGAGATCTCAAATATTATATTAAAATTAAAAAATAAAAAATCTGTTGGATGGGATAATATTCCAATTATTGTCCTAAAATCGTGTGCAAACAAAATAGCTTATCCACTCAGTCATATAATAAATGAGAGCTTTTTAAGTGGGCAGTTCCCAGATTTATTAAAAATTTCTATTGTTAAACCTTTGCACAAAAAAGGGGATACTAAAAATCTAAACAACTATAGACCTATTTCACTGTTAACGAATATCTCAAAAGTTTTTGAAAGAATTATTTATAATCGTCTTAATGAATTCTTCAGTGTTTTTGACATTTTAACAAGTTCCCAGCACGGTTTTAGAGCTGGGCATTCTACAAGCCATGCTATATTTACAGCAATATCATCAATAATTAATGCCTGGAATAACAAATCGCTCTGCGTAACTGCTCTCTTTGACCTTTCAAAAGCATTCGATTGTGTCCACTTTGAACTGCTATGCTCTAAACTTTATAATTATGGGGTGCGAGGTTTAGCATTAGATTTAATTAGGTCTTATCTATCAGATCGCATACAAATAGTCCAACAATCAAAAGTCGAAAACAATGTTATGTCAATGGTTTCTTCAAGTGAATCTTTAATTTCGAGGGGTGTGCCTCAAGGCTCGATTCTTGGGCCACTATTATTTATTGCTTATATAAATGATCTCCCAAATACTGTTCAAAATAATCTCATTCTTTATGCAGATGATACTGCAATCATCTATGAGTCGTGTTCACTCTCGAATTTGAAGAATTCACTTGAGGATTCCATAGTTCTTTTAGAAAAATGGTTCTCTGATAATAGTCTTCGACTAAATTTGGAAAAAACAAAATTTATAAAATTTGGTGAGTATGGGAACTGCCCAAATAGTTTTATTGTACCAAATGTAGGTGAAATCTCTTTCTCTAGTTCGGTAAATTTTCTGGGTCTAACCATTGATAAGCATTTGAACTGGAAAGATCAAGTTGACAAAATAATTAAAAAAACCAGTAAATATGTGTATCTATTAAAATGTCTGGGTAAATTTATTCCAGAATCAGTTCTCGTCACTGTTTATAATGCCTTTGTGCAAAGTATATTTTTATATGGAATTGTCTTTTGGGGCAACTCCGTAAATACTTCTCAACTTTTTATTGTACAAAAGCGCTGTATTAGAGCAATCTGTAAAGTTCCTCCTAGAACACACTGTCGCCCACTCTTTAAAAAACTTAATATCTTAACAATTCACGATCTTTATGTGCTAGAATGTGCCAGCTTTGTTAAATTTAATTTTAATCTCTTCTCAGGAAATATTCCAAATCATACATACAGCACTCGAACAGGTACTAACTATAGACTTGATTACACGTCGTTGACTACGGTCAACAAAGGTCCTGTCAATGCAATGTTGAAAGTGTTTAATAAGTTGCCCCAAGAGATCAAAAATTTACCAGTCACCAAATTTAAACAGAAATTAAAATTTATATTATTACAGAAAACTTTTTACTCTGTCGAGGAATTTTTTAATCATAAGTTTTAATTTGTATACTTTTATACTGACGCATTCTACACTGTATATACAGTATTAACAGAATAAAGTTTATATCTATCAATCTATCTATTAAAAAGTGCCAATTTAATTAATATCTATCTACTTTTTAACCGACTTCATATTTTATTAAAATGGCACATATCTCGAAGTTTTATTATTTTCCTCTTTTTTGTGGCTTTTTGAAGGAAGTTTTTATTTTTTAGTTAAAGGAATCACACGCCGTTACTAACTTTTATTAAAATTAGCCGAACTACTGAACCGATTTAAGTAAAATTTATATGGGACCAACTTCGAGGTATACCCTATCCAATAAAAAAAGAATTTTCCAAATCGGTTTATAAATGACGGAGTTCTGAGGTAACAAACATAAAAAAATACAACTGAATAACCACCTCCTTTTTTTGAAGTCGGTTAAAAATATAAAATTTGATTTGGCTAATAATATCGTCATCACAAGAAACGGTTGATTAAGAAAAATTTTTGATTTTGTTACCCTTTAATTAATCGATAGATAGATACTGTAAATTATAGACGCTCGACATCAGAGGTTATAAGCGTTTGAAAAAATTAATGTAAATAAAAAGATAAAATAAAATAAGCCATCGAAATTGTTAATCAATCGTGATTTGTTGTTCGAGCATAAAAGAGTTGAATTGTCGATACATCGAATAAGAATAATCCAAGGCACGCTATGATGATGATGACGAGAATGATGACCGACCGCGGTGGCTGCAGCTCGGCTGCGACGGTGGTGCGGAATCCAAAACAATTACCTGGGGCACGCGCGCCTCATGCCTGCTCGATCACTGATGACCACGAAATTGTGTTTTGTTCATGTGTCCGACCCGGCCCAAGTCTAGCGCTTTCCATTGTGTGCCCAACTCAGTCAAGATGTAAAAGTATCATACGTATACCTACTATGTTTATATCATTCAATAAATTCTGCGTTATGCTCGGTTTACATTATTCCACTTCAGTAATCCAGTGAGTCAATCCAGCGCTGTATTGGATTGGATCGATATCGTCTACATTAGTGTTGCCGTCTAGACAAGACAAGACAAGACTTTCAAAGTCTTGTCTTGTCTTGAAAAATCAAGACAAGACTTCACTAAAGTCTTGTCTTGAAATATCAAGACTTCACTAAGTCTAAGTCTAGATTAAAAAACTCTTGTCTTGTCTTGAAAATTTCTAGACAAGACTTTTGCAAGTCTTGTCTTGAAAATCTAGACAAGACAAGACAAGAGTCTTGAAAGTCTAGATCTAGACGGCAACACTAGTCTACATTATTCCAGTCATTTAGAAGCCGTTTAAATGTAAACGTGACATTACCACATGAAACACACTGGATTTGCCCGTCTACACGATTCCAGTTGCGCTGGAATGGGCTCGCTGGAATAAAAAGTAGACCGCGAAACCAATTACTGGACTGGACTAGATCCAATGCCTTCCAGTGCCTGTTTAGATTATTCCAGTTTCAATCCAGCGCTGGTTTGGATAGCTGGACTGGAGTGCTCCTGGAATAATTTAAACCGGGCATAAAGAGTATTTTATAGCTAAAGTTACCCCCTGCTCCCTTCATCACAAATCCTTTTCCCTCGTCTAAAAACGGTTCCCGCTCTCCGGACGCTATTCTTAAAGTTAAAGGGTTCGGGTAAACACCAAATGAAGGACCAAGAATCACACTACAGATCCTACAGGCGAATTTTTTTAAAAAAGTTTTGCTAAGTGTGAATGATTACGTAATTTATAATTTTTTTTTAGTTGTAAGTTTCTCCAATTTTTTTTCAATTTTTCGCATGTAGGTAGATCCTACATGCGAAAAATTGAAAAAAAATTGTAAGAAATTTATCCTTTACATAATTTATACCGGGTGCTGATTTGCTTTGCGGGTAATAGGGATTTTACATGTAAAATCATGTTTATGAATTTTCCTGCTTCCCTATTATGTATAATATACATCATCGGGAAATTGCAAGATTCGTGTCTTGACGCAACATTGATGTCTCCTGAAATTGTCTTCAACTAATCGCCATTTATATCTTTATGTTTTTATTTTTCAGTAGAAAAGATAATATTAGCGCATAATTTTTTTAATTTTATGTTTTATCCAAGCATTGATATCGCTAAGTACGCATCTTTTGTCGACATTGATAATTTTGATGTGGCAAATGATACAGTTTTACCAACTTAAATATTAAAATCTTGAGAGCATTAAATTATTGCAAATGTATGGACATATACCATGCAATTTTTAAGATGTAAAAAAATTTAGGTTGCAATGTAAACATGATAGAACTGTTATAAAAAACTAAGCCACAACAAAACCTGTGGTTATATTGTATTGGCTATATCGGAATTTAACCCTTCTAAAATAGCTCGGCTATTTATTAAAATAAATGAGTGAATATACCTAACTTTAAATTATATACTTTTAAGGTATACGTCAAATTATAAAGCATTAGTGACCGCAAATATTTTTATAAAATTGATGTAGTTGACCTTATGTTGCATTGATATTCAATTTCTGATTTTTTTTTAGTTTATTATTAAATTAAATATTATTTTATTTACTTTATTACTTATCAATCGATATCTTAGTATTTCACTTAGAGATTCCCTCAATTCTTATTCGTAAATAACTGAAGAAAAATATTACCTAAAAGCAATTATTTTTCTACTTAAAAAATATTAGTAAAAAAAACTTTTAGAGACAAGCTTTTATTTAAATGCACTAAAAAGGAAAAAATAATTTTTAATAATTTAGGTTCATAATTATAAAAGCGTGGAGCGTGAACTCTATGATAGTTTATTAGTCACGACCCACGCTTTTATTAATTATGAACCTAAATTATTAAAAATTATTTTTTATGTGTAAATATAAAAGATTTTCTAATATGAACTAACAGTGCAACGGCCAGCAAACTACCGAATGAATCACTATATATTTTGTATAAATTGCAAATGAGCTGTATTCTAGTTTTTGTTTTTTTGTTTGTTTTTTGTTATCCGTATGTATGACCTCGATGTCAAAAATGCGTTAATTATTAATTAAAAAAAAAAAAAAAAAACCGTCGTAAAATTTCAAAAGCTTCGTTAAATTACGATAACCTTAAATAAATCGCATTAAAAAACGAACAAAACAATATTGTTGATCGAAATAACAAAAAAGAACAACGTTCAATACAAAAAAGTTTTACATTTTACGTTATAGCTGTTTATTATAAAATGAAATGCCCCCAGGCTGAAGGAGGCAACTATGATCCAGAGCAGGCAATGCACGCTAAACATTGTCTAGCTGTGAGACAGGTTAGCAAGACATCTTGAAGACGTATGAAGAAGGACGTAGCACTGCCACCACCCGTTCCCCGCGATAAATTTGTGCAGGTGTTTTCAATAATTTTAATAAGAAATTAGTTTCATTTCAAAACTAAGTTTATTAATTTTTACATACATTTATGAATATGGCTGCCACCTTTGCAAGACTAAACCAGGAAATCAAGAAAAAAAATGCAGACAAAGTCGGACTCCCAACATCTTAATAAAACGCAGTATTTCTTCATTAAATTTAGCTTGACTGAAAATACTCTTTCAATTAGCTTACCGTCTTTAGTATTATTTGGTATTCTTAATTATTATATTAATTAATTCTTACTGGAACGTCGCCTGGGACCCGAAGAATTAAGACGTTAACCTGAAGCTCGCATTATTATTATTAATATTGTAGATTATAGACGCGTCGACAATTCAGGTCATTAGCGTCTTCAACACAACAATTAATAGTCCATTTGTGTATTAGAATCTGCCAGCCGGCATACACAAACCGACTGGTACGAACTCGGGCTCCTAGGAACGCCAATTCCCAAAGAACATTGGAACGCAATTGCGAGAACAACTACATTCCAATGTTCCCCCTGGGGGACTGGAGCTCGGACATACACCTTTGACTGTCAAACCTGGAGGGGTGGCAGGCCTGTTTATGAACCGTTAAAAAAAACTAAATTGTGTTTTAAAGACCACCAACAGCTAAGGTTATTTGGGCCTAGCACCAATTCATATTTTCAATTCATCATTTTTTTTTATAAATTGAACATCCAATTGACACTTTTACCAGCTCTCGGGCTAGAACTCGGGACTTGTAATAGAGGAACCACAGCAACGCCATGTAAACAACAGCATCGCTACACGCTCAGATATTCTCAAGCCCTTTTATGAACCGTATTTGACAGAATTTCAGTCGAAGAATATCAAACTATTTATTAAAAATCTAGTTTCAAAAACGTTCCACAGATATATCTAACTAGACGTTATTAATTTTCGAAACAGGAACCCGTCCAAGAAAATATTTTAATAAAATAAAGAAAGCAATAAAAATATTTAACAATTAATTTAATTTAATAAACACAATGCGTGAATTGTGACAATGAATAGTTATATCTATTAAAGATGTTACAGAGATTGCCTTAAAAAACCGAAAGCCATATTTAGACTGGTGGTAATGAAGAATACATTTTATTTTGATATATGATCTGCATTGTGATTGTAAAAAAAATAAATTGGAAACATTTTTAAATCGACAACCGTTAGGTGAATTCAGTCTTATATAGTTTTATTTAATACAGTAGAACTTCATTAAACTCGACTGCACTTTTTAACAAACTTCGAAAAAAAGGAGGTTCTCGGTTTAATATGTAGGTATGTGTGTAACTATGTTCACGATTATATTGGGAAACGTTGATAATATTTCAATGTGGTTTTCACTAATCGAATAAGCTATTCCCAAGGAAGGTTCTTATACGTATAAAATATTTCAATATTTAAATAGCTTGAGTTTTTATTATCTATTTTACTTCCATGTCCCGCAAAGTACCAGAAGTTCCCTAGGGAACATGAAAATTAAGTTAATAGGGTCGAAAAATCGTGTCCAAGATAATACTAGATTCTAAATGTACTATATGCTCTGAAAACGTAAAGAAAAGTGGTTTTCCAGATGTCGTGTTTGCATGAGCATACTGAAGGGGGGGGGGCAGCGTGTAGCAATGCTGTTGTTTACATGGCGTTGCTATGATTCCTCTATTACAAGTCTCCAGTTCCCGGGTTCTATCCCGAGAGCTGATAAAAGTGTCAATTGGATTTTCAATTTATTATTAAAAAAAAAGAGTGTGGGTCTCGGGACCCCCGACAGATGAGAAACATCAAAGAAAACGTTATTGAACTCGGTGGTATTCTCTATGTAGTAGTATATATTTTTTCAAAAGCAGCAACTAACTGTTATGCTGACGTAATCCTATATAATGCACTGTAACACCGCTTGTGTCACAGTGCACGCCTGAGCCAGAAACGCAACTAAATACACAGCGAAGTATCTATATTACATACCTAAACGTGTATACATATACTTTTGCTTTACAGTACGTTCGTATGGATTCTCTCTCTCTCTTCACGTGCCCGAGCGCGGAAGCCGAGAGAGAGTGCCGTAGTGGTGGGGAGAACAGCAGCGAAGGAGTGGACCATAAATTTCGTTGCATATTTTCCCTCACGCGGCTGTTTACAGCCCGACTTAAGATGTTTCACATCAAAAATCATGAATTGAAAATATGAATTGGTGCTAGGCCCAAATAACCTTAGCTGTTGGTGGTCTTTAAAACAGACACACTTTAAAACTGCTTTCAAAACAAAGTGGTTCTTTTTCAAATCACGGTGTACAATTTACAAGCAAATAAAACGGGTTAATAGGATTCAAACAGCGATCATTCGAACCGTGCAAATTCGTTTTTCAACGCGCGCGACGGTACGAACAAAAACTCGAACGAAAAGTCTGCAGGAGATATTCTGTAAAGTCGTTTGGAATCCGACGTTATGTATTTTTTAAACACATGTTTCGGATTGGAATCCAGGTTCTGGAATCTCAGATAGCCATTGTGATATGTAACTACTGTGCTGTTCATTTGTTTGGTAGATATAATACTTCTATCTCTGTTGTATTGATGTATAGATCTAGATGTCTCTTTGGTACAGGGGGCGTTCAATTCTACGTTTATATTTTACATTCGTCTACCGATTTATATTCACTTTGGATCACCCTTGTTTCCAGTGGCGCATTTAGGCCTAGGGCGGCAACATTTGAGGGACGGCAAAATTAAGAAGGCGCCTGACCCTAACATTTTTCCCGGGCGCTGGAAAATCAAAATTGATTAAGTTTTCCGTCAACTGTGAGACTGAATTTTATTATTTTCTCTCTCACTGTTGACATATACATATATTTAAATATATTTTGACGTTACAAGAAAGGCGGCATAGCAGTACAGGCCTAGGGTGCCATCACGATCAAATTCGCCACTGCTTATTGCTACCAAAGGACTTAAAGGCATCAGACCAGACGCTAGATCCTAACTGACGGGATATTAAAAGGGAACACAATAGATCTCCTAGATCGCAGTGTCTTCCTTTTGGGGTCACATTTTAATATTACCCACACGTTAGAGACAATGGGAGATATATCTCAAAATTAAAATTAGTACTCTTTTCCAAATCTTGATGGTTTCCGGGCTTGTAGACCGTAGTCCAATGGTATTTCTACCTGACGTTTCGTCTCAAACTGCGGAAGACATTTTCAAAGGCGATGTGGCAGCGATCGGAATGTCCTCCTTGGCAGCTCATAGGTAAGTGTGTCAACGACTGTTGTCCTCCCTTCTTTTATGCTAAGTGTATGTGTGTTTTCTGTTCGGTCGTAGTCCGTCTAACTACGACTGAACAGAAAACATACTGGATTACTAGCGCTTAGCATAAAAGAAGGTATTTCTACGTGATGTTTTGTCTACAACTGCGGTAGAAATTTTCAAAGGCGATGTGGCAGCGGTCGAAGTGTCCTCCTTGGCGGCTTACAGGTAAATGTGTCAACGACTGGTGTCCTCCCTTCTTTTATGCTAAGTGCTAGTAATCCAGTATGTTTTCTGTTCGGTTGTAGTAGGACGGACTACGACCGAACAGAAAACACACTGGCACTTAGCATAAAAGAAGGCAGGACACCAGTCGTTGACACATTTACCTGTAAGCCGCCAAGGAGGACACTTCGACCGCTGCCACATCGCCTTTGAAAATTTCTACCGCGGTTGTAGACAAAACATCACGTAGAAATATCTTCTTTTATGCTAAGCGCTAGTAATCCAGTATGTTTTCTGTTCAGTCGTAGTTGGACGGACTACGACCGAACAGAAAACACACATACACTTAGCATAAAAGAAGGGAGGACAACAGTCGTTGACACACTTACCTATGAGCTGCCAAGGAGGACATTCCGATCGCTGCCACATCGCCTTTGAAAATTTCTACCGCAGTTGTAAACAAAACATCACGTAGAAATACCATCGGACTACGATCAAGCCCGGAAAATATCAAGATTTGGAAAAACGCTGGCTGTGAAAACTTACACACTTGGAAAATATACTTTTTTATCACAATCCTATTTTATCAATTTTTGTAGGACATTCTTGTTGATGTACAAACATCTTTACAGACTCCCCCCTCACCCAAGTTACAACTAGAGTGAGTCGGTGAAATGTTGTGGAAGTAGTGTGTCGCGGAAGTAACGCAAAGGTATTAGACTTTTTCGTTACTTCCGGTCAGTTGTCAGATTTGTTTTGAGGTTATTTCTAGCTGTCTGTATGATTTCAGTACATTGCAGTGTCTACATTAAATTTAATTGATCGTTTGAAGAGTTCAAATGTAACCGTACTAATCTTATAGATGCCCATTGTAGTTTTTAAGCATAGACACATAAATTTTATTTTGACAACACCATATGATGGTCTCAACATTTTATATTAAAAGGATTTTTTGTCTGGTTGGTTTTAGACAGAGACAGAAATACAGTTTTACAATGCCATATATCTGATACTTGGCATAACTAAACCATGTTTTGGATATGTTCGTACAGTTAAGATCAAGCAACCCGTTATTTTGAAAATTACCCCTTTTTACAAGCTTTTATTTAACTTGCAATGTACACTGTAAGAAATGAGAAGGCCGATTACATAGATGATCGATGGTCCATTTGTAGCCAGCGATTAATCTGGTAATAGGCACACAAAGAGACAATGGCGTCGCAAACAGGTATCGCCACATCACGTAAATTCCATAAAAACACATTGCGCATGCGTGGTTACTAATTTTACATTAATTTGTTTTGTATTCATACATTTTATATATGTAACTATACATTTTATTTTGTAATTTTTACACACTTTATTGGAATATTACACATATTATGTAATTTTAATTTACTTTATGTAAAAATCACAAATTTGTTTAACTTTACAGTAAAAGTCCAAGTTTTTATGAAGTTTTCTGTATAAAAATAAATAATAATGTAAAATCACTTAGAAAATCGAACGAATTCTACCTTAACTTTCAAAGTATTTTCACATCCATTTTTTACAGTGTATGTTAGTTTGTTTGTGTGTTTGTTTAGGTCAAAACTTGCAAGTCTATTTTGAACGACTTCCACGTATCCAATCGATTTGAAATTTTGTACGCATATATATTCCTGATGACAATACATGAAAATAAAAATTTTCACGGTCATTTTCTGAAACGTGTTAAGTGCCTTCCTGATATCTAAAACCGCTTTAAATTTGAATACAATTCTGCGTTACATAACGTGTCGCTACCTATTGATTCTCAGAAAACAATTTTTTATATAAACAGACAGGTAACGAGCTAAGTCACGAAAAAACAACCATATAAGAGATTTGTAAACATTTTATAAAAAATCGAGGACAAGTTAAATCGTTCTAAATGTATATACGCATAGATAGATAAAAAAGCAGGTTCTGAATATTCATATTATGATCTATGTCGATCTTGATCTTGTCCATTTCTTTTAATCTTGTAATAACAAACACCGGGAGTTGAGATTATTTGAGAAGTGGTCATGTTATAGCTGACTCAAAATGACTACCTAAACATTATAATTATTATTTAAATAAATCATTGCATTACTTCGTAATATTTTCAACATTTTTTTATGTAATTTAAGAAAAGAAATACTTCAGAGGTCTCACAAAAAAAGATCAAAAACTGGGGTCGATTTAGATCAAAAGAAAAATACGTTCTGTACCATTCGAACGGGTAGACATTTTTTTAACATTTTTTAATGTACCTAAAAAAGAAGAGACAAGAGCTGGAGAGTCGTCGATTTCGACCAAAAGGAAAATGCATTATTCTTATTGTAGATTATAGACGCGTCGACAACTCAGGTCATTAGCGTCTTCAACACAACAATTAATATTTGTGTATTAGAATCTGCCAGCCGGCATACACAAACCGACTGGTACGAGCTCGGGCTCCTGGGAACGCCAATTCCCAAAGAACATTGGAATGCAATTGTGAGAACAACTACATTCCAATGTTCCCCCTGGGGGAGGAAAATACGTTAAAATTATAATTATTGTCAAAGAAAGAATATAACAAAAATAAAAAATATATATAAATAAATATCATGTAGAATTTAGAAAAAAAACGCCAAAAATTCTACACTGCCATCAGGTTCACATTTTTTCAGTACCTAAGCAAAGAGTGCCTAACGCGCCTAAGGAAGTTTTCACTTCAAAAATAAACTACTAAATGATCCACGCGCCTTCTAAAGAGTTAGCATGTCAAATTATACTATTATATATAAATAAGAGAAACTCGACGTCATTAAGACGTGCAGTGTTTTTTTTGTCTTTCGGGTGATAAATGTAAAATTAAATGTTTCAACTTAAATAGGAATTATTCTAAATGCTTCTAATGTTTTAATGAGTTTTAAAACGTAAAATAACTACGCCGATGTACCTCTTGCTGGATAATTTGGACGCAGCAATTACAAAAAATAAAAACTCTTTTACTTGTCAATTATAAAGCTTCTACTAGACAAATGCGATATAAGCGATCGTTATTCTAAAGGCCTGAGCACCTTTTATACTGAATATCAAAATTAATCATACAAAAGTAAATCACCAAACCGTTTAACGCACTTTCTTCTCGAAGTAAATTTCGCTAACCATGTTAGCATCATCAGTAGATGATATTATCTGAATTGAATTTTAATTAATTGTAGATTACAAACGCGTCGACAACTAAGGTCATTAGCGTCTTCAACACAACAAATAATCCATTTGTGTATTATAATCCGCCGGCCGACATACAAAAACCGACTGGTACGAGCTCGGGTCCCTGGGAGCGCTAATTCCCAAAGAACATTGGAATGCAATTTGCGATAGCAACCACATTCCAATGTCCCCCCTCGGGGGTATTTGAATTGATCCAGCGTAGAGAAGAAAGTGGTTAAGTGGTTTGGGGTTTTGTGATTATTTTTGTCTTCACACCGAACTCTTCAAGAGATGGTCTGCTTTTAATAGTTAAATCATTTGTCTGAACTCCGAAGTCTGCTTTAGAACTAGAGTATAATATTTTTGGGACAAAAACACAACAAAGACGATTTCAAATGACGGCACCTATCTAATGACATAATGACAAGTTACGGACATTGTCCGACGGGGCCGGACGCCCAGACAACAATAATCAAGTTCGTACGACCCGTGGAGACATGCGTGCACATGATACATCTATAGAGAAGACTCAGCCCCCCGAGCAAAATAATGCAAAACTTCAATTATTATACTTAATAAATAAAATAATAATACGGTCAGTGATATTGTTATCTGCGCGATCTGAGGTTTGAGGATCGTTTTTTAACACCAAAATATTGGCAGTGCGTGTGAAATTTTGCTGATTTAACCTAAAGCTAAATAATATAATTCTAAATTTTGAGATACCACGTTTTTTACAAGCTTTTATTTAACTTGCAATGTATGTTAGTTTGTTTGTTTGTGTGTTTGTTTAGGTCAAATCTTGCAAATCAATTTTGAACGACTTCTACGTATCCGATCGATTTAAAATTTTGTACACATATGTATTCCCGATAACAATACATGAATAAATCGTGTTTAAAAATAAATTCAGCCCCTAAGGGGTTCAAACGGGGATGTAGGATTTTTTTGACTAATCAACGCCTAGGCCAAATCGCTGAAGCTAGAAACTTGAAATTTGGACAGTTGGTTCCTTTTCTGACGTAAGCATCCACTAAGAAAGGATTTTTCGAAATTCAACCCCTACGGGTGTCAAAGGAAGCTAAAATTTTGAAGAGTAAAATGAATAAAATAAATATTAGTAAAAAAACTTTTTAGAGACAAGCTTTTATTTAAATGCACTAAAAAGGAAAAAATAATTTTTAATAATTTAGTTTCATAATTATAAAAGCGTGGGTCGTAACTAATAAACTATCATAGAGTTCACGACCCACGCTTTTATAATTATGACCTAAATTATTATTATTTTTATTATTATTATTTTTTCCTTTTTAATGCATTTAAATAAAAGCTTGTCTCTAAAAAGTTTTTTTACTAATATTTTTATAAGACAAAGGCTGTAGATTTATAAACGCTAGACAACTGAGGTCATTAGCGTTTATAAGAAAATATATACCTATGACATTTCCTTTAATTTTCCCAAAACGTGTTTAAGTAATTATTTTAGTAGAAATGGGATACAAGGCATATATAGACCCTGATTACCTCAATTGTCGATCGTCTATAATCTACAATCGAATTCCCAGAAATTTTTCGGACTTTTTCTCTTTTATAGTCATACCTAAGATGATTTTAAATCAAGAAGAGATTTTGCTTGGAATCGCAAACTGTGAAAAATATAATCTATAATAATTAACCGTTGCATTTCTATATATTGATAAATATTTCGATTAAAGAAAGCGTTACAATTTCGCCTGCATTACGGACAAAGTGGCAGAATTCCGGACATTTTCGGAAAAAACCAGACGTATGGCAACTTAATGCGGTGTTATATCAATAAAGATTTTTACACATCAAAAAGTATTTTTCTAATTAAAAAAAGTGCAAAATATAGTTTTAAAGGATTCGCATAAATGCAATCCTTTTAATCACGGTTTAAAGATAATCGTTTAGTATTTATTTATAATAATTATAGTATAACCTTACTTAGAATTTAATCTCTACCTGCATTAAATAAATAAATAGTTCAATGTTCTAAACGTCATATGAATATACAGATAATGATGATGATGATTCGGTCAAAGAAGCACATCTGTGTTGGATAATTGGCTTGGGTAGAAAAGGACAGTCCATAAAAGCCTATATAGAAACATTACGTCCCAGACTTGTCAAATTAGGACCACTTAACGCTTGGCATAGACAAGAAAAACTTACTTAAAAATATTATAATATTTAGCAGTTAACATGTCGAGCACGTTATCAGCAGCAACCTCAACTTGCCTGCCTAATTTATTTAATTTAATCTAATTAATTGTAGATTATAGACGCGTCGACAACTCAGGTCAATAGCGTCTTCAACACAACAAAAAATCCATTTGTGTATTAGAATCCGTCAGCCGGCATACATAAATCGACTGGTACGAGCTCGGGTCGCTGTGCTTGTCGCTTTTTCTATGATTCTGTATGTCGCTATTTTGTATCATGTGTACAGCCGAGACGTCTGAACCGATTTTGATTTTTTTAACTATCAGGAGTTCGCGTTAAAAGATGGTGTGTTGTACCTAGGTCTTTAGGTTAAAAAGTTAGATTTTTGATGTGTAGTAAACATTTTTACTGACTTCACAATTTTTGCTATAGTGAGTTGGGGAATTGTCGTGGAAGTAGCTATCAAAATTTCGAGGTTATTATAGCTGTCATTATATTCGAATCGTTACCAAGTTGAAATTTTCATAATATTGTATTGTCACGGGAACTCAATGTGTGTGCAAAGTTTCATAAGAATCGGTTAAGTAGAAATAGTTGAAAAAGCTGTCGCAAGATTTGAAACAAAAATAATAACGAACAAATATGCGGGGTCAAGCTAAAAAACTCGGGTCGCAGTGCCAAACCCTGCCGACAATATAGTGTATTTGCTAATACAGGCATTGTGGCATTATTATGTGAACTTAAGTTTGTTTTTTGACAAAATAAAAAATTTAACCCCTTAATACATCCCTTAAAAAAATTAAATTTTTCTAAATTTCAATATTAGACATGGATTTTATCAGTACACCCAATTAAATACACCCTTTCATAAGTAAATCCGTATCAACAAACTAGTGTTTTCATAAAATTTGAAAGTCAGGTCCTGTCGGGCCGATTTTATTAAAATTTTAGCAGCACATTTTAATCTTTACTAAAGAGTTAAATTTCAATTTTGAAACGATTCTGACAAATTTTTCGGTATTTTTGGGCCCAAAAACTTTTTGGAACCCCTAAATACAACCCTGAAAATGGTCCGATCGGGCCCATTTTAAATAGGCTTCTTGCGGTGATGGGTTCCAATGTGTGTACCAAATTTCGTTTCAATCGATTAAGTCTGTCGAGAGTTATCGTGTACACACATATATATATAAATATATATATATATATATATATATATATATATATATATATATATATATATATATATATATATATATATATATATATATATATATATATATATATATATATATATACATACATATATATATAAACATTTTTAAAAATGGTGCCAAAGTGTTCAGGAGGCTATGAAACGTCGAGAAATTTTGGTCCGACCCCTAGGTCCCGCCATCCGACCGACGCCAATAGTGTATGTGCCATATGGCAAATACACTAATAAAACCGTTTAAAAACAAACGGACGATATCTGTGTAATACCCGAATAAGTCAGCTGTCGAAAATAACACCGATACACATTTCATGTAAATAAAAGGTAACAGAAACCGAAATTAAATGGGCATTAAGAGATGGGCATGAATAGGTGTATTTAGAAAACAAAAAGTCATCGTACACAGTTATTACCAACCTTTAAAAGAATCAAAAAAAGTCACGACAACAACCGTATAAAAATAAGTAACACGCTATTTAAAACCGATTTTTAATGCAATCCAATCGTTGAATAGTCGTTTTCATAAACAAAACGCAAAAACAATAAGAAAATAAAATTCCCAAGCCAAAGTTTATTATCGATAGCCTGATTTGGAACTTGATAAGAAACAAATAATCAGAACGTGCTGTGAACTTAAATATGAAACAAGCGACAGTCTATGAACAACGGATATACGCAATAATGAGAGGGCGTCAACCAATCACAGACAAGCTGAGCTTCTTGACTTACGCACTCTCAGTGATTACACCTATATTTATGTTATATTACCACAATCAAGTTTTCTGGATGTAGAAATATAGCTGCCAGACAAGCGATGTACCATAGAGAAATGTTTATGACAAGATTCAAAGAAAAATTACGATGCGAACATCTTGGCAATGTCACAATCAAAAGTTAAGACTAGGCTTCCAGAACTTTAGTTCATAAATTCCCCCAAGAGATTGGAATACGTTCGATGTGTTTGACGTAAATCTGACAATGACTCCACGCGTTACTTTTTGTATCACGATTGGGCGATTATAGGTCGCTTGTAGATAGTCAGATACAGCTACCAATAGCGTAAGGTCGAATACAATTCGCTGAATACAACTGATGTGTCACGAACGCGCGATTATCGAAAACACATAGGTTCGCGCAGGTTCGCGCTACTCCATGCCATGGATTCAGATGGCACTGCACTCTTCACGCGCAGGCACGCAAATCCGAAGCAAAATGTGTGATCAATAAAAATTTTTTTGTTTATTTATATTTATTATTTGAGTCTCCATGCTATTGCCAAATCGCGCGATCAAATGAGACATTTCGATCCTGAATAATCTTCTAATTCCGATGCCGTCTTATAGCGAGTTTTTTCACAACAAAAGTTGTTTTCCGTCCTTTAATCTCCATATTATATTATCTCGGTCATCCCATTTTCCTTCTTCCAATATCCTCTCCCGCATCGCTTCTTGTATGCAGTCTCCCCAACTTCTGCGCGGGCTTCCCCTTTTCCTTTTCTCTTTTAGAGTCCAGTTTGTAACCTTCTTAAGACATCTTTCTCCCCTTATTTTCCTTACAGATTCGTACCATATAAGCTGTTTACTTCGTACAAAAGTTTTCGATACAAAAAGTAGAATGTGTGCAGCGCTGGCCCTAAATGACATTAAAGTTACTATATCGCTTAAAGAATGTTTTCTAGACCCCAGCAGAAACATATTTTAATAATAAAATCAATCGATTTTTAAACCCCCTTATATCCACACAATATTATTCACATAACAATTAGAGGTGAAAATAATAAATAAATATCTCAGACAGCAAGGCTGCCATGATTTGTAAGCTAAGAAAAAATCAGATGACCACTGTCATATTTTTCAGGTTAGTTGAGAAATCTGTGCAGTTTAATTCCTGGATTGATATCTCAAAAAGGGTTTAAAATATTTATGAGAATTTTAAAGTCCAAAAAAATAATAAACTATCAATTTATTGGGCTATTCACGGACCAAACTGATGGAATATGAATATAGATGTAAATGTTTGATAAGTTGGGACATCAAGATGGCTGGTGAGTTTCCAATCTACCCCATTGTCATTTAGTCTTTGTCGAACAGGACACGTTATGTTGACTGAAGTTAATATAAGATTATAAGAGGACGGACACAACGGAGCTATACAACAACATCAACTCGGTGTTGTTGTAATCATTACAGAAACTAGGTGTGTGTGTATGTGTGAACCTCTTCTGACGCGACGTGAGTGATCAGCATACTTAATCATTCCTGTGATCGCAAATCAGTGCTGGGTGGAATAAGTTCGGTGGAATAGTTACGATATTAATTTTGATCAACATTATTGCAAAGAAATATAGAAATAATATATTTGTTTCTATGAGTAAAAAATTATAAAACATAACATAGGAATATAATTTAAGGTATAAGGAAGTCTCTGTAGCAAAGGATCAATGTAAAGCAATACTGATAATTAAAATTGCATTTAATAGCTAACGTTTCGGTGCTCTTTACACTATCTTTAGAGCATCATATCTGTCAAAAAATCAATATATATACTGATATAAACTGATTTTTTGACAGCATTGATGTTTTGAAGATGGTGTAAAGAGCATCGAAACGTTAGCTATTAAATGCAATTTTAATTATCAGTATTGCTATTCATTGATCCTTTGCCATAGAGACTTCCTCTCCTAATTTCAATCATCATCTATGGATCACCATATCTCTATATCATAGAGTTTTAACATAATTTAAGGTAGGCAAGTGGATCAAGTCGGTCGGATTGAATCAGTTGCTCAAAATAATCCACCCAAGGATTATGGATCAGTATGTGGACTGGTGATAAAATGAGGTGATCACAACAATCGTTCCAAAAATTATGGCCTAGAACCAGGTAAAATATGTTTATTTATTGTAGATTATAGACACTTGATAGCTAAGATCATTAGCAACTAATTACATCAAATTAAATTAAACTACATCACAAAACATCCATGAGTGAAACTGGGATTTGAACACACGTCAGTCTGATCCAAAATCCAGCATGCCTTAACCGTTACATCAAGCTGTCATCAATATGTTCCAATTGATGGTGACATCATATTATGCACGTCATAACCAGTAGAAAAATATTTTCAACAGGACATATGTCTGTAATTTCGTTTGCTTACAGGTTTTTCGAGGTTTTCGAGTATTTTTAATGGATGTCTGGACGGAAGAATGCGTTTTCAGAATTGCTGTAGGTTCGTCTCAAGATTAACGCGAGAGAAGATGCGGGCAAATATTTTTTTTTGTTAAAAAGTTTTTTTTCCGATATTTGCAGGAATCAATTATGTAATTGGCTGCTCTTCCAATAAAAATTTTCAATTGCAAAACAGCCGTATAAATCTATTTAATATAACAAAATGTATGTTTGGAACTTTGGTCTTTTGCACTGTAATGCTGGAAGTTAATACTTTAAAATGCTTAATGAAAGTGCTTGTCGCTTGAATAAATCAAACATTTATACTCGGTTCAACTCTGGCAGCTGGTTAGTTTTAAATGAAAATATCTGGATGACCGAGCTTTGCTCGGATGAGTTCAAAAAAAATAGTACTTAAAGTTCCCATTTCATCAAAATCGTTAGTCGTTTTTAAGAAAAAAAATTACATACCTATAAGTAGATAATATTATTATACGTCATACTACATAACGTATGTAGGTACCTACATATTTTCAAATAATTACTGATTATTTTAATAAGTTAAAGATTGACTGTCAGAGTAATTTCACATAAATAATGAAAATAGTTTGTTTTTTCCAAATCCTACTCACCATACGACACTGTTTTATAACGTTAAAAAAACTGTTTTTTAAAATGATAAAATCGATAAGAAAACGAACTTTTCCAGGGATGAGACCTAGCTAGATCGAATTTTTGCCCCCCACAACCCCTTTTCAGTAAATGTCATCCAAATCGTTAGGGCCGTTTTCGAGAAAATATTTATATAGGTACATAGGTACATATATTATACAAGATTTGTTCGTTTAATAATATAGGGATATTATTCATCTTGTCGTATTCGCTCCATCCCTGCCAAAAGGCGTCTTATAGCGTACGTAAGTATTACAGGTAGCTTCTGCACAGTAGTCATCTAGCGATGCTAATTTAATGATAATCATTGGGTATATTTAATGCTACAATAACCGTACGCAATGATTTCATCCATTGAGGTATGCACAGTTTTAAATTATTAATGACTTGTAATTCAGACTGTCTAATGATTGATATCTGTTCGCAGTCACCCGTTTATTTAAACGGTCAACGTTTGCAACATATTCTCACAAACAACAAAACAACACGATTAATGTTCGATCGTTTAAACTTTAAAAGATTCACTTTTAATAAAATTAATATCTGGATGACCGAGCTTTGCTCGGATGAGTTCAAAAAAAATAGTACTTAAAGTTCCCATTTCATCAAAATCGTTAGTCGTTTTTAAGAAAAAAAATTCGACTGATGACCAGTCCTATACTTCCCACCTAGTAAATATTTGCAAAAAATAAACACTCTTTTTTTATTCTTTGAAAAAAAGCATGGCCCTCTTTTTTGTTTGGTTATCTACTATGGCTAGTAATATAGCAAAAATCATGGTTACCTTGATTTACGTAGAATTATCTTTTTTTAGTAAAATATTTTTTTCTCGAAAACTATACATTTTAGAAAAAAAAAATATTTACATTTTTTTCATATTATAATATCTAGAATTCATTTATATTTTTTTTTACCTATGTTAATACGCGACATTGAGAACGTTTTGTTTAATATCTGAGGATCCACTGAACCGATTTGACTCAAAATCTAATTAGATATAAGTTAAAGGCTGATAAACACAATAGAACAATCGGCATGGCCGTATGTTGTTCCGTTTTTACGATATTGAAGGCGAAAATTTGACCACATACACACACACACACACACACGTACGTTCGTTCGTTTGTTCGTACGTTACTAAACTTTTTTCGACTCGCATATCTCAAGAACAAATAATGATATCGACTCCGGACCAATTTCATTCGCCACATAATTACATAATGAACACCTGATTAGGTTTGCAGGAAATTTCAATTAGCGGTTTTTTTATAACAAACAAGCTACTGTAAAACTGTTGTAAAACGTTTTCGTCTCGTATCTCGAGAACAAATAATGATATCGACTCTGAACCAATTTCATTCGACATAATGAACATCTGATAAGGTTTGCAAAAAATTTGAATTGGCGTTTTTTTTTTCATAACAAAAAAACTACTGTAAAATTGTTGAAAAATGTTTATAGCAAATAGTTTCTTTACGGTATACTGGTCTCTAATCGCTAAGGGCACTTAATGGGAAGTTAGCAGTGTGGTTTTACCCACACACCAAGCCTCCGTTTATTTTATAAATACGAATCGAGTTTAAAAGCTTTATTGACAAGAAGAGGATGTCGCGGAATTTGACGTTCTATCTATTTCTGAAACAGCTAAAGTAGTTATTAACATTGAAACACGTCCGTACCATCAAGCTACTGTAACTTGTACTTATAACAAGCTAATAGCAAGCTACCACATCATCAAAGTTAAGATCAAAGCCGTCTATCTATCAGCTCTAAGTCAAACCAACTTTATACACTGTGATGAAGTCTGAACAGAGAGTCAGGAACGTTACATTTTGTGGTACCTGATTATCCATAAACAGTTCAGTAACGGCACATCATCCCTTTTATTACATGTATGTTGTTTTTTTTCAGGGTTATTTGAGCCTAGCGCCGATCCATATTTTCAATTTATTATTGATGTGAAACATCTTATGTCGGGCTGTGAACAGCCGCGTGAGGGGAAATATGCAACGAAATGTTTGGTCCGCTCCTTCGCTGCTGTTCTCCCCACCACTGCGGCACTCTCTCTCTCGGCTTCCGCGCGCTCGGGCAACCGCGTGTGTTACAGTGCAGTATTACGTCAGCATAACAGTTAGCTGCTGCTTTTGAAAAAATATATACTACTACATAGAGAATACCACCGAGTTCAATAACGTTTTCTTTGATGTTTCACATCTGTCGGGGGTCCCGTGACCCACACCCTTTTTTATAATAAATTGAAATTCAAATTGAACTTTAACCTGAAGTTCTCGGATTAGATCCTGGGAAATGGAAACTTGTATTAAAAGTCCCAATAATTAAGTTGCGGGTGGTTAATTATAGGTAATTCGAGCGAACGAGCGAAGCAAGTGAGTAACGTATTAATTAATTATAAATTCGAGAGAACGGGCGAAGCGAGATACTTATTAACTAATTATTTTGAGCGAACGAGCGAAGCTAGTGAGTAACGTGTTAATTAATTTTCAATTCAAGTGAACGAGCGAAGCGAGTGTGTAACGTGTAAATTAATTATAAATTCGAGAGAACGGGCGAAGTGAGTGAGTAACGTATTAATTAATTATAAATTCGAGCGAACGGACGAAGCGAGTTACTTATTAACTAATTATTTTGAGCGAACGAGCGAAGCTAGTGAGTAACGTGTTAATTAATTTTCAATTCAAGTGAACGAGCGAAGCGAGTGTAACGTGTCAACTAATTATAAATTCGATCGAACGGGCGAATTGAGTGAGTAACTCATTAATTAATTATGAATTCGAGCGAACGAGCGAAGCAAGTAATTTATTAATTACTTATTAATTTGACCGAACGGGCGAGAGAGTGCATTCGGATGAAGCCGGACGGAGTATCTACTGTCTAATATTTTATATTTTTCCAAAGTATAAAATAGTTCTGACGTAACTATATGGGCAATAATATATCACAGACCCCTAAGCTAGTTTTGTTCAATGCCGCTACTGAAATGTTAAGTCAGGTATCTAAAGAAGGTGTCTTATATATGTATTAGTAAAACCTCGCGATGAGGCACTTATCCGAAGATAGACTGTAAATTAGCTGCCGTACAATCTATGCATCACGTATATTTGAACGTCACGTGCAATTTACAGGGTGTTTTGTGACGTAAAGTACAGACAAGTATCATTCCATTATTATGAGAGACGAAATGTCGAATATATTATTATTGAAGTGAAAACTTCCTTAAGCGTGTTAGGCACTCTTTGCCTGGATACTGAAATAAAGTGTTTTAAGCATATATTTCAATTTGCAGAACAAAATGTCGGTATTAACCCCCTCTCGTAGAGAGAAACTTGCTCGCCTAGGTATTTATATCGTTCTGCAAGGGGATTAATACCGACATTTTGTTCTGCAAATTGAAATATATGCTTAAAACAGTCGCCGTAACAACATATTAAAATTTGAACCTTGAACTAATCATATAAATTACGTCGGGTACATGACACGTTTAGGGTGATCTACCACCCCTTTATTATTGACCAATCGATCTGCAAATATTATAATCACATTATTGGGTCACCGACAAGCTATACAAACAGTTTCAGCTTTGAAGCAATAATAATATGTGACAATTTTTTTTATTACATGTTGGGGGCGGTCTGCATCCTTCCCATACCGCTATTTAGCAAAATCCCTTACTCAGGACACTTTAATATGTCTCCCTCAACATCTTAACAAAAATAAGGCCTTGAATAAATAACACCAAAAAATTGTCACTAACTCTCGGTCTATTACGTCTGCTTTGGATTTTTTTGTTGTAGGTATACCTGGTAGATCTTACATTAAACATTTATCCATTTGGGGAGAGGTCTGTCAGGTATGCAAAAACAATATCCAAGGCCTATTTGAATCGAACATCCGGTATCGACGACCCAGTCACCTTCTTATAAGGTTCATCCCACGCACTCAATCTTTGAAATGGATTACTATTATTATTATAATGCTTTTAAATACAGTATGCTATTTGACGTTTCACGATTCGAAATTTTAAATTTAGGTTCTGTAATCCACCGTCGAGTTATTGTTGCGAAACAGGATTAATATTTTGATCTTTATCATGTTAAAAAAAATTCAATCAAATTATTTAATATCTAATATACTCTAAAAGAGTAAAGTGGTTGCAATTTTCTTTATTAAAACTTTGCATTTATATATTTTTAATAGTTACATTTTTATTAAGTATGAAAAAAATTAACTGCCAGTAGAATTTACGCCCTGAAGCTACAATTATGCGAATTTTTTATAACTTTTTTAATGGAGATCAAAATATGACGATAAAGAATCTTAAAATATTTTTATGAACTTTGATTTTTTAAGTAGCGCAGATTTATTTAAAAATCAATGCAAAAAAGTGTTGAACATATCAGCAATTTTCTGAAAATTGTGTAGCATTTTTTATGGATTAGTTTGATGCCGAATTAGATTTTATGTTAAAAAAATTGTTAAATTGTGTTTTAAAGACCACCAACAGCTAAGGTTATTTAGGCCTAGCACCAATTCATATTTTCAATTCATTATTTTTTTTTAATAATAAATTGAAAATCCAATTGACACTTTTACCAGCTCTCCAGCTAGAACCCGGGAACTGGGGACTTGTAATAGAGGAACCATAGCAACGTCATGTAAACAACAACTTTGCTACACGCTTGGCTATTCTCAAGCCCATTAGTTTTTATGAAAACACAAAAAATCTCATTGAGGCCTGAAAATCTTCGTAGATTCTGAATTACGTAGCTAAAAATTCAAACCCACAAGGAAGACCTAGTGTTCTACATTGTTTATCTAGCTTCTATAAGATTATCATGAATAGGTCTGTCGTCTCGTAGGACCTTACCAATAGATATAGTTATCATCATATTCTTGGGCAAGGATAGAGATTCTAATTGCGTATCAATCATGATAATAAATAAATCCTCTATTTTTGTTCAAGAGTATAGCGATAACTATATTTGTTGGTGAGAAATATCATACGTTAATGAATTTTGGTTTAAGATCTTCGCCTGACAAAGGACACTGTGCTGTGTGACACTATTGTTATAAATTAAAGTTCGTAAGTGTAAATAAATTTAAATTTAATTTTAGAATGTTTAATAAATTTCATATTTCTAGTCACTATCCATCTTATAATGACATCCATAAGAAGTTGATCGTGCTGATAGAGAGAATTGCCGCCGCTTAAGGCCTCAGTTGTCGAGCGTCTATAATCTACGGTTAGAGAAAGACTCAAAAGGAGAAAAAACATTCAATTCTAAATTCTAAACAGATTTATCATCCTCGGGGTTAATAAATATTGCTGGTGGATATCCATCCATTTGATGATGTTCATTGTCTCCAAAGAGAATTGCCGCCGCTTAGGACGTCAGTTGTCGAGCGTCTATAATCCATTATTAGCGAAAGACGCAAAAGGTGGAAAAAACATTCAATTCTAAATTCTTAACAGATTTATCATCCCGGGGGTTTAATAAATTAGCAAATTATATTGCTGGTGGATTTCTATCCATTTAATGATGTTCATCGTCTCCAAACAGAACAGATTCGTATTCCCCCAAGTTTAAATTAAATTGCGAATTTCTGATCACTGATGGATGTCTATGATCCTGATGATGATGTCCACAAGACGTTCATCGTCCTCGAATAAATAGAAAGAGACGCAAAAAGAGAGAAAATGCGCGACCTGGCAGTAAATGAACGTGATCATCAGGTAGATCACGGAGGAGGCCCTCGATGACGGATCGTGATAGCCATGGGATTTTACATATATGCGTGCGTGTGTGTCAGTCAGTGCTTCGGGTATTTCTGTATGATTCTACCTCCAAAGGAACACCGACCGCTCTCCCAACTGATGCTGGCCGTGGCACGAAAAGACGACGACGCGGAAATTGAAAAAAAAATCTTCGAACAATTGAAGGGAATGAGGAAAGAACAGAGTATGTCACATTTTTTTGATTTTTGAGCTGTTAGTGCCATCTGATAGACCGTAACGGTATTCAGCACTGGGTAAATTGTGGGGTAAAAGAAATAGGTAGGTCACCGTGTATTTTAAAACTTAAAATTATTGGATGGCAAAAGAACAAGGAATGTAAATAACTTTAAATTCAATTTACTCAGCAATTTGTCAGAAGGACATAACTTGTTTTTTCCACATTCCCTTCAATTGAACTGAGTTTCCGCGAGATGAAATTATTTTTTTTTATGAAAAGATAAAATCGATCACATAAGATACTCAAATCATATTACAATAAGTACAAAATTGCGTAAAAGACCAAAAACACTGATCCAATTGGCACCAAAATCAATAGGTCTTTATTTACGTTTTGGACTATAGTCGGGCCGCTTAACAGATGGAGCAATGAAAACGAATAATCACTGCGTGATCACCGCGTGCAAAGAACCTGATTGGTTGCTTGAATGTTCGAGAACGAAACTATATGCGAAGGCCACGCCTGCGGCGCAAGCTATTCATATGCTTTTCACGTGATCACTTCATCTGTTAAGCGGTCCGACTATAGTATAATCAGCATCTGATTAATTTCTGTCGGACACGATTTTATCTGTGTCTTACGAAAAATTAAAATACTTATGCCGAATAATTTTGACCAATATCTGAAGATTTTCTTAACTTAGTTAAACATGTTTAACAGAAACGACTGCCATTATAACTCGATATGAAAATAATCAACCCTTTTAACATGCTTTTATTCAACTTCACACGTTTGTTTGCCTGTCAATTTAGGCCAAATTTTGCATGCTAATAATTTTGATTCGCTTCTAGATTTCCGATCGATTTGAAAATTTGTACACATATGTATTCCCGATGTCAATTCATAAATCAATCAAAATTAAGTAATCATTTAATTTTAATAAATTAATGTTTTATTAGTAAAAAATTTTGAAAGACTAAAAAGAACAAAATAAAACAAGCAAAAAACTTATAAAAACAAACTTATCTACTGAATTGTACTAAAAATAATATTTTATAATTTAGGTTCATAATTTATTATAAAAAAATAGGGTCGTAATTAATAAACTGTCATAGAGTTTACGACCCACACTTTTATTATAATTATGAGCCTAAATTAGTAAAATAATATTATTTTTTCTTCTTAGTAGATACATTTCCATAAAAGCTTCCCTCAGGGGAAACATTGGATTGTAGTTTGCATTACAATGTTTTGTGGGAATTAGCGCTCCCAGGGACCCTAGTTCGTACCAGTCGGTTTGTGTATGCCGGCTAAGGGATTCTAATACACAAAAGGATTATTTGTTATGTTGAAGACGCTAATAACCTGAATTGTCGACGCGTCTATAATCTACAATAAATAAATTCATAAAAGCTTGCTTTTAAAAAGGTTTGATTTATTTATATTTCATTTTTTGTCTGTAATATTTGAGATACGTATTATTTATTCCGTAACTTTTTCAATTTAATTATTTATTCTAAATTATAGACGCATCAACTATAACTTAGGTCACTAGCGTCTTGATTACATTAAAATAATAATTCACTTAAAACTAAATGACATCACAAAACATCAATGAGCGGAGGCGGGATTCGAACCCACGGCAGTCTGATCCAGAGGCCGCGACGCTTACCACAGGACCGCACTGTTCTCATTAACATTTTTGAACCGACTTCAAAAAAAAAGAGGTTTCTAATTAATTCGACCGTATATATTTTTTATGTGGTTATGTTTTATGTGTGTTCGCGGATAACTTCGTCGTTTATGAACCGATTTTGAAAAATATTTTTTATTTGAAAGGATATAATTTCAGATTGATCCCATAGAAATTTCATCAAAATCGGTTCAGTAGTTCGGCTGATTTTAATAAAAGTTAGTAACGGCGTGTGATTCCTTAAAGTAAATGTCACTTTTTGACACATCAGACAGCGTAAGAAAGTCGGTTTAATAAAAGTGAGTAACGGCATGTGATTCCTTTAAGGTAAATGTCACTTTTTTACACTAAAAAGTAAAAAATAAAAAACTCTTTAACAAAAAAAAACCTCCTTCAAAAAGCCACTAAAAAGACGAAAATAAGAAATTTTGAGGTCTGCGCCAATTTAATAAAATATGAAGTCGGTTAAAATGAAGATATTAATCACTATAGGTAGGAACTATACTTTTTAACCGACTTCATATTGGCGGAGATCTCAAAATTTCATTATTTTCCTCTTTTGAGTGACTTTTTGAAGGAGGTTTTTTTTTTTGTTAAAAAGTTTTTTTTTTCAAAGAAAGAAACAGTGGCAAACCTCAGTTGAAAGAGAGTCATGTAAATAAGTTACCTGCGTAAGAGTTTTATGTATAGAAAGATAAAAATAATATTACAACAAAGATATAAAAAAGGCTTCTAATATTATGTCGTTTCCGCATCTTTTAACAACAACAAAAAATAGATGGACTTTGTTTATGTTTTCATAATATTCACGTTTAAAATGTTTACATTGACACAGCTAATGTATTTTCAAATTTCAATATTTATTGTTTTATTGCGAACCGTGTAGTATTACTACGGTTACACCTTATAATAAAATATTAGTAAATAGTACATTGTGTAACTAGTGTGCTAAATACAACTTTATACATCAGGCGCGATATTTTCAGCACGAGTAGTAGGAGAGCGCTCACGAGCCTTGGCGAGTGAGCATCGCGAGCCGAATACGAGTGCTGATGTTTTTAGCACGAGTAGTAGGCGAGCGCACACGAGCCTTGGCGAGTGTGCATCGCGAGCCGCATACGAGTGCTGAAAATATCGCGCCTGACGCATAAAGATTTAGCACACGCGTTGCACACTATACTTTATATAACACATGCATGGTTTTAGAATTTAATTGAATTAAAAAAAAAACAGTTACATAATGGTTTATTATGTAACTAGTTGCATAATGGTTCATTATGTAACTAGTTACATAATGGTTCATTATGCAACTGTTTTTTCATTATAGCACTGAAAAGCGTTACATAATGGTCACTAGTCAATAAACGGCTATTTAAGGTTCGCAAATCAGATACGAAAAAACACTAAAAGCGTGCATGTGTTATATAAAAAAACTCTTTAGAGACAAGCTTTTATTGAAATGTACTAAAAAGAAAAAAATAATATTTAATAATTTAGGTTCACAATTATTATAAAAGTGTGGTTGAAGAACTCTATTATATAGAGAAATAGTGATCCGTAGATGATGTAGAAATTTGGAGAGAAAAACTCAGTGGCAAAAGGATCAAATAAAATTTGCAATACTGATGATTAAATTTGCATTTATAAGCATACGTTTCGGTGCTCATTGCATCAGAGCATCAATGCTGTCCAAAATTTCAGTATATTGTACACTGTTAATTTATAATTAAACATCATGATTTTTTTTTGTGATTTTTTAAAAAATGATATAAAATAGTCACTGGATAAAAATCTTAAATTGGACCTTTTTCCAATGAATGGTTCTTCTAACTGCAAATTTTATTTGATCCTTTTGCCACTGAGTTTTTCTCTCCTAATTTCTATAAAAGTGTGGGTTGTAAACTTTATGATAGTTTATTAGTCGCAACCCCTGCTTTTATAATAATTTTGAACCTAAATTATTAAATATTATTTTTTCCTTTTTAGTACATTTCAATAAAAGCTTGTCTCTAAAAATTTTTTTTTACTTATATTTTATTTTGTTCATTTTAGTCTTTCAAAATTTTACCCCCTTTGTCACCCGTAGGGGTTGAATTTCTAAAAATCCTTTCTTAGTGGATGCTTACGTCAGAAAGGAACCAGCTGTCCAAATTTCAGGTTTCTAGCTTCAGCGATTTGGCCTGGGCGTTGAATAGTCAAAAAAACCCTCCACCCTCGTTTAAACCCCTTAGGGGTTGAATAATTTATTTCTAAAAACGATATATTCATGTCTTGTCATCGGGAATACATAATATGTGTACAAAATTTCAAATCGATCGGATTCGTGGAAGTCGTTCAAAATTGACTTGCAAGATTTGACCTAAACAAACACACAAACAAACTAACATACATCGCAAGTTAAATAAAAGCTTGTAAAAATCAGAAATGGTTCTGTTCGAAGCGAAAGGATTAACCTCTGTTATCGAGCGTATATAATCTACAATTTCTATTTACTACAAAACTATATGCAAATTTCATTAAAATCGCATCAGTAGTTTTTGTGCCTACTCAGAACTAACAGAACTACATTTTTTATTAAGTACCAACCTACAAATACTTAAATGATAAAAGAACTATATTTATATACTTATAGTATGGTTCGCAAATAATTGTCAGTGATTCATACACTTATACTTCTGAACAGTTTTTATACATGAAACGAGTAGGTATGCTTTACATTGTTTCATTGCTTTTCCACTTCATTAATCTTGTTAGTAACTATATACAACTCACTGACTTGAATTTTCGTACTAGACTATACCAATCGTTACATATCGGTTACATTTTTCCAACATCCGTTCTTTAGATTTTGGAGGACAGTGTGGTGTAACGGTTAACGTAGCGGCCTTTGGATCACATTGTCGTGGGTTCGAATCCCACCTCCGCTCATGGATGTTTTGTGATGTCATTTAGTTTTAAGAGAATTCTTATTTAATGTGTTTAAGACGCTAATGACCTAAGTTGTCGACGCGTCTATAATCTACAATAAATAAATAAAAACTCGGGTCGCAGTGCCAAAACCCTGCCGACAATATAGTGTATTTGCTAATACTGGCATTGTGGCTTTATTATGTGAACTTAAGTTTGTTTTTGGACAAAATAAAAAATTTAACCCCTTAATACATCCCTTAAAATAATTAAATTTTTCTAAATTTCAATATTAGACATGGATTTTATCAGTACACCCAATTAAATACACCCTTCCATAAGTAAATCCGTATCAACAAACTAGTGTTTTCATAAAATTTGAAAGTCCGGTCCTGTCGGGCCGATTTTATTAAAATTTTAGCAGCACATTTTAATCGTTACTAAAGGGTTAAATTTCAATTTTGAAACGATTCTGAGAATTTTTTCGGCATTTTTGGGCCCAAAAACTTTTTTCAACCCCTAAAAACAACCCTTAAAATGGTATAGCCCGCACACATATATATATATATATATATATCCAAATATTTAAATATATATATATATATATATATATACATATATAAACAGACATTTCCAAAAATGGTGCCAAATTGTTCAGGAGGCTATGAAACGTCGAGAAATTTTGGTCCGACCCCTAAGTCCCACCATCCGACCGACGCCAATAGTGTATGTGCCATATGGCAAATACACTAATAAAATAAAATCTTTAGTTTTTGAGTAAGTAACTATTATAGTGGTTTATATTCTTTTTGATAAGTGAACTATAACCAAATTAAAATGGACACCGCACAATACACTGCAAGTTTCAGATAAAGGCCGAGTTACACGTGACAGTTTGAACGGAAGAAATTAGTCACTGCCGTTTCCTCTATGGCCGTGTGCACCTGTCAAAATCAACATTGTAGCTCTGCACGTAATGTTCTTACATAATAATGTTATTCTAAACATGCATCACGGTTACAGCGTTGTCGGAACGGTTATACAATATACAAGTCCCATTTAAACCGGATGATAATTCGAAATAAGTCAAGATGCTTATGACCTTTGCTGTCGAGTGTCTATAATTTACAATATCTATCGAAATTAGTCGAACGAACTTATTATACAACTAATGAAAACATATTGAAAATCAGCCTAAATTCAACCAACATTGGGTACTATATACCTAACTTTTGTTAATTTATTTATAGAACCAAAGTTCCATTACTTCCCACTCTATAGATCGTAAATCCCCGACTCTAGATCGTAAATTTCCGACTCTAGTGTCCATATTCATAGTTAACCCTTAAGGTAAGTGATAAGGGTCCCTTCGCTGAGGGTCACTTAAGTGCTGAGGGCACCTTATTCAGAGGAGCGTTTCATAGTCATTTCCTTGAGTGAGGGAAGAATTATAGTAAACCTCAATGATTTTTTCCTTTAGAACAGTTGGTCATACTGCAGACCGATTGTGTTTAGTTGTCATTTTTGATATAAATGCGTGTTTTTCATGTGTTTTACTGTTTTTACTTTTTCGACACTCAAGGGACATACTACCCACCCTTAAGGTGAGGGTGATGTAAGGGTCCTTACAGACGTCAATTTTGACTATAAAACGCATATTCGATTTGAGGGTATGAGTGTGTCCCTTACTACTTAAGGGTTAACTATGTATACGGCCGTAGATAAAGTCTACTTGTAAATGTACATGAACTCATCAAAAATTGTACTTAGTACTTTGTACTTATTGGGTGAAATGCCAAAGTACTTGGTACTTCAAGTACATTTTCATTGTATTTGGCCCAGCTCTGGCTTCGGTTAATATCACAGAAAGACTGCAATGCACAAAAGAGAAGGTTGCGTATATAAGTATTACGTGGCCCTTTCCTTACTTTATCTGAATTACATGACATTTAAATCTCTTTTCCATGATCACGTTTACTTTGGCCAATGCAGAAGTCCTCAAACATTATACATCACATTCTAGGTTTGTATGATATTCTCGTTTTAGAACTGTGTAAATATGGATCATTAAATATGTTTCAACTCCCTGAAATGGAATAAATATTATAGTGTTTTTGTGTAAATGCGTGCGATATGTTATACTTATAGTATACAAAAGTATCTTGCATCTTTTTCTCGCGAATGTATTCGTTATTTAAGTACAGTTGAATAAATATATTTGATAGAAAATTTATCGCCCTAATTTTAATTACAACCTAAAATTGTATAACTCAACCAAGAATGTAACTATAAGGAGTAATAGGAGTCATTGGATCACCCCTTAAACCAGGAGTTCCCAAAGTCAGTGTCGCACCGTCGCGGGCTGATTTTTAGGGTCACGGCCTGTTTCCGTGATTATAGAATTTATAACTCTCGTGATTATACCATTAAATTCGAAAAATAGAAAAAAAAACTAAATAAGAACACGAAATCAAATAAAAACGGAGTGAAGTGGTGGGAGGGGGTCTCTGAGGTAATAAAGAGAGAGTGAGTCCTTCCACCCGCCTCTTGTCGCCCCCTACCCTGTTCATTCGCTCCCACTCTCAAGAACTGAAAAATCTTTTTTATAGACTATATTGTATATTGTGGGGGAAAAATGTTTAAGGGTCGCGAAGGCTTTTGCAATTTTAAATTAAGGTCATGATCAAAAAAGTTTGGGAACCCTTGCCTTAAACTCTCTGTGCCTACCATGTTGTTTCTCTAATAACTACTTGGAAAAAAAATCAAACATAAATTAGTAGTAAATATAATTGGAACCAACCATATTTCAATTAATCTGAGATGAATAATCAAAAACTCTAGTAGTATGAACCTTCCATAGCTTCTTTAACTTTAATTACCCATAGTTACCATTTCATCTTCCAAAAAACGGTGGGTTAATGAAATCGAATAAAATAAGAGTTACCTAATATTTTAACTTAAATGCATTTTTCCAACCCTATTCTTGATTAAACCTCCGCGAAAAATGATCTCAAGACCCACTAAACCCTATCTTTTTTCTACGACTTAAAATTTAAACTACTCGTTAGCCATGGCGCTAGTGTACTTGTAAAGTTTTATTAAATCAACTGTACAAAAGTCGATCGTGTATTGCATGACGCCGTATTGTATTGTTGTATATGTATAACAAACAGTCGCCGGTCGGCGCGCCGTGCCTGATGGTCCCACGTGAAAAGATTACCTATGATTGTCCGTACCGAGCTCCCGACCTGACCGTGCATTCAAATCATTTCTTCAGAGGATGCGTTTCTGTCACTGAATTGGCAGAACTAATGCCGGAAAAACTGTACTGCGTTGACACACAAGAAAATTTACTTACATTTAGTTGCGTACTTAGTTTTAAATTATTTCCGCCAACCTTAGAAATTATGTAGTTCATTTTTGTAGGTCGAAACTACGCGATTTTTTTTCTGTTACAAAAAAAAAACCTAGGTTTCTGGTTTACTAAAAAAATCTTCATTCTCGGTATTCACATGGATTTAATAACTACGATGATATTCCGCGCGGTTAAAAATGGCACCCCTTGTTAGTAGAGTAAAGTGGCCTAATATCGGATAGCTTTTGAAAAGTGTCCATATTTTTTTAACTCATTACATAAAATGAAATTACTTGGACATACAATACACAATATAGTGTCGTTAACAACGTGCAAAAATATGGAAAGTTTTAAGGGAACAAAAATGAACAAAAAATTCAAATTTATAAAAAGTCTCATTTTTCTGTCATGTCAGAATGTAGTCCTAATATCGGATAGTATATCCGATATTAGGCAAATGTTTTTAATAAGGTTTAAAATATTTTTACAAGCTTTAAAAAAAATTTTATGCTTTAATATTATCAATATCTGTAACAAAATTAAGAAAAATCGCAGGATAGTGGACAAAATATTGAATTTATTTAATTAAATGTACGACGTTTCGTCTATATATTTAGACTTTTTCAAGTACACAAAAAAATAACAATATTTATGTCCACTATTCTGCGATTTTTCTTAATTTTATTATAATCACGATGGACACGATTTCTAATATAAAATATCTGTAACAAATCTGTAACAGAAATGATCATTTCATAATAACACCAATAAATTTCCTAATATCGGATACCTGATATTAGGACGTCATTACTGTCCGTTATTGCGCAATTAGTTTATTTCTAGGTTAAAAACTGAAATATAACACTGATAAGGTAATTTTAAAATATTGAATAGTAGTAATCAAACTACACTTTCTGCAGGTTAACTGAAGCTAAAATTTGTAATTAAATGACTCATCTGTGAAAATGTATACGCGCTTCAAAGTAAGACGTCAAATTTTCGGATGTTCGATTTTTCTTCAAATGCCTATAATGACATCTGTGTGCAAGTAATAATAATAAAAGATTTCTCTATAGTAAAGGTTTGACTGCGGGATACACCTTAAACGGTTGTTTGCGACAGCTTCCTTTTAGAACTTTTGTAACAGCGGTGTCCCAAATTAGGCAAATGTCCGATATTAGGGCACTTTACTCTACCTTTAAAATTTAGTAAAAGCTCATAATCTGAGAAAAGCTCAGAACCGATTTCTGAGAGTAAAAGCTGCGATGACAAATATTATTTCTCGCAATGAACGAAGTTCGTACTTACTCTGTTCATAATGCGAAATACTGGTTTGTATATGACAGAAAAAAATTGAAAGTGTGTGTACGTTTTTTTTTTATTTTGTTCATCTTGCACAGCATACTTGATCTAAGTGGAAAAAGAACTGATTTCATAGATGGAATGCATTCTTATTGATGTGAGAAATGAAACCATCAAAGCTTACTGTGGATAGGTACTTATATTGTTTAATCGATTTTTATTTATTTTATCAACGAACGCGTTTACCAATTGTTTCACAAATAATTAGACATATTTATTAATAGTGTGAAAGTGAGAATCGGTAAAATTACTAATTAGAAAGAATATATTTCACATAGAATTACATTTATGTTAATCTAGTGGTTTATTAACAACTGCAATTTGACTAATCTATATAGTATTTTGGTTTTTTGCATATTCTCACAAAAAATGAAGGACTTCTAAGATATAAAAATATGTTTAATCAGTAAGAGAGTCTTATTAAAATGATTTTCATAGATAAACAATTTCGATATTAAGTATACAATAATTAATTCATATGTTCGTATCATAAATTTAAAATGTTTGGAATTTCATTACAGAGTTATATTATTGAATTGAAAATGACACCAATTAGTGTAGAAACGTCTTCATTATAATATTTTTTAACTATTTTTAATTGGACTACAAATTTGGATCGGGAAAGGTCTTCTTATTCTTTCTAATTAGGTATTAATTATTAATAGTTTTATAAAGCTTCTTCACGTCAACTGTCTAGTCAGAGCTGGGCAAAATACACGAAAAATGTATTTCAAATACTACAAAATGAAATACAACATTGCCGAATGTAATTCAAATACAAAATACTTCAACTTTTAGAAGTACCTACTTATTTAAAATACAAAATAGGTATACTTAAATAATTTTGTCAAAACTCAAAAGTAAGTATACCAGAGACAGAAATAAATTTCGTCTTCCGGACCACCGATTGGCGAGATCACGCACCGCCCCGAACTATATAACAAACTACCATTTTTAATAAAAGAATCTAATTTATAAAAATTTAAAAACTATGTTAAAAAATTGCTGACTGATAATTGCTTCTATTCTGTGGAAGAGTTTTTAATTCATACATTTTAATTGTATATTTAGACTTGCAACTATTGTACTAACTGTACCAAATGTTGTTAAATATATATCTTATCTTATCTTATCTTATCTTATTTATTAAATTACACAATATTAATTAGTGCACATTGTTAGTGATTTGTCACGGTATTATGGCTTATGACAGACTAAAATCATAAATGCCTAATGATTGAGAGCTAATATGCTGAAAGTGGTTAAAAGATAGAACTTATAATAATAATAATAATTTTCGATGTATTTAAAATTTTATTGTAGATTATAGACGCGTCGACATCTAAGGTCATTAGCGTCTTTCAACTACACTAAATAACAACTAACTTAAAACTAAATAACATCACAAAACATCCATGAGCGCAGGCGGGATTCGAACCCACGGCAGTCCAGTCTAGAGGTTGCGGCGCCAAGCACGCTACCATCTAGGCTATACTGCCCTCGATGTATTTAAAATACACAAGAAAATACTTCAATTGTAATTGAAATTAGTGATGAGCAAAGCAAGACCAAGACCAAGACTTGGATAGTCTTGGTCTTGGTCTTGCTGATTCAGTCTTGGTCTTTGTCTTGCTCAAATATGTCTGATCTTGGTCTTGGTCTTGCTTATTTAGTCGTGGTCTTGCGTATCAAGTCTTGGTCTTGCTCATTTTATCTGTCTTTTTTTTAGTTTTTTACTTCTGAAGATCATCATAGTTATAAATTAAAAATAATTCACAATCTATTATTAACTAACAAAATACTTTATTTTATTAAAATGTTAAAAAATATCAAAATTACATCATTTTTTAATTATTATGTTCTACTATAGTTAGTCTTGTGTATTTGGTCTTGGTCTTGCATATTCGGTCTTGGCATTGGTCTTGTTCTTGTTCATTCGGTCTTGGTCTTGCTAGTCTAATGATAGTCTTGGTCTTGCTTTTTCGCAAGACCAAGACCAAGACTGCAAGACCAAGACCAATTTTGCTCATCACTAATTGAAATACGTATTTCAAATACATTTAGTTGATATACCGCCCAACCGAGCCCTGTGCAATATAGTACAGTGAATTTCACTTAAGGAGTAACATAGGTGACTTTAGTTTACCTGGTAGTGATGGAAAACATTAATGCATTAAAGAAAACCGTTTCATTTAAAATGCAACAACCACTGAACAGCTGAGTTGACATTAATTTTATATTAAAAGCATTAAGTAAATAAATCATCTAAATAAGATGAATAAGCCAATTCGCACTCCGAAGTTTCTTCATTTTTTATCGCGTGGAAATCTTTCTTTTTTTAATAATAATTACATATATTTTATTAACACGAAAGCATCGGCACACAGTCAATTGTTTGACGGGTGGCTGGAGGGCGCTATCTCTTATAATGAGGGGAAGATGTAATTATTTTGTGTGAGGGTGGCACTATTGTTGCGTCTGGCCCGAAGCTAGCTGCAGGTGCAATATGATACATATTCGGTCAGGTAAAGGGTTCAAAAAAATAGAATAAATGTGTTCAGCCTGAAGCTTTGTATCAAATTATAATAATAATCGTTACATACAGGTTATCGATATCGTTCAATGTCAAATGCTCGGGGGTATGCACGAAAAAAGAACGTTACAATTTTGTTTTTTAAACACACTTAATTACAGTTAAAATTACTGTTAAGATACTTTTCTCTAAATTTATATTAAGGTCTTAAATCAAGATATTCATCTTTCAAGTATGAACAGAAAATTAGGTCTTGACAGCAGCTAGTCAAGGTACAATTTAATAGAAAATGTTTTATAATTTCTTTTGCTCAAAAATAGCTTATGAAAGCGGCGTAATTTTTATTAACACTATTTTTTCTTTTGGAATTTAATAAAAATTCGATTGATTGATTCGATTGATAATAGATTATAGACACTCGGCAACTAACGTCATTAGCGTCTAAATATAAAAATTAGAAGGAGAATTACATTTTATCAATGAAAATTGATGGTTTCAAAAAATATCTTCAAATGTTTCAACTTTATAAATGTGTCCTATTAAGCTCTTTATAAGTCGTAATATTTTGATCTCAAAGCAACTATAAAAAATTGGCATAAACGTAGCTTAAGGACGTAAATTGTACACTGTAAAAAATGGATGTAAAAATACTTTGAAAGTTAAGGTAGAATTCGTTCGATTTTTTAAGTGATTTTACATTATTATTTATTTTTACACAGAAAACTTCATAAAAACTTGGACTTTTTACTGTAAAGTTAAACAAATTTGTAATTTTTACATAAAGGAAATTAAAATTACATAATTTGTTTAATATTCCAATAAAGTGTGTAAAAATTACAAAATAAAATGTATAGTTACATATATAAAATGGATGAATACAAAACAAATTAATGTAAAATTAGTAACCACGCATGCGCAATGTGTTTTTATGGAATCTACGCGATGTGCAGGCGATAACTGTTTGCGACGCCATTGTCTCTTTGTGTGCCTATTACCAGATTAATCGCTGGCTACAAATGGACCATCGATAATCATGTAATCGGCCTTCTCATTTCTAACAGTGTACTGGCAGTTAATTGTTTTTTTTTCGATGGCAGTATAGCCTAGTGGGTAGCGTATTTGGTACCAGCCTCTAGACTAGACTGTCGTGGGTTCGAATCCCAACTGCGCTCATGGATGTTTTGTGATGTTTAGTTTTAAGTTAGTTGTTATTTAATGTAATTTAAGACGCTAATGACCTAAGTTGTCGACGCGTCTATAATCTACAATAAATAAATAAATTAATTGTTTTCATTTACTTAATAAAAATGTAGCTAATAAAAATATATATACAAATGAAATTTTTTTATATAAATAAAACTGTAATCACTTTTATAGTAGGTATATATTATTATAAATTAGGTAGTACACTCCTATTTTTGCGTCTGTATGTCTGTCTGTACCGATTTCAATTTGATTTTCACATTGGTTAATTTTATTCGACTCATCGAAATAAGAATTATCTTAAAGTCACGTGATCGAGAGTGTATAATGCCTCTTTTTAGAGATGAAACGTTTGTACAGTTGCGGACTTAATAAAGTTTACACTTGAGTTTTTCAGTGTAAGTTCACAAAAAGTCAGTAGCTTAGCAACAAATCTAGTTTTTAATAGGTAAATATAAATATCAAAAATGAAAAGAAATAATTGTCGTTTAAATGCCTCGAAATTATTAAAAAAGAGGAATTATTGCAACATTGGAGGAAGGAATTTACTAGTATCAAATATTATCAAATCTTTTTATGTTTTAATCGAATAATATTGAGTAATTTGGATTGTATAATAAACAACTGAGGTGTTTTGATAATAATTTTTTATTGAATTTTTAGGATGTAACCTTAGTAATTGATACATTACTATCAAAAGCCAAATTACAATATGCAAAAATTAAAAAAACCGATAACTAGATGATACAGGTGTAAACTTTTTTAAGTCCGCGACTGTACACAGTGTTACACAAAATCTATTTGAAGTTAAAAGAAAAAAATTGTCAAAAAATCGTCATTAAAGCAGTTTTGCATTGTGGCCAAATAAATTAATTTAGTTGAATACACACATCGATATACCCTCACTGTGATGAGACATTTGCACTTTCTATACAAACAAAACAAATTACACCTTAGCATGTTTTGTCTAAAACCACCCGTGGTAAGCAAATTATAGCGTATTGTAAATGTTATACCTACATTATTACAACCAAGGTAGGGTTCAAATATTATAATCAATGTCAACTAAATTGTGTTATGCGAAATTCTTAACTTAAAAAATAGGTAAAAAAACTTTTAAGTTAAACGGTTTTATTTTAAATCATCAACTGTACCAAAAACTATAAAATAATTAGGACACAAACCAAGAGAAACTTTGTGTCGCTGCGTCAGCGGAATAAGTAATAAAAACGTGGGGCGCATTTGAAATATTTCTGTTGGTGGGCTTGAAAACACATTTTTTCTAGACAAGCCAATATTCTTATTTAATAATTATACAGTCGTTATACATATTTTTTTGCGCTCCACATTTTTATTACTTATTCCGCTGACACAGCGACACAAAGTGCAGCCCCTTGGTTTGTGTCCTAATTATTTTCTAGTTTTTGGTACAGCTGATGATTTAAAATAAAACCGTTTAACTTAAAAGTTTTTTTACGTATTTTTATTTTCTAGTTTTTAGTTTGATTTCTGGCCCATATCATTACGCAAACTCCTCATCCTTTCAACTGTCCACCTCCTGATTCCATCATCAGACCCTCGTTACCAAGCTGAAATTATCATAAAATTGTATTGTCACGGGAAGTCAATGTGTGTGCAAAGTTTGATATTTGATAAGAATCGGTTAAGTAGAAGTAGTTAAAAAAGCTGTCGCAAGATTTGAAACAAAGATAGTAACAAACAAATATATTGAGTCAAGCTAAATAAAACCCCGCGAGGAACTCTCTCCCTGTGAAAGTATTGAAACAGCAATAAACATATATTTACACACACACGTAACATAGCGACTGTGTAACAGTATAGTGCGGGAAGACGCGACGTAACTACGTGCGTTCTGAACGACGTTCCATTCAAATGATTTTACACCCGTGCCTAAAGATGTTTCACATAAAAAATGAGTATATAAATAAATCACTAAGTTAGGTCTGTGTGTGCTGACCGAATAATCGCGTAATTATAAAAATTGCCTGCGTTAGCTCCAGGTCTAAGTTATCTTGTAGATTACAAGATAACTACAGACTGTAGTTAAAGCTTACTTTGTGCAACCGGACAAGTATAACGCGCTGCGCCTTTTACGCTTCAGTCAACTATAGATAAAGCAAAGAGACACATTGTTCGTTGCTTACACAATGTTAAGTGGGCGTTATACCTACGTTACTGTGTAGTTTGCCATCATCTTCTAACCGCGGGGCGCACCCGTCACATATGACGTAGGTGGCTATGACTGTAACGCACCTGCCGCTAAATGAAACCACAACCAACTCTCGCAATATTAAAATAATTTAATTTTTTCGAATAAAAAAAAATTGTACCGTTACTTCCACCATATTTCTACTCCCTAAATTTGTTTTGTTTAGAAGATGTACGCAGATTCTTCCACGGTTTCTTAAACTAAACTCATAATTTAAAAAAAAAAAAATTCTTGGATTATCTTTTAACATAATAATATTATTTTTGCAACACTTGCATCAAAAGTAGAATTTTAGATGGCTGTGTACCGTTTGAAAAGTGATTCTTTATGGAAGCTTCTACTGCATTCGAACGGTAGTGTTTAAAGTAAATTTTGACGCACTCCGTTCTATAAAGTAATACTCTTTTGTTTTACTTTATAACACACGTGCGTAATAAAGTACTTTATTGATTACTTTGCTATAATGTCACTAATAAAATATTTATCCAAATTGTGTTTTATTTGCTTAAAATTGAACTTTAGAAGCAGTTGTTGCAAAAAATATTGTATGTAACTCGTGGCTAAAGTGACGAATCTGACAGTCGCAATTTTACAATATACTTTCTTAAGGTATATTGTGTGATTACCGCACTCGTTCTGATATAAATGCAACTTAACCTTAGACTCGTAAAATAGCAACTGTCATATAATCCGTCACTTAAGCCACAAGTTGTATAAATTACTATTATTTTTATATAAACGCTGATTAGTATATACCTAAACCTTAGCTGTGAAGGGTGAATTCAGTCTATCAGTTTTTAAAGAAAATTGATACATAATTTACGTTATCTGGTCGATGCCGTTAATTTATATATAAATCTGTCCCATAATTGTCACAATTAAAAAAATTTGAGAGAAATTCGAGTTAGAGAGATGATAATAAGTTAATAAGAAATTTGTACCGTGATGGTAACCATGAATTTTTGTATAAAGGACAGATGAAAGACCAATAATCCCAGGATTGAATCTGATTCCCATGGCCTTAATAAGTAATAAATAAATCAATCTAATATCATGAAGATTATTTAAATAAAATTAGAACAATGAAGATACGCGCTCTTCAAATTTCAAACGAAGATATTCGAATTAAAGAAATGTCGTCTTAGAGACAGCTGTCTGTATTAAATATGCAAATTTATAAAACTAGCTCAGGGGATTTTCCACCATGCTCTTCAAATTAACAACGAATATCAATGAGACGTCGTTTGATGTCCGGTTGCAGAAATTATTGTCAGAAAATCTGATTTGACAAGGACCTTAGATTGTGACCACACATAATTCTCTTATAAGAAAAGCATTGCAGAATTTTAAATCGATCCTGCTAAAAAAATAATTGATCGATTGAAACGATTTTTTTTAAACTGTGTAATCTATATTTAACATAGTTTTTTGTACAATTTCCATTTCGAAACAACATTTTTCTACGCATTTTAATCAAAATTTAACTTGAAAAGCGATATTTTTCTATGTAGATCAAACATTTCTTTTTGTGTGATTACGACATTAGACTGTTCCAGCATGTATAAAAACTGGAATCATGTCATTACAATCTAAGGTCCAATCAGTGGCGGACTAAGCCCGTCGGAGGTCCGGGGCGGCAGAACTAAATGAGGCCTCCGGTCTGCTTAGAAATTGATGTATTTGTGAGCTGATGTTGTCCTGATTCGGGTCTATAGGCCGTCGTTGGTTGGAATTGCTTCCTAACGTTTCGCTAGCACGAGTGGCGAGCTTCTTCAGAGGTCCTTCCAACGTTAGGAAGCAATTCCAACCAACGACGGCCTATAGACCCGAATCAGGATAACATCAGCTCATCAACTGGCCGCGAAAGCTTCAACCAATTTGATGTATTTGTAGTGTAAATTTCGTAAAAAATAAACAATATACCTAGATGTAATGACTGACAAAAAAATCAAATATTTATAATAAACGACCTAAGTAGCTACATTTATATTTTGTATACGTACGGGGCCTCCAGCTCCAAACTGCCTCTTACTTACTAAACATATTTTGGCCTTGTTTGGGATTTGATTAAGAAGGGAATTTTTGAGATTTGGAGGCCCCCCAGAATCAGAGGCCCGGGGCGAGCTGCCCCCCTTAGTCCGTCACTGGGTCATTGTCAAATGAAATTTTTTGACAATGCTGTTTGCAATTCCGGATTGGAGTCTAAGAGACTGAGTATTTTTTCAAATAAACTAATCTCGAAATTAGTACCGATTTTATATTAGAAATCGTGTCCATCGTGATTATAATAAAATTAAGAAAAATCGCAGGATTTATTAAATGTACAACGCTTCGTCTATAGACGAAACGTTTAATAAGTCAAATATTTTGTCCACTATCCTGCGATTTTTCTTAATTTTATTAATACCGATTCTTCAGCGGTAGGTACCAAAAGCACAAACTGACAAACTTCATCCTCGCACTATAACCGCTGCAATGATTCCACCGTAAAACGAGATCCGCGCTGCGGTCCACACGTGGAGAAACCACGTGACATATATAAGATGTCGCGGCCATTATCGCGTTAAATGTACATCGAGTCGCCTATGTCCACCACTGGTAACAGCCAATGGCAATGCTCATTCTAGGTGGACAATGTCGCATCGGTATCACTGGTAGGCGGGACAACGCCGAACGCTCGATTGGCCAAAGATACCACAAACAAGTGACTGTGTAATAAAAACAATTGAACGTACACAGAACAAGCGAACGTGTATTATAGCAGGAGAAATGCTCGCTGCGCTGTTGATAGATGGTTCACGACTGAAACGAGTAAGGAAAAACGAATAAATCGTTGATCACGCGGGAAAGTGCCTGCAAAAGAACTGGTATGATTCCTGAAGGATTACCTACGAAAAAAGTTATACTGTTTTAAATCGTTTTTTAAGACAGGGTTATTTGGGCTTATTTTTTATATGAATTTGGAAAAGCTCTCAGATCTGTTATACAAACAGAACATGAAGGAAGAAAACGTCATGTTAAAACTGTAATATTCTTAATAATTATTAAATAGACAGTAGCCATTCTACAAGCAAATACTTTTCTTAACGTAATCAGTCGGAAACCTGCCATCGTGATGTTAAACGTCTTGTCTGGACTTACGAGTTATTAATATTTAGTTCTGTTTATAACTTAAATACATCCGCTCTCGCATGAAGTGTGATTTAGTGTTGAAATAGGTATATATACTCGTAGGAAAGGAACAAATCCCACTCTCGGGGCACTGTGTGAGTAAGTGGTAACTCAACCAGCCGGAAACTGGGAATTTCGGGTTCAAGTCCTGACAGTGGCTTCTGATTTTTTCCTTGTATATCTTAATTATTTGACGTTTAACATCATGATGGCAGGTTGTCGACTGATTACGTTAAGAAAAGTATTTGCTTGTGGAATGGCTACTGTCTATTTAATAATTATTATATTATAACCACAAAAACTTAACTCATTGTTGTATGTAATATTCTTGTTATATGATTGATATTAATTAAGAAAATACACAGTTTATTATACAAAAATACTATCTTTCAAACAAACAAAACCGTTTTTAAATCGGTTGATCCGTTTGGGAGCTACGATGCCACAGACACACAGATACACAAGTTAAACTTATAACACCCCTTTTTTTGCCGGGGTTAAAAAAGAAACGAATTAAACAAAAAAAACTGATCATCAAAAAAATGATTTCGTTATTATTAGGTATTATTTATTTCTATGCAGTGTCACATGTGAGGTACCTTCCATATCCGCCATAACAATTTAACGTTTACCGAATCAAAATACAGTCTTATGAAAAAAAATTCACAGATTTCGCAATCCTCGCAACCATCGAGGACATTGGAAATGATAACAGCATATATGAAACATAATTAACTGTTTATTATACACACAATATTTATCAATGCACTGTTTAGTTTTGTCAGGAATAACCCTATTATTCTTCTGTTATATACGCGTTCACTTTTGCTTGATTACTTAACTTTTAAATGGATTTTTCTACAGTATTTATTAACATTTGCTCAAAAATAACACCGCAGATCGTCACAAATACCTACCTCTCAATTAACTAGACATGATATAAAACACATTTCGAAAAAATTGCACTTGTTCAATTTTGCATGATTGCTCCTCACTTGATCGCGACACCGTTGTCTTTTGGCCTTGAACGAAAACTCGTAACTCTGCCCCCATATACGAACATAAACATTTCCAATGTTAAAACCATTATTTTCTATATTTTATAAGATAACATGTACGCACTGCAACAGTCTTGATACTCCATTTGGTTACATGTCGAGCGTCACGTCACGTTCTATCGATGCGATCGACCAAACCAGTACTCATCGAAAAGCAGGCACTACGTTATGCTTATAACTATATTGTAAGACTGCATACAAGTATGATTGTAGTCGACCAGACGAGTACTCATATAGAAAAAGCAGCGAAGTTATTTTCATAACTATATTGTGCGTTTACATATACTTAACTAATATCGTTCGAATATACAGTCGAGCAGCGCATAAAATACCCATTGACCACCAACGATAGAATCTGGATTCTTATACGTTCACCTCCATACTGATCAGGGTTCAAATTACATTATCAAAACCACGTAAACAAAATTATATACTTTCGGCGATTTCGGGTTAAAAGCGTGTTATGACAGTAAAGTTTCACTTGTACCGTGGTTTCATACAAACGCAACCCACACTGTAAAAAAAGGATGTAAAAATACTTTGAAAGTTAAGGCAGAATTCGCTCGATTTTCTAAGTGATTTTACATTATTATTTATTTTTACACAGAAAACTTCATAAAAACTTGGACTTTGTAAAGTTAATTAAATTTATGATTTTTACATAAAGTAAATTAAAATTACATAATTTGTCTAATATTCCAATAAAATGTGTAAAAATTACAAAATAAAATGTATAGTTACATATATAAAATGGATGAATACAAAACAAATTAATGTAAAATTAGTAACCACGCATGCGCAATGTGTTTTTATGGAATCTACGCGATGTGCAGGCGATACCTGTTTGCGACGCCATTGTCGCTTTGTGTGCCTATTACCAGATTAATCGCTGGCTACAAATGGACCATCGATAATCTATGTAATCGGCCTTCTCATTTCTTACAGTGCAGTTTTTTTTATAACATATTAGAAATAAGAGGTTAAGAGACCTTTCTATCCAAGCTATATTGATGATGTAACAAAAACCGGCGTTAAAAGGGTTAAATTTCTGCCCGGGTGGTCAGCTAACAGTACAATAGGCCATAACATTATTATTTAAACAAATGCACGTCTGATCGGATTATAATCTAGTGAATCAAAGTTGACCGAGAAAACGCATCGGGGCACCTTATCTTGTATTCTGCACGCATACGCCTGGCGGATTTCAAAAGACACTCGACAAAAAAATGAACGTCGCACGATGACCATTGGCCTGACTTACAACTAGAACAAATGCACGTGAATTGCGTTTTAACCCTATTGTCAAAATTGATCGAATCAAAATCTTAACGGTTACGGGATACGTGCGATTACAAAGTTACAATTCAAAACAGTTGCAATAAACTATAATATAACTAAGTATTCGTTTAAATATTTTAAAACTTTTAATAATTCTCATTCAATTCAATTTTATTTATCAAGTGAAACTTGAACGAAATATTTCTTGTAAGAAACTTTAAAATAACTAGCTGTCTACCCGTCGATGACAGGGCAACGTAGAGCTGGCTGATTAATTAAAAAAAATTCACAGATTTCGCAATCCTTGCAACCATCGAGGACATTGGAAATGATAACAGCATATATGAAACATAATTAACTGTTTATTATACACACAATATTTATCAATGCACTGTTTAGTTTTGTCAGGAATAACCCTATTATTCTTCTGTTATATACGCGTTCACTTTTGCTTGATTACTTAACTTTTAAATGGATTTTTCTACAGTATTTATTAACATTTGCCCAAAAATAACACCGCAGATCGTCGCAAATACCTCTCAATCAACTAGACATGATATAAAACACATTACGAAAAAATTGCACTTGTTCAATTTTGCATGATTGCTCCTCACTTGTCGCGACACCGTTGTCTTTTGGCCTTGAACGAAAACTCGTAACTCTGCCCCCATATACGAACATAAACATTTCCATTTTAATGTAATATTTACTCTAGCAAATTCAATATTGACTTTTTTGGTGATACATATATATACAAATTAAATCTAAAATTAAATAGAATTATTAATTATTTTATAATTGCATAATATGGCTTCTTAAGGTATTTAGGCTTATGTACTTCTTTAAAAATATTTTTCTTTTACTTCTTTCTATTTTATTTTTAACTTTGCCTGCACGAATTGTTTTTACCTGTAATTGGACAACAATGTCTGTTGGTAAATAAAATAAATAAATAAAATTAATTGATTGCATTTTAATTCTATAATTATTATTTGTCAGGATTCATGCCACAACAACACACAATCTGTGAAAATTTTAACTGTAGCTACCTCTTGCCGTTTGTGAGATAGAGCCTTGTGACAGACGGACGGACGGACATCGTGGGCTCAAAAATAGGGTTCCGTTCGGAGTTACGAAACCCTAAAAATAATCGGTGGAATGAAAACTGTTGAAAGTTCTCGGGCAAAAAAGTGTCTTGTGTTTTAAATTTAGAGACAGTCAAAATTTTTAGATCATAACAATATATTAAAAATGACAATGAATGTAAATTAGTTTTCTAGGAATCATCGGATTTATTTTTTGGGTGTGACAGAGACTTGGATTTTTTTAATGAGTCTGATGAATCATTTTCTATTTATATACAAAAGCTTTAAAACTTTTTTATCTCAGTTTTAGAAGTGTACACGACCATTGAATATCCGCTTATGATCTCAGTTATCGAGCGTCTATAATATAACATATCTGTTTATATATACAGGCTCAGAAGTATGGCAATACAAATTTCCGGCTATTTCAAGTCCCCACTGATTAAATAAAGAAGTTTTCATAATCGGAGCAAATTGCTTGACACGTGGAGTACTGATCCTAATTCGTAGCCGGGGGAGGGGATCACTAGGGTTTAAAATCCTCCAAAAATTTTGAAGAGGTCAGAATAAACACGCCGTTTACCTACTAGATTTTTAAAAATTAATTAGTCACTGTAAAAAATGGATGTAAAAATACTTTGAAAGTTAAAGTAGAATTCGCTCGATTTTTTAAGTGATTTTACATTATTATTTATTTTTATACAGAAAACTTCATAAAAACTTGGACTTTTACTGTAAAGTTAAACAAATTTGTGATTTTTACATAAAGTAAATTAAAATTACATAATTTGTGTAATATTCCAATAAAGTGTGCAAAAATTACAAAATAAAATGTATAGTTACATTTACATTAATTTGTTTTGTATTCATCCATTTTATATATAAAATGGATGAATACAAAACAAATTAATGTAAAATTAGTAACCACACATGCGCAATGTGTTTTTATGGAATCTACGCGATGTGCAGGTGATACCTGTTTGCGACGCCATTGTCTCTTTGTGTGCCTATTACCTGATTAATCGCTGGCTACAAATGGACCATCATAATCTATATAATCGACCTTCTCATTTCTTACAGTGCGGAGTATTAAAACAAACGTTTTTTTTTCTGGCTACGGCCATGCTCCTAATTCCCCATGACATGGTTGGCAAAAGAAATATTCATCACCTTTTGATTTCTCTTTTCCGAAATCATAACATTTCTTGCATATAAGCAGTCGATCAAACGCATCTAGATTCTAAAGTGAACTAGAGAGATGTAGGTAATGTGTGTTCTTTGAGGGTGCAAACAGAGCATGGTGGTGGTGATGGTGATGATGTAACGGGTGGCGGCAGCGGTATGTGGGGTGGTTGTGTCTGATGCACTCAAGTACAACCACTTCACACGTCACATGCGAAGGTTATAGCCGGAGACGTTTGTTGTCGGGGAGGGGGTGTGTACACATGACGACAGTACTGGAGTTATCAGGGATGTAGCCAAAATCTATATATTTTCATTATAATAAAGAAATATATCTAATATATAAAATTCTCGTATCACGGTGTACGTAATTGAACTCCTCCGAAACGGCTCGACCGATTTTGATGAAATTTTGTATGCTTATCGGGTAGGTCTGAGAATCGGACAACACCTATTTTTCATCCCCCTAAATGTTAAGGGTGGTCCACCCCAATTTTTTTTTTTTTATTTTTTGGACAAAATTTTTTTTTTAATTTTTTCATGATTCAGCATTGAAAAATACATACAACTCTAAATTTTCACCCTTATACGATCAACCCCTGATTTTTAATCGCGATTTTTATAATAAGCTTTAAAAAATACATATATGGCGAACGAGCGAAGCGAGTGAGTAGGCGAAAATATTCAAGCGAACGAGCGAAGCGAGTGAGTATGCGAAAATATTCAAGCGAACGAGCGAAGCGAGTGAGTAGGCGAATGAGCGAAGCGAGTGAGTAGTGTATTTATAATATTCAAGCGAACGAGCGAAGCGAGTGAGTATTGTAATTATTCCTAGAAATTATTAACAACGTTTGCCGGATCAGCTATACTAAATATACGTGAGCGGAGTAATGGGTGACCGCTATTAAATCATAATTTCATACCACCCGAGCGAAGCCGGGACGGGTCCGCTAGTATTATATATTTTAAAGCTGTCTGCTTCCGGTATTCGAAACTGTGGGTTTGGTGTTTGTACCAATCGATAGACTCGTACTTTTCTACACGGCCACCTGGCTTACTGTATCTGAGACTTTACCATAGTTATACATACTGTGTTTTATTTCACAACTATTTCCGTTACATCTAATATTTCTAAATTAATGTCAACCCAGTAATTAGACGTTATTCACGGGAAAAAAATTAGAACTTGGGAAACGATGATAATATATCTAAAAATAATAATAAATGGCTGCTTTACCTGTGTGTATGTATGCATGTTAACTGACTTTTGACAGGCCGGTAAACGGGAACGTATCTATCTTTCCCACACTATAGTGTGGGAAAACAAACCATTTCCATAGTGATTTATGTTTATTCGCCTGATCAGCCCGATATTTAATATTCCTGTTCGTGGCTCGGTCTACTATAGGAGTGAAGTTGGCGACACAAATGAGCTGTCAAATTTTTTTGAAAATTCTGAAAAATTAAGTGTAAAGCAGCTATTTTATAGTGGACATGGCAAAAAATACCATATAATCTTGTGAGTAATATGCCTCATTACGCAACTAGATATATAATCTACACTGTAAGAAATGAGAAGGTCGATTACATAGATTATCGATGGTCCATTTGTAGCTAGTGATTAATCTGGTAATAGGCACACAAAGAGACAATGGCGTCGCAAACAGGTATCGTCACATCGCGTAGATTCCATAAAAACACATTGCGCATGCGTGATTACTAATTTACATTAATTTGTTTTGTATTCATCCATTTTATATATGTAACTATACATTTTATTTTGTAAGTTTTACACACTTTATTGGAATATTACACAAATTATGTAATTTTAATTTACTTTATGTAAAATCACAAATTTGTTTAACTTTACAGTAAAAGTCCAAGTTTTTATGAAGTTTTCTGTGTAAAAATAAATAATGTAAAATAAATAATAGTTTTATACGGCTGAAATGCAATTGAAAAATTTTTCGTTAGAAAGCAGCCAATTATATAATTGTTTCGAAACATATTGCAAAAAATCATTTTACCAACCAGTGGTCACGGTCAGGATTCTAACCTGAACCTTTCCACTTTCGCGGCGGAATGAACTTACAATGAATTAGCATATATGAATTGACACTCGCATGTAGTGAAAATCTATTGATTCTGAAGCATATAAGGAGAATATTAATTTAGCAATCATGTCACGGTTGAGTATTGTAAGCTCATTCCGCCGCGAAAGTGGAAAGGTTCAGGTTAGAATCCTGACTGTGACCACTGGTTGGTAAAATGATTTTTTCCACTATGTTTCGAAGCAATTATATAATTGGCTGCTTTCTAACGAAAAATTAATATAATGTAAAATCACTTAGAAAATCGAGCGAATTCTACCTTAACTTTCAAAGTATTTTTACTTCCCACCTCTACTATGGTAGGGAAGTAATGGATTCAGTCCGAAAACAATATTTCGAGATTTTAACAGATTTTCACGTTTTGAGACCCTAGCAATCGTTTAAGATCATTTTCTGACTGATGTCTGTATGTGTGTGTGTATGTGTGTATGTGTGTATGTGTGTGTGTGTGTATGTGGTCAATTTTTCGCCTTCGATATCTTAAGAACGGAACAACATACGGGCATGCCGATTGTTCTATTGTGTTTATCAGCCTTTAACTTAGATCTGATTAGATTTTGAGTCAAATCGGTTCAGTGGATCCTGAGATATTCAAAAAAACGTCCTCAATGTCACGTATTAACATAGGTAAAAAAAAATATAAATGAATTCTAGATGTTATAATATGAAAAAAATGTAAATATTTTTTTTCTCTAAAATGTATAGTTTTCGAGAAAAAAAATATTTTACTAAAAAAAATAAAAATTGTACGTAAATCAAGGTAACCATGATTTTTGCTATATTAAGCTAGCCATCAATAGATCACCAAACAAAAAAGAGGGCCATGCTTTTTTCAAAGAATAAAAATTAAATTGTGTTTTAAAGACCACCAACAGCTAAGGTTATTTGGGCCTAGTCAAAGAATAAAAAAAAGAGTGTTTATTTTTTGCAAATATTTACTAGGTGGGAAGTATAGGACTGGTCATCAGTCGAATTTTTACATCTATTTTTTACAGTGTATAAAGCGTTTACACTTCGCAGGCATCTAGCGGTATATATTGACTACATTCCTGGACGTACGGCGGTGTTATATGGCGAGGATTCGATATGATTTGCAATTCAAATGAAATGCTACTGCTCTTACCGTACCTAAGAGCGGAGACTGTATAGTATAGATGTGTGGATGTTGTTGTGATGCATGGATGATGCACAATATCATGCATACATAGATCCCCTCACACATACATACAGGATATCGTCTCGTACACTTATACAGGATGAAAAATTGCTTTTGATATCCAAGGAATTCATACACATGAAGAATATTATGAAGTTTTTCTCCAAAATATCGCCTCTATCCTAATTTCCCCACACAATACACACTGTTAATATTGACTAAGGTCCGATTTCTTTTTAGATGCTGTAGTTTATTTACTCTTTAAAATGTCCCAAAACGTTTGAAGTATTGCCTCGAAATCCTCAAGGCAATGTACCAAAACAGATCATTAAAGAAATACCTTAAAATCGTGATAGCAATGTTAGTGGCGGACTAAGCCCGTTGGAGGCCCGGGACATCAAAACTAAATGAGGCCCCCGGTCTGTTTAGAAATTGATGTATTTGTAGTGTAAATTTCGTAAAAAATGAATAATATAGATGTAATGGCTGACAAAAAAATCAAATATTTATAATAAACGACCTACCTATGTTTATATTTTGTTTACGTACGGGGTTTCCAACTCCAAACTGCCTCTTACTTACTAAACATATTTTGGCCTTGTTTGGGATTTGTTTAAGAAAGCCTTCTCGTGATTTGGAGGCCCCCCAGGATTAGAGACCCGGGGCGAGACGCCCCCTTCGCCCCGCCCCCCTTAGTACGCCACTGAGCAATGTTCCAAAACCATATAAAAGAAGTAGTTAGACCAAAATCATAAAAGTATTGTCAAATCGTGAAAGGATTGACCGAAAACTATAAAAGGAATGCCCCAGAACAGTGTCTCAAATCCATATGAAAACAATATCCCTAAACCTTCAAATGTCCCAGCGCCCTCAAAACAATATTAAAAAATAAAAATCCCCAAAATAATCCCCCAAAACAAAATAAACTAAACCTTTGAAACAATATTTCAAAAACCCATGGCAAAATTTCTTCCATTATATATAATTGTGGTATATCAAAAAAAATTAACTTTCGCTAATATTAGCTTCCTGAGGTTAGTCCATTAAAATTTTAAAAGAATGTAAAAAAGGAAGAAAATGTACACTACATATAGTCATCAAAGTTAACACGTTATAATAACTTAATTTTACTCCCTAAATCTGCGCCTATATTGCAACAGCTCCGAATAATTCGGCTTTAAAATATTATAAAAGACTTTATGCAGATCTAACGCTCTCTAAATTTGTTTATCATTTTGAATAACAGTAAAACACTAAGTTTTTGAAATTTACACTATATCAATTCACTCGGTTCATATCCATTTTTTAATAAATTCAATACGGTTCATGGGTTTTTGGATTAAAATAAATTGTTATTGATTAATAACTCTTTTATTTATCTTCGTACGACGTTTCGTCTCTTTCGATACTTTATCAAGTACTGCTTGGATTAAAATAAATTTTTATTGATTAATAACTCTTTTATTTATCTACGTATGACGTTTCGTCTCTTTCGAGACTTTATCAAGTACTGTTTGTTACAGTAGGTACTTGATAAAGTCTCGAAAGAGACGAAACATCGTACGAAGATAAAAGAAATAAAAGAGTTATTAATCAATAACAATTTATTTTAATCCAAGAACCCATGAACCGTATTGAAATTACACTATATCTTTTATTTTTTGACAATTGTTTCGTCAACCACAGTGACTTCTTCAGAAAATATCCTAAACTACAATTGTAATTTAAGATATTTTCTGAAGAAGTCACTGTGTTGACGAAACAATTGTCAAAAAATAAAAGATATAGTGTAAATTTCAAAAACTTAGTGTTTTATTGTTATTCAAAATGTTTAATATTAATATACATCAAGTAAGCACCCACTCTATAATAAATTTGTTAATATTCAGTTAATTAGTGATGAGCAAAATTGGTCTTGGTCTTGCAGTCTTGGTCTTGGTCTTTCGAAAAAGCATGACCAAGACCAAGACCGAATGAACAAGAACAAGACCAATACCAAGACCGAATATGCAAGACCAAGACCGAATACACGAGACTAAACTAAAATTTCTTACTTCAGAGCCAGTGGCGGCTCGTCTTTAATAAAATAAAGTATTTTGTTGGTTAATAATAGATTGTGAATTATTTTTAATTTATAACTATGATGATCTTCAAAAGTAAAAAACTAAAAAAAGACAGATAAAATGAGCAAGACCAAGACTTGATACGCAAGACCAAGACTAAATAAGCAAGACCAAGACCAGACATATTTGAGCATGACCAAGACCAAGACTGAATCAGCAATACCATGCTCATCACTACAGTTAATGAATTAAATAATCCACTTCTTTTCTACTGACGAATCCTGGTCACCGCTGTATTGGACAATAAATGTATTCTTTGCACCGCACAAAATGACGCGTGAACTGTACATTGTGTACGCTCGAGCTTTTTCAAGGATTACGATGATCCTTGTGAGACGCCAGGAGATGCGTGAGTGTTGAAGAATGATGGACCACGTTGAAGTAACATCATGTCTATAAGGTTGTGTATTATGATTCCACCTCACAAATATCATGCGAGTGTGCAAAAAAAAACCTTTTCCACTCTGAATGCGCACTTCATTTGCATATTTGTGTACTATTGTACGGTTTATGTCGCAAGTGTTGTTTAAAGGTGTGTGTTCTTTGCTTACATTTTTTTTTGAAAGAAAAACTTAAGTTTAAAAGTCCTTTCTCACTATTTCAGGTTCGCCGTTCAGATTTTGAACTTGACGAAAAGAGGGCAGTGTAGCCTAGTGGATAGCGTACTTGGTACCAGCCTCTAGACTAGACTGTCGTGGGTTCGAATCCCACCTGCGCTCATGGATGTTTTGTGATGTTATATTTAGTTTTAAGTTAGTTGTTTTTTTAATGTAATTTAAGACGCCAATGACCTAAGTTGTCGACGCGTCTATAATCTACAATAAATGAAATAAACTTGACGAAAATTAAATATTCGCGCCTTCCTTGTTAGAGTTGAAGTAAAACGTGACTAAACCTGAAAACGAATACCTGAGAAGTGTGAAAGCGCGAGTTTGCTGCAATATCTATCTATCCTATCCCACCATCACTTTTAAAAAAATAAATATTGGTAAAAAAACTTTTTAGAGACAAGTTTTTATTTAAATGCACTAAAAAGGAAAAAATAATTTTTAATAATTTAGGTTCATAATTATAAAAGCGTGGGTCGTGTCTAATAAACTATCATAGAGTTCACGACCCACGCTTTTATAATTATGAACCTAAATTATTAAAAATTATTTTTTCCTTTTTAGTGCATTTAAATAAAAGCTTGTCTCTAAAAAGTTTTTTTTTACTAATATTAAACAGACACAAACAAACAAACTAACATACATTGCAAGTTAAACAAAAGCTTGTAATAAATTCCCTCCAATCCTTTTGATATTAAGCACACTTATAGAAAAAAACACGGTTAATCGATTCCTACAACTCGCGTCCTTGTATCTCTTTTAATTTAGAAGATATGAGCGTTTATAAAAAAAATTATAGATCAAAAATTTAAAAACGCCATAACTTTTGATCAAAAATCAGACTTAATTAAAAATTAGCTATGCAAGTACGGAAAATTAGTCTACGATTAACAAATCATCGATTGACCCCGGCTGAACCCCTATTGGATTTTTAATGTATGTGCAATCGCAGCTTTTCTGCATATCTAATTGTCGATACATTGTCAAATTATTGCAACAAAAACAGTGCAATAAAACAGCCAGCACCGTCTGGATAAAATTCTCACATCATTTATCACGACTGGGTGAGCGCATGTCCATTAAACAAACAAAAAAGCAACGCAACAATGGTCGAAACTATTAGACAAACAACTAGATGCTGTGTTCAATGCGCGAACTATATTGAATTGAACAACCCGCGTAGCTGTTTAATCCAGATACAGGTGATCGGAAAATCAGTAGCGGACTAAGCCCGTCAGAGGCTCGGGGTGACAGAACTAAATGAGGCCCTCGGTTTGCTTAGAAATTGATGTATTTGTAGTGTAAATTTCGTAAAACATGAATAATATAGATGTATTGGCTAACAAAAAAAATCAAATATTTATAATAAACAATCTACCTATGTTTATATTTTATATATACGTACGGGGCCTGCAACTCCAAACTGCCTCTTACTTACTAAACATATTTTGGCCTTTTTTGGGATTTGATTAAGAAGGACTTCTCGAGATTTGGAGGCCCCTCAGGATTAGTAGCCCGAGGCGAGCCGCCCCCTCCCCTCTTAGCCCGCCAGTGCGGAAAATAATCAAGATCTTTTATTTTAGGTATCTACTCATTTTGTTTTGCAAAACAAGTTGTTAAAACTTGCAGTTTCATAAATATTTTTAAAATAAAAAAGCTAGCTTTTTTTGAAGTTAAATAAATCTAGTCGGATAATTTTTAGAAGTATCTAAGTTTAGTAAAAAAATATTTTTCCAAAATTCGTAGTTTCAAAATTTAAATAAATCTAATCGGCTATTTCTTCAGTCGTTTGTTAAAATATTGTTTTGAAGAAAGTTACAATTTTAGTGAAATTAAATTCATGCATTTCTGAATAAGTCATCATGTGTTGACGAAACAATTGTTTATTTATTTATTGTAGATTATAGACGCGTCGACAACTCAGGTTTTTAGCGTCTTTAACACAACAAAAAAATCCATTTGTGAATTAGAATCCGCCAGACAGCATACACAAACCGATTGGTACGAGCTCGGGTCCCTGGGAGCGCTAATTCCCACAAAACATTGAAATGCAAACTACATTCCAATGTTTCCCGTGAGGGAGAAACAATTGTTAAGAATAAAGAAATAACGTAAATTCCTAAAAATAGTGTTTAACTTTTTTAACAAAATGTTGAATACTAATTTACATCAAGTACTAAGCACCCACTCTATCATACACATAAATATAATAAAATTGTTTTACCTCTACACGAGTAACAGTTTTTTTAATGACATTTATTGCATAATATAATGCGGAACACATATTATTAATTAGACTATTACGAGTTTTAATAGAATAAATTAAATCACTCTAAAGTAGCGGAGATCGAATGGTCCTATCGATCAACGGACTGGAATTTTTTAAGTCATTATAAATGAACTAGCGGCCCCGTCCGGCTTCGCCTCGGTGCTAAGAAACCCCGGGTACAATAAACTACTCACTCGCTTCGCTCGTTCGCTATATATATAAACCTTCCGTGAAAAATTATTTAACTGATGGTGAAAACCGCATCAAAATCCGTTGCGTGGTTTAGGAATTACATTACCGACTCACTCGCTACGCTCGTTCGTTATTTATATATAAACCTTCCGTAAAAAGTTATCTAGCTGATGGTGAAAACCGCATCAAATTCCGTGGCGTGGTTTAGGAGGAGTTAGCGGTTAAACAGACAGACAGACAGACGGTGAAAGCGACTTCATTTTATATTATGTAAAGATAATCAATGCAGACTGTACATTTATAGTAAAAATGAAGTAAAAATTACAATGAAACAATAAAAATGAAATTTGGTATTTACCATACTCTGTTCTACTCGACGATTTGATCACCATATAAAAATCCTGCGTCAGGATTATTTGGATCCAAGAAGTTGATTCCAATATTTCCATTGTCTTTATACACATTACACAAACACTATATAATATATTCTAGTCAATTTAATTTATTAATGTCTGATACTTTTTCAAAAACTGTGAAAGTAATTCCATATCAATTCAAATCCAAGAAATTGGGAAAACGTTTCGAAATTATTATTCCCAGTTTATTTACCCACTGCACAAATATTATAAATGTTCTAATAAATTATATTACTAAACTATGCAATTATATACGTCAAAAATGTATTATTCATTCCACTACAGTTCATGTTAGAACCAGACCGTCTAATAAAATTCTACTTTGATCATGAACTATATTACGTAACTCTTACATGAATGTTGCAATTATCAATGATTTGATTTTATTGAAACGTTTTAAAGGTTACAAAATCTATTTTAAAAAGATTTTTTTACTTTTTATGTTCATGTATTAATTTTCAATAATCTCTAAAAAATACATGCCGTGTTTGCAGGCCCGGATTTAAAGATCCAGGGCCTCTAGGCACTTGACAGTTGGGTCCACCAAGCCCAAAAAAAGGGGGGGAAATGGAATTGGATGGAAATTTAGCAAAAAAAAGTCGCCAATTGGGTTTTCTTACAGAATTTTTTGGCTTTTTTTTCTTTCCGGTGAGCTAAAAGATCAAAATTCGACATGTAGTGGGTAGGTACACAAAAATGATGCGAAAAATACTGAGCATGAAAAAAATAAAAAGGGGCCGCATCTGTGGTCACGACAAGATCCCATGCTAATTTTATGGGTCAAAAAATCTAGTTTGTTCGATCGCGCTGAAATTTCCCACCTCGCTCATGAATATTTTGTGATGTCGTTTAGTTTTAATTGACGATTTTGTTTGATGTAATTAAGACGCTACTGACATAAGTTGTCGAACGTCTATAATCTACAATAAATAAATTTAAGAATCCTTGCTTGCCAACATATTAAAAAAATACCAAAAAATTAAACAATATGCTGATTAGTGCAATTATAGAAAACAGTCAAATTGAGGACTGTCGTGGGTTCGAATCCCACCTCCGCTCATGGATGTTTTGTGATGTCATTTAGTTTTAAGAGAATTGTTATTTAATGTATTTAAGACGCTAATGACCTAAGTTGTCGACGCGTCTATAATCTACAATAAATAAATAAAAACAGTCAAAAACAAATAGCTCTTGGAATAATTATTTCCTACTCTGATAACACTTTCAAAATGGACCATCCTATACATAATTGATCAGCGAACAAGGATATTATTTTAATACATCGTCATGACAGAGTTAGTGATTGTGATGTTTTCTCACTCCAACCGACCGTTCAATGTTTTTGTTTGCCGTAAAGATATAATATAGTGTTTATAGGTACTCGGAGTGGGGTTTAGAAAACTGGACTGGGTCCCGGATCCCGTGAAGCTTGCGCAATAAAGGCGTATCAAAATCTGGACGTCGTTCGGAAACATTAACAAATATGCAACGCTACTGCATCGACAAACAACCCCTATATACTTCTCATTACGTAACTTTAGTGGTGAGGTCAGTTTGGACTACGTAACATAAAATATCAGGCTACGCAGAATAAGAATTCTAAAAAAAACTTTTACAACACAAAACATGCAGAGGTGGATTTGAAAATTTGCCGTCCTTAGACAAAATTATTCAAATGCCGTCTTTTTTTCTCGAAAACTACAGTTTAGAGAAAAAAATATTTACATTTTATTCATATCATAAAATCTAGAATTCATTTATATTTTTTTTACCTATGTTAATACGTGACATTGAGAACGTTTTTTTTAATATTTCAGGATTCACTGAACCGATTTGACTCAAAATCTAATCAGATCTAAGTTAAAGGCTGATAAACACATTAGATCAATCGGCATGGCCGTATGTTGTTTCGTTATTACGATATCGAAGGCGAAAAATTAACCACACACACATTCATTTCATTTTTCATTTCCAGGGAGGTCATTGACCAATTGACCTAATGGAGGAGCCGCCACTGGTTTTCAACACATTTCTGGGAGGAGAGTCACTTATCTTTACCTAAATCATCTTACTTAGTTCACCGATATTTTTTTAATAGACTTGAAGATTTTGGCGGTGGGGTCCAGACCACCCTTGCACACCCCTAGTTACGTCACTATAGTATCATATACTGCATAATAATGTTTAGAATATTGGACGACGTTACTTAGTCTACAACGCACGCTCTATTAACCCGTGTACCATAACAAAACGGTTGAGGGTGAACATTGTGTTTTGTTTGTTTCATAAAACGTTTAGTAACAAACGCGAATCGTCCTGCGCACAGGGGTGTAGAAGTTCTACTGCACACAAATCGGACAGTTGAACATCAAAAGATATATATGATATATTGTTTTGGCATGCGGCCATACTTGTATATATATTCAGCGTACGGCCCAGTGGAGTCCTGCGAGAGAGGGTGTGATTTCACAAACATAACATTAGCTGTGATTTTTTTTGCAACAATCATCATCGTTTCTTTGTTACTGGGTATCTATTGTGTTTTGTTAGTAATGACAGAGACGTCTTTTGTTATAATAATGCAGTTTGGACGTTTCGTATACAAATTGATGGTTCATTACTGACTTGTAAATATTGGTAGATTTTGGAGGAATTGAGGGTTTTAATAATTAATAACTTAAATGATTTAGCTGTCTTTACAAAATCCACTCGAGGACATCTTAGTGTAATGTAGTGATGTACAGTCACGGACTTAAAAAGTTTACACCTGTATCATCTAGTTACCAGTTTTTTTAATTTTCGCATATTGTAATTTGGCTTGTGATAGTAATGTATCAATTACTAAGGTTACATCCTAAAAATTCAATAAAAAATATTATCAAAATACCTCAGTTGTTTTTTATACAATCGAAATTACTTAATATTATTCGATTAAAACATAAAAAGAATTGATAATATTTGATACTAGCAAATTCCTTCCTTCAATCTTGCAATAATTCTTCTTTTTTGTTCATCGTTTTAAAAATTTCGAGGCATTTAAACGACAATTACTTCTTTTAAATTTTGACATTTGCATTTACCTATTAAAAACTAAATTTGTTGCTAAGCTACTGACTTCTTGTGAACTTACACTGAAAAACTCAAGTGTAAACTTTATTAATGTCCGCGACTGTACATGCGTATAATACTCTGGTATAAAACGTGTGTATAAAACGGTATTATACGGTATGTAAAAAATATAATATACCCCAGTTTTATATACAGCACGTATAAAACGTTTAACACCGTTTAAAACGGTTTAATACCAAAATGAGAACAGGAACTTTTCCTATTATGCAGTTGGAAATACTGAATAATGCACCGTAATCGTAGTGTGAAAAATAAAAAACCGTTTTATACTGAAAAAATACGGTATTATATACCATGGGTTTAATACACAAAAAGGTTTAATAGGTACCGTATTTTTACATCACTAGTGTAATGATTAGCGTAATGGCCCTTGGACCAAACTGTCTTGGATTCGAATCCCACCTGGATGTTTTGTGATGTCTTTTTATTAACTTCCCACTGGAAGTTATTGTAATGGGTCCGAAAATCGAAATCAAAAAGGAAAAAAAATTTTTATATTTCAAGGTCACTACACTATTTTTACACTACTTTTAGAAAGATGTCTGTGTGTGTGTGTGTGTGTGTGTGTGTACGTACGTACGTACGTACGTACGTATGTGTCCATTTCTTTCTAAGACGAAATCTCGAGAACGAAAAATGATATCGACTACGTTGGGGTGCCAATCGACGCGTATTAACGTAAATATGATCTGAAAGGAATTTTTTTAAAATCGGTTCAGCCGTTCTTTTTTCTTAACCAAATAACCTCCAAAAAAGTAGATTTTACGCAATATCTCGCGAATAAAAAATTATATCGACTTCGTAAGGGTGTCAATCGAGGCGTGTTAACGTCATTTTGATCCGACATAAATTTTATAAAAATCGGTTCAGCCGTTTTTTTTTTTTTTTTTTTTTTTTTTTAATTATTGATGTTTTAATGATTAAAATGATTCCTTTTCTGTGTAATATCTAATTTAATTATTATTATTAAATATTTATCAAACTGGGAAGTTCGTCGTGTGGACCTCAAGGGTCGCACTTTAGTTCTAATAAACGACCCACCTCACGGCTTGTTTAATTTGATGAAATTAGACGCTAATGACCGTAGTTGTCGAGCGGCTATTATACAGGGTGTATCACAGAAAACCGAACATAGGGAAAACTCCATTGTACAAATTAGTTAGGATCAACGATTACTTTGGCCACATATGAGAATGGGTACCATGGTAACGCTGACTAACCATTATTTAATAACAATAATTGCTAATAATGAATAATTAGAAAAATCAGTTAAAATAAATTCTTCAATATTAAATGAATTTATTTTTATTAATGAAACAATTTTTTATTAAGAAAATATTTTTTTAACTAATAATTAAACAAAACAAACAGTTAAAATAAAAAATTAAAGCAAATGTTCAAATAAACCTCCATTTTGAATTAAGCAGTGGCTTAATCGGTTACAAAAACTTTGTCTCACTTTATCTAACATTACAGGAGTCATATTGAAACATACTTCGACGATTTTGTCTTTAAGTTCATCCAGATTTTGTCAAATGAACAGCAATATGCATTTGTTACTGTATACGTACACCATGGTAACGACCTCTGAATAGAGGGCAAAGCAATCTCTGATCTTAACTAATTTGTACTGTGTATTTTTCCCTATGTTCGGTTTTCTGTGATACACCCTGTATACAATAAAATTAATAAAATCAACTCGAAAATTAAATCAATAGTAAAAAGTGAATCAGGCCTATAGGTACTTCTCTATCACTTGTGTATGTAAATTCAAATATGTATAAAACAAAAAAATCCTCACAAGATGCTATTTATTATCAATATTAAATATAATTATTTTAAAAATAAAAATTTTTTTGTAAGCCTGAAGATGGCCGCGTTATAAGCCGAAACATGTTGCAAATAACAAAAGAATTATATTTAATTATGGATAATAAATAGCATCATGTGAGAATTTTTTTGTTTTATACATAATTGAATAGTAAAAAGTATCTATGAAAATTATTTTTTCCTTATCATTACTTTATAGTTAGAATTTTTCGAATCTTGGCCGAAATATTCCTACTAGTCAGAAATTTTAAATTCAAGATTTTTGATAAATTATTCATAAAGAAAATTTTTACTTTTTAAATTTTTCCTTTTTTTTTTAAATGGATGGATAATGAAAAGTATGAAAAATATTTTTTTCATTTCCGAAAAATTATTAAGGTTGTTGTCATCTAGAAATTAGAATCGCAAGAGCTTTATAAATGCATAAATCAAAATTAAATATTATAAAATTATCATAATTTAATAACATTTTTTGATGAAGCAAAGTCTATAGATAAATTCAACATTAAAAAATTATAATTTAAAAAAACTAAAAAACACGCTTTAATGAACTAAAAAGTAAAAAATAATTAATTTTATTGTAAAAAAGCGTGGGGTAGTATGAAAATATGATACAAAGCACCCCACGCTTTTTTACAATAAAATTAATTATTTTTTACTTTTTAGTTCATTAAAGCGTGTTTTTTAGTTTTTTTAAATTATAATTTATTTTTGCTTTTTAGTCCTGGAGATCCTGGTCAGGATAATGGGACAAACTTATGGAATTATTGTATTGTAATCGGTCCTTGATAAGTGTGCAAAGTTTCAGTTCAATCTGAAGTTTTTTGCTTTTTTTTTAGTCCTGGAGATCCTGGTCAGGATAATGGGACAAACTTATGGAATTATTGTATTGTCGTCGGTCCTTGATAAGTGTGCAAAGTTTAAACTAAATCTGACCGTTCAAAGTTGGTCAAAATCAAGTTCAAAGAAGTCGGTTACAAACTGACAAACAAGCAAGCACACAAACAAGCAAGCACGCAAACAAACAAACAAACATACAGGTGAAGTTAATATAAGCGTGTTAAAAATGGGAAAGCAAAATATACAGCTGGAAATTCTACAAAGTTTTATCATTAATATTAAAAAAATCTAAACCGGTTCAAATTCTATTTAAAAAACGCCTTGTTTTAAATATGTATATATTTTCGAAATATGTTCCAGAAAGATATTTAAATCAAGGCGTTTTTTGTGTAATTTTTAAATCAACCACGCGATAAGGCAAATTAATTTAGGAATTTGCGTTTTTATATTTTATAAACACGAATTCGTAAATAATTTTGCTTCATTCTGGTAGATTTTAAATGTCACAAAAAATAATTTGAAAAAAATAAAATATCTTTCGTAAACATAATGTCACATAAATCTACCATCTGTGGGATATATATAAATATAATCACTATTCGTTGGGGTCCGGACTTCACACCTCATTAGATACACGTCTTCGCGCGCATCAATCACATTTCCCACCCTCCATGTCCGTCTCCATACCGGATTTATTCCGGAATATATCCCGGAACTTCTATTTATAGCCGTTCGCTTGTTGTCTTGCTCAAATAGTTACATCTTTATTTACATATTCGGACAACAACAGGGAAAATCTCACGTCAGAATTTATATAACTATTTTAAAAAGGGATAATTTTAAAATTCCGGGAATATTTCATTCTTTAAAGAAGATTGATAACCGACAACTTAATGCGATACGCGATTTGTCAAAAAATTTTAAATAGAAACGTACCTATAGAAGTACAATTTTCGATTTTTTATTGAAGTTGCCTCTACAGAATTTAATCGTAGAACAGACATATATGACTTTACTTGTCGAGCGTTTGTAATTTACAATGAGCTATTTTCCTGAGAGTAGTTCCTTCAATTATCCACGAGAGGCAGCACTTGTGGTAGGTACAAACATTATTTATTTCCCATTAGTGTCGTGTCATTTTAGTGGTATAACTTAATTATTAAATTATTATTATTAATAAATTAATTAAATAATTACGTTATACCACTAAAATGACACGAAACTAATGGGGAATAAATAATGTTTGTACCTACCACAAGTGCTGCCTCTTGTGGATAATTGAAAGAACTACTCTCAGGAAAATGGCCTATTGAGGGCAGCTTTTTGTAACGGATAGCGTTCTGGCTTTTGGATCGAACTGTCGTGGGTTTGAGTCCCACCTCTGCTCATGAATAACAAAACAAATTAAATATACAACAATTTTTACGTTTGTTTCTTTGAGGTTTAACGACGCTACGTACAATTTTCAGATTTGAGTTTAAAGTATTGCATTGTTGAAATAAACTTGGAGCTTTCTCACCAAGAGGGTTAAAACCACCCTCTACAATATTTACATATCACTTATTTATGCAAATCGAATCCTATTATATTTTTTTTCTTCCAATAAGTGTTTTTTCGATCATTAAACAACACTCGTTGTCTCATTATTTTCACGACATTTTTTCCGATATTTCTTTGTTTTGCAGCGCGCTCACATCAAACAATCGACAGCGCATCACAAACAAAACACAATCGTGAAACAAAAGATAAGAGGGTAGGCCTACTTCACAAATCAGAATCGCGTCGAGTACTTGATTTAAATATATGCATGCAGATGTCACTGTTGATCAATCAAATCACACGGCTTGTCTGTCCATCCATTCAAGCGTAAAATTTTATAATTATTGTGTGGGGACGATCGAACTCATATTTCTTAGATTGGGTGTTGCGAAAATGGATTCAGAAAAAAATAAAATAAGCGCATAATTGAATTGCAAACATGCTAAACATTTTTCTATCAAATTATTATTTTTATAGAGTAGCTGAAATTGACAAATTGGTTGAGGCTTTCGCGGCTAGTTGATGAGCTGGTGTTATCCTGATTCGGGTCTATAATAGGCCTTCCTTGGTTGGAATTGCATCCTAACGTTTCGCTAGCACGAGTGGCGAGCTTCTTCAGAGGTCCTTCCGCATGATTCTGGATGTAGAATGACAAATTCTCGGGCGCAGGTTGTATTTATACCTCTGCCCGAGAATTTGTCATTCTACATCCAGCATCGGAGATGGAAGGACCTCTGAAGAAGCTCGCCACTCGTGCTAACGAAACGTTAGGAAGCAATTCCAACCAACGACCGCCTATAGACCCGAATAAGGACAACACCAGCGTAGCTGAAATTCATACAACTAAACCTAATAACTATAGTTGAAATTCTTATATCACTAAGTTTAATCTACTTTAAAATACGCTACGAATTTTATGAATACCAAGCCGTTTTATATATAAGTTACGCAAGGAACCATCCTATAGAGCTAAAGATATTTTAACATAGGAAATATAATTTCTTGGTTATAATCAGATATCTCAATTAAAATTATTAAAGAATGGTTCAACAAGGTAGCTGACAGTTAACTGCATGATTTCTAAGTAACGGATATACTATGTGACGTAATAATGCGGTAACACAGACGTCATATCCGGTTGACTGGTCAGCTGACATGTTGACCCACGCACTAATATCTAACTAATAACATTTTAGCCGTTTCAATGAACAGCCATTATAATATTGTCTCTGTGTTATTACAGCTCTACTCTATAATGGGGGTTAACTAAGAACATGAGCGCACCCTAAACGAAGGGTAACGAATTATAACTTCGAAATGTATCTCAGGAATAATAACATTAATAATTTGTGTCCAAAACTTTTTAAAATAGGTACTATGTCAACAAAAAAATTATCTGAGATAATTCCAAAAGAAACTAAAAAAAGCCAAGGTCTTAAGATTTTTTCAGAAGTGTTTGCAAAAATGTAGGTAGTAAGTAATTAAAAATAATAAGAAAATGAAGCAATATTGATATAAATAATAAACTTTATCTTAAGGAGAAGGGCGTGATAAATAAAACTTCTAGAATTAGTTTTGATTCATATTGGACGTTTCGTCGTTAAATTACGACTTCTTCAGCAACTTAATCGTGTAAATTCTGTTGTCTATTTAATAAAACAACTACTATAAACATTCTTTGGTGGTCAGTATTAAAGGGGTGGCAGATCACCCTAAACGTGTCATGTACCCGACGAAATTTATATTATTAGCTCAAGGTTCAAATTTTAATATATTGTTCCGGAGACAGTTTTAAGCATATATTTCAATTTGCAAAACAAAATGTCGATATTAATCACCTTGCAGAACGATATAAACACCTAGGCGAGCAAGTTTCACTCTAAGAGAGGGGGTTAATACTGACATTTTGTTCTGCAAATTGAAATATATGCTTAAAACAGTCTCCGTAACAACATATTAAAATTTGAACCTCGAACTAATAATAAAAATTTCGTCGGGTACATGACACGTTTAAAGTGATCTGCCACCCCTTTAATACTGACCAGTCGATCTGCAAATATCATAATGACATTATTGGGTAACCGACAAGCTATACAAACAATTTCAGCCTTGAAGCAATAATAATTGTGATCGTTTTTTTTGTTGCATGTTGGGGGCGGTCTGCATCCCTCCCATACCGCTATCTAGCAAAAGCCCTTACTCAGGGTACTTTAATATGCCTCCTCCAACATCTTGACAAAAATAAGGCCTTGAATAAATAACACCAACAAATAGTCACTAGCTCTCGGTCTATTAGTTGTGTCAAAATAAAAAATAATATGGACCTCACCAAGTCTAGATATTGATAAGATACGAGGTCATAAGCGTCTTTCACCAAGGATAAATGCACTTTAAACCCCGCTACTGATTCAAACAAATATACGCAATTCTTGTTTTCCATCGAACACCTACATATATAAATGGAAGTGTTCCTTCATCATTTCCCGACATCTATTGCTGATTACAGAAGGCAATAAGTGACAGAAGTGACACAACACGTGTCGGTCAGTCAAGCGTGAGTGACACGTGGACACATGGGCGTGACATAAAATCACGCCGAGCATTCGACACGTGCTGTTTATATGATTTAGCGCTGATAACGGCGACCGTTTCATACAACAAAACTAGGCTGTTGTGCTGTTTTGTCATCGGCTTGTGTGAAAAAATTAAGAGTATATTTGAACGACACGATTTTTTAATTTAGATAAGAACTGAGTAAATTCCATCCCATCAAAAACATAAATGTAAAAAAAGGGCCAAGTTCGATACAAAGAACAGCTCGCCGCCGAAAAAAGAATTGAGATCTAAGTGATCGCCAAGTTTTCACTTGGCAAAATTTCATGTTTTACTCGGCAGTTTATTTGGTTCTCGATTTTTGATTTTTGAAATTCAGGTAAGCGTACCTAGTTTAAAAAATACTAGTACCTATGTCATATTAACTCAGAACAGTGTTTTGTTCTGGTTAACACGCGTATTCAAAATGAACGTCTCCCCAATGTGATCTGAATAATTAATATATAGGTACCTTTCTTTGTAAATAAATAATACGGGGACATTTTTTAATTTTATTTGTGTGGCAGATCGAAATGACAACGCATTATTTAATTCACGTGTCTTAAATAGACCAGCGGCGTAGACATTAAAATAATCAAAACTTAATAATTTCAAAAAAAGCAATTCTAGAAATAGTTCATAATATAATAATCATTTCTGAAGAATTAGTAGACTGCAGAAGAGTTAGTAGATGCGTATTGGGCTATATTACGACGAGTGATGACAGTATGTAAAAACGAGCTATAAATAAAATTAAATTGTGTTTTAAAGACCACCAACAGCTAAGGTTATTTGAGCCTAGCACCAATTCATATTTTCAATTCATTTTTTTTTTAATAATAAATTGAAAATCCAATTGACACTTTTACCAGCTCTCGGGCTAAAACTCGGGAACTGGGGACTTGTATTACGAGCTATAGCGAGTTTTTACAGTCACACGAGTCATAATACCATGACGCACGAGATATATATAGATATGGTATTTTTTGCCATACTCATTACAAAATACCTACTTTTCACTTCATTTCCAAAAAAAATTGACAGTTCGTTTGCGTCGCCATCTTTACTTCTACAGTATGCCGTGAAGTTCGTGACTAAATAATAATAATAATTCAAAAAATCCTATATACTGCACTGTAACACACGCGGATTTCGTGCCCGAGCGCGCGGAAGCCGAGAGAGAGAGAAAGTGCCGCAGTGGTGGGGAGAACAGCAGCGAAGGAGCGGACCATAAATTTCGTTGCATATTTCCCCTCACGCGGCTGTTCACAGCCCGACATAAGATGTTTCATATCAAAAACAGTCTGTCAAAATTGTACGATAAACCCAGCATTAGTATATCGTAAAAGGGTTTTCTGGCAAATTCCACTAAAATTTTTCATTTTTAAAATTATTTTTGAAAAGTTAAGTATTCCATAAAAAATTTTTATTATTTCCCCAAAACCCATATGGAGTTCGTAATAAACATTTTGTGACTTGTAAAATAATCGTTAATCTTTGAAATTTTTCTAAATACATAGTGAAGAAAAAACCGGGCTGATTAATGCGGAATGTGGATAAACCCGCCACTGTTTTGTTACGTCTTTTAACCAACTTGTCACCTTACTGTATTATCCATTCTACTCAAAATACAAAAGACATTTACTTATTTTATAAGCGTGAAAAAACGTATTAGAATAAGTAACAAGGTATATGGCAAGGTGTGTCGTATATAAGATACAAATATCTACAGACTGTTCGATGAAAACTGTATCAAAAACATCGTAATATATCACAGAATAATAGACTAGGATTTTGTTTATTAATTACATAAATTTATATATTTTTATTATTTTTTATTCCAATTAATGGTTGGTATATGATAAAATCAATCGATTTAAAAACCCATTATATCCACACCATATTATTCACATAACAATTAGAGGTGAAAATAATAAATATCTCAGACAGCTAGGCTGCCATGATTTTTGAGCTATATCTAAGAAAAAATCAAATGACCACTGTCGGGACTTGAACCCGAAACTCCCAGTTTCCGGCTAGGTGAGTTACCGATTTCTCCACAGTGCCCGAGAGTGGAAACCGATCCTTTCTTATATATAGCAATTCCAAGTTGAAAACACACTACATGCGAGAGTCGACTATTCAAATAAACTGCAAAGCAATTAATGGTGCTATCCTGTATAGTCAATGATATAGAATTTAAGGCGCTGTAAAATTTTTATCTCGCTTTAACTTATGTATTGTTAACTTTGTTAGAAAGGGACAAAAAATTAACATCACTGTAATTCTAAAATTTTGAAAATTTTGAAAACAATGGCAGGAAATCAACGCATTGGAAAATTACATTTTTATAAGAATTTGACTGGTTTTTCCAATTGTTTTTCCACTAGATATGTGAAGTGATAATAAAAAATTGATAACAAATAAAGCGTTGCACTAGTTAAATTTTTTTATCGAATATCATAAACATATTGTTTTAACAACAGTGATTTTTTTTGTTCACTAATTTTTATTGAAAATTTATCTGTTATCATTTTTTTAGTTTTACAATGAAGCATAATATGTTTTGTATTTATTTATTGCAGATTATAGACGCGTCGACATCTCAGGTCATTAGCGTCTTTCAACTACACTAAATAACAACTATCTTAAAACTAAATAATATCACAAAACATCCATGAGCGCAGGTGTGATTCAAACCCACGGCAGTCCAGTCCAGAGGTTGCGACACTAAGCACGCTAACCAGTAGGCTATACTGCCCTCAATATGTTTTGTAGATCGCCCGTAGATTAGCACAGGGGAAAAAATCCACACTGCTATTAATTATAGTCCTAGATTAGACAAGAGTATCTTTAAAACTCCCTGACTACACGAAAAATCATCAACTTCACTTCGCAATACGACTCACGAACTCAGAACCTTCGTAAATTCACGCAGGAGTGTAGATATTAAAATGTCGGCACTCCTTTTTACCACACCCGCATATCTGGAGACAGAAATAGCCGACTTTTTACAAATGTTGTGAATGCTTCCTGGGTATATGAGTCATATTACGAAGCGAGATCGACTTGGTTTGATCCAAAGATATTAGAAAAAAAAGGGTGTGGGTCTCGGGACCCCCGACAGATGTGAAACATCAAAAAAAACGTTATTGAACTCGGTGGTATTCTCTATATAGTAGTATATATTTTTTCAAAAGCAGCAACTAACTGTTATGCTGACGTAATCCTATATACTGCACTGTAACACACGCGGTTCCTCGAGCACGCGGAAGCCGAGAGAGAGAGTGCCGCAGTGATGGGGAGAACAGCAGCGAAGGAGCGGACCATAAATTTCGTTGCATATTTCCCCTCACGCGGCTGTTCACAGCCCGACATAAGATGTTTCACATCAAAAATACAATCTAATCCAAAAGAAGATTTTTAACACTTCGATCGTCATGTGCGAGTCTGAAAACATTGCGCATGCTTTATGGGCATATAAGTCGTATCGCGAATGTTTTTTGGGTATACAGGCCGTACCACGAATGTTTTCTGGGTATATGCTTCGTATCATGAAGGGATATCGACTACGTTCGTGTTTGCAAGTTTTGAATCGTTTTGATATTTGTAATACCTGCCTGAACATAGTTATATAACTGTTTATAGGAATCGGTCGATCATTGGTATTTTAATACACTCAACACAATGAAGTTTAAAATGGTTTAAGCCAAAACCGCCTGTCCATATATAGCGCTACGATCGTAACATCATTTCACCAAGCGACCAGTTGGTGTCTTCTTGGTTTACTATGTTGGTATTACATACAGTGTATTAACACGGCACAGTGCTGGCAACACAACCAAATACAAAAATGATTTATAAATGAATTAATCATTTCATACAATTTGTCTTACGCGGTGGTAGGTCTATGGCTTAGGTTAATGATTTTCTTACAGTGCTATAGATTGGAATATTCTAAATTGAAGAAAGTAGCGAATTATATTGAATTCTTCCAAAAAAATAAAGTTAATCAAGGGTTTAAAATAAAAAATAACAGTTTAGTCACTTCTACCACAACGTTTATTATATTGATGAATGTACTTTTTAAGAGCTATGCTCCCATCTTCAGCATGTGCTGAAGATGGGAGCATAGCTCTTGAAATGTACATTCACCAATATAATAAAAGTTGTGGTAGAAGTGACTAAACTGTTATTTTTTATTGTTAAACAACCACAGTGCTCTTAATTATTTCAATCAAGGGTTTATAGAAATAACTCGGGTCGCAGTGCCAAAACCCTGCCGACAATATAGTGTATTTGCTAATACAGGCCTTGTGGCTTTAATACGTAAACTTAAGTTTGTTTTTGGACAAAATAAAAAGTTTAACCCCTTAATACATCCCTTAAAATAATATTTTTTTTCTTAATTGCAATATTATTATCAATGCAACCTCTGTACCAAATTAAATGCATCCTTCAGTAAATAAATCACTATCCGCAAACTAGTGTTTTCATAAAATTTGTAAGTCCGGTCCTGTCGAGCCGATTTTATTAAAATTTTAGCAGCACATTTTGAGCTTTATTAAAAGGTTAAAATTCAATTTTGAAACAATTCTGAGAATTTTTTCGGTATTTTTGGGCCCAAAAATATTTTTCAACCCCTAAAAACTACCCTTAAAATGGTCCGATTGGGCCCATTTTAAATAGGTTCCGTGCGGTGATGGATTCCAACGTGTGTACCAAATTTCATTCAAATCAATTAAGTCTTTCGAGAGTTATGCCGCGAACACATATATAAATATATATATATATATAAATATATATATACATATATATATACATATATATATAAACATTTCTAAAAATGGTGCCAAATTGTTCAGGAGGCTATGAAACGTCGAGAAATTTTGGTCCGACCCCTAGGTCCCGCCATCCGACCGACGCCAATAGTGTATGTGCCATATGACAAATACACTAATAACATATTCCGGGTTTTTGAGTCGTAGTCTACGGCGACACTACATAATATAAACAACGATATCCCAACAAACTTTCTTAAATACAGTCAATTATTAAGCCATATCTACTATTTAGAATCGCCCTTTATTAAAACTTTATATCACAGTAACAGTAATTTTAATTCTTGCAAATATCCATTCCATAGAGTTTTATAGTTTGTTGACAAGTGAGTCTAGAGCGCGTTTTATACAATTCACGGTCCCCTACCGTGTGTCTAGCTACAGATACATACAGAAATTACACTTATTCATGTATTAATACAACATACTGTGTTCAATTTAAAGAGCTCTCTAGTCTCTAGATTGTACAGACACATAGATATATCGAGATCCAAAACATTTGCGTGTTTTCAAATAGGTACTTTTATTTAATTGTATGCGACAGGTGTAAACTAGGGTTTTTAGAATTACAATACAAAAGTTTCCAGTTGAAAGAAACTAGACAAATAAATTACTAATTAAATTTATTGATCACCTGTACTTTTTATTTATCTAATAAAAGCCTTGACAATAGCCGAGCATGTGACGTTTTCCTGGTTCCACTATTCCCAGATTCTAATCTGTGAACCTGGTAAAAGTATCAATTGGATTTTCAATTTATTATTAAAAAATATGAATTGACGCTAAACCCAAATTACCTTGGCTGTTGGAGGCCTTACATGGAAGAAAAAAAGTCACCAAATGTCAGAGTTATACGGATATGGTAGCAACTCATATTTTAGTAATAAATTGAAATTTTAATTCACACTTTCTCGGGTTCTTAAATTAGAACCGGGGAGCTTGTAACTTCATATAAAGTATAAACAATAGCATCCCATAAACCCGGTTATCTGTCAGTCTATTACACTTAAATATAAAAGCTTTGTTATGTCTGAGCTGGTGTTGCCCTGATTCGAGTCTATATAGGCCGTCGTTGGTTGGAATTGAATCCTAACGTTTCGCTAGCACGAGTGGCGAGCTTCTTCAAAGGTCCTTCCATCTCCGATGCTGAATCGGAGATGGAAGGTTCTCTGAAGAAGCTCGCCACTCGTGCTAGCGAAACGTTAGGATTAAATTCCAACCAACGACGGCCTATAGACTCGAATCAGGACAACACCAGCTCATCAACTGGCCGCGAAAGCCTCAACCAATTTGTCTTTGTTATGTCTATTTAAATTTTATTTATCAAATGCAACATACTTCAACTGAACCTAGAAACAAAATTATTTACAGAATATTTTTAGTCAGTAATTGCTAAAAATATCGTATTGTTTTTTAAGATATGACACTGTTATCGCTTATTAATTATCTAAAGAGGAATAGAAATGCTACTTCATATAGATTATGGATATCTGAATGTTTATTTTTTTACATTTTTTAAGTTGCCAAGATTATATCTAAATTTGGTACCAATTCAAACTTTCAATTTATTTTTATTGATGATAATGAATAGTCCATTCGGTTGATATTTTCACTAGTACTCAAAATATGACCTAAAAACTGTGGATTTTTAAAAAAACAAGAGTTAAATGTTATATAACGTTTATCAATTACTACACTGTAAGAAATGAGAAGGCCGATTACATAGATTATCGATGGTCCATTTGTAGCGGCGATTAATCTGGTAATAGGCACACAAAGAGACAATGGCTTCGCAAACTGGTATCGCCTGCACATCGCGTAGATTCCATAAAAACACACTGCGCATGCATGGTTACTAATTTTACATTAATTTGTTTTGTATTCATCCATTTTATATATGTAACTATACATTTTATTTTGTAATTTTTACACACTTTATTGGAATATTACACAAATCATGTAATTTTAATTTACTTTTTGTAAAAATCACAAATTTGTTTAACTTTACAGTAAAAGTCCAAGTTTTTATGAAGTTTTCTGTGTAAAAATAAATTATAATGCAAAATCACTTAGAAAATCGAGCGAATTCTACCTTAACTTTCAAAGTATTTTTACATCCATTTTTTACAGTGTATCTAGCTGTACCTATAATGAGCTTGAAGAATGATATACTTAAATAACTATATTTTTTCATGACATAATTCACTCATTTGCCATCACTCATTTGCAGTGCTGGATTTACACTAGGGGAATTAGGGGCTAGTGCCCAGGGCGGTAAATTTTCAGGGGCGGCAAAATTTGGAACGCAAAAACATTCATAAATTAAAATAAATAAAACACTTTTTATAATAATAATTAAATAGACAGAAGCCATTCCACAAACAAATACTTTTCTTAAAGACCACTGTCAGGTCTTTGATTTTTTCCTTGTATATCTTAATTGTTTGACGTTTAACATCACGATGGCATGTTCGCCGACTGATTACGTTAAGAAAAGTATTTGTTTGTGGAATGGCTTCTGTCTATTTAATAATTATTATATTATAACCACAAAAAAACTCAACTCTCATTGTTGTATTTAAAATACTTTTTCTCATTATTAAGAATGTGTGTAAAATTATGAACACTGCAGTTTTATTTGAAAAAAACTTCAGTGTGGGGCGGCACTTAGAGTAAATCCGGTCCTGCTCATTTGCTATTAAAATATGTCACATGATGCATTTGAAAAAAAAATGTTTTTTAATTTTCTAATTTGTCCCCCAAAAAAATAGACTTCGGATTTCCGTTTAGGTTTTCCTGTAAACTATGCGTAACGCCCTATATTCCCTATTTGTTTCAAAATTTTAGGCTCTGTAGTTTCGGTGATAAAGGGAGGGGAAGATCGGACAGACACGAGAGTGATCCTGGTTCCGTTTCTTTATTCTGAGGTACGGATCCCTAAAAATGGAGGAAAGTCTATTAGAATTAACCTTTGAAAGGTTTACAAGCACTGAACCATAACGTGCCGATCGTACCGTTCCAAATCGACCGATCCGAGTGGATTCAGTGCGTGTGGACCTTAACCGTACGCATATTGGTCCTTAATTTATGGGTCCTGCCCGACCATCTGGCAAGTGGCATTCCTACTAAGTGAAATTCTGACTTAAGGTACGTGCAGTACGCAGCTTGGATTCTAGATGGTAGCGTAGATCATAGCAGGGCTTGCTTAAATTAATGCATTGTTATATATGCGAGCGTACACAACGAAGCAGTGAGTGTAGCAGGTATAAGCGCTGTTACAAGAGCTGGTAGATACAAGAATGTATGTATGCGCGCTGACTACTACAATCAACGTGTGACAACTGTCAAATGGCCGTTACAAGTTTCGCAATGGATGTGACTAGTTTAATAAATGAAATGTTGCCAGTTTTTATTTAATTTGTTTTGAGTTTTTTCTAAGACGTATTTAAAAGTGTTAGGTTCCATACGTAAATATTCAAAAAACCGGTTTGGCTAAAATTTTAATTCTTGGTATAAATGATGAAATTCGCCATGTTTAGATCGTTTTCTATTAATAGGGTGTACATGATAGCTCCTACCCAAATTTGTATTTAAAATATACCACTTTGTAGCAGAAGAACACAAATATACGTCTTCGCTATCTGACATTTCAAACGCGATTTAAGCTTGTATCAATACTAGTATCAAAGCTTCGTTGTGCAAACCTATCAGCGCTTATAATTTCAGCACCAATCTATCATACATGCTACCATCTAGAATCCCAGCTGCGTACTGCACGTACCTTTAAGTGTGGAAGATGGGTGTTGTATTTTTGTAACGGAGCGCATGGCAACCAGGTACGGTGTTATTATAAGCCACATTCAATAGATTTTTCACACCTTGTTAAGCTACTTCGGTGACATGGATTACCATCCAGCGGTCCCGCGATATATCTGTAGTATTTAATAATACTGATAATGTGTGTCCTAACATAAAAGTTTCTTTTCAAAAGTCATAAATATACTGTGCTTCATTTTAAAAAAGAAAAAGGAAAAGAAATATTGCATCATTAATTTGTACAAATCGTGCATGAAAATATGCATTGAAATGCACGTTTTTGAGACACTGTATTTAACCCATTAATCCCTAAATTAATATGCGTACAAGATGAATATTACTTATGTAATATGTAAAGCTTACAAAATATAATATTTATATAGATGTCCCAGAGAAATAATATATAGATTACAAAGTGTTAAACCCGGCGCTGCCCTATTTTAAAATAGCCAATGGCAATATCAGAAGTGACGCAATAATATATAACTTATTTATACCTTCTTGAAACTATCGGTTGAATGCTAAGCTAAAAGCTCGATATTTCGTCAGATGTACGCATGTACATAAGAAATCTGTACTGCTGATAGATCAAAAATCGTGAAGCCAACATACGTGCGGGTATATATTTCTGTCTTTTTTTATGGGAACCCAGCTGTCAGGTTCCTGATTGGCTACTTCCATAGACAAAGACAGAATTTTTAAAAGAGAGCAGGTATACTATTGACCACTGGGGCACTGAGGTTTTACATCATTGGCATCCATGACATATTTCTTTGTCTTTATATTTTTAATATTAATATGCCCAAAAAGATTCGAAACCTGTGTTTACTTCTTATATCACTATGAATTTCAAGGAATATGAGTAAAAAAACTGTTTTTAACAAAATTAAACTAGGTTACGTTATAGTGGCAACAGCTGTCAAGCGTTTTGTTTACATTTTGTTCGAAATGAAAGATATCTTTATTTCAACATTTTGTTCAGATGGAACGTTCGTACATCGACCAATGACATCATCGGAATAAATGCGGAATAACTTCGTCAAAAGAGACACAGATATATTTTTGCTCTCTTTGTGGACTTCACTCACCGCACATTGAGTAAATGGACAATCCGCGGTATATAATTAGAGTATATGGATGTAGGTAATATGTTAAAGCGCGCCTAAGGAAGTTTTCACTTCAAAAAGTACCAGTTTAAAATCATTCTGAAGTAGTGCATAATTCATAAAACAAACTCGATTTAAATAGTATACAAACATCAAAATAAAAAATGATAATTATTATTGGGTCGGACACATTTTGATTATTATGCAAGCAACAGTAGGGTAAAGTTAAGTAGGGTAATCAGGTAAACATACACAGCAGCATATAACACGGTAAACTGTATAAAAGGTAATAAACTTAAATAACTGATGAATAATGCATGTACGAGAATGCGGTGAGGATGAATAAATAAATAAAAACTAAGCTGACTTTGTCCGGAGTTTTAAGAGCGACCGAGGAATGAAATTTTTGTTCGCGATAAATCGAAAACAATCGAGTCCGATACATATACATATTCGATAATATTGATACTGGTTGTTCAACAGATGGTCGGAAATAAAAATAGTGATTTAATTTTATGTATTTTTTTATATTAAGAGCTCATTTCTTGATAACTGAAATATCACGGTTACATTTTTTGTTTTTTGTGTGTGTGTTTTAAAGACCACCAACAGCTAAGGTTATTTGGGCCTAGCACCAATTCATATTTTCAATTCATTTTTTTTTTTTTAATATTAAATTGAAAATCCAATTGACACTTTTACCAGCTCTCGGGCTAGAACCCGAGAACTGGGGACTTGTAATAGAGGAACCATAGCAACGCCATGTAAACAATAGCGCCGCTACACTCTCGGCTATTCTCAAGCCCTCATTTTTTTGTTTTAATGAAAAGCTCAAGATGATCTTTAGAATTGAAATACATATAAATATTTACTATCAGAAGAAGAATTGTAGATTATAGACGCTCGACAACAGAGGTCATTAGCGTCTAAAATTTACTATCAGAATCTTTACATAGTATAAAATGAAGTCGCTTTACGCGTCTGCCTGTCTGTATAACCGCTAACTCCTCCTAAACCACGCAACGGATTTTGATGCGGTTTTCACCATCAGTTAGATAATTTTTCACGGAAGGTTTATATAGGGTGGTGAACTGCTCAGGTGTATATAGGGATTTAACATATAAAATCATAAATATGCAGTTTCCTGCTCTCCTGATTTTTTTAGAACAAAAATTCATTAAACTAAAAATGATCACTGTTAAATTATCTACACGATATGTCACTTAGTTACAACGAAAATAATTTTTATACAGCGTGGTTACAAAAAATGCATATTTTTGACCTTTTGACTATTGTTAGTTTGTCAGAAAAAATTATTCCTGATAAAAGTTTGTTTATGCTCTAAAACCTAAAAGGAGATAATTAGAATCGATATAGCTCTTCTCGTGTACAGGGAGGATCTGAAAGTTTGATTTGGTCTAAGAATAGAAAGACCTAGTTGACACACCTTTAAACGGATTGAAACCAAATTTTAAACTTAAGGTTTTTAGGGGATTCCTCAAGTAGATTTTTCTTATTTCTTTTCTACTTTCCTAAATAAGGGTAGTTTATTGACGAACAAAAATAGAAAATTGCAATATTCTCGAAAACGGCTTAAACGATTTCCATCATATTTTATAAATCGTTACGTCATTAATAACTGTACAAGATGCCTTAATTCATTTGTTTTGTAAACATTCAGAATGGGAGAATATTGCAATTTTCTATTTTTGTACATCAATAAACTACCCCTGTTTAAGGGAGTAGGGAGGAAATGAGAAAAATCTACTTGAGGAATCCCCTAAAAACCTTAAGTTTTAAATTTGGTTTCAATCCGTTTAAAGGTGTGTCAACTAAGTCTTTCTGTTCTTAGACCAAATCAAACTTTCAGATCCTCCCTGTACACGAGAAGAGTTATATCGATTCTAATTATCTCCTTTTAGGTTTTAGGGCATAAATAAATTTTTATCAAGAATAATTTTTTCTGACAAATTAATAATAGTCAAAAGGTCAAAAATATGCATTTTTTGTAACCACGCTGTATAAAAATTATTTTCGTTATAACTAAGTGACATATCGTGTAGATAATTTAACAGTGATCATTTTTAGTTAAATGAATTTTTGTTCTAAAAAAATCAGGAGAGCAGGAAACTGCATATTTATGATTTTACGTGTTAAATCCCTATATATACCTGAGCAGTTCACCACCCGGTATATAGCGAACGAGCGTAACGAGTGAGAAAGCGAAAGACCGAAGCGAGTGAGTAATGTAATTCCTAAACCACCCAACGGATTTTGATGCGGTTTTCACCATCAGTTAGATAATTTTTCATGGAAGGTTTATATATATAGCGAACGAGCGAAGCGAGTGAGTAATGTAATTCCTAAACCACGCAACGGATTTTGATGCGGTTTTCACCATCAGTTAGATAATTTTTCACGGAAGGTTTATATACGTATATAGCGAACGAGCGAAGCGAGTGAGTAATGTAATTCCTAAACCACGCAACGGATTTTGATGCGTTTTTCACCATCAGTTAGACAATTTTTCATGGAAGGTTTATATATATAGCGAACGAGCGAAACGAGTGAGTAGTGTATTGCACCCGGGTTTGCACCCGGGCTTTCTTAACACCCGGGCGAAGCCGGACGGGGCCGCTAGTATAATATAAACCTTTCCACATTTTATTGAAACTGAAAAATTAGTATAAAGAACCACAAGTTAAACTAAAAAAATAATGATAATTATTCATATTATGAAAAGTTCTTAAAGCTTAGAAAACTTAATTAATATTCTAACGACAGAATCCATTCTTGGTTAAAAATTTAGAATTTGATAAAATAAATATTCACACTAATAATTTACAAATTCTCTATGCAAACAACCCCTTAACTGGTACATGTATGATGGTGCTGAAGGGCTGCCAAAAATTATGGAGCCTGTCAAAGAAGTTGCCCGGTACCCAAATGATTATCAATCCGGATCTGATCCTAACTTTATTACAAATACTATACTATGTAATGTAATTCAGATCTAGTCCACAAGTTTAAACTTACAAAACTATATTTAATAGAAAATAAACTAATCTCTATTTAGTTTTAAGTTTTAAGTATTTCTTAAAAAAAGTCTTGAGTCTGCTATCTAGTCTATAAGATCGAAGTTCCAAGTCTGGTAAAGAGCACAGCGTACCTACTGTTAATTCTGACAGATTTATTAATAATCAGTAATTAGTCGAATGGAGTCATTAGTAAAGTCAGTGGATAACCGAGCCATGCGTCGGGCATTTTAATTCTCTCGATGAGACATGTTTGTTTTCTATAAGCATAATATATATTGTAGAAATGTCCAATGCAACTGATTTATAAATATAGGCAGGCTTTCAAGAAAAAAATATATATAAAATAAAAATATTGCTAGTCTTGGGAAAGTATTGATTAATATTTTTTACGCACTTTAATTCCCTAACAGCTATTAAAGATATTTAATATAAATAATTAGGACACAAACCAAGAGGCACTTTGTGTCGCTGCGTCAGCGGAATAAGTAATAATCTTAGACTTTTAACAGACTAAAATAATAACTTGGGGCACATTTGAAATATTTCTGTTGGTGGGTTTGGAAACACATTTTTCTAGACAAGCCGTTCTTATTTAATAATTTACAGTCGTTATATAGATTTTTATTCGCTCCACGTTTTTTTTTTAGTCTGTTAAAAATCCCAGATTATTACTTATTCCGCTGACGCAGCGACACAAAGTGCCCCTTGGTTTGTGTCCTAATTATTTTCTAGTTTTTGGTACAGCTGATGATTTAAAATAAAACCGTTTAACTTAAAAGTTTTTTTATCTATTTTATTTTCTAGTTTTTAGTTTGAATTCTGGCCCGTATCATTATACAAACTCCTCATCCTTTCAACTGTCCACCTCCTGATAATCTCATTGGGGTCAATGAGATTATGCGACCTCCTAAGAAAGGGAAAAAAATTTAAGGAGCAAAAAAATGTAGTAGTAGGTATATTTTTTTCTAAGCGGAAAATTCTAGCGATTAACTCAAATTCAGCGTTTTGAGGTATTTTTTTTGTAGTAACATAACAGCATCTGCATTGAGGTATTTGTATTTCTAAAATATTAAATCGAAAGTTCAAAATATTACTATTTTTCTTCAATAAATGCTAGAAACTTGAAATTTGGACAGTAGGTTCCTTTTCTAAAGCAAGCATCCACCAAGAAGGGATTTTTCGAAATTCAACTCATACAGGAGTCAAATGGGGGTAACATTTTGAAAGACTAAAATAAACAAAATAAAATATTAGGAAAAAAAAACTTTTTAGAGGCAAGCTTTTATTGAAATGTACTAAAAAAGAAAAAATAATATTTAATAATTTAGGTTCATATAATTATTATAAAAGCGGAGGCTGCGACTAATAAACTATCATAGAGTTTATAACTCACGCTTTTATAATAATTATGAACCTAAAATAATTTAGGCTCATAATTATTATAAAAGCGTGAGTTATAAACTCTATGATAGTTTATTAGTCGCAGCCTCCGCTTTTATAATAATTATATGAACCTAAATTATTAAATATTATTTTAAACGTAGAAATTTAATACGACTGTTTTAATATTATAAATGAGATTTGGAAAAGTTCAGTCAATATGAGAGCCATGTACAATAAAAAATTTTTTGTAAAATTTGTCAAAACAGTATATTTTATAAAATTAGAGAAGAAGTTTATTAAACGCTTCGCCACTTTGTAGCATCATCAGTAATCTGTAAATTTTTAATAATGAAGTTATTATTGTAATTTTAGTAATTAGAAATTAAATAATTTAGACATAGGAAAAAAAGAATTTTGTTTACAAAGTGGCGAAACGTTTAATAAACTTCTTCTCTAATTTTATCAAATATACTGTTTTGACAAATTTTACAAAATTTTTTTTTGTACATGGCTCTCATATTGACCGAACTTTTCCAAATCTCATTTCTAAATTATTAAATATTATTTTTTTCCTTTTTAGTACATTTCAATAAAAACTTGTCTAAAAAGTTTTTTTTCCTAATATTTTTATCACAAATAATCACAGATTTATCTGGCTATAAAATATATCTAAAGCGTTTAAAAATTTATTCAGAACTTCAAAACGGCGCGTAAATGGAGAACAGAAGCGGTCAAAATTTTTATAGGACATAAAATATTAGTGTATTAAAAATAACTAGCATTTCACTCCAAATCGAATAAATTGTACTAAATTATTAGTTAATTCCAACAGTGTGTTTACGCAATATTTCAATCTAAACTAATAAAGACGATCATAAATATAAACTTTCCGAACTACGAAAGTAAAAATTCGAACTGGTTAAAAAAATATTATATTTGAAAATAATATATTTATAAATAAATCTAACGCGATATTATTTTGTGTGCCGGTTTTTTTGACTGTTTACAAAAGAAGGTGTATTTACCACATTGTTTATTTCTCTCGCCGCGTGTCGCAGGGCAGAGGGGGGTCTCAACTGACTCCAGGCGGGCGTTGCGCCCCATGCTGGGACCCCATTGTATGCCCAACTATGTCCGAGTTAAAGCGAGAAGTCTATCGTACCAATGCCACATGTACTAATAGTCCAAGAGCTCATGGCCAAAAATTGTAAGAATTTTATAAAGACTAATATTTTGAAATTAGCTAGTATTTTATTTATTTATTGTAGATTATAGACGCGTCGACAACTTAGGTCATTAGCGTCTTAAGTTACATTAAATAACAACTAACTTAAAACTAAATAACATCACAAAACATCCATGAGCGCAGGTGGGATTTGAACCCACGACAGTCTAGTTTAGAGGCTAGTACCAAGTACGCTATCCAGTAGGCTACACTGCCCTCAATTAGCTAGTATTTAAGCTGTAAATAAGTATAGGCACTGCAGTCACCTGGCGCCGGGGCGCTTTAAAATATGTAAAAAAACTAGTGCTTTCTTAAAACTGAAATTTGATGCAGGGTTAATTTATTGAATATAATTTATGAAAAAAAAATAGTCATACCTCATTTTGATAGAACCGACGTAATCAGCGGTCCGTAGAAGTTTGGAACTTCTACCGATTGCTGACTAGATCGGTTCTAACAAAAAGAGGCCGGGCTGTTTTTTATAAATTATATTCAATAAATTAACCCTGTGCCAAATTACTGTAGGTATAGTTTATTTATTACACCCTAAATACTAGCTAATCTCAAAATATCAGCCTTTACAAAATTCTTACAATTCTTGGCCAAGAGCTCTTGGACTATAAATACAAGTTTATAGCGAACCTTGAAGCACCGGAAAAATCGGATCGCTTTTGCCTAAGTTTGTAATAAGCGATATAGTAACTAAGATACACCGAGCGGTTGTAAAATGCGATTTTTTAGACAAGCAAAATAATTGAGTTTAAACTCAAAAAATAAATAAATTCATAAAGTAGAAGAGACTGAAGAGTATAAAATAAAATATGTGTTGCAAATATACCTCGACACAACAAAAACTGCACTTTCCATAAAAGTATTCTAATGCGAAGACAAGATTAATTTCTTTACATTACTTTGCTTTTTTCTATTTCGTAGTTAGTAAATTAAGAATTATGAAAAGTCATGTATATTGTTGTACCAAGCTATTTCCACAGTAGAGAGAATATTATTTCTTAACGAAAAAAAATGTTGCTAATTATCGGCAGTTTATAAGAAAAAACTTAAGGTTTTCTTTGTTAATAAATTTTAGTTATTGTAGATTACAGACGCGTCGACAACTTATGTCATTAGCGTCTTAATTACATTAAATAATAACTTCCTTAAAACTTAATTACATCACAAAACATAGAAGCGGAGGTGGGATTCGAACCCACGACTGTGTCATCCAAAGGTCGGCTACGCTAATCGTTACACCACACTGTCCTCCTTGTTGTTAATAAACGTTTTATTCGGTAATTTTTTTTTATATTTGTAATTGTATTTTGTTACTGACTTCTATACGATTCTTTTGTCTTTGGAGCAAAAAAGAATTTGATTTTGAATACTTTGCATTTTTTCTTATCGACATTTTGAGAAACTTGAACTAAAAGACAGGAAGATATGCGTCTATACACATCCGATTCAGCGAACTAACAATTAATTTGAGATAATCATTTTTCTTAAACTGCAACTTTTTTCAACCAAAAATTTCTCAGATCTATATATTTTGATATTAACAATACTAACATAGAAACATTACGACGAATCCAATATCCAGCCGCAGCTTTGTACCTACCTCTATTAGTTCAGTAAATATAAATAATTCAAGAGTTTTTGAAGTGAAAACTTCCTTAGGTGCGCTTTGCCTGGGCTGTTAACAACAGTGATGTGAAACGCACCCGACTGTGACAATCGGGGCTACTCGGCTCAAACACGAACACGTATTTGCAATACGCTGGTAATAGTGTGTAGTTCATAAGTGTGCTAATAGATGACACTAAAAACTTAATACGAGTAAAAAGTCATTTGTAGTTCACAAGCGCGCTAACAGATGGCACTAAAACATATATTTTTTATTTCACAAGTGTGCTAACAGATGACACTAAAACTTAATATTATCTTATATTATATTATTATAGATTATAGACGCGTCGACAACTCAGGTCATTAGCGTCTTCAACACAACAATTAATAACATATTTGTGTATAAAAATCCGCCAGCCGACATACACAAACCGACTGGTACGAGCTCGGGTCCCTGGGAACGCTAATTCCCAAAGAACATTGGAATGGAATTGCAATAACAATTACATCCCAATGTCCCCCCTGGGGGGCTTAATATTATCGTTAAGGTATATATTATATTCATTAAATTTAATTGGATAGGCTGATTTTAATATATTTATGATTAAACTGTGTGATTAAAAAATTATATATATATTTTAAAATTAGAAAATCTGAAGTTTTCACTTCTGTCGTGTGGTCATAAGCTCTTTTGAGAAGTTTTAAACACCTATGACTAAAAAAATATTTTTTCTATCGAAGTGATTAAAAAGGTGAAATATCGTTGCTAAATATTCAAAATATGTAAAAAGTAGGTACAAATTATTAAATTTTGAAAGCTACACTGTTCATTTATAATTTATTCATAATAGTTCTATCAGACACATAAAAAAAGACATTAATAACTAAAAAACCGGAACTTTAGTAAAAAACTAAGGGAGGGCATTGTATGCTTATAGCCGAGAGCGCATGCTTGAAGATTAATTGCACGTGAAATGCAAACACCCTATATATCAAATCTTGCCCCATAGTATTGTGCATTGGCACCCCATTCCCTTATACCCGTTATATATTATACTGAATCAAACAAACGGACTGTTATATAAAATGCGAGCTTTCTGTTATACAGCTAACCAGTTTACTTATTACATAATATTCATTAAAAATGATATCAGATTATTATTATATAAGCGCCTGGTAACTTATAAAAATATTTTTTACTGAACCGACATCAGAAAAGGAATCAGAATGCCTTTAAAAAGAGGAAAAATTTTTTTTCGGTTTACGATTACCTTCCCTACTTCTACATTTAATTAAAAGTCGGCGCAATTATTTCTCTAGGACCTATAAGTATTATAAAGCCCCAATCACACTGGGCTAATTTACTAACTACTAGCCGACAAGTTAACTAATACCCTGTTTATACTATGCTAGTTGACTAGCGCTAGTCGACTAGCATGTTACTAGTATAATGTAAACAGGTTACTAGCGCTAGTACCGTGCTAGTGCGACTAGTACCAGTAAAGTTAAAAGCATTTCTACTTTTGCTGCTAGTCGTCCGTTTTCAAAATGGCGCCAACTAACAGGTGGACTGAACGTAATACCTTAAAATAAATTACTTTGTATAAAGAGTGCGAAATTTTGTGGAATGTTCGCGATGGAAATTACAAAAATCGTGATAAGCGGAATAGTGCATTCGAATACATACAACGTGAAATGAAAATGAAAAATTTGACAGTAAATATGGTAAAGAAAAAAATTGAATCAAAAGAGAAAAGTAAAATTAAAAAATATAACAAATCCGGTACATTACTTATTTTCACTAAACTTCCAAATTAACAGTAAAATGTTTTTATTTGCTGGTACCAATATGTAAACAGCGCTAGTAGTGCTAGTTGACTAGCGCTAGTCGACTAGCGCTAGTCGACTAGCGCTAGTCGACTAGCGCTAGTCGACTAGCGCTAGTCGACTAGCGCTAGTCAGCTGGTGCTAGTCAACTAGCGTAGTGTCAACGGGCCTTTAACTGCTAGTGAATTAGCGTTACGTAATATAATAGTCGTCCAGTAATCTCGCTCTATTAGCTCGGCTATTGCGACTATACAGCTGAAAGGCCAACTACTTACTAACTGACACACGCGCTAGTAAACTCGCCGGTTAGTAGCTAGTAAATTCGTCAAATCTAATTGAGGCATAATGGTTTATTTACGCCGACTTCTATTGGAATTTAAAAAAAAATTTGAATTTGAATTTACATAGGAAAAGTTATTGTAAAACGAAGAAAACAAAATCGGGGTAGGCTGTAGATTTTTTAGTGTCGTAATGAGGTATATTATTGACGAGTAAGTGACATTATTTTTATTTGACACTGTAGTGTCCTTGTATTTTATTTTTCGAGCATTTTTGTTACACAAGTTATTTCTGGCATTATTGTCATTTTTTCGTAATTCAATCGTACATAATATCGTCTACCCCAGGGGTCGGCAACCTTTTGAGACGGAAGAGCCAAAAGTTACAATTTACAAAATTTCCCAGTTTTTAAAGAGCCACTAACATTTTTATTTCAATATTATGGTATTTGATTAGGATTATAACTAAACAAACAGAACAGTGTTGCCACATTTAAAAAATGTCAGCTGTCCGTATACTCTCTACTCCACCTATTCTCACTGTTCTCTGTTTGGTGTTTTTATCCTGTTTAAAGTTTTTTTTGCAGTATAATATTTTTTATGAGTTTTGAAAATAAAATAATATAATTATTAATATTTGCGCATGGAACTGGAGAGCCGCATCTTGACATCATAAGAGCCGCATGCGGCTCGCGAGCCGCAGGTTGCCGACCCCTGGTCTACCCTATTGAAATAAAAAAATACACTCCGACCAATGAAACGTCACGTTTTTTAATGTCCAACATTACAGTGTCTAATGGAGATGAAACTATCTGGTGATTTTGAAGAGCAGGAGGAGGGTCACGTGACCGGAGTTAACTGTTCCGCTGAGTTAAATCTTAATGTCTTTATGTTGCAAATCGAGGCAGGGTCGATGTTTCATTTTTTTTAAGTTTATCATTGAAATAACGAAATGCTTTTTGTATGTTCGATACTTAATTTATGTTATTGATTTTATTGCAATGTTTCTTATTCAATTATTAACAAAATGTCACAATGAAAAAATAATTGACATAAAATTATCTGATATCGATTTTTTTTGTAGACGAGCAGCAACTAGGCTATTTGCGCCGACGACGTATGAGCTTAAATTTCGTTTAGTTAGTTGTATTATTTACAGTTTTATAAAATGTTTTAAGGTAAGTAGAAAGTTTTTTACTATTTTATGTTGTTATTTTGAACACCATAAGTTAATTGGTAAATTATTTGGTATTGCTTGATGTACAAAAAATCAACATAGGTACATTATAAACAAGCCGTGAGGTGGGTCGTTTAAGGGACTAAAGTGCGACCCTTGAAGTCCACGCGACGAACTTCCCAGTTTGATGAATATTTAATAACAATAATTGAATTAGATATTACACAGAAAAGTAATCATTTTAATCATTAAAACATAATTATTATTTATTTTTAACAATAATTTAAAAAAAACGGCTGAACCGATTTTTATAAAATTTATGTCGGGTCAAAATGACGTTAACACGCCTCGATTGGACACCCTTACGAAGTCGATAAAATTTTTTATTCGCGAGATATTGTGTAAAATCTACTTTTTTGGAGTCTATTTGGTTAAGAAAAAAGAATGGCTGAACCGATTTTGGAAAAATTTCTTTCAGATCATATTTACGTTAATACGCGTCGATTGGCACCCTAACGTAGTCGATATCATTTTTCATTCTCGAGATTTCGTCTTAGAAAGAAATGGACACATACGTACGTACACACACACAGAGACATCTTTCTAAAAATAGTGTAAAAATAGCGTAGTGACCTTGAAACATAAAAATTTGTTATACATTTTGATTTCGATTTTCGGACCCATTACAATAACTTCCAATGGGAAGTTAAAAATTGTTTTATAAGAAACCAAATTTTGCTAGCCTTGCATTTGGAAACTATTTGACCAAAAAACATGAAGTTTATTAAAAATATCTTCGAGATTACAACTAATGACAACTAAATTTCATCAAAATTGATCTAGTAGGTATAGTTTTTAGAATGTAATATCTGCAAGTACGAAACTTGTGCATAAACGGAATTGGTAGATACTTGACCAGTGGCGGCGATAGGATTTTTTGTTAAGGTGGGCCAGAGTTGGACATGGTGTTCTGAAGGTGGGCCAATAACATTTGTTCCCAAAATGTCAGTGCTCGTTAAAATTTTAACCCAGATTACTTGCAATAAAATTTATAAAAAAAATTGTTGAAATTTCGAGGGTTAAAAACGTTTTTAAAAAATAGACTAAAGATTAGGAATTAATCCAGGGTAGGCCAATACAGTTTAAGGTGGGCCATGGCTCACCCTATAAAGCCGTTACTGTACTTGACTGATTTTTTCTTTATATTTTTAGATATCTCTGAGTTAAGTGTTTGGAGCTTCATTCAAAAATTTTATATCTTAAAAAATGTGGCAATATTTAAAAGAATTTCAAAAGCGACTTCTATCCTACGCCATTTAATTTCTCTATAAAAAAGCTTAACTAACAACGGAATAGTAGGTAACATTCGATAGCAATAAGCTTTAAGAGCTTTTAATAATACAATTCAAAATCTATAATAAACTTTAACAATAAATCCGGCTAGCTTTAATATATAGAAGGGCATTATTATTATTGAAACGTCATCGCTTAAAGTGAAGCAGGGACTTGTGCAAACAATATAATAAATCGTAGTGATATTGCGTTTTTTTATGTTGGCTACAATAGCCGGAAGGAGATCAAATACAGCGTCATACGTCACCGGAAGTTTAGTCATTTAAGTATCCTTTTGTGACCTACGACAATAATTTATTACTTTTATTTATATATTTTATTAATTATAAAAAATAACAGGGTTTGATTCGTTTTATATAAAAATTATGAAAGCCGTGAGGTCGACATGAAGTTCTCTAAACCATTTATATAAAATAGACAGGCAGACAGACAGGCAGGCAGGCAGACAGACAGACACGAGAGTGATCCTATAAGGGAACCCTAAAAAGGGTGCATGCGTATTGACTTTACTACGGCTGAGGATATTATAGGGTTTTTTGAAAATTTTTGCAGCCAAATTTATTTATAATAATAATAATAATATATTTAGCTGTAGGAGAGACCGAAGTCTATTACATTAGTCATACAAAAGATTAAACGTTTCGCCTTTTTAGGCATCATCAGTAAATTCTGGAATGATATATTATGTACATTAAAATGGACTAGTTATATTCCAGAATATTTTGCCATATATGCTCTCGAACTAATTAAAGTAATGAACGATTCCGGATACTTCAATTCTAATCATAATGAAAATAAGCCATATAATACCAGACCAACTGAAATTGTGATACCTCATTCAACTACTTTTTATGAAAAATGTCCACTCTATACTGGATATAAAATATTTTCAAAATTACCTGAATATATAAAACGTGAACAAAATAAAAACAAACACAAAAAACGATTGAAGACTTATTTAACAGAATTGGAACCGTACAGTATAAATGATCTTTTGTAAACTTCTCTTTGTATATGACATATTGTATCCTCTTTTTTCTTTTTGGGCTACGCAATAAAGATATTATTATTATTATTATTATTATTATTATTATTATTAATATACTGTAATATAACTACGGCCGTATTCATAGTTAACCCTTAAGTAGTAAGGGACACTTACTCATACCCTCAAATCGAATATGCGTTTCATAGTCAAAATTGACGCCTGTAAGGGCCCTTACATCACCCTCACTTAAGGGTAGGTAGTTTGTCCCCTAAGGTTCGAAAAAGTGTGTGTGTCTTTATTTAGACAAAGAAGCAAATAGACGTAGGTAATAATTATTATTATTCTGCTAACCTAACCTGCATTCTCTGTGTAAACAGCGTAATATTACGTAAAGTAAAGATTATAAAAATGGACGATTTTGACGAATTGTACGATAGTAGTGATGAAAGTAGAACGTTTAAAAAAGAGATAATATATACGCGATCTTGAAAATCCTTTTGAATTTTATGAAGAAAATGAATTTTCGAAAAGATATCGATTCAGCAAAGGAATTGTAATAGATGTATTGTTAACCGTTGGTATTCCATCGTTTGACGAAAATTAATAATCGTTGTTAATCGTGGCTAAAAACACGCATTTATATCAAAAATGACAACTAAACACAATCGGTCTGCAGTATGACCAACTGTTCTAAAGGAAAAAATCATGGAGGCTTACTTACTATAATATAATTCTTACCCTCACTCAAGGAAATGACTATGTAATGTATATACTTATATCATTCCAGAATTTACTGATGATGCCTAAAAAGGTGAAACGTTTAATATAAATAAAACTTTCTATATTAATATAAAACGAATTTTTTCTGGGATGAGACCTAACTAAATCGATTGTTGAGACTCCTGAAGATTGGCCTTAGTTCGTGTAACTTTTTAAGGTCCTTTTAAATCAAAACATCACACGGCAAAAATGTAATTATCTCACCTTCAACTATTTGATCATGGACCTGTTTTAACACTTAACTCCTCATCTTCAATCTTTCACTGTCTAATTGCCATAACCCTGCATGAGATAAATAATGACAAACTCACAGGTATTCTCTAGCTATCTTTTACCTGGAACACGAAATCTGTGATCTTTCAGTTAGATTTGATTTATGTCTGCTTGTTTAAAAAATATTTGAAATATATTTTTATATATAAGATGTTGTATAGAAACGGTCTTCGTAACCAACTTTTCCACATAAATATAAAAAGTAGGCCTATATGAATCGTCACTCCCACAGCTTCCCTTCTTCAATTTTCTAGAGGGAACTATTCATATTTTCTCATACTGGTACTAGAGGAGTAGATATCCATGTGTAAAATTTAATCAAATCTTTAGAACTGTGGTTTCTAAAAAAATATATTTTCAGTTTTTTAACCTGTTTTTACCGGTTTCTAGAGCACTTCTTCGTCCACATTTAAACTAGCACTATGATTTCACCATGAGGCGTTTAAAAGATTAAAACAGATAAGGGTGGTCCTAGATTGGCCCAAAAAGTGCACTACTATAAAGATTTTTGTGCTCTCCCTTTTTACCGGATCTAGTTAGCAAATAGAGCTCCAGAAGATTGGCCACTAGATTATCGATCCTGTCGATACAGAAGGACAGCCATGGGGCGTGAACATGTACGGAAAATATCAACAAAATTCATCTAGTGATTTGGGCTCTATAGATGCGACAATCGACAAGCATTTTTTTAAAACCACATTGGATCCAGAGAACTTAAAAACGTCTAAATTCACGAAAAATCAAAATCGAATTTTTGCAAGATCACGACAATCTATACACCCTGTGAATAGAAAAATATCAGTTTTAATCTAAAACCCGGTATATTAGTTTTTTAACTCATATTTGTTGTATTATAGAATTCACTGTCAATAAATTATTTCCTAACTTTAATAAATTTTCAGTATAGGCTCTGCACCTGACACGTCGTGATCTTTTTTTGATAAGGGTTCATAGCGTTCACCGAAATGTTTTTATAAATTATCAAAAATATAAATTTTATAGTCACACCTGGACGACATCAAATACAAAACTATTGGCCAATTTATTCGAATAGTTTTTGCGATGATAATACAGCAAACCATTGTTTATAATTACCTATGTCAGTACAATTATTGATGTTAAGAATCTGTTTTGATTAAAAAAACAGAAATGTGGTGATCCTGATGTTATTAGAAGAAAACGACTCAAAAGTGGCTTAAGGATCCAAATAAGAAACAAATACTGTTTTATTGCATTTATTTGAGCTCTGATGATGAAAATATAATTTTCGAAACGTTAGCGAATAAACGCAATAAAACAGTATTTGCTTCTTATTTGGATCCTTAAGTCACTTTTGAGTCGTTTTCTTCCAGTACAATTATTGTTTTTTTTTCTTTTTGTTTTTTTTTTTGTATAGTTGATTACCTGACTCCAATTGTTGTTTGTTAGTTAGTAATTACAAAATTCGATATCCCAGACAGTGACGGCGCTAGGATTTTTTGTTAGGGTGGGCTAGAATAGGACACGGTGTTCTGAAGATGGGCCAATAACATTTGTTCCCAAAATTTCAGTGCTCATTAAAATTTTAAGATTACTTGCTATAGAATTTACAAGAAAAATTGTTGAAATGTCGAGGGTTAAAAACACGTATTATTCCAGGGTGGGCCAAGACAGTTTAAGGTGGATGATGACCCACCTAGCTGACCCTCTAGCGCCGTCATTGATCCTAGACGTTCTAAACATCAATCTGACGAAAGTGTCAATTGTATTTTTAATTTCATATCACAAAATGGAGAAACAACTTCCATTGAAAATTTTCGTTGGAAAGCAGCCAATTATATAATTGATTCCAAACATATTGGAAAAAATCATTTTACCAACCACAGTCACAGTCAGGATTCTAATCTGAAACTTTTCCACTTTCGCGGCGGAATGAGCTTACAAATACTCAACCGTGACAAGATTACCAATCTAACATTCTTCTTATATACTTCGGAATCAATTGATTTTCACTACATGCGAGTGTTAATGGTTGGTAAAATGATTTTTTCCAATATGTTTGGAATCAATTATATAATTGGCTGCTTTCCAACGAAAATATTCCATTGCAATTCAGCCGTATAAATCTATTAATTTAACAACTTCCATGTTCTAAAGTCAATTTTCAAAATAATGTTTAATATGAAAAACAGTGCCAGAAATTTAGAATTAGAATTTTTTTAGCATTCCATAAAATATGAAATACAGCAAAAAATAATACAATTCAAACAAATCTGTTTTCAAATAAAACAAAACAAAACAAACATAAGCAATCTAACAATTCAACAGAAATTAATCATTAATTTGTCAAACACACTGACTTTCATGAAAACTGATAAAGAAATGTAATCAATTAATTATTTACTCTTGGGAAATTTTAAAAAACTAATTGTTTATTATTTTCCAACTTAAGCAGATTGATATCTAATAAAATGAGACATGTCCGATTACCAAAAAAAAAAAAACTACAAGGTCAATTATTTTATTATAAATACAAATCGAAACAAATGACTTGCATCAGTGGAAATAAGATTTTCAAAAATGAAACTGTTAATTGCTGTCGTAGTGTGCCTTTCGGCAGTTAGTTGGTCAGAGGTAATTATTTTTCAAAAATTTAACTTGAATTTAAAATTTTGAAAATACAAATTTTTTTGTCAAATTAAAAATCGGTTTAGAGCTTTTGATAAACAAACATAATTTTTTTATTAAATGTTACAATATTTTAATTTTATTTTCCAGGCCAAAGCTACCGAATTCTTCCAAAAACCCATCAAACCCTATGAATATTTTGCCCAGTATGGTAAGTTAGATTTCTGATAATTTTTATTTTAGAAAATTAATTATGTTAAGAAATTAGCAGTGGCGGACTAAACCCGTCGGAGGCCCGGGGCGGCAAAACTAAATGAGGCCCCCGGTCTGCTTAGAAATTGATCTATTTGTAGTGTAAATTTCGCAAAAAATGAATAATGTAGATGTAATGGCTGACAAAAAAATCAAATATTTATAATAAATGACCTACCTACATTTATATTTTGTATACATACGGAGCCTCCAACTCCAAACTCCAAACTCTTACTTACAAAACATATTTTGGCCTTGTTTGGGATTTGATTAAGAAGGACTTCTCGAGATTTGGAGGCCCCCCGGGATCAGAGGCCCGGGGCGGGCCGCCTCCCCCCCCTAGTCCGCCACTGGTAATTAAACGCTTTAAATTATAGAGGGTTTGTAATGTATTCATTCAATAGAAGCGTTAAAACACAGTCAATAAAATACAAACTAATACTTTTTTCCCACTTTTTCGAAAATCTCTCAGATATCTTCCCAAGTGAGTTAGGCACCCACTAAATTTAGTGATGGAAAATTAAATTCAACAAGAACACCACACTTCCGCATCCTTTTTAGTTTAAAACAAAAAAGTTTGAGAGCATGTAGTTCATAAAACTGAGAGTGCTACTTTTATAGTTTTAATTTTTTTAAATTTAAAACGAAAATGTAATTGAAATAAAATAATTTTTCAGCCGGTAGCGGTCGTATCGTTGGAGGATCAACCGCCCAACTGGGACAGTTTCCTTGGCAAGCAGCCGTCTTTTTCAGCACATCTAGTGGAAGTTTTTTCTGCGGTGGAGCACTCATAGCTCCTAATTGGGTCCTCACAGCAGGTCACTGCGCCAAAGGGTTTGTATAACATTTATTATTTAACAATTTCCCTCTTATCCCAAAAAATATACAGGGTGTCCCAAAATTGCTGGGACACAGAGCTACCACGTGTAGTAGAGGTCAAAATAAGTCGATTGGACCCAATTTATTTATATACCAAAATGTACCGTTTGCCCGTGGGAAGATTTCAAAGTTTACGTAAAAAACATATTTTTTAGTACGCTGTTCAGAAATGAGTCAAACAAATTGAATGAAATTTGACAAAAGTGCATTTTAGAGAATTACTCTCCTTTCGGTAATCAAAGAAACCCAAAATAAATTGTAGAAGGGTTAAAACCATCCTCACCCCCTGACATTTTTTCAGAACTTTCTTAAGGGTGGTAATACGGTTCTCAAATTTTTTTAGCGAGAAGACTGATTAATTATCTTCATTTTGTTACTCTTGTAAAAATTTCGTATTCCGCATAGTTCCGAAGGAAAAAATATTTTCTTAAATAATGCTAACAGATATTCCTAGTACAAGTTTAATAAAATTGTAATACAAAATTTTATGTAAACTTTGAACTCTTCTCACGGGCAAACGGTACGTTTTGATATATAAATGAATTGGGTCCAATCGACTTATTTTGACCTCTACTACACGTGGTAGCTCTGTGTCCCAGCAATTTTGGGACACCCTGTATAAACTGAAAATGTTTAACTAAGTTTAAGCCAAAAATATACTTATACAGGGTGAGTTCGACCACCCGTATCAGTCGTTTTTTCGAAAACGGTTAGTCGTAGAGACTTGTGTCAAAAATTTGTATTATAAAAGCCCTAATAAAGAATCGAATGGTGGTAATTTTTTTTCCGGGAAGGTCGGCTTCCCTATTAGTTTGCTCCAGAATGTCCAGAACTCCGGAATTATAAATGTAACGATAGGTCGAAAGTGGTATTGTTGAAAAGATCTTTAAAAAATAAGCAAGTTTTGTAGAAAAATTTTTTTTATTACTGCCACCCCTGTAAATTTCTATAAGTATAAATATAAATAATTATATGTTTAAAACTCCGGAATTTTAGAAAGCCCGATAGGTTGAAAGTGGTGCTGTTGAAAAGCTCTTTAAAAAATAGGCAAGTTTTGTAAGAAAAATTATTTAATTACTGCCACCCCTGTTAAGTAACAATCGTTTGAAATTATTAAATCAAAATTTCATAATAACGATCGAAGTCGGCATTAAAAATCTAGCAACCTTAGACATTGTCACAAGTATTCAAACTGTCTTCTATTTACTCTTTAATACATACTACTGAGCTCTTCTGGTTATACTGTGAGTGTACTTCTTCAGTGTTTAATGATCGATAGATAGGTAACTAGATTTTAAATGCGGACTTTTAAAAAGTTCGTTATTATGACATTTTAATTTAGTAATTTCAAACAAATATTACTTAACAGGGGTGGCAGTAATAAAAAAAATTTTCCTACAAAACTTGCTTATTTTTTAAAGATCTTTTCAACAATACCAATTTCGACCTATCGTTACATTTATAATTCCGGAGTTCTGGACATTCTGGAGCAAACTAATAGGGAAGCCGACCTTCCTGGAAAAAAAAATTATCACCATTCGATTCTTTATTAGGGCTATTATAATACAAATTTTTGACACAACTCTCTACGACTAACCATTTTCGAAAAAAACGACTGATACGGGTGGTCGAACTCACCCTGTATATAAAATAGTAACGGGTCCTTGTCTATAATTTTTTGATATACAAATGATAGACAAGCTGTGCTGTGAGTTGTGACCAGGGCCGGCCTTAGCGAGTCTTACTCTCCGCGAGAGATTTTTTTAAAAGCCTCCTTACCAAAAATATTTTTTTGCAAGGACGTATTTTCCTATTTGTTAATACGACTAGTCTATGAGAGCCCTTCATAGAGTCAGCTAACAAAATCTCATTAGAATAGCTTTCTGCAAAAATTGAGTAGATCAGTGGTTCCCAAAGTTGACTAGACCGCGACCCATCTAACATTAACTTCCAAATTCGGGACTCACCTCTTGGCTGTCATGAAGAAAAAAGGGGCATAACTATATGAATGAAGGACTGTTCAAATAAGAAAAAAACATTCAGTTACAATCGAAAATTTTAATACTTAAGGTTAAATACAAGGAGTGCTATTTCAATGAGAAGGATGTATTTGTTTCCTGGCCGTCCGTCAGTGGTAACGTCCTATTTTTCAGGGCCCATCCAATATTCGCTCGCGACCCACCAGTGGGTCGCGACCCACAGTTTGGGAAATGCTGGAGTCGATCATATTATTATGACTACATGAGTTGTAGGGTAAAACAATTTGCGGATTGTTCACTTTTGGTTTTGCCAACGATTTTGATCTGTAATTGAAAAAAAATCTAGCCCTCTGATGCCACTCCGGGTCTGAAGCCCCCCCCCTAAAGCCGTTACTGGCTGTGACGTGGCAAAGTGCATAAAAGTAGAGCTGGTAACTTTACCGAGTTATACGATTAATTAAAAAAGAAAAATCAAAATCGGTCAAGAGGGATTTATTGATTGTAGATTATAGACGCGTCGACATCTAAGGTCATTAGCGTCTTTCAAGTACACTAAATAACAACTAACTTAAAACTAAATAGCATCACAAAACATCCATGAGCGCAGGTGGGATTCGAACCCACGGCAGTCCAGTCTAGAGGTTGCGGCGCCAAGCATGCTAACCACTAGGCTATACTGCCCCCGGTCAAGTGGAAGCCACTGAAAGTTTTCAGATAAAAAAATGGCTTGTGCTTTAAATATATAGATTTTCATTATTTTTTTCAGAGCAAAGTCCTTCACAATCCATCTTGGAGTGACAAAACTGGACGGTTCCGAATCAAGCGAAGTTGTTATGACCACTACCAATGGTTTCCCTCATCCGAACTACAACGAACAAACTCTGAACAATGACCTCGCTCTTATCAAACTGCCATCATCCGTTGCTCTTAACAGTTAGTATTGTTAATTAAAAAAAAAAAACTAATCCTATTATTATTACAAGCTTTTATTACACGTTAGTATGTTTAGATCAAATCTTGCAAGTTAATTTTGAACGACCGATCGATTTGAAATTTTGTACACATATGTATTCCCAATGACAGTACATGAATCGATCGTTTTTAGAATTAAATAATCACTTTTTCAATCAATTTTTATATACGACTTCCAAAAAACCTCTATTATACGTTTCACTTCGACCTTGTTTCCTTACTTTCTTATTATAAATTAATGTTTTCATTGTAAGATTTTTTGAAAGATTAAAAATAATAATTTATAATTATCTGTAAAAGCATGGGTCGTAAACTCTTTAGTTTGTTAGTCACGACCCATGCGTTTATAAATATGAACCCAAATTATTAAATATTATTCATTCCTTTTAAAAGTTTGTCTTTAAAAAGTTTTTTTTTGATATCTATATTATTTACTTACAGATAACATTAAAACAATCAATCTACCAACAAGATCTGATGTCAGCGATACATTAGCCGGAAAAAAATTATCTGTCAGTGGTTGGGGAAAAACTAGCGACGGTAAGTAAATATCTACTGAAATACCATTTCTTTTTTCAGTTATTCAAATGCCGATTCAAAAAAAAAATTTAATTGTGAGTTGGTTGGTGAATTTACACGTTTTTAAAAAAGTATTTTTAACATTGGAAATGTTTATGTTCGTATATGGGGGCAGAGTTACGAGTTTTCGTTCAAGGCCAAAAGACAACGGTTGCATTTGTTCAATACCTCTCAATTAACTAGACATGATATAAAACACATTTCGAAAAAAATGCACTTGTTCAATTTTGCATGATTGCTCCTCACTTGATCGCGAAAGTGAGGAGCAATCATGCAAAATTGAACAAGTGCAATTTTTTCGAAATGTGTTTTATATCATGTCTAGTTAATTGAGAGGTATTTGCGACGATCTGCGGTGTTAAGTGTTAAGTTAAGTAATCAAGCAAAAGTGAACTCGTATATAACAGAAGAATAATAGGGTTATTCCTGACAAAACTAAACAGTGCATTGATAAATATTGTGTGTATAATAAACAGTTAATTATGTTTCATATATGCTGTTATCACTTCCAATGTCCTCGATGGTTGCAAGGATTGCGAAATCTGTGAATTTTTTTAATGTCTGTTTGCCTACGAACGCACCTAGAGCCCAAACCGTTGGATCGATTTTGTATGCGTATACACTTCGATTGTCGAGACGAAATAGCAAAATCAGAGCTACCTAAAAACCCTTAAGAGCTTGGAGTTTATCAATTGTTTTTTTAGGGAGCGGAGGAATTGCTTCAGTACTTCAACACGTCACTTTGAATGGAATTACTAACTCAGATTGTGCCAAGGTCTACGGCGATATCATTATAGCTTCAACTCTTTGCTGTAAAGGAGACCAACAAAGACAGAGCACTTGCAGTGTAAGTTTAAAATCTCTTTCTTACAAGCTTTTATTTAACTTGTTAGTTAGTTAGTTAGTAGGTATGTGTGGGTCAAATCTTGCCAGTTAATTTTGAACGACTTTTCTAATCGATCGGATACGATTAGAAATTTAGAACACATGTCTATTTCCCATGACTATACATGAAAAAATCGTTTTTACAATTAAATTCAACCCCTAAGGAATTCAAACGAGGGTATAGTTTTTACTTCCCACCTCTACTATGGTAGGGAAGTAATGGATTTAGTCCGGAAAAAATATTTCGAGATTTTAACAGATTTTCACGTTTTGAGACCCTAGCAATCGTTTAAGATCATTTTCTGACTGATGTCTGTGTGTGTGTGTGTGTGTGTGTGTGTGTGTGTGTGATGTGTGTGTCTGTATGTGTGTGTGTATGTGGTCAATTTTTCGCCTTCGATATCTTAAGAACGGAATAACATACGGGCATGCCGATTGTTCTATTGTGTTTATCAGCCTTTAACTTAGATCTGATTAGATTTTGAGTCAAATCGGTTCAGTGGATCCTGAGATATTTAAAAAAACGTTCTCAATGTCACGTATTAACATAGGTAAAAAAAATATACATGAATTCTAGATGTTATAATATGAAAAAAATGTAAATATTTTTTTTCTCTAAAATGTATAGTTTTCGAGAAAAAAAATATTTTACTAAAAAAATTAAAATTGTACGTAAATCAAGGTAACCATGATTTTTGCTATATTAAGCTAGCCATCAGTAGATCACCAAACAAAAAAGAGGGCCATGCTTTTTTCAAAGAATAAAAATTAAATTGTGTTTTAAAGACCACCAACAGCTAAGGTTATTTGGGCCTAGTCAAAGAATAAAAAAAAGAGTGTTTATTTTTTGAAAATATTTACTAGGTGGGAAGTATAGGACTGGTCATCAGTCGAATTTTTTTTTTGATTAATCAACGCCCAGACCAAATTGCTGAAGTTAGAAACTTAAATTTGGACAGTATAGGTTCCTTTTCTGACCTAAGCATCCACCAAAAAGGGATTTAACGAAATTCAACCCCTACGGGGTCAAAGGAGGATAAAATTTTGAAAGACTAAAATTAACACAATAAAATATTAGTAAAAAACTTAAAAGAGACAAGCTTTTATATGTACTAAAAATGAAAAAGTAATATTTTTAAATGGTAATTTAAGTTCATAATTATTATAAAAGCGGGGGTTGCGACTAATAAACTATCAAAGAGTTTACAACCCACGCTTTTCTAATAATTATAAACCTAAAATTATTGTTAAATATTATATTTTCCTTTCTAGTAGTACATTTCAATAAAAGCTTGTGTCTAAAAACTTTTTTTTACTAATAGGCCTACTTATTTTATTTTCTTGCTAATATAAAGTATTCTGCTTACTAATGTTAACAAATCGAAGTGCTTATTATAAGCTTTTTAAGCCCCGATGCAAAACGGGGTGTTATGCGTTTAACGCGGCGTTTGTGTGTGTGTTTGTCTGTAGGCATCGTAACTTATTAACGGGTGGTCCGATTTTGGTGTGGTTTGTTTTTTGTTCTTTTGAAAGAGTAGTTATAATGTTAAAATCATTTGAAAAAATTCTCTTTTCGATGCCCTAATTGAAATTCCAAGAAAATTTTCATAATCCCCGAGAATAAAAATTTTTGTGTGCTTGTCGTGGGGAATTTTGACAGGGTGACAGCGGTGGCCCATTGACGTTGAACAAAAATGGTGTCCCAACTCACGTCGGTATTGTAAGCTTCGTTTCTAGCGCCGGATGTGAATCTGGAAATCCATCTGGATACGTCAGAACTGCCTCGTACCTTGATTGGATCAGCCAAAATACCGGAATACCAATTAAAAATTAATTATCGTAATTTTTATGTTATATAAAAAATCAATTAAACATCATCAAAAAATCAAATTTTTTTTCATAGCCCTTTCAGTCCCTATGCAAATAGGCACTAGTCTCTCACATACGAGCGCCCTCAGGGGCGTATTTACAGCGGGTAGGGTTGCCATCTACCACTAGTTGATTAAAGGGTTACCAGTATAAAAAATACAGATTTTTGATATTTTTACGGGAGACAATTAAAACAGCAATGTTTAATGAAGATAATCTATTTTTTAAATTTATATTTATGGTTAGAAGAAACAGCTTTTAAAAGCTCTTCATTTTGAGAAGCAAATATATAAAAATCTTTGCAAGATAACTTAAAATTACATTTGACTTGTAACTTGGAGCTTTATTTACCCCGTATTTTATTTTCGAAATTATGGGTTCTTGTATATTATCTTAGCCTGAAAAACGGGGTAACCCGTAAAATACGGGGCATCTGGCAACCCTAAAGCGGGGCTTAGAAGGCTGCCCAAGGCGGCAAGTTCGTAAGGACGGCAAAAAAGAAGAATGTAGTGTTTTATTTACGATATTTGTGATAGGGAATGGAAGGAGGTTTGGGAGAGGACTGAAGGAATAAATTAAGGAGGATAAGATAGAATGGCTCAGAAAAATGTTATGAAGGGGGGGCGACTAATATACTGCTTTAGCCCAAGAGCGGCAAAAATTTAAATCCGCCCCTGAGCCCCATGCCCCCTCCCTGGCTACGCTACTGATCAGAATACAATGTCCCCAATGTGAAATAGCATACCTATATTTTTATGGACTGTCAACACTTCTTGCATCTTGTATAACATATTATGGTTCCTATTGTTTTACATTATAAACGACACCCCAAGGGTTGACAACAAGTCCTCGAAGGGTAGCTCTAATACATTGTAAACATTCTTTTACCTGTTTCCGAACAATGACAGTAAAAGAAAAACTTATTTTTAATAGGGTCGTCACACGTATTAAATTTGATAATTTTATATTTTTATACAAATAATTTAAACCAACTTTTTCGTTCTTATATCCTTTCTCTTAATTGCAAACAAGAATTAAAGAAATATTTATTTTTAAACGCTGAGCATAAACGAGGCCATTTACCAATCCAGTTTTGCTTCTCAAATTTTTTGTTAAAAAATTGTGCAACATTCTGTTTTGATTAGTTGCCACAATATACCAAAAATAATTGACTTTTAAATAAAATATTATGTCATAAATAAACGATAGAGGACCCCCACGATTTTGTTAACCCGATTGGTATTTTTACTAAATAAACAATTCGATAAAGTAACAAAGAAGTAACATTTACGTGTTTTACGACATGGTTGTTTCACGATACGAGATGTCGATAAAAAAAATAATACAAACATGCTTTGTTGTATTGTTACATTGTTGCACTTATTTGTGTTTCAAAGCTTTACAACTACAGTAAACTCGTTTAAATAACAATAAAAATGGTTGACCCTTCGCGAAAATTTCGCAATTCATATAAAATATGACAAGATTTTTTAACTAAAGTACCAAATGAAATTTACTGGCTTTGAAAAACTAAAATTCCCAAAATATGTTTGTTTTTTTTTTAGACCCTGCACTGAATATAAAGAACAAAAAAAAATGCAATAATTTTAATAATTTTTAATGTGCGTTTGTCAGTTTATTTTGTATAAGTAGATATACAATTTTTAAAACATAAAAAAAACGCACCCGACTGTGACAATCGGGGCTACTCAGCTCAAACACGAACATGTATTTTCAATATGCTGCTAATAGTGTGTAGTTCATAAGTGTGCTAATAGATGACACTAAAAACTTAATACGAGTAAAAAGTCATTTGCAGTTCACAAGTACGCTAACAGATGACACTAAAATTTAATATTATCATTAAGGTATTATATATTCATTAAATTTAATTGTATAGGTCGATTTTAATATATTTATGATTAAACTGTGTGATTAAAAAATTATATATAGGTATATTTTAAAATTAGAAAATTTGAAGTTTTCACTTCTGTTGTGTGGTCATAAGCACACACCCATTTTTACTTCCCACCTCTACTATGGTAGGGAAGTAATGGATTTAAAAAATATTTCGAGATTTTAACAGATCTTCACGTTTTGAGACCCTGGCAATCGTTTAAGATCATTTTCTGACTGATGTCTGTATGTGTGTGTGTGTGTGTGTGTGGTCAATTTTTCGCCTTCGATATCGTCAAAAACGGAACAACATACGGCCATGCCGATTGTTCTATTGTGTTTATCAGCCTTTAACTTAGATCTGATTAGATTTTGAGACAAATCGGTTCAGTGGATCCTGAGATATTAAAAAAAACGTTCTCGATGTCACGTATTAACATAGGTAAAAAAAAATATAAATGAATTCTAGATGTTATAATATATGAAAAAAATATTTTACTAAAAAAAATAAAAATTGTGCGTAAATCAAGGTAACCATGATTTTTGCTATATTAAGCTAGCCATCAGTAGATCACCAAACAAAAAAGAGGGCCATGCTTTTTTTCAAAGAAAAAAAAAGAGTGTCTATTTTTTGCAAATATTTACTAGGTGGGAAGTATAGGACTGGTCATCAGTCGAATTTTTTTAATTAATATAAGTAGTAAATGATTTTGCAATATGGGAGTTGGATCCGTTCCGTTCGTTTGTTATTTTTTGCAAACTTGCTTCAGTTACAAACAAAATGAATTATGTAATATCCTTGGCCTCAGTTACCTACACTATGTAAACAGTAAATACAAATTATATGTGATGCAACTTAAGTTACGATTTCCCATTTTGCTTACTGGTATTGAATACGGACAAACTGCACATTTACCTGTTGTGCTGTATATTTAACGTTTCGTAATCACTATAGTAAAGTTTCTTCAAGCAAGCGATAACCGTTATCAATAACCAATTACTCTAATATACATTATTGATTGCCATTTAAATTTTTTAGTGTATTTGCCATAATATGGCACATACACTATTGGCGTCGGTCGGATGGCGGGACCTAGGGGTCGGACCAAAATTTCTCGACGTTTCATACCCCCCTGAACAGTTTGCCACCATTTTTAAAAATGTTTATATATATATGTATGTATATATATATATATATATATATATATATATATATATATATATTATATTATATATATATTTATATATATATATATGTGTGTACACGATAACTCTCGACAGACTTAATCGATTGAAACGAAATTTGGTACACACATTGGAACCCATCACCGCAAGAAGCCTATTTAAAGGGGCCCGATCGGACCATTTTCAGGGTTGTATTTAGGGGTTCCAAAAAGTTTTTGGGCCCAAAAATACCGAAAAATTTGTCAGAATCGTTTCAAAATTGAAATTTAACTCTTTAGTAAAGATTAAAATGTGCTGGTAAAATTTTAATAAAATCGGCCCGACAGGACCGGACTTTCAAATTTTATGAAAACACTAGTTTGTTGATACGGATTTACTTATGGAAGGGTGTATTTAATTGCGTGTACTGATAAAATCCATGTCTAATATTGAAATTTAGAAAAATTTAATTATTTTAAGGGATGTATTAAGGGGTTAAATTTTTTATTTTGTCAAAAAACAAACTTAAGTTCACATAATAATGCCACAATGCCTGTATTAGCAAATACACTATATTGTCGGCAGGGTTTGGCACTGCGACCCGAGTTTTTTTAACTTCCCATTGGAAGTTATTGTAATGGGTCCGAAAATCGAAATCAAAATGTATAACAAATTTTTATGTTTCAAGGTCACTACACTATTTTTACACTATTTTTAGAAGTATGTCTCTGTGTGTGTACGTATGTACGTACGCACCTACGTACGTATGTGTCCATTTCTTTCAGGCAGTAGGAAAAAGTCCTATCCACATCTGCCCCCGTTGGGATTCGAACCCAGTACCTTCCCAATGCGAGTCTAGTGCTGTACCACTAAGCTACATCGCTGGGTCCATGTTAAAAATTATTAGAACAGTTCTTTAAAAACAAATCCGCGATGATAAATCTTTAATTTAATAAAGAATATCTTGGACTTAAATTCGTGAAAATGGAACTGATTCATATCTACGTTTTATGAATCTATTATTATAATAAAATTATTGTTATCTTGTTTTAAGACCTTCAATTGTCAGAATTACCTGGGGCTAGTATGAATTCATGTTTTCAATTCTTTATTAACTTCCCATTGGAAGTTATTGTAATGGGTCCGAAAATCGAAATTAAAAAGGAAAAAAAATTTTTATTTTTCAAGGTCACTACACTATTTTTACACTACTTTTAGAAAGATGTCTGTGTGTGTGTGTGTGTACGTATGTACGTACGTACGTATGTACGTACGTACGTACGTACGTACGTACGTATGTATGTGTCAATTTCTTTCTAAGACGAAATCTCGAGAACGAAAAATGATATCGACTACATTGGGGTGCCAATCGACGCGTATTAACGTATATATGATCTGAAAGGAATTTTTTTAAAATCGGTTCAGCCGTTCTTTTTTCTTAACCAAATAACCTCCAAAAAAGTAGATTTTACACAATATCTCGCGAATAAAAAATTATATCGACTTCGTAAGGGTGTCAATCGAGGCGTGTTAACGTCATTTTGATTCGACATAAATTTTATAAAAATCGGTTCAGCCGTTTTTTTTTTTTTTTTTTTTTTTTAATTATTGATGTTTTGATGATTAAAATGATTACTTTTCTGTGTAATATCTAATTTAATTATTATTATTAAATATTTATCAAACTGGGAAATTCGTCGTGTGGACCTCAAGGGTTGCACTTTATCCTAATAAACGACCCACCTCACGGCTTGTTATTAATTTATTGATAATAAATTGAAAATCAAACCGATACGTTCACTTGCTCTCAGATTAGAAGCTGGAAACTAATTTGCAGTAGAAAAATCATGGAAAAACTATTATGATTCGTTTAATTCAAACCTTTTTTATTTAATAACTTCCCATTGGAAGTTATTGTAATGGGTCCGAAAATCGAAATCAAAATGTATAACAAATTTTTATGTTTCAAGGCCACTACATTATTTTTTTTACACTATTTTTAGAAAGATGCTGTGTGTGTGTGTGTGTACGTATGTGTTCATTTCTTTCTAAGACGAAATCTCGAGAATGAAAAATGATATCGACTACGTTAGGGTGCCAATCGACGCGTATTAACGTAAATATGATCTGAAAGAAATTTTTTCAAAATCGGTTCAGCCGTTCTTTTTTCTTAACCAAATAGATTTTACACAATATCTCGCGAATAAAAAATTATATCGACATCGTAAGGGTGTCAATCGAGGCGTGTGATTTTGATCCGACATAAATTTTATAAAAATCGGTTCAGCCGTTTTTTTTCTTTTTTAATTGTTAAAAATAAATAATAATTATGTTTTAATGATTAAAATGATTATTTTTCTGTGTATAATATCTAATTTAATTATTATTATTAAATATTTATGAAACTGGGAACTTCGTCGTGTGGACCTCAAGGGTCGCACTTTAGTCCTAATAAACGACCCACCTCACGGCTTGTTTGTTGTTATAAAGATGACGAAACGAACACATTAAAGCAAACTGACAATAGAATTTACATTCCCAGTATTGTGCTTGACCGTGATCTTTAAAGATGCACCCGTTTTATAAATGCATAATATATGTGCATTCATCCAGTGGCGTACACATTATTTTTACGATTATATCATATACTTTGATCATAGATAGATAGATAGATGTCTTTATTTGATTAGTACAAATGTACATAAATAGTGTCAAACAGAAAAAAAATTATAAAAACTCGTTCAATTTGTAGTGATCTTTAGATAATAAATATTTTTTTAAATTATTCCTAAACTGTTGATTGGAATTTGCAATTTTGATCTCCGTAGGTATATTATTGTGTATTCGTACCATAGCGTTGCGGACACCCTTGTGAGTCACCGCAAAATGGTGAGAAGAAATGGTCAAGAAACTTAATGGATCAATAAGAAAATAGAAGAAAGGTTGTTTCAAATTCTAGAAGTAGTTAAAACAAGGATGTATAGAAGAAATAATTGTTCTGTTGAAAAATGACGACGTTTCAGTCACTTCTTTGTGTAGGAAAACAATCTAAAATCACAGATAGCTAGATCAAGATGAGTTAACACTTTGAGTCCTATCTGAGTAAAAAAATCTTGTACTTTTTGAGTTCGGTGTGCAGACGCATTTTTATAATGAAAATGTTACACAAAACTAGCTTGTGATTTATGTAATATAATAATTTGCGACCTAGAATGTATGAGTTCTCGCAAGTTATTATTTAAGGGCTTGAGAATGGCCGAGCGTGTAGCAATGCTGTTGTTTACATGGCGTTGCTATATGGTTCCTCTATTACAAGTCCCCAGTTCCCGGGTTCTAGCCCGAGAGCTGGTAAAAGTGTCAATTGGAATTTCAATTTATTATTAAAAAAATAATGAATTGAAATTGAATTGGTGCTAGGCCCAAATAACCTTAGCTGTTGGTGGTCTTTAAAACACAATTTTTATTATTTTAAGGCCGCTAACAGCTAGTGCTATTGGGATCTAGCGCCAATCTATATTTTCTGCAATTTAATATTTCAAAAAAAAGTGGGTGTGTGCTCATGACCACACGACAGAAGTGAAAACTCGATTATAAGCAAAACATACATAATATTATAATATTAGTTTTATTATCATAATACGTAATAATAAAAACGTAATTCTTGAAACGATGCACTCCTTGTTAGTTGTTAGACAGTAAACGTGGTCACTGACCCGAGCGCGCTTATAATGTCGAGTGGAGCCGAGTAAACCCGATTCAGCGTCACCGACCCGAGCGTGACGGTTCACTTTCGTTCACTATATTCAGAAAGAACGCAAAGTGCGCCTAAAGAAGTCCTCGACTATCAATAGAATAGCAATTGACCAAGACCCAATTGACTATCTTTACACTAAAAAGCAAGACCAAGACCAAGACCGAATGAACAAGAACAAGACCAATACCAATACCGAATATGCAAGACCAAGACCAAACACACAAGACTAAACTAAAAATTCTTACTTCAGAAATAATGAGCAAAATGAGCAAGACCAAGACTTGATACGCAGGACCAAGACGAAGACTAAATAAGCAAGACCAAGACCAAGACCAGACATATTTGAGCAAGACCAAGACTGAATCAGCAAGACCAAGACTGTCCAAGTCTTGGTCTTGGTCTTGTTTTGCTCGTCACTTTGCATAACGTCTCCGCCACTGGCAAAAATAACAAAAGAGAGTGCATCCGTGCACAATGTGGTGCACGCATGGCAAATGCAATGTGACAATGCATAAGTGCACCAATGTGCAATATGCAACGTGCATACAACAAGTTTATGTGTTGCTCTTTATGCAACTGAAACAGCGAATATGAGAAACGTGGATGCCTGGTCGCTATTACTTATTACCCCGGTCATACCTGTTGTTACCCCCTTCTTAAATTATTAATTTTACTCATAAATACTTCTACACGTGATCGGACTAACTCTAAAACGTAATTTGCATGTCGTGTTTTGCTCAAAAGATAACTAGAGTGCATACAATTAGAGAAAACCAAATCATAACGGAAACCTGCGCACAAAAATTTGTAGGAGAAGTCATCAGTTGTGGTACACAGAACAGATTCTGACACAGCTCTTACTTTTTGTATCTAGTCGAGGGCAGTATAGTCTAGTGCAGTCATGAGCAAAGTACGGCCCGCGGCCAAGTGCGGCCCTTCGGACTAGTCAATTCAGCCCGCGACATGGTTTGAATAACCCCTACAATTACACATAGGACAAAATGTAGAGCGCACGGTGTTGCTCGGCTAAGTTGGGAACGCACCGGGCGCGAAAAATGTGTTTTGTTCAATTTTTTTCGACCGCCTAGATAATTTTTTTTTATCTGGCCCTCCCCTCTTAAAAAGTTTGCCCATGTCTGATCTGGTGGATAGCCTACTTGGTACCAGCCTCTGGACTAGACTGTCGGGGTTCAAATCCCACCTGCGTTCATGTATGTTTTGTGATGTTATTTAGTTTTAAGTTAGTTGTGATTTAATGTACTTAATTTAAGACGCTAATGACCTAAGTTGTCGACGCGTCTGATAATCTACAATAAATAAAAAAAATAACTTGTATATAGTCTCCGATTTTAGAGAAAATAATCTCTTCATACGTTTATTTTACATTTTCGATGCAAAAAAAGGACGCTACCATAAACTCTTATAATTTAGATCCACGTTTTTAGATTTTATTGCACCTGAACCGTTGTAATTTTTTTTTCGTTCTTTCAGCTGTCAGACTTTTTAAAAAGCCGTCATATTTCACATTTTCCATATTTTGTACGTTTATCTATTGTTTTTACACAGCTACCTTCTTAGAAAAAAAAGCAACCGCGTTTAGTTTTTATTTCTTTTTTGTCCTTTCGGTTAAATAGATGATGTCCTTTGATAATTTCTTCGTCCACCTTTTTTTAAACTATTTATGCAATAGCATAGAATCTATGGCGTTCCTTAAAAAGGATCTAGCTACCTCCGCATCCTGCCTAAAATTTTATGACACGCTTCTGATTGTATTTTTGATTTGAGGATAGATTTTTTAACGTCAAATTAAATCTACAAGGTCTCTCTTCGAGTCTTGAGGCACTACAGGCCACACACTGTAAAAAATGGATGTAACAAGCCGTGAGGTGGGTCGTTTATTAGAACTAAAGTGCGACCCTTGAGGTCCACACGACGAACTTCCCAGTTTGATAAATATTTAATAATAATAATTAAATTAGATATTACACAGAAAAGGAATCATTTTAATCATTAAAACATCAATAATTAAAAAAAAAAAAAAAAAAAAAAAAACGGCTGAACCGATTTTTATAAAATTTACGTCGGATCAAAATGACGTTAACACGCCTCGATTGACACCCTTACGAAGTCGATATAATTTTTTATTCGCGAGATATTGCGTAAAATCTACTTTTTTGGAGGTTATTTGGTTAAGAAAAAAGAACGGCTGAACCGATTTAAAAAAAATTCCTTTCAGATCATATTTACGTTAATACGCGTCGATTGGCACCCCAACGTAGTCGATATCATTTTTCGTTCTCGAGATTTCGTCTTAGAAAGAAATGGACACATACGTACGTACGTACGTACGTACGTACGCACACACACACACACACACACACAGACATCTTTCTAAAAGTAGTGTAAAAATAGTGTAGTGACCTTGAAATATAAAAATTTTTTTTCCTTTTTGATTTCGATTTTCGGACCCATTACAATAACTTCCAGTGGGAAGTTAAAAATACTTTGAAAGTTAAGGTAGAATTCGCTAGATTTTCTAAGTGACTTTACATTATTATTTATTTTTACACAGAAAACTTCATAAAAACTTGGACTTTTACTGTAAAGTTAAACAAATTTGTGATTTTTACATAAAGTAAATTAAAATTACATAATTTGTGTAATATTTCAATAAAGTGTGTAAAAATTACAAAATACAATGTTTTTAGTTACATATATAAAATGGATGAATACAAAACAAATTAATGTAAAATTAGTAACCACGCATGCGTAATGTGTTTAAATGGAATCCACGCGATGTGGCGATACCTGTTTGCGACGCCATTGTCTCTTTGTGTACCTATTACCAGATTAATCGCTGACTACAAATGGACCACCGATAATCTTTGTAATCGGCCTTCTCATTTCTTACAGTGCACAACACTCACACGGACACTTAAAATTCATTGATATTTTTATGAGTTCTCATGAGATTAGAGCCAGGGAGCTGTGGGCTTGTAATAGAGGAATCGTGGAAACGTCGCAGGTATAAACTAGGGCATTGCTACACGCTCGGCTATTCTCAGGCCATGCACTGTAAGAAATGAGAACGCCGATTACATAGATTATCGATGGTCCATTTGTAGCCAGCGATTAATCTGGTAATAGGCACACAAAGATACAATGGCGTCGCAAACAGATATCGCCTGCACATCGCGTAGATTCCATAAAAACACATTGCTCATGCGTGGTTACTAATTTTACATTAATTTGTTTTGTATTCATCCATTTTATATACGTAACTATACATTTTATTTTGTAATTTTTACACACTTTATTGGAATATAATACACAAATTATGTAATTTTAATTTACTTTATGTAAAAATCACAAATTTGTTTAGCTTTACAGTAAAAGTCCAAGTTTTTATGAAGTTTTCTGTGTAAAAATAAATAATAATGTAAAATCACTTAGAAAATCGAGCGAATTCTACCTTAACTTTCAAAGTATTTTTACATCCATTTTTTACAGTGTGTACTGTTAATCGAAAGGATGTATTTACTCGTCAAGGGAAGAGTCCTGTTTTGACTATTGCATAAATAGCTTTAAGTTCTCGGCAAACTTTCAAGTTTTGTTTTTTCATGCTTTACAACCATTATACGTGTCAACAATGAATACGTTTTGGTGGTCGTGATTCATGACGTTGTCAGAGGGTTTGCAATTTGTCTCCTGAAACCATGTCTTTTCTAAGATAACAAGAAAAGATTTTTATCATTTTGTTTTAAATATTGTCAAAAAGCTAACCGCATTTTTTAGAGGTCTAGCATATACCTGTGTCATCAATTTATTTATCAAATTTTCATCAAAATATCTTACAACGATAATAATATGACTGCCAAAATATTATAACTTTTGTATTTACCTTGTTCAGTATAATTTCAATTTCTGATTTTTACAGAACTGTAAACTAATAGTAATTTATGCAACTAGTGGCTTAAGTGACGGATTATATGACAGTCGCGATTTTGCGATACGCGCCTAAGGTTATGTTGCATTTATACCAGAATGAGTGTGTGTTTACAGCGCGACCCGAAGGCAAGTGCGGTAATCACACTCGTTTTGGTATAAATGCAACATAACCTTAAACTCGTATCGAAAAATCGCGACTGTCATATAATAGTGCCACGTGCTTTAAAACAATAATGACTATAGTCTCGCCAGTGAATTTCATTTTTTGTATAAAGTCAAAAACCGTTTACATTATTTTCTAACTCTTTATAATTTCAATTTTACATAATTCTAAAGTGTTTTGTGTCGCCATTTAAACATATTTTGAAATTGATAGATTTCATTGTAGGTTTTCAGTGCAATCACATCGGATTCTAATGAATTATTGAATAAGGTATGATTGCTTTATTATTCATGAATTATATCTATTGTTTACACCTAATATGTTAATGCGCGAAAGGCACGATCAATCTCATTTTGATTTCGTTTCTTGACGTTGCATTCATATTAGATTGTGCGTAATTACAATCAAAATAGTTATTTATTTCAATTTTCAACAGAAACGCCGGTATAGGTACAACTTATTCTGCTTTATTCTTAATCTAATCGATTTTCGACCTCTACAATTTATTGTTTAATTTATTTTTACGTAATTTTTGTGTTACTATTTTCTTCTTGATTATTTTGACGTACAATGTCTCAGACTAGGGGGCATTTGAGAAATATTAGATGTTACGGAAATAGAAGGAAATAATGCGAAACAAAACGCAACATACAGTGTGTCCCACCGTAACTGAGACATAGCATTTTAACATGGTGTTACGATAATTTGTTAATATTTGCTCCCCGTTAACTGTTTTTGTTATTTTTATTTTACGATCTGGTTCTAAATGTCCCCAGTAATGATGTTGTAGACTTATTTTTATTTAAATGTCTTTAAAAATTAATAAAATCTTAGCTGTTGATGGTCTTTAAAACACAATATTTATTTTTTAGCCTTTATGCATTCATAAAATTTTTCTATTCCGTCTGTTTCCCGATATTTCTGAAATTTACCTGTTGATAATTATTTCAGTCTAAATTAAAAAATCGATAATAAAATTTATTTTAAGATCGTTAACCGTTTAGTACCACGACAAAAAGGTCTTGAGAATGGCTGAGCGTTTAGCAATGCTGTTGTTTACATGGAGTTGCTATGGTTCCTCTATTACAAGTCCCCAGTTCCCGGGTTCTAGCCCGAGAGCAGGTAAAAGTGTCAATTGGATTTTCAATTTATTATTAAAAAAAAAAAATAATGAATTGAAAATATGAATTGGTGCTAGGCCCAAATAACCTTAGCTGTTGGTGGTCTTTAAAACACAATACCACGACAAAAAATAAAAAACGAAAAAAATAAAATTACAGAACTGTCCAAGTGCACGAGGAAAATTTAATCGAATTAAGTGGAAACCATTTTGTTAAGGAGCATCGCCCATTTCAGAAACGGCAACCTAATAAACTAAATGCATCAAACATTCTGTGGTTAGCGAGATAAAATCACAATGGAAAGAAGAAAATCAATTGACCGGAAAATTGATGACAAATGCTTTAATTTTGTGATTTGTCAATTGTCTTTTATTTTATTACATGCCGCAAAGTGCTTTTAGCAATTTTATTTAACTTGATGGACCTTTTATTTCGTAACCTGTTTCAGTGTTGATTGAATTAAATCTTTTCTATTAACAAAAATAATGAAATACGAGAACTTTATGAGTCACTTTGTTCAATTTGTAGTGTGTACAGGGGGGGGGTCATGATCTCCCCGAACAGAGTGAATATTTTGATGTAAAACATCTTTAGGCACGGATGTAAAATCGTTTGAATGGACCGTCGTTCTAATGTTACGTCGTTCAGAACGCACGTCGTCACGTCGCGTCTTCCTGCTATGTTATGTGCGCGTGTGTTAATATCTGTGTATTGCTGTTTCAATACTTTCACATAGTGAAATTTTCTCGCAGGGCGTGGCGGGATATTAAATCATAAATTATTATCTCTGGAACTACCGAACCGATTCTAAAAAGTCTTTCACTAATTGTCTTCGCAGGGGAAGAATTTCTCGCGGGTGGAGGGGTTCTAAATCATAAATTCTTATCTCCGGAACTACTGAACCGATTCTAAAAATTCTTTCACTAATTGTCTTCACAGTGGGAGAGCTATGAAAATATTTCACATCTGCCAGGCGTCTCACGACGGCTCACATTTTTTTTAATATAATTTCATAATTTAAAAGAAAATTAAAATTATTTGTTAGGCGCACTTGGTAGAACATAATTAAATAATAAATATAGAAACACAAACACTTGAAAAAGTTCTGCAGACACAATTTTTTTTTAAATTCACTCAATGAACGTTTTGGGCTATGAATCCATCTTCAAGAGAACAAATACTTGAAGTAGAAGTTAAACTGCACAGATATCAAAAACTGTCGAGAGTGAATTTTATCATTTTATGCCCCCCTGTTGAAATATCTGTAAGATTACACCTACGCCGGGTAAATACGCCCATATTATTACATAATTTATAACATTACATTTTTTGGGTCACCAACAGCTAGGGTTATTTGTGCCTAATACTAATATATATATTTTTTTTAAATAAATTAAAAATCCTATTGATACCTTTACCAGTTCTCTGGGAACTGGGGGTTTGTAATAGAGAAGCATTGGAAACGCCATATAAATGGCATCGCTACACGCTCGGCTATTCTCAAGTCCCTATAAGATCATTGGAGCAAATTATAAACTGATTTATATTTTCGTCGGAAAGTACAAATGTTTTCTAGATCTGTACAAAAAAAAATGTGATGACATAAATATCAGTGTTTAACATCTGTTTCTGTCAAATAAAAAATGTTTTAGGTAAAAACACAAATGATTCCGATCAACAAAAATAATCGCACTTCAAACGTCAGTCGAGAATTCTGTTAAAAATAATAATTTATTTGATTGTTGACGCTTTTAGGACAGAAAATGATTATTTGTATTCTTTTCTTTTTTGTATTTTTTTAAATTACATTTAGTTTAATCACTTGCTACAGTTTTATCTTGATTTTCGAAAAGAAACAATTGGTTTTATTATGCTATTTTGATTTCCGTTCTTTCTTATCATTTTGTACAAATCTATTTTTTAAACATGTACAGAAATTGTTTTAATTTCAAATTAACATTATCTAGATCTTACAAATGATTTTTGTAAATGTTTACATAAATTCAGTAAATTTGAAAAACAGATTTTTTGGCTTCCGCTTTTAATATCAAGAACAGAAGTTCTCAACTATTCTAATATTTATACAAAAATTATAATAAATACTGAAAACGCCACAATAATTTAAGAACTTAGCGCTATCGGATCAGCTGTCATATTCATGAAAAAATTATAATTTTCAAGGTTATTAAAAATTATCAATGAACTTGTAAATAAAACAAGAGATAAGCAAGGCTTGCAGCGCTTGACAAAACACTCAGATCTTCTGATATGTAAAAAGCAAACCTGCATGTGTTTTTACAGCTGATCCAATTGGATTAGATTCAATTTTACTCGCTAGATAGCATAACTAGAAAAGCAAGTTACCACTTTAAATGAAATAACTATCCTATAAAAATATATATTTAATTTTGCAACACTTTAATTTACACTCCAAAAATTCACATGATATTAGATTTAGCAAATAAAAAAGTGGGAATCCCTTTCGTGCCCTTATTCAACGTCTAACACTTCCCAACTAAAAATTATTTCGTTTACTAGCTGCCCGGCCCGGCTTCGTCCGGAGCGTAATAATATATTGCCTTAGTTACTCGAGCTAACATAAATCGAGAAGGGAATGATGCAGCGAGCTGAAAATAGTCACATTCATCCGGATTTGCCAAGCACAATAAGCTGTGTAAATTTCATGACGCCGGGGCTCACCGCTACACAGTTAACAAATGGTGGCAGCGGTGGGATAGACTGCTGGACCAGTAGCGGTAATAATGTATAGCCTTAGTTATTCTGGCTAACTTGTTCTACCATAAATCGAGAAGGGAACGATGCAGCGAGCTAAAAATAGTCACATTCGTCCGGATTTGCCAAGCAAAATAAATTTTGTAAATTTCATGACGCCAGAGCTTACCAGACAGAGTATTTTTTATTTTATAGTTAAGATTAATAAGACAGTTTTTAGACCACTGCAGTAAATTAACTAATAAGTAACCTGTAAATCGATCCAAAGCCGCTACCTTTTTCTCAGAATCGTTTTTTTTTTTCGGTGGCAAAATATATTTTGTAAACATTTATTCAATGAATTTAAATTTTAGAACAGTCCATCGACGCTGATTTTTTAAAACAAATCATTGATTTGGATTGACACTAATTTTTGTTTAAAATTCACTACTGTTTGTATAAATTATGGTAATGATTTAGAAAATATGCAGATTATATAATTTGTCCCATTTGTATGTGTCAACAATGCTTTTTTATTTTAATAATGTAATTTATGTAATTTTTTTTTATTTTTCTGAAGAAGTGAATGGTATATTTTTTGACGGAAATATAAATACCGTTTAATGATATTTAATGAACGATTTAGTAAAAAACGTGTTTATAGCGGCAGAACAATATAATAAAATTAAACTTCTACGATGTTTTAATATTTTTTATCGATAACAGAGACGGATTGAATCCATAGCAGTCAAGTAGTAAAAAAAATGGGTGTGCATTGGCGTAACTAGGGATTTTTTCCAGGGGAAGCCTTGGCCCTTTCAATCTGAGAACTGAAAATCACTATTATGAGATCATTTATTGTCAGTAATTTAATAGTCATTAAATGCTATGTTTAAAAAAAACAGTAAAAGTTGCTTGTCTTGTATGAAATTTTTATTTTGAGTCGCTGCTATTTTTTAAGTATAATAATGGAAATACAAAATTACAGAATATGGCGCTTGGTTCAAGTGTTGGTACCCCCAAAATGTTACTTTCAATAGTTTGTAATAATTTTAAGTCGACTTTCTTTATTCTTACGTCAGCACCCTGAGCTACGTGCCGTAATTATTCTAGGGAGGGAGTCACCTTCCAGGGGGGGCCTGGCCCCCCTTGACCACCCTCTAGTTACGCCAATGTGGGTGTGTGCTTATGACCACACGACAGAAGTGAAAACTTCAGATTTTCTAACTTTAAAATGTATATATAATTTTTTAATCACACAGTTTAATCATAAATATACTAAAATCGGCCTATACAATTAAATTTAATCATGAATATAATACCTTAACGATAATATTAAGTTTTAGTGTCATCTATTAGCACACTTATGAACTACACTATAATAAATTGGTATTATAAGCTCGAAAAGCTCAAGAATCTACTTTTGGGTATATTATCAAGTGCTTCGAACTCAAAGCGCTTGGAAATAGCGGGAACTTCCAGGGATGGCCTGCAGGGTCAACCGATTTACAAATTTTTTTTATGTTTGGGGGTTTACATTTATAGAAATCAATCTTAATCCGAACCTGAGAATGGTTCCGTTATTACTTAGAGTTGGTTTGATAGCTAAAACCAGACAATAATAATCGTGCATTTCACCTCCGATGGATCATCCGAGATCCAAACTGTGAAACAATCGATCACTGTCACCGATCTATTACACGGCATTTTAAACAACTGCAAGGCACAGAATCCCCTTGTGCGTTTTGCAATATACCACTTGGGGTGTTGACTGCTTGAGTTGGCAATAGTGTTCACAACAAATGCCACCTATAGCTTCATGATGACTGCGACGCGAAACTTAAGGGTTAAGTATACCAAATTTATCTTTCAGTTTTTGGCGGAATATCTCGCTCTGAAAACTATGTCTCTGTCAACCGCAAAATATTACAATATTATGCAAAATAATAAATAATAATAAATAAATAAAGGTCTTTAGTTTTCGTGATTATATTTTGGAATGAATAAATTTTAATATTTTGTTTTCATTGCCGCATTTTTATATTTTTTTTAACAATTTGTAGATCCTAAAGAAGAGAATTTTCAAAGTAGATTTGGGTTTCTAGTATGACTGTCAAGTCTAAAAGTACTTTTACCACTGAATCACCATGGAAACGGAGGTAAATTTCAATAAAATTAAGAAAAATCGCAGGATAGTGGACAAAATATTGAATTTATTTAATTAAATGTACGACGTTTCGTCTATATATTTAGACTTTTTCAAGTACATAAAAATAATTTAGTATAATTATGTTATGAAATTATACTAACATTTGTATTATTATTATTATTGATTGTTAAAATTTATAGTCAACATAATTTGTTACCATGTTACCATGTTTTTGTCTTATGTACCCTATCTTATGTAAATTGCTATGGTTAGTAATTAATATTAATTTTCATAAATATTGTTATTTTTATGTACTTGAAAAAGTCTAAATATATAGACGAAACGTCGTACATTTAATTAAATAAATTCAATATTTTGTCCACTATCCTGCGATTTTTCTTAATTTTATTATAATCACGATGGACACGATTTCTAATGTAAATTTCAATACTTTAAAGGTATCTACATGTATTTTTAAAAGTAATTAATTGTAGATTATAGACGCGTCGACAACTCAGGTCATTAGCGTATTTAACACAACAAATAATCCATTTGTCTATTAGAATCCGCCAGCCGGCATACCATAAACCAACTGGTACGAGCTCGGGTCCCTGGGAGCGCTAATTCCCAAAGAACATTGGAATGCAATTAGCGAAGCAACCATATTCCAATGTCCCCCCTGGGGGGTATTTTTGAAAGTTTTACCAGACATTCAGCATAAGCGTGTCAGAAACCGATATAAATAAAATATTTCCAAAAATCATAAATTAATGATAATTGAATGTGTTTCAATTTTTTCGAAATACGCTGCTTATTTTTTAAGTTAAAAATCGATTTCACTTTTTACGCGTAGCTTCAAATAAATATTTATCAATTTATGAATTATCGTTAAAAAAATTCGACTGATGACCAGTCCTATACTTCCCACCTAGTAAATATTTGCAAAAAATAAACACTCTTTTTTTTTATTCTTTGACTAGGCCCAAATAACCTTAGCTGTTGGTGGTCTTTAAAACACAATTTAATTTTTATTCTTTGAAAAAAGCATGGCCCTCTTTTTTGTTTGGTGATCTATTGATGGCTAGCTTAATATAGCAAAAATCATGGTTACCTTGATTTACGTACAATTTTTATTTTTTATAGTAAAATATTTTTTTTCTCGAAAACTATACATTTTAGAGAAAAAAAATATTTACATTTTTTTCATATTATAACATCTAGAATTCATTTATATTTTTTTTTACCTATGTTAATACGTGACATTGAGGACGTTTTTTTGAATATCTCAGGATCCACTGAACCGATTTGACTCAAAATCTAATCAGATCTAAGTTAAAGGCTGATAAACACAATAGAACAATCGGCATGCCCGTATGTTGTTCCGTTCTTAAGATATCGAAGGCGAAAAATTGACCACATACACACACACACACATACACACATACACACATACACACACACATACAGACATCAGTCAGAAAATGATCTTAAACGATTGCTAGGGTCTCAAAACGTGAAAATCTGTTAAAATCTCGAAATATTGTTTTCGGACTGAATCCATTACTTCCCTACCATAGTAGAGGTGGGAAGTAAAAATCTGCAATGATAATTTCTTCAGAAACTTGAAAAAGCGAGACCACTGTAGAGGTACGATAGAGCCTTAAATATATCAAAGTATACAAAGACAAATTGTCTGGTGTATTTCCTCAAGCCAATACGAAAGTGTTAACATTAACCTCTGAGGTTAATTTTTTGATTCATGACAAAGGTTATGTGATTAATCAACAGTGTAATTTAAAATCATATCATTTAAATCTTAATCAATAACAATTTATGATAGCGTATTGAAAAATTTCAGTGATAGACTAGAAGTACTGTATCTATATTTCTAGGTTAATATATAGAACTTGACTTCCATTGTTATTTAATTTTGTATTAGTTTTTACCTGCGGCTTCGCTCGCGTGAACATCAATACCAAAGACCAATGCTTCTTGATTTACTTGTATTAATGTTAATTGCAATTGTGTTTTAAAGACCACCAACAGCTAAGGTTATTTGGGTCTAGCACCAATTCATATTTTCAATTCATTTATTTTTTTTAATAATAAATTGAAATTCCAATTGACACTTTTACCAGCTCCCGGGCTAGAACCCGGGAACTGGGGACTTGTAATAGAGGAACCATACCAACGCCATATAAACAACAACACTGCTACACGCATGGCCATTCTCAAGCCCGTGTTTTTGTTAGTTTTTAACGTTATTTTACCTATATGTTACCTTTTCTAAGAAACACCCTGTATACTTTAAGTTTGGGTGTCAATCTATAGCTGGTGTACTAAGCTTCATTAAAATCTATACAGCCATTTTCGAGTGATACTGGTACAAATAGACAGACAAAAAAATCTGGAATTGTGTTCTTCTGTCAAGGTATCATATCATACAAAATAGCCTAAAAGCTCGAAATATCAGCAAGTAAACGAAATACAGACATTAATGAAAAATACAAAAACGCTGGTTAGTTTTTTTTCTGGTGTTTTTATTCGGTACAAAAAAAAACGTTAAGTAAGTATTAATGAGAAGTATAATAAATCAATGTATCATATCATAGGCGTACGTGACAGGGGGTGTGTACCGGTTATGCACACAAGGGTGAGTATACCACCCGCAGTGGCAGGGGCGGTAACATTCACAATGGGGCACACGATTCAACAAGACCGTGATAAATTGATACCGCATTCCATCGCCAAAAAAGCGTTAAATATTTCTCCAACAATATGATATAATTTTTAATAGAAAAATAGATTACGAACGTCTTTTGGTTTGACTCGAACGATAATTTCAACAAAATATGTGAGTAAATTTAACATTCTAAATGTTAGTTTGGTAGTCATGTCACGGTTGAGTACTGTAAGCTTATTCCACCGCGAAAGTGGATAGGTTCAGGTTAGATTCCTGACTGTGACTACGGTTGATAAAAAGATTTTTCCAATATGTTTGGTATCAATTATATAATTGACTGCTTATCCAATAAAAATTTTTCAATTGCAAATCAGCCGTATAAATCTATTAATTTGTTCTAAAATATATTATAATTAGTTGGACCTCTCCTTAAAACCGCGCACAACGTGCTCCCCAAAATAAAAATTCTATTTTCAATTGCGCCGTGGCAGAAATGTAATGAATTATAGAAAGGAAGGTAAGAGTATCAGCTATGTTTATGTAGAACAAAATAATTATATCTCCTTAAATTAAAGAAAGAAAAAAATCTGAAATAGTTGGTCGTGCGTACTGTTAACCACCATGCTGGGAAAAAGTAGATAGATACGCACTGCAGCAGCTAAGAGTACGCAGAAATTGTCAAGTGTAATAATGGGTCACAAGTTTAATTTTCTTCCATATTATCATCACAAAGCTCGCACTTGAATAGTCCAAGTCCTGCATATACCGTACTGTCTTCGTGGTATCACTTTTTACAAAAATTACACTGGATCTAGTCCACATCTAGGGGATTTTTGTAAACCCCATGGCATCTAGGGCAGATAACTACTTCGACTTTTGATGTTTTAGTTTTTTGGCTGCCTGCAATTTTCCATAGCAACGGTTGACTATTGCTAAATAAAAAAAAAAACAAAGCATCTACTAAATTATTTACATTAGATTTTAAATCCCATAGCCTACTAAAGAATTATATATATATATATATATTATTATATATAAATATGTATTTAGCACACTTGTCACACAATATACTATTACAGCCTGTATATGTATACATATATACAATATAATAATTCAATAAACATTGATTCATCAGAACATATTATAACAAGAGTTTTTCTTTGACAATAGTCAACAAACATTTAACATACCAACGCGTGTTGTACGAAGAATATTCAAAGTGTGTAAAATACTAAATACTAATGATGAATACATGTAATATATTCGGTAGATTACCAAATTATACGCTCTACGGGAGAACTTGCACTGGACGAGTCTTAAAAAATAAACTGACTCTGACCCCCGCGCTGAGTAATTAATATCACCTTAATGGCACTGGCACGGTTCTAGCCAAGTCCGGATTCAGTACGATTTTTGTCATATTCTTTTCTTTCTTTCTTTCTTTCTTTATTTATTTATTTATTTATTTATTTATTTATTACTTTATTTATTGTAGATTAGAGAAGCTCTACAGCTTAGGTTATTAGCGTCTTAATTACATCAATTAAAACTAAACACCATCACAAAACATCCATGAGCAAGGAGGGATACAAACCCACGACGGTTTGATCCAAAGGCCAGCACGCTGACCATCTTTTCAGTGGTACGTATAGTTTTCGCCCCGTAATACTTGACTTGACTCGAGTTAAAAACCAAATATCTCGTAAATAACCGACTTTAGAAAGAACGAGAGCAATCGAATAAAAAAAAGTTTTTTAAAATTGGTTCATCCGTTTGGGTTGTACGCGTGACACAGATTCATAGACAAAGCGAGTGTATAATATAAGCGCTTTATAGCTTACGCTATTCGCGCCTAAAAAGTTTAGTTCATTTCGGATTGACTCGACTTTAAAATCGAGTGTGGCTTTAAAATCGAGTATCTCGGAAAAAATCGACTATTTGCACAGATAGAGTGCGTATTCCAAGTCTTCATGGTTTCCGGGCTTGTAGGCCGTGGTCCGGTGGTATTTCTACCTGACGTTTCGTCTACAACTGCGGTAGACATTCTCAAAGGCGAAACGTCAGGTAGAAATACCACCAGACACCGGCCTACAAGCCCGGAAACCATGAACACTTGGAACAATGCCGGCCGTGAAACCTTGCACACCGAGAGTGCGTATTATACCCATAAGCGGAGTGTTTCGATTAAAATAACTGAATACGGTCCTGTGCGTGCAGTGCCCGCTGTGTATATTGTACAGTGAGTCTGATTTATTAAACAACTCAACTGAAGTGCTTTAATGTGTGTTAAAGCATACATCATATAGATTCTGAAACAAACTTCTCGTGTTGTGACAAAATGTATGTGTGTAATAAGTTCAAGATGAGAAAGAAAGAAAAAAATCATAACGTGAGGGAAAAAACCACATTGTATGTTGTAGGTACGCAGTCACAACAGAAAGTGGCTCATGTCATTTTTCATACTGCGGCCACGAATTCTGTATTTAACCATTTAAAATAAGATTACGAATTTGATCAGGATTTTTTTTATGTTAAATGGACCTATCTCGAAATAAGACCGAGAGATCGGATCGTTAGCGTGTCCTGCCACCTAGCCAGCAGCTGTGAACACGGTAAGCGCGCGCAACCCAGGTAAAAAAGATACGTGGATTGATCAAAAATAAATCATTATTAAAGGTTTAAAAATCAGGCTGATATTCAACGAGTAAACAAAATATGCAATCGTACGGCCTCAAATATTTTTTTAACTTCCCATTGGAAGTTATTGTAATGGGTCCGAAAATCGAAATCAAAATGTATAACAAATGTTTATGTTTCAAGGTCACTACACTATTTTTACACTATTTTTAGAAAGATGTCTGTGTGTGTGTGTACGTATGTACGTACGTATGTGTCCATTTCTTTCTAAGACGAAATCTCGAGAATAAAAAATGATATCGACTACGTTAGGGTGCCAATCGACGCGTATTAACGTAAATATGATCTGAAAGAAATGTTTTCAAAATCGGTTCAGCCGTTCTTTTTTCTTAACCAAATAGACTCCAAAAAAGTAGATTTTACACAATATCTCGCGAATAAAAAATTATATTGACTTCGTAAGGGTGTCAATCGAGACGTGTTAACGTCATTTTGATCCGACACAAATTTTATAAAAATCGGTTCAGCCGTTTTTTTTAAATTATTGTTAAAAATAAATAATAATTATGTTTTAATGATTAAAATGATTACTTTTCTGTGTAATATCTAATTTAATTATTATTATTAAATATTTATCAAACTGGGAAGTTCGTCGTGTGGACCTCAAGGGTCGCACTTTAGTCCTAATAAACGACCCACCTCACGGCTTGTTCAAATTTAAAATGCTTACAGAATTCAGTGAGCTTTTATAAAATATGAAGGGTTAGTAATGATAATAATCTAACCTTAGTTTTTTTTGAAATGAAAAAAAATGTGTGTGTCGCGGTACACACGACAAAAGTGAAACTTTTTATGTATGAATAATATAAAAATCAATTGTAGACTGTCACTAGCTATTCCAGGTTTACATTTGAAACCGGTATCGGGTAGACGAACCGACGCACGTTTCGACCAATCACAATCGTCGATCGAACGCACACAAACACGGGAGAAGAGGGAATACCTACATTCCAAACATTCGTTCCCGTCACATATTTTTCGTTTCATCGAGTTAGCATTTTACCCTTCAAATCGTCGAGGCATTGGTACCGCATAAGAAGTTTCACTTCAAAGAAACTTTCTAAAAACGACATAAACCAGTCGGACTTGTGGTTACAAATACATAAACGACAAAACGGAGCTACTGGACAGCGGACTATCACCTGGATCTGAATAAATAATTAGATCATTTCTTATGGCGCCAGTCTTAAAGCCCGCAGTCAAGATATGTATCGCTCTGATAAATTTATCTTGTTGATAAAATGTACAGACTTGCTCAGAAGTTACAATAAGCGCAAACTAATTAATTATTATTATATTACCTATTCACTTTTCATAGATTTTAAGAAATAATATTTCGAAAATATTAAGCATTTTAACGTCTAGACTCTAGAGGAACAATGTAGATATCTACTATGAGAGATCGATTTGACCTACAACAAACGTATTTACGTATGAATCGACAGAGTGGGGCTACCGTAATTCTAAAATACATATTAAACAGTGGTAATAATGGGTTAAGTTACAGAACTTTAATAGCGTCCGGAAACTGATCATTTTGATTTATAGAGTAAGTTATCAATTAGTTTAACTACTTGTTTTGTAAGGATGACATGTTGCATTTGTTTGATTTGTGGTCAGTTATTATTTAGTGACAAAATTAATTGACGATATTAAATACAAAACAAATAAATGCGACGCCAAGCTTAAGATCCATATAGTTTGATTTGAATAAAAATCTGAAATGAATCAATTGAATTATGGGAGTATGAATTGAATAGCTCGGAATTTTATACACTAATTATCTAATATATATTTTTTAATCCAGTTAACGCCGAATTTCGCTTCATTTATTACCAATGGTATGATTAAATTAACTAAATATAATAAGTGCAGTTGGTAAGCTGCCAAAAAAATTCTATGAATGAGCCACTTTCCTGAGCTCTTTCAATTATCCACGTGGGGCAGCACTTGTGGTAGGTACAAACATTATTTATTCCCTATTAGTGTCGTGTTATTTTAGTGATATAACTTAATTATTTAATTAATTTAATAATAATAATTTAATAATTAAGTTATACCACTAAAATGACACGACACTAATGGGGAATAAATAATGTTTGTACCTACCACAAGTGCTGCCTCTCGTGGATAATTAAAAGAAGTACTCTCAGGAAAATGGCTCATTGTTTTCGTTGAAAAAACGTGAAAGGTAAGGGACGAAAATATACTACATACTGACATCCAAAAATTTCGAAAGCATTCCTGCACGTAGTTACAAATAATGAATTTTTCGGACATGAAATTTTTAATAAACCAACTGATTTAAATTTTCATGGCATAAAATTAAGTATGGCTTTTTAATAACATTTTAAATAATGGAACACAAAATGGAAAAAAGAAAAAAATATTCTCTCCGGCGGGGAATCGAACCCCGGTCTCCCGCGTGACAGGCGGGGATACTTACCACTATACTACCGAAGACTTGCCGTTTATTCAAAAAAATTTCGAAAGCATTACATCTGGGTATATAGTTACTAAATAATATAATGAATTTTTTGAACATGACATTTTTAATAAACCAGCTGATTTATATTTTCATGACACAAACTCCATAAAAAGTTTGACTTTTTAATAACATTTTAAATAATGGAAAACAAAATGGAAAAAAAGAAAAAAATATTCTCTCCGGCGGGGAATCGAACCCCGGTCTCCCGCGTGACAGGCGGGGATACTTACCACTATACTACCGAAGACTTGGCAGCTGCAGCCAAAAAATTCGAAAACACTTCTTTATGAATAAATTATTTTGGGAATAGTGTATAAAAAGAGCTATGAAAAATTATGATAATATTCAATTTTGAGATTTTTTGATCACATTTAAACATCTGCCTTTTTGAAAAATATTTTCTCACGCCATTTCAGCAAAAATAGTTTTCTTTAAAAATTGCTAAAACAATTAGGATTAAAAAATAGCTGCTTTTTTAATTAAACAAATGTTGAAATTATTATTTACGATCAATAAAGCAAAATAATGATTGACCAAAAAAAAAATCAAAAGAATTTCTTTCTCAAAACATCGCTGGATTATATAATATTATTAGGAATGTTTTGCAAAACGAGGACTAAAAAATTACACCGCAAATTTTGAATTCCGTCACTTTTGTTAAAGAGGTTTTGCACAAAAATCAGATCCAGAAAACGATGGTTAAAATTTGACAGAAGCACACATTCAATTGCTCCGAAAATGATCTTGTACATACAGCTTTTTATAAAACATTCTGTATATAAAAATGTATTCTTTGAACTATTTTTTCGTTAAAAAATAAAGCTATATTTCTGCTGAAGTGGGCGGACAGGTGTATCAAGTTAATAAGTACTTTAGCTGTATACATGCGATCCAAAAGGCAATACCTGTTCAACAAACCGTGGAAATAAGTTGTTCGCCAACGTTTCAAAGTAAATATATTTTAAATCAAAAGTGTAGGATTTAGTTTTATCGATTTCAAATTAATTATGATGTACATAGACTTGTTCAATTAATTTTTTATTACCAAATTGTCGATATTATCACAATTTTATCATTATTTCAAATTTCAATCATCAGCCACAGAGATAACGTGAAACATGACCTTGTCTTATAAATAATAATTTTTAAAGTGTGAATATTATTTTAGCCAGATTTAAATTAATAACACAAAATGATACGAGAAACAAATTTTTAAAGTACAATAGTTAGCGAAAAAGTCATTATGCACAGTTTTTTTTACAAGCTTTTATTTAACTTGCAATGTTTGTATGTTTGTTTGTTTTTTTAGGTCAAATGTTGCAAGTCAATTTTGAACGACTTCCACGTATTCGATCGATTTAAAATTTGGTACACAAATGTATTCCCGATGATAATACATGAACTAATCGTTTTTAGAATTAAATTCAATCCCTAAGGGGGTCAAAGAAGGGAGTAGGGTTTTTTTGACTATTCAACGCCTAGGCCAAACCGCTAAAACTAGAAACTTGGAATTTGGACAGTAGATTTCTTTTGTGATGTAAGCATCCACTAAGAAGGGATTTTTTGAGAAATTCAACCTCTACGGGGCTCAAAAGGAGGTAAACTTTTGAACGACTAAAAGGGACAAAATAAATTATTAGTAAAAAAAACTTTTTAAAAATACGCTTTTATTTAAATGTACTAAAAAGGAAAAAATAAGTTTTAATAATTAGTTTCATAATTATAAAAGCGTGGGTCTTGACTTATAAAACATCGTAGAATTTACAAACCACGGTTTTATAATTATGAAACTAAATTATTAAAACTTATTTTTTCCTTTTTAGTACATTTAAACAAAAGCATGTCTTTAAAAAGTTTTTTTTACTAATATTTTATTTGAAGACAGTTCACATAATATTTTGTTCGACTATGTAAAGTGCGTGCTGTAAAATGACTTAAGCTAGAAAATAATAAGTAGCCATAAACCTTACATAAAGAATAATTCTGAAAATTCAGTAAAGCCATAGAAATCCTCAACCAAGACACAGAAATTATAAAAAAATCTGCAACCCTTGACAGGATTCAAACCCAATATATCTTTTGAAAACTCCTCGAGCTGATGAGCTCAGTCCTCAGTCCTCAGACTCGGACTTGACTAATTTTGTAGTAAAAATTTATATCCGACTAATTATATAATATTTCTGAGTAGGTACCTCTATATTGTTACGGATCACCCTGTATATAAACGACAGGCAAGAGTTCTCAGAAACGGGGTCCGCTTACTGTAACAACTGGTACCTGCACGAAAGTTCTAGAGCAGCGGTTCCTAACCTTTTTCAGCCGCGGACCCCCAAGGAAATCAAGCATAATGCCAAGGACCCCTGAGTGAAAAAAATGTGCAATTTTCGGACAATATATTTTAGTATTCCTTCATTAAATTAAAAAACAAAAAACAAACTTTTTCGTAGAAAAACATTAATGAGAAGGTTGGGGCTGCTTTTTTGCAACTAATAATTACGAGATGTTTGGCGTAGGTAATTTATTTATTTTTGTTAATGCTCTAAGTAAGATAGATGCGTATGGGACCGCGGACCACCAAACATATGCTCGCGGACCCCCAGGGGTCCGCGGACCACAGATTAGGAAACAATGTTCTAGAGAAAGCGAGAACACACTAGGCTTATGCCATGCAGCCTATATAAACAGCAGTACGAGTGGGTGAGGATGGCGTCAACGGTGAGTCACGCAGTCAAGCATCGGTGGATCAGTGATATAAATAGTGCCGTGATATAAATAACCAAATTGATAAAATAAATACTAGCGTAGTGATAATAATTACGAATTATTGTATATAGTTGTTTTGTTTTGCTTTGTAATTACTGTTTAGTTATTGTTTACTTGTGTTGATTGTTAGAATTGACTTTTCGTTGTTGCGTTCATTATTATTGTGTTTTTAATTATTGTAAATAAATATTTATTCCGCCAACTCAGAAAACAGTTTTGTAACAATATGGTTTATTTTCATTATATTTTTTAAATTGTTTTTTTAAAGTTTGATTCTTTGTTTCTTCGCAGCTGGTTCAAGAAATACTGTTTTATATTATTATATCAGCAGTTTGACAAAAAAAATTTCTTTAATTTAGATATAAAGTTAGAAACTTACGATTCATCTCTATGTAAGACATATTTTCGTAGGCAATAAGTGTATATCATAAGCTAAAATATATATATGAAAAAAAAGAAAATAAATTAAAACACAAGGAAGATGCTTCTAAATCTTCGACCTTTGAAAATAACATGTTTGACACAAGGCGTGGTAGTTTTAAAAGGTATCTGTTAATTGTTTTAAAAAATGAAACATTCCAATTTTAAGAGGGCGATAAACCTTTTAAAATATTAAGCCGAGAATGATGTGACCTTTTTTCAAATCCTTTCTTTAATCATGACTTCTCTACGCTTCTCTATGATCATGACAAGAAAAAAGGAGCTTGTCATAGTTAAACTAAAATCAGAAAATTATTCTTAAAAATATTTACCTTAAAATTCGAAAAATTGTTTCGTATTTTATAAGGACGTTATAGGGAAAATGTATTTTTTTTATTTTCTTAAATATAAAAATTATCTGAATCTGGGATTTAAAAGAATGATTCTATATCGTGGATGCTTTTATTGATTTTCAAAAAATGAGACATTAAAAAAATTGCGTATTTTCAAAAATAAATTTGGATTGGTTGCAAAAAACGTACCCTATATGCAGAACTGTGAACTATTAATTCTCTTAGCCAATATATAAACCAGCAAGTGTCCTCTATAGGTACGTGGAAGTACTAACAATCCGGTATCTTATCCAATGTATGAACTAAAGCAGCAGCGTAAACTGCTTGTCCGCTATAGAGGTAAGCAACGTTTGTTAACTGGTGTACTAGATGGAGCTCAAGTTTCAAATTTTTACATGTTTTTAGAGTACCGAAAAAATAGTTTTCATAAACATATCTCTACTTACCACTATACCGAAGACTTAACGTAAACTCAAAAAAATTTAGAAAGCATTACACGTAGGTATAGTTACAAAATAATATAATGAATTTTTTGAATATGAAATTTTTAATAAACCAGCTGATTTATGTTTTCATTGCACAAACTTTATAAAAAGTGTGGCTTTTTAATAACATTTTAAAGAATGAAACACGAAATGGAAAAAAAGAAAAAAAAATTATTCTCTCCGGCGGGGAATCGAACCCCGGTCTCCCGCGTGACAGGCGGGGATACTTACCACTATACTACCGAAGACTTGGCATCGACCCCCAAAATTTCGAAAGCATTACAAAAATTATTTTTATGTAAACATGAAATTTTTAATGAACCAAGTTATTTATATTTAATTTTCACGGCACAAAATCCATTAAAAGTTTTTGTTCATAAATAACGTTTCAAATAATGGAACCAACAATGGAAAAAAAGAAAAAAAACTATTCTCTCCGGCGGGGAATCGAACCCCGGTCTCCCGCGTGACAGGCGGGGATACTTACCACTATACTACCGAAGACTTGGCAACGACCCCCAAAAATTTCGAAAGCATTACAAAAATTATTTTATGTAAACATGAAATTTTTAATGAACCAAGTTATTTATGTTTAATTTTCACGGCACAAAATCCATTAAAAGTTTCTGTTCATAAATAACGTTTCAAATAATGGAACAAACAGTGAAAAAAAAGAAAAAAATAATCTCAAAAATTTCGAAAGCATTACAGTTATAAAATTATTTTTATGTAAACATGAAATTTTTAATGAAATAAGTTATTTATATTTAATTTTCACGACACAAAATCCATTAAAAGTTTTGCTTTATAAATAACGTTTTAAACAATGGAACCAACAATGGAAAAAAAGAAAAAAATTAATCTCTCCGGCGGGGAATCGAACCCCGGTCTCCCGCGTGACAGGCGGGGATACTTACCACTATACTACCGAAGACTTGGCATAGACCCTCAAAAATTTCAAAAGCATGACACAGTTATAAATATTAAATTTTTTGTAACATAAAATTTTTAATAAATCAATGATTTAAATTTAAATTTTCACGGCACAAAATCCATTAAAAGTTTTTGTTCATAAATAACGTTTCAAATAATGGAACCAACAATGGAAAAAAAGAAAAAAAACTATTCTCTCCGGCGGGGAATCGAACCCCGGTCTCCCGCGTGACAGGCGGGGATACTTACCACTATACTACCGAAGACTTGGCAACGATAGCCGAAAAATTAGAAAGCATAGCTCAACGAATAAATTATTCTGAAATGAACGAAATCGCTCAATAATAATAATAAGTATTATGAAATTTTAATTAATAATCGAATTATCGAATTCATACTTTACTGACTATAGTTTTCCACTTTGACTAATTTCAAAAACGCTTGATTTTTTCTCGGTTTTTTCTTTAAATAATAATTTACAATAATCTAAGCACGATCACATGGTCATTGGTCATGTACGATAAAGAAATGTATTTGGAGGATAGGTATATTGATGATTGATGACCTATTTGGAGTTAGAAATTACCTCGATATTTGTCTGCAATTATTGAGAAAAACCACGAAAAAACCTCAACCACCACCACGGTTGGGGTTTATTTCGTGGTGTTAGGTTTTATCAGGACTTCCTGAACAGGTAAAATTGTTATTCATTTTTATACGAATAAAGACAGATCCGAACTATCTCACACTCTGGATGTGACCAGGCAAATCACCTCACTTTGTTAAAATATTTTTTTTCTGAAAAGTTGAACCAGCTAAAATCTGTTGGTAAAGCGCGCTTCAAATAACGCACTTCCTAGAATCACTTCATATCTGGAAGGCGTTCAGAATTGTACCCGTGGAAGCAACAGTTCCCTAAGTGCGTTCAGAAATGTCGGAAGAGTATCGATAGAAACGGCCGGCGATTATCTAAATGCGTTCAGAAACAGGTAATTGTTCCGCATGCGCTACGAGTGGAACAGTTGAGTACGGTCGTTTATATGATATATAAGTATGTTGCGAATTCTTACGGTCAGGTTACGAATTTAATTAATTAATTATTATTTATTATTATTTATTAATTCTGCTATATACAGGGTGTCCAAGTTGACGTTGGCTAACATGGGTAACTTTGTTATTAGTGGAGATAGAAAGTCGGTTAAATGGGCAAAGTAGTGCAGAATTATGTGCTCATTAACGTCCCGTCGAAAAAACAATTGAATTTTGACACACTATGGATTTATTTAGAAAATAGTGAAAATTGCCGTTTTTGAAAACTGGCCATAACTTTTTTATTTATGAAGATATCTGAAAATTTCTTTAACCATTTTTTGATAACTTTTTATGATCTTTTCAGTGGCGTAGGTTTAATTTTTTTATATCCACTACATAATGAGATATTGACATGAACTTTGGTTTTTCTTATGGACGCCATTTTGGATTTTTAGATATTCGAATTCTGCTTATTTTTCTGATTAATTTGGTGTATCATATGCCACATTTAAAAAATTTGCAATGAACGTCCTATATAAGAGACATTAAAAACAACTGACAATCAAATTATAATTAAGTAGTGCGAACATTTTAAGTGTAAAATTAATAATAAATCGTAGTTTGGCAGAACTGAAATATAATTTGACTGTCAGTTGTTTTTATAGTGCCTCTAATATGGGACGTTAATTGCATTTTTTTTAAATGTGGCATATGATACACCAAATTAATCAGAAAAATAAGCAGAATTCGAATATCTAAAAATCCAAAATGGCGTCCATAAGAAAAACCAAAGTTCATGTCAATATCTCATTATGTAGTGGATATAAAAAAATTAAACCTACGCCACTGAAAAGATCATAAAAAGTTATCAAAAAATGGTTAAAGAATTTTTCAGATATCTTCATAAATAAAAAAGTTATGGCCAGTTTTCAAAAACGGCAATTTTCACTATTTTCTAAATAAATCCATAGTGTGTCAAAATTCAATTGTTTTTTCGACGGGACGTTAATGAGCACATAATTCTGCACTACTTTGCCCATTTAACCGACTTTCTATCTCCACTAATAACAAAGTTACCCATGTTAGCCAACGTCAACTTGGACACCCTGTATATAAACCTTCCGTGAAAAATTATCTAATTGATGGTGAAAACCGCATCAAAATCCGTTGCGTGGTTTAGGAGGAGTTAGCAGTTAAACAGACAGACAGATGCGAAAAGCGACTTCAATTTATACTATGTATAGATAGAGATAAATCGTGCATTTTCGTTACAAAAAGTAGCATGTGTGCGCTGGCTTTAAGCAAACAGACTTTCATATTTCGCATAAATATTCCAACATCTCGGAAGTGAAAGGGTTCACTTGTTTCACAGGTGTCCGGTGACAAAAAACAGTTTCGGCGTTACCATGACAACTTGTTTACATAGTCGACCCGTTGTGTATTATATATCAATGATTTATGCCTTGACAACATGTTAATGGCCCTTTGTGGGGTTTGTGAGCGCGTAGCTTCGTACCTATACAGTATGGCACCCGTAGGTACGGAGCCGGGTTCGACTCTCTAAATGGACATAATACACCTCCCACATATCTAAGGAAAATAACTTCACGCTTGTTTATATACAAAGGAAAACATTTTGTTGTGAAAATCGTTACCTATGCCAGTCGGAAAACTATGCGGGAGTGACAGAGGACGGAATCGTAAAGAAAATCAAGAGGAAAATGATTTTTTGTGTAATAAGATGTGAAATTCAGTTTAATTAAATATTGGAAAATGACTCTAACATACGTGAGTACATGTTTTTGTTAAAGCACACTCTAAAGCTTAGTTGACACATTCGGTTCTATTTTTTTTTTCAATATCTACTTTTAATTTTATAAAAACTGTTCACAATTTTTCATTGGTTTTATAATTATCGTATCTGGAAAATATGCTAATTTGAAGTAGGATTCTTTACTGTGTGTTTTTAATATATTTTTTGATCTTCACGAATTTAGAATCCTTGCTGTACGGTGTCAAAATAAAAGTTAAAAAAAACCTTAATGTAAACTTTTGTAAAACTATTGGTATGCAAGATTACCCGGCGTTTTAATTTTATAGAAAAAGTTGGACATAATTTAAAAAGTCAATGCTTTCGTACAAGATATATAATACATAAATTTCAAATACATATATTAATTTATATCTATTTATTGGTGCTAAAAAACTGATGACTTAGTTTACAGAAACGTACAAAAGCCGACCCTGTACTGTACGTAATAATATTTTGGCGCGACAAATAATTTTTAAGTGTTATTATTGAAAAATAGATTTCTTTGAAACTGTGAGGACAATAATCTCTATAAATAAACACAGACAGAACAATTTGTTTGTGAAATAGGAAAATTGAAGTTCAATAAACCAAACAAATAAATGTTTTGTTCACTCAATAATAATTGAGATCATATCGCCTGGACACAATTATTTGACATAAAAAACATTACAAATATACATTTTATCGTTACAATTTTGTAATTTCATTTCAATGAAGATTTTTTGTGCATAAACATTAAAAATCAGGTACATTTATAATTTCAAAACGCTTACAATTTAAATTTAGCATTAATAGTTTTATATATAAACACTGATAGTTATTATTTATTTATTTATTGGTTATAATTATAAAAAATATTATGTTTTTATTAGCAAATTATATTCTGTCCTAATTTGATTTCATGTATTAACCAAAAGTGGGATCTCGGACAAAAATAAACAGTCATATGTATATTTCTAACTGCTTAATGGGATGTAGTTGTTATCGCGATTGCATTCCAATGTTCTTTGGGAATTAGCGCTCCCTGAGACCCGAGCTCGTACCAGTCGGTTACCGGCTGACGGCATTTAATACACAAATGTGTTATTTGTTGTGTTGTAGACGCTAATGACCTGAGTTGTCGACGCGTCTATAATCTACAATAAAATTTAAAAAAATTATACCTTTGATGTATTTTAACTCACGAATATAGAAGTAGTAAATATAAGAAGAGTACGAAAAAACAATCCAAATTCAGTAGTTAATGTGTGTAAAAGAAATTTTGATGTCGATTTTAAATTTATCATGGATTGTAGATTATAAAAGCACGACAACTTGAGTCATTAACGTCTATGTCAGATAATTGAAGTTATCAGAAAAGCGCAAACAAATCTTAAATGTTTAAAATATTGTTACAATTTTTTCATTTTCTTTATTTTAGGGCAGAATGACTTTAAAAGCTATTCAACAGCCAACAGTTCAACATGGAAACCAACAACAGCAAGTGTATTTGCCCGGTGGGTCAGAGCTAGAGATGCAACAGCATGGAAAATCGCGTGGGCCATACACCTTTTCAAGTTCCCCCAGGGCCCTATACACCAACAGGAAGATGATTAGAGGCATACCAGAAGGGTAAGTTTAATTTTAAAATATTTTCAATATAGTTCACTTTTGCACCAAGTAACTACCAGAACAGCATAATATGTCAGCAGATTCTCTACACTGTCGACACTTTTGATATATTATTTTGTCAGTAAATTTCTAAAAGCTTCAATAACTTGTGTTGAGCATGCTTCTAGCTTGCTATTGGCTGTTTATTGTCATGAATAGCAGTTTGTCAAAATTGTACCTAACGTCATAAAACCCAATGTGCAGTTTTGTGTACACGGCACTGTCTGCGGGCAAGCAGGCGTTCACTAGCATATTATTGATGACGTGCCTGGCTTCATCTCTCACCGCGGGCACTCTAACTCTGCCCCTTGCTTGCGCGAATTAGATTTTACATTTCCGACTTCGAGTGATTCAGCTGTAGCGAGGCTGCAGGCTTATAGGGTGCCCCCTCGCTAATTAGCTCCCTTTTCATTCCAAATAACAACATAGATGCATATTCGAATTTCTTGTACTAAGTTACTAGTTGCGTCAGGGTATACAGCATACGCATCTAATTTTTTAATAGAGCTTACAAACGCTTCTTGTAAACATTTAAAATAAAAACGTGATAGTCTAATAGCGTTTTCAGTTGGTATTCACTTTTTGACACTAGTGGCGCGTAGTTTTGCACGAGTATAACACTAGCACCGTGTCAGTGCTGAGTAGTGTACACGCTCTTCGTGTAATTAATTAATTGTAGATTATAGACGCGTCGACAACTCAGGTCATTAGCGTCTTCAACACAACAAAATTTGTGTATTAGAATCCGCTAGCCGACATACACAAACCGACTGGTACGAATTCAGATCCCTGGGGAGCGCTAATTCCCAGAGAACATTGGAATGCAATTTACGATATCAACCACATTCCAATGTCCTCCCTGGGGGGGCTCTTCGTGTAGACCATTACTCTACCATTACCGCGGTAATGTTGCACTTTCTTTACACGACCTCCCTGCGACGGTGGTAAAAGTGTCGCACTAAAGGTCATACTAGCATTCTACCGCCGCCCAGCTGAACACTATACACTGTAGCAATATGTGCTCTACACTAACCAGTCAAATACGGTTCTTAGTGAAAGTTTACACTAGTGCGGTCTACAGATTGTATCAAATTAAAGCTGTGCATAGGACGTTCTGTGTGTAAGACAGAGATCGATATATGAAGCAGTAAATAAGAACGAGATAAATGATCGCTAATAGGAAGTTTCTGTAGTTACTGTAAATAAATAATACCCATACTAACCCATACAACCTGATAGCGTCATCTTTGTTTTGTGATTTTATCAATAATTTCTTATTTCAGTAGTCAGTAACTACAGAAACTTCCTATTAGCGATCATTTATCTCGTTCTTACTTATTGCTTTATATCGATCTCTATCTTACACACAGAACGCCGTATGCACAGCTTTAATTTGATACAATCTGTATAGTGTAACAAAGTATAACCAGCTGAAAATACTATAAGTTCTGAAACAAAACGTAAACTCCAATGAACATCGTAAACATATGAGTGTCGGAACTTCGCAACGGTTGCGTGCAAAATGCATTTTCATCGATTCGAATTTCAGTTCCTGGCACACGTTCACTAAGATGAAAGATGATACCAAAATAGTGTATGCCTTGCTTTCAAAATAATATATTTCAGTGCAGAATATATCATTCAGAAATTCAGTTTGTTGACATACTTTCGTTTAAGGTCAACAAAGAATTGTCTATAGAGGGCAGTATAGCCTAGTGGTTAGCGTGCTTAGTGCCGCAACCTCTGTACTGGACTGCAGTGGGTTCGAATCCTACCTGCGCTCATGGATGTTTTGTGATGTTATTTAGTTTTAAGATAATTGTTATTTAGTGCAGTTGAAAGACACTAATGACCTGAGATGTCGACGAGTCTATAATCTACAATAAATAAAAGAATTGTCTAAGTTGCTACAATAAATTAAAGAATTGTCTAAGTTGCTACAATAAATAAAAGAATTGTGTAAGTTGCTACAATAAATTAAAGAACTAAGTTGTTACAATAAATAAAAGAATTGTGTAAGTTGCTACAATAAATAAAAGAATTGTCTAAGTTGCTACAATAAATAAAAGAATTGTTTAAGTTGCTACAATAAATAAAAGAATTGTCTAAGATGCTACAATAAATAAAAGAATTGTCTAAGTTGCTACAATAAATAAAAGAATTGTCTAAGTTGGGAATCACAATCAGCTGCTCTAATGGAGTGGTGGCACGGGCGGATTTGGATTTTTGAAGCCCTTGAGCTAAACCAATATTTGTCTCCCCCTTTATTACATTTTTCACACCCATTCTATTTCACCATCCCCAATTTTTTTCCCAATTCCTCTCCCAAACCTTCTTCCATTTCCTATCACAAATATCGTAAATAAAACACTATTCTCTTCTTTTTTGCCGCCCCTACGAACTGGCCGCCCTGGGCTATAGCCCACTATAAATACGCCCTTGAGTGGTGGACTGGTGGCACCATATTCTATTGTTTCTGTTTTTGCTTTTTTAAGTCACCAGCAGCTAGGGCGAGAGCTAGGGTTATTTGAACCTAGTATAAATTCATATTGTCAATTTATTATTTTTTTTTAGTGTTGCCGTCTAGATCTAGACTTTCTAGACTCTTGTCTTGTCTTGTCTAGATTTTCAAAACAAGACTTCCAAAAGTCTTGTCTAGAAATTTTCAAGGCAAGACAAGACTTCCTTTATCTAGATCAAGACTCTTGCCAAAACTCTAGACAATTTTCAAGAGTATAGATAAACTAAGTAGTAGAAGGTAAAGTAAACCACTCGGTTAATCTAGACCCTTGAAAATAATCTAGAGTCTTGATATTCGACAAGACAAGAGTTTTTCAATCTAGACTTAGACTTAGTGAAGTCTTGATATTTCAAGACAAGACTTCATTTATGTATTGTCTTGAAATATCTAGACAAGACTTCACTTAAGTCTTGTCTTTGTATTTCAAGACAAAACATGTCTTTGAAAGTCTTGTCTAGACGGCAACACTATTTTTTTTATAATAAATTGAAAATTCGATTGAAACTTTTACCAGTTCTCGGATTAGAACCTGGAAACTGGGGGCTTGTGATAGAAGAGCCATGAAAACGTCATGTAAATAATAGCATCTCAAGCCCACCAGTTTCTGTTTGCACCACACTATTGTATAACGAGTTGTCCAAATCCGGGATATTAGATTAAAAAATAGAGATTTCTATAGAATAACTAGTGGTCCCGCCCGGCTTCGTCCGGGTGTTAAGAATTTATAAACCTACAGAAACCTTCGCAGGCGTGCGCACAACATCTCAGCAAAGTTTCATCGCAATCGAATGAATGGTATAGGAATGCATACGGGACAAACAAACATGCAGACAAACATTCATTTTTATATAATATATTATAGAAGATTATAAAATTAATAGAAGAACTAAGGTATGACTTCAATGTTCCAAAATTATTTTTCAAAACCATTTTGGACGCCAATTTCTCGACAATTTGAAGGTTAAAATGCTGACTCAATGAACCGAAAATGTGTATTTTAATATAAAAAATGTCAGTTTTGAGAGAAGGACAATCAGAACCTAACCTTATTTCAGACACGATTTTTATCACCACATTTCCATTTCCTTACGGAACACGGAAGTAAACTGTTAACAGGAACATTAATCAATAAATAATAATTCAAAATGATCACTTTAGAGTTTATAGGAACATTGAACTTGAAATTTTCTTCCATCTAACTTGTCTAATCGTTTTATTACTTTTGTCATATTAAAATTCCTTATCGGTATCGCGATGTGAGGTCATCGGTCATTTCACTGACCCCTCAGTCAATTTGTGACCTTCAGACATTTTCACGGACAACCTGCGTTGACCCTTGCATGTCAAAGGTCAACCACACTGACATGCTCCACGATCCGTTCAACGTCCATCACCGGACATTGTTCAGTTCGTTTACCCTCCGCCGTGACGTAAACGCAAAACGGACATTTTACTACTCGATTATATAATACTAGCTTTAGACTGTCAACTTATCAGTCATCTTAAATTATTCAAGTAATGTTTCACAAAACGTTGTCAGAAAAGTTGGCAATGACCTTAAATTGTGTTGCCATATAATTATAGCTTTTTTTCATGTCCAGACGATTCTATGAATTCAATCATGTGGGTGTAACGGAACGGGGTTCAAAGATTTTTTATACCTTCACTATTGAGTATTGACCCGACGAAAGGGGGTGTGTATGTACGGGGTAAGTTCACCCGGGCCAGTCTTTTTTTGAGGGTCTCGATTTTCTGACGGTTCATTGTTTTCTCAGTTTAATTTTCTTTTAGATATATTATTATAACATAATTTTAATGCCATTGAAACAATCCCCCTGAGGCCGGATTTTTTCACCAATTTATTTATTGTAGATAATAGACGCGTCGACAACTTAGGTCATTTAGCGTCTTTTAATTACATCAAATCAAATAACAAACAAGCCGTGAGGTGGGTCGTTTATTAGGACTAAAGTGCGACCCTTGAGGTCCACACGACGAACTTCCCAGTTTGATAAATATTTAATAATAATAATTAAATTAGATATTACACAGAAAAGTAATCATTTTAATCATTAAAACATCAATAATTAAAAAAAAAAAAAAAAAAAAACGGCTGAACCGATTTTTATAAAATTTATGTCAGATCAAAATGACGTTAACACGCCTCGATTGACACCCTTACGAAGTCGATATAATTTTTTATTCGCGAGATATTGTGTAAAATCTACTTTTTTGGAGGTTATTTGGTTAAGAAAAAAGAACGGCTGAACCGATTTTAAAAAAATTCCTTTCAGATCATATTTACGTTAATACGCGTCGATTGGCACCCCAACGTAGTCGATATCATTTTTCGTTCTCGAGATTTCGTCTTAGAAAGAAATGGACACATACGTACGTACGTACGTACGTACGTACGTACGTACGTACGTACACACACACACACACACACACACACACACAGACATCTTTCTAAAAGTAGTGTAAAAATAGTGTAGTGACCTTGAAACATTAAAATTTTTTTTCCTTTTTGATTTCGATTTTCGGACCCATTACAATAACTTCCAGTGGGAAGTTAATAACTTAAAACTAAATGACATCACAAAACATCCATGGGTGGAATTCGAATCCACGACAGTGTGATCCAAAGGCCGCTACGCTAACCGTTACACCACATACTGTCCTGTTTTCTCACCAAGGTGAATCTACAAGCGTCGTGTATGCTTTATGGATATAACCGTATATTATTAACCGTATTTTAAAGTTATTGTTTTTTGCTGTGGTTACATGGAGAGTTTGTATAATTCTATAAGTTTTTATGTATAATCGACTATCTGATATTATTATATGGCGACTGAAAAAATTGTCGACAGTGTGAAGATTTATATATTGTTTGACCAATGAAAGGACGACAGTTAAGAGAGAGAGAGAGAGGATTACAGATTTAGCGTCTATAATTTACAATCGCTCTCTCTCTCTCTCTCTCTTAGCCGGAATTCTTTGGTTGGTAAACTATACTTTAAAAAATCGGATTCATTACGACAATGGGAAGTTAATAAATACTTGCACGTGTAAATGATGCTTTAGAAAGATTGACATGAACTTCGCAAAAATTGAATTAATTTATTCATTTATTTATTATGTTAATTTGCATAATATAATTATTGTCGTCTGGAAACATGATATTATGAAAAATGATTTTTCTTTTTGATTTCCTTCGGAAAAAGTATTATATCGCGTTTATAATTATTACTGAGCTGAAAGACGATAAAATTTTTCTTTTATTTGTTAAAATATTAAACGGTCTTTGTTTTTTGGAAGTATTAATACAGCAATTTAAACTTTTGTTGTATTTTTCATAAGGGTTTGAATCATAGATATATATCATCCCTTGCAAACTAGTAACTACCCCATAGAGACTGTAGTTCTATGAACTACCCTCATTCTAATATTTAAAAGAGACTGTATTGATTTTTTTAAGCTATTCTCACATAGATGGCAACACACATAGTTTTTATAGTGAATTTGCAAATCGTAACAGCTTTTTTCAATTTCTTTAAAAAATGCATATTGTATAGAGTTTATAACTTATTTAAAACAGTTTTTAATAAATTGTATGGCTTCGCCGTACTTTCTTGCTGAACTGCATCGACCGCGAATTTTCATTCAGAAGTTAACCATTCTTTCTGGATTTGTCCGAGACAAATGAAAGGTGGCTTATTATAGCGTCATTATGAATTAATATGAACACAATCGTTGGAGGCGTTTTCGAGAAAATAAAAATATTCGATTTTCGTTCATCGGTAAACTACCCCCATTTTGGAAAAGTAGAGGAAACATAAATAATAAACCTGAGGAATCCCCCAAAAACCCTACGTCTAAAATTTTGGTTAGATCCGTTGAACGGTGTGTCAACCAGGCCTCGCACATACAGACGGACGGACTATGAAACGTCTAAATTCGTTGAAATCTTGAATTCAATTTTCTGTCGCCATTTCTTTGTTCCTGTAGTCTATACTCTATTGAAAGCAAAAATTTATAAACTATAGCAACATAATATATCATAAAATACTAGTGGCCCGTCCCGGCTACGCCCGGGTGGTATGAAATTATGATTAAGCGTACGAAAACAGTTTTTTTTTTGAAAAAACATCGGCTTGGTTCGGCCATTTTGTACAAAATATTTAAAAATTATATACACAAACCTTCCTCGTTTATCGCTCTTTTTATTAGTTTTTATGGTTTGGAATGAAAACCAGCTTTAAGTTGATTTCCACACCATTTGATAAATTTTTTTTTTATTTTATCAATAAAGGCATTATTATTATTATTATTATTATTATTATTATTATTAAAACCGTTCCAAAATCCGTTGCGTGGTTTAGAAGAAGTAAGCGGAGAAACAGACTTTGTTTTATTCTATTTAGAGATTAGAGATGTAAATGTTTCAATCGAACTTTAGTCACCTATATACACAAAACTGGAATTATTGATGACCAATTTTTAAGGGGTTTCCCCGTGAAAATTTAAAGAAAAACGCCAACCATCGTTTTGATCAATAGCGTTTATTTTAATGAAGTCATTGAACCGAAACTAGTGACAATTTACGCTGTTAATAATTCATTATTTGTAGAACAACCCTATTATATACACATTTCATTACTTTTTTATATAAAAGGGTTAACCTGCAGAGTAACTCGCCGAGAAACGAATATAAAAATTTATATAGTTTTCAGATAAAAATTTATTGTATTATTGTTAAATTGTAAATTATTATTAAATTCTCAATTTCTTGAATCAATAAAAACTAGCAAATTTATTATATAAAATAATGTCAGTCTATCTGTCTGTATGTTCGCTATTAGGTAATTTGAAAAAACAAAGTTAATTAATTAATTGTAGATTATAGACGCGTCGACAACTCAGGTCATTAGCGTCTTCAACGCAACAAATAATCAATTTGTGTATTAGAATCCGCCAGCCGGCATACACAAAACCGACTGGTACGAGCTCGGGTCCCTGGGAGCGCTAATTCCCAAAGAACATTGGAATGCAATTAGCGATAGCAACAACATTCCAATGTCCCCCCTGTGGGAGAAAAAACAAAGAAATAGAATATTTCGCGTCGGTTATGAATTTTACATTTTTTCCAGAAACCAAAGAAAATCTTACAAATTATTTGTTAAACTAGTCTATTTCTTATACAATCTCAACTACAAAATTGAAACAAGCCGTGAGGTGGGTCGTTTAATAGAACTAAAGTGCGACCCTTGAGGTCCACACGACGAACTTCCCAGTTTGATAAATATTTAATAATAATAATTAAATTAGATATTACACAGAAAAGTAATCATTTTAATCATTAAAACATATTTATTATTTATTTTTAACAATAATTTAAAAAAAAACGGCTGAACCGATTTTTATAAAATTTATGTCGGATCAAAACGACGTTAACACGCCTCGATTGACACCCTTATGAAGTCGATACAATTTTTTATTCGCGAGATATTGTGTAAAATCTACTTTTTTGGAGGTTATTTCGTTAAGAAAAAAGAACGGCTGAACCGATTTTGAAAAAATTTCTTTCAGATCATATTTCCATTAATACGCGTCGATTGGCACCCTAACGTAGTCGATATCATTTTTCATTCTCGAGATTTCGTCTTAGAAAGAAATGGACACATACATACGTACGTACGTACGTACGTACACACACATATACACACACACAGACATCTTTCTAAAAATAGTGAAAAAATAGTGTGGTGACCTTGAAACTAAAATTTTTTTCTCCATTTTGATTTCGATTTTCAGACCCATTACAATAACTTCCAATGGGAAGTTAACAAGAAAAATATTTTTTCTTAAAAAACAACTACGCGTCGATTGGCACCCTAACGTAGTCGATATCATTTTTCATTCTCGAGATTTCGTCTTAGAAAGAAATGGACACATACGTACGTACGTACGTACACACACAGACATCTTTCTAAAAATAGTGAAAAAATAGTGTGGTGACCTTGGAACTAAAATTTTTTTCTCCATTTTGATTTCGATTTTCGGACCCATTACAATAACTTCCATTGGGAAGTTAACAAGAAAAATATTTTTTCTTAAAAAACAACTTATTGTTAGCAAATTAAAAAATAAATTAAATCTCTGTACCGTAAAAAACATAAACAAAAACAAAAAAAAAAAAAAAAAAATTAAACTCCTTCGAGCCGGATTTGAACCAGCGACCTATGGATGTCCATCAGTTTAACCACTACAGTCCACCGCTCTACCAACTGAGCTATCGAAGGCTTGGCTACTGCGCTTTAATTTTGCAAGTACCGATTACGGTAATAAAATATTTAAAATAAGTAGATAATTATTTGAATAATAATTTATTGAAAAACACAAAATCTTCAGAACTTTGTGAACAATTAAATAAAACTTTTACTTGTTGATTGCAAAAGTATTGACATTTTTAAATTATTGTTTTCTTTAATTACGTGTTTGAAAGAGTTTAATGAATTTCATTTGTTTATTGTATGAAATTTTTGAATTGATGTGGAAATATGCTAGGTATATATTAATATATAGAAATATATATTCTATAAATATAAACTATGTATGTTATATAGATTATGGAAGAAAAGTTAGCGTGACCTGTCAGAGAAAAACGACTACAGAGTACCTACAATAAAAAATGATTTAAAAACTTTGCACTTCCAGACGCTTTTTTAAGCTCAATTGCTGACTCAATTTTTTTAACTTCCCACTGGAAGTTATTGTAATGGGTCCGAAAATCGAAATCAAAAAGGAAAAAAAATTTTTATGTTTCAAGGTCACTACACTATTTTTACACTACTTTTAGAAAGATGTCTGTGTGTGTGTGTGTGTGTGTGTGTGTGTGTGTGTACGTACGTACGTACGTACGTACGTATGTGTACATTTCTTTCAAAGACGAAATCTCGAGAACGAAAAATGATATCGACTATGTTAGGGTGCCAATCGACGCGTATTAACGTAAATATGATCTGAAAGAAATTTTTTCAAAATCGGTTCAGCCGTTCTTTTTTCTTAACCAAATAACCTCCAAAAAAGTAGATTTTACACAATATCTCGCGAATAAAAAATTATATCGACTTCGTAAGGGTGTCAATCGAGGCGTGTTAACGTCATTTTGATCCGACATAAATTTTATAAAAATCGGTTCAGCCGTTTTTTTTTTTTTTTTTTTTTTTTTAATTATTGATGTTTTAATGATTGAAATGATTACTTTTCTGTGTAATATCTAATTTAATTATTATTATTAAATATTTATCAAACTGGGAAGTTCGTCGTGTGGACCTCAAGGGTCGCACTTTAGTCCTAATAAACGACCCACCTCACGGCTTGTTTTTTATTTATGAACGAATTTAATAACTAGATTGTTGCTTTTACACAAAAAATTGTCTGATAATGGTTGGAAAATTGGATCTTTGAAAAATGCATGGCCTGAATGGAAATTATTTCAGTGGGAATGTCTACAATTTTGTATTTTGAGGTTTTCAAGTACCTACTTTGTATCACTGAGTAAAAATGTAGAGGCGCTATACCGTACACAACAGCTGCTTATACAAAGTTGAATCTAGGTCTGACGTCACAGGGGATAACAAACATGGCGTCCAAACGGGATGGATTGGGAATATTAATCTTTTCTTCTTCTTACATATAAAAGAAGAACTGAATAAATATGGCGGCTGGCTTCACTCTTAAATGCTTGTAGCGCCTCTATTATTTTTTGACTCAGTGCTTTGTATGATATTCAGACGGGATATCGCGTTTGCAGAATTTATGTCTGTTTGTAGTAGAATCTCTAAAAAACCACTGAACCGAGTTTTATGAAATTGGGCACTGTATCAGTTGATATAACCAAATTTAAAATATATTATACTTTTTATCCGGTATAGAATTTTCGTCAAAACCGATATTAACGCGACCAAATTTGCGGACATTCATCCGAGGAAAGCCGCAGGCGAGAAAAATTTAACATAAAAATCGGGCACAATTTTTTTGTCGCAGTCGATTGAAACATTTTTTTTTGCTTTGGTTTATAATTTTATACATATTTATTTTCAAAAAATACAAATTGCACGCTGATGACCTTAACTGTTGAGCGTCTATAATCTACAACGTGCATAAAAATAATATTAAAAGAGCAGTGGAACATTGTTTCAGAAAAACTGAAGTATTTGATTTTTTTTATCATCAATTAAGTTCAATTTTTTGTGTTCTAAAAACTATGAAGTTTTAAAAACTTTTGTTAACGTTATTTTAATTTCAGTTTGTATACAAAAAAATCTTTTCATTAACATTTGCATATCTAGAGGTCAGATCATTGCATATTATTTGAATTTCAAACTTTAGCAATTTCTTGGAGCCAATTACTAAGCTAAAATTGAAATTCCTGCTTATAATCTATTTACAAAAAAAATGATATGAAATTATTTTACTGCTATAGTGTATTCGAACTAAAAAAAAAGTAAAAATATAGCCTCCCCGGCGGGGAATCGAACCCCGGTCTCCCGCGTGACAGGCGGGGATACTTACCACTATACTACCGAGGACATGGTGTGAACCATCGATATGTGAAATTACCTTGTCTCAATGATTTTCACTGACTTTAAACGTAATGATTCATATTAATTTAATTAGGTATGTAATATAAAATTTAAAAAACAGTTTTTATCTGTTGAAATTGTTATTTAAGTATGATCTCCTTTTTTTGTACATTTTACTTAACTGAATTGGCAACGGTTATGCCGAATATCGTATTTTTCTTGCTTAAAAATCATAAAAATATAAAAGTGTATTTTAATAAGTATTTTAAACGAATACTTCCGCTTACAAAATAGCGGTATATGTTCCATCCAGTGGTGTAGCGTTATATTCTTACTTTGGGGAGGTAATATTATACTCTCTTATTAAAAATGTTAAAAATCCTAAAAGTATAATTCATAAAAACTTTTCAATGAATATGTGATGGGCTCTAATACAAATTTCAAAGTTTCCCAAAAAAAAAAAAAAAAATCGCAAAAATCCAAAACATTCCTACATTTTCGAAATTGAGAACGTTTATAGAAAAAAATGCGCTGAATCCAATGAGCACAAGCAAACGTCTGTATCTTTTTTAGTTTAGAAGCTACGGCCATTCAGAGATTTTTTATCATTTTTGAAAAACTTTAAACCGAGCTTTAAACGGACACAACTTCTAAACCTGAAGAGATACAGACGTTTGCTTGTGCTCATTGAAAACAGCTTCTCATTTTCTACAAGCTATACTGAGAGATTTAGATTTTCGTAAAAAAATCACATTTTTTTAAGGTGTAATGTTTTTAAAAAAATCGCAAAAATCAAAATCTTTAACAAATTTTTAAAACTGAGAATGTTTATAGAGCCAATTACGCTGATTCCAATTAGCACAAGGAAACGTTTGTATCTTTTTTTGGTTTAAAAGCTACGGCCATTCAAAGATTTTTTTTTTATAATTGTTAGGAAACTTTTAAACACGATTTTCAAATTTAAGTCAAAACAATACACAGTCTGTAAAGACAACTTTCTATCTTAGGGTGCGTGCAGTACGCAGCTGGGATTCTAGATGGTAGCATGTATGGTAGATGGTGGCTGAAATTATAAGCGCTTATAGGTTTGCACAACGAAGCTTTGATACTAGCATTGATACAAGCTTAAATCGCGTTTGAAAAGTCAGATAGCGAAAACGAATATTTGTGTTCTTCTGCTACAAAGTAGTTTATTTTAAATACAAATTTGGGTAGGAGCTATCATGTCCACCCTATTAATAGAAAACGATCTAAACATGGCGAATTACATCATTTATACCAAGAATTAAAATTTTACCCAAACCTGTTTTTTAAATATTTACGTATGGAACCTAACACTTTTAAATACGTCTTAGAAAAAACTCAAAACAAATTAAATAAAAACTGGCAAAATTTCATTTATTAAACTAGTCACATTCATTCCGAAATTTGTAACGGCCATTTGACAGTTGTCACACGTTGATTGTAGTAGTCAGTGCGCTGAAAGAATGGTGAGATACATTCTTGAATCTACCAGCTCTTATAACAGCGCTTATACCTGCTACACTCACTGCTTCGTTGTGTACGCTCGCATATATGACAATGCATTAATTTAAGCAAGCCCTGCTATGATCTACGCTACCATCTAGAATCCCAGCTCCATACTGCTCGTACCTTTATCCTGTTGACAAGCTAGAAGCCTCTGACAGACGGACAGAGTTGCCACAACAATATATAGGGTTCCGTTTAGACCCTTTGGGTATGAACCCTAAAAATTAAAATCGTTTAACGTGAAAACTCCCTGTTGCTGCGCCCCTGGTTGTGGCTGTACAGCGAACAAGCGTTTATAAATCGGAACACATTAATTGTATGCAAATCAAGTAAGTCTTATCACTTGCAGTTTCGTGTTAAAAACTGCTTAGTTATTATAACTCACTGCGCCAAACGTCGCTTATTATCACAACAGCCGACATTTTGATCGCTCTACAAAGGTTGTACCAAGGTCAAACGTTACTTTAAATGCCCGACACCAAACCGTCAAAATAATGTCGAAATATCTTGATGAGTAGAAAATATAATAACAAATACAAGAATAATAATTACTGAATTTAAAAAAATATTTCCATAAAATATGAACTGTTACTAGGTCCATATAGCTCTGGCGGTTGGTTAACTTAAAAAAGAATAATGTTATGATGAATTGTTTATACAGAGGTTAAAATGCACAAATGGTTTGTCCTTCAAATTATTGGCTCTAGCCTACATGTCCTCGGTAGTATAGTGGTAAGTATCCCCGCCTGTCACGCGGGAGACCGGGGTTCGATTCCCCGCCGGGGAGGTTATATTTTTTTTATTTTTTTTAAACTATTTTATGAAACAAAAAATGTATAATATGTACCTAATATATAAATATTTCATTACAAAAATTTGATGAAAGCGAAAAATTCAATAATGCTTTCAAAAAATAAATTCACCCTTTCAGTTGATTCTGTCAAAAACTCTTAAGGTTACATATAGCTGCGTTATCGTATTCGAATTTGAATTTTTTCACACCTCTTGAAAACATCGGGGACTATTTTTACTTCCCACCTCTACTATGGTGGGGAAGTAATGGATTTAGTTCGAAAAGAATATTTCGAGATTTTAACACATCTTCACGTTTTGAGACCCTAACAATCGTTTAAAATCATTTTCTGACTGATGTCTGTATGTGTGTGTGTATGTGGTCAATTTTTCGCCTTCGATGTCGTAAAAACGGAACAACATACGGCCATGCCGATTGTTCTATTGTGTTTATCAGCCTTTAACTTAGATCTGATTAGATTTTGAGTCAAATCGGTTCAGTGGATCCTGAGATATTAAAAAAAACGTTCTCAATATCACGTATTAACATAGATAAAAAAAATATAAATGAATTCTAGATCTTATAATATGAAAAAAATGTAAATATTTTTTTTCTCTAAAATGTATAGGTTTCGAGAAAAAAAATATTTTACTAAAAAAAATAAAAATTATACATAAATCAAGGTAACCATGATTTTTGCTATATTAAGCTAGCCATCAGTAGATCACCAAACAAAAAAGAGGGCCATGCTTTTTTTCAAAGAATAAAAAAAGTGTGTTTATATTTTGCAAATATTTACTAGATGGGAAGTATAGGACTGGTTATCAGTCGAATTTTTTTAATCATGTTGACCTACCGGAAACTTCTGGGTAGGTCGGTCCGACCCTGCACTCAAGGGTTAAAGCGCAACAAAAAAAATTCGACTGATGACCAGTCCTATACTTCCCACCTAGTAAATATTTGCAAAAAATAAACACTCTTTTTTTTTTATTCTTTGACTAGGCCCAAATAACCTTAGCTGTTGGTGGTCTTTAAAACACAATTTAATTTTTATTCTTTGAAAAAAGCATGGCCCTCTTTTTACTTCCCACCTCTACTATGGTGGGGAAGTAATGGATTTAGTTCGAAAAGAATATTTCGAGATTTTAACACATCTTCACGTTTTGAGACCCTAACAATCGTTTAAAATCATTTTCTGACTGATGTCTGTATGTGTGTGTGTATGTGGTCAATTTTTCGCCTTCGATGTCGTAAAAACGGAACAACATACGGCCATGCCGATTGTTCTATTGTGTTTATCAGCCTTTAACTTAGATCTGATTAGATTTTGAGTCAAATCGGTTCAGTGGATCCTGAGATATTAAAAAAAACGTTCTCAATATCACGTATTAACATAGATAAAAAAAATATAAATGAATTCTAGATCTTATAATATGAAAAAAATGTAAATATTTTTTTTCTCTAAAATGTATAGGTTTCGAGAAAAAAAATATTTTACTAAAAAAAATAAAAATTATACATAAATCAAGGTAACCATGATTTTTGCTATATTAAGCTAGCCATCAGTAGATCACCAAACAAAAAAGAGGGCCATGCTTTTTTTCAAAGAATAAAAAAAGTGTGTTTATATTTTGCAAATATTTACTAGATGGGAAGTATAGGACTGGTTATCAGTCGAATTTTTTTAATCATGTTGACCTACCGGAAACTTCTGGGTAGGTCGGTCCGACCCTGCACTCAAGGGTTAAAGCGCAACAAAAATTAATACAGGTTGTAATAGTACATTACAATAGTGTTTTGTTATAACCAATATATTATTATGTTTGTATGTAGGCAACGGTAAAATTTTATGTGTTTTTGCCACGCAAATAAATCTGAATCAGTTGTCTGAAAATAGTCGACACAATCACTGAAGCCTTGAAAAAAAAAATAAAACGTGACAATGATTGATTAACTAAATAATTTCGTTTCTGTGAAGTAGTCTGTAATTTTTCTCTTAATTGGCATTACGCGAAAAAAATCAAAACCTTGACAATGGATTTCTGCTATGAATATTATAGTTTTGTTAATATTGTCGTATTTTTTGTCGCAGTATAAAATTCTGAGAATAACATCTAGATTGAAAAACGTTTAAATGTATGTACTTGAAAAAGTCTAAATCTATAGACGAAACGTTGTACATTTAATAAGTCAAATATTTTGTCCACTATCCTGCGATTTTTCTTAATTTTATAATAATCACGATGGACACGATTTCTAATATAAAGTTTAAATACTGTTGGAAAAAAATTAAAAAGCTATATATAATAGTCTTTTATAATTTTTATTAATAGAGATCTGTAATAGCGCAGTTCAAAAGACATTGACCCTTGGTATACTACTTCATAAGTTAAGAAACGAATATATGTATTTATATGGACGTTGCATATTCTTGGAGGATGTCTTTCATTTAAATTCAAAATTGGATACAGTAAATTTATACAGCAGTATTCACTCTGAAATTTTGTTAAATTTTTCTACCAACTTTACTGTAAAGTTTGTTAAGACAGGGACGCCGGAAGTGTTTGGATATGGGGGGCAGCTCCCAGGCCCAGCATATGCAGGGATCTGGGGATGCTTCTTAGCAAAGCAGATTTATAAATTTTGGTCAAGAGTTTATTTTTCAGCATAATAGGCAATATTTATAATATTGTGAATGTTCTCTAAAATTTATCTTCCTCTTGCTCAACTTTAGGAGGGGGGGGGCGAAACGATGCTCTTATCCCCCCGGTTCCGACGTCCCTGTATTAAGAACATGATATTAATCTCTTGAAGAGGTAAGGATGTGGTTATTTATTAATATTCAGTGCTTAAAAATTACAATAAAATTTTTAAAAAAATTAGACATTAGGCCAGGGGTTCCCAATTTTTTTTTACTGCGACTCCCTATACAGGTCGCAATTTTTTTTGCGACGCCCTTCAGAAAGAAGATACATGACGTGTGTATCTCTAGAAGACAATAAAATTACTTTATTATTCAACGAAAACTCCAAAGAACATAGAATATTAATTATTAGGTATTTATTAGATTCTAATTCTAATAATTATAAAACATAAAAAACTACAAACAATACAATTAATGAGAAGGATGAGCTTGCTTTTCTGAGCATAACTTCTCAAATCTAAATTTATTTGTGACCTATACTTCGATTTGACCTGTGCGTATCGCCTTGCGACTCACCTAGAATAGCGCCGCGACGCCCCAGTGATGAAATCTGCTTTTTATACGACTTCAAAAAACCTGTACATATACGTTTCAAATAGATCTTGTTTCCTTGTTTACTTTCTTGTACCCTCATAACTCCTGTTCAAGACAGATATGTGAACTATAACTATCTTAAAATTTTTGAAAAACTCTAACGTTAAACCGAAAAATTGTGTTTTAAAGACCACCAACAGCTAAGGTTATTTGGGCCTAGTACCAATTCATATTTTCAATTCATTATTTTTTTTTAATAATAAATTGAAAATCCAATCGACACTTTTACCAGCTCTCGGGCTAGAACCCGGGAACTGGGGACTTGTAATAGAGGAACCATAGCAACGCCATATAAACATATACTTTAATTATATACCGCGGATTGTCCATTTACTCAATGTGCGGTGAGTGAAGTCCACAAAGAGAGCAAAAATATATCTGTGTCTCTTTTGACGAAGTTATTCCGCATTTATTCCGATGATGTCATTGGTCGATGTACGGACGTTCCATCTGAACAAAATGTAAACAAAACGCTTGACAGCTGTTGTCATTATAACGTAACCTAGTTTAATTTTGTTAAAAACAGTTTTTTACTCATATTCCTTGAAATTCATAGTGACATATAATAAGTAAACACAGGTTTCGGATCTTTTTGGACATAATAATATCACTATCAACTGAAGTATTCCATGAACTGAAGTATAAACACCACTTGAAACGTAATATATAAAGACAAAGAAATATGTCATGGATGCCATTGACGTAAAACATCAGTGCCCCAGTGGTCAATAGTATACCTTCTCTCTTTTAAAAATTCTGTCTTTGTCTATGGAAGTAGCCAATCAGGAACCTGCCAGCTGGATTCCCATAAAAAAAGACAGAAATATATACCCGCACGTATGTTGGCTTCACGATTTTTGATCTATCAGCAGTACAGATTTCTTATGTACATGCATATAAACAACAGCACTGCTACACGACACACGTTCGGCTATTCTGAAGCCCTAACGTTAAATCGAAGTGTTGTCACTAACATGATAGTATCTTGTAAGAGCGACTTAACAACAACACATTCTGGTATTACCAGACATGTAATTATTCGTCGGTATATACCCATAGATCGAGTCATGAGTGTATAAGGTACGGGGTTCGTGTCGCGGTATGGTAAACAGTCGCCTCCCGTTACCCCATTCACGCAATACGGCTGGCGCGCCGCGGCGGGTACATCCGTTATTCGAAACGGTCAAGTCTTCGTTATCTATGCGACGCCAACCTCCGCTATTTCGATCCACAAAATAACGATCCATATAAATATAGACACAAGTATACCTACAGTTGTATTCTTAATTTCTAAGTAACGTTAAAATATTAACGCCGAAACGTCAATATTCGGATTACGGAACGTCAACATCACGTTACGTACCGTTATCAGTACATTGCGGTAACGTTACGTACCAGCAACATCACGTTAAGTGACGTACCGGCAACATGTACAATGCCAGTTTCTTTCCGCACTATAGTTCTAAAACTTGGAAACAATGTCAAAATCAGCGTCGTAACTGGGATCATAGGCACCTAGGGCAAGATTGTGATTTCGCGCTCTTTGCGTGAAAATACGCTGATTTCGCTGTTTGCGGCCTCTCCGGGGTTAGCGCCCGTGACGCGGGCCCCGGTTACCAGGCCCTAACTAAAACCCTGGTCAAAATACTATACTACTAACGCCCGTCTTTTGAAAGGACAGGGACGTAACTTCACGTAGGTACCGGTGCTGTTATACCATAGTTTTATGAATGGTAACTATGGTAACGTGACTGGCATCGTCAAAAGACGGGCAGAAATGGCTGAACATTATCGGCTTGTACTAAATATTATGCGCTTCTGATTGCCTTACGTAAGGTCGAAACTTTTATATCAGCGAAGTTAAAACTGGGAAAGCGGCCTTTGGATCACACTGTCGTGGGTTCGAATCCCGCCTCCACTCATGGATGTTTTGTGATGTCATTTAAGTGAGTTGTTATTTGATGTAAACAAGACGCTAATGACCTAAGTTGTCGACGCGTCTATAATTTACAATAAATAAATAAAATAAAACTGATTAAAACAATGCTACAGCCGGAAAAAAATATGTTTTTACTTCGATTCAATGCCTTCGGATAAATAAATGGAAAATATACTTCTCGTGGTTCGAAGATCACTGAAACTTTTTATAGACTTTTTCCAGGACAGCTACAAAGTAAGATCAGGAAATTATTGCAATGCACATTCTACTATTTTTTTACCGACTTCAAAAAAAATAGGTGGCGTTCTCATTTCGGTTGTATTTTTTTATGTTTGTTATCTCAGAACTCTGTCATTTATAAACCGATTTGGCAATTTTTTTTTTATTTGAACGGATATACTTTCAGATTGGTCCCATAGAAATTTCATCAAAATCGGTTCAGTAGTTCGGCTGATTTTAATAAAAGTTAGTAACGGCGTGTGATTCCCTAAGGTAAATGTCACTTTTTGACACATCAGACAGCGTAAGAAAGTCGGTTTAATAAAAGTGAGTAACGGCGTGTGATTCCTTTAAGGTTAATGTCACTCCTTCAAAAAGCCACTAAAAAGAGGAAAATAAAGAAATTTTGTAATTTCCTGTTATTGGATGCATATTTGTCGGGATATAAATGCTTATTATTATAAAAGCATGCCTTGAACAATCAGATACCAAAGAGCCCAAAAATAGACATATTTCGATGAAAAGTCTTCGCACGCAGTGAACTGGAATACAGCTGATTTATTGAATAAAAGCTACTAGAAACTTTAGCAACTAATCAGCGGTGATTACAGTACATAAAAATTTCATACTGACGAATTTATAGATTATACATCAATAAATTTAAACGTGTTTTCGGCTAGAAGAAATTTGTACATATATATAAATCAGATTTTTATAACTTTATGAAGTAACAAGCCGTAAGGTGGGTCGTTTATTAAGACTAAAGTGCGACCCTTGAGGTCCACACGACGAACTTCCCAGTTTGATAAATATTTAATAACAATAATTAAATTAGATATTACACAGAAAAGTAATCATTTTAATCATTAAAACATAATTATTATTTATTTTTAACAATAATTTAAAAAAAAAACGGCTGAACCGATTTTTATAAAATTTATGTCGGATCAAACTGACGTTAACACGCCTCGATTGACACCCTTACGAAGTCGATATAATTTTTTATTCGCGAGATATTGTATAAAATCTACTTTTTTTGAGTCTATTTGGTTAAGAAAAAAGAACGACTGAACCGATTTTGAAAAAATTTCTTTCAGATCATATTTACGTTAATACGCATCGATTGGCACCCTAACGTAGTCGATACCATTTTTCATTCTCGAAATTTCGTCTTAGAAAGAAATAGACACATACGTACGTATGTACATACGTACACACACACACACACACAGACCTCTTTCTAAAAATAGTGTAAAAATAGTGTAGTGACCTTGAAACATAAAAATTTGTTATACTTTTTGATTTCGATTTTCGAACCCATTACAATAACTTCTAATGGGAAGTTAAAAATAGATTGACTACCATAAGGATTTTTCGCTTATAACCTTTGTTGTCGAGCGTCTATTAATTTACAATATTTATCAAGGATTTTTCATGCAATATAAATATAAATTTTTAGAGATAAAAAAACATTATATCGGCTTTCGAAAAAAAATAATGTTTTTCCATACCCACTACAAAATAGCTATTTTCCATGCATGAATACCGGCCTGTATTGAGTCATTTAACAGGCAGGCGTGCCTAAAATGTTTTCGTAATAATAAATAAATATGAATCAGTGTCGACTAGCTGGAACGTTATAATTTTCAGAAAATTGCAAACTGAAAGTAAAAAACGTCGCATGTGTTTGAGAAACACTGGACAATACATCGGTACCATAATATATTGTTTTACATTTTTCCATAATATAATACACCCGGTATGAACTGCTTTTGTGCGGTAACGGGCAGGTGTAAGAACTGACCAGCGGTCAGTTTGAGCTCGGGCGTCGCGATGCGCACTTCAGGCGTCAGTTTTAGTGTTTTGTTTACGCGCTCACCGTACGCAAATACATAACCTATAATATATAGTTCATAATATATAGAAATGTGTATACATGATGTCATATGTAACATTATTGTATGTAGATTAAATAAACCGTAACTTTTGTGCGCTTTAAAACTAGAAAATCAGTTTTAATGGAAATGTTATTATTGTTCTTCGAGTGTTTTAACCTTGGAATAAAAGTTGATGGTATATTACTTGCCTCATTATCATTAAGTTATCATGGTTTAAATTAAATAATTTATAATTATAAAAAAATCGAATGAAAAGTTAGTAGCGAATTTAGCTAAACAATAGAAAAACGAATGAAGATCCAGTGTTCAATTTCTACATGATAAAAAAAAATTATAACCCTAGTATAATTTTTAACAAATTAGAAAAATATTTCTTACATTGAGCAATGAGCATGTTGACAGAAAATAAACTGAGTAATTAATTAATTGTAGATGATAGATGCATCGACAATAATTCAGGTCATTAGCGTCTTCAACACAAAAAATTATCCATTTGTGTATTAGAATCCGCCAGCCGGCATACACAAACCGACTGGTACGAGCTCGGGTCCCTAGGAACGCTAATTCCCAAAGAACATTGGAATGCAATTTGTGATAGCAACCACATTCCAATGTCTCCCACTGGGGGATAAACTGAGTAATGATTATAAATATAGGTATTAATAGAAATGAGATCTTGTGTTCAATATTCAGATTTTTCAAATTTTTAAACAATTTAGAAACCCTTGTGATCTTTTTTAAATTCAGTAAACGGCACTCTGAATTCGATGGGCGTATATTTACGCTTTTTTGTATCAGCTCTCTCTCGTTTTAAAATTTAGAACCAAAAATATTTAAACGCTCCTAGTGGTTAGGCTGAATGGGGTACATAAGTGCATGTGTTGCCTACTTATTTTAATTTATTTAACTTAATTAATTAATTGTAGATTATAGACGCGTCGATAACTCAGGTCATTAGCGTCTTCAACACAACAAATAATCCATTTTTGTATTAGAATCCGTCAGCCGGCATACACACACCGGACTGGTACGAGCTCGGTTTCCCTGGGAACGCTAATTCCCAAAGAACATTGGAATGCAATTTGAGATAGCAACCACATTCCAATGTCCCCCCTGGGGGGAATTTATTTAACATATTAAAAAAACAAAACGCAAATTACAACTTTTTAAATATTTGGCACAAAAAAGTCAATGATACTTCTTGCAAAATGTAGATATTAGAATTTTCTGTAATAATTTCTTTTAATCTTTTAGAGCTCTTTCACAGCCTTGACCTATTAAAATTATATTTTTGGGAATTAATAGTATTTAAAAACGAAAACGCCTGGCATTGCATTCTCAAAAAGTAGTTCAAGAAAATACTTTATGATCGAACGTTGAGATTTTTTTTACCCTTGAGTGGACGCGTGTATTACTAAAGAATTTAATTTTCGCTGCAAAGAAAATATAAACCTTAGGCACCTTCTCAGTAGACTATCGTCGTAAACAATAAAATTCATTCAAAAAATCCATACTTTAAATTTAAGTTTACTTGAGAAACGATGCTGTCCGCAGGGCCACATTATTTTAAGGCTTCGTATCAAAAAAAAGAGGCCTTATGTTGAGACTTCTTCATTGTCTATCTGACTGTATGTATGTCACAGTCGATTTTCTTAGGGACTACATACTATACTGTTACAAAACTGTTTTCTGAGTTGGCGGAATAAATATTTATTTGCAATAATTAAAAATACAATAATAATGAATGCAACAACGAAAAGTCAGTTCTAATAATCAACACAAGTAAACAATAACTAAACAGTAATTACTTAACTATATACAATTAACTGTATACCAAGACTATTTATTTCTAGTTATTTGTGTTTCAAATATTTATATTCACTGTATACTTATATCGCACTATTTGTCGCTCAGTATTCTCTATTGACTGATTGCGTGACTCACCGATGACTGATTCCCCACTCACTCGTACTGCGGTTTATATAGGCTGCGTAGCATAAGCCTAGTGTGTTCTCGCTTTCTCTAGAACTTTCGTGCAGGTACCAGTTGTTATACAGTAAGCGGACTCCCGTTTCTCAGAACTCTTGCCTGCCGTTTATATACAGGGTGATCCGTAACAATACTATCGACTTTAAATTTGGCATAGTTAGCTTGTGTAGTTTTTTATTCGATGACAGCGTACATTTTTGGTTCAATGAAAAATCTAGGAAGATATAGCCCAGGAAATGAAAGGAAAAAAACACCCGATGTCGCAAATAATTCCAAAGGAGCTGGATTTTTCACAGATGGTAGAACACCTTTAGACATGTATTTTTACAAAAGTCCCCGGTTATCCCCCTTGTGCTTCCCCCGCCATCCCCTTTTGAATATAATTTTGCAAGCCTTAAGGAAAACGCTAATATCTCCTTAACAAATGTCTGAAATCAGACGACTTTTTTTTTGTTTTGTTCCTAATTAGTTACTCTAAAAAATTTCCCTCTTCAATTTTGCGATAAAATCAATATATGCTTTGCAATTTATTAATAAAGAGAAAATATCAGTTTTTAAAAGAATATTTCACAAAATATTTCCATATAACTTTTTGCTAAGCCTGTTAGGGTAAAAGTTGTTCAAGTAAAATTTGTAGACAATATTTGTAGCTTTAAAATGATGTATATATTGATAGACTTTAGTTAATTATAGGGCAAGTGGGCTGTTAATAATGAGCGCAGCGGTCGGACGCATGGCAATAAAATTAAAAAAACTTATGGATTGTATTTATTTATTTGTAATAAAATTATTTATCTAACATTGAAGCGTTTTTAGGGTTCCGTAGCCAAATGGCAAAAAGGGAACCCTTATAATTTCATCCTGTCCGTCTGTCCGTCCGTATGTCACAGTCATTTTACTCGGAAACTATTGGCACACTATAGATGAAATTTGGAAGGTAGGTGTTTTCTATGAACTGCTATACAATGGTTAAGTGAAATTACGAAAAAAATAGTGGTGGCACACCATATATGTAACTGAGGGATAAAAAAAATTCCAGTGCACATAAGCGTGTGGGGTATCATTAGATAGGCCTTCAAAAATGATGTAGAAGTTTCAAAATGACTTTTTTATTTAAGTCAACAGTCGGTATGTAAATGAAGTAGAATTTATAAAATACTTCCAACGAAAATCGGTTTGAATAAGAAATGTTGTGTAGTTTTTGACATACATTGTACCTTGCAAAAGGTGGGGCATAAGATATTTTTTGCCATACCCACTACAAAATAGCTACTTACGATGTATGTATAGCGGCCTTTTATGAGTCATTTCACAGGCAGGTGTGCGGAAAGTGTTTTACTTTCCGCACTAGTGCGGGAAGTAAACGGTTGCCATAGGAACTTCTGTTTATTCGCTCTAAACGCCTGCGTGCGTCTGCCATTACTTTCTCACGAACTTCACGGCATACTGTAGAAGTAAAGATGGCAACGCAAATGAACTGTCAAATTTTTTTGAAAATGAAGTGAAAAGTAGGTATTTTGTAGTGGGTATGGCAAAAAATTCCATATATATTATATGTCGTGCGTAATGGTATTACGGCTCGTGTGACTGTAAAAACTCGCTGTCGCTCGTTCTTACATACTGTCATCACTCGCCGTAATAGTCCATTACACATCTAGATATACAATCTACTATTTGTTTGCATATATTCGTGCCAACATGACACCGGGACAACTTTTGGCAGCCAAAAAACCACGAAATTTTAACATTGTTTTTGTTTTTTCGAAATATCTCAGAAACGGTCGACTTAAGCGATTCTTTCGTTATGTAATGTTTTAAATAGGATTACATTTCCTACAATTTTCATTCCTACAAATTTTCCGTGGTAAGAATAGTAAGCGCGCTACAGCTTCTTGAAAATCACGCCTTAGAAACCAATTGTTAAGATATAAGGTCCTTTTCAATAGCTTTATTTACTGTGTTCTTCATCGAATTTTAAGTTGAAAATACACACGTTCATAAAGCAAAGAACACCCTAAATTATGATTTTTGTCCCATATCGATATCTTCAAAAATTTAGAAGCTTTAGCCTGTCAAAGCTGAAATCATCATAGAGCCTTACATTTTTTTTTTACACGCGTTACGAGTACTTTCTATACCGAATAAAAAAATGTCCGTCTAGGAACCTATAGAAAATTTAATGCCATAAACAATTATTTACGTCCAATTTCACTAACTTGCGAAATTTTCAAGTTATAAGCATTTATGTACATGTTTTTACCTTTTGACATAAAATTGAAACACTTGTTGCGAAGTGCTCTGTAGAGTGACCACTTTCAAATTTTTTAAATTTTTTTACTCACTTAGATAACCCATGAATAGGTCTACAGCTTCTATATGTAAACTTAATATTTCTCGAACACTCTTCTTAGTAGAGCACTTCGCGTCAAGCGTTTTAATTTTATGTCAAAAAGTAAAAACATGAACATTAATGCTTATAACTTGAAAATTTTTCAAGTTAGTGAGATTGGACCTTAAATTTTTTATAGGTTACTAGACGGAAATTTTTTTATTCGGTATGGAAAGTACTCGTAACACGTGTCCAAAAAAAAAGTAAGGCTCTATGATGACTTCAACTTTGACTGGCTATAGCTTCGAAATTTTTAACGATATCGATATGGGACAAAAATCACGATTTAGAGCGTTCTTTGCTTTATGAACATGTGCATTTTCAATTTAAAATTCGATGAAGAACACAATAAATAAAGCTATTGAAAAGGACATTACGTTTTAACAATCGGTTTCCAAGGCTACAAAAAGCGCGTGCGATTTTCAAGAAGCTGTAGCGCGCTTACTATTTGTACCACAGAAAATTTGTAAGGATGAAAATTGTAGGAAATGTAATCCTATTTAATATGAAAGAATCGTTTTTGAGATATTTCGAAACAGGTTCATCAAAAAGTTATATGCAAATATTTTGTGAAATATTCTTTTAAAAACTGATATTTTCTCTTTATTAATAATTTGCAAAGCATATATTGATTTTATCGCAAAATTGAAGAGGGGAAATTTTTTAGAGTAACTAATTAGGAACAAAACAAAAAAAAAGTCGTCTGATTTCAGACATTGGTTAAGGAGATATTAGCGTTTTCCGTAAGGCTTGCAAAATTATATTCAAAAGGGGATGGCGGGGGAAGCACAAGGGGGATAACCGGGGACTTTTGTAAAAATACATGTCTAAAGGTGTTCTACCATCTGAGAAAAATCCAGCTCCTTTGGAATTATTTGCGACCTAAAACCTTTATTTCCCGGGCTAATATCATCAAACTAGCACGTAGCCAGTGGAGGGTAAAAAATATATCATTGCCCTTGAGTTAAACCACACACGAATGGATTTGTTGAAGGAAAAAACTACAATAGAACCTGTGGTTATATGGTGGGGTCATTCAGCGTAAAAATCAGTTTCGTGGAATAAAATGAACTATTATCACGAAGGTCCACTTTATTAAAAGACTGGCGCTGTAAGGAAAGAAACAATAAAAACAAAGGTCGTTAAATCTCATGTCGTTAAATTTTAACGTTGCATCGATGCCGTTGTTGAGTTTGCAAAGAGTTCCAATTTAAAGATTATTAATTCATCATCACTAAATAATAAAAAAACGACGGCAAACAAAGTTGTTACCTTCATTGTCAATCAATTGTCATAATTTATAAGTACAACCTATGACATCAGACGCATTTCATGCCAATAGAGGAGAATCTCTATCTAGCAATTTCCATAAAACGAACAATTCGTATTAACGAACTAAATGAAAAATAAAAAAAATGGGTGTGTGCTTATGACCTCACGACAGAAGTGAAAACTTCAGATTTTCTAATTTTTTGTGTCATCTATTGTAGCGCATTTATGAACTAAAAATAGTTTATTACTAAAATACTAAAATTGTATTTTTAATTAATTCCACCTTGGTTTCAAAAAAAATATAATTATTGTCAAAGAAAGAATATAACAAAAATTAAAAAATATATAAATAAATATCATGTAGAATTTAGAAAAAAATACGAACCCAGGTACCCCTATGCATAGAACGCAAACACTGAGCTATTGACACAACAGTATACCTCGCCGCTTTTATGGTATTCTTACGGTGCGAATTCTTACGCAAAATTGCGAACGTTTCACATTTTTTCAGTACCCAGGCAAAGAGTGCCTAGTGCGCCTAAAAAAGTTTTCACTTCAAAAATAAGTAATATATTATTATTTCATCTTATTGGCGTTTATTTCAATTAATTAATTAATTATAGATTATAGATGCGTCAACAACGCAGGTCATTATCGTCTTCAACACAACAAATAATCCATTTGTGTATTAGATTCCGCCAGCCGGCATACACAAGCCGACTGGTACGAGTTTGGGTCCCTGGGAGCGCTAATTCCCAAAGAACATTGGAATGCAATTTGCGATAGCAACCACATTCCAATGTCCCCCCTGGGGGGAGGCGTTTATTTCAATTTAATGCGTTAAGTATTTACGAAAATACAAATTTTACTTCCTGCTATGTAACCAGACCTCCTATGTTACCTGTACACTGATCTCGCACGGTCAGAATGTGATAGACAATGTATTAAATATATGGACTGTAGTAAGTCCTGATGTTCGGCGCCAATAACGTCAGTTTCTTGAAAGGAAAAATATTTCTTTGGAAACAACCGTGAAATGTTTCTGACGTGGTTTATTAGAACTCCATTATACAAGGTTAAAAATAGTTGTCCTTGTTAACCGACTATTTCTAATTTATTGTCACTGGACTCCCACTTTAAGGAAACCTTCAAGCTTTTGTTAAAATCGATTAAGGCGCTTATTAAATAATAGAACCGTGTCGACTATCAAAGTGCCTTTTGAATATTCCATTTGACGGAAGGACGTTCAACTTAATGTCATGATTAATAAAATATACATTAATGCTCTACTATCGGTTCTAAAAAGTCTAAAGTGGACGCGTTTACACGTGACACAAGATATACTTGTTATTGACTTTTGCATTTCTGTCTCTCTGTTTGTTCAGATAAAAATAAATCCCAGTCATTTAGAATTTCCTTTAATCCGTACATAAATAAAACTTTAGCCGTTTATTCGGTCATCACATTAAGGTAGTTGTCGTGCTATGGGCATAGTGTCAGAAAATTCTAAATTTTCGTATACTCATTAAGGATACTATAATACAAATACCATTAAAATTTGAAGTTGATTGACCATCTCTAACTCGAGATAAACTTAATTAAAGTTCGGATAATTAACACGGAGAGCATAGGAAAGGTTGTGTTTTTGACAAGTTTTTTAATTAAAAAAAAAAAAGTAACAGTCAGACTTTCAAAAAACTAACTGTTCATTGATGTTTTTGTTCTGAGTTTAAAAAAAAAATCCAAAAATTATTGACCTTTTTATTGTTGAGATATAATAACGCAAAGTTCAACAATTTATGAGAAAAGCCTGACATTTTTATATAATCCAAGCGAACAAACTAAGTGAAATATGTGTTTCTATGTGAACAACAGTTTAGGTACAATCTCTAACAAAATTTTTTTACATTTAACACTATACTTATTTATTGTTTTACAGCGTATTATGAACGAAACTTTTGGATGTTATTGTAACACGACAACTACCTTAAAAAATCCCAGTCATTTTAGAATTTTTTAAAGTACAAAATTTTGTTTTGTATGTTGGCTCGTCAGAAATCATGTAAAAACGTAGACTGATTTTCACGCAACTCGATAGAGTCTATTGTGCTTGGAATATAAGTAGCGTTTATGTCAGCATATTAATTGGGACTAAATGTTTTTAAGGTAAATACATTTTTTATGATTGTAATGAACACAAAAAATGTTTTCGCTTTTCCCAGAATTGTCGATACCTAGTTGGAAATTTCAGATTCGCCTTAAAACGTTATTTTCTTAAAATATCGGAGAATTGTTGTATGTATTATAAATAATTACATTACCTATATAAAAAAATCAAGAGGTGTCATGAAACACCCGACAGAAGCTATGCTTTTTACTCATTGTGTATAAAACCAAATTTATCAAAGCTATAGACAATACAATTGAAAAGTTATTATTTGACCGCCATTTTGAAATCTGATGCAATTTTATTTTTTTGTGTCCTATAAAACTCTTAAATATCAATTTTCAAAAAGATCGGATAATTTTTACAAAAGTACATATGGCCGCCATTTTGAAATCTGCCGCCATATTATTTTTTTGTCTCCTATAAAACTTTTAAATATCAATTTTCAAAAAGATCGGATAATTTTTACAAAAGTACATATGGCCGCCATTTTGAAATCTGCCGCCATATTATTTTTTTGTCTCCTATAAAACTTTTAAATATCAATTTTCAAAAAGATCGGATAATTTTTACAAAAGTACATATGGCCGCCATTTTGAAATCTGACGCCATTTTATTTTTTTGTGTCCTATAAAACTTTCAAATATTAATTTTCAAAAGGATTGGACAGTAGATATACTTTTAACATGAGCATTGAGCATGTCTGTGACACGTGACGCGAAACCATACGTTTTTCCCCTCCCAGAAATCGTCTAACGCGCCTATAGATAGCTTCAAAAAAAACTTAAAAAACTATTTAATGAGCGGTTGAATTGTTGTTAATGTCCCCACAACAAAACGCCCACCCTGTAAAAATATCCAGACGACTGACCTATATTACGCATAATGAGTAATAAATAAGGCTGTATAATTCACGCAGCGAGAAAATTATTACGTATTTTTATGTAGATTGTTATCTGTGGTAACTTCTCACAATAATTTATTGTTGTGTACCTTGCCTACCTACTCCAAAATTTAAAAAAATTAATGAAAAGTAACCCAAGATCCGAGAACTGATGAGAGTGTCTACTAGATTTTAGAATAATTTTTAACCGACTTGAAAAAGGAGGTGGTTCTCAATTCGGTTGTATTTTTTTTTTTTGTTTGTTACATCAGAACTTCGTCATTTATAAACCGATTTGGAAAATTCTTTTTTTATTTGAAAGGATATACTTTCAGATTGGTCCCATAAAAATTTCATCAAAATCGGTTCAGTAGTTTGGCTGATTTTAATAAAAGTGATTAACGGCGTGTGATTCCTTAAGGTAAATGTCACTTTTTGACACTTCAGACAGCGTATAAGAAAGTCGGTTTAATAAAAGTGAGTAACGGCGTGTGATTTCTTGGTAAATGTCACTTTTTGACACTAAAAAGTAAAAAATAAAAAACTTTTTAACAAAAAAAAAAAACCTTCAAAAAGCCACTAAAAAGAGGAAAATAATGAAATTTTGAGGTCTGCTCCAATTTAATAAAATATGAAGTCGGTTAAAAAGTATAGTACCTATAGTGATTAATATCTCATTTTTAACCGACTTCATATTTTATTAAATTGGCGCAGACCTCAAAATTTCATTATTTTCCTCTTTTTAGTGGCTTTTTGAAGGAGGTTTTTTTTTGTTGAAAAGTTTTTTTATAATTAATAGATTGAAAAATATGATACTAGGTTAAAATAAGTATGGCAGTTCGTGGAATTTATTTAAATTAAAAGAAATACAGCTAAAAAGTACGCGGAAAGAAACATATTACCTACATAAGTACGACACATTATTATCGTACATGAAGTTGGGTTTATTCCGTCGGATACCCACAGACAATTGAAATCAATATGCGACCTTAAAAGGCCGTAACACATACGTCGATGTAATAAACAACAAAAAAACAAACGCATTAACGGTTGGAAAAATTATGTTGTGTCACATGACTTATTCCAGTTTATATTTATTTTTAAAACAACAGTGGAATGTCAACCAAACAATAATTCTATAAAAGCACAAACAAGTTCTGTAATTCTCGATTTAAACTCGCTGAGGCGTAATAAAGGGACTCCGAAAATGCAATTGCACTACCAAAAAAATTATTAGGAATCTTTTACTTAATCGCTGATGACCTCCACTGTCGAGCGTCTATAATCTACAATCTTCTACTCATTTCTGTATTGATAAAAAAATGAATCGAAAACATCATTAACATTATGTCGGATGGTTGCCCCCCCGCAACAATTTTACTTTTTGGCTACGCCCCAGTAAACGTTTAAAATATTATGGTATTGTAAATTTTTTCGAGCGCAGGTTTTCAAACCATTCGAAAAACGTGTAACTAGCTTTAAAGCTATGCTACATGTGGTGTAGGCGACGGGCGTCTTCACAGAAAGCAGGTGTCGGATTTTCTATACCCATCACTCCCACCATATTGTGAATGTTTACATCAAGGCATCCTCGATGTATATTGCTTTAAGAATAGCTTTACGTCGCGTCGATTGCACCATTTTTTGAAAGTAATTTCTGTATTACATATAGAAAGCTCAGAACAGGTGATAATATACCTATCCAGTTAGAGCAAGCGAGAGAGATAAATACAACGCAGCTAGTGTTGAAGAAGACAGTGAACCGGTGCGTGTTTCGTTCTGCGCATTGTTGTGGCAACTGGGTTGATTTTATCTCTCTCACTTGCTCTAACTGGATAGATCTATTACCTGTTCTGAGGTAAAAAGTCCATAACATAGGTTCTAGAGAATGGAATTTTGATTTATGGCTCGCTAACCATGAGCCGAAATAGCTCAGTTGGAAGAGCGTTAGACTGAAGATCTAAAGGTTCCTGGTTCAGTTTCTAGTTTCGGGGGCTTTAGAATGGCCGAGCGTGTAGCAATACTGTTGTTTACGTGACGTTGCTATGGTCCTCTATTACAAGTCCCCAGTTCCCGGGTTCTAACCCGAGAGCTGGTAAAAGTGTCAATTGGAATTCCAATTTATTATTAAAAAATTCACAGATTTCGCAATCCTTGCAACCATCGAGGACATTGGAAATGATAACAGCATATATGAAACATAATTAACTGTTTATTATACACACAATATTTATCAATGCACTGTTTAGTTTTGTCAGGAATAACCCTATTATTCTTCTGTTATATACGCGTTCACTTTTGCTTGATTACTTAACTTTTAAATGGATTTTTCTACAGTATTTATTAACATTTGCTCAAAAATAACACCGCAGATCGTCGCAAATACCTCTCAATTAACTAGACATGATATAAAACACATTTCGAAAAAATTGCACTTGCTCAATTTTGCATGATTGCTCCTCACTTGATCGCGACACCGTTGTCTTTTGGCCTTGAACGAAAACTCGTAACTCTGCCCCCATATACGAACATAAACATTTCCAATGTTAAAAAAATAATGAATTGAAAATATGAATTGGTGCTAGGCCCAAATAATCTTAGCTATTGGTGGTCTTTAAAACACAATTCTAGTTTCGGCACTTATGGCCAGTTTATCTTACATTTTAATCAGGATGTTATTTTAATCACACGATTAAGTGACGGGTTGCTATGGTAATGAAACGCAGCAACCAATGAACACGTAGCTGTCAAAATTTATTAGCGTAATCAAAATAACATCGCGATCCAAATGAACGATAAACCGACCTTTAGTCTTTTAGTTTTTATAGTATCTACCTATTTAAGATTCGTTCCTTGAAATTATTTAACTAAACTCTTAACAAAATGCATTAATATTTTTATTAATTACAATTTTAATTCTTTACTTCTTTAAGGCCACCAATGTCCAGGATTATCTGGATCTACTGAGAATTCATATTTTCATTTAAATATTATCTTTTAATAATAAATTAACAATCGGTTTGATACAATTCTGACATTAAAACCTGGTAGCTGGGGGTTTGTAACAGACAAGCGATCGAAACGCCACATAAACAACGGCATCTCTACGAGCTCGGTAATTCTCAAGCCCTACAATTATTAATATTAATTAACACTAAATAGTTCATTTATATATAGTAATCTTAATATAATTACAACGTAGTATATTATTAAATTATATGGCACAATAAAATCAATATTTTTGTAGACCAGTGATATAATCAATTGTATATAGCTCATTGTTTACGTTACAAAGTGTCTGGGGATATTAATGATTTTATCGCCAGTCAATTAAGGTTAATTATTATATGATTCGAGTGTGTTATGAACCAAATTAGACAAATTTATTAACATCCTACAAAAAAATATTCCATATCCTCAATGATTGATAATCATTGCTTCTAAAAATTTCAAGGGGGGGGGGTGAAGTCTGGTGATTCCCTCTGGCTACGGATTTGGGTAGCGTAAATTCACAATATAGTACAAAATACTAGAAAAATACCAGAAAAATCCGTAGGTAAATGAAATTACAGTCACGTTACTATTAGACCGAGAGCTAATGACAATTTTTTGGTGTTATTTATTCAAGACCTTATTTTTACTTCCCACCTCTACTATGGTAGGGAAGTAATGGATTCAGTCCGAAAACAATATTTCGAGATTTTAACAGATTTTCACGTTTTGAGACCCTAGCAATCGTTTAAAATCATTTTCCGACTGATGTCTGTATGTGTGTGTGTGTGTGTGTATGTGTGTGTGTATGTGTGTGTGTGTGTATGTGTGTATGTGGTCAATTTTTCGCCTTCGATATCTTAAGAACGGAACAACATACGGGCATGCCGATTGTTCTATTGTGTTTATCAGCCTTTAACTTAGATCTGATTAGATTTTGAGTCAAATCGGTTCAGTGGATCCTGAGATATTCAAAAAAACGTCCTCAATGTCACGTATTAACATAGGTAAAAAAAGATATAAATGAATTCTAGATGTTATAATATGAAAAAAATGTAAATATTTTTTTCTCTAAAATGTATAGTTTTCGAGAAAAAAAATATTTTACTAAAAAAAATAAAAACTGTACGTAAATCAAGGTAACCATGATTTTTGCTATATTAAGTTAAGATCACCAAACAAAAAAGAGGGCCATGCTTTTTTCAAAGAATAAAAATTAAATTGTGTTTTAAAGACCACCAACAGCTAAGGTTATTTGGGCCTAGTCAAAGAATAAAAAAAAAAAAGAGTGTTTATTTTTTGCAAATATTTACTAGGTGGGAAGTATAGGACTGGTCATCAGTCGAATTTTTTTTGTGAATATGTTGAGGGAGGCATAATATTAAAGTGCCCTGAGTAAGGGATTTTGCTAGATAGCGGTATGGGAGGGATGCAGACTGCCCCCAACATGTAACAAAAAAATAATGGTCACAATTATTATTGCTTCAAGGCTGAAATTGTTTGTATAGCTTGTCGGTGACCCAATAATGCCATTATAATATTTGCAGATCGATTGGTGAGTATTAAAGGGGTAGCAGATCATTCTAAACCTGTCATGTACCCGACGAAATTTATATTATTAGTTCAAGGTTAAAATTTTAATATGTTGTTACAGCGACTGTTATATTTCAATTTGCAGAACAAACTGTCGGTATTAACCCCCTTGCAGAACAATATAAACACCTAGGCGAGCAAGTTTCCCTCTAAAAGGGGAGGTTAATACCGACATTTTATTCTGCAATTTAAAATATATGCTTATAACAGTGGCTGTAACAACATATTAAAATTTGAACCTTGTACTAATAATATACATTTCGTCGGGTACATGACACGTTTAGGGTGATCTGCCACCCCTTTAATACCGACCAATCGATCTGCAAATATTTTAATGGCATTATTGGGTCACCGACAAGCTATACAAACAATTTCATTCTTGAAGCAATAATAAGTGTGATCATTTTTTTTGTTACATGTTGAGGGCGGTCTGCATCCCTCCCATACCGCTATCTAGCAAAATCCCTTACTCAGGGAACTTTAATATGCCTCCCTCAACATCTTCACAAAAAGAAGGCTTTGATTAAATAACACCAAAAAATTGTCACTAGCTCTTGGTCTATATGGGACAGCAAAATGGAATTAAACTGTATAGTATTATGTTTGCTGTCACCTGTAAATCAGATAACAATTGAGCACAGCGCCGCCGAGTCTAGAAATACCCTTTCTTTATGGTTATGGATAATGTGTACAGACACACAAACCTTTCGATAACATATCTGTCAGTTATATCGGTTGTTATTATTATAGCTATAATGATATTTGATTTATTTATCAAGTAATATACCATCAAAATACTTTTTGTAGTTAAAAAACTATAACGAAAACATGAAATAAACTTCCAAAATAACAATTTCGGTGAATGACAAAAAATGTCGCCATTGCCGGTCCAAACGGTTCCATCTGAAGAAACCGACGATTCACAAACGGATTCATCCGCGTTCCAAGTTCTAAACCAAGACAATTTAAAACCGTTAGAATTATCTACTCCAACAATCAAACCTTTACCAACAAAAACCGATTCAACAAAGCAGTCCACCAAACCGAACGTGATTGTTTATCCAACGAGACGAATCGAGAACAATGAATATCAAAGACAACGCAATTTAGCTCGATCTAACAATTACATTTACAATCAAAACGCACAAAACAATTTACAAAACAATAGAAATTACAGTTCTTCTTACGGAAATTTAAATTCGTCGAGCGGAAGTACGAAAAAGAGTGGCGCGAAAACTACATCAGCCGATAATATAGCCGATCTAGATTTTACGAAATCGTTAGGCGCTCGATTACGTCAATTGCAACAAAATGCCAGTTCGTTGATGAATCGTTCACAAAACGGTTTGAACGGTTCGATTAATCGACTGAACTTGAACAATAGTCAAAACGATGTGCGAAAACCGTTTGTGACAGTCGTTAAAAAAGGCAGGTTTTTAAATCCGCCGCCGGAAATCGCGACAAAGCTAGGTTTGGAACCGGAAGAAGATGATACTGAGAAGATAGAGAAGTTTTCTTTGGCGAAACGGTTGTACGCTTATGCGAGTAAGCCCAAAGTTTTGAATCGTGGCGTAGGTATTAAAGGTAATAGCGGGGGAAGGAGACGGGGGGATCAGTTGGAGGAATCGGATGGTAGTGTAGTTAGCAACAAAGAACAAAAGAAGTTTGCCAGCAATAATGTTGGAAATAAACCCTTCGTCGCCGCTGCGGCGCTCGCATCGGGCGTCGCCGGGTTTCGGAGATTCAAAAGGGAGTCCAACGGAGAATGGAAAGCTCATGGGTGAGATATTTAAATAAATCATCCTTCGAATATTTAAATTAATTTTATATTCGTGCCTATAGAACTACAAATAAAACTTATGTCACATTTTTCTTTTTTTTTTAATACACCTTCAAAAATATGTTCATTTCTAAATATAAACTGTATTTCAGAAAGACGTTTAATTTTTTAGTGGATGTGTATGTCACCTAGAATTTGGCTGGATTGAAAGTTAATCACTTGCTTCAAGGCACCTTCCAACCGCATTCGAACAAAATTTATTCATCAATTTATTTATTTATAGTAATTATTAATTAATTCAACAATGAATTTTTAATCCACAAGGCATCCACTAGGTAGTGAATAGTATTTCTTAACATATCAGTCAGCATATTATGTAACATAATAGCTGACTGATATGTTAAGAAATACTATTCACTATCTAGTGGATGCCTTGTGGATTAAAAATTCATTGTTGAATTAATTAATAATTATTATATTGTTGTCCACAGTTACCTAACTCACATATTGTTATGTATTTATTTATGGTAGATTATAGACGCGCGACAACTCAGGTCATTAGCGTCTTCAACACAACAAATAACATATTTGTGTATTAAAATCCGCCAGCCAGCATACACAAACCGACTGGTACGAGCTCGGGTCCCTGGGAGCGCTAATTCCCAAAGAACATTGGTATGCAATTGCGATAACAACTACATCCCAACGTCCCCCCTGGGGGGATTCATTCATCAATGTACATTTAAAATTAGCATTTATTTACTTTTGTTTAAAATAACCTATATTTTAAATATAAGAATCAACAGTATCAGGGTCAGTTCCAGGGTGACGTCGTCTTATGAATGGCACCGAAATGTATATAACAAATCAAAATGATCAAATTCTCGCAAGAGAACAATACAGTAGGACACAATGAATGCAATCACCCCTAACTTCTATGAGGTATATCTCTTTTCCCTCATTTGAGTGTGGAGCGCCATAATGAAATATCGCATTTATAAAAGTCTTTAGGACCGACGCTGATCATAATTACATATCATGGTCAGCTCTTGGGTGGGCGCCTTCTTATGAAGGGCACCGAAATTATCAAAACGATCAAATTCTCGTAAGAAAAGAATACAGTATGATACGATGGATCCCCCAGGGAGAACATTGGAATGTAGTTGTTCTCGCAATTGCATTCCAATATTCTTTGGGAATTGGCGTTCCCAGGAGCCGGAGCTCGTACCAGTCGGTTTGTGTATGCCGGCTGGCAGATTTTAATACACAAACGGATTATTAATTGTTGTGTTGAAGACGCTAATGACCTGAGTTGTCGACGCGTCTATAATCTACAATAATAATAATAATGATACGATGGATACAATATTGCAATCACCCCTAACTTCTATGCGGTTATACAATTTCCGGTGTGGGGCGCCACAAAATATCGTATTTATATAAAAGTCTCTATGACCCACTCTGATCATAAATACATCTTTTTTTTGGTTGTTTGATTTTTATTCTTTGATATCAGTAATTCATTTAAAATACTCTTAATCGAATAGTTCGAGTGCTTCATTAAATATTCATATAAGGAAAAATCAAATGTTCTCAGACATTCCATTTATCAATCAATCTCATCAATAATTGATGACCAAATTGTCTAACAGAAATCGTCAATAAAAGAAACTATAAGTTGTTCACAGAACCGGGTTAAAAGTCACGGTCATAAAAATGGTGGGTTATTAGAAAAATAGGCAGTTGTAGACGAATTCTATTTGTCATTTCAGACATAAAATCAATAGAACTGTATCAGATAATAATTTCAGTGAAATTTGTGTCACTTCTATTTTATATCATTAGTTGTTGGTTACCACCATAATTTCACTAATTTATTATCTTCCAAGTCGATATACAATTTTCACCTAAATTCAAACTCAAATAAATTAATTTTGATTAGATAAACCTAATTTACTGCTATCAAAATTAACTACTTTTAGCTAAATCTCAAAGGGGCGCCTCTTATTCAAATAGTCATAATTTTTTTGTACGCACTCGTACTATTTTTTTGAATTAAAAAATTGATTTTTCCGTCATTTTTACGTAAAAAAAGTATACTTTGTAAAAGTGGCTAGGAGTAACCTTTTTCAAGATATTTGCACTTAAAGTAATCGATGCAATGTGGTTTTAAATGGCAAATTTTGAAAATGAACATAGGTGGCTTTGAAAACGCCGGCGCGGCGTTATCATAGTAATTTTGACAGTTTTATTTAAAAATTCAATGTTTCTTATTAAAATGCCGCGTCATAATGATAAAAATAAAAATTTAACTTTGACACCCTATATCTCTTTTAATATCAACTTTCGGAATAGACATGTTGGGGTCTATCGCAATATTTTTTTGTAAGGAATCAGCTGTTACTTTATGTCCCATTCTTTGTGGGACACCCTGTATACATATTTTTTAATTTTTGTTATATTCTTTCTTTGACAATAATCATTTAATTTTTGTTATATTCTTTTAGTCCAGTCACGAGAGCTTAAAAAGGTAGGTCCACCTTGCGTTTTGCGCAGCAAATGATTTTATTTTTTTGTGTCCTCAAGCATGTTTAGGAGATGTCAAATCCAAGTTTGCGACCTCTAAAACAGAGCGGTGTAGTTTTGGTGGGCTAAAAACCATGATTTTTTTGCACTTTTTTACGTTTTTTGCTTATAACATAAAAACGGCTTGTCCTATCGAAAAAATGGTTCTATTCAAAATTAAAGAGCACAAAATTTACTTCAAAACGCACTAGTCAAATATGTTTTTGTTCCGATTTTACCGACTCTACAGAAGTTAGAAAAACAAAAACAAAAAATAAACTCTTTTTTTGTTTGAAGGCGCTAATCTTAGGAACTACCAGTCTGTAAAAGAAGCAAAGTACTAATCAATGAGACCCTATACGAGTGTTTTAAAAATTCAATCCCAAAGAGTGAAAACGGGAGTGTAGGATTTATTGTAATAACAAAAAATCCTACATCCACGTTTTACTCCCTGTGGGATTGAATTAAAAAAAATAATCGAATAGCCTATAACCTTCCTTAATAAACGGGCTACCTAACAAAAAAAATTTTTTTTCAAATCGGACTGGTAGTTCCTGAGATTAGCGCGTTCAAACAAAAAAAAATAAACTCTTTTTTTGTTTGAACGCGCTAATCTCAGGAACTACAAGTCCGATTAAAAAAAAATTTTTTTTGTTAGATATCCCGTTTATTGAGGAAGGTTATAGGATATACGAGTATATTTTAAATTTAACCCCGAAGGGGGTAAAACGTGAGAGTAAGATTTTTTGTAATAACAAAAAATCTTACACCCCCGTTTTACCCCCTTTGGGATTGAATTTAAAAAAACTCGAATTGCCTAGAACCTTCCTTAATAAACGGGCTATCTAACAAAAAAAATTTTTTTTTAATCGGACTTGTAGTTCTTGAGATTAGCGCGTTCAAACAAAAAAAGAATTTATTTTTTTTTGTTTGAACGCGCTAATCTCAGGAACTACTAGTCCGATTTGAAAAATTTTTTTTTGTTAGATAGCCCGTTTATTAAGGAAGGTTATAGGCTATTCGAGTTTTTCAATAGTTAAAAGCTTGAAAAAATGCTTTTTTTTCATTTTGGTAAATTTTGGCAATTTTCTAAGTTCTGTAGAGCCGGTAAAAATGGGAACATAAACATATTTGACTAGTGCATTTTGAAGTAAATTTTGTGCCCTTTAATTTTGAATAGGACCATTTTTTCGATAGGACCAGCCGTTTCCATATTATAAGCAAGAAATCGAAAAAAGTGCAAAAAAATCGTGGTTTTTAGCCCACCAAAACTCCCCCGCCCTGTTTTAGAGGTCGCAAACTTGGATTTGACATCTCCTAAACATGCTTGAGGACACAAAAAAATAAAATCATTTGCTCCACCAAACGCAAGGTGGACTTCCTCTCGTGACTGGACTATTTCTTTGACAATAATTATAATTTCACACGGTTCCAAATTTAAAATTTAGTTTTTACTCGCGACTTATAACGATTTGATATAATATAATTTATACCGCTTTTGACAATCTTATCGACTGAGAGAACACATGAGCAAGGGGTTGTCAGTTAAAGGTCTACTGTACAGTCTTCTGACGGAGACCGATAATTGTGTTTAATGAGCATTTTTTTATTTACCTTCTGTCTGGACGATTCCAAAATGGTGGTCAGTAAAAATATGGGGTAACACAATATTTGTTGTTCTCTCTAACAAACAATTACAATCTACTCAAGTATACATATAGCTGTAATGCGGAACTTTGTCGTTCATTTTTATCAAATTTTCACGAAATTCTCTCGTTAACACAACGCATTACTGTATTACGTATTATAAAGTGCCAAGGTCGAATCTATAAAGCTGAAATAACTTAAATACACACGTGTAACGTTTATTGTTTGTTACATAGCTCGTGTTTTTAAAAAAATGTATATACATAGGAATGTTCAACTTAATTTGATTAGGGTCACGAACTCACCGCATCTGTGAAGCATAATTTCATTCGGTTGTCTAACATTTCATTCTGTCTGTTAAGGGTCAAATTCGTGAACCAATTGTATTGAAACTTGCCAAGAAAGTTTTTTCATATCATTGCATTTGTTTATCTGTTAATTTTTCGGTGAATCATCTTTCATTCGGGGAATTTATTATTTCATTCTGTTTGTCTGTTTGTTCCCCGATTACGGTCAAATCCGTGAGTTTTTAAACGGTTTTATTTAGCTTGAGCCCGTATATTTGTTTGTTTGTTACTATCTTTGTTTCAAATCTTACAACAGCTTTTTCAACTACTTCTACTTAACCGATTCTTTTGAAACTTTGCACGTGACAATACAATATTATGATAATTTCAACTTGGTAACGAGGGTCTGATGATGGAATCACGAGGTGGACAGTTGAAAGAATGAGGAGTTTGCATAATGATACAGGCCAGAAATCAAACTAAAAACTAGAAAATAAAAATAAGTCAACGATTGGAATATTGCCGAAGAATTATAATTATTTACGTGTTTCAAAAACTCATTCTTACGTGAAATACGTTGTTTCTAATAAGTTTGGACACCTCTAAGCATATAGAAAACATTAACGGAGATAGGAATCTATTCGCTATGAAAATGCACACAAAATTCATTGCATTTTACCACGGAACTTACTAATAATTATTCATTTAACATACGTGTTTTCATTGCTCGATCAACTACATGTAGTTAAAAACGGTTGCCGCTCTCCCGACCCTATTTTTAAAGCTAAAGAGTTCGGGTAAACGCAAAATGAAGGACCAAGAATCACACTACAGATTTTACAGACGAATTTTTTGAAAAAAAGTTTTGATTACTTACGTGTGAAAAATTACGTAATTTTTAAAATGTTATAAGTTTTTCCAGGAAAATATTTTTCAATATTTCGCCTGAAGGATCTGCAGTGTGATTCGACTTGAGAATGGCCGAGCGTGTAGCAATGCTGTTGTTTACTTGGCGTTGCTATGGTTTCTCTATTACAAGTTCCCGGGTTCTAGCCCGAGAGCTGGTAAAAGTGTCAATTGGATTTTCAATTTATTATTAAAAAAAATAATGAATTGAAAATATGAATTGGTGCTAGGCCCAAATAACCTTAGCTGTTGGTGGTCTTTAAAACACAATTTAACAATTTTTAGCAGTGTGATTCTTGGTTCTTCATTTGGCGTTTACCCGAACCCTTTAACTTTAAATTCAATTATTTATTATAAAAAAAAAATAATGAATTGAAAATATGAATTGGTGCTAGGCCCAAATAACCTTAGCTGTTGGTGGTCTTTAAAACACAATTTAACTTTAAAAGTAACGTCGGGAGAGCTATAACCGTTTTTAGGCGAGAGGAAAAGATTTTAAATGAAGAGTTCAGCGAGTAACTGGCGGTAAAAAAAGTCTAGCATATTTTTCTACACCAAAATATAGTTCTTGAAAAAATATGATGCACAAAATACTTAGCATTTTATTGATTGTTTTATGTAAATTAAATTGCAAACGGAAACTGCCACATTTGCGTCAAATTACAGATTTATATTTAAGTCGCATATCACAAAAAAGCAGCTAACGAAAACTACCTTACATAACCGCAGTCGGTAGGATTCGAACCTACGCTCCCAGAGGGAATCTGATTTCTAGTCAGACGCCTTAACCGCTCGGCCACGACTGCTTCGTGAAGAGGTTTACTCACAGTCACCTACCTGCTTAGTGAATGAACCCAAATTATAAAATGCATGGTACATAACTATAAAATTTGGCACTATTTATATAACTGCATTTATGAATACTATTAAAGCTATTAAATCCACTTTCTCTTTTAAATTTGTTGTTAACCAGTCGGGAGTTTAAGACTATACTCCGATGATCTTGTCAAGTGATGAAAATACGTTTGATATTATTTTTTTCCATTTATATAAATTTGAGTTTCTCCACATTGAGACACGTACAGGGCCGGCACGTGCGCCTGGTCGGACAGGCGGTCGCCTTACGGCGCCATATTTTTAGGGCGGCATATTTTTGCAGCAGCGAATTTTTCGTGCGGTATTCTACTTTTTAAAAATGATTATATTGTTCGAGTTTTCACCGATTCTTAGTTCTACCTTCTACTACTAGATAAAAGATGTCGCATGTCGCCCAGCCGCTCGACGCAAATACCATAAGTTGTAAAGGGGGTATTTACAAATTACAGGCAGGCAGGCCTGTATATTAGAATTACATTTGTTTTTTATTTGTTAAGTAAATAAAATATATCATCGGTTTATTAATTTTTTTATTATGTGGGGGGGGCGGCAAAAGTTGTATTCGCCTTAGGCGGCATATTTTGACGCGCTGGCCCTGGACACGTATTCGACGAATTTTCGATATTCGCAACCTAGAGGATGGAACATTTATTGAAGGGTACTCGTATCCAGGGGCGGATCTACATAGGGGCTAATAGGGCTTAAGCCCAGAGCCCCCAAGTATCAAGGGTCCACAATTAGTGTCAATGGCCCACAAGTGTCAAGGGCCCACAAACATTGAATAATCATCATACATTTTTAATATACTTTTTCATTAACAATGAGCACTTATCGTGTAGTAAAAAATGGAGCCCCATTGGACTTAAATAAGCTCTAGGCCCCGAAAAACCTAGATTCGCCCCTGCTCGTATCTCTGAAACTGTTTATAATATGCTTCTTAATAAATAAAGAAAAATATGCTCGACACTTTTTCGAAAAAACTGCCCGAACGAGTAAATGAGAAGGGGGCAAATTTTTCGAGTTGCTATCATTATACTATTCTATACGCATTCTAAACTCCACCCGGGCGAAATCAGGTATACAACAGCTAGTAAATAAATAAAAAAAATTATTTTTACGCGAATACGCAGTTTACCAACATTTTTAGCGTAAATATATAAAGTTATAGAAACACCCCCATACATTGATCTTTTTCACGAGGGTGCTACCAACTATATACGTCATATAGGTCATCGACCTGTTGGCAAATAGGGTGTCGAAGAAAGAAATCGCGTTACCGATGCCGCGTGCAGTCAGAAAACTTTACTTTCTGATTGTTCCACGATACTTTCTGATTTCCTGATAACAATACGAGACTTATATTAACAAACACATTTGACAAATTTCTGTTTTTTAAGGTTCTATTCTCAGGTTTTTGAAGTTATACTCCTTTAGCGAGGGTAGTGAATTGGAATGACCTCGACTCAAAAATTACCGACATAAAAATTACCGACATGAAAATTAACGAAACGCTGACAGAGGTAAAACGGCTCTAACGATTTGAATGAAATTTACCGAAAAGGGGTTTTGGGGGGCAAAAAATCGATCTAGCTAGGTCTCATCCCAGGAAAAATTCGTTTTCTTATAGATTTCATAACTTTAAAAATCAATATTTTGACGTTCAAAATAGTGTAATATTTATAAACAGGCTTTGGATACTTATGATATCCATGGATTCTATTAATAATAATAAATTTTTTATTAACTTTAAAAATGCTGAGAGGGTAAAAGCAAAAATGTAATTGTATGAAGTACAACTTCGACCGTGCGCATATGTGGGTGAGGCAAAAAATACACTTTTTATTGTCTTTTTTTAAGACCATCAAGAGCTAGGGTTGTTAACTTTCCATTGGAAGTTATTGTAATGGGTCCGAAAATCGAAATCAAAATGGATAACAAATTTTATGTTTCAAGGTCACTACACTATTTTTACACTATTTTTAGAAAGATGTCTGTGTGTGTGTGTGTGTGTGTGTGTACGTATGTACGTATGTGTCCATTTCTTTCTAAGACGAAATCTCGAGAATAAAAAATGATATCGACTACGTTAGGGTGCCAATCGACGCGTATTAACGTAAATATGATCTGAAAGAATTTTTTTCAAAATCGGTTCAGCCGTTCTTTTTTCTTAACCAAATAGACTCCAAAAAAGTAGATTTTACACAATATCTCACGAATAAAAAATTATATCAACATCGTAAGGGTGTCAATCGAGGCGTGTGATTTTGATCCGACATAAATTTTATAAAAATCGGTTCAGCCGTTTTTTTTTCCTTTTTAATTGTTAAAAATAAATAATAATTATGTTTTAATGATTAAAATGATTACTTTTCTGTGTAATATCTAATTTAATTATTATAATTGAATATATATCAAACTGGGAAGTTCGTCGTGTGAACCTCAAGGGTCGCACTTTAGTCCTAATAAACGACCCACCTCACGGCTTGTTTGGGCTTAGTACTATAAGTACCACTTTTAATTGTCACGCAACGTTTTTTTTTCTCTCCAGAAAATAATATAACTGAGTGATTTGCAAAAGATTCAGCTTTTGTTTTATTTCATTTGTTTCAGGGATATGCAATATGGCAACATCATGTTCGACAGACGAGTCGTCAGGGGAAATACCTACGCTCTGCACCCAATGCCAACGGTAAATATTCAACTGTTTTTTTTGTAACCATCACGTGTGTGCCCATAATGATTGGCTAATGGTTACACTGTTTTTTTTTTCTCAACGAGAATAAATATTTCGGCCGCACAATTTCAGTTTGGACAGTAGAAAATCAAAAGTATTTCAATCAAAAAATTATATCGCTATATCACGAGTAAAATTAGAGACTAATAATCTAAAAAGTACCTAACGTAGATTTGAGTATTTTCGTAAAACTTGTAATTCACGGTAAAGTTTCTAAAGTAAATTATTGGTAACACGTATTAATTTTTGAACACACTGTAGGTAGTATATTAATTATTGTCATTGCCAAAATGAAATTATAATATAAATTAATAGATTTTTTATACGGCTGAATTGCAATTGAAAATTTTGTTGGAAAGCAGCCAATTATATAATTGATTCCAAACATATCGGAAAAAATCATTTTGCCAACCATAGTCACAGTCAGGATTCTAACCTGAACCTTTTCACTTTCGCGGCGGAATGAGCTTACAATTACTCAACCGTGACATGGTTCCTAAGCATATAAGGAGAATGTTAGATTAGTAACCATGTCACGGTTGAGTAATTGTAAGCTTATTCCGCCGCGAAAGTGAAAAGGTTCAGGTTAGAATCCTGACTGTGACTATGGTTGGTAAAATGATTTTTTCCAATATGTTTGGAAACAATTATATAATTGGCTGCTTTCCAACAAAATTTTGAAATTATAATGATCGCTTTACTAATAGCAACCAAAATGGAATCCTAATTTTGGGAATGCCAAAACGTTGTCCGAGGTGAGTTCTCACCACCTTACGGCACTTGCAAATATCATCATCGTTTTTTGTTATTCATTTTTGTCTGTTAATTTCATTTATATACAAGGACGGTATTGGCTTTATTCTTAGAAAGACCTTAAGAAGAGCATTTTTTAGACACCTACATATCATCTTTTTAATCCTGGTGTTTGGACAACAAACTAATTTTATACACCTTGGTTCCTTGTATTTAATATTAAGATCTTTCCCTAACTAATGCCCAAATACACTACACACAAAATACCGATAATAAACAAAAAATATTAAAAAAACAAAAAACCCGACTGCGTAAAAATCGAACATAAAAGATGGAAACAAGATCAAATGATAACATGCAGTCGGAGGCATAGTAGTAAAAAATTGAACAGAAATACCTGATGTTACTACTATGCCTCCGACTGCATGTTATATTTGATCTTGTTTCCATCTTTTATGTTCGATTTTTACGCAGTCGGGTTTTTTGTTTTTTTAATAAATTTTTTGTTTCCTTCCTTTTAGTTGAATCTACTCATCAAGCCTTTTAATTTGATACTCCACACACAAGGTTTTACCGATTTTTTGCGTACTCATAAAATGGCGTCTACCGTCCGCCATATTGAATTTTCCGTGATATCATATACCCTATGTCACTCTGGGGATTCAGACGAATCTAATGACACCTCATTTTTCAAAATCCGTCAAGCCGTTTAGGCTACAGAGCGTGATAAAGAAATATACATACATACATATACTCGAAAAACAATACCCTCCTTCTGGCGTAGTCGGGTAATTACTGTAATAAAACATACCTCTTGAGGTTTGTATGCACCTGACAACTAAAAATCTTACTGTGCGTCGCTTGTGACACAAAAAATGACAAGGGGCACAGTAATTACGATTGTGCCGCAACGGAAGACGAATTACTTCTATAGTTTTATGACGTCACATAGGTCAAAAAACATTAATATGCTAATACAGCGGTTCCCAACCCATGGGCCGCGGTCCACTTGTGGGTCGCGGGCAGCGTGGTGCTGGGCCGTGAACACTGGTCGAGGTCTAAGCCAAGATCACGCCACGATAAATATTATCGGAGCTTCAAGGGTCGAGATGGGAACAATCGAGTACATAGATGTCTATTTGTGTTTGTGTGTTTATAGTTTTTACTTGTATATTTAGTTAGTGGGCCTCAATTTTTTTACAGAATTGGTGGTCCGCACAATCAAAAAGGTTAGGAACCGCTGTGCTAATACATGATACAGAATATAAACAAACTATGGCGTAACTATGATATTTAGTTCGCGTCACACATTTTTTGTAACGCATCATTTTACTCCCTATACACTGTAAGAAATGAGAAGGCCGATTACATAGATTATCGATGGTCCATTTGTAGCCAGCGATTAATCTGGTAATAGGCACACAAAGAGACATTGGCGTCGCAATCAGGTATAATCGCCACATCGCGTAGATTCCATAAAAACACCTTGCACATGCGTGGTTACTAATTTTACATTAATTTGTTTTGTATTCATCCATTTTCTATACATTTTATTTGGTAATTTTTACACACTTTATTGGAATATTACACAAATTATGTATTTTTAATTTATTTTATGTAAAAATCACAAATTTGTTTAACTTTACAGTAAAAGTCCAAATTTATATTAAGTTTTCTGTGTAAAAATAAATAATAATGTAAAATCATTTAGAAAATTGAGCGAATTCTACCTTAACTTTCAAAATATTTTTACATCAATTTTTTACAGTGTATTATACCGCCGGGAAAGACGTAGTTCTAAGTCAGAAGTTCACTATTTACACTCTTCCGACATTAATTTTGAATTTGGAAGGTTAACGCGTTTTGGAGTTCCTTAAAAATGTCAACAGATTATTTTAACCACTACAAAAAATTAAAAAATCGATCACAAGAAATCGTTTGACTTCTTGCATAATTCATCTAATAAATTTTTCCGAGATTATATGATTTTTAGAATAACATTGCATGTTCGACGTTAACAATGGTGGAGGTAAATTTTTTTGCAGTCGCTATGGGACATTTTTATTTAATCATAGAAACATAATAGAACTGTTTAATTTTGTAAAACTGTATTAAATTGCGATTTTGAAGTAGTTTTGCAGTCAACACAAATTATTACTTACTACTAAAAACAGATTCTAACTAAAAAAATCCTTGAGTTTTTCTTTTGTTTAAATTTCGCAGTTTATTACTAAAAAATATAGGTACTTTCGAAGAAGAAAAACCTTGGGTTTTTTTTCAATTTCCAGTTCTTTCCTAAATCAAATTTCGCTACAATTTACGTTTTTCCTCAAGAATGACCACTCAGTGGCGGACTAAGGGGGGACGGAGGGGGCGGCTCTCCCCGGGCCTCTGATCCTGCGGGGCCTCCAAATATCGAGAAGTCCTTCTTAATCAAATTCCAAACAAGGCCAAAATATATACAGTAAGTAAGAGGCAGTTTGGAGTTGGAGACCCCGTACGTATGCAAAATATAAACGTAGGTGGGTTACCTACCTATACCAGGGGTCGGAAACCTGCGGCTCGCGAGCCGCATGCGGCTCTTATGATGTCAAGATGCGGCTCTCCAGTTCCATGCGCAAATATTAATAATTATATTATTTTATTTTTAAAACTCATAAAAAATATTATACTGCAAAAAAAAACTTTAAACAGGATAAAAACACTCAACAGAGAACAGTGATAATAGGTGGAGTAGAGAGCATACGGACAGCTGACATTTTTTAAATGTGGCAACACTGTTCTGTTTGTTTAGTTATTGGTGCAATGTGTAGCACTGCATAGCTAGCTAAAATACTTTAATATGTTTTGTGCGAAACATTTGTATGTTTTTATATGAATAAATATTATTTCATATTTAAAGCTATTATTTTAAATCAAAAATCAAATTTATATACCTAATCCTAATCAAATACCATAATATTGAAATAAAAATGTTAGTGGCTCTTTAAAAACTGGAAAATTTTGTAAATTGTAACTTTTGGCTCTTCCGTCTCAAAAGGTTGCCGACCCCTGACCTATACCAACGTTTATTATAAATATTTGATTTTTTTGTCAGCCATTACATCTATATTAATCATTTTTTATGAAATTTACACTATAAATACATCAATTTCTAAGCAGACCGAGGGCCTCATTTAGTTCTGTCGCCAAGGGCCTACGACGGGCTTAGTCCGCCACTATGACCACCTTAGATTTTACGACATTTTTTCTGAACCCAGATATAAATTTTCCATCGCCGGCACTGAACAGTAGATGCACGTTTTACTACCTTGTTTTTACATTTTTGCTTACATATCGCATGTTTCGATTTGCTATTGTAAACACTACAAAAATCCAGCACATTAGAAAAGCATACTTCGAACAAACCAAACAGCACAAAAAAACGCACTTCTTTTATTATTTGAATAAATATTATCATTTCTAATATAGTTCGTAAAGTAGCTATTGTAATGATAATGTAATTATATTTGGGACCTTGAAAATTAAAGACTGTAAATCAAAAAGCAGTCGTGGCCGAGCGGTTAAGGCGTCTGACTCGAAATCAGATTCCCTCTGGGAGCGTAGGTTCGAATCCTACCGACTGCGATAAAAAAAATTTTACTTTTATTTTTAAAACCGACTTTATTATTTACAGTAACAAATCATTAATTTCAAACAATTGTCAAGAATTTTGTTTGAAAATATATATTACTTAATTTTTTCTACTCAAATTTTATGTCAGTTCAGACTTCAGAATATTAATTTTTTTATAGTTAAAATTTTTAATATTCCAATTTCTCGATTTTTTTTCGATTTGGAATTGATAATATTTTTTGTACCGTCATCATACATTTTAAAAAAGGAATTTGATCATAAAATGTTTTATAAAGACTTGACTTTCCAATTTTAAAACACAATAATTTCTTTAGGGTGACGGCGAATCTCAAGCGGCGAGACAAGCCGAAGCTCGCCGACGGGCGATCGCTAGACGCAAAGCTCAAGCTAAACAGTTTGCGCGTTTGGGATCTTTGGGTTCGCCGCCCCCAGTGGCTGGCAGAAAACATGAAGTCATCCAGACGGAGCGATATCTCGAGGAACTTTTCGATCATCCCGAATGTATGGATGTTGTGACACAAACTGATCTATTTTTGGATAGACCTGTGTCGCCTTTCTATTATCCAGCTAAAGTTGGACAAGATGCTGAAACACAAATTTATCCTGGAGACGTAAGTTGTTGAAAAATTAATTAATAGGTGATAGATGGGTAAATAGGAATCTCCTAAGCCTATCTTGAAAAAAAATTCATTTAGCATTCATGAACAGAGAGAAATATATAGCTTTTTGAAAAATTCATTGAGGAATATTTCATTCAAAAATCAATTCTATTATAAATCTGAAACAGTTAAAAAAACATTTTCTGATTCAGTGCATAAATACCACCAAAATAAAATCCTAACTGAATATTTCCCCTGGGAAAAAAGATGGCAGCTTCATACATTATTATCTTTTGCTCTTGTTTTTCGTTTACAAAAATATTGCAAAAGTATGCCTCACAATACTCGTAAAAAAACCAAGAAACTTCCATTAGCAACGACAAAAATTGTACACATTTAGGAAACTACCTGAAAAGTAGAAAAATAATTATTTAATTTTTCAAATAAAAAAATATCAGAAAGTACAAACGAATTTTTAAGTTACGCGTTAGTTTTATTTTATACTTTTAGTTCAGTGTTGACGTGTCAAAACTGATCGTATATCTCGTTAACCAGATAAATATCTATATACATGTCTCATAAAAAATTACGTGTTACTTGTTTAAAAGCTTGCGTCTTATATAATTAACTTTTTCACTTTTATAGTTGTTCGATTTCGATATGGAAGTTCAACCTATTCTTGAAGTGTTGGTCGGAAAAACGATAGAGCAAGCACTGATCGAAGTACTGGAAGAAGAAGAACTGGCGGCGTTGCGCGAACAACAACGACGATTCGAAGAAATTCGAAATGCCGAAGTTGCTGAGACGCAGCGACTTGAAGAACGCGAACGACGATACAGACAAGAAAAGGTTCGATTTTTCAAAATAAGTTTTACACATAGTTTTACTGGATCTGAACTTCTTAAGTAGTTAGTGGAATTATTTGCAATTTAAGTATAAAAAATTCGACTAATGACCAGTCCTATACTTCCCACCTAGTAAATATTTGCAAAAAATAAACACTCTTTTTTATTCTTTGAAAAAAAGCATGATCCTCTTTTTTATTTGGTGATCTACTGATGGCTAATAATATAGCAAAAATCATGATTACCTTGATTTACGTACAATTTTCTTTTTTTAGTAAAATACACACACACACACACACATACATACAGACATCAGTCAGAAAATGATCTTAAACGATTGCTAGGGTATCAAAACGTGAAGATCTGTTAAAATCTCGAAATATTTTTTTCGGACTAAATCCATTACTTCCCTACCACAGTAGAAGTGGGAAGTAAAAACAGATAATATATTTTAAATTATTTGATAACAGGATAGAAGAATGGCAGAACATCTGGAAGGCCAAAAAATTCAAAAAGAAACAGAAGAAAGAGTCGCCGCATCTGTTCTTATTCAAGGATACGTTGCCGATCTTTTACCAAACGTTCTCGAAGGACTCAAGGAAGACGGATTCCTTGTCGATAATATTAAACAAGGTAATTTTAAAAATATTACTTTTAACTCAATTATTTATTACAAACACTTGTATATACTTTTTTAGAAGTGGACGAAGGTTTCATGCCGTGGCTTATGAAAGAAGTGTCGACGGAAATGGAAAATATGGTTACAAGCAGGGACGTTCTTACCGGTTAGTAATTATAGATAAATTAATCGCTTTTATCCGTGTGCCATATTGAGGGACCTCTTAAACGTTTAGGCTTGAGAATGGCCGAAAGTGTAGCAATGCTGTTATTTACATGGCGTTGCTATGGTTCCTCTAATACAAGTCCCTTGTTTCCGGGTTCTAGCCCTAGAGCTGCAGTAAAAGTATCAATTGGATTTTCAATTTATTATTAAAAAAAAATAATGAATTGAAAATATGAATTGGTGCTAGGCCCAAATAACCTTAGCTGTTGATGGTTTTTAAAACACAATTTACAATTTTGTTAAACGTTTGTCCTACATTACTTAGGGATCAATGTTTGTTAATTGCTCTAGACTTGAATAGGTAATTATTTATTAATCAGCCAGTTATCTATAACTTCTTTTTGCTTGAACTTGTGTTCCGTGTTAAGGAACGTTAAGCGGTTGTCCTTTGCTTACGAAGCAACTCTAAACTTGAGTGTTTAATTATTTTAGAGTCAGCCTCCTTGCGAACTTTTTTTTTGTTTGGACGCGTGTCCGGTGTCTCATATTGAGGAATAGGTCAAATCTCTTTATCACTGCTTAGCTATTGGAAGCAACGCATGTAGATTTGAGAATGTAAACCTGAGGATTTTCTTATTTAGAGTCATCTAGCTGGGATAGCTAATCACTTAACGTACCTACTTGTTATCTGGCAAATTTTTTTGACATGGAATCAAATTCTGTCTTGCCAAAACAGGCAATATAATACTATAGTTGTAGTGTAGGTTATCCCATGGTTGTTTCCAATTTTGGTATGAAACATTAAAAAGAGATTAATAATTTTGAAAATTAATTTTAGATCTTGTGCGTGAAATTGTCGAAAACCGTAACGAAATTTATCGAGCGATGTACGCAACTCCCCCAGAATCATATGATGGCCGCGAAGGAGAGGAGGATGATACGGACGAAGAACATGGAGGAGATGAAGAAGGTAATGCAAGTGCTCAGCCACAATTGTGTAAGTTAAAGTTTTTCTTTATAAATTAACATAATTGTGCGCGCAGATGCGGTCAAATTTTGTATTTGTAAACGGTTTCGATAAACAAAATCCGTCGAAATTTTGATTTTTTCCCCATTACAAGTATTCTTCACTCCTACATTGTCGCTCTGAAGTAAAGACACTAAAACCTTGTTCAGATGAAGCGTTTTACGCGCGACTCGAGTCGCGCGTAATCAATCGCGCGACTGTGAGATACTAGAGGTTCATACATTCCGTCCACATGCAGTCGCGCGTTTTGCTGGGGCGTAAAACGTGTGCAAGTCGCCAGAATCTCGACTCGCGCGTCTCTAGATACTAGACACGCTATTGTTCCGTCCAGTATTCGCGCGACAGTTGCTGCAGGTAGTAGACGTATTAAGAACGACAAAGCGGAAAAAATTTTACGCTTAAAGAAAACTGAGCTCCAAATTATTTCCAGGCTCTTGTCAGGTCACTGCCCATTGAGGTATCGCCTTAATAAAATTGGTGTAACGGACAACGGATCATGCCGCTTCTGTTTAGAGGCTCCTAAAACATCGGAGCATTTGCTTTGCAAATGTGAAGCAGTCATGACTCAAAGATTCCGTCACCTTAACATTCCATTCCCAACGCCTGATCAAGTATGGGATACAGATTCCAGAGCGATTCTAGGATTCATCCAGAGCCTTAACCTCGCATTGGAATAAACAAGTCAGGGCCACACAATAGATCTATTAAGGTCGCGGTGTCGACGAGGCTTGCCTTACGCCCTCTTTCTAATCTAATCTAAGAATATTAAAAAATGGACCGTGATAACTTTGATACGGAACACTTTATCGACGAAGTGGAAAAGAGGATGGCGATATGGAACACGGAATTTCCAGATTATTTCAAGCGAAACTTAAAACGTATCGACGGTACGCAAACCTTATACAACCGCTCTTGTCTGACTCCATGTTTCCGACTGAATACCGTCGTAGAAAAGTCGCGCATGAAACGCGCCATCTGGGCGCAATATGAATTCAGACGCGCGACTTGAGTCGCGCGTAAAACGCGTAATCTGGACAAGCTCTTAGCAGTAATGCCAAATACACCAAAATAATAAAACTAAAAGTCCAACACTAGACTACCTTTTTTTAAAATTCCGCATCATTAAACAACTACGCAAATTTTAAAAACTTCAGAACAAAGATTTATTTTTGCCATACCCACTATAAAATAGCTGTTTTACATACATGAATGTATGTATGACAAGCCGGTGTGCGGGAACGTATATTACCCACACTATAGTGTAGGAAATCAAACCATTTCCTTAGTGACTTATGTTTGTTCGCCCAGATCCGCCTGTTATTATCTACTGACAGCTACTCTCGGCCTACTATAGAAGTGAAGTTGGCGACACATAACGAACTGTCAAAATGTTTTGAAAATACTGAACATTTTATAGTCGGTATGGCAAAAAATATCATAATATATATCTCGTGCGTAATGATATTATGTCTCCATTGTGACTGTTAAAACAAGCGATAGCCATAGTTTTAACTTTTAACCATATATGTAATACTCCTATATTGCTAGCCGGGGTCTGGAGTCGGACGAAAAGCCTACGGTGCAGACATATATATTATATATGTCTGTCTTTCTTGCAAGACGTCGAGGCTTATGCGCATGAACAATTTATAATATTAATTGATCTATGATAATAACAAGGTTAGCAGTAACAATAATATTTCCGAAATTGCTATGAAAACAATGCGAATCGAATGTTGCAACACTTGCGCACAACGAGATGGATTTCTAGACAAAGATAGAAACAGTCATTTGCTGTCTCACTTGCGGCCTGATACTTCCACTTACGGGCGCTAGCAACATAGGAGTGTTACATAATTATATGGTTTCACTACTAGTCAGTAATATACCTCATTACGCCACTAGATATACAATCTACTATTTTTACACTGAAACTGAAAAGAAAATCATTGATTTTTTATCGTGTGTACGTTTCATATTAATAAATTATTATCAATTTAATTTTGAAATAAAAAAAATAAATATCGTTAAATAACAGTACCAAAAATATTTAATGTTGACTTAATTTGACCACAACTACAGCCCAATTTACCTCGAACCTGTCAAGCGTAAGTTTGCATGAATAATTGTTCAAACACTTGCACCCACATTTAATTTTTCAATTTCACGTTCTGCATGATTATTTATAAAAAATTGCAAATTTCGCCGTAAAGTTTTAAACACAAAAATCACGCCGAGTTTCTATTAAATTTACAAATATTAACCCGATTATAAGTTTAGTTGAACCCGCCTGTTTTTTTACTAAGCACTAGTAGAATTCCATATTTTGAGTACCCAAAAAGCCGTAAAAAGGTAAGAATGCAAATAAAAAAACTCGCAGTTGAGAAATTAAAATAGCAAATTTATTTTTGTAATTATTGATTATTTTTTTTAGTGCCGTCATCAAATTCTGTAAACGTCGAGGGGTTGACCCTAGGAACGGTACCAGTAGCCAAAAGATAATCCGATATATTTCAACTAACAAGTTTCACTTTGGGTAAGTTTTTGTCTATAACACTATACTATACTTACAGTGCGAACCCCCGCCCCCCTCCAAGGGGGACATTGAAATGTGGTTGCTATCGCAAATTGCATTCCAATGTTCTTTAGGAATTAGCGCTCCCAGGAACCCGAGCTCGTACCAGTCGGTTTGTGTATGCCGGCTGGCGGATTCTTACACAAATGGATTATTTGTTGTGTTGAAGACGCTAATGACCTAAGTTGTCGACGCGTCTGTATCTACAATTAATTAATTACAGTGCGAACGCCACGCTGGGCGCTGACTGTGGAACGCTCCAAATAAAAACTTCCCCGATTATCTGCGACCAAGATCCTCCTTTGTTTCTTGATAGCGCATCTTTTCTGATAGCTGCCAATTTTTTCTACCCCCAAAAGAAAAAAATTGGTAACTATCAGAAAAGATGCTCGATCAAGAAACAAGGGAGGGTCTTGGTCGCAGATAATCGGTGAAGTTTTTATTTGAAGCGTTCCACAGCCAACGTTCGCGCTGTATAAAAAAAAAGTTCATGTGACTCTGTACGTTCACTTAGAACTAGAAAATGTTACAAAAATTTCATACAAATCGGTTCGGATTTGAATGAAATTATTGTAACATGGTAATATGTACTACAGAGAGACACTGCCGCTGGGAAGCTAGTTTGAAAATCATAAAATCGCAAAGTGACAAAATTAAAGGTCAGAATAATAGATTAAGGATTAAAGTGAATAGGAATAAAATTTTTAAAGAAACATAACCTGTTTTAAGTTATTATTAAACAATGCCAATACACAAGTCGATTTACCTCAGATTTGACAATAAACTGGGACATAGCACATTATAATAATAATATAAGCACCCCCGGTTGATGACGAATGACAAACGTTTGTAGCTGCTAGATCGAGGGTTCGGATGCAACACAGGGTTGTTTAGTCACGCGCAGTGCAGCTGCCGATGACCTTTAGTCACGGTTATGCCACGCGTACCTACTGAGTTGGTTCTATGAATGATACACATGTATCTTGAGGGACGTAAACGTGCTAGAAGGTCAGATGTAAATTTTTGAATCTTTTTTATGCTCGTGTATTCAGAATATCAAGCTCTATCCAAATCAGTAAAAAAAACTGTGAGTTGTCATTTAAAAAAAAGTCGATGACATCATAACTGAAAAACAAAACACCGTCACGAAAAGTTAATCACCTAGAAAGATGCCCCTTTTAAAAATAAAGTTGACGGCCCGAGGATTTTTTCTAAAAAGCGTCCGTTAAAGTTTTATTTCCATAGTTCCATACTTTACGAACTCACTGAGTATTAATTAATACGGCTATACTAATTCAAGTATTAAAATATTTTCTATACGATAAATAATAGTTTTATACGGTTGAAATGCAATTGAAGAATTTTTCGTTAGAAAGCAGCCAATTATATAATTGTTTCGAAACATATTGGAAAAAATCATTTTACCAACCAGTGGTCACAAGTTCAGGTTAGAATCCTGACTGTGACCACTGGTTGGTAAAATGATTTTTTCCAATATGTTTCGAAACAATTATATAATTGGCTGGTTTGTAACGAAAAATTTATCAATTTTCTATACGTAAATAATTTAGTTTCTAAGAATCGATCATGACAGTATAAATATCAGTGTGGACTGTGGAATATTAATAAAGATTTCTGGTCAACTAAAATGTAATCCTGCAGCTATAAAGCGTCGAATAGACCCCTATATCTGCTGGAAATCACCACCTGTGTATAGCATGGCTAATCAGATTCAAATTTAATCATTTCTATTGTACAGACCGCACAATAAATATTATTCTACCCGATTGTGTTACGTAATATATTATTAATAAACGTCCCAAATAATAAGTAGTATCACGTTACAATAAAATAGCGTCGGTGAAATTTTGGTTAAAATTTCTTTTATTTATTTCAGATTTGTAAGATTCTTCTGTATACCGGCAAATAAATATTTTCAAAAATAGTTGTATCCTTATTAAGAAATCTATATTTCTCAAACAGGCCATTAATTTTGAAAATGTTTGTGTTGCGATATTAATAATAAATACTTATTAGTAAAGAAAACTTTTTAGAGACAAGCTTTTATTTAAATGCACTAAAAAGGAAAAAATAATTTTAATAATTTAGGATTAGGTTCATAATTATAAAAGCGTGGGTCGTGAACTCTATGATAGTTTATTAGTCACGACCCACGCTTTTATAATTATGAACCTAAATTATTAAAAATTATTTTTTCCTTTTTGGTGCATTTAAATAAAAGCTTGTCTCTAAAAAGTTTTCTTAACTAATATTTATTTTGTTCATTTTAGTTTTTTAAAATTTTACTCTCCATTCAACCCGTAGGGGTTGAATGGCAAAAAATCCTTTCTTAGTGGATGCTTACGTCAGAAAAGGAACCAACTGTCCAAATTTCAAGTTTCTAGCTTCAGCGATTTGGCCTGGACGTTGATTAGTCAAAAAAAAACCTACATCCCCGTTTAAACCCTTTAGAAGTTGAATTTATTTCTAAAAACGATTTATTCATGTATTGTCATCGGTAATACATATGTGTATAAAATTTCAAATCGATCGGATACGTGGAAGTCGTTCAAAATTGACTTACAAGATTTGATCTAAACTGCAAACACACAAACTAACATACATTTGCAAGTTAAATAAAAGCTTGTAAAAACATTTCCTACAAATTATTAGATATAAATTTTAATCCTAATTTATACGCCTTTGTGGAGTTCATGTCAGGTTTTATGTCATAAACACCAAAACGACAATATTACTTCTAGAACCTTAGCCTACCATTAAGACTGCATAATGGTTAATTTCACGCGAGTCTCCTATTCTGTTGGAGACTTTATTGACCAGAAAATTTCGAAGAGTTCTTATAACCTAACAGAAAATTGTAATCGATTTACTTAAAAAATGATGTAAAATAATGTGAACATTAGATCAATAATTTTTAATCAGACGTAACAACGTTACGTATCGCACGCTGACCGCATCCCGTTAAACGTAAACAAAATTTAGATTTTGGATAAGATATCCGGGCGAATTTAGTGACAAGCGAATCTGAGTATCACCAAGTGGTGTTCAGCAGGGAGCAGATGACGAAGTTCTCACTCCACTCCAAGGGGGCGCAGGCTGCACCTGCATTAGAAGCTGCTTTGCCAATGCGCTTTATTTATCGTTGATTGTTATCGACAATTTAGCAGTGCTGACAACAATCATAGTTTTTCCTCGATTATGATGGAACATTATGCCAAAATTCAATTTTAAAAGGGCTTGAGAATAGCCGAGCGTGTAGCAAGGCTGTTGTTTACATGGCGTCGCTATGGTTCCTCTATTACAAGTTCCCAGTTCCCGGGTTCTAGCCCGAGAGCTGGTAAAAGTGTCAATTGGTTTTTCAATTTATTATTGAAAAATATTGAATTGAAAATATGAATTGGTGCTAGGCCCAAATAACCTTAGCTGTTGGTGGTCTTTAAAACACAATTTCAATTTTAAATACCACCTCATTTATAATTTTCGTTAATAGTAAAATGTATGTCTAGATACGTAATGGGGCATATTACGGCGAGTGATGACAGTATGTAAAAACGAGCGATAGCGAGTTTTTACAGTCACACGAGCCGTAATACAATTACGTACGAGACATATATGGTATTTTTTGCCATACCCACTACAAAATATCTACTTTTTACGTCATTTTCAAAAAATTCTGACAGTTCATTTGTGTCGCCATCTTTTCTTCCACAGTCTACCGCGAAGTTCGTGCAAGTAAGTAATGACAGGCGCACGCAAGCGTGCGCAGGCGTATTGAGCGAATTAACAGAAATTGCCATGGCAACCGTTATTTTCTGCGCTAGTGCAGAAAGTAAACCATTTTCCGCACAACTGCCTGTTAAATGGGTCATTAATGGCCGCTATACATGCATCGAAAGTAGCTATTTTGTAGTGGGTATGGCAAAAAAATTTATATTTTTATAAGTACCTACAGGTATTAATTGCTAATACGTTTTTTTGTTGCAGGTTTTACAAAAAAAATCTGCAAGTTTTTCATCACTGATAAAAACAAAATATACAAAAAAAAGCTGTTTGTTGATATTTTCGTATTTTTCAGTAACTTTACGTAGGGTAAAGCTGGAATAATTAGTTAAAATCTGTACAATCATTCCTTCAGTGTACGTATTTAAATTAATTTGTTATAAAATTATTTTTAAATACCGGATGTGGAATATAAAAAAATAAGGGTCATAAAGTTTACTCTACTTTAGCCTAATGCACAACTATCTATCATTGTAATTCAAAAATTATTTTTGTGAGAAAAATATATTCATAAAAGTTATTGAAAATTTTCGTAATCATAAATTATAAAAAACTCGGGTCGCAGTGCCAAACCCTGCCGACAATATAGTGTATTTGCTATTACAGGCCTTGTGGCTTTAATACGTGAACTTAAGTTTGTTTTTGGACAAAATAAAAAATTCAACCCCTTAATACATCCCTTAAAATAATATTTTTTTCTTAATTTCAATATTATTATCATTGCAACCTCTGTACCAAATTAAATACACCCTTCAGTAAGTAAATCACTATCCGCAAAACTAGTGTTTTCATAAAATTTGTAAGTCCGGTCCTATCGGGCCGATTTTATTAAAATTTTAGCAGCACATTTTGATATTTACTAAAAGGTTAAATTTCAATTTTGAAACAATTCTGAAATTTTTTTCGGTATTTTCGGGCGCAAAAACTTTTTTCAACCCCTAAAAACTACCCTTAAAATACTCCGATTGGGCCCATTTTAAATAGGTTCCGTGCGGTGATGGATTCCAACGTGTGTACCAAATTTCGTTCAAATCAATTAAGTCTTTCGAGAGTTATGCCGCGAACACATATATATATATATAAATAAATAAATATATAAATATATATATATATATATACATATATATATAAACATTTCCAAAAATGATGCCAAAGTGTTCAGGAGGCTATGAAACGTCGAGAAATTTTGGTCCGACCCCTAGGTCCCGCCATCCGACCGACGCCAATAGTGTATGTGCCATATGGCAAATACACTAAAAATACTTTAAAAAGTTGTAAATACAGTCAAAATAGAACTGATTCTGGAATAAAAAAAGGGTGTGGGTTTCGGGACCCCCGACAGACGTGAAACATCAAAGAAAACGTTATTGAACTCGGTGGTATTCTCTATGTAGTAGTATATATTTTTTCAAAAGCAGCAACTAACTGTTATGCTGACGTAATCCTATATACTGCACTATAGCACACGCGGTTGCGGCGTTTGAGCACGCCTGAGCCAGAAACGCAACTAAATACACAGCGAAGTATCTATATTACATACCTAAACGTGCATACATATACTTTTGCTTTACAGTAGGTTCGTATGTATACTCTCTCTCTCCCCGTGCCCGAGCGCGCGGAATCCGAGAGAGAGAGAGTGCCGCGGTGGTGAGGAGAACAGCAGCGAAGGAGCAAACCAAACATTTCGTTGCATATTTCCCCTCACGCGGCTGTTCACAGCCCGACATAAGATGTTTCACATCAAAAAAGGAATCATTGGTAGAGTTTAAAAATGATCCCCTTGTGTTATTTTTTATCGTTATTTTCATAAATTGGTTTATTTAAACACAGGCTTCGCATATAAATATTAGATAGGTAATTAATTTTTGAAAAGGATTTTCAACTTGGAGCCAATAAATTTCCAATTACTAGCAGGATGCAAGTTAATAATTTCAGATCAGTTCTTAACATGATTATATTTAATTTTATATTTTTTGGATACCTTATTTAAATAGCTCCAGCATTCTTTAGGCAATAAAAATGTTTTATGATTGCGACAAAGATCTGTTTTAAAAACGTGATTTTTTGTTGATTGTTTTTTATGATATATTTTAAAAGCATTTTCTATATTTGTGAAATTTTATATTGTTGACATAGTTATTTATTTAATTATAATTGTCGTAATTTATTTTATCTACAATAGAAATACCTAGTCAAATGTTTTATTGTTCAACTGACTTTTAATAAATTATTACTAAAACAGTTTTGTGATTTTTTTCACATAATGTCTTCCCTATAATCCAAATTCTATTTTGAAGTTATACTTCTTTTAGCGCGCTATGAAAAAATGATGAGAGTGAATTTTTACGATGCGCGCGCATCGCGTCACGAAAATTTAACAGGATGAAGTTGCAGCATTAATGATTTCCATAGTTACCATATAAATAAATATAAATAAATTCACTTCAGTCCTTTTAATATTTTATATTTCAATAAATTATTTGCATGCAAATTAAAACTGAGTTCAATTAATCACGCCAAAGAAGTATAACTTCTAACGCGCGTACAAAGTACCCGCATCCATTTTTTTTTTAATGTCACGTCAGCTTGAACGAGAATGATGAACGATCTAATCGCCCTGTTATAGAGACGAAAGATATAGGTAATTAACAAAATATTAGTAAAAAAAGCTTTTTGAAGACAAGCTTTTAATGAAATATACCTACTAAAAAGGGAAAAATAATATTTAATAATTTAGGTTCATAATAATTATTATAAAAGCGTGGGTTGTAAACTCTATGATAATTTATTGGTCGCAACCCCCGCTTTTAAAATAATTGTGAACCTGAACTATTAAATATTATTTTTTCCTTTTTAGTAGGTACATTTCAATAAAAGCTTGTCTCTGAAAAGTTTTCTTTACTAATATTTAATTTTGTTTATTTTAGTATTTCAAAATTTACCCCCTTTTAAACACCCTTTCAAAAAATTCCTTCTTAGTGGATGCTTACGTCAGAAAAGGAACCAACTGTCCAAATTTCAAGTTTCTAGTTTCAGCGATTTGACCTGGGCGTTGATTAGTCAAAAAAAACCTACATCCCCGTTTGAACCCCTTAGGAGTTGAATTTATTTCTAAAAACGATTTATTCATGTATTGTCATCGGGAATACATATGTGTACAAAATTTGAAATCGATCGGATACGTGGAAGTTGTTCAAAATTGACTTGGAAGATTTGACCCACACATACTAACTAACAGGTGAAGTTAAATAAAAATTTGTAAAAATAAAGGTAGGTACGCATTTTGACGAAATTGTTTTCCCTTGGTGTCCGGCTACATCACTGGAAATCTACAATAACTAGCACTTGTTTCAACAGTTCCACAGATGAAGCAAGTGTCGTGATTCTCATGGACCCTTTTTGGTTCAATAAGGCGCATGAGCCCTAATTTAAGAGCATCATTAATACCTATTGTATAAAAATACACATTTTTTTAATATAAAAAATTTGTTTTTTTCAATTTTAAAGCTTTCGGGGAAAAAAACACGCTGTTTTCAAATTCAATATACGCCCATATCTCTTGTAAATTAAAAGTTAAACGTGGTTAAATTTTCTGAAAAATTAAAATTAATCCTTGAATGCCCATGTTTTTAAACTAAGGGGTATATACAGAAGTTTATATTAGAAATCGTGTCCATCGTGATTATAATAAAATTAAGAAAAATCGCAGGATAGTGGACAAAATATTTGATTTATTAAATGTACAACGTTTCGTCTATAGATTTAGACTTTTTCAAGTACATACATAAAAATGCATAAAAATTATTTTTATGTATGTACTTGAAAAAGTCTAAATCTATAGACGAAACGTCGTACATTTAATTTAATAAATCAAATATTTTGTCCACTATCCTGCGATTTTTCTTAATTTTAGTATATACAGAAGATTCAGTGATCTTTTTCTACAAGCATAAAAGATTTTTCATTCTGTCAAAAATCAAATTAATTTTTAACAATGAACATAAGGTTTAAAAAAACTGTACAGAAGCCTATACATCAGAAGTCAATTTTCTTAAACGAGATATAAATATTTTCTTCTAATTTCTTCAACAAATTTTATAGTATAGTTCCAGAATATTTTTTTCTCGTTGAATTTATTTATGAGCAACTTTAAAAAACCAACCTTTCTTATTTCTTTTGGTTTAGAAGCTATATGATTTTTTAAAGTTGCTCACAAATGATATTTGTTTATATCCAACAAGGGCTTGAGAATGGTCAAGAGCGTAGCAATGCTGTTGTTTACATGGTATTGCTATGGTTCCTCTATTACAAGTCCCCAGTTCCCGAGTTCTAGCCCGAGAGCTGGAAAGAGTGTCTATTGAATTTTCAATTTATTATTCAAAAAAAAAAAATAATGAATTGAAAATATGAATTGGTGCTAGGCCCAAATAACCTTAGCTGTTGGTGGTCTTTAAAACACAATTTCTAAACTCCACTCGGGCGATTTTTTCTTGAAGATTCATGAGAAGCAGTCCTTGTTTGTACCACGTGTCGTAGATTGGATATGACCCACGGACCATCGAGTACAGAAGAGCTTTATATAATATACTTGTCGACTTTGAACGTATGCTATGCATGTTGTAGATATGAAACTTGCAGGGTGTGTTTTAGTTAAGGGTAGCCTTTAAACCCCTGTCACCCTGTGGCCTATATTATTACACATTATTACAGAGTGTACAAAAATAAATACCCAATTTTATCTGCTAATTTTATTATCCACTTCGAAAAATCTCACAGATCGTTTTCAAAAATACTTATAGCAAACGGTACGCTGAATTCGATGAACCTATACCTACCATAAATTTTGGAAACTTTGGTAGCTGCTAGAATTTTATAGCTGATGTAGGTGTAGGGCTTGAGAATAGCCGAGAGTGTAACAGTGCTGTTGTTTACATGGCGTTGCTATGGTTCCTCTATTACAAGTCCCCAGTTCCCGGTTTCTAGTCCGAGAGCTGGTAAAAGTGTCAATTGGATTTTCAATTTATTATTAAAAAAAAAATAATGAATTGAAAATATGAATTGGTGCTAGGCCCAAATAACCTTAGCTGTTGGTGGTCTTTAAAATACAATTTTTCTGATGTTGGTGTAACTTATAGTAAATTTCTATATTAGGTAAGTTTTTAATTTGGATTAAGATTTGTACTAAAAAATTAAATCAAAAAATATGCAGATGTAGCGATGCCTTTGTAAGACACATTTTTGGGACGTTCTGTATAATAATCAATCGATTATTCCACCCTATTGATTCTGGTTGGCTTTTAAATAAAGCTTAATACTATTTCTGAATTACACTGTGAAAATAAAATTCTATTTCATTAATTAAATAACTTTTCATTTAAATCAGCCAAGACAATACAATTGTAGATTTATCCTTTAAGGTTTAATAATTAAGTAATCAAAATTCAAAAATACTGTATTTCAAATTATTACTTATTAGAGGAAGACTGGTTTACATAATACATAAAAGAAAAAAAAATACCAGGTATACTTAGGTAATACAAATATCATTTTAAGCTTAGACTGAAATTTAAACAGATCCTACATAAAAATATGTTTCAAGTAAATTTTACGATAACAGTGTAGTTTGATTACCACATGAGAATTAAAACACGTGCTATTTTATACAATAATAATACAAACAGATCAAATCTCAGTACCATTTTACCGAGCTTGTATAAAAGCCTATAAACCTCAATAGTATTAAGCAAGTTTTACACTTACAAAATTTATGCTTGGTTTCTAATATTCTAAAGTCTAAGGCCCGTATATTCACCGAGCCTAGTTAGTTATTTATTCCCCTGGTCAGTGGCGGACTAAGGCCCGTATTCACCAAACACTGTTAAAGATAGAAGTTACTAATCTTAGAATAAATTTATTCTTTGGAATAAAATTAACTTTCTATTCACCAAGCAATTCATTCGATAGAATAGTAACTTCAGGTAAAAATTTACTATATACCTTACACCTTGGAGATTTTGTCAAATATTTTGATACTAAAGCACGTTTACCAAAGGTCCGACCGATGGTGCATCGATCGAAATTGTAAAATGTTGAATATTGACATATTTTACTGACAAAAGCCTTTACCTGAAAGATATCAAATTAATATTTACCTGAAAAGGTCGCCAGGCCATAAAGTAATTTGTGCATTTCGTGCACACCCTATTTTACTAGGCGAATAAATATTTATACCCTTGAAAATGGACAGAATAACTATTCTTACGATTTATACTTGCAGTAAACTTAACTACGTTTTGGTGATTTGAATTATCACTATTTATTCCGCGTAATAGTTATCAGGGGAATAAATCAACGGAATAAATAACTAACTAGGCTCGGTGAATACGGGCCTAAGCCCGTCGGAGGCTCGGGACGGCAGAACTAAATGAGCCCCCCACCGGTCTGCTTAGAAATTGATGTATTTGTAGTGTAAATTTCGTAAAAAATGAATAATATAGATGTAATGGCTGACAAAAAAAAATCAAATATTTATAATAAACGACCTACCTACGTTTATATTTTGTATACGTACGGGGCCTCCAACTCCAAACTGCCTCTTACTTACTAAACATATTTTGGCCTTGTTTGGTATTTGATTAAGAAGAACTTTCGAGATTTGGAGGCCCCCAGGATCTTATGATATTTAGACGCGAGAATCCATTTCCAGAATGAATGTTCGTCTATCTGTTTGTATCAGTTGGGACTCAAATTTAAAGTATAATTTAGGTACTTTTTACCCAGCTACGCCCGAGTTAAGATAGAGTTCCCGTCAAAACCGACATTAACGCGAGTCAGCGGGAAAAATCAACGTTTATAAAAGCGAAAAAAGTGTTTTATATAGTTTTTAAGTTTGGGTAAGTTAAGTTCAATCAAAATCAATCCAGCAGCTTGTGAGTGATGTTGACATACAAAAATTCTAGAAGCACTCGAAAAACTCGAAAGAAAATTAACTTACGTTTAGTTTAAATGTTGTATAAGTATTTTTTTTTTCATTAAACTCCCCTTGGTTTCAAGGAATGAATCCCATGTACCAGACATAAAATGATAAGGATTAAATCCCATGTACCAGACACAAAATGATAAAGATTAAACTATCAAGGAATAAAGGAACCCCGTAGCATTAGGAACTAAAGACAAACACAGAACGCAAACCTTGGAAAAAGAAAAAATGACGACTGCTATAGTTAGTGGAGAGCTCATATAATATGTATATTGTACAAGTATAAGGATCTACAATTAATATTATGGTCAATAAATATTCCAAAGCGTGTGTAACTAGCTTAACAAAAAAAAACCTTCCCCTAACGATGTACCATGAGTGCACCTTACAAGTTACAACCCTCTGATGACAGGGTGCGCAAATATAATACAGATGACTGAGAGATCAAACATTTACATACTTCAGGGTTGGAGTTTTCGTCCCGGTCACGTGCTGCATTGACGACATATCGATACCTCCCACCTGTCGACTATTAAGTCCCAAAGCGTGACTGATTGGATTATTATTAAATTAAATTATTATAACAATTGTGGTCATTGATCAATTGCTAACAAATTAATACCCTTATATTTCAATACTATATTATCAACGTCGTATATGGTATATTTAAGTGTTTTGAAAATTAATTTTCGAAATTATAATTACATATAAGTATGCATTTTTTTATTTACGAAGAAAAATCTTATTTTGCACCCGTGTTCCGTAAGGAAATATAGAAGTATAGCAATAGGGTCGAAACAAACGAAAGTCATGTCCGAAATAAGATCAGATTCTGATTGTCCTATACCCTCAAAGTGGTTTTCCGCATAGCGGCTGGGCCTGCGTGTATCTTTCTGTACAATTTTCTTTAAATGAATGAATGAATTGTGGATTATAGACGCTCGACAACAGAGTCATAAGCGTCTGAAAATTTCCTTTAGCTTACAATAACTTCTACAAAATGTACCGCTTTGGATGACTCTTTTTAATGTTTATTTCAGTAAGGACTTGCCTATTGTCTATTGATTTTGGTGCCAAACAGATCGGTGGTTTTGGGAATTTATAATATACAGGGTGTTTCAGGAGGAATTGTAGATATGAATACGCAATTTTGATGCATATACATAGTTTGTACCTGTAACAACATCGTCTAAGTGCGGTTTTTTAAGGTTTTCTGGCAAATTCCACTGAAATTTTCATATTAAAAATTATTTTGGAACATGGAAGCCGTGTATGGTTCTCCATACCGATATTTCAATATTTACTTTCGCCTCATAGACAATTTGCACCTAATTATCCTGAAATGCTTCAGTGCCATGAATAGCGCATATTATCTGCAGAATTTTTCAGAAATGTATCCTTGAGATTAACATATTAAAACTGCGCACGGAACAAAAATGGTGACAAAACATTAATATTTAACAGATTGTGAAAGTAAATTTATTAATTTTCTTCCCTGCATCTACTGCGATGAATAGACCAAAACCACTTCCTGATAATGTAAGAATATAGATGAAGGATCCAAAAATGAATTTAGTTGCAAACGTTTCGTAAATTATTATTTATAGCTTCATGTAAACATACCTACATTATTTCAGTAAATATCTCGATTCTATAATATCTTTGGAGTGATTACCTTCTTATTCAATCTTATATATAAAATTCTCGTGTCGCGGTGTACGTTATTATACTCCTCCGAAACGGCTGGACCGATTTTGATGAAATTTTGTGTGCTTATCGGGTAGGGTGGAGAATCGGACAACATCTATTTTTCATCCCCCTAAATGTTAAGGGTGGTCCACCCCAAATTTTTTTTTTTATTTTTTGGACAAAATTTTTTGTTTTAATTTTTTCATGATTCAGCATTGAAAAATACATACAACTCTAAATTTTCACCCTTATACGATCAACCCCTGATTTTTATTCGCGATTTTTATATTAAGCTTTAAAAAATACATATATGGCGAACGAGCGAAGCGAGTGAGTAGGCGAAAATATTCAAGCGAACGAGCGAAGCGAGTGAGTAGTGTATTTATAATATTCAAGCGAACGAGCGAAGCGAGTGAGTAATGTAATTATTCCTAGAAATTATTAACAACGTTTGCCGGATCAGCTATACTAAATATACGTGAGCGGAGTAATGGGTGACCGCTATTAAATCATAATTTCATACCACCCGAGCGAAGCCGGGACGGGTCCGCTAGTAAATGTATAAAAACCAACCAGTTTTTTGTTTATCAACATTATATAACTAATGTGCTTTCTTACAAAATATAAATAATTTATGAAACCAGTGTGGTGAATTATACTTAGTACAGAATTTGGATTTTTTATACCTTCAAAACTTAAGCCTTATTGTTCGCCTAACCCCACTGATAACGCCCTTGATATCAAAATATATTAATATTAAAATATACGCAAGGGAACCACAACACTTGCTGTACTAAAAACACTTGCTCTATCCGCCGTTTCGAATTTAAGGGGTGTGGAGTGAAAAAACCATAGCACACCACTAATTTAATATCATTTACCGATGCGTAAAGCCATCCCCCAACCCTCGGTAAAACAAGTGAAAACTAACCCACGTGGTGTCGGTAACACGTGGTGATTACTACACGCAGCATCCGAAAAACGGTATCATCGTGCCGTTTCGCTTGCACTTATCATTATTCCTGTTGGTTTTATCTCTGTTCCTGGTTATTTTGTGGGATCTATCTCAGTCTGCTATCAATATCCGATATTATTTCCATCTCTGTCATTGCTGAGTCAAACGTTTAATAGATTATAATAAACAATATTGTTATAATACATCGTTTTGTTACGTGTGGACCAAATTAACCCCCCCAAATAATGCACTTTTTGTGTCAATCTATCTGCAGACTATTTAAAGTCTAGGCACGCTGTGATTTAAAGGACAGTTATTTAAAGGACACTGGCAATGACAGGTCCAGTTTGAAAATCGGTTGAATATTATTATCTACTTATAGTAAATTCTTAATTTATTATTATAGTGAAGTTTTTAAGATTCGGCTACTGGCCAACGACACGTCACGCCATAATTTATAAAAAAAAGTGTTTAATTCATTTGCATCACTATTTATCAGAGTTCCTTGGGCCTGGTACCTATTAATATTTCTAATTTACTATCATGTTTCCAATAATTCCACATCATTTTTCGACAAATAAGACAAACTTCTTGACTAGCAGCGAAAACTCATCTGCTAGACAAAATTTAGTAAATATTAAAATAAAAAGTGATAAAAATGAAATGGTGATTGCGGGATGTAATATACCGGCTGATACAGTTTCTGAAATAATTTTCAGCAAAGATATTGTTTGTTGCGATTCTGAAAAAAATCGAAAGCAGGTAAAGTGCTTAAATATTTTTATTTATTTTAAAGTTCACAACTACCAGACTTATGTGGGTCTAGTACATCCAATTTATCTATTAATAAAACTGAAAATCCAGTATATATATCAATGCTATAAAGTGGAAAGGTTTAAGTTAGAATCCTGACTGTGACTAATGGTTGATAAAATGATTTTTCCAATATGTTTGGAATCAATTATATAATTCGCTGCTTTCCAACAAAAATTTTCAATTGCAATTCAGCCGTATAAATCTATTTATTTATCTGAAAAATTATGTTTATAAGTTATTGCCCTTTATTACCCGATCATAAATTCTGGAAAATATTCTCTTTTTAAATAGACTAAAGTGACAACCTCTATATAATTCAAACCTCTTTGATATGGGTGTACAGAACTATATAGACGCATGGCAAACGTTTACTGAGCTTTCACAATTATTCACCAGATTAGTTTTTTGATTTTCTGAAAACAGTTAATTCATTATTTTTTAGAATAGTTATACTTGTACAATTTAAAAAAACCGTCAAAAAATTTGAGTATGAAATTAAAAATTAAAAAAAAATATTTTTTGTTATCTTTTCAAGACGTTCAAGTCAATATAGTACGTGCAACGCATAATTTATTTCTAATTTATTTTTTAGATCGTGGTGCTATTAAATGAGAAACATCAATTAGTTCCTGAATTTAGCTCAATCCAATCTTCAGAATTATTGCATCGACTCCAATTATCAAACGACTGCCATAGTTATAACGTCCATCTTTGTTTGACAACAAATGAAAATCATCACAATTTAATTTTGAAAACAGTCAAACCAATCAAAGCTGGTCAACAGTTGTTACTGTGGTTTTCAGAAGAGGTTTTGGCTACTTTACAAATGGCTTTTTTGACACCGACGAACATTCAAGGTATGCTATTTAATTAATAAATTTTTGTACATCGATAGTATATTGTGCGACTAGTGAGAAAAAGAGGAGATTCCTCGAGTGTGGATTTTAAAACACACGAGTGGAATCTCCTCTTTCGACCAATAGTCGCAAACAATATTTTGTTCAACTACCGCAAGAAATATGTCATTTCGTGGCTCTGCTGAGCGTGGGCGAAATAATGGGTGACCTGATTGATTGCGTAAAAGTTCCCCGTAATGAGCGTGGGCGAAATGCTATTTTACCCACTCTGCACGTCAACAATCAGGGAACTCATTATTTCGCCCACGCTCAGCAGGGCCACGAAATGATTTATTTCTTGCGGGTGTTGAACAAAAATGTTTTTTTACGTATCGCACTAACTTTTCAAGGGCACACAGTTTTAACCTATGGGTGCGCAGCTTGAGTGCCTTTAAACAAAAAGTATTTGGTGCTCAAACTTGAGGACTAAACAACGTCGACATATTAAGTAGATTTAACCTGAATGACCTTTCTATGAAGGTACAAGAATGTTCAGGGATATAAGTTACGATTGAAGATTGAAATCGGTTGACATTTTCCTGCTCTCTACAATCCATCCAAGGGGCAAAAAATAGCTTACATTATGCTTGTTGACCTGGAAAACTTACTTCTAAAGTATTTGTATCCCTATATTATTAAACGAGCAAATCTTGTATACATATATGTACCTATGTACCTATATAAATATTTTCTCGAAAACGGCCCTAACGATTTGGATGAAATTTACTGAAAAGGGGTTTTGGGGGGCAAAAAATTGATCTAGCTAGGTCTCATCCCTGGAAAAATTCGTTTTCTTATCGATTTCATCATTTTAAAAAACAGTTTTTTAACGTTATAAAACAGTGTCGTATGGTGAGTAGGCTTTGGAAAAAACAAACTATTTTCATTATTTATGTCAAATTACTCTGACAGTCAATCTTTAACTTATTAAAATAATCAGTAATTATTTGAAAATATGTAGGTAGGTACATACGTTATGTAGTATGACGTATACTGACGTATAATAATATTATCTACTTATAGGTATGTAATTTTTTTCTTAAAAACGACTAACGATTTTGTTGAAATGGGAACTTTAAGTACTATTTTTTTTGAACTCATCCGAGCAAAGCTCGGTCATCCAAATTAATCTTGAAACGAGTAAACCAAAGTCCAAGTTCTTCGAAATTTGATTAAAAAAAAGAAACATTTACCTTAAAGAAACACACGCCGTTACTTACTTTTTTATTAAAATCAGCCGAACTACTCAACCGATTTTGATGAAATTTCTATGGGACCAATCTGAAAATATATCCTTTCAAATAAAAAAAATTCAAAATCGGTTCATAAGCGACGAAGTTATCCGCGAACATACATAAAACATAAAAAATATATACGGTCGAATTGACAAACCTCCTTTTTTGAAGTCGGTTAAAAATGCTAGAGTGTAGCGACAATTTAATAGTTAATGTTATTGTTTCGTTTATAACTTTAAAAATCGTTTGTGATGCTACACGTGTAAACATAGTGAGTGCTTATTGGTTCTGGCATAATTTAGCCGATCGATTTCAAGCAGTCGTGGCCGAGTGGTTAAGGCGTCTGACTCGAAATCAGATTCCCTTTGGGAGCGTAGGTTCGAATCCTACCGACTGCGTTCACTTTTATTTTGCAAAATTATTTTTTTATATTGCGTCGATCTACTTTTGAAAATTTTGATTGCGTTATATTTTTATTTGCTTAAACATTATAAATTATTTTATTTCGTATCTAAGAGATCACCTTCGTAATAGTATTTGGACTAACATACTATTTAAAAATAGTGTAGTGACCTTAAAACATAAAAATTTGTTATACATTTTGATTTCGATTTTCGGACCCATTACAATAACTTCCAATGGGAAGTTAATAAAATAAATAAATAAATAAATTTCCTATTTTTGTTTCAGGACAAAAACAATACGTCTGTCACAAGTGTCACGCTCAATTTGAGTACCCTAATCCTTTAAAACTTCACTTAACTCTAAACTGTGATCATTTTCCGAAATTTCATTTATGGAGCAGATTAAAAACAAGTCTCCAAATGAACGACACGCATGAATTGAATACCTGCGTACCGCTCAATTTGAGCTCAAATTTCAAATTCGAATTGAAACCATCACTTAATGGTACTCAAACAAAAAACGATAATATTTTACCAGCGACATCCACAAAAGAAGAAACAAAACACGTAGCTGACAGAGAAAGTTCCACTTCTCCCGAAAATATCTCTCTAAAACGAAGAGGAAGTTGTGACAGTCAGCCATTTGCATCATCGACACCGCCATTTTCTGTTTTAAGCACAGTTCGTCCTTCAAGTGAACCTACAGGGCACGTAACGCATTCGTCAGCGTTTCGTCCTTATCCTTCAAAACTATTAAATAATTTTAATTTTTCTTCGAATAACAACAGCATTGGAATCACGACGCGGTCGATTTTAAATTTACCCCATTTGCAACCAAATTTAATAAATACATTGACGAATCCAGATATCAATTATACGCATGCGGCTCAAATGGAAACGCTTGTGAGCAGTTTAGGAAAATCAAAACAAGGTCATCTTTGCATTTATTGTGGAAAAGTGTATTCGCGAAAATATGGATTGAAAATTCATATAAGAACGCATACAGGATTCAAACCTTTGAAGTGTAAATATTGTCTAAGACCTTTTGGAGACCCAAGTAATTTGAATAAACACGTACGGCTGCACGCTGAAGGGGAAACACCTTACAAGTGAGTAAAAAAAAAATTTTTGTTTCTAGCGGTTCTTAAACTAACCCGTGGACAGGGCCGGCGCGTCAAAATATGCCGCCTAAGGCGAATAAAACTTTTGCCGCCCCCCCCCCATATATTAAAAAAATTAATAAACCGATGATATATTTTATTTACTTAACAAATAAAAGCGGCTGGGCGACATGCGACATCTTTTATCTAGTAGTAGAAGGTAGAACTAAGAATCGGTGAAAACTCGAACAATATAATCATTTTTAAAAAGTAGAATACCGCACGAAAAATTCGCTGCTACAAAAATATGCCGCCCTAAAAATATAGCGCCGTAAGGCGATCGCCTGTTCGACCAGGCGCACGTGCCGGCCCTGCCCGTGGACCTCCAGGAGCAGGGCCGCCGTAAGCGGGCATGCAAAGCGTGCACCGCACACGGGCGGCACGCCCAGGGGGCGGCAAATCGAGCGACTCATATCTAATTCAAGTCATTGTACCCCTGGCCGGTCGACTCCTACGCAGAGGGCGCGCATAGGATACCAACTTGGGGCGCCTAGCGCGCTCCAAGGACTCCTTGGAGCACGCGAGGCGTGCCCGTTGAGGGGATAAGAAAATATGTCATAGCATAGAAAAAAATCCGACCGAATGACGTTAAAATCTCCATCTATTGGCATCCGTTAAAACTAAGAATCTTAGTTTTAAAATAAATGTTTTATCTTCGTTAAGTTGTTTTTTTCCCCACCATAATGAGAAAACATTAATTATCCTTTTTTTGACAAAACTCAGAACATGAGAAAACATTAATTATCCTTTTTTTGACAAAACTCAGAGTAAGTAGTCGTAGGGCGGCATAATCGGTATTGCACGCGGGCGACGAAACAGCTAGCGGCGGGCCTGTCCAGGAGTCTGTGACGCCTGCGTCAATGAACACCAAGAACCTCAATTTTCGATCGTCTATAATCTATAATTTTGTCTCTACGTTTTTCTAAAATTTTATATACCAACCAAAACAGATCAAAAAGAATGATTTGAAGGGAATGTGGAAAAAACAAGTTATGTCCTTGTGACAAATTGCTGAGTAAATTGAATTTAAAGCTATTTACATTCCTTGTTATTTTGCCATCCAATAATTTTAAGTTTTAAAATACACGGTGACCTACCTATTTCTTTTACCCCACAATTTACCCAGTGCTGAATATTGTTACGGTCTATCAGATGGCACTAACAACTCAAAAATCAAAAAAAATATGGCATACCCTGTTCTTTCCCCATTCCCTTCATTTATTATTTTGACGTCTTAGAAATAATTTTTGTATTTAAAAAGGGGATCCTCGAAAGACCAAAGTTTAAGAACTGCCACCCTAGAATATTATTTAAACATAATAATAATAATTTTAAAGGTAAAAAAATATTTTTTAGGTGTGAATTGTGCGGAAAAATATTGGTTCGAAGACGTGATCTAGAAAGACATTTAAAATCGCGTCATAGCTTAGATCTTCATCATAGATCACAAGGAGACGAAACAACTGAAGATCAATGACAAATAAAAATATTTTTAGGTAGGGTTGTTATAATATTGTAAAGACAAAACAAAATTATTTATTTATTTTTATACAATTTTTATACTATAAAAATGTAAAAATATATTTATTTTTCATAATCATTATACATTTAAAAAATGTATGCAATTCACTAATTTATTCCAAATATTGGTTACGAAGTTCAGAAAATAGTGCGGTGGTAACTCATGTACAATTTTTTTTTCACAGACAATTTTTATACATACTTTCATTACAGTACAATTTTAAAAAGAACTTTGCTGAAAACATTAACAAAAAAGTAACTTGTCATTTAAAATTAAACACTAACTCATAAATTATCCAATTGTAAATTACAAACTATTCTTCATGGAACTTTTCATCGGACAGTTTGTAAAAAAAATTCTGTAATTTGGAGACAATTAATATTTTCAGAAAAATTCTTTTTTATATAATAAAAAAGATGACAGAATGATTAGAATAATTATACTGGCAAATATATTGAAAATCAAATCAGATTCTTCGCGATTATGTTTAGAAAGAATTAATGTACATTTGAACCATTTTATTTCGTTTCTAAAATTTCTAAAAAAATTCTTAAAATTAATATTTTGTATCATAATTTCAGGACATTATTCTTGACGTGATTTTAAAGTAAAACTGTCGTATGAGCACAGGTTTGACCCTCATTTATTATAGAACTTCGATATTTTTATCGGAAAATCTCTTCAAAAATAAATTCCGAAATTAAAGAAAGCAGTAAATGCTGTATAAACAACAATCAGAATATACAGGCTTCCATCTCTTTCAAAGTTGTTTTTTTTATTATTAAAGCTGCGATTTCGGTTAGATGTCCCAAAAAGAATGGGACATAAAGTAACAGCTGATTCCTTACAAAAAAATATTGCGATAGACCCCAACTTGTGTATTCCGAAAGTTGATATTAAAAGAGACACAGGGTGTCAAAGTTTAATTTTTATTTTTATCATTATGACACGGCATTTTAATAAGAAACATTGAATTTTTAAATAAAACTGTCAAAATTACCATGATAACGCCGCGCCGGCGTTTTCAAAGCCACCCATTTTCAAAATTTGCCATTTAAAACCACATTGCATCGATTACTTTAAGTGCAAATATCTTGAAAAAGGTTACTCCTAGCCACTTTTACAGAGTATACCTTTTTTACGTAAAATGACGGAAAAATCAATTTTTTAATTCAAAAAAAATAGTACGAGTGCGTACAAAAAAGTTATGACTATTTGAATGTATGAAAAGGTGTGTAAGTGGCGCCCCCTACAAGTAAGAGCCATACCAAGGTGAGATTTGAATTTCTCATGTCAAAAAATCCCCATATACCAAATTTCGTTAAAATGCCTAAATTATTTTAAAAGTTATTTAAGAAAATCAAAAATAAAAATTAAACTTTGACACCCTGTATCTCTTTTAATATCACCTTTCGGAATAGACAAGTTGGGGTCTATAACAATATTTTTTTGTAAGGAATCAGCTGTTACTTTATGTCCCATTCGTTTTGGGACACCCTGTATAAGCAACGTTTCGTGTCTTATTACATTAATTACGACGGGGAACTTTCTAACACAATTGAACGTCGGGGTTCCCAGATAGCGATTTTCTTAAACAGAATATCCGGTATATTTTATACTGAATCGAAAAGAAAATCATATTTTGACACACAACTGTAACTCTAGAAGAAGAAAATAAAAAAGTTGCAGGCGTTTTAACGGTCCTTACAAAATATTCCATTTGAAATAAATATTTTCTGAACATAACAGCGACAAATCATAATTCCAAGGAAGAAACATAAAAAAATATGCTATAATTAATAGTAAAGTGAATAATAAATTCGATTATTTTTAATTTGAATAGTTTTTTTTTTATATTAATTATGTTCTTAATCTATTCTTCGACTGTTCTCTAAGTTCGTTGAGAATTTCCGACTCTTTCGAATTTTGGAAGAGTTGTTGATGCGGTTCTGGCTGTGACGATTGAACAATTCCTGCAGGAATTACAGGAAGCGGTGGGTTACGATTTTCTGTAAATATTTCAACATAAATATTCGTCAAAACGAGTTCTTGATTAACACAAAAAATAATTAAATTCCAGTATAAATAATTTCGATTGTCAAATTCTTGAATCTTCTTTAAAAATTAATTTGTAGCGTGTTTTTTTCGTTTTTTTCTGACGGCACACCTCTCACAAACGATAAGAGGTAGCTAGTTGAAATTTTTTTTTTTGAAGATGTATAATAAAACCTATAGTTAAGTTATAACTCACCCAGTTCATCATCAGTACCAACTGTGGGCTGATAAAGTAGAGTATCTGGCGTAGCAATTCTATCCGGAAAATTCAAAACGGTGATAGTATTTTTATTGCTGTTAATCGGATCAGATTCAACGACGACTGTGTCGGCCTGATCTTTGCTTGGAGGCACAGCAGGCGGTAAATACTGAGTTCCGACGTTAACAGGCCTGTTCAGAAGAAAATCAGATTCAAAGCTGACTAGATCAACATTGATCGGTCGAGTTGGAACAGCGTAGACAACGTTAACACTCAATGGCGACGACGTCGAAACAAACGAATTCGGTGCAACTGGAACGATAACTGCGCCAACTTCGATCGGTATTCGAACGTTTTCGTGAACTACCGAAAACCCTGATGGAAACAGAACGTCGGATTTGAGGTTATAGACGACTAGCGGTTGTTCCAAAACGACTCGAACAGCCGGCGTGCATTGAACGACATTTTTGTTTTGTGTTTTGATTGTCATGATCGGTTTTTGTTTGGATATATCGACGATTTCACCTTTGGAGATCATGTGGATGTTACTTTGGGGTATGACGAACATCGGGACCACGGATAAATGGTTTTCAATCGTGTAAGGTGTTTCGGCTAGGACGTTGAATGTGGGGAGGATGTTGGGACGAGAGTATAGTGGGGTGTAGGATTGGATTCCGTTAGCGTAAATTGGTGTTTGGTGGTACGAGGGAGCGGAGGTGGCGCCATAACGGAAATATCGGTAATAAGGATTGTACAGTAACGCGTGAGATGCAATTTCTGTGATGAGAAAAGATAATAAACTGGATAACACCTGCAATTCAATAAAAAAATCGTTAGAATATTTTGATCATTTTTTTTTAAATTTCTTTGGGAAGAGCAAAAACTTTCAATGGCAATGTTATCAAGACTAGATCATTGTAGATTATATAGACGCTCAACAACTAAGGTAATTAGCGTCTAAGTTACTCTAAGCAATGGTATCAATATCGTCTATTTCATAGCCATTACACATAAAAATATCAACTTAGAAACTACAACATAAAACTACTGTTACAAACAGAAACCGAGAAAGGGAGACCTCGTTGGACACAATCGATCAAAGAAGCAATACTGATTTTAAAATTTGGTTAGCAAATAAATGTAATTTTAAATATCAGAATTATTGCTTTGATGAATCCTTTGCCACGGGCTCAATTTCTCAATTTCTGTTTATAATCGAAATTTACTCTAATAGACCGAGAGCTAGTGACAATTTTTTGGTGTTATTTATTCAAGGCCTTATTTTTGTGAAGATGTTGAGGGAGACATATTAAAGTGCCCTGAGTAAAGGATTTCGCTATATAGCGGTATGGGAAGGATGCAGACCGCCCCCAACATGTAACAAAAAAATGATCACAATTATTATTGCTTCAAGGCTGACATTGTTTGTATAGCTTGTCGGTGACCCAATAATACCATTATAATATTTGCAGATTGATTGGTCAGTATTAAAGAGGTAGCAGATCACCCTAAACGCGTCATGTACCCGTCGAAATTTATATTACTAGTTCAAGGTTCAAATTTTAATATGTTGTTATGGTGACATTTTTAAGCATATATTTCAATTTGCAGAACAAAATGTCGGTATTAACCCCCTTGCAGAACGATATAAACACCTAGGCGAGCAAGTTTCCCTCTAAGAGAGGGGGTTAATACCGACATTTTGTTCTGCAAGTTGAAATATATGCTTAAACAGTCGCCGTAACAACATATTAAAATTTGAACCTTGAACTAATAATATAAAATTCGTCGGGTACATGACACGTTTAGGGTGATCTGCCACCCCTTTAATACTGACCAATACTGACCAGTGGAAGAGCAGCATAGCTGAACTCCGCCCTAATAAAGGCAATTATTATTATTATTATTATTATCTGCAAATATTACAATGGCATTATTGGGTCACCGACAAGCTATACAAATTCAGCCTTGAAGCAATAATAATTGTGACAATTTTTTTTGTTACATGTTGGGGGCGGTCTGCATCCCTCCCATACCGCTATCTAGCAAAAGCCTTTACTCAGGGCACTTTAATATGCCACCCTCAACATCTTCACAAAAATAAGGCCTTGAATAAATAACACCAAACAAATGTCAATAGCTCTTCGTCTATAAAGTAAACTAGCAAAAAACTGTAAGGTACTTTTCCCAAAAACTTCCTTCTGTCGCATATTTTTTTAATATGAAGATATACTTGTCCATTATTAGGGATTGAGAGATGGTTATTGGGAAATTGAACACTGGCACTGTCCAATTTCTTAATAAACTTCTCTCAATATTTTTATAAATATTATTATCACCGATCTTCAAATTATTTGTTCAAATATTTTTTAACGTGTGGCAACACTAAATAGTTCTGAACATAACGAACTCTTTATTCAGCAAGAAGTTGTTTATTCATAACGATCCGATAAAGTTTATGGATAGTTTTAACTGTGTTAAGATCCTGAGTCGTTAAAAATAATTTATTGGTTAATAACTGTCGAGCATCGTCTTGTAATTCAAGGTATCATGCGGTGTGTGTAAGCTTTTGCAAAAAAAGTCGCAAAAATACTTATCCTCAGAAAAACAAACATTTTTATAAAGTCGACTAATTAAAATCAGCATATATGGAATAATGGAAACACCGAGTAAACACAATTCTGTATCTAAATCTGTGGACATACAAAGCAAAAACACTCATGTCGAATTAGTGTTTGAAAATGGAAACAGTAAGACGAGAAAAAACTGCGTAATTTTTTTAAAAATAAATTCTCTCAAACCTGTTTCGCACTCCTGTATCTCTTTTAATTAACGAGTTATTGGCGTTTATATATTATATTTTTCTGCACACTGTAAGAAATGAGAAGGCCGATTACATAGATTATCGATGGTCCATTTGTAGCCAGCGATTAATCTGGTAATAGGCACACAAAGAGACAATGGCATCGCAAACAGGTATCGTCTGCACATCGCGTAGATTCCATAAAAACACATTGTGCATGCGTGGTTACTAATTTTACATTAATTTGTTTTGTACTCATCCATTTTATATATGTAACTAAACATTTTATTTTGTAATTTTTACACATTTTATTGGAATATTACACAAATTATGTAATTTTAATTTATTTTATGTAAAAATCACAAATTTGTTTAACTTTACAATAAAAGTCCAAGTTTTTATGAACTTTTCTGTGTAAAAATAAATAATAATGTAAAATCACTTAGAAAATCGAGCGAATTCTACCTTAACTTTCAAAGTGTTTTTACATCCATTTTTTACAGTGTGTGAAACACTCTTTTCAACTTTCCATGTGTGCATACAATTAGAGAAAACTAAATAGTAACGGAAATCTGCTCAGAAAAATTGGTGGGAGAAATCGTGAGCTGAAGAACAGTGAACAATGATCACAAGTAAGCAATGACTCGTCTATCTACCCTTTCACAGGTAGAATAGATGGATCTGAACACAAATTTGTCTGTGTGCATGATGACGTCAGTGTCCTTCTCTGAATGTAAGCGCATTAACAATTTGTTACAGGCCTGTGACAGACAATTGAACAACGGAATCTCACCATAAGGGTTCCGTTTTTCCTAATTTGAATCGAAACCTTAAAAAATACAAAAATTTCGATATGAACGCGGCTTTGTCTTTTAGTCATAAAATTAATTAATTGAACGAATCGAAAAGTGGTGATTTATTTTCTTTAATAGTCTGACATATTTTTATATATTATAGACAAGGTTGTATTTTTTTTAATCATAAATAAATACTCGAAATAAATATATAATAAAAATTGCACCTATTAATTATATATTTTTAAGTGTATTATTATGATTGTATTTAAATTTGACGGAACTGTTTGTAATTCATAAATAAATAAGCAATTACTGAGTCGTCATCTGTCAATAATTTTAAAAATTGACTTGAATTAAAATTATATCTTTAACAAATACTATAAACGCTAATGAGTTATGCATTAAAACATATAATTATCTGTTAAATCCATTTATAGTACGGAACACTCTAAGCGATATGTGCCTGGAATTATTCATTAGATTCGTATTTAAATAAAAATTCAATGTCACGTCTTATTTTTGCACACACATTTCAGATATTGTGATGTTTTCGTAAATATTTAATATTAAATTATCTAAACTAATATTATAAAATTGGTTAATTCTGCACTTTGTACAATAGAAGCACTACTGGTATCGATCGATGTGTTCGTATATATAGTAACGCGTAGTATCTAAACTAATATTATAAAATTGGTAAATTCTGCACTTTGTACAATAGAAGCACTACTGGGTATCGATCGATGTGTTCGTATATATAGTAACGCGTAGTATCTAAACTAATATTATAAAATTGGTTAATTCTGCACTTTGTACAATAGAAGCACTACTGGTATCGATCGATGTGTTCGTATATATAGTAACGCGTAGTATCTAAACTAATATTATAAAATTGGTAAATTCTGCACTTTGTACAATAGAAGCACTACTGGGTATCGATCGATGTGTTCGTATATATAGTAACGCGTAGTATCTAAACTAATATTATAAAATTGGTAAATTCTGCACTTTGTACAATAGAAGCACTACTGGGTATCGATCGATGTGTTCGTATATATAGTAACGCGTAGTATCTAAACTAATATTATAAAATTGGTAAATTCTGCACTTTGTACAATAGAAGCACTACTGGATATCGATCGATGTGTTCGTATATATAGTAACGCGCCTACAAAGTCCACATCATGAGAGAGTCATGTTTTTAATGATTTATACAGAAGTTAATAACTTTAATAAAAATAAACTAAATCGTAACTTAGTCTGTAATTGTAGAGTTCTAAGGACTAGAAGAGCGAATTTTCCGTTTTCATAATTTTTTTCCTGTTTTTCAAATTTCAATCTATCTATATCTATTTGTTTGGTTGAACGCGCTAATCTCAGAAGCTACCAGTCCGATTTGAAAAATGTTTTTTTGTTAGATAGCCCATTTATCGAGAAAGGCTATAGACTATATAATATCACGCTACGACCAATAGGAGCGGAGCATCAATGAAACATGTTACAAAAACTATTCCTTTTGAGAGCTTCCGTTGCATGCGCTGCGTAAACGGTTAAAGTTACGCAAAAATCATGTATGACGGAATTGTTCCCCTTTAAAAGTTCTAAAAAAAAGTCCACGACAGCATATGTCTATCTTTTAAGGTTGACTCACTATAACTTTTTTATGGTAATCAAATTTGTTCGTAATTATAATATTCAAGCGAACGAGCGAAGCGAGTGAGTAGTGTATTTATAATATTCAAGCGAGTGAGTAGTGTATTGCACCCGGGCTTTCTTAGCACCCGGGCGAAGCCAGACGGGTACCGCTAGTGCAAGATAAAATCTATCTATTACCTGAACTTGTATATTTACTTTCACAGGTGAGTAATGGTCAGTATCTGGTTACTATATAATGTTACGTTTGCATACTGCACGACTCAATACACTAGCGCGCAAAAGAAAACAAACTGGCAGATCCTCTCAACTTCAATCGTTTATTAGAGTCTTAAAAAAGATTATAATAATGAAAAATAATTATCTTAGCTACACGAAACGTCCATTTTTGTGCAGTGTGAGTTAAAATTGGACAAAATAGACAAATATATAGGAAGTCACAGTTATTAACTTCCCATTGGAAGTTATTGTAATGGGTCCGAAAATCGAAATCAAAATGTATAACAAATTTTTATGTTTCAAGGTCATTACACTACTTTTAAACTATTTTTAGAAAGATGTCTATGTGTGTGTATGTGTATGTACGTACGTATGTTATCATTTCTTTCTAAGACGAAATCTCGAGAATGAAAAATGATATCGACTACGTTAGGGTGCCAATCGACGCGTATTAACGTAAATATGATCTGAAAGAAATGTTTTCAAAATCGGTTCAGCCGTTCTTTTTTCTTAACCAAATAGACTCCAAAAAAGTAGATTTTACACAATATCTCGCGAATAAAAAATTATATCGACTTCGTAAGGGTGTCAATCGAGGCGTGTTAACGTCATTTTGATCCGACATAAATTTTATAAAAATCGGTTCGGCCGTTTTTTTTTTAATTATTGTTAAAAATAAATAATAATTATGTTTTAATGATTAAAATGATAACTTTTCAGTGTAATATCTAATTTAATTATTATTATTAAATATTTATCAAACTGGGAAGTTCGTCGTGTGGACCTCAAGGGTCGCACTTTAGTCCTAATAAACGACCCACCTCACGGCTTGTTATAATTTTTATTCTGTCGGAAATTGAAGAGGCTGCCAAGGGGTTGCGGAAAAATGAACTTTGACACCCTCGCGCAGCATTAAAACACAGGACTCAGACCTTTAACAGGTATGTTTAGTTTATGGACTTTCTTTTGTACAGCTATGTACAGTACAAATGCGTTTGCATCACAGAGTTCATTATGCACTTGTTGCAGGTAAATAATTGCAGTGGACCAATGCACTGAGCAGAATGCCGGGAGGCCTTGGCCACTGCAGGCGACAGACTATTTGTGTCTTATTTGACACTGTAATATCCATAATCTCAATTACTGAGCATACAGCATGCTATGTGTTCTGCACGATTCACAACTGCAATAATCGTCCAAACATTGTTTTGTTGCTACAGAGCCGCCGTAAGCTGGCGTGCAGAACGACAAATAACATTAATAACGACCTGAGCATCGACCCTTTATTAATAATAGGTAAATAAATTATGTACGAGAAAAAAATTTGTATGTGTGTATCGCCGGTACAGACAGATGCGTGAATACCTTTAGACACAAATAATTGTATTCGTTGTCATGGAAAGAAATACATCTAATTTTATTTATCTTATAAAATCGAATGTTCGTAAAATATAACAAATAAAATAATTGTAGTTTTATTTTTATAACTCCTGCTTCTAAAGTTCAATATTCGAGCACTGTGAGGCGGGTGTGAAGAGGCGTATTTTAGTAAGCGTGCGTAAAAGTACAGTCACCGTGCGTGAAAGTCCAAAGCGTGCGTAAAAGTACAATCTCTACATCTTATAAATTCGAAATTTCTGCACCTTGTACAATACAAGCACTACTTACTGGCTATCGATCGATGTGTTACTATATATAGTAACGCGCCTACAAAGTCCACATCATGAGAGAGTCATGTTTTTTATGATTTATACAGAAGTTAATAACTTTAATAAAAATAAACTAAATCGTAACTTAGTCGGTAATTGTTAAGTTTTAAGGACTCGAAGAGCGAATTTTCCGTTTTCATAATTTTTTTTCTCTCTATTAAACTTTAGGAATAAAAGATTGTTCGATACGTCCGCTTAAAGTTAGATATCTAGTAGGCTTAAATTGAGGCACTCGCTAAAGGGACTGACGTATACACAACGAGATCTCGTGGTGTATGCGTAAGTCCCTTAGCTCGTGCCTCAATTTAAGCCTACTAGAATACCTCACTTCACGCACACGTATCGAAAATAACTATTTTTTATATTTTAAATGGTTATCCAATACCTACCTATATATTTTCATTATTTCAAAAAAAAAAAAAAATAGAAGCCTTCGGAATTCGAACGTGGGCTTTGCATTTGTATCTGTCATAGATATAGAATGTGCATGCTGTGCATCTAAAACACCATTATTGTTACAGCTGCATGTATCAATAGCTTAAGAATGTCAGAACGGGACGAGTTTTCGGAAAATGCTTCGGTTGTCAACCTTATTCGTCAATATTTTTCAAAAATTCTTTGTCTATCAGGAAAACAAAAGACAAATATAGGATTCTAACTGAGCACTTTTGTAATTTGTGTGCTATTTACTATGAAAAAATTGCGATAAGGTGCGAAAAATACTAATTTTTTAGACTTCAAGAATCTGATATTAACGAAATTTCAATACGCTAGATCAGCGGTTCCCAAACCATGGGCCGCGGCCCACTTGTGGTCGAGATGGGAACAATCGAGTATATAAGTGCAGTCTATTTGTGTTTGTGCGTTTATAGTTTTTACTTGTATATTTAGTTAGTGGGCCTCAATTTTTTTTTACAAAATTAATGGTCCGCACATCTAAAAAGGTTGAGAACAGCTGCGCTAGATTTTATATCCCGATTGTACAACATCCTACATATTCTGTAGGGCTGTCACCCCTCCGTGTTTGGCGTAATTCTTCAGGTCCCAGCCGAGGCGTGCATATAAATTCGGTCTTCGCAAGGACGACTCTCATCCGAATTAATAGACGAGTAACTTTATGAGGAAGTTAACAAATTGAAGACAATGCATCCACAATTTTTAAACACATATTTTTCCACCCAAAGGGGGTGAGTGGCGGTTAGCCCCTTTCAAAAAATTCACAGGTACGTGCCTGTTACCGAATGTCAAACATTAACATAACGTGGTTGTGACACGTTCAGAAAAAAACAATTTATGTGACTTTAAAAATGTATTATTGGTATACGAATTTTTATATCATTTTAATGACTTTTGTTAAATTAGGTATAAAACCGACATGTAGATATTACAGACAGCGTTTCGCTTGACTTTTAAAATGATTTCGAATCAAGGATACTAGCCGGATGTAGTCAACTCAGCCTGTTTTCACTTTGTTATTTTAACATCATAAAAATACGTAAATAATGTTATTTCACAGAAAAGAATTGTCAGATGTAAGGATCTGAAGCAATAATAATTTTAATAAAAATTTGAACCGACTTCAAAAAAGGAATCAAAATAAAAAGAATAAAATAATTTTTCTCTTAGCTGTACAATCACCTTCCTTCTACTTTCAAATTGAAATTATAAACCACTATAACTGAGAAATAACTGGAGCGTCTTCTAATTGTATGGAGAGGGAAGGTGGTTGTAATTTGTAAAACTACATAAGTTATTTTATCCCTTTTATTTTGGTTCCGTTTAAATTTTTTATTAGTTCCCATGATTATTCTTTATAAAAGCTAATTTAAAAAATCAAGATCATATTTTAAAACCGATTTAATATTCCTTATACGAATCCAGTTGTAAGAATAGCCAACATCCAAGGAATACAAAATAGGTGAGGGAGTTCATGTGAAAATAACCCAACAATACAAGCATATCGATTTCACAGTAAATCAAAACCTCGTATTGCAAACATTTGTACATGTAATGTCGAAGAACGGCACTTGCATTTTGTAACGATAAATAATAACTTTTACAAATTGATCCTAAATAAAACAGTAAACACAAATAATTAAATGGCAAAATTCACAATATTCTTGCTAACACTATCCAGGATTATTTAGACCCAGTACCAATTCATACATTCACTTTATTATTTTTTTTAATAATAAACTGAAAATACAATTGATACTTTCACCTGTTCTGGGATTAAAACTTGAGAACTGGTGGCTAGTAATAGAGGAGAAATAGACCGAGAGCTAGTGACAATTTTTTGGTGTTATTTATTCAAGGCCTTATTTTTGTGAAGATGTTGCAGAGGGAGGAATATTAAAGTGCCCTGAGTAAGGGATTTTGCTAGATAGCGGTATGGGAGGAATGCAGACCGCCTCCAAGATGTAACAAAAAAAATTGTCACAATTATTATTGCTTCAAAGCTAAAATTGTTTGTATAGCTTGTCGGTGACCCAATAATGCCATTATAATATTTGCAGATCGATTGGTTAGTATTAAAGGGGCAACGAAAGGTTTTGTTCCAGTCTGTATAATGGCCTCATACCGGATTCTGACGTTAAACAATGCCCACAAAACATGGTGCATTAAAACTTGACATAATGACAGAGAACTCGAATAATGCGTTGTTCAAAGTATAGGATACAGTGAAATCTATCAAAGATTAATACCACCTACATATCAACTAACCCTTTTTTGTCTTAAAACAAACGCCTTCTGTCAAATTTGTCAATAAAGTGCAACATGTAAGGTCGATGATTCAAATACAAACAGAAAAATTACCATCCACAAAAAAGTAACGCGTTCAGCCCCCCAACGGGTCAGTTGTTAATTTTTCACTAATGGTCCTCAAACATGAAATCTTCAGTATCCTCATTTTTGGATCTGAATAAATATCAATGACGCAATCACTATATACGAAGGCTCGGGACTGTCCAGAAACTTAATTTAATTATAGTCCTTGCGAGTGCCTCTAAAAGGCTATCGTGAAAGGTCCCAACAACTTAAAATTATTTTGATTAATAAGAATAAGTAAAAATAAATGTACATCTGTTTACAATTTGAACATAGTGTTCCGTTAACCTACTACATTGGTTTAATATGTACAGTTTGTACTCCGAGCCCTTAAATTTCTTTATATATAACCATAGCAACGGGAAAACAAAGAATCGCTTGAAGATAGTTGGAACCACAGAACAGAGATTCTGTGGATGGAACATATTTTGTTGCGAAGACACTGAATTCTAAAAAAGTAACCACAAAACACTAAAAGCATTGCTCATAGTGGCAAAATTGGAGAAATTTAAAGGCGCTAGTAATAAATACGTCAGTTCAAAATGGCCCTAGTATATTTATGAAATTCTTCAACGCATTCTGTTAACACGTCAGGCACTTGTAAACAATGCCACGTCTTCGTCAATTGTTTAAACAAAATAATGTCTTCCCGATGGCGTCATTGGTTTATTAATGAAAATGTTTAGATTTTAGATAACCGATTGTTCATTCTTAAAATCTTTGATCGATTATATTATGAAATTCTCAAAGTACATGTGAAAAGTAAAAATTGTGGTTTCGAAATTTCTTTATGTTTAAATATATATTTTGAAGAATTAAGCTGGACCCAATTTTCACTGTTCTTGTAATATAATTATTTTTTTAATAAAAAAAAAAAATGGGTGAGGTCAGCTTTGGTTGTACAGCAGTGTTTTCCGTAGGATAGTCTTTGAAAAAAATATTTCAATGCATACATTTTTTGGATGTTTTTTTTTTAAATGGTATAAATTAACAAACGTAGATACATTAAACATTTTAAATTATAACAGAACAGGACACCTTAAACATCTTTGTATCATTATTACAAGCTTTTTACAAGCTTTAAAAAGCTTTTTTTTACTAATATTTTTTTTTACAAAGTTACATGTTTTATAAAAAGCGTTGTATGAGTATATCGAAGTGAATGGCATATACTCACGAATCCTATATCAAAAATGTAACATTCCGATGGCGTTTGTGAGTTTGAATCAGGCTTTAGTTAATTCCTAATTGATTGCCATTATATGCATAAAATATAGAATCGATTATTAATTTCTCTGCATAGCATAATGCGGTTGTAGATAAAATAAAAAAGTTTGAGAAAAGACTATTGTTGTTTTGACATGAGTTACGATACGTCAAGATATAGATCTTTAATGCACTGCAATTACAAAACGCACAAATGCAAATCATGGTCTCGGTCGATCTTTGATTGATTTTTATTAAAAAAAAAATGCGAATAGTATCTAACATCGGATTCAGGATTTTCTTATGGGAAAAAACAGCCAAGGATTTTTTATCGTTAAAGTTTCGCCTAATTTTTCAGCATCCTCACGATCCGATAAAATTTATTTATGACAGGAAAAATATCCTTTATTTAAATTTTTGATTATCGATTTTTCTAAAATTCACGTTTTATTTAATTTTTGACATTTTTATTAATTTTAATTAAGTCCTGAGGATGTCTAAAATTTAGGCAAAATGTCGATTTTAAATTTTAATATAAATTAAATAATAATATTATTGTTAGGCTGTTTTTCTATCAACAACTTTCCAAGAAATTTTTCAATGAAAATTTCAAAACTTGAAAATTTATTTAAAAATTAAAATTTATCAATTTAAAACAAATATAACATTTACAAAAATATTGAAAAAATAAACAAAATTAATAAAACATAATAATTTAATAAAAAGTAAAAATTACATTCGACCGTGACAGGACTCGAACCTGCAATCTTCGGATCCGAAGTCCGACGCCTTATCCATTAGGCCACACGGTCTTGTTATGTTGTGCTCTAAAAACAGGATTCCTTTTTCGCATTATCCTTCGATATACTACATTAAAATCCTGAATATGATAATATTATTAATTAATCCTCATTTTCTTTTGTCACAAATTCGACATAAACAATTATGCCATTTAACCGTAGATTTATACAGAATTTAACCAATTTAACCGACAGTCGTATATAGATTAAAAAAAATCTATTGCTGAAAATTCCAAACAGGATTGGACACGAATTCCGTAGTTTCCATTAAAAGTAAATTTATGGATTTTTGACTTCAAAAATAGTAAAATTCCGGACGTAAATTAAGTTTAAAAAATAATACCAACACATATTTTAAAAAAATCTACTATTACAAAAATCCCAACGGGGTTTGACAATATAAATTCCGTAGTTTTCCTTAAAAAAAAGTTTATAGATATAGAATAAGTACAGATAATATATAAAAGGCAGTTTATATGACGTCATTCAAAGTATGACGTCACTTAGAGGTATACTTATTGATTAGCATCCAGCAGAGAGACAAACCTGTGTGAAAACTACCGCACGGAAAAATGTCGTTTCTCTGCGTATAAGGAAAATTTTAACGGTATGTTTTTATTGTTAAAAAACTGTTTTCCTTACTGTTCTTTATCGCACATTATTCAAATCAAATTTAAGTGCCAATATTAACAACGAATTGAAAAAAAAAATTAATGGCTCAATATTAAGTGAACAAGTCACCCACGAAACTTCGCGAATAAAAAAAATTGTCCAGTTAGTTTTGTGGGTAGGACGGCTTCTTTTTTAGGAAATTCACCAAATTACCCCTTATAGTGTTACCAAAAGAGGTAAATGGGTCCGACACTAATTACATTTTTTATCGACAACAATTTTTAAAGTTGAATTTCATAGGCGTGCGAATTTTTTATATATTAATTTCAGCAATTATGTCTTTATTTAATTTCTGTTGTTGTTGCCAATTTTATCGATCAAAGAAAATGAATATAGTGTATTTTACCCCACTGCGCGACAATAAAGGCAGGGTTATATGTTTTTCGTAGCTATATCTATGGATGTATACAAATATGCATGTGAGTTATTCCCTCGTAAAGGTACGTGCAGTACGCAGCTGGGATTCTAGATGGTAGCATGTATGGTTAGATGGTCGCTGAAATTATAAGCGCTTATAGGTTTGCACAACGAAGCTTTGATACTAGCATTGATACAAGCTTAAATCGCGTTTGAAATGTCATAGCGAAGACGAATATTTGTGTTCTTCTGCTACAAAGTGGTATATTTTAAATACAAATTTGGGTAGGAGCTATCAAGTCCACCCTATTAATAGAAAACGATCTAAACATGGCGAATTTCATCATTTATACCAAGAATTAAAATTTTACCTAAACCGGTTTTTTGAATATTTACGTATGGAACCTAACACTTTTAAATACGTCTTAGAAAAAACTCAAAACAAATTAAATAAAAACTGGCAAAATTTCATTTATTAAACTAGTCACATCCATTGCGAAACTTGTAACGGCCATTTGACAGTTGTCACACTTTGATTGCAGTAGTCAGCGCGCTGAAAGAATGGTGAGATAACATTCTTGTATCTAGCAGCTCTTGTAACAGCGCTTATACCTGCTACGCTCACTGCTTCGTTGTGTACGCTCGCATAATATAACAATGCATTAATTTAAGCAAGCCCAGCTATGATCTACGCTACCATCTAGAATCCCAGCTCCATAATGCACGTACCTTAAGTCGTAGCATCCAAACCGCTGGATTGATTTTGATAAAATAATGAGGTGTCGTTAGATTCGTCTTAATCCCGAGAATGACGTAGGGTATATAACGTCACTGAAAATTCAATATGGCGAACGCTAGATGCCATTTTAGGTAATGCAATACAAATAACACTAAAAATGCGTAAATAAAAAAGCTAACTAAAAAGATGGAAACAAAATGCAGTCGGAGGAATACATGTAGTTAACAAATTGAACAGAAATATCTAATGCCTCATTGTGACCTTGAGAATTACCATGTTGGTTGAAGCCCGAAAATCCTAGCGCCGGCCCTGCCGACATGTATAATATTACAAATAAATTCAAAATGGCTAAAACTTTTTCCTACTGCCTCACGCTGAGAAACGGTAATTCCTGTACCGGCCATCTTGTTTGAGGTTTTCCATGGTTTCCCTCAATAATTCCAGATGAATGTCGAGATGGTTCCTTATTCAAGACCATGGCCGATGACCTGTCAAACTCCTATGCTCCCAAAGTTGCCTACCTTATCCTAATGTCCTATAACTCCGCCATTCGCACATTGCTATTAAATGAGTTGAAGACTTGAAGTAGATATAAAAATGTACAAAACGGGAAGTGGTAAAAATGGAAAAAAGTAATGGTGCGAATAGCGTCTGTTATGACATAATGTCTCGAAACGGACGTTAAACGCATTATTATTATTATTAATAAATTCAAAATAAAATCCTTGCATTTCTTTGCTACATCAATAATAATTACGTAATGTTGTAACGGCAAAATTAATATCCTCAAAAATAATCGATGCCATGCCGCTGTTATAATGTAAACGGTGAATGTAATAAAGCATAATTTTGCAACACATACATAAATGGACCGTAATAATCTGAAGTAAGTAAGTAATTGCCTATAATAAAAGCAAAATTACATTTATTTAAAAATGTTTACTGAAGATCAAGGCAGGCTGCTGCGAGAATTTAACAATATAGCATCACTGAGATTTTATAATAAAGTATGCCGTCCACTCCGAGCGAAACTACTGAGCCAAATAGATTGTAGATTATTATGTATAGACGCTCGACAGCTGAGATCAGGATCTATTCCGATTCGTCGAGTTATGGAGGTTAGGAAAGATAATTCTAAAACGAGGAACAAAATTATTTTTAGAAACATTCTGACTCCTTATTTAAAGTCGGTTAATTTTTTTTTGTGTTTTTATTTCACACTTTTCACCTTCCGAGTTTCCTGGAGTTTTTATACAACCGTAAACAATAAACTCACTCAACGGAACGGCATATTAAAATAAATAAACGGCCGCCATTTTGAAACACGATAGCTGATCAAGACCAGACCTATTCAAGTTCACTCCTTGGGGGAACTGAAAATTTTTGTTCCTGCTGTGTTATTCTACATTTTGTAGCGCAGGAGTTATATAGAGGTACAAGAAAGAAAGTAAAAAAATCCATGCCAAACACATATATCTCTACTCGTATAATATGCCAAATAGACTGACAGCTAGTGACAATTTTTTGGTATTATTTATTCAAGGCCTTATTTTTGTGAAGATGTTGAGGGCAGGGCCGCGCCGCCCATGTGTGCGAAGTGTGCGGCGCACACAGGCGCCAAGACAATAGGGGCGCCGCTATCGAAATTATTTTTGTTACACTTACACAACATATTTCTTTGTAGTGGAGTACCGATAAGTAAGTAGGTATAATAGGCGCAACAAATGCCTCGTAAACAACAAAACATAATATTGCGCTTATTGTACAAGTCTCCCAAGATAATATTCACGTTTGTGGTTAAATTTTACCCTTTGGGTTTTAGTTTACAATAATTACGAGCTCAGCGTTAAAATCAAAGGAGCCGTCATGAGTTTGTTTGAATGAGTTTATGAACGCAACCCGACCGATGCGATGCCTGCGACGCAAGCGGGGTGGGGTCACGGGGATTCCCCGACAGCCCGACTTTATATAAAACTAGAGAATATTTATTTCGGTCAAAATTAACAAATAAGAAATAAAAATATGTTGAAACATTAAGATTCGTGAAAAAAAGAGGCGCTTCATAGGTTTCGCACACAGGCGCTGTGGGGGGTCGGCGCGGCCCTGGTTGTGCCCTGAGTAAGGGATTTTGCTAGATATCGGTATGGGAAGAATGCAGACCGTCCCCAACATGTAACAAAAAAAATAGTTACAATTATTATTGCTTCAAGGCTGAAATTATTTGTATAGCTTGTCGGTGAACCCAATAATGCCATTATAATATTTGCGGATCGATTGGTCAGTATTAAAGCGGTAACAGATCACCCTAAACGTGTCATGTACCCGACAAAATTTATATTATTAGTTCAAGGTTCAAATTTTAATACGTTGTTCCGGCAACTGTTTTAAGCATATATTCCAATTTGCAGAACAAAATGTCGGTATTAACCCCCTTACAGAACGGTATAAACACCTAGGCGAGCAAGTTTCCCTCTAAGAGAGGAGGTTAATACCGACATTTTGTTCTGCAAATTGGAATATATGCTTAAACAGTCGCCGTAACAACATATTAAAATTTGAACTTTGAAATAATAATATAAATTTCGTCGGGTACATGACACGTTTAGGGTGATCTGCCATCCCTTTAATACTGACCAATCGATCTGCAAATATTATAATGGCATTATTGGGCTCACCGACAAGCTATACAAACAATTTCAGCCTTGAAACAATAATAATTGTAGGTAACCATTTTTTTTTGTTAGATGTTAGGGGCGGTCTGCATCCCTCCCATACCGCCATCTAGCAAAATTCCTTACTCAGGGAACTTTAATATGCCTTCCTCAACATCTTCACAAAAATAAGGCCTTGAATAAATAACACCAAAAAATTGTCACTAGCTCTCGGTCTAAAACGGCTTTATTTTTAGGGCGTATAAAAAAATATGGTCTACATCCTGGAAATATGTATTTCAAACAGCTGTTTTTGGATTTTGAATAATCAATGCAGTGGACCACCAGCTTAAGTTTGAATCTGACAACTATTCCATTAACCACAATTCTGTCTGGATCCGTTTTTGCAATAAACGGTGCCAGCCATGTATGTAATTCCTACACTCTCTTAAGTAACACCCAAACATTTAAATTCGGTCATTCAACCCTGCCATGTTTATTTACATTATCGTGGGTCGGTAAATCTGCACGTCTTAATGTCAAAATTCGCTGCGAAATTGATTAATAAACTGCCCATGTTTGCGAAAAAGTGCATTCGTTAATTCGTTGCAAAAGTTGTTGTCAACTTGTCAAAAGTTAACGGTTTATTCATTATTTATGCCACTTTTTTGAGCGAGTTTTTTATTTGGCAATGACATAATGGGATATCAAAACTATGTTAACATGCATTTGTACCTATATTTGTTACTAGTTTTCCGGACCGGGTTCGTCCGGGTAGATTTTGGTTTGATAATGAAATAATCGAGACCATTAAATTTTTCATTACATAACTTTACTGTATCTTTATAGTTTAGCCAGTGCACACCAATTATTTAGCTCAGAAATCGGGATCCCGACTTGATTTACATTTTCGTTCACTGCTCATTCCTCTTTTGTCGTAGCATAGTAATAATATAATAGCCTACGTTATACTCGGGAAAAAGCTGACTTTTAAACAAAGAGAGAATTTTTCAAATCGGTTCAGTAGTATGTAAGTGAAATTAGTATTTTTGAAGTGAAAACTTCCTTAGGCGCGCTTTGCCTGGATGGAGAACGAAAGTGAACCGTTCGCAACCCGACTGTGAAATTCGCTGAATCGGGGTTACTCGGCTCAAACACGAACACGTATTTGCAGTATCTTGTTAATATACACGTCTGGGTACTGACTGGTCACTATCTTACAACTGTGCTCGGCTGACATATTTATATCATAAAAACGGCACGCTACACAGTTGCACCGATAGCAGCGTCTTTGCGTTATATGCATAAGAACCTCGGTTCGAAACCTGATGCCACCGTAGAATTTTTGACTGTGTGATTAAAAAATTATATATATTTTAAAATTAGAAAATCTGAAGTTTTCACTTCGGTCCTGTGGTCATAAGCACACACCCAATTTTACTCGCAAGGAGTTACTGAAAATTTCGACAGCCAGTCTTGCAGAAATATGAATTCCATCAAAAATTCGCGACAATTATATAGTTTCAGTTTTATCAGTCACGGTGTTTTTCAGGACGAGCAAAAAATTTCTTGAAAATTTCGATATTTAGCCGCCAGAAAATCATTTTAGCGGCAATTAAAAATACAATCATGTTTGTTTTTAGAACATAGTTACAAAAAATTGTGCCAAGAAGTCGACAATAAAAAAAAAAAGTTAACACAATCAGAAAACCTGATCAACTCACCGCAGGGATGTACAAAACTGTAACCCACACGTGGAAACATCACAACAGACAGTAATAAAACGTTTGTTAACACCCACTTTCTCTATTGTAACATGTTTTAACTGTTCAGTTTAACGTCTCAAGTTCAGTGTCAAGAGAATAATAATTATGTCTGTATACAGACTGTCCGTTAATATTGTGACAGCAAGTGTAAACATTTTATAAGAAGAGATCGGTTTCCACTCTCGGGCACTGTGGAGAAATCGGTAACTCACCTAGCCGGAAACTGGGGGTTTCGGGTTCAAGTCCCGACAGTGGTCATTTGATTTTTTCTTAGATATAGCTCAAAAATCATGGCAGCCTAGCTGTCTGAGATATTTATTATTTTCACCTCTAATTGTTATGTAAATAATATGGTGTGGATATAAGGGGTTTTAAATCGAATGATTTTATCATATACCAATTTATTTTTTACACACTAAATGAAGTTTAGATATAACTGAAGGTTTCATAATGCCAGATTACAAAAACAACAAGTAACTTAAATGCCACAACTTTAATTGCATAATTATTACGCTAACTGCAGTCTGCATAAAAATAAATAAATAGAGTCATCCCGCGTATCAAAATTTGATAATTTTGAACAATGTATGTTTTTTCTCATATATATAAAAAAATAATGTAAACCAACTTTTTTGTTCTTATATCCTTCCTCTTAATTGCAAACAAGAATTAAAAAAATGTAATCATTTCAAACGGATGAGCTTAGCGGCGCATATGATGACGTCAAAGCCAGAGCAATGAAGCCAGACATTCGTCCACGCATAGATAAAGAGAGCTTTGTCTATGGAAATTGGAAAGAGAGGAGTACTTCCTCGTCAGTCGTAACTCGTGAAGAACCTAACCTAAGTTCTAACTACCGGGTTGTCAACTGTACATAAACAAATCAGTGTACTATATTCTCTCTTTATCTATGGATCAATGGGCATGATTCAACTACAGCAGCCAATCAGAGAAGGCTGTGTGAATTACGTGTTTCGTGGCGGTATAATTCTATGTTTAAAATTACATTGAAAAATACGCACTTTTGGAAATTTTTTTGTTGTAGAAAAAGCATCCGAAAAATTCTCAAAAAAATTGTTTTATTATCTATTTGTAATGTAGATTCAAACCCTAAAAAAAATGTGGGACGACCCTTCATAATCGATGTGGTGGGTGGGTATGTATGCATTTTCCTTCCTAAAATGTAAACAGCTGGACCGATTTTCATGAAACAAACGTCAAACAATTCCACTTAAGCCTGTGAGTGGTATATTATGGTAATAAAAATAAAAAACAAAAACGATAACAGAGATTGGATACGGAAGTACAAGAGAAAATTTTTAATATTGTAGCTAGAAAAACGCATATATGCCTATCTATTTTAAAGCTTAAAAACATGACCGTTAGACGTTAATAATAAAAAATAAAAGTGTGATTCCCACATTTAGTAAAGCATGGTTAACAATGCAGTTATACGCTACCACAGTTTACTCAAACCGATACTCAATCCTACCGCAGCAAACGATTTATCAAGAACACTACCAACATGATTAAGCTCTTAAAATATTTCAACTGAACATTAATTTTAAACCCACATTTTGTTTCTACCTTCACGTTAAAGGCAGATAAAAGAACTAAGAACAAAAAAAAGGATTTAGAATTACCAAATTAGGAATATGTAACGTGATATAGCACGGTTATATTTACAACAATCAATGAATAATAATAATTCACCGATTAAAAACCTGTATTTCCTTAAATGCAAAAACGTGTTTAATTTGAAAAGACTTCTGTTGTAGACTTTTTTCCAAACCGTGTTTTTTTTAACTAACCGAACGCGTGAGTCCCGTTTTAATTCGAATGATATAGGCATTTCGTACTTAGTATATAAAAATCTTGTTGCGCCACTTTTTTTGTCCGTCATTTTAGATTAAGACTAGGCATATACCTACTGTTTGTTTGCTCGTTAGTTTGTTCCGCGATTATGGCCAAATGCGTGAACCAATTTTAATGAAATTCGACAAGGATTTTGAGCCTAGACCGAACGACGTATTTAAAAGATTTTCCGATCAAAACACTTCCGTTGATTAGGAGGGATTCAAAGTTTCATAAATGTAAAAAATGATGAGAGACGAAGTAAATGATCTTCGATATATTAATAAAGGTTTTTTGTACTTTACTTAGTTCTTTAAATTTATATTAATTTATTCATCTAACTCTAATATTTAGTTTAGTTTAGTGTTCTCCAAATGTAGACGTACAGTCGCGGACTTAATAAAGTTTACACTTGAGTTTTTCAGTGTAAGTTCACAAAAAGTCAGTAGCTTAGCAACAAATTTAGTTTTTAATAGGTAAATGTAAATGTCAAAAATTAAAAGAAATAATTGTCGTTTAAATGCCTCGAAATTATTAAAACGATGAACTAAAAAAAAAAAAATCATTGCAAGATTGGAGGAAGGAATTGGCTAGTATCAAATGTTATCAAATCTTTTTATGTTTTAATTGAATAATATTGAGTAATTTTGATTGTATAATAAACAAATGAGGTGTTTTGATAATTATTTTTTATTGAATTTTTAGGATGTAACCTTAGTAATAGATACATTACTATCAAAAACCAAATTACAATATGAAAAAATTAAAAAAAACAGGTAACTAGATGATACAGGTGTAAACTTTTTTAAGTCCGCGACTGTACATCCAATAATAAAATTGTTTGTAAAAAAAGTTACTAAACTAAATATTTTTGAAGTTAAAACTTCCTTAGGCGCGTTAGGCACTTTTTGCCTGGGTACTGAAAAAATGTGAAGCGTCCTAACTACTTCCGTAAGAATTCGCAACCCTACCGTAAGAATTCGCAGCATATTTAGGTATATCATAAAAACAGCTGTCTACATCACTTCGACTCATAGCACAGTGGTTAAGTCTTTGCGTTCTATGCATAGGAACCTGGGTTCGAGACCTGATAGCAGCGTAGAATTTTTGGCGTTTTTTTTTGTTATATTCTTTCTTTGACAATAATTATAATTTTTTTTAAACCAAGGTTGAATTAATAAAAAATACAATTTTAGTATTTTAGTAATAAATTATTTTTAGTTCATAAATGCTCTATAATAGATGACACCAAAAATTAGAAAATCTTAAGTTTTCACTTCTGTCTTGTATGGTCATAAGCACACACCCATTTTTTTATATGTTGTTTTTATCACAATTTTGGGTAAATCATTGAAATAATAAGTTGGCAAAAACAAAACGGAACTGTCATCTCCGAGTTTCAACCAACCATGACATGATGTTACCATCCACCATACAAAAGAAATCCTACTTAAAAACGATTTGTTTCAGTTTTTGTCAAAAAGCGTCGGACTCTATAGAACTAGTATTTATAGAACACTCGATATATTCTGCACAGTGCATTAACTAAACACTGTGTGTGAGTCATTTGGCGCCATATTTAAAAAAAGAGACAATACAGTTAGATTTATACGTTATTTTAACACCGTTAAATTAGATATATAAAGATAATTGCAAATTTCATTTGGCAAATATATGAGTTTATGTCATCCTGTCATCAAAACCTTATAATTCACATCTCGTTGTAAAAAAGTTGTTATATTATAATGAAGATAAAACGCATGTTCCGCAAAGTAGCCATAAAAATGGCGACATTGACGGATCTGTATAGGTTATGTATCAAGCAATTCTTGAATAACCGTAGTATAAATAACTGAACCTCTTTAAGAAATGTATAATTATCTTAAAATTAAATTAAATTTGCTGAGATACTAATTGTTTATGACTTTCCGGTGTATAATACAAGGTGCTAAAAAATGGGTACAGACAGATGAGTGAATACCGTTAAACACAAATCATTGTATTCGTTGTCATGGAAATGAATACATCCACTTTTATTTATCTTATAAAATCAAATGTTCGTAAAATATAAGGAATAAAATAATTTTATTTTTGATGTGAAACATCTTATGTCGGGCAGTGAACAGCCGCGTGAGGGGAAATATGCAACAAAATTTATGGTCCGCTCCTTCGGTGCTGTTCTCCCCACCACTGCGGCACTCTCTCTTGGCTTCCGCGCGCTCGGGCACGGGAAGAGAGAGAGAGAGTATACATACGAACGTACTGTAAAGCAAAAGTATATACATACACGTTTAGGTATGTAATATAGATACTTCGCTGTGTATTTAGTTGCGTTTCTGGCTCAGGCGTGCTCAAACGCCGCAACCGCGTGTGTTACAGTGCAGCATAACAGTTAGTTGCTGCTTTTGAAAAAATATATACGACTACATAGAGAATACCACCGAGTTCAATAACGTTTTCTTTGATGTTTCCCATCTGTCGGGGGTCCCGAGACCCACACCCTTTTTTTTATGTTTCATAAATAACAATTTTATTGCAGTTTTCATGAAATATAGATTCTGCAAAGAAGCGGTCAAGGTCAAAATATAATCGTGGATATTTATTTAAAAAACAAAAATAATATAAATTGCATTTTTAACGAAGATATTGCAAAAATATGAATTGTAAAAAAAATATGCAAATATATAGCTGTGGTACTTCATTTAATAATTTTGCTTTTTATGGAACTATAAAATTCAAAACCCGGTTCATAAATTTTATATTTAAGTGACAATTTCACATAATTGCGCTTCTCTTCCAGTAACTAAGTACGTTGGGAAACAGATTCTCACTAAGTGACCACAGTCCAAAAAAGTCTAATTTAAAAAAAATAAGAATTCAAAATATTTTTTGCTCCGAAAGCATCCTGATTTAATTTTCTTTAGGCACAGCATTTAAAATTTGTACGCTTTGTGTTACCTCTTCAAAAGGACTACGTTTCAAGGTCGTCGACTCTTTATAAAACTCCTAGGTCGTTGAAACTCTACTCTAAACATCAAAGAAAGCGTCGAAACGCGTCGCTTCTTAAAAAAACTCCAAGGACGTTGAAACTCTACTCAAAACATCAAAGGAAGCGTCGTGTCGCGTCGCCTCTTTATAAAACTCCAAGGTCGTTGAAACTCTACTCTAAACATCAAAGAAAGCGTCGAATCGCGTCGCTTCTTAAAAAAACTCCAAGGACGTTGAAACTCTACTCAAAACATCAAAGGAAGCGTCGTGTCGCGTCGCCTCTTTATAAAACTCCAAGGTCGTTGTTGAAACTCTACTCTAAACATCAAAGAAAGCGTAGTGTCGCGTCGCTTCTTTATAAAACTCCAAGGACGTTGAAATTCTACTCTAAACATCAAAGAGTCGTGTCGCGTCGCTTCTTTACAAAACTCCAAGGTCGTTGAAACTCTACTCAAAACATTAAAGGAAGCGTCGTGTCGCGTCGCCTCTTTATAAAACTCCAAGGTCGTTGAAACTCTGCTCTAAGCATCCAAGGAACCGCTCGAGGCATCGCCTCTTTATAAAACTGATTTACTCTTCGGTTGATAAAGATAATACTTATATTATAAAATTAAGAAAAATCGCAGGATAGTGGACAAAATATTTGATTTATTAAATGTACAACGTTTCGTCTATAGATTTAGACTTTTTCAAGTACATACATAAAAATAATAATATTTATGAATTTATTGTTATGTATGTACTTGAAAAAGTCTAAATCTATAGACGAAATGTTGTACATTTAATAAATCAAATATTTTGTCCACTATCCTGCGATTTTTCTTAATTTTATTATTATCACGATGGACACGATTTCTAATATAAATAATACTTATATGTTTCAAATATATAGGCATAACCATATATTAACCGAACTTAACTCTATTGCAATAGCCCTGAATATTCAGCTTTAAAATTTTACAAGTATTCCTGCTGAGCTGAAGTCACTTCCTTTCGTTAAATTTAAAAGAGAGCTTAAGACTCTACTAATTAAATCTTGTTTGTATTCAGTTAATGAATTTTATTCAATTAATTATAATTATTAAATATTTTTGTATGAGGAATCCTGCTCACTGCTATATTGGACAATAAATATATTCTATATGAACAGTGCAGTTATTATTTTTAAACAAGATATAATTCAATAAATTAAAATGCATATCACGAAACACAATCTGAATCATTTAATCATCGCCTGCTATTTATAACTGGCCTACGCCTAGAATCAATGTAATCGTTGATCTTCTATATTATAAGGCAATAACCACCGAATTGAAAGATACTAATCAAAACGCCTTTGTTAAATTAAAAAGCCGGATGCCATTCTTTTAATTTTTTTTCTTGTAAACTTTAAAAACGCCGCTTTATCTATATTTAGCTATATAGATATATCAATAAATGTACTACTATATTATAAAATATTAACGAGGTCTCTATTTATAATTTCGTTTTGTCGCTTTCTTTTGAGATTTTTGGGTATTTGAAGCTTACACAAGAATCCGAGTTTCCAGAATTTTAAACTTCCTATTTGTCACCTGTCTGTTATATATCATCACTCGAGAACAGCTGCACCAAACTTGATACACTGTCAAATGTAGGTATCTAAGTATACTTTTTATCCATAAAGTTTCCATCAAAACCGACATTTAGGTTAGCGATTCCACGAGTAAGATCCAATGCATGGAGGTATATAAAGCAAAAAGGTTATGCTACCGAAAATCATAACCTACTTCCAGATAAACTGGAGAATCATGACATTTGACATATTTATAGATAGTATCTAACGGGAAAAATTCAAAATTCACAAATGAAAATAACCCGAGAGATATAAGAGTTTTGTCAGTTTTTTTAATTGTCTATCCAAAAAACTGCTTTATTTCTGCTTGATGTTTTCGATATCGTCACTAAATCTTATAAACGAATCAATTTACTAAATACAACCAGTATAACATTTATAAAAAACAGGTTTACAAAAATAGAAAAAATAAAACCATATACTTATTTAAAAATGTTACCAAACTGATGTTCTATAATCTATATAATTAATAGGTATGCAATTACAAAAACTATCTGTAATATTTTTATACCAAATTAAAATAATTGCTTGGCAATTGAAGATAACGACATCAATCTTTGTCAATTAATAACTTTAAATGTTTTGACCCCCCAAGAAGACCTTATCATTTTATATTGAGATTTAAAATCTATATACGTTGGTGAATGAATTGCATTCGAATCGTCGTTCGTGACGCTCGTGCAGCAGAAGGTCGCAGCTAGAACGAAATTTCAGGTACAACAAAAATGTCGATTCTTTAACAAGCGACGAACCTTCACTTCAGATAGGAAATCTGCGGAAATTTCAGTTTAAAACAAACAAAAAAATGTTTTTATTTCTAACGCATATTATTGTCAATTTGCAAAATATTCGCGCGTAATTACTTAGTAATTTCGATGTTGTTGCAAGCGACGAACCTTTACTGCAGAATACAGATAGTAAATATATCTACTGAAATTTCAATTCGTTGCTAGCTCCATGTGATCCGCACATCCAATGGAGGGTTAATAAACCGTTTTAAAATTTAGTTTCCGTTTAGATTACTTTTTAGACAATGTTACAAAAATATAAAAATCTACGCTACTTTGAAAAAAAAACTTTTTTCCCGATGTTACTTACTAGATAGAAAATATTATGCTGTAAACCAGCGGTTCCCAACCTTTTTAGTTGTGCGGACCACTAATTTTTGTAAAAACAACTAAAAACACACAAACACATATATAGACATTTATAATATTCGATTGTTCCCATCTCGACCCCTGAAGCACCAATAATATTTATCTTGGCTTAGACTCTCGGGCCGCGGTCCATGGATTGGAAATCGCTGCTGTAAACGATTGACGTGTCAGCACTGTATTTTTACATTTGACAAATAAAATTATTAGATATCTATAAATATCTGACGATACGAAAAAATAACGAAACATTCAATTTGGATAGATTTGCCTTTTGGTTACAGGCATTTAAAGTTCTAACATAAGTTTTCCAGACACGCTATATAATCATTGTCTCTTCCGCGTCTTAATCATAAATTAATCGAATAAAATATTACATCAATGAATAAATCTGACAAGTGATTTCGCGACCTCCTAATGTTTATAATCTAGCAAATGCAATGCAAGTTTTAAAACACAAAATAATAGATATTATTTTTTTATAATAAAACCTATAGGTACCAGTGGTTTTCAAACTATGCATTGTGACGTTCCTGCGGGTTGTCGCATACTTGTGTCTAGAACATCGCGTACCGAACTACAGCGTCGGACTAAGGGGCCCGGGTGGCATTATGATTTTAAGGGCCCGCCGCCCGCCTAGGATCAGGGCAGAAGAAAAAAGTTCAATTAATTTTTAGTTTTAATGTTTCATTTCTCTCCGTGTATGCACTATTTTGCGTATAGATAGTAAGTCTGGGGGTCCCGCGCAGGCTAGGGCCCGGGTGGCAAACGCCACCCTGACTCTATGGTCAGTCCGGCACTGGCGAACTAGCAAAATCAAATTCATAGAATAACGTAGAATCAAACTTTACCGCAGAGCCAAAATTATTACCGTCTTTATAAAAATAAAAATGTTTTCATTTATTTCTATTTTTATTCCATTTAAACGTACTGCTTGCAAAATATCCAGCGCATCAGCCTGTCTTAATTTTTTTTTAATTAGGTAGGTACTTATATCCAATTATAGGTACGGTATATTTACCATACCAATTATACTTACACAATATTTGTAGATTATAGACGCTTGACAACTGAGTATACACAAGAGGATTCCCAGTTGAGATGACCTGAACATAATATGTCATTTATTTATCTATTTAATTTATTCTTTCTCACGCATAGCCCAATTACAGAAGTCGGTACCATAGACATATCTATGGCCAAAATCGTATAATTTTAGCTAGGTCAAAACGACATTTTTATGAGCGAAGGTGGAATTTGAACCCACAACAGTCTGGGTCAGAGGTTAGCACGCTAAACACTACACCGAGCTTTTCTTATTGTCATATTTCTTTCTCAAATAACACAGTAAACAAGCCGTGAGGTGGGTCGTTTATTAGGACTAAAGTGCGACCCTTGAGGTCCACACGACGAACTTCCTAGTTTGATAATTATTTAATAATAATAATTAAATTAGAAATTACACAGAAAAGTAATCATTAAAACATAATTATTATTTATTTTTAACAATAATTAGAAGAAAAAAAAACGGCCGAACCGATTTTTATAAAATTTATTTCGGATCAAAATGACGTTAGCACGCCTCGATTGACACCCTTACGAAGTCGATATAATTTTTTATTCGCGAGATATTGTGTAAAATCTACTTTTTTGGAGTCTATTTGGTTAAGAAAAAAGAACGGCTGAACCGATTTTGAAAAAATTTCTTTCAGATCATATTTACGTTAATACGCGTCGATTGGCACCCTAACGTAGTCGATATCATTTTTCATTTCGTCTTACAAAGAAATGGACACATACGTACGTACGTACATACGTACACACACACACACACATAGACATCTTTCTAAAAATAGTGTAGTGACCTTGAAACATAAAAATTTGTTATACATTTTGATTTCGATTTTCGGACCCATTACAATAACTTCCAATGGGAAGTTAATTAAAGTTTCGAAACCGTTGACTTGTACAATTTATTTGCATATGCAAAACGCGTTCAAGGAATTTAATTAGTAATATTACACGGTCTTATTTATCAAGATGTCAATCTGAATATCAATAAAAAACAGAATGATGTGTTAAATTTTATTTTTAGTTGATCAGTACCCTTTTATAAACCCAGTGGCGAACAAATCAAACTTGCATTATTAATTATGTGTTTTTTATTATCAGATCAAGTTGATTGTGCAATATACATTTTGATATATTTTTTAAAGGTCACTAAGCGCCAGGGGTATCCTAGTACCAATTTATTCTTTTCATAATAAATTGAAAATATAATTGATACTTTTACTAAATTATTAGAACCTGCGAATTAGAACCTAGGAAGTGGAGATTTATAATAGACACAGGGTCGGACCGAAGGGGGTTTAGATGGGCGGTGTAGATCTACAAATTATCGACTAACTTACTAAGTGTGGACCTACAATTTACCGACTAAAGGTACGTGCAGTACGCAGCTAGGATTCTAGATGGTAGCTGTATGGTAGATGGTGGCTGAAATTATAAGCGCTTATAGGTTTGTACAGCGAAGCTTTGATACTAGCATTGATACAAGCTTAAATCGCGTTTGAAATGTTAGATAGCGAAGACGAATATTTGTGTTCTTCTGCTACAAAGTGGTATATTTTAAATACAAATTTGGGTAGGAACTATCATGTCTACCCTATTAATAGAAAACGATCTAAACATGGCGAATTTCATCATTTATACCAAGAATTAAAATTTTACCCAAACCGGTTTTTTAAATATTTACGTATGGAACCTAACACTTTTAAATACGTCTTAAAAAAACTCAAAACAAATTAAATAAAAACTGGCAAAATTTCACTTATTAAACTAGTTACATCCATTGCGAAACTTGTAATGGCCATTTGACAGTTGTCACACGTTGATTGTAGTAGTCAGCGCGCTGAAAGAATGGTGAGATACATTCTTGAATCTATCAGTTCTTGTAACAGCGCTTATACCTGCTACACTCACTGTTTCGTTGTGTAAGCTCGCATATATAACAATGCATTAATTTAAGCAAGCTCTGCTATGATCTACGCTACCATGATCTAGAATCCCAGCTCCATACTGCACGTACCTTAAGAGGTCGTGATTCGTGAATAGACAAGCCATAGAAACGATAAATAACCTTCTTACATGCTATTTATAAAAATAAGGTTGTTTTAGGTACAAAAACTGACTAAATAAATCTGGATAATGTGTTTTGTTCATTCGTTTCCCTATATTTTTGATGTGTAAAGACATTTTTAGGACAACCATCACTAACTTTCTAATAAGCGATGCTTTCAGATCTGCAATTTATTAGCCTTAAAAAAATTATAAAAAACTATTCACTGAACCACTTTGCTCCTGTAGACCGGCAGTTATCAGTACCGTCTTTATCATAAGGGCACGCGGGGCACGTGCCCAGGGCCCCCATCCTCACGGGAGCCCCGAAAGGCCGATTTATTCGCTTACATTACACATTTTTTTTTCTATTTTAGGGGCAATGTTAGCGACTTTCTGGCAATAGGTACTGAGCAGTGATAAATAAAAGATCATAGCTGAAAAATGTTTGTATCATTCACTTTCTTTACTTTCCAAAAAAGTCTCAAATTATTGTGTGCCCAAGGGCCCCGGCATGGCCTAAGACGGCCCTGGCAGTTATATTAAATATTCTGTTGAATAAAGTAACAATTTATTATCAAATTATTTTCAAAAAGAATGCTGGAACACGTTAACTGCGTAGATATACTTTATATATAAACTAGCTGGTCGCTCCGGCTTCACCCGGGTGCAAATCGATAATTTCGTTCCCCTTTTTTTCGTAGAGTAATAATATTATATAGCCTATGTTCCTTGAGAAGAAGTAAGCTTTTAAGCGGTGAAAAAATTTTTCAAATCGGTTCAGTGGTTTCTGAGTTTCAAATATATTCGAGATAAGTTTGGATTGTACTTATTGGAAATATAAATTTTTCAACTTCAATACTCGTCTGAGACGTTCGATAAAAAAATAAGTACTAAATTTTTTTTATTAATTATCCAATTTTACCACAACGATAAAAGAATCCGAAATAACTTTATCGTAGAATGTTGCCACACTAATTAAAAAATATATCAGAATTCACTATTTAAAAAAAACCAACACAAAAATTCATAATACTCACAAAAATAATCCTCATTTTGAGTGTCACAAAATCAATATTCAAATCACAAAAAAATCCGCGTTATAGGAGACGATGATTAGTTCACACGTTCACTGCAGCAATCCAATAATCGAGACACAACAACAATCAATGAACAACACCGCGGACCGGATCGTCGCCCCATTCACTTATATAACACGATCTTCTCCCCACTTATCCCCATATCACACATACGTGTATATGCCTACATACTATCTATGGCCAAAGAACAAAACCGCTAAGTTGGAATTTTGCATATTTTTACTTTATAATAGGTCGATATACATGCATCGAAAGTAACAATTTTGTAGTAGGTATGGCAAAAAAAGTTTATCTCTTGAGGCAACTCGTTAGACGTTAAACACTTTCAGCAATGATTTGACAGAACCCTTGTTTAGCGTAGTCAACGAGGTGCGATCAAGTCTACAAATGTGTGCATGTTCTAGTTCTGTATAAGTATATTAATTATTGGTATTTCCCGAAAAGAGCTCTTTTAAGGTTAAATTTGACAAAACTTGCATATTCTAGAACGTAAAGATCGTAAATTGTTAAGATGTTAAAATATTCCCTCAAGCATAAAAATAACATTTCGCCTGTATCGCGGATGTATTACTTAAATAAAAATAAAGAAAATTATGCGGTACCGACCTCCATCCCCTCGTACCACTCCTTTCCTCACCATGACAAGTGATCTTTTTTTTAATTTTTAATTAAAAAAAACTGAACTGAAAAGGCAAAATGTTTATACTTTTTTGACCAATAATTCTTTCATAATTAAATTGAAATTTTTTTTATTAATATGAAGTTTTCTTCCTGTCAATTAATTTTCTATATAAACATAATGTATTTCCTCATTAGCTGAGTTTTTTTTTCATACAAAAAATGAAAATTCTTTATTTTTATTTAACCCAACCTTTTCCCAAACTTTTTAGTTGTTAGTTGTGCGGACCACCAATTTTGTAAAAAAAAATTTGATGCCCACTAACTAAATTTACAAGTAGAAATTCCTGAACAACAAACCAATCGAATAATTCGATTGTTACTAACAATCGAGTGACTCAATTGTTTTCACTCGATTGTTCCAATTTCTACCCATGAAGCTCCGATAATATTTATCTTGACTTACACTCTCAACCAGCGTCCACGGCCCAGTACCACGCTGCCCGCGGCCCACAAATGGGCCGCGACTCATGGGTTTGGAACCGCTGTAGTAGGTATAGTATCACCAAAAAAAGGACTATAAACTCGGTTTTTTGGTACGAATTTTAACGCTTAATTTACTTTCAAAATACTGAACTACCATGGAAACCATAATAAAATCCAGTGCTAAAAATACATTTATCTTAAACCTACTGTAGCAAACCCCAAGATGTTACGCCACTGCCTCCAATAGAAACCACGGAAAAGGAAGGTCACAGTAGTCAAGCGTGGAATGGTATCGAAGATACTGAACAACGAGTACCTGCCGGAATGTTCTGGAGAACGCGGGAACGTACTGGGCTGGGCAACGCAGGTATATAAACGAGTGAGTGAAGTGAACATCAGGCGATCAGTCGACGGTGTCACGCAATGAAATAAATATTGATCAGTCAACAGGAATCAGTCAGTGTAGATTGTACTGAGACAGTGTTGAACAGCGAAATAAATCTGATATAAATACAGTGACAGAAATAATTACAAATAAATAATCCTTCTATATATAGTTATTTGTTAAGTGTTATTTAAGTAGCTCGTTTAATTCAATAATTACCGTTTAAGTTTTTTTATTGTTAGAATTGACTTTTCGTTGTTGCAATTATTGTATATAGTTAATTGTTACGAATAATTGTGAATAAATATTTATTCCGCCAACACAGAAAACAGTTTTATAACACTACTTTCAAAGTCGTGCCTGAAATCGAGCATTAGTATTTCTTTGGAGCTGGGAAAATTATTATAGACTTCACCTTGATATTTCTGATTTTTTTGTTACGCAAGGCATCAAATAACCTGTCTATTTAAGTTCTTTAACTACTCTCTTCTGGCAAACAAAAAACAGGGCAATTCTCTTTCAACTTAACCGGTCTCCGGTTTCATCATTATCATCAAAACCATCGTCGTAAGGTCAAGGCCATTGTTGCTATAATATGTACGGTATAAAATTTTGCTATGTTCAAATTTAATTGCCGCATCATAGATTCGTTTCTGCAGATGATCACGGATTTTTCAAGTTTCTTACTTTTTCATTACTTTATGACTTAGTTTAGAAACTTGTCTCAAGCTTGTTTGCTGGGACAGCTGACGCGTGTTTACAGGTACCTACGCCAAAAAATCAAAACAGGCAATCTCAAAAACTTTCGCCGAATCCCTTACAGTTTTATTGCAACACACAATACCACAATAAGTTCCAATAGGTATAGTTAAGATAAAAGATAAAAATCTTTATTGTTCTATTTCTTGAAATTGTGTTTTAAAAGCCACCAACAGCTTGGGTTATTTGGGCCTAGCCCTAATTCATATTTTCAATTCAATATTTTTTTTTAATAATAAATTGAAAATCTAATTCATACTTTTGCCAGCTCTCGGGCTAGAACCCGGGAACTTGTAATAGAGGAACCATAGCAACGCCATGTAAACAGCAACACTGCTACACGCTCGGCCATTCTCAAGCCCTGTCCTATTTCTTATAACAGTTTGGTACAGAAATTAAAAAATAATGGTTTTTATAACGTACTTGGTGATAATCACCACAACCAGTTGAGTATTTTTATTTGTTGCGAAAAGAAAAAAGTAGCTCAAATATTTTCATATTCCAGAAAAAAATAGCAAAAAAAAACTTGATCATAGGTACCTCTACCTATAGCTAATTGTATCTGTTCAAAATATCGTTAGCAATGTACAATTTTTTAACCCCCAACAAAAAAGGGGGTGTTATAAGTTTAACATGTTTATCTGTGTGTCTGTCTGTGGCATCGTAGCTCCCAAACGGAGCAACCGATTTAAAAGCGGTTTTGTTTGTTTGAAAGATAGTATTTTTATTAATTTTAATGCAATCAAACCATAATTATATAGAGTAAGTCTAAATATTGACCAAAAATATTTTTGAAAAATTCATTAATTATAGAGTAGTCTTATCTCCAAAATATGACGATTTTATTATAAATCTATCATTGCGTAAACAAAATATAAGATCATCAAATTTTTCAGGTTTTTTTTTGGAAAATTTTTTGCAGCCAAATTATTTATTTGAATGAGTTATATTTATATTAAACGTTTCGCCTTTTTGGGCATCATCAGTAATATTCTGAAAAGTTATACATATATACATTAAAATGAACAAGTTATAATACAGTATTTGAAAATAAAGATAAATGAATGAATTAGATTCAAAATACTTACATTTTATAGTGAAATTATGATTTATGAACATTATTAGAAACTATGTTGTTATTAGCGAGGATTTTAGATAACTGTTTCTATTTTCAAAATGAAGGACAATTATGGACGCTATTGTAAGTGTATTGTTGTTTTTGTATGTAAGAGTGTATACTTGTATTCAGGCGTACCAATTGTATAGATAAAGGAACAACTTTAGGAGGTGTAAAGTACTATTGTTTTAGAAGTAAAAAAAGTAAAAAAGTAAAAAGTAAAAAAAAAAAACCTTATAATATCCTCAGCCGTACTAAACTCACTACACATCAAATTTTTCAATTGGTCTGAAACAGTGTCATGCCTATTAAAATTATTTCAATTATTTTCGTTCCTGGCGAAAAAAAAACTTCAAGCGAAGATCTTTTCGTTTAATCCCAAGGTCGTCTTAATTACTTGTTTTTCGTGAGAAACTTTTTTATCAAACGAGCCATCTTTGCGCGACAACAGTTTGATGTAATAATTTCATTGTAACAGAGCATAAAATAACATATAAAGTAGGCGCCACTAGTGCCGCCTAGTAAAATTCGGTTGTGCCGGCGGCACAAGAGTTTGAATTTTAATTTTTCGGCATATATTATATCTGCAGTCTGCAGTCTACTGGGGGGGTATGAGGGGTAGACGCGTTTATAGAGTTGCATTACTTATTGCATTCATTCATATCATTTTTGTAGTGTCATTGCTTTTTTACTGTTTTGCAGGTTAAGATTCAAAAGACGCCACACTATAGTTTTTAGTTTTTTATTCATTAAATACCTATAATTTAATATTGCATATTTTTTAATTATCCTTGACGCTTCGCCACATTTTTTTAGTAGACCTAACTCTCGAACTCTAATGCCGCGCAGTAAAAATTGCTTAAAATATGTTCTGCATTGTATTATTGATTCAAAATAAAATTCGTCTTCCGAGTCAGAAAAAATTCTGAATTGATTACATTACAAATCGAACTGTCAAAATCACAATGCAACAAATTAATCAATAATTCTGAACAAGGACTTTCTTACAAGGAAACCAATTGTTGAAAAATAATTTACATTTCTTTTAACGCCCATTGAATTCAATAAGTGTTTAAACGACATATGTTTATGCATAATTAAACAATCAAATCTATTGTTTCCATTATTTGTCAATGCTATTTCGTAACTCCAATTCGGAAATGTCCATTTTTTAAACAAGTGAAAGTAAAACAATAAAACATCGAAAAAAAGCGAGATTTCAATCTCTTTTTTTTTAAACACTTCATTAAAAAGTATAGGGAAAAAACACTAAATATCCGTTTAATTAATACAAATATTTAAATCATAAATTTGTCCATAATTTAAGTGTTTAAATTTCGACTTAATATAATAGCTTAGGGGATACCTAGACCGATTTCGCCATTTTCAGAATGTTTATCTGTCTATCTGTTTGTCAGTTTGTTTGTGCCAAGCTACCTCAAAAAAATACCCTGTCTGTATCGCGGGTACAAACAGATGACGTAAATAATAATTGCTACTTTTATTTATCTCATAAAATCAATTGTTCGTAAAATATACCTAATAAATAAAATAATTTTAATTTTATTTTTCTATATTTTAAATTGTTATCCAATACCTACCTATATATTTTCATTATTAAAAGAATAAAAAATATAAAAGCCTTCGAGATTTGAAGCTGGGCTTGCCGTTTGTACATGCCAGTAGACTTTTACTTTACCACACAGCCACAGCTGACTTACCTCAACATAGATCTTAACATAGGTATATACGTGTTGTGTTTTGTTTCACATGTCAACTACTGCTTCTATTTCCGTAACATCTAATATTTATTAAATTTTTATTTATTTATTGTAGATAATAGATCCGTCGACATCTCAGGTCATTCGCGTCTTTCAACTACAGTAAATAACTTTTTTAAAACTAAATAACATCACAAAACATCCATGAGCGCAGGTGAGATTCGAACCCACGACAGTCTAGTCTAGAGGCTGCGGTACCAGATACGCTATTCACTAGGCTACACTGCCCTCAATATTTATTAAATGCAACCCCAGTATAAAACATTAGACGTTCTTCACGTCAAAAACTACTGAGTCAATTTTGATTAAGCTTTCATCAAGAAGGGGGGGGGGTTGAGCAGTAGACAAACAAACCGACATTAACGTGAGCGATTCCGCAAATGAAGGCTGGTTTTTAATAGAGGAAGGAATGACCGTATATGACGCAAAATACAAAATGCACGTTTATCAATCAAAGCCATTTCAAGGTAAAAGTAACCATAAAACTATAATTTCCTGTGAAATTTTCACACCATTTTAAAAAAAAGTACATATAAAATTATATCGCTGAATCAGATATAAAATCGTCCGGAAATAGATCAGGTTTTTATATATGATATTAGAATCTATATTTTAAATTATTGTTCCGCCCATTTATATAAAAAAAATATGACATCAACCAGAACCTTGGAGAATACTGACGATATTGTACCCATAATTCATTTGAAAACAATAGAAGGTAATACTTGCCACTTGATTATTTACAGCTAACTAAAGACTTAGGTAATAAAATTTCTTGAAGCCAAAACAAGACGGTGATAGTAACGTTTTACGAAAAGTTTAAGCTTATGTAAAATTTTAATAAAAATATATATGAGCACTGTGGTTGGAATAAAAACAAAATAAAATATAGTTACTTCTTACCACAACAGTTTTATTGATGGATGTACATTTCGAAAGCTAAGCTTTCATCTTCAACGTACACTACATGTAGTGTTCGCTGAAGATGAAAGCTTAGCTTTCGAAATGTACATCCATCAATAAAACTATTGTGGTAAGAAGTAACTATATTTTATTTTGTTTTTATGTAAAATTTGCCAATCTTTCTTTGGCGTGATAGCAACCAACGACAGATAGAAACCTCGCGACAATTAATAATATAGAAATTTCTTTTGATGGCACCTTATTAGTTAACAGATATATGTTCTTAGTAAAAAACAGGAAAAAAGCTCAAAAATTTTATGTTATTAATAATATAGTCATAATTAATTTATTAACATTGGCGATTTTGTCAAGATTTGTCGAAAATGTTGAGCTTCAAAGCAATGATAAATCTACATGTAGATTATCTGACGATGTCTACAAGATATAATTATTTCTATAATATTATGTAGTAACACCAGTGACCAATCTATGGTTATTTTATAACATTGACATATCTATAGGTACTTATTTAATGTATCCCATTAGGGTGTTTGAAATAATTTTCACTTTCATGATGAGCTCTCGCTAGTACGAAGATTCACATCTACAACCTAGTTATAATGAATTAACACTCGCATGTAGGGAAAATCAATTGATTCCGAAGCATATAAGGAGAATAATAGATTAGTAATCATGACACGGTTGAGTAATTGTAAGCTGATTTTGCCGCGAAAGTGGAAAGGTTTAGGTTAGAATCCTGACTGTGAATATGGTTGGTAAAATGATTTTTTTCCGATATGTTTGGAATCAATTATATAATTGGCTGCTTTCCAACAAATTTTTTTAATATTTTATATTACCTATTAGAGTTGATCGAGATCTACTCAATGACACCAAAAAGTATGCATGTATTTCAATATAATGCCTTTTTTTGATGTTTTTTTTAAAATTGAATAGCATTAATAAACTAACAAACGCCCATCAAAATTCTTAAAAATAATTGAAAGAGACTTCCCTGTCTTTCAAATGCCACCTCCTTTATATTTTTTGCAAACTTATAACGATTTTGCCTGTTTCATAAAAAACGTTGTATGCAGTGTAAGTTGAAGTAAGTGGCAAACACAGACGTAATCCTACATTAAAAACTGAATCCGGCAATACACACAACATTTAAACGTGACATGAGAATATAATACATGTTCCCCAGAAAAATATCGTACGTCCGCCTATGTAGTCACCTAAACTTAGAAAATGAAGAGTGCAAAATAAAACGATATTGAACAAAATAAAAAAACCAATTATAAACTAATAATAATAGATATGGACGACTTTTCTGAGATAGATAATCTCTATTAAGTTATTAGTCTTAAAGGTGACTTGTACCTAGTTTTATAACCTCCAATTAGTTAAACAGGTGAGATTTATTGGAAAATTAATGGTTTGATTTAATCAATATGACATTATCATATATACCCGATGATTATTTTCCTTGTTTAGAAAACAAACTTATACACGGCTTAAGTAGATATAGTATTTTAACTTTTAAGCAACGGGTACAATCGGGTAAGTACAGACAGATGACGTAGGTAAATATTGTTAAACACAATTCATTGTATTCGTTGTCATGGAAACATCCATTATTATTTGTCTTATAAAATCAACTGTTCGTAAAATACAATAAGTAAAATAATTGTTATTTTATTTTTTTATATTTTTAATTGTTATCCAATACCTATATATTTTCATTATTAAAAAATTTATATACCTATTAGCCTTTGGGGTCGAATCTGGGTTTGGAGTTTGTACCTATCTGTCGGTAGATTCGTACTTTTCCGCGCGGTCACCTGGCTTACTGTGTTTGAGACCTTAACATGCTGTGTTTTGTTTCACATGATACTATTTCCGTTTCATCTAATATTTCTAAAATTTAGTTCGTAATTAATATTCTTGATATTTCTTAATTTTATTTATTGTAGATTACATACGCTCGACAGCTAAGATCATTAACGTCTAATTACATCAAATTAAATTAAACGATATCACAAAACATCCATGAGCGGAGGTTGGATTAGAACCCACGACAGTTTAATCGAAAGAACCAGCACGCTAACCATTACACCAAGCTATCCTCAGTTTCTTAATTAATTAATATAAGTATCTATGAAATACGATGTTCTCGATATTCCTTAATTTGCGTTCGTAAACGCCAATGGCACCACGTGTCAGCACAGATTCCAAAAATACGATATATTCCTTATACTTGGTTGGTTCTTTTTTAATTTTTTTGCCAGTCATAAATGTTTTTCTAAATTAACAAACAACATGTCAACAAATATCCTTTTTGATGGGCTAGGTATAGGAATTTTGCTGAAACCCCTATAATATTATACAGGGTGTCCCAAAATTGCTGGGACACAGAGCTACCACGTGTAGTAGAGGTCAAAATAAGTCGATTGGACCCAATTTATTTATATACCAAAATGTACCGTTTGCCCGTGAGAAGAGTTCAAAGTTTGCATAAAATTTTGTATATAAAATTTTGTATTACAATTTTATTAAACTTGTACTATGAATGTTAGCATTATTTAAGGAAACATTTTTTTCCTTCGGAACTATGGGGAATACGAAATTTTTACAAGAATAACAAAATGAAGATAATTAATCAGTCTTCCCGCTAAAAAAATTTGAGAACCGTACTACCACCCCTAAGAAAGTTCTGAAAAAAATGTCAGGGGGTGAGGATGGTTTTAACCCTTCTACAATTTCTTTTGGGTTTCTTTGATTACCGAAAGGAGAGTAATCCTCTAAAATGCACTTTTGTCAAATTTCATTCAATTTGTTTCACTCATTTCTGAACAGCGTACAAAAATGTGTTTTTTTATGTAAACTTTGAACTCTTCTCACGGGCAAACGGTACATTTTTGTATATAAATAAATTAGGTCCAATCGACTTATTTTGACCTCTACTACAAGTGGTAGCTCTGTGTCCCAGCAATTTTGGGACAGCCTGTATATAATATACCTATTACTGTATAAATAAAAACTTTCTTCTTCTTCTTACAATATATTCCTTAATTAATTGATATATCTATGAATTATTAGATCCTGAAATTCGACTATACCTAATATTATTGTAGATTATAGAACTGAGAGTCACGCGATATTTATTTCAATTTCTATAGTATTTATAGAATCGTCATCTGATTTGTAGATTAAATGTTCTTTTTTAATTGCATGCTTTTAATATTCAATGCCATAGTCAAATAGTTATCTATAAGGAAATATTAAATAAGTCTATTAAAAAATGCACCAATATATCGTAAGGTACAATAATGTCGTAATGTCAGAAAACCTGTTGACTCAGTTCAGATGGATCTCGAATAAAAACGAAAGTATTTCAAATTAGTATTCAATTTGATGTCAACATAATATGTGTTTTGCTCTACAAAACCTTGCCATACTAATCTTGACTTTTAATTTAGATATTATGTTGTAAACAAAATATAAATTATTTATAGTAAACATATTCCTGAAAAATTCCTGAGCCGATAATAATATTCTTATTAATAATTTCATTTTCAATAATTCAGCTCACATAAATGAGACGTCACATTCTTGAAGCTTTGGGATCCTTCAAAATACTTTTATTATTTGTATATACGTATAGCTTTCTTAAATTAAAATATATTGCATCAAAACTTCTGTTTTGAATGTATAATTATTATTAAAACCTTTTATTTTGAAAAAGTCTTCAAATTATATTGCTTCAGTTACACAAAATATAATAATATCGTCTGATCTCATGCCTTTAGCCAAACCAAAAAAGGCGCCACTAAGTGCATAAAAAATAAATTAAGTAAGCAAAAAGCTTATGAATTATTTTTTCCTAAAATTGTAGATATATGAGTTTTTAATAATCTCTATACATAGTATAAAATAAAATCGTTTTCCGCGTCTGTCTGTCTGTCTGTCTGTCTGTATAACCGCTAACTCCTCCTACACCACGCAACGGATTTTGATGCGGTTTTCACCATCAGTTAGATAATTTTTCACGGAAGGTTTATATATATAGCGAACGAGCGAAGCGAGTGAGTAATGTAATTCCTAAACCACGCAACGGATTTTGATGCGGTTTTCACAATCAGTTAGATAATTTTTCACGGAAGGTTTATATTTATAGCGAACGAGCGAAGCGAGGGAGTAATGTAATTATAATATTCAAGCGAACGAGCAAAGCGAGTGAGTAGTGTATTGCACCCGGGCTTTCTTAGCACCCGGGCGAAGCCGGACAGGGCCGCTAATATAATATAATTAGACTATTAAAACTAAAAATTCAATAAAGATGATGATATATAAAAAATGTATTTATTAATGGAGTGCTGTAAAGTGTAAATTATTGGGTCGTAAATTTGCCTGCGGCTGAACCTGAACGTATCCTATAAGACAGAATTGGTTAACGTTAAAAAATTATTTGTGAAGTGAGGTTCCACCTAGTACCGATGCGACGACGTGCAAATGTTATTTATAAAAGAAAGACACGCAAAATGATCGTCTGGTAAAATCACAGTTTTTTTTGTTGCAAACAATTATTATGTTATTTATTAACATGCAGAGCAAAAACAACATAAATAGATTTTGTCTGTCACAGAACTATACCAGTCTATTAAGATGAATTACTTCCATATAGACTATGGTAGTTTTCCAACTACATCGCTAATGCGACTCAGTGGCGCACAATGCCGAGGTGTGTTAATGCTTAATTGGAACGTGCATAGTTTTCATGCTGTTTTCATGTATTCAATGCGCGCATCATCCCAAAGCAGTACTTTTCAAAGTGCTCGATTGTGCGAAGCATTGCTGTAGTTGAAACATCACCGTTGAGCACTATGCCGCATAATGCACTTTAATGCTGTAATTGGAAAACTTCCTATGTGTTTAACAATTTTTATTTACACAACTAGTTTCTTCAAAATGGCAACTTCAGGTGTAATATAAAAAAAAATTGCACTCAAAACAGAGATATAGTTATATCACGTCACTTGTGAAGCCACAACTAAACACTAAAGTACGACCTGTCAGGTACATTATGATCATATTCATTGCTTGTATTCCGTACAGTGTTATAATTACTCTTTATGTCGTGTTGTGTGCCTGGATATTCCAAAGCGCTTACCGCTTACGAAAAATCAAGGTGTACTTTATCTGTAGTACTAAGTAAAAATATTTTATTATATTTTCAATTGTTCCCCGCACGTCTCGGCTGACTTCATTTGTACATACCTACAAGCTGTGATATGCCACTTCTATAGATATTTCTGTTCTGAGGAAATGTGATTGAATTTTTTATTTCACAAAAAAAAAATCAATTATAGATTAGGAAAGGAAGGCGTGGCGGATTCGCAACTTTCTCTTTCTAACTAGAATCTGCGTTAAACGTACGTTCACCCATTGACACGATACAACTGTCAAATTTCATTCATTCTACTGACATAGCCTGGTTTTTTTAAACACGTCGTCGTTAATAATTAAAGCAATTTGTTATGAGATGGTGTCTTGTACTTGACTGCAGTTATAATGAAAATTATGACTGCAAAAAGTTTAGATTTCCGACTGAGGAAAAAGCTAAAATAATATCTAAATATCCAATACCTAATTGATGAAAACGACTTCAGAACACTTTTTCAACTCCAAATGCAAAGACAAACTCAATTTCTAATTATAATTGTTCAATTATACCTCGACAAACGTCAACGAGGTTAAGTTAGATCAGAATAAACGTCACTGGCTGAATCAAGTTAGGACACACATTTTTCATAAATTTTTAATTTCAAACAAAAAGTTATTTCACACGAAATAATAAAGTTTTCTAGCCAATAATGACGGGATTTATTAATTATTTTTATGAAACAGCCATTGTTTTGGTAAGAAATGTGTTTTAAGAAAATAGTAACGAATATTCCGTTAAACCCCATACATTTTTGAACGCCAATTATCGACTCCACTTTAAATTTCGCGCTCAATTTAGGACCGCCTACGTCTGTAGTCTATTGCATTTCTTTTCGTAGCTGGCAGACATTTTTTACTTTAGTTGCATGCGTGCAAGCGTTTTTATATTACAAGCGCTCACCTGCAAATGTTGAATCGATCGATTAAATAATGGTTGTGTGTATCATTTAGTTTGATCGTCCGGATAATTGCGCAATTAAAAATTGCCTTTCATACCGAATATACACAGTATTAAAATATTATCGATATTGTTTCGATAAAAATTGAAATCTTTTTGATCCATTTAATCAAATCGACTGAACGCAAACCGGCAGAACGAGTACATTGATATCATGAATCATATGGCGATCATAGGAGGCTTCTGCTGTATTTTTTAAATGTCATCATGCCCACAAGAATAGGTGTGTCCGCGGAGAAATGAAAAAAATCCTTGATACAGTTTATAACTTTAATAATATACGCATGCTAAGATGCCCGTGTGAAGAACCATGGAGCTAATAATGCTAGCAAGAATGGATATTTTTACTTTCCACCTCTACTATGTAGGGAAGTAATGGATTTAGTCCGAAAAAAACATTTCGAGATTTTAACAGATTTTCACGTTTTGAGACCCTAGCAATCGTTTAAAATCATTTTCTGACTGATGTCTGTATGTGTGTGTGTATGTGTGTGTGTGTGTATGTGGTCAATTTTTCGCCTTCGATATCGTAAAAACGGAACAACATACGGCCATGCCGATTGTTCTATTGTGTTTATCAGCCTTTAACCTAGATCTGATTAGATTTTGAGTCAAATCGGTTCAGTGGATCCTGAGATATTCAAAAAAACGTTCTCAATGTCACGTATTAACATAGGAATTCTAGATGTTATAATATGAAAAAAATGTAAATATTTTTTTCTCTAAAATGTATAGTTTTCGAGAAAAAAAATATTTTACTAAAAAAAATAAAAATTGTACGTAAATCAAGAACCATGATTTTTGCTATATTACCCATCAGTAGATCACCAAACAGAAAAGAGGGCCATGCTTTTTTCAAAGAATAAAAATTAAATTGTGTTTTAAAGACCACCAACAGCTAAGGTTATTTGGGCCTAGTCAAAAAATAAAAAAAAGAGTGTTTATTTTTTGCAAATATTTACTAGGTGGGAAGTATAGGACTGGTCATCAGTCGAATTTTTTCATATAAAACTAGCCGTATTTACCCGACGTTGCCCAAAAATGAAATCCTCCTGTTATAAGAGCATATAATGAGATATTATATAACTTATAAAACCTTCTCGCGTATATTTTATCTCGAAGTTCGTGGAAACCGAATGTAACCGTAGATTTTTAAACTATAGACGTTGAGAAATTATTACGCCTATAATTAGGCGCAGACTGGCCAAAGGCGCTGGGGCGTCCCGGGCCCCCGGAGTTGGAAAAGACCCGGCCCTCCCATTTCCCAATCCCAACAAAAAACAAATTAATCAAGTTTCTCCCTCGGGCTCCTACCAATGTTAGCGTTGCTGAAAAAATATAGCTAGTCCGCGTCTATCTAGAATGCAAATTTATGAGTGGGTGAAGCTATATAGTTCGTCCAGAGACGGCAGAACAGTACGAACACCGTCGGGCAAACAGTCATTCTAGCTGCAATCTATACGCCTATAGGACGCAAAGTTGTGAGTGCAGGGTAATTAGTACAGTCATCTGTACGACCGAAGCGCTCAGGGGTAAAGTGCCGTCGTATTCGTCAGTTATTTGGGTTCTTGCCTGATTAAATAGCTCCATGGTTTTGTGAACGCATTTAAGGTTCCGTTACGCCTTTTTTTATTACACCAATATTTTTATACATAAATAATAAACGGACATAAATTAATTTTAATAGATCTATATATTCAAACTCAGCGAGTTTTAACCAACAATAGAAATAAAGTCTATAATATTTCATTTATATATATAACAATTGACTTCCCGATTTTTTTTTATCAATGCTTGTAAAATTTAGATTTAACAAAGTTCTACTTTTATTTAGCTATCAACTGCCAGGATTGTGGAATAGTCGACTCTCACATGTAGTATGTTTTCAACTTGAAATAGCTATATATAAGAAAGGATCGGTTTCCACTCTCGGGCACTGTAGAAAAGTCGGTAACTCGCCTAGCCGGAAACTGGGAGTTTCGGGTTCAAATCCCGACAGTGGTCATTTGACTTTTTCTTATAGATATAGCTCAAAAATCATGGCAGCCTAGCTGTCTGAGATATTTATTATTTTCACCTCTAATTGTTATGTGAATAATATGGTGTGGATATAAGGGGTTTTAAATCGATTGATTTTATCATATACCAATTAATACCTATTATTTTTCATAATAAATTAAAAATTCAATAATTGATTTCTCCCATTTGTTCGATTATGGTCCATTCTGAAATAGTGTAGAGTAATATAATATCATTTTGTTTGAAATTTTTGACAGATTCCAGTGATACCATAGGGTAGGCACTTATAGCGATCCTTTAATTCATTTTCAAATTCAGGTAAAGATAAAAGATTTAATAACCAATACACTTTAAGACTGCTTTGAACAGTTAACTCTGACAGTAAAGTACTATAAGCTTTACTCAACTTTACATTTAAAATTTGAGAAAAAAAACTGTATTGATAACAGACCAAACAACTTAAAGCTATAGTAATTGAGACCTAAATAAGTTTTAAAGCAATTCATCATTTGGCTTAATATTTAAAAAAAAAAATAAAATAGGACAACTTTTTTATCGTCAAATTTGTCAAATTATAAAATTAATTAATTAATATGTACGCAAACATACATAATTATTACGAAATTGATTTTTTATAGAAACAAATGAATTAAATTTACATAATTAATACACTTATAAACATTTGAAATCCGCTGCGACTGTCGATTTTTTGTGTCAAGTAAAATGGCCAAATACAGAAAATAATTATTTAAAAGTTCGATTTAATAACAATTTTAAAAAAATAGAACAGGTTATTTCAATTGAATAATTACTTAATTAATTTTTATTAGATCCGACAAATTAAAAAAGTACTAAAATCTGTTTAATTTATTACCCGGATTTTATGCTTTTCAGAAAAGTAAAAACGAAGTATAATAGTTATTTTCGATACGTGTGCGTAAAGTGAGGTATTCTAGTAGGCTTAAATTGAGACTGACGCATATACAACCAGATCGAGTGCGCTGTATACCCCCACGAGCCGTTAGGCGAGTGGGGGTAAGCGCACGAGATCTCGTTGTGTATGCGTCAGTCCCTTTAGCTCGTGCCTCAATTTAAGCCTACTAGATATCTCACTTTAAGCGGACGTATCGAATATAATTTTTTATAACGACTACTTCTAAAGTTTAATAGAGAGAAAAAAAATTATGAAAACGGAAAATTCGCACTTCGAGTCCTTAAAACATTACAATTACAGACTAAATTACGATTTAGTTTATTTTTATTAAAGTTATTAAATCAGTGGCGGCGTTAGAGAGTGAAGCATGGCCCACCTTAAACTGTCTTGGACCACCCCTTGACCCACCCTGGAATAATCCCCAATCTCTAGTTTAGTATAGTAACTAATCTGGGTTAAAATTTTGACGAGCACTGAAATTTTGGGAACAAATGTTATTGGCTCACTTTCCGAACACCATCCCCAAGTCTGACCCACCCTAACAAAAAATCCTAGCGCCGCCACTGTACAAAATATGCTCAAAATTGCGTAGGTATATTCCAAAATGATCCGAGCGCCAAAATCATTAGATCTGGAATCCTTATTTAGACATTAAAAAAAATAGTTCACATCGATGTATTTTTGAAAAAGTTTATGAACGAAAGAAAATTTAAACAAACGATTTTTCGACCCTATCTCAATACTTTCGTCTCATCTTCTTTATCTTTTCTTTATATTATTATTATTTATTTTATACATAGTATAAAATGAAGTCGCTTTCCGCGTCTATCTGTCTGTTTACCGCTAACTGCTCCTAAGCCACGTAACGAATTTTGATGCGGCTTTCACCATCAGAGAGATAATTTTTCACGGAAGGTATATATGTATAGCGAACGAGCGAAGCGAGTGAATAATGTAATTCCTAAACCACGCAACGGAATTTGATGCGGTTTTCACCATCAGTTAATTATTTTTCATAGAAGGTTTATATGTATAACGAACGAGCGAAGCGAGTGAGTAATTTAATTATAATATTCAAGCGAACGAGCGAAGCGAGTGAGTAGTGTATTGCACCCGTGCTTTCTTCGCACCCGGGCGAAGCCGGACGGGGCCGCTAGTGGAGTATAAAATTATAAAAAAATCGACATAAACGGCAGTGTCTTTTGGCCACAGATTTACATAGTCGAATCACAACAGTAGATTGTATATCTAGATGTGTAATGGGGTATATTACTGACGAATGATGACAGTATGTAAAAACGATAGCGTGTTTTTAGTCACACGAGTCATACGCACGTGATATATATGGTATACCTACCGAGATCCAAACCTAGTATCCCCTCAATGTGAGACCCTCGCTTATTGATCAAAATAGAAAAATGGTGCATATCTGTATTCTGTCAGTACTTCTGAACAGTATAGAAAGCGTCAATACAAAATACAAATTAAAACTTATGATAAAAAATTCCTCGATCAAATACAAATTTTTCTGCACTAAACCAGAGTTTTTTGTTTAAAATTGATACCTTATTGTTATAGAAGATTGTATATCTAGATGCTTAATGGGATATATTACTAACGAGTAATGACAGTATGTTAAAACGAGCAATAGCAAGTTTTTACAGTCACACGAGTCATAATATTATATATTACAAAATACTTAGTTTTCACTCCATTTTCAAAAAATTTCGACAGTTCATTTGCGTCGCCGTATTTACTTTTACAGTATGCCGTGAAGGTCGTGAGTATGTAATCGCAGGCGGATAGAGCGAATAAACAGAAGTTGCTATGGCAACCTGGCAACCGTTTGCTTACCGCACTTGTTATGTTATGGAAACACTTTTGCATGCCTGCCTGTTAAATGACCCAATTGTGTCAATTGTGTTTTAAAGGCCACCAACAGCTAAGGTTATTTGGGCCTAGCACCAATTCATATTTTCAATTCATTATTTTTTTTTTTTTTTTATAATAAATTGAAAATCCAATTGACACTTTTACCAGCTCTCGGGCTAGAACCCGAGAACTGGGGACTTGTAATAGAGGAACCATAGCAACGCCATGTAAACAACAGCGCCGCTACACTCTCGGCTATTCTCAAGCCCTTTAAATGACCCAATACAGACCTGTATACATGCATTGAAAGTAGCTATTTTGTAGTGGGTATGGCAAAAAATATGACTTGTTTTAATTTAGCAAACTTTGTTGTGTCACAGTTTTATTGTCAAACTATACTTTGTTAAAATAATCAGTGAAAAAATTGACGCGTGTGCAAAAATGAGGAAATCCTTCATACATATTATGTAAATTTTATATTATATGTGCAAGGATATCAACTATAACTCTGGAATTAACTTTAAGTTAATTGCCTCTATTATATTTATTATTTGTTTAGCAATTAATGCAACTTACAAAAATATGACATCGCTCTTAATGTCGCATTATATTAAAAGATAATTTGCCAAAACCTATTTAACACTTCGGTTGCCGCGTTTTAAACGCAGTTCAATTTTTACGTTTTGTGGAAGTGAAAAGAAATAGCATTTAACTGCTAATTTAAAATTCCCGCGGCAACTCTCCCCCGCAATCACCGGCAAAATCAAAAGTGCCTAAGTGTGATTGTATGATAAAAAACAAAAAAATAATAATTAGAGACAATGCCTATTAAAAAACTAGAAAAAAATAACAAGTGGAATATTATGGAATAGTAAGTTATAAAAAAAGGGTGTGGGTCTCGGGACCCCCGACAGATGTGAAACATCAAAGAAAACGTTACTGAACTCGGTGGTATTCTCTATGTAGTAGTATATATTTTTCAAAAGCAGCAACTAACTGTTATGCTGACATAATTCTATATACTGCACTGTAACACCGCGTGTGTTACAGTGCACGCCTGAGCCAGAAACGCAACTAAATACACAGCGAAGTATCTATATTACATACCTAAACGTGTATACATATACTTTTGCTTTACAGTACGTTCGTATGTATACTCTCTCTCTCTTCCGTGCCCGAGCGCGAGAGAGAGAGAGTGCCGCAGTGGTGGGGAGAACAGCAGCGAAGGAGCGGATCATAAATTTCGTTGCATATTTCCCCTCACGCGGCTGTTCACTGCCCGACATAAGATGTTTCACAAAATGCATTAACGGCGTCAACTGGAAACGAACCATCGACCTTCCGCACGCGTGGTAGGCGCGCTACGAGGTCGGTTATCGAGCTGTGTAATTCAGAGCTGTTTTTATTACCATGTAGTATACGCAACGACATATTATGCCGGGATGGTTAGTTATGTACCGGGGGTTAGAAGCTAATTTGGAGACACCCTACAAACAACGGTGCCTCTGTACGAACTCGGCTAATCTCAAAGCCCGGAGGCTCTCGTTTTAATCTAATAGCTTACTTCAAGGTAATGCTGTCTCTTTCCGTTGGTCTTGTGATTCACGTACTCAATGGTGAGTTAGTTTAAACAAAAAACGTATGAATGACAGTTAAGTGTGATAAAAAAAATTAATGCGATTATTTATGTAAAAGTCAAATTTTCAGATGTACTGCGTTTATTGAATGTCGCGATAAAATGATTGAGCTGCTGAAGCAATAATTTTGTGACCTTTGTAAATCTGGTTTTATAGAATGCAACGTCACTTGCACCAAATTTTAGTAAAACAAAGTTTGCCGGCGCAACGTAAACTGAACTGGCGTTATGAAAAAATAAAATCGACTGGATTACCAATCCTATACTTCCCACCTGGTAAACAATCGGTCGTAACTAAAAATTTACAGACCAAAACAATTCCCTTTTCTGTTTTCATTTACTAAAATGTACAAGGACCACTTTTTTAATGAAAACATTTTTTTCAGCGGAGAAAATGCTCTGCAAACGAAACAAAGCCAATATTTTCCTTTATCGGTGGAAAAAAAGTAAATGTCTTAAATTTTTATTCGCTTTTTTAAACAATTTCATTTTTTGAATTTCATGTAGAAACACTTCAAAGAAAAGTGTGAAGAAAACCCAATTTGACTAACATACTATTCAAGACAGCACTATAACGCGACGCATTGCGCGTCGCATTTGCAACTTTAGGCGACATTCCACAAGCGTTGCTCCCATATCATAACGTCTAGAGTTCCGTCCGGCGTTGAGTGAAAGAATACTGCGTCCGGTCAGCTACTTAGGCCGCCTTTGCAACATAATCGTACCGTTGGAAGTGTGAAAGTAGAATGATCGAGCCATAAAGTATCCCTATAGTACCGTCCTTCAAGTACTAATGTAACTACAATTTTAATAATGCCGACCTCATTTTATCAAAAAAATATCAAAATAGCCCAAAGGAAATAAGTTCTACCCCCTAAACCGACGCAGCTATTCATTTGTTAAATGTCTGATATAGTATAATTTTTTTCATCGTAGAAATAATTCTTATAAATGTGACTGGATTCCTTCCTATATTTATAGAAACCATTATAATTTCATAGCAACTTAAAAATCTTAAAGTGTAGATAATATGTGTCCTGTAATTTTAGATAATGCGATTGCGGCCATACGATATAAGTATAATAAAATTCATTACAATTTCTTGGAAACCTGAAAATCCTAATGTGTAGAAATGAGTGTGGTATTCTAATGTTTAGATAACACGTTGGGACAGTGGCGTCTCTCCAATATATTATAGAAATCATTATAATTTTATGGCAACCCGATAATGATATACCTAAAGTTTAGAAATGTATGCGGTATTCTATAAGTGTTTAGATAACGCGTTGGAACAATGGCGTTCCTTTAATATAGGTATTATAGCAATAGGTCACTTCGAGTCCGATATGTTATAGAATTCCCAAAACTCCTGAACGAGTCAATTTTTAGATTAAATTTCTATGAAAATGGAGGACCGTCGTAGACACGAGTTCATAGTGACTAGATAAATAAAAATTTCTCACTCACCAACATTTTGCAGTAGTAGTCTCGTCAGCATGCATCTGTAACGAAACAAAACATTATTAGTAATTAGTAATCGATAAATTATTGACGTTTAATTGTTAACAATTAAAACAAAATTTAAACTAGGGACCTCGAAACGTGATTAATATCTTCTTTTTAACCGACGGTCATATTTCATTAAATTGGCGCAAACCTCAAAGTTTTATTATATTCCTCTTTTTATAGTGGCTTTATTGAAGGAAGTTTTTTTTGTTTAAAAGTTTTTTTTTACTTGCTGAAGTTTTGTTTTTTTAAACAAATATATAAACAACAAAAATTATATTGCATAAAGGAAAACAAATCAAGCGAACCACGAATCTCTTGAAAAAAGATAGACCTTTGATATGTGGGCTGAATGCTAAAGAAATAATCACAAAACACCAAACCACTAACAAATTTCGCATCACGAGATGATTAAAACACAAGGGACTTGGCCCTGCAGTCAGGGTCCATTCTGATTTGTCGAATACATCTTGATGTCGTTTGACACACACACACACACACACACACACACCACCTAACCGAACGTAACAACTAACTAGTGAACTCTGTATACTAATATGGATAGTTGATAGCAATTAAAAAATGTGTTTTTGTTCAAACACATATTCTTCAAGACAGGCATTAATGTTCACAAAATTAGAATGAAAACTTTAGGTAACGCTTGTAATCTAATTCTTTCTATAAAAGTCGATCAATGTTCTGACATTTCAAAATAAAACTTAATTCAAATTTATTTTTCTATTCCAATTTCTCAAGAACACTGTTATTGTATAAATTTTGGACATCCTAATATCTCAAATAATAATATTAAATTAGGTTTTATTTTGAAATGTCAAAAAATTGATCGACTTTTATAACAAGAATTAGATTACAAACATTATCTAGAGTTTTCATTCTAATTTTGTGAACATTAATGCCTGTCTTGAAGAATATGTATTTGAACATTGTTCACATACAACACCCATTTTTTAATCGCTACCAACTATCCATATTAGTATACAGGGTTCACTACTTAGTTGTTACGTTCGTTTAGGTGTGTGTGTGTCAAACGACATCAAGATGGGGAATTCGACCAATCAGAATGAACCCTAACTGCAGGGCCTAGTCGCTTGTATTAAAACTGTTTTAGTCAACTCTTGATGACGCTACCATGGTTAGCGAAACGTCCGTCGAGAAAAAATGTGTCAGTGATATGATGTTTCGTGATTTTTTTTTAATCTTCAAAACAAGTTAATAAAAAATAAAATAAAAATACAAATACATACTTGAAACGAATATGGGTAACGCCCCGTAGCCAACTCCTGGTTCAGTTCTGAAAACGAGAGGTAAAAGTCGCGAACTATATACTGACTTATTGTAATTATTTAAACACTGCACTGGATAATTGTTTTAATATCTCAATTTATACGAATATAACGAGTTAAAAGTCGCGAATTTTTATTAAATAATTTATTGTTTTTAACACTTCCACTGATTCCTTCAATCCTGCAGGTAGCAGAAGGAAGAGTTTTCTATATATTGATTTAAATTTTATTTAAACACTTACTCGCGCGAACGCGGAGCCAGGGCCGAATCAACCTAAGGACAGCGTCGTCGTGAAAGAAAGTGCTATACCATATTTACCCGTATTTTTACGGCGTAAAATGTTGTGCACTGTTTAAATTGAATAAAAGTATTCCTCCATAAGACAACGCCATCACGACTCAATCGAAAACGAAGACACTCCCGCACTTCCTGTAAACGCGAGAGTCAATAACCGACGCCACGCACTATCGACTCAAAAATCGAAAAACGAAAAAAATGTATGTATGTATGTATGTATTATAGATTAAAGACGCTCGACAACTGAGGTCATTAGCGTCTAAACTGTCCATATTTTAACCAGAATATAAAAAGTGCATCATACTTTAAATTTGGATATCAGTTTGTGTGCCAAGTTTTAAATATATCGGTTCAGCCGTTCTCAAGGGATGTTAATGCAAATAAACAGACAGACAAACATTCTGGAAACACATTACAGACAGAAATCCCGTTACAATTTAATAATATTATGTATTTTAATACCTATACCGATTTTCCGGTAAATTCGAGTTCAATAATAATTGTGCATTGTTACGTAATACAGACACGTTATGCAATGCGTATACAATCAAGAAAAGGTGTGTCAGACATTGCGTATTTTACACTTGTCACTTGATCTTGTATCAAAAAAACATTTACATATTGCGTTTTAATCGATCATGATCTAAATAAACAACTTGTTTCTGTAACATTCAAATTTTACATATTGAATTATTGTTATTTATTTTACAACTAGCCGTTACCCGTGGCTTTGCCCACGTATATTTCGATTTATGTTTTATTGCCCCCCCCCCCCCCGCGAGAAATTCTCCTCCTGCGAAGCGATGCCGGGCTGGCGGTGTTTACACGCTCAAATTTTATTAATACATATTATACTCTCTCTTCAAAAATAACTTCCATACAAATTTTCATCCCCTATTTAACCCCCTTAGGGGATGAATTTTTAAAAATCCTTTCTTATTGCTCACCTACGTTATATAAGGAACTCCTGTGCAAAATTTCATTCTTCTAACTTCAAAAATGACTAACTTCCATACAAATTTTCATTCCCTATTTAACCCTCTTAGGGGATGAATTTTTAAAAATCCTTTCTTATTGCTCACCTACGTTATATAAGGAACTCCTGTGCAAAATTTCATGCTTCTAACATCAAAAATGACGAACTTTCATACAAACTTTCATCCCCTTTTTAACCCCCTTAGGGGATGAATTTTCAAAAAAAAAATTCTTAGTGCTCACCTACGTTATATAAGACACCCATGTACAAAATTTCATGCTTCTAACTTCAAAAATGACGAATTTTCATATCAACTTCCATCCCCTGTTTAACCCCTTTAGGGGTTGAATTTCGAAAAATCCTTTCTTAGTGGGTGCCTACGTCACAGAAGGAACCTACTGTCCAAATTTCAAGTTTATATCTTTAACGGTTTGACCTGGGCGTTGTCTGTCAGTCAATCAGTCAGTCAGTCAGTCAGTCAGTAACGGAACTGTTTTATATATATAGATAATTATGCTGGGTTTCTGATAGGACTTTCAGTTTTAAATCTAGATTTAAGATTGTCATTTTTTGTTTTCAACTAAATGGAGATCTACATTTCATTGAAAACAATTAATGACAATATTAAATCTACATTTAAAGCTAAAATTCGTATTAGATACCGAGCATTAGTCGCATGTCTGCATAAATATACAGGGTTCTGAATCGTTTTGCGGGTAACAGGGATTTAACCCGTAAAATCAAACTTTTGCGATTTTCTGCTTCCCTAATTATTTTAGGAAAAACATTTTCGAATAAAAGTTTTAGAACATAATTCTGCATCTAAATCATTAAACAAAATTAAATTTGCATGCTTTGTAACGGCAGAAATTTGATATGAACATGTCAAAATTACCTCAAAAACAGATAGCGATAGCCATGGAACTTGAACAAAATGATTAGAAATTATTCTGACAGCTAAAACGTCATCATTTTGTTCAAGTTCCATGACTATCGCTATCTGTTTTTGAGGTAATTTTGACATTTTCATATCAAATTTCTGCCGTTACAAAGCATGCAAAATTAATTTTGTTTAATGATTTAGATGCAGAATTTTATGTTCTAAAACTTTTATTCGAAGATATTTTTCCTAAAATAATTAGGGAAGCAGGAAATCGCAAAAGTTTGATTTTTCGTTTTAAATCCCTATTACCCGCAAAGCAATTCAGCACCCTGTATTTTGCGCTTAGGATGCGTTCTTGGGCGATAAAAGCGCTAAATGAATCAACGCTAAAGTTTAAACGAAGTCATTTCAACACAATAATTATAGTAAATAGGGGAATGGGGAATACGCGACCAAAAATAAACTTGTATTATACATTATTTTTATATTAATTTGCATAATTATATAATATGTTACATAACACAAATATATGGACACAGCGATATAATAGTAGAATGTATATTCTGACGAATAGTTACAGTATGTTAAAACGAGCAATAGCGAGTTTCAACAGTCACACGAATCATACCATTACGCACAAGATTGTAGTGGGTACGGTAAAAAGTTCATTTTTGTGATGATGGTCCTGACTCTTCTGAAATCTTGATTTTTTTGCGTTGAAGTCGTCTAATGTCATTTTTCTTAGCTTTCTTCTCATTAAACAAATGTCGGTAGCAGGAGATCCCATCCAAAACGCTTCGTCTTGTAGACCGAGAGCTAGTGACAATATTTTGGTGTTATTTATTCAAGACCTTATTTTTGTGAAGATGTTGAGGGAGGCATATTAAAGTGTCCTGAGTAAGGGAGTTTGCTAGATAGCGGTATGGGAGGGATGCAGACCGCCCCCAACATGTAACAAAAAAGGCATTATTGGGTCACCGACAAGCTATACAAACAATTTCAGTCTTGAAGCAATAATAATTGTTGCCATTTTTTTGTTACATGTTGGGGGCGGTCTGCATCCCTCCCATACCGCTATCTAGCAAAATCCCTTACACAGGGCACTTTAATATGACTCGCTCAACATCTTCACAAAAATAAAGCCTTAAATAAATAACACCAAAAAATTGTCACTAGCTCTCGATCTATTGCTTCACATCGTCTTGATAGCATGTTTCACTCCTAATGAACACGATACACGAAAACAAACACACCAAACAAACAAACAAACACTCTGGTACAACCAGAGCACATAACACTTTTTTTTTGGTCTTGGACACAAAACACTATTGTGTTGCCACCGTACAAGTTTCCGTTAACACATTATAGATGTATACATTCATCGCTATGGCGGGTTGCCATCTTTAGCTGATTTGTACGAAATTTTTAGATTTTTTTAGGCTTTCAGCAAAGCGCGTTATATCGAATCCGCGTTAATCGAAGAAGCACTAAATGAGATTGTAGATTATAGATGCTCGATACTTGAGTAACTTATGCATTAAAGGTGATTTTAATATTAAAGATTATAGCCTCAATCCACAAACGAACTTCCTGACAACAATGTTGCCATGATTGTTACAAGGCAGCACTATATAAGAAAAATTGTGTTGCCACCGCCGAAACTTGAGAACCCTAGGAGTTTCGGGTTCGAGTCCCAGCAGTGGCATTTTTTTCTTATATTATACAGTATGCAGCCTTATAACAATCATGGCCTACATTGCTGTCTCTGTCACCAATTCATGTTTCAAATTTATTATTTTTAATAGATCAAACAAGGTATAATTCTATAGTAGGTACTCAAAAGAAAAACACATAACTCTCATTTTGGCGATTGGTTTCGCCGCAATTGGGTAATATTGCAATTTCAAAAATTAAAATGCCTGATGTAGATGTACCTATATGTAGACAACTTCAACAACAAGCAAGCAAGTTTGGCAACTCGCAAATAAAGATTGGATTTATATTATGTCTACGAGATGTCGTTACTTACTTACTTACAAAAAGTCAAACCTATGGCGCTGTTCTATGAAATTTGCAAAACAATTTTAGATGTCAGCACAATAATGAATATTGATTTCCCATATCTCAAACTGCATTTTGTATTTACGCATTTAAGTGAATTTTTATTAAAATAATTCTCTAAATAATAATGATTCAAACAATTTAATATAAAAACATTAATCTGATACTGAAATTTTATATTGATGTTACTGTTGAAAAGCCATTTATATCAAAAACCAAATATTAACAATGACTTGATAGTACCTACCTAACCTTATGTGACAAAATAGAATTTAATGGCATAAATAAATGTTAAATAAAATAAAAAATCATTTAAATGTGTGATTTTAATGTTCTAATATTTTTAATATATAGATATAATATTATGTTTTGTATACGATTATAGTCAATTAAAATTTGCCTGGGATTGTTAATTAATACAGGTATAATCTCTTTTAAGTAATTAACTTATTAAAATTCGCAGATGTTTTGCATTAAACAGGATAAATAATATATCAACAATTCAATTACTTTAATTAATCAAACTAATGATCGCAAGCGATTTTAAAAACAAATGAATACAGAAAATTCGTTTCTGTATTATTTTCTACAGTAACAACGTCGCATCACGTACTAAACAAAAGAATATATTATTTTAATATTTATAAACAACAACGTCAACCGCAATGACGCAAATCATTTGTTTTGAATTGATTTACATTATTTTGAGTGACCCATTTAAATGCTATTTCCTAAAGTTCAAAACCAATTAGTTTCCATCGAGGATAAACAATCATGATTGCATATGAACTGTTATGATAAATAACGTCGTTCTTACAGAAAAAAAATCTACAATTATACTTTTGTTGTTTGAAATAACTTAATTATTTTACTTAGTTTAAAAAGTTTAATTATTTAAAAAATGTAATATAAATTTAGTTTTTTTTATAAATAGGTGCACAAAAATTGAGAGGCTGAAAACTAAATTACATTATGCAACGTAGCAATATATGATTTATATTTCGGACGGCAATGGGTGGTTCAGTAAGTCAAGCATTCCAATCTGTCGGTAACGGACACGGTCATCGAGTTACCGATGCGACTCGTCAACAGGTACAAACCGTGTTCGACGCCTTAAGAGCAAATCCTCGGGTCACAGCGCAAAGGCTCGAAGGGCTTTTACAACAAATTCCTAAGGTAATTGATTTTGCATACGTAATATAGTTGGCTTGTATATATTTATTCTTTTGTTTAGTTCAAAAACTTATTTGAAATTTAATATGATCCGATATTTCTATTAAAGCTAGACATGTAGAGTTCATTTGTTTGGCAATAAATGTTTATTAACAGTAATTAAAACAACTGACGATATTAAAAACAAAAAAAAATGTATTTGTGCAGAATGAAAACATCTTGATGGTACATGATGAGTCTGGTTATAATTTATTGCAAAAATGCGTCGGTGCTAACAATGTCGAGTTGGTACGATGGTTGTTATGTAGACACACCACTGCCGATGTGAACAGGTGTGCTTGCAGTCTACCATTGCATATTGCATGCCTCAAAGGACATGAAGAGTGTGTCGAGTTATTGTTGAAGCATGGAGCAAGGATAGATGTCGAGGCTAGAATGTGTTGGCCGGGACCTCATAGTCAAAACTGTGAAGAACGTGGAAAGTATAAAAACATTCAAGACGAAACAATGATTGAACGACATAGTGCAAAATTACAGTCCGCTATTTATTACGCTTTAGACGGTGATCAGGTTAATATTTTAACTATGCTGTCACAACGTTGTGAAGAACCATGGGTGAGTTTTTTTTTTTAATTCACTTATACTTTTACAAAAAGGCACGCATAAACGTAATACTGTATTTATTTAGATTCACTATAAAATGTACCTACATTAGTGAATGATTTTCATTCGACTCAACGTTTACGATTCTCGTGTGATGGAAAGATACCTCAAAGCATGTTATCAACAGTGTTGTCACTTTTAATTGCAGTGAAAAATAAAGAATAGGATCACTGAATGTTCAAATCGTCATTGCATTAGTAAAAAATTAATATAAGCGGTTTTACCAGATATAATTCAATTTATTATACCGACTGAATTTAAATGAATGTTTTTTTAATACAGATGCCGTTCAGACAACGTAAACCGTTACTACATATAGCCTGTGAACGTGCCGCCTGGCGTTGCGTTCAGTTGTTAGTAACAGAACGAACTGATGAAATTAATACGCTTAGAGATGAATATTATCCAATTCATCAAGCCGTTTTACACGATAGTAAATTTTTAGAATTGCTTATTGCGGCCGGTGCCGATACAACAGTCAGAACGTGTACTCAACAGATGACGCTATTACATACCGGTAAGTTGGTAGACCTGGTGACGTAGCCAGAAATTAAAATTGGGGGTTGCAAATTGTTTTGTCTACGTAAAAACAACCTTAGGGCCAACGCACACATGTTACTTCTTATATCGAAAACGGTCGATTTGGCAATTGCATCGCGATTTGATGGATACTCAGCTCGGTTTGGCAGCAGCATGGAGACTCTATCCCGATTTCGCTTGATCTTGCGCCTGTGCGTGGAATCCCTAGCATTGACTGGTACAGCCCACGAGAAAGTGCGAAGTGTTTTCGACAATCGCGCGTTCTTGATGCATCGAACGAAGAGAGTACAGCCTTACGCCGTTGGTTGCTACATAACAATTTATAGTTGAATTTATTTAGGAAAATTGCGCTACAAAAAGTAGGCATTCACGCAGCCTCGTCGGAATCCATGGAGTAGAGCGATGCCATGAGTAAGTGGATAAAGTGTTTTCGATAATCGCGCATTTATGATGTACATCAGTTGTGTATTTCAGTGAAGAGCGTGCAGCCTTACGCTGCTGGTAGCTGCGTCTGACGATCTCCAAGCGACTTAATCACAAAATTGTGCTACAAAAAGTAGTATGTGTGCTTTGGCCCTTAGTAAGTTCGGAGCTCATTTTGAATTTATTTGTTTATTTAACACCAGAATACAAAGTATATTACATGCATAGTTTGTAATTATAATCCCGCAGAGGTAGTTTTAAAAACTGCCTGTTTGCAGGTTCGGATACCTAACTGACTTAAAAACTAAGTACAACGAAAAACTAAATCCGTAATTATACATATATTATTTACAAACAAACGGGCCCCTCTGAGGAGGACGTCTTTTCATAATTATTATTGTTTTTGATTGAAAAATTGAAAATAAAAAACGTTTTAACAACTCTTTAAAAAAATCAAGCACAATCATTTTTCATAACAAATATTGCAGTTTTATTAATGGCTCGCAAATCGGCCGAAGATACCCAAGCGACCCTGAAGATTTTGTTGGAGCACGGATGTCGAGAGCTTATTAATACACCGGATAGTTTAGGGAATACACCATTACACGCCCTGATTTGTAGATACGCCCTGGAGGAAGCTAGATATGGTTACGACAAATGGAATAAATGGGACGTTTTACATTTGGTAAGAATTTCAAACAAAGAAACAAAATTATTAGTTAATAAAAACTAAATGGTTACAGAAACAAATCCCCAGTTCGAGAATTAAAATATGTTCTGTATAAATCATTAAAAACATGACTCTCATGATGTGGACTTTGTAGGCGCGTTACTATATATACAAACACATCGATCGATACCCAGTAGTGCTTCTATTGTACAAAGTGCAGAATTTACCAATTTTATAATATTAGTTTAGATAGCAAAATTAAATGTGCCTGTTCTCATAACCGTTTCAAACCGCCCGAAGACTTGTTACAAATTTTAAAATTGACAGGTTCGATATTTATTACAAAATGGTGCCCGTCCTTCGATCAATCAAACAGGGAATTCGGCATTAGCATGCGTACTTCGACATGTTCGAGATTGGGATGTGTGTTACGAATTATTAAACATGCTATTGACACACGGAGGTCAGTATACAAAATAAAAATGTAACGGATTGATAAGATATTAAAAACAGTGTACTTTTAGTTTCATTTTGATCCCTCTAAGATCGTTCTTGAATAATTAATCGCAGTTGGAACCGAAATTATCAAAATAAATACAATTAACAGTACACATAGTTTTAAATAGTCTTTAAACTCATGACTGTTTCCTAATTGAATAAAAACTGATTATGATTTTTTCTCCTACCTAGGCCGAAAGTTCGTACTTTCGTCCCTGCCAAGCGGGAACAAAGTCGCTCTTTATTCCCGTGGTATGGACAAGTGCGCGTGCGCAATAGTACTTATGCCGGCTCTCACGCACCTACCTCTGTCTCCTACACATTAAAATTATTTATTAATAATTTTAATAATAAAATAAAATAAAAATAATAATTTTAATAATTTATTTTTTTTTTCAATTTTGCGAACTTTCGGCCTGGCAGGAGAAAAAATAGTATGCGCAACACGGGAGGAAATTACTACATCTCCTCCCGCGTATTTGCCACCCTCGCCTTCGGCTCGGGTGACAATTTTATACGCAGGAGGAAATGTAGCACTTTCCTCCCTTGTGGCACAATGTACTATTGTGTGATTCGATGTTAACGAATGTTTTGTTGTTTTTTTTAAGGTGAACCTAACATAGTGGGCCGAGATGGTTCCGTACCAATTATGGTTTGTTTAGTACCATTGATCAACAAGGATCCGTTAAATCATTTCACGCATAGTATGAAAGTAAGTTATGTTTGTCCTCTGCTTATGAAAAAGTTAGCAAAAATAGTTCCAAAAAGTTGTAAACATCAACAAAAAACATTAAAGTCAAGGCGGATCTTAGCAAAATTATGCAAGACCCGATTTGGATCATTTTAAAAATTCTTAACTCACAATGAACTGTGTAAAGGTCAACACACACATACTAATTTTTGTATCGAAAACGCTCAATTTAGCAACGGCATCACGATTTGACAATTACTCAGCTACTTGAAATTTCTCGTACGGTTTGGCAGCAGCATGGAGACTTTTTATCCCAATTTCGCTTGATCTTGCGCCTGTACGTGGAGCGTGCAGCCTTATCGGAATCCCTGGACTGGTACGACCCACGAGAAAGTGCGAAGTGTTTTCGACAATCGCGCGTTCTTAATACATCAAACGAAGAGAATACGGCCTTACGCCTTTGGTTGCTACATAACAATTTATAGTTGAATTTATTTAGGAAAATTGCTCTACAAAAAGTAGTATTCGCGCGCCTGCGCGTGAAGAGTACAGCCTCATCGGAATCCATGACATGATAATGTGTGCGAAGTGTTCTCGATTACCATGCGTTCGTGATGCATCGGTGGTATATTGTAACGAAGAGTGTACTGCCTTATGCTGTCAGTTGCTACGTATAATGACTTGTAATGATTTATTTATAAAATTGTACAACAAAAATTAGCATGTGTGCGTTGACCTTAAGGTAGTTGTCGTGCTACAATAACAGCCAAAAGTTTCGTTCATAATACGCTGTAAAACAATAAATAAGTATAGTGTTAAATGTAAAAAAATTTTGTTAGAGATTGTACCTAAACTGTTGTTCACATAGTAACACATATTTCACTTAGTTTGCTCGCTTGGATTATATAAAAATGTCAATCTTTTCTCATAAATTGTTGAACTTTGCGTTATTATATCTCAACAATAAAAAGGTCAATAATTTTTGGATTTTCTTTTTTAAACTCAGAACAAAAACATCAATGAACAGTTAGTTTTTTGAAAATTTCTGACTGTTACTTTTTTTTTTTTTTAATTAAAAAGTTTGTCAAAAACACAACCTTGCCTATGCTCTCCGTGTTAATTATCCGAACTTTAATTAAGTTTATCTCGAGTTAGAGATGGTCAATCAACTTCAAATTTTAATGGTATTTGTATTATAGTATCCTTAATGAGTATACGAAAATTTAGAATTTTCTGACACTATGCCCATAGCACAACTACCTTAATATAAAACATAACTAACATAAAAATGTATTTCGTAATGGATGTGAAATGATTTTATATAAAACTGACTTTGAATTTGTTTTAGGTCTGTTACCTGAACTGCATTCGTATTTTATTATTACACAAAGCCAATCCGAACTGTCGTTTTGTAGATAATTTATTAACGCCCTTGCATATCCTTGTGTTCACAGTCAGAGAAAATATAACGTTAAACTGTGACATTCAAAAGAAATCGAATTTTGAATTCATTAAAAATCTGTTGATTTTACTGTTGAATAACGGACTGAATCCCAACGTAAGAATCTCGAATCGTACTCAGCACATCCTACAATCGTGCATGGACATGATTTTAAACGTACGGGACAGTAAAGATATCGATTATGTTTACGACTTAACGCTTACATTTATTCAATATGGCGCAAATCCGAATATATGTTTAAACATATCCGAATCAATACAGCCGCAAGGTTTCCAAAACTCGGCGGCGTTTATAAAAAAAACAAAAAATTATATTTTATATTATTACATCATGTTGATTTCAAAAAAAGAAAATTTATTGTTAGATCGTGACGTCACTTTTGCAAAAATTATTCAGTTGTTTTATGTATCGATGGATCATACGGCGTTGTTTAATTGTTTAAAAATGTTGTACACTCAACAGTTTAGTCAAGTGCCGGTAAAAACGACAGAAGCACTGACTGCTTTGATTAGGGAAATGTTTAAGAAGCCGCGAAGTCTCAAACAAATTTGTAGAGTCAAAATTTATGAATGTCTAAATCGTCAGCCAGGGCTATTGGTAAATAAATTATCTTTACCAGTATCATTAAAAGATTATCTATTGAATTTCGAGCCATAAATATTTTTTATTAATGTTATGTAAAGAACTAATCGGGGGTTCACATTCTGATATGTTTTTTCAGCCAACAAATTCATTTGGTATTTTTACTTGCAATAAATTTAAGCTCTAAATTTTTTCCCCACAGATATAAAAAATTATTACATGATCATGTATGATGTAAATAATTTTTTCCCAAACTAATTTTGAAAAAGTGAAATTTCAAGGTAAAAAATTTAGGTCACACAAGGTAGGGTCAAACAAATGTGTATTTTTTGACTATCGTTGCGTTTATCAAAAAAGTATATCGCTTTTACTGGTAGTTTCCGATAAACGGTATCAAAAGTTTGTTTGGAAAAATCGGTATATTGCCATTTTATTTATTTGTTTGAACTTCAAATTAAATCAATTAAATAATATTATGGTAATGCCATTAATAAATATATTCAAAAAAAAAAAATTCAAAACCATACGCTTCTGTATGATTCTGCACTGAAATTATATATTAATTCTTTAAAAAACTACCTTTAATATTCTATTTTGTCACATTTTAATGGAATTTTACACTCGAAGTATCCAATTTAAATTTAATAATAATAATTTAAGTTTTTGGTAGGAACATAACCGTATCGAATTGCAGCAAACGCTCGCAAACATGATATAATCGACAACAAACTTAAATGTTTCGACGCTAATGACTCAGTTGTTGAGCATCTATATTCTACAATGTCTCTGTTAAATGTTTCGATTTATAAATATTTAAAGATTAACAATTTAAAAAGACCCGAGTAATTTTTAAAATGAAAATTTTGTTTTAGCAAATATAAATTTCATGTGCGGAATCTTTTAATATATGTAAAATATAATTGTTAAGATAAAAAGATGTATTATTAAATATATATTATTATTAATATATTGTGAAAACATTTATTGTAAATAAAAATTTAAAAAAATGTAATTGATGATATATTCAGAAATAAATATTACTAATTGTTATTGAAATCGGTTTATGATTTTGTTATTTCGAAGAAATTACGTGTAGTCTGTAATAAATTGTTTCAAATATGCACAAGCAAATACTTTTTGCTATACACAGAATCAAGGCAGTATGTTGGGACACGGTAAATAATCAGGATCATCAAAGGTTAGGTATTGTTGAAATAACATTGCAATATGTAAATGTTTTTTTGTAACAATGAGTAAAAATAATATATTTGACATAAGTAAATAATATACAAATAAACATTTTAAAAACCAATAACCATCAAATCTACAACACCACACACAAAATAAATAAATTCGATCAATATCAATGACCGTTATCATCTTTCGGGAAAATTTCATCGTTTTTAGTGACCGATCAATGAACAATATTTTAAAAAACACTAGTTTCGGATGGACTGTGGTATGAGTATTGAAATTAGTGATGTGTTGTTTGTGAACGACCCGTTCATGCGGACTCGATCTTTGCAGTTTCAGAAAACCTGTGATTAATTTAATCGCTCATTGTGATCTAATCAATCATCATTGCTCGTGAACGATGATCGATTAGATCACAATGAGCAATTAAATTAATCACAGGTCTCAAAGAAAATTATTTATTTAAATAGCTCGACTACCAACGGATCAATCCTGAACGAAACACAGTGGTGTTTCGTTCATGATTGATCCGTTGGTAGTCGAGCTATTTAATGAAATAATTTTCTTTTATACCCTATACTGAAATCTGAATACTCGATAGGTAGGTATTGGTTTGTTTTATGTTTAAATGAGTGCAGCGTAATGTGTGTTGTGATATACGATTTGGCAATTGCTTCGTACTAGTCACTTAGTGTATACTATACTATAGTAAATACTTTCGCACAACTTCGTACGTCATATTATATGCTATATTATAGTACATACATCGTTGTTATTAGCACCGGCTCACGGTAGTCGGCTCGCCAATCAGATGTGAATGTGATTTTTCGGTGACGATTGAATGATCTGTACCTACCACAAAATAATCACGATTTCGCCACTAGTTTTCGTTCATATTATGAACGGGTCACCTAATTTACCTGGTGTGACCCGAGTCAGGAAAAAGATCCGGGCCTTACCAAAACTAATTGAGTTAAATTGTTTGTGTATTTTAGGGGTGATCGGTGGACACCCTAACAGAAAAAACTGGGGTTGTTCATTGATATCGGATCATCATAGCATATCATAATAGGTATATTTACCTTTATAATAATTATCAATAGATACTTGTAATTGAGTTCATGAAAATATTTAACGGTTCAATTTTATTTTAATATACCTAATTTTAATAGTGACATTAAAATTCAATTCAAACAAATTATTGGCAAATCTTTTTTTCTTAATTTTTGGAATTTTGCAATTTCATTTTTTTTTTTGTAATTCAATTGTTAAAAAAAATTTAAAAAAAAGTCAGTGTACCTACTTTGAATGGTTTGATACCATTATAAATTATTTAAACTTGATTAATAAAAGTTACTTAATGCTTTAAAAAAAATATTTTTGGAATTCAGAAACACCAATTTTTATGGTACCTGCTTAAAAAAAGGCTTGTAAATATTCTGGATAAAAGGAATTTTATTTTTTGGGAAGTACTTCAAAGGGGTTTTTTGTGTAATACAATAAAATATAAAACAATCCTTCACCCAATAATAATCACAAAAGCTGACCTTTCAAATTCTTATTCTTTAAACAACACTGAAAAATCATCCATATAAACTAGTAGTTGAGATGGTAGGAACTAGGGACTGCATACAGGTGTTGAAAAATGTTCATATGAACTGGCAGTTGAGGAACTCCATACTATAGACAGTGTCTGTCCATGTTTGAACAGGTTGGCCCGTTGGGTCAGGCATAGGGCATGCAATTCGAATATTCGAATATAGCGAATATTCGGCTGCATTTATTATTCGAATAGTAATTCCTATTATTCGAATATATTCGAATTATTTGTTAAGAATAAAAATTGTTTAAAAACGGTTTGCGACGGCGCTAAAACATCTTACAAACGCTACACTAGCTCTAAGTTCGCGCTAGGGCGTGGGAGGGGAATCGAAACGGGGCGAGGAAAGTTTTTTTTTGTTAATTATTGCATGTTTATTTGATATAACTACTTACTTACGTTACGTTACGTACGTGTACTTAAATGCTTGATTTACTCTTCGGACGTGCTAATAGACGTATTATTTATTTGTGAAGTATTTTTTTTATAGGGGAGCAATATCCCATACTTTTGTGGTACTAATTAATAAAAATTCGTCTTAGATGCTCATTTAATATTTTTGTTTGAATAGGAAAAACAGAAAGAAAGAATTTTGAATTTTTTTGATTACTTAAATATGTTCATTTGATCTATGGTTCTCGGAAGCTATGTGCGCTCTAATATTTAGTTGATTTGATCTGAATTTTTACGTAACTAAGTAAAGTAAAAATGATTATTTGATCTCTTTTTAATTAGAAGTAAGCTGCTTTTGTTGTTAAAATATTGATTGGATTTATGGACGTGCAGTAGGCGTGTTGATTTTAAATAATTAAAAGTCATTTATTGAAGTTCCAGTGTTTTTATTATTTTTACCAATTATTCGAATATATTCGAATATTGGCTAAATTTTGAGCGAATATTCGAATACCTGAAACATCCGAATATTTGCATGCCCTAGTCAGGCATCAATTCTTCACAACCATTATATTACTGAAAAAATTAATACAAAAAATTATTTTATGAAAATAAAAAGTCAAAAGCTGTAAAAAAACTTATTTCGTTTTCATGTTGATTGTTAAATTCTCCGAAACAATATCTGAAAACAAAAAGTCACCGCTGAAAATAAAACAAACGAAGAACAAATCACAATCAAAGGCGTCATAAAAAAAATTAAAGATATTGGGTAATTTGAAGCTTACCAACTAAAAAGTCTTGTTTTTTCCACTTCTTAAATTTATTTGATAGTTTTTCTTCGAATTTCATCAGTTTTCCAAGTTTTTACTTGTTTAATTTTCATTTGCACCAGCGATGTGGACTCCTCTAGCAACTGATATCAAATGAGCATCGGTGAAAATCGTTACCTATATTTATAGATACGAGGCTGGAACGTTTGCAAAAGCTTATCGACCAATCACAGCATTGTAAATTTACCCTCTGGAAGTGATCCGAAACGCAAATAATTGCAATTATTTGACTCAAACAACTCTACAATGTGTGAGTCGTTCAAAACGATAAAAATTTACAAATCTCAAATGATAAAACAATGCTTAATGCATAGAAAAATTATCAATATATCCGTATGGATAACACGTTAAGATTGACTAATTATCAAAATGAACACATACAATACTATTTTATAGTGCTGCTTTGCCGTAAATTTTGTTTTTTTTGTTGGAAACGGGAAACCCACAACCTGCCTCATAATATAAAATCATAGGGAGTTGAATTTGTGACTGACTCACTAATATTAACAGCCCCTATCTCAACTATCAATAATTTATAGGTATACAATTATCATAAAAACAATTAAATATAAACAAATTATTGAATGGGGAACTAAAAATAATATAATAGTTACATTATACGTATAGAATATGATATGCAAATTAGTTCAGACGATTAATAAAACTTTTTTTTACAGCTGACAATATTTTTGGATCGCTATAATAATAAACTCAACAAAATGCATTTCTTATGAATTCTGTTGTATTTAATATTGACAGATATAAAATAGGTACCTATATAACGATTATTCCTATATTTCATGTTAAATTACATAAAATTAGGTTATTTCCCATAATACCTACATGTTAGCACTACATCGTTCGTTAAGAACTATAAAAGTCATTTTTTTTCAATTGGGAAATAAAATTAATACATTTTATAATATATGAAATAAGTATTAAATATAAATTTTCAATATATAAAAATTAATATTTTTCCAAAACATATCAACATTTTCCTTAAAAACGTAAATTTAGTGTGAAAATAGCAATTTTTTCGTTAGTGACCCACATTAAAACCTTAAAAACAAGAAATTTACATAATTCCTATTATAGAACTTATATTTATTATGTAAATATGCATACACTCAAACTTTTTAAATAGTCATAATGCCTATTTGATTATTATAATATTAAATAAATGGCATTTTTTTGAAAATCACAACGCACAGATTTCGGTATCAGCGTTCTCTGCACGGTCGTAGTAAATCAACGACTAGCATTGCGTCTACGGCTTCGGCCGCTCAATCTTATACACGACATCACAGCGTTCGCGACTCACGTTCATGACTACAAAATACAAAGCGCGCAGTAGCATCGGCCATCGAATAATTTTGCAGAATTATTTATTATAATAATAAATTGTTATTTATCCAGGTGTGCAAGCTTTCACGGCCAGCATTGTTCCAAGTCTTCATGGTTTCCGGGCTTGTATGCCGTGGTCCGATGGCACTAGGCATACAACAAGGGAGGACACCAGTCACTGACTCACTGACCTGTGAGCCGCCAAGGAGAACACTTCGACCGCTGCCACATCGCCTTTGAGAATGTCTACCGCAGTTGTAGACGAAACGTCAGGTAGAAATACCACCGGACCACGGCCTACAAGCCCGGAAACCATGAAGACTTGGAATTGTTATTTATATTGAAATTTGAATGTAGATTGATAACAAGTTTGAAAATAACCGAGATCGTGGGGGGTTGCCATAATTAAAAACCTCTGAATTCTAATGTGCATCTTTAATAATGTAAAAGACAAGCGACTAGGCCCTGCAGTCAGGGTCCATTCTGATTGGTCGAATACCCCATCTTGATGTCGTTTGATAATAAATTGAAAATGTACAGTATACCTACATGTTGAACTGAAAAATCGGGTAGGTTGTGGCGGGGGAACAAGCCCCAGTTTTGAAGTAAATAGTCGGCCCTATAATTTTATGCATTTTTTAGTTAGTCATTTCTTTACAAAACAATAAGAAAATCGTCGTGTATTGTGCGAGGTTGATTGTCAAATGAATTGTTTTACAAATTTCAGGACATATTTATATACCTGTAGTCCTGAACGCACAGACCAATCAGAATTGTTACAACTACCGGTCGAATGCCGAATGCACCTGCATTAGATCAATATTTATATGTATGCAGCTCCCATATGGTGTTTTTCTAGTGTCGTAATGAGGTATTTTACTGACGAGTAATCACACGAGTCATAATATTACGCACGAGAAATATGGTATTTTTTGCCATATACCCATTAAAAATAGCAACTTTTCACTTCGCTTTCAGTATTTTCAAAAAAAAAATTTACACTACATATGTATCTATGTATCTCTTATTGACAATAAAATTATCTATCTATCTATCTATCTATCTATGCGTCGCCAACTTCACTTTTTTGGTAGGCCATGAGTAGCTGTCGCAGTGCGCACACAGTAAATATCAAATCTCTATGGAAACTGTCTATTTTTCACACTAGTGTGTTTTGAAAACACTTTCATCACACACCTGCCTGATAACTCCATTCCAATTCCATGCATACTTTAACGCATGTAAAGTAGCTATTTTATAGTGGGTATGGCAAAAAAGTATTTTCCAGACTAGTACAGTTGTCAAATCAATTAAGTGAATAATTTAAATCTACTAATGGCTAGCTAAAATGTCATCGAACCCGCGACATTGAGAATCACGACTGTGGGCGCCTTTTCGACGCCCACAGGATAACGTTATTATTATTATCATCATCAAGCTCTTTCAACTGTTAAGCTATATATTCTGAATGTATAAAAGGATATTAAATAACATTGCGTAATTGCAGTGCCGGCTCAAGGATTCCCAAAAAAATACGATTATTAATTAAAAGTTAATTAGCAATCATTGTTAGAACTTACCTATATATAGATATTATCTTTTGTAATCAAAATCCGAAATTTAATTTTATATGCAGACTAACCTTTACTCGCGCTTTTTTCGCGTTAATATCGATTTTTAAATTAATCCGTTGTTTTTTTTTTGACTAATCGAAATATCATGGAAGTGATGCAAAACTCAACTGTGATCATTCACTCTCCTTGTCCGTATAGCTTCAAAATTAAACGTGATACGAACGTTTTAGATACTTAAAACGCTTATAACTTCTAAACTAAAAGAAATGCTAGATTAGCGCTTACTTTTTTACTTCCCACCTCTACTATGGTAGGGGAAGTAATGGATTTAGTCCGAAAAAAATATTTCGAGATTTTAACAGATTTTCACGTTTTGAGACCCTAGCAATCGTTTAAGATCATTTTCTGACTGATGTCTGTATGTGTGTGTGTGTGTGTGTGTGTATGTGGTCAATTTTTCGCGTTCGATATCGTAAGAACGGAACAACATACGGCCATACCGATTGTTCTATTGTATTTATCAGCCTTTAACTTAGATCTGATTAAATTTTGAGTCAAATCGGTTCAGTGGATCCTGAGATATTAAAAAAAATGTTCTCAATGTCACGTATTAACATAGGTAAAAAAAAATATAAATGAATTCTAGATGTTATAATATGAAAAAAATGTAAATATTTTTTTCTCTAAAATGTACAGTTTTCGAGAAAAAAAATATTTTACTAAAAAAAATAAAAATTGTACGTAAATCAAGGTAACCATGATTTTTGCTATATTAAGCTAGCCATCAGTAGATCACTAAACAAAAAATTCGACTGATGACCAGTCCTATACTTCCCACCTAGTAAATATTTGCAAAAAATAAACACTCTTTTTTTATTCTTTAAAAAAAAAGCATGGCCCTCTTTTTTGTTTGGTGATCTACTGATGGCTAACTTAATATAGCAAAAATCATGGTTACCTTGATTTACGTATAATTTTTCTTTTTTTTTAGTAAAATATTTTTTTTCTCGAAAACTATACATTTTAGAGAAAAAAATATTTACATTTTTTTCATATTATAACATTTAGAATTCATTTATATTTTTTTACCTATGTTAATACGTGACATTGAGAACGTTTTTTAATATCTCAGGATCCACTGAACCGATTTGACTCAAAATCTAATCAGATCTAAGTTAAAGGCTGATAAACACAATAGAACAATCGGCATGGCCGTATGTTATTCCGTTTTTACGATATCGAAGGCGAAAAATTGACCACATACACACACACACACACACACACACATACAGACATCAGCCAGAAAATGATCTTAACGATTGCTAGGGTCTCAAAACGTGAAGATCTGTTAAAATCTCGAAATATTTTTTTCGGACTAAATCCATTACTTCCCTACCATAGTAGAGGTGGGAAGTAAAAAGAGGACCATGCTTTTTTTCAAAGAATAAAAAAGAGTGTTTATTTTTTGCAAATATTTACTAGGTGGGAAGTATAGAACTGGTCATCAGTCGAATTTTTCTATAAGGATTTATCAACTTGAAGGATATCTAAACGTTTTTTTATAGTTCAAAAATAGCGATTATTTTGAAGTGTTCATGCATTTTGCAAAATTGCGTCGTAAGTACTTGATACTAAGAGCTTTCAGAATTCAGATATGGTTGATAATTAACCATACTTATGGAAAAAAATCACGCTGAATCCGATGCCACAATCCGCTGCACTTCTATATCTCTTTTAGTTTAGGTCTTAGGAGATCGAAACGTTTGTACACTTATATTTTAAAACGCGATATAACCTAAACTATAATGAAATTTTTTTTTCGTTGGAGAGCAGCCATGATTGTTTCGAAACATATTGGAAAAAATCATTTTACCAACCAGTGGTCACAGTCAGGATTTTAACCTGAACTTTTCCACTTTCGCGACGGAATGAGCTTACAATACTCAACCGCGACATGATTGCTAAATTAATATTCTCCTTATATGCTTCAGAATCAATATATTTTCACTACATGTCACGGTTGAGTATTGTAAGCTCATTCCGCCGCGAAAGTGGAAAGGTTCAGGTTAGAATCCTGACTGTGACCACTGGTTGGCAAAATGATTTTTTCCAATATGTTTCGAAACAATTATATTATAATTGGCTGCTCTCCAACGAAAAAATTTTTCAATTGCATTTCAGCCGCGTATAAAACTAAGTATTATTTATCCTAAACTATATAATATGTCTTTAGCAGTCAACAAATAAAATGAGTTTATTTCCTATATACCGAGAAGGCGGAGGCAAAACTTGATGTTTCCAAATAAGTAAAGTGCTAGAATAGGGCGCTCTGCGCCGCCGTCGCCACACAAGAATACTCTTTTAATTTATCCGTTTCATAGACGTAGAGTAAAGGAGGAAACTTATGTAAGGTCAATTTTCTCACAACGACGCGACAAAATGCTGCGCCCGAAAAAGTGTTTCCAAATGCAAGAGTGACGCGACTAAAATCGCATACTATTGCGTATCGCCATTCCACTATGTCATAATATGTGAGCCGACCGTCGGATTTCCTATGTATCGAATACGTCGACAAATTTCTCTATATGTGTGAAAAAGTACGTGCAGTATGGAGCTGGGATTCTAGATGGTAGCGTAGATCATAGCAGGGCTTGCTTAAATTAATGCATTGTTATATATGCGAGCGTATACACAACGAAGCAGTGAGTGTAGCAGGTATAAGCGCTGTTACAAGAGCTGCTATATAGATTCAAGAATGTATCTCACCATTCTTTCAGCGCGCTGACTACTACAATCAACGTGTCACAACTGTCAAATGGTCGTTACAAGTTTCGCAATGGATGTGACTAGTTTAATAAGTGAAATTTTGCTAGTTTTTATTTAATTTGTTTTTAGTTTTTTCTAAGACGTATTTAAAAGTGCTAGGTTCCATTCAAAAAATCGGTTTGGGTAAAATTTTAATTCTTGGTATAAATGATGAAATTCGCCATGTTTAGATCGTTTTCTATTAATAGGGTGGACATGATAGCTCCTACCCAAATTTATATTTAAAATATACCACTTTGTAGCAGAAGAACACAAATATTCGTCTTCGCTATCTGACATTTCAAACGCGATTTAAGCTTGTATCAATGCTAGTATCAAAGCTTCGTTGTACAAACCTATAATAAGCTCTTATAATTTCAGCCACCATCTACCATACATGCTACCATCTAGAATCCCAGCTGCGTACTGTACGTACCTTTAGTAGGTATTGGAGCAGACAAATAGCCTGCACAATTATTATTTTTTCTGTTGGAAATTGAAAAATTAGGGGTGCCAAGGGGTTGCAGCAGAATGACCTCGGACACCCCATGATGATATGAAAGCATTCGTAATTGAAACCGACATTTTGACGTCAAGTTTATTTATGTAGCCGATGACATAAGAAGACAATCCAAAAAATGACCGGAAGTGACGTCAGAATCCCATGGTCCTGCAGAATAAAAATAATATAAATTATTGTAGATCCCTATTTGCCTGTTCCGCTGTTAACTCACACAGATGAATTTGTCTGTGCATTCAGTAGGAAATATTCCTTTTATTTTTTACGTATGTACCCACTTCACTTATATAGACCGAGAGCTAGTGACAATTTTTTGGTGTTATTTATTCAAGGTCTTATTTTTGTGAAGATGTTGAGGGAGGCAAATTAAAGTGCGCTGAGTAAGGGATTTTGCTAGATAGCGGTATGGGAGGGATGCAGACCGCCCCCAACATGTAACAAAAAAAATGGTCACAATTATTGTTGCTTCAAGGCTGAAATCTTTTATATAGATTGTCGGAGAACCCAATAATGCCATTATAATATTTGCAGATCGGTTGGTCAGTATTAAAGGGGTGGCAATTCACCCTAAACGTGTCATGTACCCGACGAAATTTATATTATTAGCTCAAGGTTCAAATTTTAATACGTTGTTATGGCGACTGTTTTAAGCGTCTTGATTAAATAACAACACACTTAAAACTACATGACATCACAAAACATCCATGAGCGGAGGCGGGATTCAAACCCACGACAGTCTGATCCAGAGGCCGCGACGCTAATCACTGGACCACACTGTCCTCATCTTTTAGTTTAGCTAAAAAAAATATAATGGGCGAAAGTAGTTTTTTTTTACAATTCTCGAGAGAACAAAAAATAAAATGTTTAACTGAATCAGCGTTTTCAACAGTTTTGAAAAAATCTTTTATTAAAAATTATCGACCTAGATCCAATGACTATTATGAATGATGAATTGTTTTAATTATTGATGATGAAACCCTATTGTTTAAATTAAAAAAATGTTATGAAATTTGCAAACGCCAACACTTAACTGTAGGTTAATATATAACTGACAGTCTAACGTATTTTTAAATAAATTTGTACGATTGTTTTATACAATTGGAACGGCCAGATTTCTCATGATTTTAACCGTTTATTTGTTTTATTCTAAAACCTTGAATATTTATTTTTCGTATAAATGTCCACAGACAATGGTTTAAAAGATCGCATATAATTTTACTTTATTCTTTGAAAATCATAATTTATTTTTAATATACGTAGGTACTTACGAAATTTTGGATTAACGTGACTTTAATTCTGTTGCAATATAGATATTAGATATAGGTATGTAATTTTTTATTTAGGTATTTAAAAAGGAGCTATTATCAGCAACCGAGGTAGTAGCCCCGATGCCTCCACAAATTAAGGGCCTCCACAAACCACAGATTCAAAAATTTTATAACTGAAAATTTTTAATTAATTATTAATATATGAAAGCAAAATCATTTATGATTTTGCCACGAAAAAAGCACGTCATCTGTCTGACCCGCGATACAGACATACCCATTTTTTCTCTCTATATTGGTTAACACCAAAAGGCAAAGTTCAGCTTATAAAGCTGTTTTACAACTTAACCTAAATATGTTGTCTTTATTTTAAATTATCATCAATGAAGAATCTGACGAAACAATAGATTATACTTTTCATTAAGATTGTTAGAAAAAATCTCTTAAGGTAATTAATAAACATCCGTTACCACAAGTGCAGAAAAAAAAACTGATTTTCGACCATGATATTGCAATTATAATATGGGAAATTATAAATATTTGTTTAATTAACTTTAATGTAAACGGATTTGTAATTATCTTAAGAATAAAATAAAAACTTAATCACTATTTTAATAATAATATACACATAGTGACTTGTTATTTGTGGCTACCTACTATATAATATATAAGAAAACATTCTATAATGTACTATTTCCGTTATATTAAGTATAAGTAGAAATAAAAAAGTATACCTAATTTATTATTTCTTAATTGTTAAAAACGTACAAAAACTACTTTAAAATAATTTTAACATTTTGGCATGGTGTCTACATGCTTTTTTCAAAAACTACTTAACAAGTACTTACCTATTTCAATTTATAGTAGCTTGTATATCTAGATGCGTAATGGGGTATATTACTGACCATTATACGCACGAGATATATCATATTTCTTGACATACCCACTACAAAATACTTTTACTTATATAAATAAGTATTTTTCAAAAAATTTTGACAGTTCATTTGTGTCGCCATCTTTACTTTTACAGTAGGTCGTGAGTATGTAATCGCAGGCTGATAGAACGAAAAAACAGAAGTTGATGCAATCGTTTACTTATAACCGCACATGCTATATGTACCTAATAGAAACACTTTTGCACGCCTGCCTGTTAAATGACCCAATACAAGTCGGTATACATGCATCGAAAGTAGTTATTTTATAGTGGGTATGGCAAACAAATACTTCCTCATTTCAATCACCAAATTTCTTGAACATCCCGTATATAAAACACCTTTTCTATAAGTACATTTTTTCGATACCAGAACGAAATTCCGGAACTAATAAGTTTTTTTTTAACTCTGGTTTCACAGTAGGATTAGTGCAAGCTCTCATGGTACACAAATGTACTGGTCAACGCTACTAAAATTTTATTAGTGAATTACTTAATATGATGGAAAACATCAAATCGGTGGCAGACTAATTCAATTTTTTTAATTATCTTTTGTTGTCAGTATCTTGAATAACGGCTATATTATTAGACCGAGAGCTATATAGTGACAATTTTTCGGTGTTATTTATTCAAGGCCTTATTTTTGTGAAGATATTGAGGCAGGCATATTAAAGTGCCCTGACTAAGGGATTTTGCTAGTTAGCGGTATGGGAGGGATGCAAACCACCCCCAACATGTCACAAAAAAAATTGTCACAATTATTATTGCTTCAAGGTTGAAATTGTTTGTATAGCTTGTCGGTATGAGGTCAGGGCCGTAACTAGAGCTGAATTCAAGATAGGGCACTGAAAGTTTAAAGTAGGGCTGAAGCAAAAGACTACAATTTTTTAATTGGATTGCCCACCTCATCTGGTGATATCAAATTACAAACGCAAAAAAACGGTGAACGACAATTTAATCAAAAAAAAATAATACAGAACTTGCCATGCTATCAAATTTCCGAAGAACTTCATTTAGATCCAACGAATTTAATTTTGTTTTTCCAAATGCCAGATAGATCAAGTCTGTCATTCTGTCGTGACAGTCTTTGCGGCTTGTTTATAATTCCTTAAAGTAGGGCACTGGATGTTTTAAGGTAGGGCATTGCCCCTTAATACCCCCCCCTAGCTACGGCCCTGTATGAGGTCTGCCAGCTATGCAAAAAAAAACCGAGCTTGTAGCAATGCCGTTGTTTATATATGGCGTTGCTATGGCTCCTCTATTACAAGTTCCCAGGTTCTAACCCGAAAGCTGATAAAAGTGTCAATTGGATTTTCAATTTGTTATTAAAAAAATAATAAATAATAATAATAATAATAAATAAATGAATTGGTGCTAGGCCCAAATAACTTTAGCTGTTAATGACCCTTAAAACACAAAAAAATTGCAAAACAGACAATGATAATTGTAAAGAATTGATATTTCTCTATATATAATCTATAAATTTCGTCAAGCAATATACGAGTTGCTGCCAAAAAAAATAACATTAACATCGTTTTGATGTTTTCCGTGATATTTTAAGTACATAATATATCTGTTAAATTCGCCAATACAGTTTTCTTTAGTAGAGTTGTAACTATAAATAGTTTTGAACTCACCATATCGAATTTATGCACGCTTCAGCTGGGATCCGCAGAATTACAACGTTAACCCGGAGCCCGGACATACGCCCATCAAATCAGGAGGGATGGCAGTCCTATACACTATACAGTATATACAACCTCGACGCTTAGACAACATGACGTACCTAAGTTGGGAAACTCCAACAAACAATCACCACATAAACCTAAAAATTTCTTAAACAAATCAATAACTAAATTGTTTTAAAAGACTTCGACATTTCCGCGAGGGTTCCACCTAGCATACTTATTAACTTCTGTGATGCGGCGCATACAAGAATGTTACCAGATGGCTGTGACCTTCAGTTTGATTGTTAGAACAATAGAAAGATTCGTGTGTAGGTAAAATGTATTAACAATAGACATATCGTATCTGTCTTTAAAGTGAATCAGTTAAGTTATTTATGAATTGTGACTATTGACAAATAATGACGTCAACATTAAAAAAAAATATTTATAACATATTTTTGTGAAGACAAAACCATTGATAATCAAAAATCTGTCTAAAGTTTTTTTTTAAGATCACCAGCAGTTAGGGTTATGTGGGCCTCATATCAATTCATATTTTCAATTTTTAACACGCTTATATTAGCTTCACCTGTATGTTTGCGTGCTTGCTTGCGGGCTTGCGTGCTTGCTTGCTTGCTTGCTTGTTTGTCAGTTTGTAACCTACTTCTTTGAACTTGATTTTGACAAACTTTGAACGGTCAGATTTAGTTTAAACTTTGCACACTTATCAAGGACCGACGACAATACAATAATTCCATAATTCCCATTGTCCTGACCAGGATCTCCAGGACTAAAAAAAAAAAAGCAAAAAACTTCAGATTGAACTGAAACTTTGCACACTTATCAAGGACCGATTACAATACAATAATTCCATAAGTTTGTCCCATTATCCTGACCAGGATATCCAGGACTAAAAAACAAAAATAAATTATAATTTAAAAAAACTAAAAAACACGCTTTAATGAACTAAAAAGTAAAAAATAATTAATTTTATTGTAAAAAAGCGTGGGGTGCTTTGTATCATATTTTCATACTACCACACGCTTTTTTACAATAAAATTAATTATTTTTTACTTTTTAGTTCATTAAAGCGTGTTTTTTAGTTTTTTTAAATTATAATTTATTTAAGTAATAAAATGAAAGTCCAATCCACTATTTTTTTTACCCGCACTGCGCGCGCATACCGTGTTCATAGATGATCCGGTAACAGCTGTCTATATTGGTTGTCACTAGCTGCTGCTGGCTAGGTGGCAGGACACGGTATGAGTGCGCAACCATATTTTTTCTCTCTTTTTCTTGCAGAACAAGCAATAACGATCTCTTGCTCTTATTTCGAGAGAGATAGGTTCATTGATAAGTACTTTTACCAAGCAATGTCGACGTAAGTCGCGAGCAGAAGCTAGTAAAAAACCGGACAAATGCGAGTAATGAATGAATGAATTTTCAGTTTTTATGAATTAATAAAATTTATTATTATTATTATTATTATTATTATTATTATTATTATTATTATTATTATTATTATTATTATTATTATTATTATTTATTTTTTATTATTAGCGTCTAAAAATGCGAGTAAGACTCACACGCCGAAGAAAACAAATCTATTTATAGATATCGTAAAAAATGTAACAATAAATCCCCAACCCAAGTTGAATAATTCAACAACAATTGTAAAGCTCGCCCACACGTCAACAATTAGACTGTTTATGTAAAGACGACCTTGTTGCATGAAAATAGTGTTTCGCTATTAATTGTTATTTATTTCTGACGGACAAATGACGATCATTAACTTGTAAATTAATCATCAAGCGCACGCCTTCAATCGGTTAAATTGCATTTTTGTCTTTATTGCTGCGCGAGTCCATTTAATTAGTCCTTTATTCAGTGACGGCGTTAACTGGATTCTAGAATGGTACGTGCTCCTCCAAATGCATCCCTTATAAAAAGAAAAAAAGATTAAATACCGTATATCATACCGTTTATTAGTAGATAACTTTGTCTGTAATTTGTAAGTTTGTAACGAAATAATGCGCGAAAAGAGATGTTTTGGTCGATTGTCTCGATTGTTCAAACATCTCGATTACTCTCGATGGTTATCACTTGGACTCGATTGTTGTTGTTTCATAGTTCACCGAGACCGAGTCGCATAGTACTGAATCGTACACTGTCGAGAGCCACATAATATACAATTGTTCATCACTCAATAACTGTGATCGAGTCGATGATCGATTGTGCAGTAATCGCGAAATACGAATTCAATAGTGAAGAGATCACAGAGTAGTGAGTACCGACTGAAAAGTGTGAAAAAAGTGAACAATCAACGAGTAGCGTGAACGTCAGTCGAGTAGCATGTAACCTTGAATCGCGATTATATTTATTATCATTTGCTGCTATTGCTATAACCTATGTGGCAAATAATCGACTTGAACAAGCGAACTCCGAGTCGATTGTGGACTCGATTGTTATTATGAACGATTACAATTGTTTCGATTGTAAAAACATCTCGTATCGCCCATCACTATAACGAAATTTTAACTAAGATGTACAATTTATATACTTTAATATTATAGGAGCTTGAGATTAGCCGAGGGTGTAGCAATGCCGTTGTGTTGTAATTTAATATTAGATAGATTATTATAAATAAATGACAAAACTAGCACAAAGAAAACGGCTTAGGCTAGACACGTACTAAGTAATAACTTAACACCATTATTCACAGCCCACCTAGAAAACTAGAGACAGATAAAAGTAAATTTGCATTTCTAGAGACAACCTTGAATTACAAAAACAGATCAAATTATAATTAACAGATTTAATTATGTAACCATATGGTTTTAAACAAATGAATTAACATTACGTTCTTCAAACAAATCGATTTTCCGGGTTGTTAAAATGTTAAAATATTAATAATATTTAGGTAGATAAGTACTGATTGTATTTTTGATACATGGGGCTATAGGCATTTTAGATAGACGGGATCGGTTAGGGGAAGAGGGGGCAATTCCCCAATGTTTAGTTTTATTAGCATTTTTACTTTCAGTTTTAGAAGTTTTCTTTAAATTGATAGTATTAAATTTTCATTGTATTTTATTTGACCACCACCCATTCTCTCAAAAAAAAAAGTCAAGAGGTGTCATGGGACACCCGACAGAAGCTATGCTTTTTACGTCAACACATGGCAAGTCGACAGTACAAAATATAAATACAATTTAATTGAAATAAGAATTAACATACTTATATTATTTAAAAACACAATTTAAACAATACACACATTGAGATTTTCACGTAATCAATTCAACTTTACTAATGTTGTGCAACACGTTATCTTTGTGTTGGTGCATATACGTGTACATAGGCCACTGCGCGTGCGCCAATATATTACTTTCATCGCTTGCCAAGTGCAATACGTCACACTCATAGCTATAGATATACTTTTAACATGAGCATGTCGCGTGACGGCATGTCGGTAACGTGACCCATAAGTTTTTCCCCTGCCGGAAATCGTCTAGCGCGCTTATAGAAGCATAGCTTCAAAAATTAAAATGCTCTTGAGAATGAGCTAGGTGCCTGAGATAGATAGATTATAGACGCTCGACAGCAGAAAGAGGCGCTTGATGTTGCTTCTCCAATGAGATTGCCGAATTCCAGCCTATGGCTATATTTACCTCAAAGCCTGACTTTTGTTGAAAAAATTGACACATGCATCCTCCACTATTTGATTACACCCTCCCTATCACCTTTCAGAAAGAGTATGCTCTTGAAGTTTTTATTAAAAGGATTTAAAATTTTCAAAATAAAATTTTTGCGTTTCAAATACCGCATCTGAAACACAAAAATTAAATTTTGAAAATTTTAAATCCTTTTTGTGGTGCAGTTAATAAGAAACAGTCTGTACCTGTACAAGTGTTCATTTACGACGTTTGCGGGTAATTTGGAACAAATTAGAAATTTCGCGCCATTTATGTGCAACGTTAGATAAAAATGGAACACTTTTATTTAACAATGGAGGTCGTTTTTTCCCAGTTACGTGTTTGCTTTTATCTTTCATTTTCAAAGAAAACAAATTACGCAAAAACATGTAAACAAACCCATTCATAAAAATTGTAAAGAATTTATTTAATGAATGGCGTGACGTTACCGGATCATTTGTTTAATAAATGACAAATGATTTTATGTTTTTTTTCAAAGAACCAAATTGCATTACGCAACCAGAAAGTTATTTGAGGTAGAGCAAGTCGCAAATTCCGTTTTTTAAATAAAATAAATAAAAAAATATCGGAGAGAATTGAGAGAGAGATTATAGATTACAGACGCTCGACAAGTGGGGTCGTTAACGTCTCGGAGAGAATTAATTTTGGAGTAAAAGTTATAGTTAATAAAAATAAACAAGGTTGAATATGAAAGTAAATTTTTTAGATTGTCAATCAATAAAATTGAATTGACGTTAATTATTGAAAGTCAATTCGACGCCGTAATAATCGTTATGTAGATTAATTAATTATTATAACAATATGCGATCGAAACAATAGAGAATCGTGTTGGTATCTACTTAGATCGTAGAGGGCTAGAGGTATTTAGAGTAAGTATACTCGCTTAATTTCGATGAGAAGAATTTATTTATTTATTGTAGATTATAGACGCGTCGACAATTTAGATCATTAGCATTGATTAACATATTATATGGGAAGATAGTGATTCCATGTACTGAAAAATATACTATAGCTGCCCGCTTACGTTTCATTCCCCTGGCCCACAAACTCAATGTTGACTTGTGCTTCCACCTATATTATTGTTGAACTAACAGCTCAGATATTGTCAATGCTACCTCTAACTGATCCTAAATAATGATATAAGATATTTACATCACTGCCGCAGCTGACATTATTTTAATGTTTTGAAATTTGTTGAGACTGTATAAAACTTATATAAAGTGAACTTAGTTTAGTTACATAATTTATCTGTAAACGCTATCTGATTTTATATTTCTTTGTCTCTGAATAAAAATTGTTCAAACACTCGTAAAATATATTTTGATGTATTCATAGGCTAAGAGCTGATAACACTTTTTTCATGTGTTTTTATAAGACTTGGAACTTTTTTAAAAGATGAATTTTATATATCTCTACAAGGGGTATATAGTCTGTCATTCCAAACGCGGGGCAAAACCACCCCATATTTTTTTGTTCACTTTTGCGAAAAAAGACTTATGTGTGTTTATCATTAGTAAAGTCTAGAAAAAGTTTTGCCCCGCGTTTGGAATGACAGACTATTTACCCCTTGTAGAGGTATTTAAAAGTTATCTTTTAAAAAAAGTTCCAAGTCTTCTAAAAACACATAAAAAAGTGTTATCCGCTCTTAGTCTATCATAGCAACTTATACTAATTAGTTAACAAAAGCAAGCAGTTTAAGAGAATTAGATAATCAAATTCATTAAGATTGTAAAATTTGTTGTTAAATAAAAGAATTTAAAATAAATCTTTCACAATTTTTCCAATCGTGAGGGGCCTACACACGATCAGTTTAACTTCGCAGTTTATCTGTGCAGTCAAACTGCACAGTTGTGTGAACTGTACGGTGTGTGGGCTATTTCAGTTTGCTCCTCAATTGTTCTCAGTTTGAAGAGCTGACGTGCGTGGCTAGACACGACTAGAAAGGGAAGTTCGGTTTTGCGCTCAGATTGATCTGAGCGCAAAACCGAACTTACCCAAAGACTACACATGACTGTGCCAACTGTTCAATTAACTGAGCTGACTTCGCAGTTTATCGGTGCAAAGTAGAGTCAAATGCGCAGGCCAAAAGCCTGCGTTAAAATTTGTCGGAACTATGCAGTTATCTCAGTTTATCGCTCAGACATGACGCCACAAGGGTTAAACTGCGCAGTTAAACTGATCGTGTGTAGGCCCCTTTAATGAATTTGATTATCTAATTTTCTTATGTATGAATATTTTTAGTTTGACATAATAATGATTAACATTATTAAGTTTAAAATTAAATAAAATATCAGAATGGTCCAAAAGTCTTGCCCTAATGTTAAATCCAATTAAATTCAATATAATGTCTATAGAAAGCCGGAATCAGTTGGCTAAAGTGCCGTAACGCTGTCTGGTCATCAAACTAATTCTGTAGACTACTGCAAAAATTTAGGATTATACATAGACAAATACTTAGTGGAATCGCTCATTTTATCATCTTTTAATTATTGTGATATTGTGTACGGACCATGTATAAACCAGTCAACATCGCAGCTTATCCAAAAAATTTAAAATATATGCTTCAGATATATTGTATACAACATAAATTTACATACTGCATACTTCGTAGACGACTTGATCACAACCGGGCAGCCAGATTATCTAAATTGCAATTTAAAATATTTATCAGATTATCATAATAATAATAAAAATACGATGTCACAGGATACAACATTGTCAATAAACTTGCATGAAACAAATTTTTATAAAAAATCTTTTACTTATGGTTCTGCCTCTATATACTTATAATAATATTCCTCGTGAATATAAACATCTCAAAAAAGAGGCGTTTCGAAAGAACGTTAGGGGTTGTCTATTAATAGTCACCGCGAAATATTATGCAATATGAACCAATGACGCAAGATTGTCTTAAATAAAATTAAGATGCTAGTCACCAGATGGCCTAACGATTGTCAACACAACTCACTTCTGAAAACTCTACAATTATTCTGTACTCAAAGATTAAATAATAAAACTTAGGATGCTAGTCAACAGATGGCCAATAGTGCGACGTCTAGCTGCCTCTATTAAAAGTGGCCTCATTTACGCTCATAAGGATCAAAATCTTCTAGTAATATGTTAAACAATGTCATTAGCGTCTTAATTATATCAACTAACACATCACTTATGAAACTAAATGACATCACAACACAAAACATCCATGAGCGAGGTGGAATTAGAACCCATGACAGCTTGCTCCAAAGGCCAGCACGCTAGCCTTTACACCAAGCTGTCCTCTCGATGAAAAGAAATTAAGAAGATATATATAGTATAAGTTAATAGATGTATACAGCTGATTTGCAGTTGAAAAATTTTTATTAGATAAGCAGCCAATTATATAATTGATACCAGACATATCGAAAAAATCATTTTACCAACCATAGTCACAATCAGGAATCTAACCTGAACCTTATACCACTTTCGCGGTGGAATGAGTTTACAGTACTCAACCGTAACATGATTACTAAACTAACATTCTCCTTATATGCTTTGTAATCAATTGATTTCCACTACATGCGAGTGTTATTTAATTATAGCTAGGTTGTAGATGTGACTCATCGTACTAGCGAGAGCTAATCATGAATATGTATTACTTTTCAAGCGTGAATTTTTCAGTCGCGGTATTGAAATAGGTACGTGTTCCTTTTCCTATGTAAAAAATCGATTATGAATCTGAACACCCTAAAATGTTTCAGTCTAGACAACCGTAGATATTTTTTTATTAACCGTAGAGTTTTTCAGGAACGCGGTGAACGAGAATTTTTGTTTTCAAATTGAACAATTATTAATATTTCGGGAACTTCCAAATCTTCATGGTTTCCGGGCTTGTAGGCCGTGGTCCGGTGGTATTTCTACCTGACGTTTCGTCTACAACTGCGGTAGACATTCTCAAAAGCGATGTGGCAGCGGTCGAAGTGTCATTCTTGGCGGCTCACAGGTCAGTGTGTCAGTGACTGGTGTCCTCTCTCAGTACCAGTGTGTTCTCTGTTCGGTCGTAGTCCGCCTCTCCTATAAGCCCGGAAACCATGAAGATTTGGAACAATGCCGGCCGTGAAAGCTTGCACACCTGGATTTCGGGAACTGTCACTGTCATTGCAAAAATCAAACAAGCCGTGAGGTGGGTTGTTTATTAGGACTAAAGTGCGACCCTTGAGGTCCACACGACGAACTTCCCAGTTTGATAAATATTTAATAACAATAATTAAATTAGATATTACACAGAAAAGCAATAATTTTAATCATTAAAACATAATTATTATTTATTTTTAACAATAATTAAAAAAAAAAAAACGGCTGAACCGATTTTTATAAAATTTATGTCGGCTCAAAATGACGTTAACACGCCTCGATTGACACCCTTACGAAGTCGATATAATTTTTTATTCGCAAGATAATGTGTAAAATCTACTTTTTTGGAGTCTATTTGGTTAATAAAAAAGAATGGCTGAACCGATTTTGAAAAAATTTCTGTCAGATCATATTTACGTTAATACGCGTCGATTGGCACCCTAACGTAGTCGATATCATTTTTCATTCTCGAGATTTCGTCTTAGAAAGAAATAGACACATACGTACGTACGTACGTACACACACACACACCCAGACATCTTTTCAAAAATAGTTTAAATATATTGTAGTGACCTTGAAACATAAAAATTTGTTAAAAATTTTGATTTCGATTTTCGGACCCATTACAATAACTTCCAATGGGAAGTTAATAATGGCATACCAATTGCTGAAATTAGAATTTGATAATCTATCTAAATCTAAAATATCAAAAAAGATGCGCGTTAAAAAATAAGTTTGACCTGTCCGAAATTTTGGTCACAGATGATCTGGGATTTTTTTAACTTCCCACTGGAAGTTATTGTAATGGGTCCGAAAATCGAAATCAAAAAGGAAAAAAAATTTTTATGTTTCAAGGTCACTACACTATTTTTACACTACTTTTAGAAAGATGTCTGTGTGTGTGTGTGTGTGTGTGTGTGTACGTACGTACGTACGAACGTACGTACGTACGTATGTGTACATTTCTTTCAAAGACGAAATCTCGAGAACGAAAAATGATATCGACTACGTTAGGGTGCCAATCGACGCGTATTAACGTAAATATGATCTGAAAGGAATTTTTTTACAATCGGTTCAGCCGTTCTTTTTTCTTAACCAAATAACCTCCAAAAAAGTAGATTTTACACAATATCTCGCGAATAAAAAATTATATCGACTTCGTAAGGGTGTCAATCGAGGCGTGTTAACGTCATTTTGATCCGACATAAATTTTATAAAAATCGGTTCAGCCGTTTTTTTTTTTTTTTTTTTTTTTTTTAATTATTGATGTTTTAATGATTAAAATGATTACTTTTCTGTGTAATATCTAATTTAATTATTATTATTAAATATTTATCAAACTGGGAAGTTCGTCGTGTGGACCTCAAGGGTCGCACTTTAGTTCTAATAAACGACCCACCTCACGGCTTGTTAGTATTATGGATTGTTCTTTACTAAAGTTAGGCACTGTGTAAACTGTGTTGGTAGAATCTAGACCCCACGATCTAAAGACAGACAGGTACATAACAATGGTCCGAAACTGTAACAATGTCAATGTTGATTGTTATATGAAAGTATGTTAGGACTGTTTATGAATGCATAACTTAATCCATAACAATGAACCACCTGTATTCAATAAATAATGACTAATTATGCTGTGTGCATATTTGCAATATTCTCATGTGAAGTGTTTTTCCAATCTTTATAAATTTTTGGACAGTTTCCGAGAGATTCTAAGGTATAGTATAAATAGACCGGGAGCTAGTGACAATTTTTTGGTGTTATTTATTCAAGGCCTTATTTTTGTGAAGATGTTGAAGGGGGCATATTAAAGTGCCCTGAGTAATGGATTTTGCTAGATAGCGGTATGGGAGGGATGCAGACCGCCCCCAACATGTAACAAAAAGAATGGTCACAATCATTATTGCTTCAAGGCTGAAATTGTTTGTACAGCTTGTCGGTGACCCAATAATGCCATTATAATATTTGCAGATCAATTGGTCGGTATTAAAGGGGTGGCAGATCACCCTAAACGTGTCATGTACCCGACGAAATTTATATTATTAGTTCAAGGTTCAAATTTTCATACGTTGTTACGGCGACTGTTTTAAGCATATATTTCAATTTGCAGAACAAATTGTCGGTATTAACCTCATCTCTTAGAGGGAAACTTGCTCGCCTAGGTGTTTAAAATATCGTTCTGCAAGGGGGTTAATACCAACATTTTATTCTGCAAATTTAAATATATATGCTTAAAACAGTCGCCGTAACAACATATTAAAATTTGGAACTTGAACTAATAATATAAATTTCGTCGGGTACATGACACGTTTAGGGTGATCTTCCACCCTTATAATACCGACCAATCGATCTGCAAATATTATAATGGCATTATTGGGTCACCGACAAGCTATACAAACAATTTCAGCTTTGAAGCAATAATAATTGTGACAATTTTTTTGTTTTATGTTGGGGGCGGTCTGCATCCCTCCCATACCGCTATTTAGCAAAATCACTTACTCAGGACACTTTAATATGCCTCCCTCAACATCTTCACAAAAATAAGACCTTGAATAAATAACACCAAAAAATTGTCACTAGCTCTTGTCTTCACTCCATTTTTGAGACGATTTCAAACTTCTTCGAAAAAATCATAAATTATTGTTATTCAATATTGACAGTGATTACCTAATATAGTCCCAACCCTGATGTTGACCAGCCCAGTGGTCAACCCATGTTAGGACACACTTCTAATATTCAAATGACGTCATCGGTATGGATTTAGAACAAAATGTGTCATCATGAATCGCAATCAATAATTCAATATCAAAGTTAAATCATCACATCAATGTTAAACAAACAGTACAAACATACAGTGTGTTTTTTGGACTGAGTTAAGACGTTATAGAGACGCTACATACATTTAAAAGTGAAGCCAGGCGCCATATTTGTTTGACCGCCATGTTTGTTGCGACCTGTGACGTCAGATCTGGCTTCATATTTGTATAAGCAGTTGTATTATACGGTATAACGCTATTATCTTTTAACTCAGTGGTTTTTTTGACACGCAAGAATTAATATTATTTAATAAAGACTATATTGCACTGATACAAAGAAACGACTTCAATGCTACGTCAAGATACGAACTTTTGGAAATAAGTTCGTGTTTTGATATACGAATTCTTCAACCCAGTAAAAAATAAGTTTTCTTTGTTAGATCCCGTGGTCTGTTTTTCTCAATTTTTTTTCTTATTTTATTAAATTTTTTTCTGGAAACTTATGGTAACACGGTAACTCAAAGTGTAAAAAATGTGTTCGACGCTAATGACCTTAGATGTCGACGCGTCTATAATCTACAATAAATAAATAAAATAAAAATGTGTTCACTTACCTACCCAGTGGCGGATTCAGGGGGGTGTAAGGGGGTTCACCCCCCCCCAGAAATTTTTGGCAATGCATAGAACGCATAGAAAAGGACATCCGATTCATATCTTGGCGACGTTGGGCGTTACATATTTTCAATATTTTTTTTTTATATTTTCGCGTGTAAAAAACTGATTTGGTGAGGTAAGTATCAATATAATATACCTACTTGTACATAAATATTTTGAAAACTCTCCCGAAATATTTTTCTGATTCCGCCCCTGTACTTAGTTTCAAACAAGAAGGATGGGCGTTTTTATGTTCTGAATATGGTGTCTCACAAATGACCGCCGTCCTCAGCAATACATTCTTCTAAAGTCTAAACCGTTGACAAAAATTTGCATAGCAGCTTCTAGAGACTTCTGGGCCTATTCACCTACAACCTACTTTTTAAAATAGTCCTAAAGAAAAAAGTTTAGAGCTGACATTTCCAAAAATTTCGGTGGCCAAGGAATGGTACAGTGATGACTGAATTACCTATAAATTAAACCTCAGCACTAAAGACGCTCCATTTTGTCAACTGTTAACAATTGTGAAACAAACTTCCAAGCCTACTCTTTCTGTCAAAAATGTTGTTCTAGTAATTTATCGATTAGTTTTGATCGTAAGTATTAAAGAAATAAAATGGGTCATACATTTTGCCGAACCCTGTAAATTATCGATTAGTTTTGATCCTATATAAGTACTTATTAAAGAAATAAAATGGGTCATACATTTTGCCGGACCCTGTATATACAGATTGCAATACCTATATATACTAATTCTGACAGATAATTAAATGTTCGTTTGCAATCAATGCACGTGTCATCGATTGGCTGAATTCAATGACAAAACACTTTCGTCACAAAAATGTCCCATAATAAAATCTAGTAGATATAGATATCTTTCTAATAATCGAAGTAAGTAGGTAGGTACCTATAGTATACCTAAGTAGGTAAATGATTTATTTTTTTAACATGAATACCTATAACGTCTAATGTCTCATACTGGGATTGCATTTTAAAAACATTAGATGACACGAAAATAGTCGGAAGTGGTTGACATGTGAAACATGTAGGTACCTAATATAACTATGACAAGGTGTTAGATGTAGTAAGCCAGTGTGGCAATATGGTAAAGTACGAGTTACCCGACAGGTACAAACCTCAAGTTCGAATCCCGAAGGCTTTTAATATTTTTATTTTTTTATAATCAAAATATATAAATAGGTCTCCCCCTCAACTTGAAAAACACACGCATATTAAGTTCTTAATTAATATAGGCCCTTTTCTGCAGGGCCATGATATGCAAAATCCGAACGAGCAAACTTCTCGCGGTGAATATCGGCTGGGCTAGCTTTGATTGTCTCCCCCCCCTCGAATAAATCCTGAATGCGCCCTTGAGCGAACGTTCTGTTGATTCCGATTTCGTCAACACAATCAAATCATAATAAGTACCTACCTACTGATCTGTTTCTTGATCATAACATAAGTACCTATTTGAACAGATATGATCTATTTTTAAATCCAACTGAATGCCTAGACCCAGTTCCGTCTTTACCATAAGGGCACGTGGAGCACGAGCCCAGGGCCCTTGGCCTGATGGGGGCCCCGAAATGCTGAAACCCTGTGCCTATATGCATGCAAACAGTAATTATGCATCCCTTATATTTGATTTGTATATAAAGCTAACCATAATAACCAATAAAGAACTAAACAAAAGTAAGTATATTCTGATGTTTTTATTCACGTTTTTTGGATTTCTAAAAAGGCCATCAAACTGTGTACCCAAGAGCCTCTGTATGGCCTAAGACGGCCCTGTCTAGACCTAGAACAGCTGGCGCCACAAAATCTTTATAAATCTCCTAAAATAAAACTAAAACAGGTTCACATGCGAAAACAAAAGTTTGAGTCATAAAAATATTTCAGTCGAAATGAAAAACATAGCCACCTGTTTTACAAGAACAAGTAACGATCTTCAATTTTTTAATTACCTACAAGAATAAATCTAATTAAAAACGCGATTATTAGAAATAACCATAAAGTAAGTTATTTACAACGACTACTAAATTTACAATAGTGACATTGAACCGAGCAACCAAATAGTTTTTTTCTGTTTAAGGAAGCAGATCCTAATTCAATAAAAATGTTATTTTCACGTTCATAGGCGTAGGCTTCAGGGTTTACAGTCAAATGATCAAATCTATGCGCTTTCAAATTATCAGAATACAGTAGACAAAAAAAATTCGATTATAAGTTTAGTTTTGAATGAAGATCGAGTTCAGAAATGGGACACCCGATAAGTTAACGCTTCCTCTGCTGTATTTAACTGCTTTCGAACTCTCACCCCCCCCCCCCCAGGGGGGACATTGAAATGTGGTTGCTATCGCAAATTGCATTCCAATGTTCTTTGGGAATTAGCGCCTCAGTGACCCGAGCTCGTACCAGTCGGTTTGTGTATGCCGGCTGGCGGATTCTAATACACAAATGGATTATTTGTTGTGTTGAAGACACTAATGACCTGAGTTGTCAACGCGTCTATACTCTACAATTAATTAATTAATTCGAACTCTCACAGGGTACATTGCTGCAGTGTACCACGATCCAACTTAAGATCTACAGACAATTTAAACACAACAAGATATTGTAATCGCTATTCTTGGACAAGGATAGGTAGATATAGAGGATCTATTTAACATGTATTATTGATCCTCAAAGAGGTGGAGGTAACAACTAACAGTTGTTCACACAGACAAGGTATAGGTAGCGTCCAACGTAAATTCGTAACCCGCCACTGTTTCCTTATGCAAATAACAAATGAGTGTACAACAGTTCGATTGGCCGGAGTGGGCGAAACGCTACATCTCTAAATAAGGACAGACGGCCCTAACTGTTCAAATTATTGAGAACTTGCGTGGATTTAATTTACTCAAAAAGGAGCAGCGGTCACTGCTTTGCACATTTTATTACAATTTACAGAGGTGTAATTTCTATTTAATTTTGTTTTCGATTGATTAAAGATTGAAGGTTGAAATTGTTCCAAGAAACGATATTTCATGTTATTTCAATAAATACATTAGCCAGTTATGCCACAGTAACAAAATTAAACGGCCTACTATCGTAACAATAGCATGTAACAGCTAATGTAGGTACTGTAAGTACAAGTTCATGTACTTACTTAAAATAAATGTAACAATTTTAAATTGAATTATTAAATTAATTCGCTGCAATTAAATGTTTTTTTTCTCAATACAATCAGCGGATTGACTTTCACAAGATTATTTATACACTAACACAAGGATGGTCTCAAGGGAGGAGTCCACAGGGGTCATGACCCCCCCAAACCATCTCCAAAAAAATTAATTTTTAAAAAGTTTGTTGTTTGTTGCGCTACATTACATTAGTAATACGAAACAACTTTTTGGTGCTGCCATCTACTAATTTTGATAATTGATAGTCACTAACCAAGAATATAATTCATTACTATTATAGACATTTTATTTACGTTGTACAACTAGCTTTTGAGTGAAGCCAGGGCCGAATTTACCCTTAAGTGCCGCCCTGGGGCACGATGAAAAATGCCGCCCCACACTGTTTTTTTCACAATTTTGTAAATAAAATTGCAGTGTTCATAATTTTACACCCATTCTTAATAATGAGAAAAAATATTTTATTTATTTTAATTTATTAATGTTTTCACGTCCCAAATTTTGCCGCCCCTGAAAATTTGCCGCCAGCTGGGCACTAGCCCCTAGTGTAAATCCAGCGCTGAGTGAAGCGAACATGATTGTAGTACCAATCAGCAAGTAGCCTTGACAATTACCTTTAAAGGGTCGCTTGCAAAAAAATTTCCCCCACTTTTTTCTCCAAAAAAATTTCAATTTTTCATTTTTGACCCCCTTCAAAATTTTTTGCTGGGACCGCTCCTGCACCAACATTCATTTTTCCTGTATAGCTAAGGAAAAATATAATTTAGACAATGTTGAATTAACGAAAAAGAGAAATACTTATTGTAGCAAATTGTTGCTATAAATACATCATATTTATCGATAAAGTAGAGAGTTTGGGTTCATATCCGAGCAGTGTTTATGAATAAAAAATATTTGGGGGTTTTAGCATTAAAAAACAAGAAAAAAATATATTCTTCACGAACTAGGTTTCGGGTCCAGAAACCTAAAAAGAATAAACATAAACATTATTTGAAGCAATTTTTCTTCAAACTGAATTCATTTTATTAGTATGATTTTATTAAAACAATAAATAAAAAAACTCCTCCAGTCAAAGTGTAGGTAAGATCAATTATAATAAAAAATACTGTTATGAAAACTAGATACGACTTCAGAGTATTGCTGCAAGAGTATCATCAGTAAGCGCGATACCGGAGTCCAATACTGGATGCCCACACATGATGGTGGGTGTCCAACGTGTGGGAGCGGGCGTGTCCACCGTAACAGCACACTTAACACGTTATACAAGGATCGGTTAAGTTGTACACGATGACGTCACACGGGTTCCTGTATTTTAAAGAAAACGCTCAAAACCTGGAAATTGAAACGGTTTTGCAGAAGGTTCGCATATAGGAACTCGTCAGTCAGATATATAGGAAAATAGTCAAGGAAATACAGGCATACCCTTTTTAACCGACTTCAAAAAAAGAAGGTTTCTCAATTCGACCCGCGTATTTATTTTTTATGTGGTTATGTATGTTCGCAAATAACTTCGTCGTTTATGAACCGATTTTGAAAAATTTTTTATTTGAAAGGATATATACTTTCAGATTGGTCCCATAGAAATTTCATCAAAATCGGTTCAGTAGTTCGGCTGATTTTAATAAAAGTAAGTAACAGCGTGTGATTCTTTAAGGTAAATGTCACTTTTTGACACTAAAAAGTAAAAAATAAAAAACTTTTTAACAAAAAAAAAACTTACTTTTAAAAGCCACTAAAAAGAGGAAAATAATGAAATTTTGAGGTCTCCGCCAATTTAATAAAATATGAAGTCGGTTAATAAGTATAGTACCTACCTATAGTGATTAATATCTTCATTTTAACCGACTTCATATTTTATTAAATTGGCGGAGACCTCAAAATTTCATTATTTTCCTCTTTTTAGTGGCTTTTTAAAGGAGGTTTTTTTTTTGTTAAAAAGTTTTTTTAACGGATTAAAAATCTGTTTTGAAACACTCATTAGGAATTAATTATTTCTCTAAATTTATTATAAATTTACCCTACTTACTAGAGCACTCCACGTAAATAATTTCCATTTTTAGTCGAAAAGTACTATCTTGAAAAAATTACTTCCTTAGGGTAGCTACGAATAAGTTTGCCAAATTTTTTCGAAGCAGTTATATAGCCCATGGATAGGTCTATAATCCCTACATATGAAATTAATATTTAATAAACACTATTAGAATATAACTCAACAAAATCACGTCAAAATTAAGTTTCTGATCGCTAAGTACTAGACTGCAAGTACTCGTACATTAATCTGTGTTATTCACAAGAAAGAATATACAAATTGATATTTGAAAAAAAAACTCGATTTATTCTTATCGAAATACAAAACTATAATGATAATTCTTAACTACATCAAAATGTAAAAATCGTTTCTATCATTGCAAATCCTCTATTATACAATTGTGTACATACTGTTATTAACTTATTATATAATTGTGCAATAGTTGAATTATTTTAACTTGACAGCACAAATCAACCCCATAAACTGTTAAAATGCTTGCACAATCACAATAACTGTCAAGATTGCTTGACTGTATACAGGACAGCTGAATTTCGATTCATCGTAATTTTATAAAACCGAGTCAAATGAAAAGTTTTGTAAAAGAAATTACGTAGGTAATAACTAAATCAAATTTAAGGTCAATACAATTAGGTACTACATAATCAAAAACAATTCAGTTTTTTAAATAAAAACACACAGAACTGGCTATATAGCTGTTGGACAGCTATAGCCAGTTTTGTGTGTTTTATTTATTAAAGTAATCTTTTTTGCTGTCGGTAGAATCTAATAGGTAAGTGAATTTAGTTTTTTATTTTAGATATTGCAGCGGCAACATCGAGGTCGCGTGTAATTATTGTTAGAAGAGCATTATCTGTGGAAACGTCATATAATTTCCGTACAAACGCGGAAACTCCACGGTTTTTCCTGTTATCATTTCAGCGAAATGGAAGCCGCGTACATCACAAATACACAGTAAAGTTCCCCCGTTCACGCGTTACAGAATCTCGATCTACATTCAAAACGGCAAGACTCGAGTAAATAGTTTGGCACACGCTGCTTCTTTAGTATCAGTAACTATAAGGTAGAGTAGTAATCAACAACGCGACTTAACCGCGCCACAGTACACCGAAGTACGGCGCCAAGATAGGCACGAGATCACTGCTACCGGCAACAATCGAACTGCTACGGACAATTGAACGTGCAATCAAGAATTGAACGCTAACGACTGCGCAAAAAACAAACGAACGTAAACAATTGACCGCGAATAATAACAACGTCAATAATTGACTGCGAATAATAACTGAACGCCAATAATTGACTGTGCTCAAATATCAACTGGATGTTTGATTGAACGCAAACGACTGGATGTTTGAATAACAATTGAACGTTAACAACTGACTGTGCGGTTAACAATTGACAACAAATGAAGAAATTGACTTTGAGGTGAATAATTGATGATAAAAGACTGTGAAGTTAATGAAAAGAAAATTAAAAACAGTAACCTTTATTTGTAGTGATAAAAGAAGTTACTGATAACTTGTATTGTTCGTAGTAGTACCAAAAAACAATTGTTGATTGCTGTCAACAATTGAGTCGCACAGCGATTAGTATGTGAGCTGCTATTTAAAACAATTGTTTTAAAAATATCTGAGTAGATAACAATTGTGCGGTAAATATGTGTTTGGAGTTTCTTTTAAAGTGGACTTAAAAATCTGCACTGTTTTGTAATAAAATTGTGGTTGATTTTGTAAACTTACGAAATTGTGAATTTTGAAATTAAGTGGCATTAAACAAGAAAAAAATGGAAATGTTTTTTGGAGTCATAATTACGACTGTAAGTTAATTTTTTTTAATGTCTGCAATTTTAGATTTAAGCATTTACAGCGTACCTTTTTTTGGCAGCCAAAAATGTTATGCTCGAATTTTTTTAGTAGATAAACACGATTTCCGCGAAAAAAATATTTTCGACATTGTTTTGCATCTCATGGTTATCTTGGAATGTTTCAGTTTCGCTAACCGCGAAATTTTTCAGAAAACTTATAGGTACCTTCCTAGAGGTACCTATATAAAATTTCAGTTCATGTTGTCCAAAAAATAATTAATTAAAACAGTAGGTAGATAATAATATAATAGGTAAGCACCTAGCTGTTTATTTTTTGTCAAACATTTTTGGTACACAAAAAGTCAATTACAATATTTAGATTTAAGAAGTATGTTTAATCAATACATATATTAATAGGAGTGGTCAAACGGAACGGAAAATGCACGGCGACTCAAATTTGTTTGACACCCCTGGTTTGTAGGATACCTCGACCGATTTTTATAATTTTCGTAGTCTGTCAGCTTGTTTGTTCCGAGTCAACTCAAAAACTATAATATAGAACCCATTTTGATCGAACTTCCACTATAAATTGTTTTGTTATACATCAGGGAATATTTTATTTATTTATTGTAGATTATAGACGCGTCGACAATTTAGGTCATTAGCGTCTTAAATTACATTAAATAACAACTAACTTAAAACTAAATAATATCACGAAACATCCATGAGCGCAGGTGGGATTCGAACCCACGACAGTCTAGTCTAGAGGCTGGTACTAAGTACGCTATCCATTAGGCTACACTGCCCTCCATCAGGGAATAGATATATATACTTAGGCTATATATAGATACTAAAGGATGGTGAGCGATAGCCAAGGCAAAAAAACGACATTAACACGAGAAGAGCCGCTGGTAAAGGCTAGTTATAAAATATATTTAATGAAATAAAAAATAAATTGTCTTATAATTGTCGAGAAAAAATATTGATATTCTATATCAGTAATCAGTACGCAATCGACCTTAGTTGTCGTAGATTATAGACGCGTCGACAACTCAGGTCATTAGCGAACCTTAGTTGTCGACCGTCTATACTCTACAATATCTCTAGAGGACAGTGTGGTGTAACGGTTAGCGTAGCCGACATTTGGATTGCACACTGTTGTGGGTTCGAATCCCACCTCCGCTCATGGATGTTTTGTGATGTATTTTAGTTTTAAGGAAATTATTATTTAATGTAATTAAGACGCTAATGACCTAAATTGTCGACGCGTCTATAATCTACAATAAATAAAATAAAATACAATATCTCTATAAATAATTAGTAATGAAATGTAACAGACTACCTACCTTATTGGGAGTGGTCATCGGTTGATTATATAAACAAACAAACTGGAAAAATGTCCAAGGATAATCCATATTTATGAAATATTGTTTTGAATGAATTGTGTAAAAAATATGTAACCTTCCCTCCCACATTCTAGGTAACAATTAGCACATATTTACATATTAGGTTCATTTTATATAGATTGTCCCAAAAATTATATATTTACAGTCAAAGTCCAGAAAAAGAGGAACCTGTAGCAGGAACGTTCTGCAGTCCATTCAAAATTTTAATCAGATCGTTTTTTACTTTTGCAAATTCAATTACCTACTCAAAATTTTTTAACTTCCCATTGGAAGTTATTGTAATGGGTCCAAAAATCGAAATCAAAATGTATAACAAATTTTTATGTTTCAAGGTCACTACACTATTTTTACACTATTTTTAGAAAGATGTCTCTCTGTGTGTATGTGTGTGTGTGTGTACGTATGTACGTACGTAGGTATGTGTCCATTTCTTTCTAAGACGAAATCTCGAGAATGAAAAATGATATCGACTACGTTAGGGTGCCAATCGACGCGTATTAACGTAAATATGATCTGAAAGAAATTTTTTCAAAATCGGTTCAGCCGTTCTTTTTTCTTAACTAAATGGATTCCAAAAAAGTAGATTTTACACAATATCTCGCGAATAAAAAATTATATCGATTTCGTAAGGGTGTCAATCGAGGCGTGTTAACGTCATTTTGAGCCGACATAAATTTTATAAAAATCGGTTCAGCCGTTTTTTTTTTTAATTATTGTTAAAAATAAATAATAATTATGTTTTAATGATTAAAATTATTACTTTTCTGTGCAATATCTAATTTACTTATTATTATTAAATATTTATCAAACTGGCAAGTTCGTCGTGTGGACCTCAAGGGTCGCACTTTAATCCTAATAAACGACCCACCTCACGGCTTGTTATCTAATAATATTATATCATTCCCGAGCAACGCTGGGTAAACATGTCTGATCTCAATATAAGCGACATTATTTCACGACTATTTTGCAATGTTTTGGACACTGTGACGTCACTAAGTCCAAAACATTTGAAAAACCATTACATTATTCTAGTTTTACATAAATGGACAGGCTACAATAATTTGTGTGGGCAGTACCGGTCAGTGGTTACTTGATTTAATTATTTTATAATAATCATTACATAACTACGAGTGAAAGATTTTGTTTATTGAATTTATTGAGCTGATTGAAAACCACAATGTGTATTCTTCTTTGGTTAGTTAAGCTTCCTATGTACAGTGAAATGTTAACAGTTCGGAATAAAATATTATAGAAGAACCTATTAAAACATTTTAGATATAAAGAAAATCTTTCGAAATTTTATATGAATGACAAATCTATGCGCTATGCAGATTTTATAAGAATTATTTATTGATAAATCATTTGATTAGAATTAGAATTGCATAGGGCGTTGGGCATTGATGCCTTACATTCACTGCGACCTAAAAGATCTTTTGATTAACACATAGGCTACTTTTTATCCCAGTCAATTCAGTAATTCCCGAGGGATAAGACGAAAGTTTATTTTCTGTTTGAAAATTACTTCATTATGCCTAATGAAGACAACCGATTTGAATGAAATGTTACATGCAGAAAATCTATGACTAGGAGAAGGTCAATTTTATTCTCCCCGCCTTTTTAATGATTTTTTCACAGCGCTCTTAGGTATGTTTCGCGGATAAAAGCTAGTAGATAATAAATTTAAAAGCCAACAGCTATTTTCACTAAGCGTAAAATTCGAACCTGAAAACTAACTCGGCTATTTTCAAACCTGAATCTTAGACAGGGGTGGATTTAGATTTTTCCGCCATTGGGTTAAAGCAATATTTGTCGCCAGCTATTCATTAAATTTTTCTATATCATACCCTACCTAATTCATCTTCCAAATCTTCTTTCATTCCCTATCACAAATATCGTAAATAAAAACACTGTATTCTTTCTTCTTTTTTTGCCGCCCCTACGAACTTGCCCGCGCTCTGGGCTATAGTCTATAGCTAGACTTGACATACGTCCGGATTTAGTCCGGATTTGGTAACCATGTCCGGACTTTTGTCCGGGATCGTAATTACGTCGATTTTTAATAAATAAAAACAAACAAGATTTTATTAAAGAAAGCCCTTACGTCTGAAAAGTACCTACGAATGGTACTCAGAAGGAACCAAACGAAGACGTGAAAATGAAACTGGGGATGAAGAAGGACCGAGTGATTAGTAGCCATTTATATAACAATAAGTACAACATAATAATGTATGTTTTAAATTTAAATAAATACATATTATGTTGATTTTGAGTTTTTTAATAACTAATATCCACCTACTTCACCTCATCTGTACACTCTTCAGGAATTGTACTCTTAGTTTTCCCAATTTCTGCAACCGACATTTGAATTAAAATACCAAAAAAATGTTTTCGCGGCACGCGCTTCAAGGTCGCCGTGATTTATTCCCAGATCTGCTGGACCGTCCGAACTTAACTCGAACAAATTATGGCAACACTAATAGCCCTCTAAGCCCTCCTGTAAATAAATACGGCCCTGGTTTTAGAGTTATGCAGAATTTAACAAAAGTGTCCAATTACGAAACGGTTACTTTAAAAATGTAAATCCCGTTACATAAAAAGAATTCCAAAGATTCTAACTCGAGTTATTCGATATCAATAATAATTATTGTCTTTTGACGTAACATCTGCAACAGAGTACAGTATTGTTGTCAGTGCGTTGGAGTTAACAAGAATAAAACCATAAGGTAACAATGTATCAATGTCATAAATTATGCAAGCCAAAATGACTGTCTTGCATGCATCTCGCATTGTTGTCGTTTCTAGACAACAAACACGCGATGTAATCAATGCTGCCAACAGTTGAAACTATCAATTTACCAGAATGGATGAAACGATGGTGTAGGAAAAATCTCACCGGGTTCCCGCAGGTTTTAAATTGAGAACCTCTAGAAGTATCAATCGAATTTTCAATTTATTATTTAAAAAAATGGTAAATTAAAAATATAAATTGGTACTAGGCCCGAATAACCCTAGCTGTTGGTGGTGTTGAAAAAATAAAATATTCTGGGATAATCCACTGCAGATATTTGATTTAAAGTTGTATTTTCATGGCTAGCAATGTGTCCTTCAAACGCAACTAGGCATTTTAAAATTTTTATTATGAAATTTATCAGAGGTTTCTTTGTTCTTAGAAAAATCTTTTGGTTAACCAGACAAATAATCTGATTCATGAACTTAACATAACGTTGCTAACGAGTTGATATGTTAATTGCTTGCATAAATGACGTTAATTGAATCAACAAATCAACTGATTCATTCATTATACTTATGTATCTATTGATAATTAAAGTAATAAATTCGCAGGTATGTGGACAGTAAATAATAAAACAGACAGATTTTTTTAAAGTAGGTACGACGTTTCGTTTATTGATTTAAACTTTTTAATTTTTTAATATTTTTTTTAATTAATAAGTATACCTATTACTTAGGGTTACCAGATGGCCGGGATGTCCGGGAACGTCCCGGAATTTCTTGGTTTGTCCCGTGTACCGAAATTTAAGTCTTCTTTCCCGGAAATGCATAAGTTCAACGATTTCGTGCTCGCGATCGCAAGAAACGACACTAAGTTACATGCTAAGTACGTAGTACTTATTTATTTAGCACTATCTGCAATTTCTGTACATATATAATATATATTTTTACATGTATTTTATTGTATTTTTCGGACTTACCCTATGTCAGTAGATAAAGACAAATTGGGAACAATAAAATGAATTATTAAGATTCACACAAAATTAAGCGTGATTTACACACTCGGAAGCGCGTGCCACATCTCACCGTGTATAAGTGTTAAATGAATAAAATTAGACAAGTCTAATGATAAATACAAAAAATAGTAAAATAATTAAACATTTTTTTCGCAATAACTCCCCCCCCCCCTGAAATAAATTGCCTTCGCCTTATAGTAATGTCCCGAAAATCTTGGTTTTTGATCTGGCAACCCCTACTATATTACTATACTTACTTATACTTAGTAACGTTTTAGTCGGTGTTAATTGACATTATAATTATTTAAAAAAAAAAAACGAGGCCAGACACGACAATTTAGAGACACGGTAGAAAAAAATGTTCCAATTATCCTGTACTTAGTACTTAAAAATAATTACTGAAGATATCAGACTTTATGGTAAATACTTACAGTTTAAACCATACTTAGTTGCAATGGAAAGTGCATTTATTATAGTTACGTGTATTTAAAAAGACAAGGAAAAAACAATCATGCGTTGCCTATAAATGTAATCGCTGTTATGAATATTCAGCATCGTAAATAAAGTTTTAAAGATGCCTATCGATCTAGAGTCACGAACACTGCGTTGTCCAAATTAAATCATAAACAAGCCGTGAGATGGGTTGTTTATTAGGACTAAAGTGCGACCCTTGAGGTCCACACGACGAACTTCCCAGTTTGATAAATATTTAATAATAATAATTAAATTAGATATTATACACAGAAAAGTAATCATTTTAATCATTAAAACATAATTATTATTTATTTTTAACAATAATTTAAAAAAAAAACGGCTGAACCGATTTTTATAAAATTTATGTCGGATCAAAATGACGTTAACACGCCTCGATTGACATTCTTACGAAGTCGATATAATTTTTTATTCGCGAGGTATTGTGTAAAATCTACTTTTTTGGAGTCTATTTGGCTAAGGAAAAAGAACGGCTGAACCGATTTTGAAAAAATTTCTTTCAGATCATATTTACGTTAATACGCGTCGATTGGCACCCTAACGTAGTCGATATCATTTTTCATTCTCGAGATTTCGTCTTAGAAAGAAATGGACACATACGTACGTATTACGTGCATACGTACACACACACATACACACACAGAGACATCTTTCTAAAAATAGTGTAAAAATAATGTAGTGACCTTGAAACATAAAAATTTGTTATAAGTACATTTTGATTTCGATTTTCGGACCCATTACAATAGATAACTTCCAATGGGAAGTTAAAAATCTATATAAAAATCCGTACATAATTCTAAAATCATGTTTCAAAGATAACATGAAAAATTTAGTGGAAATTTCCAAAAATAAATTTTTGATATAAAAAATTTTACTGGAATTTGTCAGAAAGCTCTTACACAATACCTATAGGTATATCGATCTATATAGGTACAAAATATACACAGAATTGCGTATCTAGGTAGATGACAGGTACATACCAATTTTTTATAAGTAAGTACCTATATATCTATATTTTTTGATTAAACTAGTACCTGTTCTAGTAAGTATATACTTATTCAATTTGTTTGATTATAGTTTAGTTTTGAAACATTTTTTTACTCTTTTCCTAACAAACTAATACGTAGACTTAAATACGAGTTACAACAATAATAACTAATATTGTTGTAAATAATAATGTAGATGCAATTATCTGTTAAACAAATGAAGTCAACAAAGCGTGTATAATTCAATGAAGGTAACGTTAATTAGATTCGTCTGAAGTGTGCGCATATATGATTGTTCAAAATATGTGTGCGCTATTACATTAATGTTTTCCGTTATTCATTATAATAATTGCCTGACACGTGTCGAATCTCTATACCTAACTTAAAATATGTTTCAAAACATTGATATGTCTTATAAGGGAACGTTTTAGCTGAGGCGTTACCAATTTTAACCAGCTGGAGCAAAAAAGTGTTTTAGGTATCTATAGGTACTTTGTACTTGCGTCAGAACCATTTGAGTAGATATTAAGATAATTAAGTACTTATACATACTTATAGGTATACCTATATCCTAAGTATAAGTATAGGTACCACCTAATTACATACTTATACCTACCTAATAGTTTTCATGAAAGATGTTAAAAAAAACTAACAACTTTTTCTTTTTTTAATCTCATCGATTTCAATTTAAACCTTGTAGGTAGATACCATATACCTACTTATAATCAAATAAGTAGTTTTAAATCATCTGGAAAAAAAATTATTTTTATAAATTAAAATTGGTTATAGATATCGTCCATGATATAGATATTGAATACAATTACTTAGGAATAATTTTTATTTCTAAATATGTCAAGGTTCGCAGTTTAAAATTAAAATATTTAAACAAATTGCTGTAACGAGTTAATGACTTCTTCAATTTTTAATATGCACCGTAAAGATTTTCAACAATGATAATAACCTGTTAATATTAATAACCTTAAACCACTGAACCATGCGCTGTAACATTTCAGGCGACGTGTGATTCATCAACTTCACTTTAAGTCTGAACCTAAATTTATCAACGCCTATAAATGACAATTACTGCGCATTGCTTTATTTTTTCTCGATAAATTAGTTGGTAGTAGTATAATTTAAGATAACAAATAAAACATTAACAATAATTAAAACATGGTATAACGCCCATTTTTCACCATTACGCGAAGTAACTGCAACGCTCCATCAAAACGTGAACCTAACTTTAGGTGATTTCGACACTCCATCAGAACACGAACCCGATGTCACGGTGATTTCGACGATCCGTCACAACAGGAATCCAAAATGCGGTGAGTTCGACGCTCCATTAGAACAAACCCAAAGATGCGTTGAGTTCGACGCTCCATTAGAACACAAACCCAAAGATGCGATGAGTTCGACGCTCCATTATAGAACATGAACCTCTTGTATATGCAAGTGATTTCGATGTTCCGTTAAGACACGAACCCGGCAAACGTTAATAGACACGCCTCATTTGCGTTTATAATATTTAACCGCATGCATTCTTCTGCAACGATCGTTATGATAATTGTATTAAGGCATTTATAAAAAGTAAAAGCATAACGCAAGACAAAACACTGTGAGCAGTTAGTATAGGTATATTGTTTCTCTCTGGCCTTCACCTAGGTCAGTGTTCAGGCATGTCGGTGCGCCGTTCGATGCGAGCGGATGTCGTTCACCGCGCGCATTCGACATTGATACGATCGCTATTTCCCACACCGCACTGTTGAAATAAAGCAATGGATTAGGTGGATGAGCGTGTGATATGCCTACGTTTTGGGGACAGTTGACTGAACAGTCTGAAAAGTCAACGTAGGGATTAGATGTTTTATAGATAAGTACCTAAGTAGGTATAAATACTTACTTATACCTATTTCTTACGTAAGTAGCTACGTACCTATAAGTAGTACTTATCTATATCTATCTCATAGAGAAGAATCTACCTGTGGCCTGCGGGGACTATTATACCGTAGCCCCGTGCAGAGGATCTACAAGCTATACATGACTGTTAGAGTATCTGGCTAAAGCATATTACTACTTACTTCAGGAAATGTGCTGCGTTGGAACCGCACTTATGTCACTTAGTACCTATATGGTTGAACACTGTAAAAATGAGAAGGCCGATTTACATGACGCTCTATCGGTGGTCACCATGACATTTGTTGAATAAAGAATTTTTTTATTATCTGGTATTATTAGGCACACAAATTGATGAAGATATCTGGCGTGCGTATACTGGTACACTGTCTAAACATGGATGTAAGAATACTTTGAAAGTTAAGGTAGAATTGCGCATGCGATGGTCTAACTGATTTTACATTATTATTTAGTTTTACACAGAATACTTCATAAACACTTGGACTTATATACTGTAAAGTTAAACAATTTATTTTGTGATTTTTACACACAATATAGGTAATATTACACAAATTAGATAATTTGTGTAATATTCCAATAAAGTGTGTAAAAATCACAAAATAAATTGTATAACGTTACAGATATAAAGTGGATGAAGTACAAAAGCTAGGATTGCTCAGCATGTGAAAAGATAAACAATAATACGGTGACCTCGACTTCGAAAATCGAGCAGTAGGATCCTGCTCTTAACTTAAATGAGACGACAAAATGTACAACCAGTGTGTTTGAAAGCTCTAGAGTCTAGAATACCTACGCCAAAAAATTAGAATAAAGAGATATATGGATACGGTCCCCAGGTAGTTATCACTTACACTGTGGCGGCTGCATGCAAGTAATTAAAAATCTCGTGGCGCAAACGTCACGAATTTTGGCCGCGGCGCAAACGCCACGTAAATTCCTAATTCCTATACCTAAGTTATAAGTAGTTCCTCAACAATACTTATCATAAAATAAGTATTGTTGAGGAACTTAGATACTTAATTATTGCCAACAATATACCTATAATATTGTTGGCAATAATTATTTATTGTTAATAGGCATAATATTGTTGAAATAAATTTGGTAACATTCCCCATTGAATAATCCTATAATCTTCTATAACATAAGTAATAATAAAATAATTGTGTCTGCGGTCGTTTGTTTTTTTTTTGTTTTGTTTATTGTTTCATTTTTTTGTTTAAACAAAACACTGTAACTGACAACAGACGTCTTGTCAGATGCCATCATTGTTTTGGTTTTGAAGGAGAAAGTAAAACAAGAACTTGTTAATTCATTCAGACAAGAAATACGATGTGACAACAGATTATTTTTTATACAGTTAGTTATAAAATAACCTACTATACTTATATCATATAATATTTCTGTATCTAACTATTGTAATTTTCTTGGTTTAATTACTTATAATTAATTTAAATACAAATAACTTCCGCTGTTTTTTTCCCTGTAGATTTAGGTACTGAAAATGTAGTCCCTTACAAGTTAGGTACAATGATGTAATCTTCTTTATCTTAAATGTTAACAATGGTCTGATTTTGTGTCTTCCACATGGCACATTGAAGCCAGGGGGGAGGTGAAAAAAACAATAGTCTTAAAACTGTCATTTATATAGATAGGTACCTACCTATACTTACTAAGTTTCAAATTATAAATTCGCTTTGATTAGCCATTTGAATTAGGTATGCCACCGACTGTCCAAGCAATATTTCCAAAATTCTGCCAGCGATTAATCTGGTAATAGGCACACAAAGAGACAATGGCGTCGCAAACAGGTATCGCCACATCGTGTAGATTCCATAAAAACACATTGCGCATGCGTGGTTACTAATTTTACATCAATTTGTTTTGTATTCATCCATTTTATATATGTAACTATACATTTTATTTTGTAATTTTTACACATTTTATTGGAATATTACACACATTATGTAATTTTAATTTACTTTATGTAAAAATCACAAATTTGTTTAACTTTGCAGTAAAAGTTCAAGCTTTTATGAAGTTTTCTGTGTAAAAATAAATAATAATGTGAAATCACTTAGAAAATCGAGCGAATTCTACCTTAACTTTCAAAGTATTTTTTCATCCATTTTTTACAGTGTGTATCTAATGTTAGGGTTTCGTACCAGAACGGTAAAAAACTGAACCAGTATGATAATAAATTGGTACTAGACCCAGATATAATCCTGACAGTGTTGATAGCCTTACAAAAAATAAAAAAATGAAAGGTATACCAAATTACAATTTAATGTATTTTTATTGATAATGACACTGGCTTGTAGATATTTTTTTATCCAGTTGTGGGTAAATAAAACTTGATCAATTATTTCAGTCATAATGATTTATTGGCTCTATTTTAGTAAGTGAACTTTAGAGAAATAATTATATAATACCTGTTTAATTGGAGCAACTTTTCTAATTAAGTAGATATAGATAAATGATTTCGCCATTTTATAGTGTATTTATTAAAGGTTAATGGGATTAATAAAACAGTAAGTATCTATAATTTCCAATAAAATATACCTAGGTATACTTAGGTATTTAAAACGCAGCTGCTGCAGTTACCTACTTATAACAATTTTATAGCTAATAGATAGTTTTTGCTTGCGGCTTCGGTCGCCTGAACGTCGATTTTATTTACAATAGGTTCGCGTTAATGTCAATTTTGACGGAAACCCTGCCCTAAAATATAGTCGGGCAAAAAGTATCCTATATCGATAGATATAGGATACTTTACAATTGGGGTCCTTCTTACGATTAAGATGCACAGCCTGCGTGGACATGCACTGTAAAAAATGGATGTAAAAATACTTTGAAAGTTAAGGTAGAATTAGCTCGGTTTTCTAAGTGATTTTACATTATTATTTATTTTTACACAGAAAACTTCATAAAAACTTGGACTTTTACTGTATAAAGTTAAACAAATTTGTGATTTTTACATAAAGTAAATTAAAATTACATAATTTGTGTATTATTCCAATAAAGTGTGTAAAAATTACAAAATAAAATGTATAGTTACATATATAAAATGGATGAATACAAAACAAATTAATGTAAAATTAGTAACCACGCATGCGCAATGTGTTTTTATGGAATCTACGCAATGTGCAGGCGAAGCCTGTTTGCGACGCCATTGTCTCGTATATGCCTATTACCAGATTAATCGCTGGCTACAAATGGACCATCGATAATCTATGTAATCGGCCTTCTCATTTCTTACAGTGTGGAAGGTGGACATTTTGAACATCTTCTGCATAGATAAAATAAAAATAAAATAAACCAAATTAAATTTAAAAAGCATGTTTCTTTTATTATAAATGCAGGACGATAAGTAACTTACGCTATTGCATAGAGTAAGTACATAAATGGACATTTTTTACTAACGGTTCGTTTGCGAACCTATATGTTTATTAAAATTTTTCGACTTATAGTGGGTCTTACTATATGCCCCTAAAATATACTTATATGTTTTTTAACACCCTGTATAGATACCTATACCTGTAACAGAGTTACTACAGGACACTTTTTGCCCGACTAAGTAGTATAATACTTATGCTTGGAAAAATCCAAAAGAAAACAAAATTACTTACATGGCAGAAATTCTGCTGTACAACTTCATATTATAGGTATACATATTATATATAGAGTGCCCGCGGTGAGAGATGAAGCCAGGCACGTCATCAATAATATGCTAGTGAACGCCTGCTTGCCCGCAGACAGTGCCGTGTACACAAAACTGCACATTGGGTTTTATGACGTTAGGTACAATTTTGGCAAACTGCTATTCATGACAATAAATATGCCAATAGCAAGCTAGAACGCGGGCGCAATTCATTCACGTTACTATGACGCGGTGGCTTCATCTTTTGCCGCGCGAGGTCTACCTTACTTATTAGTAAGGTTTAATTTAATGGTTTCTTATACAATTAAAATATCGTTGTGCAAAAGAACAGAAGAAAGTCGTTATTTTACGATGGAAAACATTCGACAATTGAACGTCGGCGGAAATGCGTGAGAAATGAACCAATGATTTCAATTATCTATTATATTTTCTACATCAATTAAATTTCAAATGTTTTACCTTTCGAACAGTTATTATTGAATTAAATTCTTTACGAACTTCACAATTGCAAGTTTACAATAATTCTTTGTTTTCTTAAGTCAATTTAGTAGGTAAGTAGGTATTACCTACCTAGACTGACATTGAAAGCTTAACGGATTACATTTTAAACTTGACATAATTTTTTTAACATATTTTGTTGATCCGGTTCAAAATCTGTTTCAACGCATTATTTTAACACTTTCTTAGCAATGCCAAGTAGATCACAACAACAAGGTGAACTGCCCATCCCTTGACCTCCCTGTTATGTCAAAAAATTCGAGTTATACACGCATTTTTCAATTGTCCGTTCCGTAATTGGAGGCAAACTACCTACCTATAACTCAACAATTTGCATACATGGTGTAGTTGAAACTTAAGTACAAGACGTAAAGGTGTTTACACATAATAACCCCCGAGTACTTCGCACTCACCATTTTTAGGGTTCTGTATACCTCACTAAACAAAAAAGATGGCCATGCTTTTTTTCAAAGAATAAAAAAAGAGTTTATTTTTTGCAAATATTTAGTAGGTGGGAAGTATAAGACTGGTCATCAGCCTAATTTTTTTGTTACATGTTGGGGGCGATCTGCATCCCTCCCAAACCGCTATCTAGCAAAATCCCTTACTCAAGGCACTTTAATATGCCTCATTCAACATCTTCACAAAAATAAGGCCTTGAATAAATAACACCAAAAAATTGTCACTAGCTCGTCTATAAGTGAGCCAGTCGTACGATGATAATATTTTTTTCATTCGACTCGATGTTTATGATGCTCGTGTGGTAAAAAGGTGCCCGAGAAATACTTACGTGATCGCGGTCATGGATCATTAAATGGACTGGACGATTGAATTAATTTTATTTTACCACAAATTCGACGTTAAGCAGTTTTTCCTCCCGGCCACAGATTTGTTCCACCTGACTATACATTATATTTTAAGTTGTTTGCGTTAGTCACTTGCCGAGACCTGGAGAACTTTCACCTACGACTTCGTGTTGAAGTAATTAGGTGAACTGACCAACACGGCCACGCCCTCAACACATGCTGGATTTATTATTGATCAAATGTATTACCTAGTGATGGGCGATTACGAGATATTTTAGTCGTTTGTCTCGATTGTTCAAACATCTCGATGACTCTCGATGGTTTTCACTTGGACTCGATTGTTGTTGTTTCATAGTTCAGCGCGATCGAGTCGCATAGTACTGAATCGTACAGACGATATACACTGTCGAGAGCCACATAATATATAATCGTTCATCACTCAACAACTGTGGTCGAGTCGATTGTGCAGTAATCGAGTGCTCTGAGACCGATTGAACAGTGTGAACAATCAACGATGAACGAGTCGCGTGAACGTCAGACTTGAGTCGACTAGCATATAACCTTGAATCGCGATTATATGTATTCTCATTCGCTGGCAAATAATCGACTTGAACAATCGAACATTTCGATTGTAAATTCAAACTTCAAGTCGATTGTGGACTCGATTGTTATTATGAACGATTGCAATTGTTTCGATTGTAAAAACATCTTACAATCGCCCATCACTAGTATTACCTATTATTTATTGTATCTATTATTTATATAAGATGAAGAATACAATACGCCACATAATAATTACTTATTTGTTACGTACTTATATAATTTCTGTTTCCTATATAGAGACATCCATAGTGCTGAATTTGAGGAAGGGCAACATGGGAAGACTGTTTTATCATTCATTATTGTCTAAGTACCTGCGTCATATAATAATAATAATAATAATGCGTTTAACGTCCATTTCTCGACATTATGTCATAACAGACGCCATTCGCACCATTACTATTTTCCATTTTTACCACTTCCCGTTGTTTTCTACATATTTTAAACTTCAACTCTTTTTTTTATTAGCAATGTGTGAATGGAGGAATAATAGGAAATTAGGATAAGGTAGGCAACTTTGGGAGCATAGGAGTTTGACAGGTAATCGACCATGGCCTTGAATAAGGAACCATCTCGATATTCATCTAGAATGATTGAGGGAAACCATGGAAAACCTCAAACAAGATGGCCGGTACAGGAATTACCGTTTCTCAGCGTGAGGCAGTAGGAAAAAGTCCTAGCCACATCTGCCCCCGCCGGGATTCGAACCCAGTACCTTCCCCTACCTGCGTCATATGTTCCCTCTACAATTTCGAAAATTAAAAAAAGGTGTCAATGTGCAAGAAATACAAATATCTTAATCGAAACGTTTTATGTAAGATATTATCTAGCTCTTTGTTTACAAACTTTCAAACTGTTTGAAATTCAGATCATACTATCTTAAGTAAAAAAATCGATCAAATCGAAAGTGCGAAAACAAGATGGAAAGTAATATTTTTGAATTCAAAACTATATGTCTTGAATATTTCATTATCTGTAATCACTTTCTATATATGATGAATTAGAAGCCTACCATGATAAAAATTGAAACGGGACTACTTCCCCATTTGTTGGTAAGAAAGTTAAGAAAGTGCTATATAGGAGCACAAAGGAAGGAGTAGACTCACTACACGAAAAAGATGACAAAAATGCCTAGGCAAATACTACTTACTTCCAATTAGGTATTTAAGTTTAAAAAAAATTATTAATTTTTTAATTTTTTCTAATAATTTAACATAAATAACATTGAAAATCGAAAAGAAAAAATTTTTTAAAGCTATAGATAAATTACTAGAAATTAATTAAAATGTATGAAAATTTAAAAAATATCACGTGACTTCAAAACGCGCCAGGAATGTTTGTGACGTCGTTATGTTAAAATGTGTCTGCATTTGTTGGTATTTGTGTATATGTATTACACATACTATCAAAAATAATAAATTTTTAACTTGGTAACCATGGATACAAAGACCATAGATAACATAATGACGTCACACGCGTTCGGATTCTTTCGGCGCGTTATCGGAACTGAGTTTAAAAATTAATTTTTATTTAAATATAACTTTTTAATTAGTAAGCAAAAAAATTAAATAAAAACAGTTTTGCTATAAAACTTATATGTGGTCCTTCCATTTAAGTAAAAAAAAAATTCATTTAAAAACCCAATTTCTAACACCTTACCTAAAAGTTGGTTTTACAGCTATAGGTACGACCCTACATTTGCTTGATCATTTAAATTTCAAAGTATATAACAATTAGTGATGAACAAAGCACAACCAAGACCAATACTTGGACAGTCTTGGTCTTGGTCTTGCTTATTTAGTCTTGGTCTTGCTCAAATATGTCTGGTCTTGGCAGAGCCGCAGCAAGGAAATCTTGCGCCTGGGGCCAACATTTCAATTTGCGCCCCCCCCCCCCCCAATAAAAATCAAACAAGCCGTGAGGTGGGTCGTTTATTAGGACTAAAGTGCGACCCTTGAGGTCCACACGACGAACTTCCCAGTTTGATAAATATTTAATAATAATAATTAAATTAGATATTACACAGAAAAGTAATCATTTTAATCATTAAAACATCAATAATTAAAAAAAAAAAAAAAAAAACGGCTGAACCGATTTTTATAAAATTTATGTCGGATCAAAATGACGTTAACACGCCTCGATTGACACCCTTACGAAGTCGATATAATTTTTTATTCGCGAGATATTGTGTAAAATCTACTTTTTTGGAGGTTATTTGGTTAAGAAAAAAGAACGGCTGAACCGATTTTAAAAAAATTCCTTTCAGATCATATTTACGTTAATACGCGTCGATTGGCACCCCAACGTAGTCGATATCATTTTTCGTTCTCGAGATTTCGTCTTAGAAAGAAATTGACACATACATACGTACGTACGTACGTACGTACGTACATACGTACACACACACACATACACACACACACACACAGACATCTTTCTAAAAGTAGTGTAAAAATAGTGTAGTGACCTTGAAACATAAAAATTTTTTTTCCTTTTTGATTTCGATTTTCGGACCCATTACAATAACTTCCAATGGGAAGTTAAAAATGCATGATACAAGATTTTTATAAGATATTCCAACACAACCAACTGAAAAACATAAAAAATGTTCACTAATCGACTCCAACAACTCGCACTCTTAGTTTCAAAGATATATAAACAGCGTCTGAGAGATTTTTGAGTTTTCTTAAAAATGCCAAAAGTAAGAAGACCCCCCTCTTTGTACAAATTTGCGAAATTTTTGAAAAATAAATTCGACCTGATTCGTTTGATATTAAGTCAATTTATAGAAAAAATAGCGCTGAATCGACTCCAACAACTCGCACTTTTAGTTATATATTTCTATAGAAATTATCGCCAAATTCGTTAGCCGTTTCTGACTCATTGAAGATCGTAAATAATTTTTTATGAGCTTCGGTTTACTGAACTATCTCTCACATGAAGTAGTGGTTACGGGAATTGTTAAAAAAATTCTATATGCTATTCCCATGTTTGAATAGCTTTCCACTAAACCCAAATAATGAATTGTTTGTAGTACTATAAATGTGACATTTAATTAATATTTTCATTTAATGATTCAAGCATTTGCTTTGCGCTTGCTACTTTTGTAATATTAAATACGTAATGTGAAATACAAATTAATAATAAGTGTTATATTTCTTTCTTTAGTCCTATTTGCAAAAGTATTATTATTTATTGTATATTTTATATTTGTTGAATTGTAATTAGCCTGGCAATAATCATTGTCGTTTTTCGTGTCAAAAAATACAGCGTCTTCGGCGCCCCTTGCTTAATGCGCCCGGGGCCGTCGCCCCCTCCGCCCTACCCTTACTGCGGCCCTGGGTCTTGGTCTTGCTCATTTTATCTGTCTTTTTTTTAGTTTTTTACTTCTGAAGATCATCATAGTTATAAATTAAAAATAGTTTAGTCTTGTGTATTTGGTCTTGGTCTTGCATATTCGGTCTTGGTATTGGTCTTGTTCTTGTTCATTCGGTCTTGGTCTTGGTCTTGCTAGTCTAATGATAGTCTTGGTCTTGCGAAAAAGCAAGACCAAGACCAAGACTGCAAGATCAAGACCAATTTTGCTCATCACTAATAGCAATTAAAAAATTCGACTGATGACCAGTCCTATACTTCCCACCTAGTAAATATTTGCAAAAAATAAACACTCTTTTTTTTATTCTTTGACTAGGCCCAAATAACCTTAGCTGTTGGTGGTCTTTAAAACACAATTTAATTTTTATTCTTTGAAAAAAGCATGGCCCTCTTTTTTGTTTGGTGATCTATTGATGGCTAGCTTAATATAGCAAAAATCATGGTTACCTTGATTTACGTACAATTTTTATTTTTTTTAGTAAAATATTTTTTTTCTCGAAAACTATACATTTTAGAGAAAAAAAATATTTACATTTTTTTCATATTATAACATCTAGAATTCATTTATATTTTTTTTTACCTATGTTAATACGTGACATTGAGGACGTTTTTTTGAATATCTCAGGATCCACTGAACCGATTTGACTCAAAATCTAATCAGATCTAAGTTAAAGGCTGATAAACACAATAGAACAATCGGCATGCCCGTATGTTGTTCCGTTCTTAAGATATCGAAGGCGAAAAATTGACCACATACACACACACACACATACACACATACACACATACACACACACATACAGACATCAGTCAGAAAATGATCTTAAACGATTGCTAGGGTCTCAAAACGTGAAAATCTGTTAAAATCTCGAAATATTGTTTTCGGACTGAATCCATTACTTCCCTACCATAGTAGAGGTGGGAAGTAAAAATAGTATATTGTGAAACAAGTGCGGCAATCGACAACACCGCACGAGTTGCAGATACTATTTTTACTTCCCACCTCTACTATGGTAGGGAAGTAATGGATTCAGTCCGAAAACAATATTTCGAGATTTTAACAAATTTTCACGTTTTGAGACCCTAGCAATCGTTTAAGATCATTTTCTGACTGATGTCTGTATGTGTGTGTGTGTGTGTGTGTGTGTGTGTGTATGTGTGTGTGTATGTGTGTGTGTGTGTGGTCAATTTTTCGCCTTCGATATCTTAAGAACGGAACAACATACGGGCATGCCGATTGTTCTATTGTGTTTATCAGCCTTTAACTTAGATCTGATTAGATTTTGAGTCAAATCGGTTCAGTGGATCCTGAGATATTCAAAAAAACGTTCTCAATGTCATGTATTAACATAGGTAAAAAAAAATATAAATGGATTCTAGATGTTATAATATGAAAAAAATGTAAATATTTTTTTTCTCTAAAATGTATAGTTTTCGAGAAAAAAAATATTTTACTAAAAAAAGAAAATTGTACGTAAATCAAGGTAACCATGATTTTTGCTATATTAAGCTAGCCATCAGTAGATCACCAAACAAAAAAGAGGGCCATGCTTTTTTCAAAGAATAAAAATTAAATTGTGTTTTAAAGACCACCAACAGCTAAGGTTATTTGGGCCTAGTCAAAGAATAAAAAAAAAAGAGTGTTTATTTTTTGCAAATATTTACTAGGTGGGAAGTATAGGACTGGTCATCAGTCGAATTTTTTTTTTACTAATGCGGGATAAGTACTATTTTAATTTTTAGTTTTTTTATTTAAATTTAGCGATTTTTATTGTCAATTTGCGTGCGCCAAGGATAATTTGCAATACGCTAAAGCCATAGAAACAGTAGAGTGGGCAATGATCTATTCAGTGCCGGATTTATATTTTTTATGAGTGTAGGCCACTTTATTTCCGCCGCCCCATGTACATACCTTTCTAAAATAATAATTTTCCATTTGTAGTAAAGGGGCCTCGCGCTGCTCTCATCTATCACTCACGCGATAATATAGGTTTCGATAGGAATAAGTTTCTTTCTATAGGGATTTATTGAAAGTATAAAAAACCATGAGAAACCCATGGACGTGTTTGACTTTTATCCTCTGAAATCAAGTGACCGTCCTCTGAAATCTGCCTTTCTAAAATAATAATTTTCCATTTGTAGTAAAGGGGCCTCGCGCTGCTCTCATCTATCACTCACGCGATAATATAGGTTTCGATAGGAATAAGTTTCTTTCTATAGGGATTTATTGAAAGTATAAAAAACCATGAGAAACCCATGGACGTGTTTGACTTTTATCCTCTGAAATCAAGTGACCGTCCTCTGAAATCTGCCGCCCCTAGGCCGCGGCCTATACGGCCTATTTATAAATCCAGGACTGGATCTATTTGCCGACCAAAATAACGTGCGCCAAGATAGTACCTACTTATCCCGCATTAGTAAAAAAAAATGATTTATGTCGATGATTTCATTATTTAATTTTGATGTTTGACGAATTGGACTCGGTAGTTTTTTGATTAAAAATATAAATCGTTCAACTATATATAAGATTCCCAGTTTCGTTTGTAAGTTTTGTAATGAAAATCGAAAGTTCGTTAACCGCCTGTCCCTTCTTCGTCATAGTCTGCATCCTGTTGCAATTACAACTAAAGAAAGAACACTGAACAGTGCAAATCGATCGTTGAACGTCAAAATCACTCAACTGTGATTGAAAAAAATCGATAGCGTTCACTAACCCGTGCCTTGAATGCAAATCTGTCATCTGTCCTGATTTATCATTGATCTCTCAAACAGTCTGTCGCAAAAGAAATTCCTATAGGTACCTTAGACCGAGAGCTAGTGACAATTTTTTGGTGTTATTTATTTTATTTATTGTAAATTATAGACGGGTTGACAACTTAGGTCATTAGCGTCCTTTTGGTGATATTTATTCAAGGCCTTATTTTTATGAAGATGTTGAGGGAGGCATATTAAAGTGCCCTGAGTAAGGGATTTTGCTAGATAGCGGTATGGGAGGGATGCAGACCGCCCCCAACATGTACCTAACAAAAAACATGGTCAGAATTATTATTGCTTTGTATAGCTTAGTCGGTGACCCAATAATGCCATTATAATATTTGCAGATCGATTGGTCAGAATTAAAGGGGTGGCAGATCACCCTAAACGTGTCATGTACCCGACGAAATTTATATTATTAGTTCAAGGTTCAAATTTTAATATGTTGTTGTGGCAACTGTTTTAAGCACATATTTCAATTTGCAGAACAAGATGTCGGTATTAACCCCCTTGCAGAACGATATAAACACCTAGGCAAGCAAGTTTCCCTCTAAGAGAAGGAGTTAATACCGACACTTTGTTCTGAAAATTGAAATATATGCTTAAAACAGTCACTATAGCGGGATTCAAACCCAAATTGAATCCAGGAGAAGGGAAATATAGGTACGTACCGTTTGTAAATTTAGACGCAGTTATTTTTTGGATCACTGTATTTGTAACAAACAAAACAGCATAGAAAACAACTGAAGTACAGATGTCGAAACAAAACGATTGTTTCTGTAACAAAACACAGTCGCAGATTTCCCGCATCGCCGACTTGACACTTATTCAATTTGCAAAAATTCTGCAATTTTTTTATATAAAAAACTGGTACAGTGATCTCAATGCACTTACGTAAGAAAATGCAATGTCATATTAAGTTAGGTTGCTCAAAACTAGTTCTAAACAATAGACGAAGTACATCTCAGATTACAATAAACAAAATCTAAGACTACCTACATAAATAAATATCATTTTGTTAAGAAAACCACTTGACATAATAGGTATTGCGACAACTGACAACCAACAAGGTCATTATCAAGGTTGTTAGTATTATGATTAAAAAAAAACTGTATTACTAATTAATTTATTCTAACATATTGTGTGGTTATTGGCGCATTTCCAAGTCAGTTCATCGGATTTATTTATTTTATCGGTTTCACGGTTAAATAATTGATATTGTGATAAAAGTATTTCGAGCTTAGAATACTAGAAATAAGTACTAGATTCAGAGGCGGACTAGAAGTTTTGGCTACCCTAGGCCAGGGGTCGGCAACCTGCGGCTCGCGAGCCGCATGCGGCTCTTATGATGTCAAGATGCGGCTCTCCAGTTCCATGCGCAAATATTAATAATTATATTATTTTATTTTCAAAACTCATAAAAAATATTATACTGCAAAAAAACAGGATAAAAACACTCAACAGAGAACAGTGAGAATAGGTGGAGTAGAGAGTATACGGACAGCTGACATTTTTTAAATGTGGCAACACTGTTGTGTTTGTTTAGTTATAATCCTAATCAAATACCATAATATTGAAATAAAAATGTTAGTGGCTCTTTAAAAACTGGGAAATTTTGTAAATTGTATAACTTTTGGCTCTTCCGACTCAAAAGGTTGCCGACCCCTGCCCTAGGCCGTTCAGTATCAGCCGCCCCTTTTTGCGAACTTTTCAGCGTAGAAGTGTGAAGTTGTACGAAAAACGTCATATGAAATTACTGTCATAGTTATCTATATTTTTTGATTACAAGAGGCAAAGTAAGGGAGCTATATATTCGTATAGCTAGACAAACTACAAATTCTTCCTCTGATAGTTATAAGACCATATAGAGTTTTCACGCCGCGCCACGCATGTGCTTGAGCTTAGCGGGCGCAGATTGGCCACCCCTAATATTTGGCCGCCCTAGGCCTGGGCCTAGTCGGTCTCATGGAAAACTGACTAGACTTCAAAAATATAAATAATAGACAAAAACTGTTCACAATTGAACAAAAATATATTATAAATACAAATGGCCATTCTTTGGTATATAGCATTTGATTATCTTTAATAACATTTTTAAAATCTCTTTGATGTTTTTAACAGTTAAAAATAAGCAAAGGTTTGAGTTTCTGTGGACAGTAATATTAGGTAAATGATAAAATCGATCGATTTTTTTAACCCCTTAGTATATCCACAACAATATTATTCACATAACAATTAGAGGTGAAAATAATATATTATATTAGACAGCCAAGCTGTCATAATTTGTAAACTATATCTAAGAAAAAATCAAGTCCAAGTCCCGACAGTGGCTTCTGATTTTTTCCTCTTATAACAATCGTTTGACGTTTAACAATCATGATGGCATAATATGCTGACTGATATGTTAAGAAATACTATTCACTACCTAGTGGATGCCTTGTGGATTAAATTCATTGTTGAATTATTTAATAATTATCAAATGACCACTGTCACTTGGATCATCAGCTCTCGCATGTAGTGAGTTTTCATAAGTACCTATTTGAAATTGCTATATATAAGAAGGGATCAGTGTCCACTTTCAGGCACTGTGGAGAAATTGGTAACTCACCTAGCCGGAAACTGGGTTTCGTGGTAATTTGATTTTTTCTTAGATATAGCTTACAAATCATGGCAGCCTTGCTGTCTGAGATATTTATTTATTATTTTCACCTCTAACTGTTATGTAAATAATATTGTTGTGGATATAAGGAGTTAAAAAAATCGATTAATTTTATCATTTACCTAATTTTTAACAGTTCTCAAATTAAAATAAGAGAACTAGGGAGTTAAGGTAATTAAACCGAAACGCCATTTCTTCCTTTTATCGGCTGTTCTCAAATTCTAACAACTTTCTTGCAGAATCTAGAGTAGGTACTTATATTTGTTATTTAAATATTGCATTATCCAATTAATATTTATCTAAAATAGCGTTAAATGTTCGAGATACTTTTATTTAAATACCTACTAAATTTTCATATTAAAAAAAATAATTTCATCATTTAAATTTGCAAATTAAGATGTCTATATTATAAAAGATTACAAAATAACATGTATGGTTTATTAATTAAATTAATTATTGGAACAATCAGCATCAATTTGAAAAACAATTGAAATGTTAAATTATGTAATTATTTGTACATATAAGTAATAGATATATTTGTTACAAAATATTGTAAGTTGCGATAAACAATTGTAAATTCAACTATATACCTACCTATGCAAAATTGTTATTATGGCACAATTTTTAAGTCTTTTGTAAAAAAAAGCTGATTTTTTTTTAAATTGAGTAATTACTTTAAATATATATATCTACTAAAACAATTAAGGGGACCGTGTGGTCTAGTGGTTAGCGCGTCGGCCTCTGGATCAGACTATCGTGGGTTCGAATCCCGACTCCGCTCATGGATGTTTTGTGATGTCAGTTAGTTTTAAGTGAGCTGTTATTTAATGTAATCAAGACGCTAAGGACCTAAGTTGTCAACGCGTCTATACCTAATTTACAATAAATAAAATAAATGGAAATGAATTCATTACACTGTGATATATTATACCTAAACAACGACATTGCTACTGTCTCGGCTATTCTCAAGCAGGAAATTTACGTATATTAATTGCTGAGTGATGATAACAAAAATTAAAAAATATAAGTAAATACTAAATATATAAGAAATTACATAGCTAATAACGAAGTAATTTTAATTAAATAATATAGGAAATACCTACGTATAAGAACAATACATTTCCAATGACCGTATCCATTGTTAAATATAATTTTTTGATGCTTTGTTACAAAGATCCTTGGTTCAAACAACACTAATTACTGTTATCAACCCTTAGTTTTAATAAACTGAAACATTTACATTCGTTTAGCCTTCACAAACTTTTCAAAAATGAATTAGCTGAGAGCTTTATATAGTGACAATTTTTTGGTGTTATTTATTCAAGGCCTTATTTTTGTGAAGATGTTGAGGAAGGTCTAATAAAGTGCCCTGAGTAAGGGATTTTTCTAGATAACGGTATGGGAGGGATGCAGACCGCCCCCAACAAGTAACAAAAAAAATTGTCACAATTATTATTGCTTCAAGACTGAAATTGTTTGTATAGCTTGTCGGTGACCCAATAATGCCATTATAATATTTGCAAATTTTAATATGTTGTTACGGCGATAGTTTTAACTTTTAAGCATATATTTCAATTTGCAGAACAAAATGTTGGTATTAACCCCCTTACATAACGATATAGGCGAGCAAGTTTCCGAGAGGGGATTAATACCGACATTTTGTTCTGCAAATTGAAATGTATGCTTAAAACAGTCGCCGTAATAACATATTAAAATTTGAACCTTGAACTAATAATATAAATTTCATCGGGTACATGACACGTTTAGAGTGATCTGTCACCCCTTTAATAGTGACCAATCGATCTGCAAATATTATAATGGCATTATTGGGTCACCGACAAGCTATACAAACAATTTCAGCCTCGAAGCAATAATAATTGTGACCATTTTTTTTGTTACATGTTGGGGGCGGTCTGCATCCCTCCCATATACAGCTATCTAGCAAAATTCCTTAGTCAGGACACTTTAATGTACCTACCTCCCTCAACATCTTCACAAAAATAAGGTCTTGAATTAATGACACCAAAAAATTGTCACTAGCTCTCGGTCTATATTGTTTACATTTTATATTATTAATATTATCTAACATGAAAATTGAAGGAAAACCTCCGTGGCTCAAAATCAATTATAGCAATACTGATGTTTAAATTATTTACATGCATTTACTAACGTTTCGGCAACTCTTTCTTTGTGCCATCTTCAGAGTATTAAGGCTATCCATATTTTATCAGAATCTACTTTTTGATTCCAAAACCACAATTTTTTCAAGATATCAGTAATTCTATTTCGGATACCACACCGGAAATGTTCGCGACCTGAATACTATTATTATTATGCATTTATATAATGTTGTTTTTGTTTATCAACGTCCAAGGCTGACGAATGTCAAGCCTACAGACGTGTATTTAAATTTATAAACTTATAAATTAAATAATTTAGTCATAAAACATTATATCATGTGGGTATATAAATATTATGTCTTCCATCTAAGATAATAAAAATTAATTAGGCAAGGTAAATCGACGTTCCAATTAAAAATATTCGTTTTAATTATTAAAAAATCAATTGTTCGACTATTATTTTGAAAGCGCTTACGGGCGCGAATGATGCAAACTTTATTTAAGATAACTTTTGGCCAGTTATAAAATTAATGTAATAAATATGCAATATTGTTTTTCTCGGTTCGTTTGAAGTTTATATTTTTACACATTGCTTAAATTATTGATACGCTGTATACATTATTTTTTTTTTCAATGAAAGATTTTACTTTTGAAAAATTTAAAAAGTGCAGGTATCCGTCTTAAAAATTGTTATTTTATATGATGTATCCCGCATCACATGTATGTATAGATAGAATTGCCATACGTCCGGATTTAGTTCGGATTGTCCGTATTGGTAGGTATACACTTATCAGAATCAGAAGGAGCTCAAACGAAGCACGTGCGAATAATGAAGCTGGGGATGAAGAAGGACCGAGGTCCGAGGCAATAGTCATTTATATAATAACTAGCCATTACCCGTAGCTTCGCCCACGTATTTTTCGATTTATGATTTATTATCCCCCCGCGAAAAGTTCTTCTCCTGCGAAACGAAGCCGGGCTGGTGGTGTTTATTCGCTCGAATTTTATAATACATAACTCACTCGCTTCGCTCGTTCGCTCGGATTTTATTAATACATTACTCACTCGCTTTGCTCGTTCGTTTGAATATTAATTATACATTACTCACTCGCTTCGCTCGTTCGTTTGAATATTAATACAATACTCACTCACTTCACTCAAATTTTATTAATACATTACTCACTCGTTTCGCTCATTCACTCGAATATTAATAATACATTCCTCACTCGCTTCGCTCGTCCGATCGAATTTTATTAATACATTATTGCTCACCTACGTTATATAAGGAACTCCTGTGCAAAATTTCATGCTTCTAACTTCAAAAATGATCTTCCATACAAACTTTCATCCCCTATTTAACCCCTTTAAGGGATGAATTTTCAAAAATCCTTTCTTATTACTCATCTAAGTTAAATAAGGAACTCCTGTGCAAAATTTCATGCTTCTAACTTAAAAAATGACGAACTTCCATATAAACTTTCATCCCCTATTTAACCCCCTTAGCGGACGAATTTTTAAAAAACCTTTTATATTGCTCACCTACGTAATATAAGGAACTCCTGTGCAAAATGTTATGCTTCTAACTTCAAAAATGACGAAATTCCATACAAACTTTCATCCCCTTTTTAGCCCCCTTAGGGGATGAATTTTCAAAAAAAACTTTCTTAGTGCTCACCTACGTTATATAAGAAACTCCTGTGCAAAATTTCATGCTTCTAACTTCAAAAATGACGAATTTCCATACAAACTTTCGTACCCTATTTAACCCCCTTAGGGGTTGAATTTCGAAAAATCCTTTCTTAGTGGGTGCCTACGTCACAAAAGGAACCTACTGTCTAAATTTCAAGTTTATATCTTTAGCGGTTTGACCTGGGCGTTGTCTGTCAGTCAATCAATCAGTCAGTAACGGAACTGTTTTATATATATATAGATAAGTACAACATAATTGTCTGTTTTAAATTTAAATAAATACATTTTGAGTTTTTTAATTACTAATATCTGCACCTACCTCACCTCATCTGTATACTCTTAGTTTTCCCAATTTCTACAACCGACATTTGAATTAAAATACCAAAAAAATGTTTTGCGCTTCACGGTCGCCGCGATTTATCCCCAGATCTGCTGGACCGTTCGGACTTAACTCTAACAAATTATGACAGCCCTAGGTACCTATAGATGTTTTCTCAGAGAAGTGTGATCTGTCAAAAGCCCCAATCACCTTCCTGAATGTCGTCCTGCTGAGTCTGATTATGTACTCAGTGAGCCCAATCAGAGAGATGTTGTTCGCAGGTCCGCAACCTGGGAACTAAGATACCTATTGTAGATTATAGACGCTTGACAACTGATTGTAGTAGACGAGTCATATATTATAAAACGCCACATATCTCTATATATTATTATATAAGATAAGTCCTACATTTTAAACGATTTTCTATTTTAGAATTATTGTCACCAAAGTTTATTATTTTCGTGCTGTAACATTACGAATGATATATGATCAGTTTCGTCATCTGTATGACCATTTAATTCACCAACGCACTTATATGACATACTTATACACCTAGATTATGTAACGATATTGCAACAATATGTATAACATTCTTGTAGATGCGTTAAGATGAAAATTTCATGCTCGTGATGTAACAATAAGCCGGCTATCTATAATCCCGTAGTTCCCAATCTTTTCTTTATTGCGACTCCCTTTACAGATTGCAATTTTTTGCGACGCCCTTCTAAAAGAAGATACCTGTGTGTAGCTCTAGCAGACAATAAAATTACTTTATTATTCAAAAAAAAACTCCAAAGAATATAGAATCTTAATTATTATTTATTAAATTCTAATAGTAATAATTAGAAAACATAAAAAATTACAAACAATACAATTATTGAGCAGGATGATCTTGCTTTTCTCAGCATAACACAAATCGGAACTGAAGGTTTGAAATTGCGACTTCCCTAGGATAGTGCCGCGACGCCCCAGGGCGTTAGAGAACTTCTGCGCTATAATCTATATACAGTTGCAAATAAAAATACTGCTTTATTTATTTCATTAACCCATTCACCACAGCTTCCGGCTATGGAACAATAAAATCATGTGAAACATTATCTTGTCGATAAGTGAATGGACATATTTACAAGTATCTATTAAAACCAGTAAATAAATATTTTAATTAAGGCGCGGTTCAACTGTTCTTATTGATACTGTATCGGATTTTGTTTGTTTGGCTTAAGGGGCTGCGTCACACCTGTCACTTTAGATTAAACACTGAACGGCTCAGAAAATTGTCGTGGGCTTTAGTGATGCCATTTTGGGAACAAAAAATAAATATATATACTTAGGTACGAAGACCAAGACTAATTGTTATGTTAACAATGTTTAGCTGTAGGCTTAGAAATACTTACAATCATTCTGTCATCATTATGCTAATGCGAATTTTTTGTTCAGAAAAATGTGTATTCGAAACGAAAATTGGTATGTTCATTGAAATTAAAGTTCTCTAGTTGTGATAAGTAGGTTTTATTTTCAGTTGCGGCGCTAGGATTTTTTGTTAGGATGAGCCAGACTTAGGCATGGTGTTCTAAAGGTGGGCCAATAATTTTTGTTCCCAAAATTTCAGTGCTCGTCAAAATTTTAACCCAGATTACTTGCTATAGAATTTACAAGAAAAATTGTTGAAATTTCGAGAGTTAAAAACGTGTTTGAAAGATAAACTAGAGATTGGGGATTATTTCAGGGTGGGCCAAGACAGTTTAAGATGGGCCACTGCCCACCCGGCCCACCTTCTAACGTCGCCACTGTTTATTTTATTGTTATAGATTATAGATTCGTCGACAGCTTGGATCATTAGCGTCTTAATTACATCAAATGACATATCACTTAAAATTAAATGACTTCACAAAACATCTATGAGCGAGGTGGAATTCGAATCCACGACAGTTTGCTCCGCCAGCACGCTAACCGTTACACCAAGTTGGCCTCACAACCTCACTTTACAGTTTTATTCTCGTTGACCTGAAGGAAAACCCGCCATTACTTTAAAAAATGCACACACTTTTGAGCATTTTTCCAATGTAGATGACATTTCTGTGTAACTTGTTTTGTATTCCTGTATCGCCTACTGAAAACCAACCCTACCTATATATTGCCTAAATCTAATGTAGATTTAATAGTTCAAGCAACGAAGACCAAAATAGGACAAAAACATAGTTTAGGGCATTAAATTTCCTATGGATTCCTAGACGGATCTTTTTTTATTCGGTATGGAAGGTACTTGAAACGCGTGTTAAAAAAACACGTAAAACTCTGTGATGATTTCAACTTTGACTGCCTTTAACTTCTTAATTTTAAAATATATCGATATGGGACAAAAAGGACGGTTTAGGGCGTTCCTTGCTTTATGAACATGTGTATTTTCAATTTAAAGTTCGATGAAGAACACATGAATAAATAAAGCTATTGAATAGGACATTACATTTTAACCAATGGTTACCATTTACCAAGGTTACAAAAAGCGCGTGATTTTCAAGAAACTGTAGCGCACTTACCATTAGTACCACAGAAAAGTTGTAGGATTGAAAATTGTAGAAAATGTAATCCTCTTTAAAACATTACATAGTGGAAGAATTGCTTAAGTCGACCGTTTCTGAGATATTTCGAAAAAAGTAATAAAGGGAACCTTTAGAGACCCCCTCCCCACCTTAGTTCCACTCCCACCCAACAGGACTTTTAGTATGTTGTTAAGGACACCTTCCCCTACAACTGTGCCATAATTGGCTTCTACATGAATTATTTCCGCTATTTTTCGTTCGTTGCTTGGACTATAATCAACCGACTCAACAATCAATAGAAAACAACAAAAAGTATCAACAAACAATAAACATGTTTCAATTTGAGAAATACACCAACAAAAACGGAAAACGCATTAAATATATAACAATTAATATTTACTTTTGCTTTCAATTTCTCTCTAAGTGTAACAGAATAAATGTGATACAATTAATTTGTTACAATACTAAAATCCAATACATTCCTTATCGTACATAGATTGAACTTTCACTGTTTTATATACCACAACCATAGTGTTAAGTTACATTGCCGTTAAGTGTTATGTTACGTTGGGTGACATCGTAACATATCGGTCGAGATCTATCTGCAAAATCATACTCCTGAAGTGATCATTTTACTTAATTGTTCATTGAGCTCTTTCTTCTACCAAAGGACAACAGGAAAAATTGGCTAACCACAGACCAAAAAACAAGTCAACTCACTTCGCGATACGACTCACCATGCACGACGCGTGTGTAGATTCTCGCAGAAATGGCATCTTAAGATTTTTGAAACTATTTGATGGTCGAATTCCAAGAGAATCAGATGTTACTATGAATATTATTGCGATACGTCTTACATGCCCAGAAAGCATACACGTCGCGTATATTCACGCATTTACCAATAGGCTAAGTAGGCTATAGACTAGGGCGGCACGTTTGGGGGGCTGGGGCCTGGGGTACATTTGACAACAACAATTGGGGGCAGTATAGCCTAGTGGTTAGCATGCTTGGCGCCGCAACCTCTAAACTGGACTGCCGTGGGTTCGAATCCCACCTGCGCTCATGGATGTTTTGTGACGTTATTTAGTTTTAAGTTAGTTGTTATTTAGTGTAGTTGAAAGACGCTAATGACCTTAGATGTCGACGCGTCTATAATCTACAATAAATAGACAACAACAATTGTTCCGTTTATAACGCAACGGCTCCAACAATAAAAATACACACCGTCTAAGGTAAAAACCATTAGAGAGCAGCAGAGAGAGTAACGGTTGTCAAGCAAACAGTCCGTTGCTTTGCCACCAATAGACTGATGACGTCACTGTATCATTCTAGGAGTATATAATCGGGTTAGGAGGGCAGTGTAGCCTAATGGATAGCGTACTTGGTACCGCAGCCTCTAGACTAGACTGTCGTGGCTTCGAATCCCATCTGCGCTCATGGATGTTTTGTGATGTTATTTAGTTTTAAGAAAGTTGTTATTTCGTGTAGTTGAAAGACGCTAATGACCTGAAATGTCGACGCGTCTATAATCTACAATAAATAAAATCGGGTTATATGTATTAAGATTCTGATAACTTTATTCCCCTACACCCCGTACAGGGGAATGGAATTCTAGGAATCTTCCACTCCGCACTAAATCTACCAATCATCTGATAGTCTTATTTATCTTTAACATTGAGGTAACAAATAACCTCGTTTGAAGCATAAGGTTTGAACATGGCGAATTCCTAGTTGATTTATCTTGAAAATATTTTCAATAAGAAATATGTAAATATTGTTGTGTTAATCTTACGCAAGTCAAGTAGCCTTGTTGAGTAAATCCAATAATCCAGTTGTCCTAGTTTTGAAAATTATGAATACAATCGGCAAAAATAATTCTCATCAACTTGTACGAGGTCAGTTCAAAATCTCGCACGAAAATAATAAATTATCTCTTATACTATACAGTAGCTTAAGTTGCCTTCGGAGATGTTGAGGACGAAAATATTGACTTAAAGAATTTTTTGAACACCCGTTTAAATTGTAAGACGCAGCCATGCTTTCACAATAATTCCTATCTATAAAAATCATTTTTCATAAAAACTAAGGCAACCACTTCTTAGATAGTAAATCTATATTTCTTGTTAAAAATCATTTCAAAAGTGATTTAGATCCTGGTTGCAAATGGCTGCGTGGGAGAAAAAACACATTAAACATTCTGTTTTCAGACTATTAACACAGTAGTAGGTATGTATCTATGCCCACAAGAAAAAATGAATTATGTCGAATGAGGCTGTAAAAAATTTAAAAAAATAAGTATATGGTTATAGACCGAAAGCTAGTGACAATTTTTTGGTGTTATTTATTCAAGGCCTTTTTTTGTGAAGTTATTGAGGGAGACATATTAAAGTGCCCTGAGTAAGGAATTTTGCTAGATAGCGGTATGGGAGGGATGCAGACCGCCCCCAGCATGTAACTAAAAAAATTGTCACAATTATTATTACTTTAAGGCAGAAATTGTTTGTATAGCCATTATAATATTTGCAGATCGATTGGACGGTATTAAAAGGGTGGCAGATCACCCTAAACGTGTCATGTACCCGACGAAATTTATACTATTAGTTCAAGGTTCAAATTTTAATATGTTGTTACGGCGACTGTTTTAAGCATATATTTGAATTTGCAGAACAACATGTCGGTACTAACCCCGTCTCTTAGAGGGAAACTTGCTCGCCTAGGTGTTTATATCGTTCTGCAAGGGGGTTAATACCGACATTTATACTTATAACTAGACCGCCTATGTTCCCTGTACACTGATCTCGCATGGCCAAATAGGTATGTTAATACGCTGCTACGAAAAGAGGATGAGCAGTGATCGAAAATTTATTTTATTTATTTTTTGTAAATTATAGACGCGTCGACAACTTAGGTCATTAGCGTCTTGTTTACATCAAATAACAACTCACTTAAAACTAAATGACATCACAAAACATCCATCAGCGGAGGCGGGATTCAAACCCACGACAGTGTGATCCAAAGGTCGTTACGCTAACCGTTACACCACTCTACAGCCTCTAGTGATCGAAAATCCAGAGAACCGGGACGGAAAGCAAATAGTAAAATATATATCTCTACTGGTTCACTATTAAGTCTACATGCCTCAACTGTTGCCTATCGAGCGTCTATAACCTGCAATCTCTCTCACTCGCAAACAGATGCTATATCATTATAATAATCTGACATAAGCAACTGTTACTTGTGACCGGTTAAATATATATGTAACAGTAATATTAAGAAATATGTAAACTATAACACAGAAACAAAACAAGATCGCCACGCAGCCGCCGCGCCGCGTCGATTGCAAAAGTCAAGGCGGTTAATAGCTACGCTGGTCAGTATTATGTATGATTACGTAATAATTATTGGTTGAATTAAGAACTTGCACGATTAGATCCGGTATAATTGCATACTTAATTAATCATTATTGCAACTATGATCTATCAAGCATTCTTATATAGCCCATGTATTTGCACAAATCAATCATTTTAACATAAATATAGGTATACTATAGTTTTGATGAAGTGTCGATGTAATACAATATTGCTTTAAGGTACGTGCAGTACGCAGCTGGGATTCTAGATGGTAGCATGTATGGTAGATGGTGGCTGAAATTATAAGCGCTTATAGGTTTGCACAACGAAGCGTTGATACAAGCTCAAGTCGAGTTTGAAATGTCAGACAATGAAGACGAATATTTGTGTTCTTCTGCTACAAAATGGTATATTTTAAATACAAATTTGGGTAGGAGCTATCATGTCCACCCTATTAATAGAAAACGATCTAAACATGGCGAATTTCATCATTTATACCAAGAATTAAAGTTTTACCCAAACCGTTTTTTAAATATTTACGTATGGAACCTAACACTTTTAAGTTTTAAACACGTCTTAGAAAAAACTCAAAACAAATTAAATAAAAACTGGCAACATTTCGCTTATTAAACTAGTCACATCCATTGCGAAACTTGTAACGGCCATTTGACAGTTGTCACACGTTGATTGTAGTAGTCAGCGCGCTGAAAGAATGGTGAGATACATTCTTGTATCTACCAGCTCTTGTAACAGCGCTTATACCTGCTACACTCACTGCTTCGTTGTGTACGCTCGCATATATAACAATGCATTAATTTAAGCAAGCCCTGCTATGATGCTACCATCTAGAATCCCAGCTGCGTACTGCACATACCTTTAGTGTGGGTGACTCAGAGCACTTCAATACCAGTAATGTTTAACATTTTTTCTCCTAAGGACCGTTTAAGAAAGTTATCGCGGGAATGGATTGACGGAACTGGATAATTTCTTAAATGTTACTAGCTTTCCATTCCGGCAGTACCGGCTTTAAGGGGGGGGGGGCAATCCGGACAGTCGTTCCGGGCGCCAGGATCCAGGGGACGCCGCACGTTATAGCCTCCCTTTTTTCCTGAAAATTTCCAGTATGTCTATATTTAAATTTAAAAAAACTCATCAAAATCAACAACTCTCCCAACTGTCCTCTTGTTAAGTATAACAAGAGGACAGTTGGGAGAGTTGTTTGATTTTCTGAAAATCTCCAATTATATGTGCTTTGCAGTAATTTTGGTAACTATAAATAAATTTTAGACTAAAATAATATTGTATAGTATGATCGCTTAATAAAATCCTAAACCGGTTGACGACATAATGCGCTTTTTTATTTGATTGCTTTTGGCAAGACAACCCATAATTATGGACAATCCATTTTGTGTGACATTTAAAAAAGACGGTGCACTTCAATTGAAGGTAAGAGCGAAAAGTAATATCTTCTAGTTCAAGATCAGACCACTGACCAACCCATCGTAATTTGATCTGATTTACTTTAAATTCACATTTTTTTTTTATTTTTTTTTTCAATTGAGCACTACAGCTACGTGGCATAACATCGTCAAATAAAAACAAGTTTAATACATTACATAAACGAAAAATCTTCCACTTTATAAAGACCAGCCTCAGTCAACCGTCTTCTTACAAGATTTCTGAACTGACTTAGAGGAAGGTTTTGAACAGCTGTGGGCAGTTTATTAAATAAAGTAATGGACATGCAGACAAAACTGCTGTGTGTTTTTTGTAATCTATGAGGTAGTAATCTAAAATTGTTATGTTAAATACAGACACAAATACGATTTGTTTCTAACAGAAACAGTGGCAAACTAGGGGGGTGGCGGAGGGGGCGGCTCGCCCCGGGCCTCTGATCCTGGGGGTCTCCAAATCTCGGTCCTACTTAATCAAATCCCAAACAAGGCCAAAATATGTTTAGTAAGTTAGAGGCAGTTTGGAATTGGAGGCCCCGTACGTATACAAAATATAAACGTAGATAGGTCATTTATTATAAATATTTGATTTTTTTTTGTCGCAGCCATTACATCTATATTATTCATTTTTTACGAAATTTACACTACAATTTCTAAGCAGACCGGGGGCCTCATTTAGTTCTGCCGCCCCGGGCCTCCGACGGGCTTGGTCCGCCACTGAACAGAAATACTACAATCTGTACAGGTTTTGTTATTCAATGATTTTGGGGATAGAAAGAATACAATCAGCTCTCCCTAAAAACACGCGATCTCTGAAATTGCGATTATTTCGCTGCCAAATCAAAGTCTACCGGGATGAAGCCGGGACATCTCTAAAAAAGAGTGATTTCGGTTTCATAATACTTTTAAAGACAATTCGAAGAAATACCTGAGATCAGCGGTTCCCAACCTTTTTTGTTGTGCGAACCACTAAATTTTGTAAAAAAAAATTGAGACCCACTAACTAAATAAACAAGTAAAAACTATATAAACACACACTCGATTGTTCCCATCTCTACCCCTGAAGCTCCGATAATATTTATCTTTTTATCTTGGCTTAGACTCTCGACCAGCGTCCACGATCCAGTACCACGCAGCCCGCGGCCCATGGGTTGGGAACCGCTGTCTTAGATAATTGGGAGGAAGTTTTTTCTTATTTTTGTTTTAAATCTACTAAGGGCCAACGTACACAAGCTACATTTTGTCGCGCGATTTTGCGATTAAGTCGATTGGTGATCGTCAGATGCAGCTATACCAATAGCGTAAGACCGCAACATCTTCGTTGAAATACACAACTGGATGTAATACGAGAAATTTCGAGTAATCGTCTGCAAATCGCGATATAGTACCTACTAAATCGCACGTTTTCCATACAAAAAGTAAGTAGTATGTGTGTGTGTTAGCCCTAAAACATCATACTATGTAATGTCATCGATTTAACATAATTGTTCAATTAAGACGTCACTCATGAGTCATATGACACATCGGTTACATTTCCCCACAGTCATTACATGACATATCATGTACCTCTATACGACATATAACGTGGGTATGCTGTACATGTGTTTTGCCTGGCATTGTATTTGACTTGCACCCACCCGACCTTGCTCCCAACGCCTCTGATCCAAGGCACGTTAAACATACACAAACATGCACTGTTAAATATACAGGATGTCGGGCTGAATCGGGCACACATAGAAAATATTAATCTTAGGTTAAATTAAATAGATTTTAATACGGCTGATTTCACTTTCATGATGAGCTCTCGCTAGTACGAAGATTCACATCTACAACGTAGCTATATTGAATTAACACTCGCATGTAGTGAAAACCAATTGATTCCGAAGCATATAAGGAAAATGTTTGATTAGTAATCATGTCACGGTTGAGTAATTATAAGCTCATTCCGCCGCGAAAGTGGAAAGGTTTAGGTTAGATTCCTGACTGTGACTATGGTTGGTAAAATGATTTTTTCCGATATCTTTGGAATAAATTATATAATTGGCTGCTTTCCAACAAAAATATTAATCCCTGTCTTTATGCGAGTCTTGCCATTACTTTAACAGATTTTCAGATCAAAACTTTTTGAAATAGACAAATCATAATATTAATGACGTCATCTCTAATCTCTAAATAGTATAAAACAAAGTCGTTGTCTGCCTCTGTCTGTTTCTCCGCTTACTTCTTCTAAACCACGCAACTGATTTTGAAACGGTTTTCACTAATAGAAAGAGCGATAAACGAGGAAGGTTTGTGTATATAATTTGTAAATATTTTGTACAAAATGGCTCTGAACTATGACAGTGTTTTTCTATCTAAATCTCTAAATAATATAAAACAAAGTCGCTATCTGCCTCTGTCTGTTTCTACGCTAACTTTTTCTAAACCACGCAACGGAATTTGAAACGGTTTTCACTAATAGAAAGAGCGATAAACGAGGAAGGTTTGTGTATATAATTTGTAAATATTTTGTACAAAATGGCTCTGAACTATGACGGTGTTTTGTCAAAAAAAACTGTTTTCGTACGCTTACTTCTTCTAATCATAATTTCATACCACCCGGGCGTAGCTGGGACGGGCCGCTAGTATAAGTATAAACAACGACGCTGCAACGACCTCACCTATTTTTAAGTATATCAATTATTTATTTAACTTTTACTTGACTCAAAAAAATCCGTTAACAACGAATTTATTATTATTTTAATAACAATCACAATATTTAAGTTTTTACGTATAGGTATAAAATGTTACAAAGAACACCATGTAAAAATAAATAAACAATGGAAGATCGCGTGTCACAAAACATCTGCATAACTGTTATTATTATTATTGAAACAGTACACGCGGCAACATCGTCTTTCGGTTGTTACATAACATTGCAATTAGCATATTGCTTACGGAGATTTCAACGCAAGATCAACACAAAACCCCGCGTACAGATGATTTCAATATGCGAATTATAATGCGCCACTCATACCTATTTGATTTTGTGATTTTGCTATAACTTTGTAAAATGCTAGCTTTGTCCCGCGTCTTCTCTCGCGAAAACGTCTATTTTGTCCTGATGTCGGTTTTGACTGGAACTTTATCTTTGGCTACCAAATTTCCTGTATTTTAAGTTTCGGTAGCAGTTGACACAGTATCAATTTTCATCAAAATCGCTTAAGTCGTTTTCGAGTGATGCAGACAAAAATTCTGGAAACGCAGTCTGGGTATCCTACAAAATACCCGAAAAATCTTTAAGAAAACGAAATTACACACAAATATGTTCCGTTACTTATATATATTTCATGGCTCTCACATACTATAGCCAGGCCTGAATTTCTGCCTAGGCCAACAAAGCACCGCCCTAGGGGCCCAGCCGCTAAGGGGGCCCCGGTCAGGGCGGAGATGGAAATTAAAGAAAAAAATTTTGTAAGATAACCCAATTGTCGACTTTTTTTTGCTAAATTTCCATCTAATTCCTTTTTTTCATTTTTTTCCCTTTTTTTGGGCTTGGGGGGGGGGCAATTGTCAAGTGCCTAAGGGCCCTGGATCTTTAAGTCCGGGCCTGCCTATATCGGGCCCCCAAGGTAATATCTTTACCTACCCTTTACCACCCGCTTCGATTTTTGTCTTCTGTTCATCTCTTAGTTGATCGATCCGCCACGACGGGTCCCCTGATCCCGGGTCCCCACGCTAAAGCTCTGTCAGATGTATGTTGTTGACGTATCGATTTATTGGTAAAATAATAGTATATCATTTGTTTACAGATCGCCATTTTAGCTCTACAAACGCCACCGACTGTCGGAGACTGGCAGAATCCGTCCGAATTCCAATACCACATCCAGACTGACGAGGGTCCTGAACGCTACTTCCGCTACCAAACTCACAGCGGTCAGTATCGCAAAGAAAAGCGGCTTGAAGATGGCACGGTAATCGGTACTAACGCATGGATCGATCCAAGTGGATTCCTGCGACAGCAGGATTACATTGCCGATAATGCAGGATACCGGATTCTTAAATCCAAAACGGTATTCGTTGGTCGAGACGTAAACGTTCAAGACGCTATCGCCATCGGTAAAAAAGCTCCGGCATCAGGCGGCGAACTTGTCAAATCAGGACTTCCGGTTTCACCAACTTATGTCCGCGTCACTCCAAAAATCACTTCCGGTTACACTACTCAAGCGCCGGTTACTCCTTCATACGTGCGCGTTACTCCAACTTCATATATTCCGCCTCAAAGAGCTTCTTCTGGTTATATCCCGCCGCAAAAAGTATCTTCCGGCTATATCCCGCCATCATATGGAGTCAAACTAACTCCAAGTTCGCTCGAAGTTGTTCCGATCGAAACAAGTACACGAGCACCGTTCGTCGAAATATCTCCGAATGGAATACAATCGACAACTGCAGCGCCTACTATTTATTCTACAACTGAATCTTCCGTTTATTCGCCGTCGACAACTGTTTTGCCGCCTTACGGTTCAAAATCACCGACCACAACGTCGTATTATTCGACCTCAACTCCGATAACACCGATTGCGGCATATTCGACTCCGATAACACCGATCGCGGCGTATTCGACACCGATAACTCCGATAGATTCGAATTCATTGTCATATAATAAACGACCAGTTTATACATCGAATCCGATTTACGATCGGAATCCTTCGTATCAACCGAATCGTTACGATAACACAAACCAACGATACTATCAAAGTGATCCTTATAGTAATAATTACTATAGTAATCGTAACGATGGCCAATACTATGCAGGAAGTAGTAGTAATCGACAATACTACGGTAGTAATCAGATAGGCGATGGATATACGCCGCAGTTCCCGCAATATGATGGCGTTGCAGTTACGAATAATGGATTCAGATACTATCTGCCGAGGCAGTATCATGAAGAAGAGAATTCGAGAGGTGATCAGAGATCGGGAAGTTTCGGATATATTGACCCGTTCGGAATTAGACGAGTTATTTATTATAATGCAGGAGCCGGTGGGTTCGTTCATAGGAAAAATAATAGATACGTTGGATTTAACGCGACGCCGTACGATCCGAGACCTTATTAAAAAGTACGATTAGAATGAAATTTCGTCATTTTAAAACGGTATACAGTGTTTATCAAAAGCCACTTTTTTTGGGAATATTCAAATTCGGTTTGCTTTTAGAAAAGTTAAACCTAAATTCGATGAAAAATATTCTTTGCTTCCCTCGGTTTAGGAAATTTTCGGGCCTCAATATTTTATTAGAGTGCCCGCGGTGAGAGATGAAGCCAGGCACGTCATGAATAATATGCTAGTGAACGCCTGCTTGCTCGCAGACAGTGCCGTGTACACAAAACTGCACATTGGGCAATTTTGGCAAACTGCTTTTCATAACAATAAACAGCCAATAGCAAGCTAGAAGGCGGGCGCAATGCATTCACGTTACTATGACGCGGTGGCTTCTTCTTTCGCCGCGCGAGGTCTACTTGCTAAGCTGGAAATCCGTTTCAACATTTTATTACTTGCTAAGTTGGAAATCCGTTTGTGCTTGCGTTACCCCGGCTGTACGATGGACGTGTGTACTGATTTTGACGAAATTTGATTCAACGAATTCGAAATGATTTGACGCTTTAATTGTATATATTAATATATTATAAGCGATTTTTAATGTGATTTTTTTTAACTCGAATCAAAACGACTGTAATAAATCTTATAACGGCAAAATAATTATTTTAATATTATTGGGAAAGTTATTCAAAAAACTTGAAGCAATAGCACTTTTCAAAATCAAAATGGCCACTTCTTGCCTAATAGATTGATAGTTTATTTTTGTACGTAGATATGACTGACGAATAAATAGAAAAACGAGAAAGGAAATTAAAGATCATTCAATTTTAATGAAAAATCTTGATCGATTAGGAAAACTACTAAAGCGCAATAAATTATGATAACCAGCCTTAGAGCTGCGGTAAACATTTATTTTTATTGAAAATTTTGTTGGAAAGCAGCCAATTATATAATTGATTCCAAACATATCGGAAAAAATCATTTTACCAACCGTAGTCAAAGTCAGGATTCTAACCTGAACCTTGAAAGGATTCTAACCTGAACCTTTCAAGGTTCAGGTTAGAATCCTGACTGTTGATTCCAAACATATCGGAAAAAATGGTTGGTAAAATGATTTTTTCCGATATGTTTGGAATCAATTATATAATTGGTTGCTTTCCAACAAAATTTTCAATTGCAATTCAGCCGTAAAAAAATCTATTAATTTATATTTATTTTTATTTCACACGTGAAGATGAAAATTGATATATTTGTGGTAGAAGTTCAAATAAAAAAATATGTTTACTATTAAAATTCAAGAAATTCCCAATCCTGAAGGTCTGAACTACAGTAGATCCTCACAACATCGGCCACCTTCATATCCTGAATATTGATATTTCATTGAATCGATTGAGCTGCCACAAAGCATCTCTGTACATTGACCCACCCAATGACGGATTTAGAGGTCTGGAGGTCCCGGGGCAACAAAGGAGTGGAGGCCCCCTGGCCCCAAATTATTTTCCAAATAAAGTGGACAATTTTTTTCAGTCGAGTTCATGATTACTTATTAAAATTATTAACGCGATTTAGCATATTTTCAACGACAAAATTTAATAACCGAGAATTCAGAGAATTTTTTTTTCCGAAGTCTCTATTGTGGGGGCCCCTCTTTTATGGAGGCCCCGGGGCTGTAGCCCCGGTTGCCCTCCCCTAAATCCGGTCCTGGACCCACCTAACTTTTGGACCGAAATATAGAATCTATTTATTTTTATATAATAATCCACTTTGCAGTTTTTCGGATTATCTCATACAAGATTATGTATTAGTTAGCGTTGCTGTAAATCAAAGAACTAACTAAAATGCGTCTTAAGAAATAAATAACATACGCAAAAAACCTCAGCTGTCGAGCATTTATAATCTACAATCTGTCTGACACGCACACAACTGATTTGCATATCAAATCAAATCATAATTTCCACAAACACACGTTCGCATGTTTTATGGGATCAAGTTTGCGTTGCGTGGGAGAATCAACTGTTTCATGCAAAACAAAACATATTTTATGAGATCGAGTTTACGTCGTGTTGCGTAGGATGATGGACTGGTCACAGTCAACTGTTTTGTCGACAGTCGACTGTTTTTGTAACGAAGCACAACGCTCCAGGATACCATGTAAGGTCCGATGAAGGCTGCCATCCGAATCCGATGTACATTCTTGATTGTTTTGTTTTAAACACTGAGGTAAAATCTATAGAAGACGCATACCGTATACAACTGCTTATACAAAATTGAAGCAAGGTTTGACGTCACAGGGGCGATCAAACATGGCGGCAAAACACGGTATGGATTGGGATTATTATTCTCTTCTTCTTCTCACATATAAAATGAGGGCCGAATTACAATGACGATTGGCTTCACTTTTAAATGCTTATACTTCCTCTATAGCAGGAGTGTCAAACACGCGGCCCGCCGCCTCTGCAGTTGCGGTATTAATTTATACTAGGTTGCGACCCATGTTTAAATAAAGCGCAAGCGCAGCGTGGGCCCATGTCATTAGATGCGCATTATGCAGGACTATACTTGTTGAAGTATTATTATTATTATTAATACTATTATTCCGCGGCCCGCAATTTCATGTAAAATATCTAATTTGGCCCTCCACTTCCAACGAGTTTGACACCCCTGCTCCTATAGCTTTAATCTCAGTGGTTCTGAACGACGCTGTACATGCGGTTAGATTTGATCTTTTGAACAAAACAATTGATGAAAAACAATTACACAGTTGAGTTCTAAACAAAAGAAGATTGATTTGTTCTCGTAATTTATTTTCAGGCAAAATAAACGTCGACTTAAGAATGAAAATTAAGAAACGTTACTTTCTTGAATTTTTAAAATAAGTTATTGAATTATCCCGATGGCTCAAGATTCAATTTTCAGAATATAAATTTCAAACGTTATTTTTATATACAATCTTCAAAATTGACTTCTATAAAAATTTAATAATTGCAAGAATTATCTACTATTTTGTGAATTTCTTCATTTCCAAAAGTGCCAATTCAAAATTTTATTTGCTTGTAAAATATTTCAGAAACTGACATGTTGATAGCTGTCCAAGGTTAATTTAAAAAAAATACCAAAAGTATTTCAGCAACAGTTAATTGTTGTAATTCTTTTTTTAAGAATAATTATTAAATAACTCGCAATAGATAGTAGTTTCGTTGAGTGAAGGAATCCTTCAGTCAACGGTTAAATGTAGAATTATGACTAATTTATTAATAATTTATATTATTAAAAGAAAATTAATATAAATAATTTAATTAGTTCGAACGAATGTCTATTAAATGATACTAATTTATTAAACAAATAATAGAGTTAGAGATGTATTTTGAATATTAATCAAATAATAACCTCGCAGCACCTTTTGCAAGAAACATTATTTAAAAAGAAATCATCAAACTGAACCAGTCATTAAAAATCCATAACTTTAGACAAAATACTAAATTAGTTGCTTATAGAATAATCTGAAGAACTTGAGCAGAAATTTTCGAAATACATCCCTAACTTTAATCTATAGCGCAGAGGTTCCCTAACTGGACATCGCGGCGCTATCCTAGGGGAGGCGCAGTTTCAGAACTTCAGTCCCGATTTGAGAAGTTATGCTCAGAAAAGCAAGCTCATCCTGCTAATTAATTGTATTGTTTGTAGTTTTTTATGTTTTCTAATTATTACAATTAGAATCTAATAAATAATATTTAAGATTCTTATATTCTTTGGAGTTTTCTAATTATAAAGTAATTTTATTGTCTGCTAGAGCTACACACAGATGTATCTTCTTTTAGAAGGGCGTCGCAAAAATTGCAACCTGTAAAGGAAGTCGCAGTAAAGAAAAGATTGGGAACCCCTGCTATAGCGTGTTATATGAAATATTTATGTTAGAAAATACATTATCAAAATTTCACGGTAAAGAGTAAGTTATGGTTCACATGTTACCGGGTTGTATGCTGTAAGTTTTACTTCAACCCCGCGCGTAGAGTTTGCACGGACCTATTTTTTTAACAGTTTATTAAACCCAATAAGTTTAGTAATGCTTATTAGTTTTTCTCAATGAGTACATTATTTTCTCACTTAAATCAAAAATAACAACCTAGTGAAATGTAATGTATTTTCTACGTCTATATTTCGGTTAAACGCTCGATATTTAAGTGCCATTAGTGTACTTTATTAATTATAGATCCTGGAAATCACTTCTCATTTTTTATTGTCGCTTGAATACGCATCCGCTATTTTATAAATTGTATTTTTTTTAATGTTAAAATGGGATCTGGTTACAAGATCTTCGTAACATAATATTTATAATAAAGGTAAATTGATCAAAATATTGTTAAAACTGTCAACAATACTATAACTTTCAATAAATAAAACATTGTAAATACATTTAATTATCGTTTATATACATTACAATATACCTAGTATTTTTTTCCCTTTTTAGAAAATTCAGAAATCAGAAATATATGTAATGTGATTATTATAACGACTCATTGATACAAAATTCATATTTTTCTACATCTGTAAATATTCTGGCTATTCAATTTTTGTAAAATGACATTTTAAATAGCGTGTTCACATCGTTAGAATGGCGAGTAAAGTCAAAATTTGCTCTGATGAACAGAGAAATGTAATCGCCTGTGGTATAGGCAACCCATCATACGTATCTGTACACGTTGCTAGCCTGCTTACAGGGATTAAAGGTATAAATATTTCAAAACTTTAGACTTGTGAATTTATGTACTAATAGCGGTCAGATATTTTGGAAATTTGGTAGGCTAATAAGAAAAGACACGCTGAACTCAAAAATGCAAAGAAAAATCGTCTATCTTTTTTGGTTTAGAAATTACGCGTATTTTAAGTTTTCACCGAGTTTTCGAAGAAAAATGTCCGTAACATCTAAATAAAAAATGGCACTAAAGTTTTGTTCGACTTTTTGAATTCAGCGTGTCGGTTTCTATTAGTGTACTTAATTTGAAAAAGATCTGAAACATTTTCCAAAAACATCCAAAAATTAACTAAGGCACAACTTAGTTCATTTTCCGGCTATTTTGGAAAATCTCTCCGATCTTTTTCGAGTTAAGTATACCTATAGAAAAAGACCAGCTGAATTCAAAAAGTCAAACAAAAATCATCTATCTCGTTTAGTTTAGAAACTACGCATGTTTAAAATTTTTAGAGCTTAACGCCCGTAACTCCAAAACGAAAAACGGCACTAACGTTTTCAGTGAATTTTTGAAATCAGCGAGTCGATTTGTATATGTGTACCTAATTTGAAATAGAACGATCGGTTCGATCTTCCATTATTAATCACACATTGTACTCGGTAATTAATTTTATTTTTTTTTGGAAATACAAAAATCATAAATTCTCCTAATTTGATTACTATAACGACTAATTGTTGCAAAATTTATATTTTATTACGTCTATAAATATTGTGGCTAATCAATTTTTTTAAAACAACAATTTAATTAGCTTGTTCACATCGTTAGAATGGCAAGTAAAGTCAAAATTGGCTCTGATAAACATGGAAATGTAATCGCCTGTGATTTAGGCAACTCATTATGCGTAGCTGTACAGATTGCTTGCTGGCTTGCAGGTATTAGGTGTGAAAATATTTCAAAACATTAAACTCGTGAACTTATATGCCAATTGTAGTCAGATCTTCTTGAAAATAGGTAAGCTTATAGAAAAAGACATATGGAACTCATAAATGCAAAGAAAACTTGTCTACTTCATGTACATTATCCATTCAGTTTTAGATTATAATTTAGTTATTAACAGATTTTTACAGTTTGCAAAGCTGTCGCTAGATACCACTCTTAGTATTATGGCTTTACATATTTTGTTATAGTTTAGACAGTTGTCGCTAGATGTCAAACTGTCAAGCATATTGTCAGATTTGTGTAAGCAACTTCAAGTCTGTTGTCATAAAATAGTTTAGCTGTCAAAACAGTTAAAAATATTTACATTTTTTTTTTAAATAAATGTCAGCGCCTTATGAATCGGAAGACGATAATCCCCCATCACCCGGAGATCCACCCTCAGAGCCACCACCGATTTTGCCGCCCCCTTTACCAGCAGTTAGTATAACATTAACTGATTATCAAATAAAATTATTGATTTTATTTTATTTTATAGTTCATATATTATTCATTATTGGAATTTCCACAATTATTAATCAGTTGCAATTCTCTTAAACCGAAATTCATTTCAGTTTTCCTCACCTCATAAAGTTTTACCTTTTATTTTTAAAAACCTAAAAATATCAATAGGTACTTTTTGTTCATAAAATCAAAAATGTGGGTGTGTATTCTTTAACAAAAAACAACTACACATATATAATGCTTAATGATTTAATTATAAAATTTAACCTCACACTTTAGCAATCGAAAGTACTATAGTACTTTTCTTTTCAACGTATCGGATCTAATCTTTACACTTAAGAAGTCTGTACAACCTTGAAACCTTTTCCTATAGCACACTGGATAATAGACCGTACCCTTTATCTTCGGCATAATATCAGATATGAACTACTTCCTACCATTCTTATCGAGTCCATTTCCATAACGTAACTAGTTATCGATGTTCTTATTGTGTGATTTCAACACAGAGACCACGTAAGCCTGCGCCTCCTCCACAACAGCGGCCCGTTTTACCTGCGCCTTCAGCAATAGGCAACATGGACGATCACGACCTGGAATGTGAACAAGACATCGACGACGAAATATCACAACAAATGACAGCATCATACAGCGAAATATCGTTCAATTCAGGAGGACGCAGTCCAGCATCCGGTGCTTCCGATACACCGATCTCGTTGGGATTGGATCAGATATCCGAAGCGATGCCATCGATGCCGGAACACATTAAACAAAGACCAGTGACATTACCGTACGACAGAAATACTACCGGAGCTATGAAACAGTTCGGTAAATATCAAAATTCACAGTTGACTTACACGAAATTAAAGCGCAGATATTAAAATCCACATTTCTTATAGTTTAATTTTTCAATTAATACTTTCTAGACACGTGAAAAACTTTTTTTGGATACACATTTTTAACAGCTGATATTTCTCAAATCAAGTTGTAACAGTTTTAATCCGAATTTAGTTCTTATTCGCCATGTGTTTTTATGTATGAAAAAAAGCCAACTAAACAAAGCCAGCGTTTTAATTAGAATTTACGTTAATTTATTATCAACAGCACATCATTATCATTGAGTCATTAGGTCAAGGTATATTTTATTTGATTAGGTTGTTTACTTTTTTTTTATCAGGACCTCTTGATTTGGACGGAACAGTTCATGTAGAAGGTAACATGACATACTTTGTGGCCGAGGATTTAGAATACAAAATTAAATTATCAAGTCCTGTCACAAAGAAAAGTGGTAATTATATACTTTCATTTCAATCTACAACATTTTTTTGTTTCTCTTTTTATTATATAATTTTTCATCAATTCATTTTTATAGCGACGAAATTACTGTTCCAGTGTGTATTAAATGTCTATGTTCGGAATTAAAGCAGCTAAGCGAAATAATTCGTGGACCTTTTCGTCAGTGATACTACAAAACCTCTGCAATACCGCGTAACGTTATGTGCAACATCGCATAAATGTTGGAAACAAAATTTTATAAATTCTATAGAATTATCGCTAGGCACTTGATAGAACATGTCTGAATAAAAATTAATAAACAAACACTTGAAAAATTCTACACATTTATTTATCTCCACGATCGTTTCGGGTTCCTAACCCATCTTCAGGAGTTTACTCCTGGAGATGGGTTAGGAACCCGAAACGATCGTCGAGATAAATAAATGTGTAGAATTTTTCAAGTCTTTGTTTATTAATTTTTACAAAATTTTACACAGCGGAAACAAATATTCGAGTGAATTATATGCTCGGTATTGAATCATGCAATTTGAAAGTCATACGAACACCGATTCATTATTGCCATGACTATGCGCCAATGAGATCACGCTTATTCAAGCAATTACGCGGAATTGCAGAGTGACATTACGCCGTATTGCAGACTATAGCGGTTTTGCAGTATCGCTAATGATTTGATCCCTTTCAGTTCTGCTAAGATAATACATAAATAGGAATTCCAATCATGCAATGCATCATTGGGAATTGTGTTATTGTTGTGGCGCCATCATTAGTGTGGCAAGAAAACTAAACAGTCAATATAAAAAGAATTAGAATAGATGTGTTTTGATTCAAGAAATCAACAATAATATAGACCATAGTTTATTAGTTTAGGACAGGGGTCGGCAACCTGCGGCTCGCGAGCCGCATGCGGCTCTTATGATATCAAGATGCGGCTCTCCACTTCCATGCGCAAATATTAATAATTATGTTATTTTATTTTCAAACTCATAAAAAATATTATACTGCAAAAAAAACTTTAAACAGGATAAAAACACTCAACAGAGAACAGTGAGATTAGGTGGAGTAGAGAGTATACGGACAGCTGACATTTTTTAAATGTGGCAACACTGTTCTGTTTGTTTAGTTATTGGTGCACTGTGTCGTCAACGGTCGCAGTCATAATATTGAAATAAAAATGTTAGTGGCTCTTTAAAAACTGGGAAATTTTATAAATTGTAACTTTTGGCTCTTCCGTCTCAAAAGGTTGCCGACCCCTGGTTTAGGATGTTAACCATGGCGCGGCGCCACTGTTGACTATGTTTAGTTTTCGTGACACACTAATGATGGCGCCATAACTTGACACAATTCTCATGACGCATTGCATGATTGAACTATCAGCTATTTATACATTATCTTAAGTTCTGCATGTGACACTAGTGCACAAATACATGTAAATCGTACGGTGCACGGTCACATAATATATGTAATTTGACAGCTTTGATTGTAAAGGTTTCATATGCTGGCTGCTACAACCAGAAGGCGAATATTAATGTTGTTGTCTGTTAAGATACGCCGCCCTTTCCGGGGAGTTCCAGAAGTGGAACACCCAGTAGCTTATATCGGCAGATATTGGTTCCTCAATTCATGCAAGTCGATGCGAATATTTTGGCCGAGCTAGAATGCGAGGCTCAGAGAATGGCCACCTCAATAGACAATCTCGTTGAAAACCTGGGAGGAATATTACATTCGGTAATTATTGCGCAAAAATTAGTATCATTTAGGGAATGCAATCTCGATCTTGAGAGATCTCAATCTCGCGAGATCTCGAGCCATTTTTCGAGATTTAATCTCGTGGGCAGGCAATTTCGTTTTTGAAATGTCGATCGAGATCTCGACCCGATATGGTCGAGATCTCGAACGAGATTTCAAGAACGAACGCGCTTGAAAAAAAAACTTATAACTTATGCGTAATAGTTTTTGACAGTCGCGCTAATTGATCCTGTTTGTTTCTCTGCATATTTTGTTTTAATTATTGTTTTCTTGAGTGAAACTGACAGTTATTTAACATATAACAAGCATTAGATTGCTAACAAATTACAAAGTTAAGTGAATACTGAATATGTCTAAGAACAATTCAAACCAAATGTTCGTGAACGTTACTAATAGTAACTTACCCTATGCTTTTTAACTCCTAAGAAGTTATTTCCATATAGTGTGCTGTGTGAGTTGGGGTATTGCTGTTATATTTTGAAAATAAAACAAAACATTAATTGAATCTTGAAACAAAAAAATCAACGTTTATTTAAGGAAAGTTAATGAATAATAATCATCTGCACAGTGCACTACGCAATAAATCACACACGTACACGTCGTACACAGTCACACTGTCCCAAGTAAGTAGTTTTCATTTTTAAGTATTTTAGATACAAAATAATACGTCCTTTTTAAATGTAGACGAAATCTCGTTCTTGTCGAGATTAATCAAGATCTCGCCAGACAATCTCGCGAGATCTCGAATTGCCAATCTCGAACCCAAACTTATCTCGCGAAATCTCGGCTCGAGATTGCATTCCCTAGTATCATTGTAACGTGGAATCTGTCCGTCATTTTTCTTTTTCGAGGTTTACCAGTGTTTTGTATGATATCTAAGTGGAATATTTCCAGAATTTTTGTCTGTTAAGAAACTCTCTAAAACTGCTGGACTGGTTTTGATGAAACTTGGTGCATGTCATTTGATACCTACTTACTTTTTGTCTGGTTATGCCAAAGTTCAGTTAGATTTTCCGTCAAAACCGAAAAAGCGAAACTACAAGAAATGCAATAATTAGAAAATGGTAGTTACCTACATTTAAGTGCGATATGTTTTATTTATGAGATTTGTTACAACTTTTTAGATATCTTCCATTACGGCCGACAATGTCGATACATACAAAGATGCGGTATCAAAAATGTCAGACGCAATGGACTCAAATATAAAAGTATGTTCATTAAACAATAATTTGAGATATTAAATGAATGCATAATGACTGCAAACAGTATATGAAACACCATGTTGTAAGAACGTAACACAATGCTGTAATCAGGAAAAATTCATTAATTCAAACCTATGTCACCGTAGGGATTTTAACCCTAAACTTTCCACTATCGCGGCGGACTGAGTTGACATTACTCACACAATGATACATGTTCAAACGATCGACTTTCTCCCTTTAAAGCATTCTGTCACAGAAAAACCACTACATGCGAGAGTCAATGACTGAATGCTTTAAAGGGAGAAAGTCGATCGTTTGAAAATGTGTCACTGTATGAGTAATGTCAACTCAGTCCGCCGTGATAGTGAAAAGTTTAGGGTTAAAATCCCTACGGTGACACAGGTTTGAAATAATGAATTTTTCCTGATTACAGCATTGTGTTACGCCATTGTTCTTACAACAGGTGTTTTCATATACTGTTTGCAGTCATTTTGCATTCATTTAATTATGTATTTGGTCACGACTTACGTGTTAAATTTGTATTTATAATAATTTGAGTATTGTACGAACTTTTTTGAATTTTTTAATTGTTTTAGAGTATGTACACAATAGTAGCTAAAGCTGAAGAAGTATCTCAAGCGATGAAAAATGTACAAGGTCATGCAGCTAGAATGTATCCTTTAATATACGATTAAACCTCTGCTATTGAACGAAAATAGTTGAGATCGTAGGGATACTGTTATTTATATGACATTTCCATGACTCGTTTATTACAAGCCTCGATTTGTCAGATTCTAATTTGAAAACTGGTGAAAATATCAATTGGATTTTCAATTTATTATTAAAAAGAATAATAGTGTAACAAAACTGTTTTCTGCGTTGGCAGAATAAATATTTATTTAATATAATTAACAATTCAATAACAATAAACGCAACAACTATATGTCAATTCTAACAATCAACACAATAATAATAACGAAACAGTAATTCTTAAACAAAGTGATAACACTGAACAAATAACTATATTTATATACCAGGATTTATATTTATATTCGCAGTTCAACACGACACTGACTCACGACTGACTGACTGCTGACTCCCTCGTACTTCGCTTATATAGGTCGAGCAACCTGGCCCAGCACGCTTCCGCGCTCTCCAGAACATTCCGGCAGGTACTCGTATCTTCGATACCATTGCACGCCTTACCATTGTGACCTTTCCTTCTCGACGCTTCTATTGTAGGCAGTGGCGTAACATCTTGGGGTTTGCTACAATAGATTAAAAATATAAATCGGAATTAATCCCAGATGACTAAAAAAAACTGTTTCAAAATCATAGAGGTGTTAAATTTATATGACGATTCTATAACTCGCCTATTTACCCCTTTTTTCAGGTTTTAATCTTTGAACTGGTGAAAGTTTCAATTGAGTTTTCAGTTTATTATTAATAATAGTGTTTTAAAGACCACCAACAGCTAAGATTATTTGGGCCTAGCACCAATTCATATTTTCAATTCAATATTTTTTTATAATAATAAATTGAAAATCCAATTGACACTTTTACCAGCTCTCGGGCTAGAACCCGGGAACTGCGGAACTTGTAATAGAGGAACCATAGCAACGCCATGTAAACAACAGCATTGCTACACGCTCGGCTATTCTCAAACCCTATATTATTAAGAAACTAATATGTTGAAAATATGAATTGACACTAGAACTTTCAGTTCACAATAATAAATTACTGTAGTTATAATAAATTTACAGGTTTCTTGTACAAGTTTGTTTTATTTAAATGTGTCTATGACTAGTCAACGTTTCGACCATTATTTGTGCTTTATGTTTTACATAGAAATTATAGTTTCCTTAACATAATTTTCTCAGTAAGGAAATTAAACGGTTGGTTGATCATTTCGAAAGTAATTTATAAAATATATAATTTAAATTGTATTAATTTGATTGTTATTATATTGTTTTTAATAATAAATTAGTTCACAACGCATTCTTTTGTATAATGTTTTCATTTTACCTAAAATCCACGCCTATAATAATACTAATATACAGCAGAGTCCGTCTATTACGACTTCGTTTATAACGACTAACCGTTTTTAGCGACGTAAATACAAACTCAAGTTAGGTTTAATATAATATATATTATGCGTCCGCTTTGTGCGTCGTCCGGTTAATACGACATAATGTCGCCGGCCCTTTGAAAGTCGTTCTGTCCGGATTCTACTGTATATATAAGAAAAATTAAAAAGAGGGTGTGGGTCTCGGGACCCCCGACAGGTGTGAAACATCAAAGAAAACGTTATTGAACTCGGTGGTATTCTCTATGTAGTAGTATATATTTTTTCAAAAGCAGCAACTAACTGTTATGCTGACGTAATCCTATATACTGCACTGTAACACACGCGATTGCCCGAGCGCGCGGAAGCCGAGAGAGAGAGTGTCGCAGTGGTGGGGAGAACAGCAGCGAAGGAGCGGACCAAACATTTCGTTGCATATTTCCCCTCACGCGGCTGTTCACTGCCCGACATAAGATGTTTCACATCAAAAACAAAAAAACAGGACTGCCGCTAACACAAAAGTAAAAGCTTCCAATACGAATAGTAGTGGGGTAAAAGGATGTTAGTTTTTAGTGTCATCCTCGTAAAATTCTTTCACATTCATATTTAGATTTTCTCCAAGGGCATACGCAGAATTTTGTTCAGGGGGGCGGGCAAGAGATATGGGAGCAAGCACGGAGATTCCGTTATAACACAAAAAAAACTTAACAAAAAAAAAGCCACTAAAAAGAGGAAAATAATAAAATGTTTAGGTCGGCGCCAATTTAATTACATACTAAAATTCCAAATACAAAAATTAGAGATAAGCGTATTTTGATAATTATAACGACTAATTGTTACAAAATTCATATTTTACTACGTCTGTAAATATTGTGGCTAGCCAATTTTTGTAAAAAAACAATTTTAATAGCGTGTTCATATCGTTAGAATGGCGAGAAAGTCAAAATTTGCTCTAATAAACGGATAAAATATGTAATCGCCTGTGATATAGGCAACCCATTACACGTCTCTGTACAAAGTGCTTGCTGGCTTGCAGGTCATAGATGTGAAAATATTTCAAAACCTTAGACTTGTGAATTTATGTACTAATAGCGGTCAGATCTTTTTGAAACTTGGTAGGCTTATAGAAAAAGACACGCTGAACTCAAAAATTGTCTATCTTTTTTGGTTTAGAAACCACGCGTGTCTTAAGTTTTCACCGAGTTTTCGAAGAAAAATGTCCGTAACATCTAAACAAAAAATGGCACTAAAGTTTTGTTCGACTTTTTCAATTCAGCGTGTCAGTTTCTATTAGTGTACTTAATTTAAATCTGAAACATTTTCCAAAAACATGCAAAAATTAACTAAGGCTATACACTTAGTTCATTTTCCGGCTATTTTGGAAAATCTCTCCGATCTTTTTCGAATTAAGTATACCTATAGAAAAAGACCAGCTGAATTCAAAAAGTCAAACAAAAATCATCTAACTCGTTTAGTTTAGAAACTACGCACGTTTAAAATTTTCAGAGATTTAACGCCCGTAACTTCAAAACGAAAAACGGCACTAATGTTTTCGGTGAATTTTTGAAATCAGCGAGTCGATTTCTATATGTGTACCTAATTTTAAATAGAACGATCGGTTCGATCTTCCATTATTAATCACACATTGTTCTCGGTAATTAATTTCACCTTTTCGGAAATACAAAAATCATAAATACTCCTAATTTGAATACTATAACGACTAATTGTTGCAAAATTCATATTTTATTACGTCTGTAAATATTGCAGCTAATTAGTTTTTGTAAAAGGACATTTTAAATAGCGTGTTCACATCGTTAAAATGGCGAATAATGTCAAAATTTGTTCTGGTTAACGGAGAAACGTAGTCGCCTGTGATGTAGGCAACCTCATTAAACGTAGCTGTACAGTTACACAGTGCTTGCTGGATTGTAGGTATTAGATGTGAGAATATTTCAAAACATTAAACTTGTGAACTTATGTGCCAATTGTTGTCAGATCTTCTTGAAAATTGGTAGGCGTATAGAAAAAGACACCCTGGAACTCAAAAATGCAAAGAAAACTTCTCTACCTCTTTTGGTTTAGAAATAACGTGTGTTTTAAGTTTCCACCGAGTTTTCAATGATTAACGCCAATAACTCCTAAACCAAAATATGGCACTACACTTTTGTTCGACCTTTTAAATTCAGCGTGTCTATTTCCATTAGTGTACTCAATTTGAAAAAGATCGGAAACATTTTCCTGAAACATGCATTTAAGTGACATGCTTTTGTCTACATTCTACTATTTTAAAGTTAAACAATCGATTGTTTAATGCAATTGGTGTTATGACTAATTTTAAGAATTGTTGGAAATGAGAACTTCCGTGGCACAAAGGATCAATAAAAAGCAATACTGATTTTATTAAATTTGCATTTTACTAACGTTTCGGTATTCTTTATACCATCTTCAGAGTCTACAAAATAATACAAACGTGGGTGAGAATATGTGGAAATAAAGTTAAAATTAACAAAAATTTAAATGTTATGACTAAATTAAATATTATGACTAATAGAATAAAAATCGTAATTAACATTAATATTAGAAAAAGTAACAGGTAGGTAAACAAGACTGTGCAGTGGCGTAGCGTTATCAAGATGAAAATAATACGTAAACAAATCTAAACTTTGAATTAAAAATGAAAATGAATTAAATAATAACATAGTTTCAGGGGACGGCACTGTTTTTAATTGTTTTTGATAATTTAGAATTTGTCAGGAAAGTTTGCCTTAAGCAATTTGTTTCTAGCATATATAAAAGTCCAGTTTCATTTTAAGTACCTACACATGTGAACGTGAAATCAGAATGGTAAGTGAAATAACCATATTTTTTTTAACATAAATAAATACAGTAAAAAATTCATGTAAGTAATTTTTTTGTTCTCTTATAGAAGTTCGTTTGGCTGTGCTTAGTTCTAGCGGTGGCAATTGAAGCCATTCCAACAAATTATGTTCCTATTAAACCGTTCAAACATTACGGACCACCCCGTATAACTTCAGTAAAGGAATTCTTCTCTACAACAGAAAAACATGACGACTTTACAACAATTAAACCAATTGCAGACGTTGTGAGCGATCACATATTTGTATCAAAAGTGGTTACAGAAATCCCGAAAGTATCCGAAAGTGATTCCGGCGTGGTTCATAAATATCCAGGAAGTACGAAACCTTTGGTGGTTTTTCCTAGCAAGCAAATAATTAAGAAACCAGAAATTCCTGCAAAAGAATACGGTATACCAATTCAAAGCAACGAAGTCGTGCCTATATTTACTAGCCCGTTAGTTCCAAGAATTCCAGCTCATCACACTGACATCAAGACACCTGAAATTCCTCAAAAAGTGTACGGTGTACCAAATAAATACGAAGAAGTCGTTCCTGTGTCACCGGTGGTACCAATAATTCCTGTTAAGAAACCAGAAATTCCTGCAAAAGAATACGGTAAACCAATTCAAAGCAACGAAGTCGTGCCTATATTTACTAACCCGTTAGTTCCAAGAATTCCAGCTCATCACACTGATATCAAGACACCTGAAATTCCTCAAAAAGTGTACGGTGTACCAAATAAATACAAAGAAGTCGTTCCTGTGATTCCTGTTAAATATTATGAAACAACAACCGAGGCTAAACCAGAAGTTCCTGCTGAAGTATATGGAGTGCCGGTCGAAATAAAGAAACCTGAAAGTAATAAAAAAACTTTCTCACCACCAAAAGAATTTTATAGAACACCGGCACATACAAACGCTCCAGCTGTGAAACTGTCAGAAATCCAGGAAGCAGGAATTATATCGGGCGGTGAATTTCCACAGAAAGCGTCAATTTCTGAAGCAACTATTTACAACAAACCGAACGTTCAAATAGTTCATATTCATAACGCGACCACTAGTTCGGGATATCATGGTGTTCAAAATGCCGACCATTTTGTTTTTAATCCATTCCTGCAAACATATTTCAATCAATTTAAACCAACCACTTCAGACGTTTCTTCTATTGATAAGCACTCACAAATAAACTACGATAAAAGTGTAGTAAATTCTGATCACTTTGCTTCGAATCCATTCCTTCAATCCCATTTTAACAAAATTACACCGGTGACTTCAAGTTTTTCTTCTGCTGTGAAACCGGCTGAAGAAAACTATGACAAAACTCATTCCAGTCATTACGTATACAACCCTTACTTGAAGCCGTACATCAGTCAAAACCAACCGATTATTTTTAAACCCGTTCAAGTTATCCAGAAACCTACTGAAACTCAGCAAATATTCGTAAAACCTGTCGTAATTCCTTATTATCAGTCAGTTCAACCTGTCGTTCACATAGTCCGTCAACCTGTTCAACAGTCAGTTGAAATTGTCAAGCCTAAAGATAAATTTCTACCAATCATCAAACCTATTGAACAATCCCATTTTGAAGCTGTTGCACCGTATCCTGGAGCTGTACCGACCGCAAAACCGGTACATGACGAGCACCATTTTATCGTGAAACCTAGTGATAGTGTTAGTCAGCTTTATCCTGCTGATACAAAACCTTTCCCTTCAGATTCTTATAAACCTGTTTACGTAGATACAAAACCGATTAAGACGCATCATATTGAAGCTCCGTATCCTGCTGAAATTTCTGTACAGAAAGTGAAACCAGTTGTTGTGAAGCCAGTTGAACATCATCCAGAAATTGCTCCATATACAAAACCGATTAAGACGGATCATATTGAAGCTCCGTATCCTGCTGAAATTTCTGTACAGAAAGTGAAACCAGTTGTTGTGAAGCCAGTTGAACATCATCCAGAAATTGCTCCATATCCTGCTGCAGTTAAACCCGAACACGTATTTAAACCCGTAGAACATCATCAGGAAATTGTAACAGTCGCAGGATATCCTGCAAATGTGAAACCGTTAATTCATAATCACGTTTCCAAGCCGATTGAATTTCACAATGAAGTGAAACCGGTTGGTCCATATCCGGCTCCTGTAAAACCGGACCACGAAACTAAACCAATAGGCGCTCATCACTGTTAAACAAGAGGAACATTTTAAACCAACAGAAGCTGTTGGACCATATCCTGCTGCCGTTCCCGTAAAACCTGTTGAAACTACACAAGTCGCGGGATATCCTGCTAATGTGAAACCATTAATTGTAACTGTCAATCACGAAACTGCGTCAGTAAAACCAGACCGCACCGTATTTTTCCAATCGTCGTCAACGGCTCACCCTTCAATTCCAGCGACGTTTAGTTCAGGACCATCGTTCGAATCTTCAATGTTTGAGACGACTGCAAAGCCACCTGTACCAGCAATCCAGACGTACGTTCCATCACCATCCAGAATTATTATCGCACCGCCTCCAGTTCCACCAAAACCTGAAAATATCGTAGTTTACAGTAATCCCTTTGTAACTATAAAACCTGAACAGGAACCTTATGTAATTACGCTTCACAAACATCCTGAAGGATCTCATGAAGATAAGAAACAAATATATCCAGCTTCTAGTTTTTCACATTCCAGACCTAACGTTGGCGGGGATAATGAATTTGATGAAGCTCCTTATCCACCACCAGGTGTTCCTCAACCTTCAGCGCCGTATCCAGCTCCTGGAGAACCGCAATAATATTATAAAAAACATGCGTTTGTTTACGTAAAATATATTTATTAAATTTTCGTGAACGTAATATTGATTTACGTGATATTAATGTTACAGTTATTTTGTAATAGTAATTATCATATATGAACGATTATTCATTGTATAATCTTTTTGTTTTTATTTATCTAGTAAAAGTTGTTTAAACAGATTTCCAAAATATTTTATAAATAAAAATTCAATAATGTAAATATATTATTCTCGTGTGTAGCAATTTGTTAATAGATTCACAAATTCCTTCTTGTTCGTTTTATTTTCTTTCTTTTATTCTTTTCGGTTACTATATTTAGATCGTGATTTAGATATAAATGTTTAAAAATAAATAAATAAATTGCATTTTCATGTTTATTTCAGTTCCAAATATCTTTCCATTCTTTTTATGAACTTATATTTTTTTCGTTAAATATAACATATAACTTGTCTCGAGGTGCATTTTAGGCAAGGAAATATACAAAAACAGTATGCTAACGATATTTTTTTTGTGTTATGCGCGTCGCTCTGGCAAGCGCCAACTACCTAGCCTCTTCTTACACACAACTCCTGGCGCAGGTGGGATCGCCCCGGCGTCCGTCGAGGTGCGGCGCCAAGCACGCCCGGCAACGAAGATGCTGAATTCTATGAGCTTACTATAAATTCTGTATTTCTCTCGGTTTGCAAATTTTGGATCCCAAACTTTTTCAAACGACTCTAAACTAGCTTCTAAACAAAAAAATATACACAAGTGAGTGTGTGCTTATTGATTTCAGTACTTCATTTTCTGTAAGCACAGTGAATTTGAGACTGCATCCCCTTTCATTAATAAAAAGCAGCACGTTAGTCATTAAATTTATGCATAAATAGCCTCGATATATGCTCCAGAATACATTAGTGTAGATCAAATTGCCTATCCGGCAGGCGATTACCGCTTTTAATGTCTCCGTAAAAATATCGAATTACAGTTAATAAAACCCAACTCTGAGCATTGTGAGCGTATATTTAATTAATAATATAAGGAAACATGAATTATAGCGCACTTATAAACTGAAAAATCATTAAATATATCTAAAACTAATGATTTTCTCCGTAAATTTGTCATTATTCTCTTAATAAGTACTTGCAGACAGTTGTACAGTCATTTGCTTTAATCGTTCCTCGGGCAGCAAACTCCACACTGGTTGCAAACGCTGTGTTTCGTCCCTTGTAATGCAATATACTATTACTTGTCTGTGATTCAGTCAATAGCGGCTAAGCAAAAATGTTACTAATGAATAAATTATCTCTATTAAGGAATGGCACGCTGACTTCATATTAAGTAAAATTCTGTATCTATCTCGTTACGAACACTTTACACCTAACTTTTTTAAGTTATACTTCTTTAGACTCATTATGAAAAAATTATGAGAGTAAATTTTTCAAAAACTGTGGCACAAAAACTGTGACATCAAAATTAACTGGATTGATTTCCGTAGTTACCATATAAACAAATCTTATCTTTTATTATTTTATTTCAATAAATTATTTGCATCCAAATTAAAAGTTAGTTTTTTATCACGCCATAAGTAATCACGTACATAAGTATACGCACCCACTTTTTTTACTTTCCCATACACGAATTATCTAGCTTGAGCAAAAATTCTATATTTTGTTTTTGGTGAATTTACACGTCTGTCTGTGAAACGTCTGTGATCACACCTGGACCTGGATTTTTTATAAATTTTGCAAGCATCTTTGATGTTCAGGATAATGACCATTCAGGTGAAATCGGGCTATGAGTGTCAATACCATAAGGATGGTGTAGAAGCTGACTATGGTGAAAAAATTAGCAAAATCAGTCAGTATTATATCCCGAAATTAGATCTTTCAAACTGAAACAAACCAATTTTTTCTCTTCATTTTGCAAAACATTTGAAAAATGTCGTTTTCAAAAATTTGTTATCCAGCCCCCATAAGCATTAAAGAGGTATCGGTGTTGACTTATAATTAGTCTGCATTCTGCTTTAGAAATATCAGGGGATCATAATATTGTGCAACAATATCTATTCTGCATTCAGCTCTAGACGTAAAATTCCGAGCTAGATTTTCAAGTTTTTGAAAGATGTCCATAGATGACACTGTTAGTAATTTATTTTACTCCAGTGACAGTCTGTTGTCCCTAGATGTCACTGCTGCGGAAAATCAAATGTTTGTATTTGGTTTTTAGTTTCACCAATCGTAAATCGTTATAGATAAGTAACTAGCTTTTGCCCGCCACTTCGTCCGCGTGAACGTTTTTTTTTTCTTTAAAGAACTCGTTGGAATTCCGAAATAAATAGGTAGTCTACGCGGGTGAACTCGCGTGAAAAAGCTAACATAAGGACTTTTATCGTCACTGCCTCAGCCCTCAGCCTTCCCTTTTCATAATGATTATGAGCAGGCTAGGGCCCGGGCGGCAAACGCCACCCTGACTCTATGGTCCGACACTGAAATCGGCAAATCCATCCTAGCTCCAATGTGGGAGAAGTAGCCCTAGGGTAACCATCTGACAGGCGTTTGCCGCATTTGACAGGCATTGTAAGGTCTAGACAGGCGTGCGGCCGGCGCTGGTCAGGGACAGGCATTTTAAATTTTCGCTTTTTCATATGTTTTCCTTATTATTTTATTACCTACCTACAGCTTTTTTATTTTAGACAGGCATTTTTCTGAAAAATCAGGCATTCCAGGCACCTTAGACAAGTATCCCTCCGCTTATGTATGGTAATCCTAAGTAGCCCCCTAAAAACTGGAAAAATATAATGGGTATACGGAATGTTACATACACATTCTTTAAGTCGTTAGAGGACAGTATAGCAAGTAATCTGGGTTAAAATTTTAACGAGCATTGAAATTTTGGGAACAAATGTTATTGGCCCCCCTTCAGAACACCATGTCCAACTCTGGTCCTGGGCCCACCCTAACAAAAAATCCTAGCGCCGCCACTGTTCTTATAATATCTAAGAACAATCTCTTGAGGACAGTTTGATGTAGTTAACGTGTTGACCTTGGATCAAACCGTCGTGGATTCGCATCCCATCCCCGCTCATGGATATTTTATGATGTCGTTTAATCTAATTTGATTTAATTAGACGCTAATGACCATATTGTCGAGCGTCTATTATCTACAAAAAATAAGTGATAATTATTTAGATGGCTCATTTACTTTTGAACTGGACTGCCGTGGGTTCGAATCCCACCTGCGCTCATGGATGTTTTGTGATGTTATTTGGTTTTGGGTTGGTTGTTATTTAGTGTAGTTGAAAGACGCTAATGACCTTAGATGTCGACGCGTCTATAATCTACAATAAATAAAAATAAACTTTAAGTCGTTTACCTTGATGGATTGCAGCATACATGATACAAAAATACAATTTTCACACTTATGTAATACTTCAAACACACAAATTGTGTCAATATTAGCCCTTTTCCAATATTTTTAATATTAACTAAATATTTAAATGTGCTTTTTCTGTATTTTGTTATCTGACTAAAATGTAACGGGTGTTAAAAATTGTAGAGGTTCAAATCAGGGGTGCTACGAATATTCGCATCCGCATCCGTAAATGCGGAATATTCGCATTAATTCAGACATCTGCATCCGCATTCACATCCGCATCAATCAATGCGGAGTTTTTACGGATGCAGATTTACATCAACAAGTAACTACATGTAAAGAAAGTGGGCGGAGCCAGAGTGGCACGTGCTAAAAATATGATTAAATAAATAAAAAGTTAAAATTAAATTGATTTTCAGTTATTTATGCACTTAAAATTTAAATAATTATCCTTTTAAAATCCCAAAATCCGCATCCGCATCGCATCCGCATCCGCTTCAAATCCGCATTCGCGGATGTGAACTTCTAATAATCCGCATCCGCATCTGCATCCGCGGATGTCTAAATTTTTGCATCCGTAACAACCCTGGTTCAAATCATAAATTTTATTATCAGCCTTTTTACCGTTAGCTATTTGATTCACTCCAAAGCTCAAACTTAAGTTCATGAAATAAATTCCATCAAAATTGGTCTAGTGGTTTCTGTGATAAGCGCCTCAGAAACTTGTAAGATCTGGGTCCACGGCAGCACCCGCCAAACCGAGCACAGCTGTAATATTACTGTAGTAAGTACGGAACTCTCCGTGTATACATGAAGTTGGTGCGTTGGTACTGGACCGATTTTTGAAATAAAACTTTTTTACGCACGGTAGAGTGAATTGGGTTCATGCGACTAAACGTGTAACGAAACGACGTTTTGAGAAGACCTAACAAAACGTTGCAACACCACTCATCTGTGCTGTTGACGTAAAGATGTGTGTGTGCCCACCTGCACGGTTGTCTCTAAAACCAGTATTTGTGTTTGTAACATTTTGTGCATATTACATAGGTATATTCGACGCGACTAGAAGTTTCACTTCTGTAGTGTGTATACACGTCCATTTTTCATCATAATATAACTGATTCTCCTTTCAATATTCCATAACTTTGTCGAGATTCTGGAATGAATGAAGTGTAAATTATAGACGCTGAGATTCTTTCTTAGCACCCGGGCCAAGCCGGACGGAGCCGCTAGTTATAAACAAATTACTAATCAGATAGTGTTAATAATTTATCTCAACAACTTTATATATACATTTTATTTTTAATGTTTTTCTAAGAATAATATATTATTATTTACTAGTTGTATTGATTTTTATTCCAATATTTATTCGAAAAAATATTTATTAAAAGTTTCGCGGTTTTGTGCAAATATTAATAATATTTTCACACTTTTATTGCGTATTGTTTATAACCGGCTCGAGGTATGTAAAAAGGTATTAGTAAATTGTTCAGTTGGTCGGGGGCTTTTGTGTTATTTGCAAATATGAAAATCTGTGTGTATATTTCGTCCTTCATCTCACTTAAAGACGTAACTGACAAAAACTGAAGTGAGATACGCCATCGAACAACCGCCCTTAAGGTACGTGCAGTATGGAGCTGGGATTCTAGATGGTAACGTAGATCATAGCAGGGCTTGCTTAAATTAATGCACTGTTATATATGCGAGCGCACACAACGAAGCAGTGAGTGTAGCAGGTATAAGCGCTGTTACAAGAGCTGGTAGATACAAGAATGTATGTATGCGCGCTGACTACTACAATCAACGTGTGACAACTGTCAAATGGCCGTTACAAGTTTCGCAATGGATGTGACTAGTTTAATAAATGAAATTTTGCCAGTTTTTATTTAATTTGTTTTGAGTTTTTTTTAAGACGTATTTAAAAGTGTTAGGTTTCATACGTAAATATTCAAAGAACCGGTTTGGATAAAATTTTAATTCTTGGTATAAATCATGAAATTCGCCATGTTTAGATCGTTTTCTATTAATAGGGTGGACATGATAGCTCCTACCCAAATTTGTATTTAAAATATACCACTTTGTAGCAGAAGAACACAAATATTCGTCTTCGCTATCTGACATTTCAAACGCGACTTAAGCTTGTATCAAAGCTTCGTTGTGCAAACCTATAAGCGCTTATAATTTCAGCCACCATCTAGAATCACAGCTGCGTACTGCACGTACCTTTAAGCGGCTAAGCCTGACTTTCTTCGCATGGAAGTGGCATAACTGTGGTGTAAATAGCAGATACGCCTTACGTGAAAACAGGACGATTTGTTACTCAATCACGCTTCAACGGCGCAACGGATCTAAACGAAATTTTGCATGCAGGTAACGTATGACGCGGCTAAATGAAACAAAGAATGAAAAATATATTACCCCAGGTGTTAGACCCTAAGGGGGCGTCGCCCTAACGCGATTCTCGGGCAAATAAAGGACGCTGAAGAATATCTGGCGTATAAAGCTCTCGAACGACTAAAGCCGACGCTGGTTATAATAAACGAAACCTTGACGGTCATAGCTTTTCTCAAGCCTTTAAAATATTCATTTAAACTCGCACTATTATTATTTGTTTACACATGTCAAGATTTTTTGACAAATTAATTGAAAATAATTGCAAATTTTTAAGAATATTTCGTTAAAAATATTCTTAATCAGACTGATTAGTGATCACAGTTTGTTTAAAACGCAGTGAGAATATTCGTTTTCAAAGACAAATTACCATTTAAATTCCCATTATATAAATAATTTTTTTATGTTTAACTAGTTGCCCGGCTTGTTTTCGCCCGGAGCATAATCTATCTACATAGTCTATACTTACTAATATACTAAGGTTGAAGAGTTTGTTTGTTTTTGTGTTTGTACGCGCTTATCTCAGGAATTACCAGTCCGTTTTGAAAATTTTTTTTTATATAGTCCGTTTATTGAGGAAGGTTATAGAGGCTATTGGAATTTTTTTTAATTCAACCTCAAAGGAGGTAAAACGGGGGTGTATGATTTTTTGACTATCTATACTAATATTATAAACTGTAGGCAAGTACGAGAACAACAACAGGCGACTCCGCTTCGCAGGGGGAGAATTTGTCGCGGGGGAGGGGATAATAAATCATAAATTCTTATCTCTGGAAATACTGAACCGGTTCTAAAAATTCTTTCACTGATAGAAAGCTACATTACCCCTGAGTGATATAGGCTATATTTTATTTTGATAAATATCTCGCGGGGGGATAATTCCGGTGGGATAGTAACAAAAACGTAACTCTGAAATTCTTTTGCATTTTAGCGTATATGCGGAATCCTACTAATATTATAAACACCACCAACCCGACTTCGCTTCGTAGGGGCAGAATTTTTCGCGGGGGGGTAATAAATCATAAATTCTTAGCACCCGGGCGAAGCCTGATGAGGACTGCTAATAGGTACGACCTATAATAGCCTTAGTTACTTGGGATTATGGGATAACTTATTCTAACATATAAATCGGGAAGGAAAGCGAGCTGATTTACCAAGCACAATTAACTGTATAAATTTCAAGACGCCATGAAGGCTCACCGTTGGAAAGTTTTTGTATGACGGACCAATACGAGTATTTTCTATTTTAAAGTTAAGTTTACGCCAATTTTCTATTAAAATAATAAATCTAGAAGAATATATTGTTTAAGAACAAACTGAAAAATTATAAATACATTTTTTCAGTTTGTTTGTAAACTGCAGTGGGAATGTGCGTTTCTTTGAGGATAAAAAGACATATCTATGAAGCATGAAGCCACTAAAGTGTTTTTGCTACCTCTAAGATTGTGCGGCGTGCGTTGGAAAATTCCCTAATTAAAAATATAAACAATCTGCTTTTTTGTATATACTTGTTGAACTTGTATACATAACATTTTATTATATTGCTTTTTCTTATAATACATACAGGGTGTCCCCTGACTCGAGATCCATAGCTTAAAGGCGTATTATTGAAGTCATTTAAGTTAAAATTGCTTAATAAACATAATATATCCGAAAATTAATTATAACTTATTACTAATAAAATTATAGACAATTTTAGAACTTCAGCTTTCAATAATAAATTGTAGTTCTGTTAGGAAGCATTTTCGGGGATATGTTTATTAAGTAATTTTAAATCTAAATTACTTTAATAGCCCTTAAGCTATGGACCTCGAGTCATGGGACACCCTGTATATCTAACAGTAATTAAATCGTTTGAATAATTATCTTAACCACTGCGGCGTACTTAACAGCTTTAATACTTACGAATTCAAGGATTTAACAGTTTAGAATAACTAAATATTCCCATCTAACAACTTTTCTAAAAGGCCAACAACTAGGGTTATTTAGAGGGTGGGCCGCGTGGTCCATGGCTTAAACTATCTTGGCCCACCCTGAAATAATCCCCAATCTCTAGTTTATCTTTTAAATACGTTTTTAACCCTCGAAATTTCAACAATTTTTCTTGTAAATTCTATAGCAAGTAATCTGGGTTTAAATTTTGACGAGCACAGAAATTTTGGGAACAAATGTTATTGGCCCACCTTCAGAACACCATTCCCAACAAAAAATCCTAGCGCCGCCACTGATTCTTCCCCTGCGAAGCGAAGCCGGGCTGGTGGTGTTTATAATAATAGTAGGATTTCGTCAATACGCTAAAATGCAAAAAAATGCAGAATTACATTTTGTTACTATATCCCACAGGAACTATACATTTTTCCGGGATGAAAAGTATCCAGGACCTGAAGTATAACTATATACCAAATTTGAATTTCATGAAAATACGTTCAGCCGTTACGAAGTTGAGTGGTAACAAACACACAAACTTTCGCATTTTTAATATTAGTCGAGATTATTTTTTTATAGATAGATAATAATTTGAAAAATTCAAATGATACTTCTCAGATTAAAACCTTCAGATTAGAATCTGAGAACTAGCTAGGGGCTTGTAATAGAGACGCCGCAGAAACGCTGTATCAGCAACAGCATCGCTTTTCGCTCAGTTATTCCTCCTCTACATTGGGGGACCTATATAATAGGTCTTTTAAAATATCTAAAGTTTCTGGAATATTTTAAAAGACCTATTATATAGGAATAAATTTAGTAGTGAGATGGTAAATGACTACATAAAACTCACTCAGATTTGTATGAAACAAAATTGTTTTTTGCATAATAGTAATATTTATGAACAGCATGAAGGGACAGCAATGGGGAACCCTCTATCTCCTTTTATTGCCAGTCTTTTCATGAATAAGTTTGAAACAGATGCAAAAGAAACTTTTGATTACTTCCCTAGAGTATGGCTTAGGTATGTGGATGATATTTTCGCAGTATTTGACACTAAAAGTGAGAATGTAGACAATTTTGTTTCCAAATTAAATAATTGTTTCCCTTCAATAAAATTCACTTATGAAATTGAAAACAACGGAAGACTGCCATTTTTAGATGTATTAGTCATAAAGAATGAGACAAATAATTTAGAATTTGATATATACAGAAAGGACACCAATACACTAAGATATATCCCTAAAGACTCACATCATTGCCCTCAACATAAAATGGCAAGTTTCAACTTTTTAATACACCGGTTACTCAGCTTCCCTCTCAACAAGGAAAGGTTTGAGAAAGAAAAAACTTTAATTAAGGACATAGCTTTGTGTAATGGTTATAATGTAGATTTAATAGATAAAATGATTAGAAAACGTAGTTTTAAGAATGCTTTGGAAAATTCCTCGACTTTTCGTAATGAAACAAAAATTTCTAGATATGTATCGATTCCATTTGAATCGCGCTTCACCAGAGGGTTAAAAAAGATTTTTAAAGAAGTAGGATTAAATATTGTATACTCTTCAAGTAATAGTTTGAAAGAAAAATTAGGGAACCCTAAAGAAAAAGTAGAAGAAAAAGAAAAGTCGGGGATTTATGAAATTAGTTGTCAAAATTGTAATAAAAAGTATGTTGGCCAAACGAGAAGATCTATTTCAGTAAGATTTAAAGAGCATATGGCTCATCTAAAATATGGCAGGTTTGATAAATCTAGTGTTGCCCAACATGCATTTGAAAATGACCATAAAATAGACAATAGTAATTTAAAATTAATTAGAAACGTCATTAATATTAGACAACTAGACGCCGTAGAGAGTCTAGAGATTCATAAGTGTAAACATAATATTATGAACAGTGACAAAGGCCCAATTCCAGGTAGCCTGCTTTTTGATTTAGTAAATTAGTTTAGTTTTCAGGTAATTAAAATTAGGTAGCCTATAAATAGGCAGTAATTTTTGTTTAGTCTTTAGTTTTAATCATCTCCTGATGATGCCAACTTGGTTGGCGAAACGTACGTCGAGAGTGTTTGTTATGGTTTGGTGTTTTGTGGTAATTGTAACATTTCGTATCTTTACACCAAAGGTTCCACCATTTTTTATCGCACACACATATATATATAAATATATAAATATATACATACATATATATATAAACATTTTAAAAAATGGTGCCAAAGTGTTCAGGAGGCTATGAAACGTCGAGAAATTTTGGTCCGACCCCTAGGTCCCGCCATCCGACCGACGCCAATAGTGTATGTGCCATATGGCAAATACACTAATAAATTGAAAACTTGATCTGGTACTTGGCCCAAATTAGTCTGCTAATTGATGGCCTTGATTTGTTTGGAAATGTTGGTGAAATGTTCCTATTTTGAAGACGGGAAACACTCCTATGTTCGTGGAATATTTCGAATGACTTTACGTGCTGCGCAGTGAGCTTATGAAAATAGTTGTTTTTCTAATATCAAACAGGAATATTGTGTGGTCGACATTATATGTTGATTTTATTATAATTATTAGTGTATTTGCCATATGGCACATACACTATTGGCGTCGGTCGGATGTCGGGACCTAGGGGTCGGACCAAAATTTCTCGACGTTTCATACCCTCCTGAACATTTTGGCACCATTTTTGGAAATGTCTATTTATTTATATTTATTTATTTGACTCCAAAATGCTTACATAGTATAATTTAAAGGATTAATTATATAAAATTTTTTAAATTTTAAATTTTTTTAAAGACGTTAGTCTAAACATCGATTTTTTGCGAAGGATATTATGAAAATGACCAATTTGTGCTGAGTGTCTACTGTCTAGGGTACATTTGGGCAACGCCCGGCTTGCGGAAAATTTTAAAATCGCGCTCGAAAAAGTTCAAAGCATTTTTGGATGACCTCTCTTCAGAACATGGTGATGTGGCATATTATTGCGAAGTAAATAAACCATATCATTATTATTTGTTCACAACTGATCTATTATCTACGGCCCGCGACTTTATTAATATCCTAAAGTTTAGCCCGCAACTTTCGAAAGGTTTCCCATACCTGGTCTAGGACTGACAGCATCGAGTGCAGGAGCTCAGACGGCTACGGTTAGACTAATGTATAATATTATATAATATATTATCTATATATATAAATTTCTGTCTGTCTGTCTGTTCCGGCTGAATCTCCGAAACGGCTTAACCGATTTGGATGTGGTTTCTAGTGATGTAGTTGAGACAACCTTGGGCTGACATTCAGTGTTTGTTTCATTTAAATCGGTTGACAAATAAAAAAGATATGTCAGTTTTAAAATGCGTGTCGCGCGTGTTGTGCCACCGTTAATGCAAATGTCAAAACATTAAACTGTTTATTTGTCATGACACCGTTAATGCAAACTATTTCCAAGCGATTTTAAGCCCGACTTTGCTTCGCAGGGGGAGAGATTCTCGCGGAGGTGGGGATAATAAATCATACTTCGCTACGCAGGGGGAGAATTTCTCCCGGTGGGGATAATAAATTAACAGTATACTGAATATACGTGAGCGGAACCACGGGTAACCGTTAGTATATTTATATATGTTTTAAGCACGATAACTCTCGAAAGATCGATTTTAAAAATTAAAATGTACCTCGTTAAAATTTAAAAAAATCGGCCCCACAGGACTGGACCTACAAATTTTATGAAAACACTAGCGGATGCGGATGCCTTATACTGAAGGGTGCACGTGTTTAATTTGTTGCAGATGTTGAATTGATAATAATATTGCAATTAACAAAAAAAATTATTTTAAGGGATGTATTAAGGGGTTAAATTTGTTATTTTGTCAAAAAACAAATTTAAGTTTACATAATAAAGCCACTATGCCTGTATTAGCAAATACACTACCTATATTGTTGGCAGGGTTTGGCACTGCGACCCGAATTTTTTGTTATTTATTTTTAAAAAATTCCAACATAAACCGGATTTGCACCAGACGTTGCATATTAAAAAATGGAAATCAAAAGTTTGAAAAATGAAAAATTTATTACCTAGCTAAAAGGTGTAGTAAATAGTTTCCATTATAGACTGTATTTACTTATTTATTTAATATAAAACAATGTATAGGTAACATATTTCACCGGAAGTATTTTCAGACTTGTTTCTTTATTTTGACTGAGTTTGGAAACTTCTAGAAATTAATATATAAGTTGCAAAATTTTTAACATTATTTAAGAATATAATCTTTCATCTTTGATTCACCCGTTTGTGATCAGCTCTCGCATGTGAGATGACTCGGTAATACAGCACCCAAGTTAAATATCGACTCTCGCATGTGGTGGTTTTTCAGTGCTTTAAAGGGAAGGAGTTGGTTGTTTGAAAATGTGTCACTGTGTGAGTAATTGTCAACTCAGTCCGCCGCGATAGTGGAAAATTTAGGGTTAGAATCCCTACGGTGACACAGGTTTAAATAATATATTTCTCCTGACCACAGCATTATGTTACGTCATTGTTTGATGGGTGTTTCATATACTAATGCATAAGTAATGCATTCATTTATTTTTTAAGAATATTGCATATTAAGTTCCAACACACATTAAGTTACTCCCAAAATTAACTTCCAACATCCGACACAATTCCTTTGAAAAGAAAAAATAATCTTCCTTGCACAGGTTCCACTTTATTAATGCAAAAAGTGTGAGGGCCAAGAGGAATCCACAAACCCACTGGTACAAGACTGATTAATTTTTATCCAAGCGTGCAAGCTTTCACGGCCGGCATTGTTCCAAGTCTTCATGGTTTCCGGGCTTATAAGCCGTGGTCCGGCGGTATTTCTACCTGACGTTTCGTCTACAACTGCGGTAGACATTCTCAAAGGCGATGTGGCAGCGGACTACGACCGAACAGAGAACACACTGGTACTAGGCATAAAAGAAGGGAGAACACCAGTCACTGACACACTGACCTGTGAGCCGCCAAGGAGGACACTTCGACCGCTGTCACATCGCCTTTGAGAATGTCTACCGCAGTTGTAGACGAAACGTCAGGTAGAAATACCACCGGACCACGGCCTACAAGCCCGGAAACCATGAAGACTTGATTAATTTTTGTTCTTTTTAAAGGATTCATGTAGCTTTTTTTTAAAGACATTAGTCTAAACATCGATTGTTTGCGAAGGATATTGTTAAAATGACCAATTTGTGCTGAGAGTAGTACACTCTCAGCACAAATTGGTCTAGGGCTAGAGTTAGACTAATGATGACGGTATTATTAATTTCAAATAATCATTATGGCTCGACAATAGCCGAGCTAAATGAGATGCTGTTTTTATACGACGCGACGGACAAAATAGGTACTGGCGGCAAATATGGCCCACCTTAATTTAAAATGATTTTTGCTTTTAACCCTGATTTTTTATGGAACATTTTTTATATCAAAATAACAGGTAACTATGAACTTGTCATGGGGATATAATTTTATTTTGTGAAAAAAGATTTTTTTCGGAAATAACTGTAAAAATAATCAGCCTTACATTTGGGCCATATTATCCATCTGTTCGGATTATATGGCCCACAACAAAAAATATCTTAAAACCTATAAAATGAATATAGCTTTCACATTATTTTTTTTAATTTTAATAAACTAATTCCACAGTGCACACAACTCACATAAAATAAAATAAAAACGAAAACAAATCCTGCCATGGGCACTAAAAACAACATAACATTGAACATTTTTAGGGTCTAAAATTAACAGCACTCAAACTCATTAAATTTTTGCATATTTTTCCCATCGCAAACCTAAAACAAATGGGAAGAATTCGCAAATCTATTTTATGAATGTTATTTAGTGGAGTTGGTTACTATGGCCCACTGTTGGATTATATGACCAGCGGTCCATATAACCCGCCAACGCATTGGGCCATATTATCCGAAAGGGTAACTGAACAACATTATCATGATAAATAAGGCGAGCGAGTGCAGTATCAATTAAATATTTCATGCACAGATTCCTAACAAAATGACACTTATCCCTGACTTTTCACAGCTTCCACTTCAGACGTAACAACGAATAAAAAAATTGACAAAAAACTTAAACAAATAACAACAGCATGTCAATACACCCGCAAAAACAAACGAATGAACTATTGTCGGAAATTTTGTAGCGGGGGGCTGCGGGAAATAAAACCGTCAGTAGTGATTAACATAAGCAACTTTATGACGTTGTCATATCGTCGGCAGATATTTTAGTTTGCGCAGGACAAATGTTGGGCCATATTACCCTCTGGGCCATATTTGCCGCCAGTACTTACAAACTACCACTCCCTGTTTCTAAGTTCATTTCTTCGTACAACATTTCTAAAATTCCATGGATCGTCTATTACAATAATTGCCTCTACAAAGCTCTAATCTGAGAACTGACGGAATTTTCAATTTATTATAAAAAAATAAACTGACAGTATGAATCGATACTACGTTGATAACCCTTGCGGCGACCTTGTATCATCTGTGGAATAGTTTCGCAAATTAATTGGAACATCGAAAGTTTTTCAAAATCTTGAAGCTATATAACGTCCAGGTTGACCGTCAAATTCCAAGATAATGGAAAATTAATAAATGGAAATCTTCCAAGGCTACTCATTGACAATAATTATAACACTGTTGACGTAAATTTATATTGAAACAACTGCATGACAATGCACTTATTGATAATTAAATAGTTATCAATTATTCATTAAAACTTTGAAAAAAGGCTTTGTGTTAAAGAGAATTTATAATAATTGATAATTTGAAAAGAAATTATAAAGATAAATAGTTATTCATCCAAAGATGCAGATGTAGATCTTTGGATGTTAAATATTTATCTTTAAATTCTTACTATCTTGGAGAGTTGGATCTCCAAGTCACTATATGAATATTATGAAGTATTGTGTGTTTTAAAGACCACCAACAGCTAAGGTTATTTGGGCCTAGCACCAATTCATATTTTCAAATCATTATTTTTTTTTTTAATAATAAATTGAAAATGCAATTGACACTTTTACCAGCTCTCGGGAACTGGGAACTTGTAATAGAGGAACCATAGCAACGCCATATAAACAACAGCATTGCTACACTCTCGGCTATTCTCAAGCCCCATTATAAAGTATTAGAAATACCTTGTATTATGTCCGTCTTGTGACTTCTTGTGAATTTACACTACGCGTTTCAGCAACGAGTTGCCATCTTCAGGTGTGGTTAATTATTTTTTAAAAAACACACATTGAGTATTCGTAATATTATATAATGTTACGAATACTCAATGTGTGTTTTTAAAAAAATAATTAACCACACCTGAAGATGGCAACTCGTTGCTGAAACGCGTATAGTGTTAAATCACAAGAAGTCACAAGACGGACATAAAACAAGGTATTTCTAATACTTCATAATATTTAAATTCTTAAATAAATTCAAAATTATAAAACAGGTTTTGTTTTTGCTTTCAAAGGTCATCAACAATCAGAGTTTTTCGGGCTTAACACCGTCACTTTATATTCTCAATTTATTATCATTCTAAATCCTATAAAATGAAAATTAATTTGAAGCATTCACCAGTTTCACAGTCCACAAATTAGAACCTGAAAATACGGTATTATAGAAATCAGAATGAATTGAGATCTCATAGTCATTTTGTTCAGAATTAATGCATAGCACAAAAAATCCCATGTACTGTAGTAATATTATAGACGAACCTTGTCAACGCATTTGTTTGTTTACAGTTTCTTTACAGAAACATGGGTAAACCGATCAGGTGATTTTTGTTTTATGCTTTTATAATAACTGATCATTGTTCGATGATAGATAATAATAATTTATAAGAAGGTTTATAGACTTTTTAGAGTCATTATTATGAAACGTGAAAAACGATATAATTAGGTACATGGTCTCTAACTCAATTAGTCCAACTTGCAGTTATTTACAAATTTATTTAGATATAGAGAAAGAGCTTGTGAATAGCCGAGATTGTAGCTATGCCGCTGTTTATATACAAGGATTTCTATGGGTCCTCTATTACACGCCAGATGAGAGTGTGGTCCAGTGGTTAGAGTCGCAGCCTCTGGATCAGACTGTCGTGGGTTCGAATCCAGCCTTCGCTCATGGATGTTTTGTGATGTCATTTAGTTTTAAGTGAGTTGTTATTTAACGTAATCAAGACGATAATGACCTAAATTGTCGACACGTCTATAATTTACAATAAATAAAATAAATAAATAATACAAGCCAGTTCCCAGGTTCTAGTCCGACAATTGATAAAAGTATCAATTGGATTTACAATTTATTATTAAAAAATAGTAAATTCAAAATTTGAATTGGTGCTAGGCCCAAATAACCTTGACTGTTGGTGGTCAAAAAAAAAAGATGAACTGAAGGATTTCCTAAATAGACAATCAAATTTCGTAGGAGAATGACGCTAAATAAATCAAGTTGAGAAGTAATAATATGTTCTCTACTTGCATTCAATCGAATTTTCCTATAACAAGACATCATTCTTATACAGGGGTTCCCAAAAAGGCAGATTGTAGACAAGGGAAAAGCGCAAGATCTAAGAATAAACTATTTCTAATGAGCGTTACAGTACTTCTCCTACTTGTAGTCCATACAGAGAGAATTGCGGAGAAAGTCGTTGTGGGAAGAGTTAACAATGAAATAGTTAATAATCGGCTCCCGCATGTAGTGTGTTTTCATACTTGAAATTGCTATATATAAGAAGGGATCAGTTTCCATTCTCGGGCACTGTGGAGAAATTGATAACTCACCTAGCCCAGGGGTCGGCAACCTTCTGAGACGGAAGAGCCAAAAGTTACAATTTACAAAATTTCCCAGTTTTTAAAGAGCCACTAACATTTTTATTTCAATATTATGGTATTTGTTTAGGATTAGGTATATAAAAAAAAAGTTCTGACTGCGACCGTTGACGACACAGTGCACCAATAACTAAACAAACAAAACAGTGTTGCCACATTTAAAAAATGTCAGCTGTCCGTATACTCTCTACTACACCTATTCTCACTGTTCTCTGTTGAGTATTTTTATCCTGTTTAAAGTTTTTTTGCAGTATAATATTTTTTATGAGTTTTGAAAATAAAATAATATAATTATTAATATTTGCGCATGGAACTGGAGAGCCGCATCTTGACATCATAAGAGCAGCATGCAGCTCGCGAACCGCAGGTTGCCGACCCCTGACCTAGCCGGAAACTGGGAGTTTCGTGTTCAAGTCCCGACAGTGGTCATTTGATTTTTTCTTAGATATAGCTTACAAATCATGGCAGTCTTGCTGTCTGAGATATTTATTTATTATTTTCACCTCTAACTGTTATATGAATAATATTGTGTGGATATAAGGGGGTTTAAAAATCGATTGATTTTATCATATACCTATTAAATAGTTATATATATGTTTGAAATATATGCCGAATGTAAATTGAATTTAGAAGAATAGTTTTAAACCACGCAAAAAAATTAGTCAAAATTGACAAGAAGCACGATTGTCAAACGTGTTTTTTTATGTTAATTAGTAATTAACGAATTATGGTAATCATCAGCATCAGGTGATTTGCACACAAACTTTTCACAAACACAATATACAAATTGAACTAACTGTATCGACGTAAACTTTGAACCTTAAACGGGATTATAGTCCAATAATATATCTGATGATTTCTGAGAAAAGTGCAATTTTCCAAAAATTATCAGAACGTTTATACTTAAAATTATTAATTGTACAGTATTATATTTAAATTTTGAAATTGTTGAATGTTTTTCGTTACCGTTCTAAAATTCAAGATTTTTTTTATTAGTGTATTTTCCTAACTCAGACACCTACGGTCTCTCAAAAGCTATAAACGCTAGTCACCTAAGTTATTGAGCGTCTATAATCTACAATCAAGCAAACATCGGTCGAAAGTAAAAAAAAAGTTTAAAAAAACTAAAACCCAACTAAGAAAAAGTAGAAAACAAGCTTTCAACATGAAAAGTGGTCGGACGTAAAAAGACGTTAGTTACCCGACTACTTCTCGTATATATTGAGGGCAGTGTAGCCTAGTGGATAGCGTACTTGGTACCAGCCTCTAGACTAGTCGTGGGTTCGAATCCCACATGCGCTCATGGATGTTATTTAGTTTTAAGTTAGTTGTTATTTAATATAATTTAAGACACTATAATGACCTGAGTTGTCGACGCGTCTATAATCTACAATACCTAAATAAATAAATACTTCTCGTATTAGAAGCTTATTTACTACTTTTTCGTAGTCGAATTTCAGTTTTTAAACTTTTATTTTTACTCAGAACTTTTTAGTTTTGGAATTCACTCGCCAATTCCTTTCATTTGATATTTCCTACGCGGCCTAACGATATTCATTTCTATTTCTTTTTTTTCCGTAGTCAATCATTTGCGTTTATCATTTGCCATATTGGATCCGTGATGACGTAATATACTCTATAACACGCACATCACCAAGACGAATCGAGAAACACCTTATTTGTCAAAATCGGTTCAGTAGTTTAGAAGCTACGAGGGAACACACATATAATACATACATAGACTGTTAACTCATTTTCGTTGAGGACAGCTTGGTGTAATGGCCAACCTGCTGGTCTTTAGATCAAGACTGACGTGGGTTCGAATCCCACCTCTGCTCATTGATATTTTGTGATATATTTGGATGATACTGGCCAAATATGGTGGAGACCCCCCCCCCCAAGTGATATTCTCTTATTTATGAGTGTCGATACCATAAGGATGGTGTAGAAGCTGACTATGGTGTAAAAATTAGCAAAATCAGTCAGTAGGTAAGTATATCCCGAAATTAGTTCTTTCAAACTGAAACAAACAAATTTTTTCTCTTCATAAATTGGTATTTTGCAAAACATTTGAAAAATGTCGTTTTTAAAAATTTGTTATCCAGCCCCCATAAGCATTAAAGAGGTATCGGTGTTGATTTATAATTAGTCTGCATTCTGCTTTAGAAATATCAGGGGATCATAATATTGTGCAAAAATATCCATTCTGCATTCAGCTCTAGACGTAAAATTTCGAGCTAGATTTTCAAGTTTTGGAAAGATGTCCATAGATAACACTGTTAGTAATTTATTTTACTCCAGTGACAGTCTGTTGTCCCTAGATGTCTCTGCTGCGGAAAATCAAATGTTTGTATTTGGTTTTTAGTTTCACCAATCGTAAATCATTATAGATAAGTGACTAGCTTTTACCCGCCACTTCGTCCGCGTGGACGTTTTTTTTTCTTTAAAGAACTCGTTGAAATTCCGAAATAAATAGGTAGTCTACGCGGGTGAACTCGCGGGAAAAAGCTAACATAAGGACTTTCATGACTTTTATCGTCACTGCCTCAGCCCTCAGCCTTCCCTTTTCATAATGATTATGACTCTTGTATATAATATGTGCATATCGTCAATCATCTCACGTAAAGACGTAACTGACAAAAATTGAAAAAGTGAGATACGCCACCGAGCAACCGTCCTCAAGTACGACTTTCTTCTCACGAAGTGGCGTATAAATGTGGTGTAAATGGCAGATACGTCTATATATCGTCCCTCATCTCACGTAAAGACGTAACTGACAAAAATTGAAAAAGTGAGATACGCCACCGAGCAACCGTCCTCAAGTACGACTTTCTTCTCACGAAGTGGCGTATAAATGTGGTGTAAATGGCAGATACGTCTATATATCGTCCCTCATCTCACGTAAAGACGTAACTGACAAAAATTGAAAAGGTGAGATACGCCATCGAACAGCCGTCCTTAAATCTGACTTTCTTCTCACGAAATGGCGTAACTATGGTAGACACGTTAATTGAGGGACGGATAATATGCTCTATAATATAATGTGAACATAATATACTATAAATACAAATTTTAACACGGACATCGTGAACAAATACATAATTAAATGAATGCATAATGACTGCAAACAGTATATGAAACACCTGAGTAAGAACAATGACGTAACACAATGCTGTAATCAGGAAAAATTCATTAATTCAAACCTATGTCCCTACGGTGACATAGGTTTGAATTGATGAATTTTTCCTGATTACAGCATTGTGTTACGTCATTGTTCTTACAACAGGTGGGTCATATACTGTTTGCAGTCATTATGCATTCATTTAATAATATACAATCTCATGTAGTCATGTTCGCAGTCGGGTAAAATGAAAGTAGTTCATCCATAACGTTGTGAACATTCAGTAATTTATATTTATTTTATCACATAATATAGATTGTATTGACTGTATATACTAAACAATAATAATAATATATGACATAATTATTGATCAGGTGATCCACCTGATCAAACGGAGTTTTTTCGCAGACTATAATTGCAGTATCTAAACTGATCGAAGTTCACGTTGACATGGGTCAATATTAAAAAACAAACGAAAGTAGCTGTATTTTAAACGCGTGATCGCACGAAGTCCCGGAATAAGATATCATCAATTGATGGTACAAAGGTGACATATTATGATATTTCAGCAAACACGTGTTATATTATTATATTAATTAGTAATCAATTATCAAAACAATATATTCCGGAACCTGTTATCGATTATCATTAATAAAGATATTCCTTAAAGTGTATCATCGAGACAATGGGTCAATGTTCAAGATTACTTGAAGCGAAAGTATTGCAATCATACGACCTGATTGGAATCCCGGAATTCACTACAAATTAACGACAATTCTTATGTCATCAGAAGTCAATGTTCAAATTTCAAAATGATAAATCTAATGATACGGAATATAATTATGATCATGCCATTATTACCATGCATCAATCAGGTGATTCCCAGTTTGTCCTTCATGTGCAAATATTAATAATATACAGTAAAACCTCGTTTATCCGAGGTAATGTGAGGAGGAGGTACCTCGGATCAGGGCCGGCACGTGCGCCTGGTCGGACAGGCGATCGCCTTACGGCGCCATATTTTTAGGGCGGCATATTTTTGTAGCAGCGAATTTTTCGTGCGGTATTCTACTTTTTAAAAATGATTATATTGTTCGAGTTTTCACCGATTCTTAATTCTACCTTCTACTACTAGATAAAAGATGTCGCATGTCACCCAGCCGCTCGGCGCAAATACCATAAGTTGTATGGGGGTATTTACAAATTACAGGCAGCGTTTATTCGTGCACTATGTACCTACGTATACATTTCACGTTGTGACGTTTATAAAAGTGTCTATACCTATATTATTTTTTGTAAATATTGTTATTAGAAATACATTTGTTTTTTATTTGTTAAGTAAATAAAATATGTCATCGGTTTATTAATTTTTTTTAATATGTGGGGGGGGCGGCAAAAGTTGTATTCGCCTTAGGCGGCATATTTTGACGCGCCGGCCCTGCCTCGGATAGGCGCGACAATTCGGATAGCACGGAAGAAATAAAACATTCGAAAACTTTAATCATTTTTTTATATTTAAGAAAGTCCGTAATAAAGCACTGTTTCAACCTGCTCATTCGTTTTTTAGCTGCAATATCTCGCCATCGTTTCATCAATAAGAGGTTAGTTGCATTACTTTCCGGCTGTTCCTCAATATATTTAAGAGCAAATTCAAGCATATTATCCGAGTTTTTCCGATTGTCCGAGCATACGCCTCGATTAATGCGGAGGACAGTGTGATGTAACGGTTAGCGTAGCCGACCTTTGAATCACACTGTCGTGGGTTCGAATCCCACCTCCGCTCGTGGATGTTTTGTGTTGTAATTTAGTTTTAAGGAAGTTGTTATTTAATGTAATTAAGACGCTAATGACCTAAGTTGTCGACGCGTCTATAATCTACAATAAATAAATAAATCGATTATTGCGGAGTCCATTGCCTCGGTTGATCGAAGGCCGGATAAACGAGATTTTACTATAATAATTATATTGTTGACGTCGTTATTGACGAACAAAAGCTAAGTTCAACAATGCTTTTAAAAATATAAGCAGATCTAAATTTTGCGTATACCTATACTTAGTTGTGAAAAAAAATTATAATATATTCGCCAGTTACATTCTGTAAATTAATGCTATACGTGTTAAAATTAAATAAAACACTGCAGTTTTAAAGCATTTACTCTTAATAAAACGTCACAATATAAATTTATTTTTATTTTTTCATTTATGCAAAAAGACAGTAATAACTCGCTCATTACGTCGCGTGCAGGCAACCTGTGCGTATCGTTTCGCGACTCCCCTTGGATAACCCCGTGACGCTCCGCGGCGTCACGACGCACAGTTAGGGAACCCTCGATCTATAAGAAGGCTGGTTTTGCTTCCATATCGTTCAACTATATAAAAATTATTTTTACCAAAACGTGTTTGCATTTTTAATAACTGCATAATGAATTTTTTCTACTCAAAATTTGATAATTAAAAATACATTCATATAATAATTATCTTATCTTTTATTTAGCAATTAAATGCAGATTTCGTAAGTCAACTAATAAGTATAAGGGTTAATTATTATTACATAGAAGGCCAAAAGTTAACTCTCAAATGTTTATAATCAATAAAACAGCTGATACAAATTATTGTAAACAATTATACATTGTTTAGAAAATTTATTAATCGTCTGATTTTTATTTACACTTTATCATCATGCCACTTCTTTTTATGTGACGAATTGAACACAAAAACGTTCATAATTAATATCACGCCATAAAAAATGTTAGTAAGATAAAATAGCGGGAACTTGGACTAAAAATAATTATTAGACGCTAAATTTTTTAATAATTGCGACGTTTCGCGAACTTTGTTCGCTTCTTCAGACAAACTGCAATCAAAATTATGAAGATGATATTTTATTTTTGCGCAATTATTAAAAAATTTAGCGTCTAATAATTTTCTTTAGTCCAAGTTCCCGCTATTTTATACATCTATTCAATCCATCATGGACGATACCAACGTTAATGTTAGTAAGCTTTAAGTAGTAGGTACGAATAATAATTTCATAAAGTTGAACGGACTTCAAAAAAGGAATCAGAATGTCTCTAAAACGGATAAAATATGTTTTTGCCATACCCACTACAAAATAGCTACTTTCGATGTATGTATAGCGGCCATTAATGACCCATTTAACAGGCAGGTGTGCGGAAAATGGTTTACTTTTTGCACTAGCGCAGAAAATAACGGTTGCCATAGCAACTTCTGTTTATTCGCTCTATATAGGTACGCCTGCGTGCGCCTGTCATTACTTACTTGCACGAACTTCGCGACACACTGGAAGGAAAGATGGCGACGCAAATGAACTGTCAGGATTTTTTGAAAATGACGTGAAAAGTAGATATTTTGTAGTGGATATGGCAAAAAATACCATATATGTCTCGTACGTAATGGTATTACGGCTCGTGTGACTGTAAAAACTCGCTATCGCTCGTTTTTACATATACTGTCATCACTCGCCGTAATATGCCCCATTACGTATCTAGACATACAATCTACTATTACTCTTTGTTTTATAATCGCCTTCCCTACTTATATTCAATGAGCCACTTTCCTGAGAGTAGTTCTTTCAATTATCCACGTGAGGCAGCACTTGTGGTAGGTGTATACAAACATTATTTATTCCCCATAGTTTCATGTCATTTTAGTGGTATAACTTAATTATTAAATTATTATTATCATTAAATTAATAATATAATAAAGTTATACCTACCACTAAAATGGCACGACACTAATGGGGAATAAATAATGTTTGTACCTACCACAAGTGCTGCCTCTCGTGAATAATTGAAGGAACTTCTCTCAGGAAAATGACTCATTAGAACTAGGTGCAATTATGTCTCTATTTATAGTTGTTTATTTACGCCGGCTTGTTATTGACTGTAGGTAATCAGGTTTCGAGAAGTTCTGAAAAAAATAGTTTTCAGATCCTTAAGAAAAGCCTTTTCAAAATGACCAAATACAAAGATTTTTTTGGGGTGTCAAACTTTGGCTCTTCTAAATTTATGAGAAAATATTTTTTAGGTTCTGACTATTGGAATATGCGCCGGCTAGTAAGCTTTATAACTATAAGCCAAATTTCAACTTGAAACGTTTATTTAGTCCAGAGAAATTCTACAGACATACGAACAAAAAATGTGTGGGACCGAAAAACCATAAGTGCTGCCCCTCGTGGATAATTGAAGGAACTACTCTCAGGAAAATGACTCATTTCAACTCGGTGCAATTATGTCTCTATTAGACTTCCATAGCAAACATCTAAAATAAACCTGACGGCTGACGACCATGGATGCAGCATATTGTAGTTTGATACATTTTTAGAGTGTTGGGTCTCCAAGTTACTATATGAATATTATAAAGTAAGTATTAGAAATACCTTGTATTATGTCCGTCTTGTGACTTCTTGTGATTTATCACTACGCGTTCCAACAACGAGTTGTCATCTTCAGGTGTGGTTAATTATTTTTTTAAAAATAAAAAAAAAATACTCAATATGTGTTTTTACTTCCCACCTCTACTATGGTAGGGAAGTAATGGATTCAGTCCGAAAACAATATTTCGAGATTTTAAAAGATTTTCACGTTTTGAGACCCTAGCAATCGTTTAAGATCATTTTCTGACTGATGTCTGTATGTGTGTGTGTATGTGTGTATGTGTGTATGTGTGTATGTGTGTGTGTATGTGGTCAATTTTTCGCCTTCGATATCTTAAGAACGGAACAACATACGGGCATGCCGATTGTTCTATTGTGTTTATCAGCCTTTAACTTAGATCTGATTAGATTTTGAGTCAAATCGGTTCAGTGGATCCTGAGATATTCAAAAAAACGTCCTCAATGTCACGTATTAACATAGGTAAAAAAAAATATAAATGAATTCTAGATGTTATAATATGAAAAAAATGTAAATATTTTTTTTCTCTAAAATGTATAGTTTTCGAGAAAAAAAATATTTTACTAAAAAAAATAAAAATTGTACGTAAATCAAGGTAACCATGATTTTTGCTATATTAAGCTAGCCATCAATAGATCACCAAACAAAAAAGAGGGCCATGCTTTTTTCAAAGAATAAAAATTAAATTGTGTTTTAAAGACCACCAACAGCTAAGGTTATTTGGGCCTAGTCAAAGAATAAAAAAAAGAGTGTTTATTTTTTGCAAATATTTACTAGGTGGGAAGTATAGGACTGGTCATCAGTCGAATTTTTTAAAAAATAATTAACCATACCACACCTGAAGATGGCAACTCGTTGCTGAAACGCGTAGTGATAAATCAAAAGAAGTCACAAGACGGACATAATACAAGATATTTCTAATACAGGTGTGGTTAATTATAGTTAATACAGGTGTGGTTAATTATTTTTTTAAAAATAAAAAAAAATACTCAATGTGTGTTTTTTCAAAAATAATTAACCACACCTGTATTAACACACATTGAGTATTTTTTTTTTATTTTTAAAAAAATAATTAACCACACCTGAAGATGGCAACTCGTTGCTGAAACGCGTAGTGATAAATCACAAGAAGTCACAAGACGGACATAATACAAGGTATTTCTAATACTTCATAATATTTTAGTTTGCTCTTGTTTTTCATTTTTCAATTTCCGGTACGACGCATTTAAAATTATGTCATGCGGTTGTCGAAATCAACAGACGGGGACGCCAAGTAGTGCGTACTATTCGTGTTTTATTTATTAGATACACCGGAGATAACGAAAAACACGTTTGTAAAAAATGTCTTTTAAAACAGAAGGTTGTCAGTTCAACGTCTGACCCTGATATTGAAGAGTAAACACTAAGAAAAAACGTGGAAAAGAAGGTGCTTTGGCGATGAACGACCTTTGGAAGGTCATCAAATAAGGTTCTTATCCCACACATAAAAATATATAAGTGCATTTAGAAGATTGTTAAATTTATCAACTTTTGGTCATAAATTACTTAATTATACAGATACATAATGTCCTTCGTTGTTTTCTTTTAAATATCCTAGGTAATTACTTTAACAGTATTTTTAAACATGTATATTATAAAAAAAAAATATTTTGCAAACATTTACAAGATAAATGGCATGGCAGCGTGAATGTTATTTGGAGACATCAACGATCGCATAGAACCGAAAACTTGCACTTGACTAACATCCATTGTAAGGCTCAAAATTTTCAAAAAATGCACTGTTTTTCAAACATAAATTTCAATTTAGCTATTACACTAAACCACTGACACACAAATATATTTAAAAAGTCAAGTGCGAGAGGGTTCCGTACTATTCCGTTTCCCGTGGGAATTTAAAGACGTAAGATTTTCGTTTTTAGTTTTTCCTGCAAACTATGAATAAGGCTCTATATTCCCTATTTTTTTCAAAATTGTAGACTCAGTAGTTTCAAAGATAAGGGGGGGAATGCTCGATTTTCGTATATTTTCTTTAATATCTCTTAAACTATGCATTTTAAAATTATAAAATAAATATATTTGTATTTCTCAAAATGAGCCCTTTCATTTGATACGTCACATGATGCACTTAATTATTTTTTTTAATTTTCTATTTTAACCCCCAAAATTAACCCCCAAAAACAGAATTCGTTAATTTACGCTATATGTTCATGATTGGGTCACCTAACTCTATAGGGTAGACCGAGGCGAATCGGATCAGTGGGTGAATCGGATCAAAATAAGAAATTCGTTAATATTTTCAAAACGCGTGAAACGGAATGCTAGCGGATGGCGTCTTATGACCCCCCCTTCCGCCCCGCACCTACCGCCATCTTCAGTGTTTTGATTCGACTAGTAAATCAGTGTCAGCGCTGCTTGCCAGGAAGTCGATATTTGTGTGCGTTACAATTTTGGCGCTCATCTAAGGTACGTATTTACAGTTTTTTTGTTTCACTCAAAGGATTTGTGTGAAAACTTTGAAATATAACACTTAAATTGATTGGTAAGAAGTCTTTTTAAGAAAACATTTTAGTTTTTGAGCACAATATTATAGGTTAATATGTAAAATATTTATTTCAAAAGTCATTAATCTGGGGTTATTCGGATCACGTCATCGGGGGTGAATGGGATCACTTTTTCAAAATTTTTTTTTTTTGTATTTCTGAATATTTATACATTTTATTTTATTGTAGATGGTTCGCACGTACAAAAGAAAGACAAATGTGGGAGAATGGTGTCAAGAAAAAATGAGAGAAGCCGTAAATAAGGTGCTCTCCAAAGAGTTAACCTTACGTCGAGCAGCTGAGATTTACAAATTACCATACACGAGTTTGCAATGAAGAGAATTTTAATTTCGTTATATGTTGTGTATGATCCCATTCGCCCCGAGAATTGGGGCGATTCGGATATTTCTGTTTTTCATGTTTTTTGTTATTATTTTGAAGAATTTATAAACAATTTAAGTTTCAAAACGTATATTGTGTAGCTGGATAGTTACTGATTACCATTTTGTCAATAAAAGTTACATTTATTACACTTTAGTATGATTTTTATGTTCCCAAATAAAAATTGGTCCGATTCGCCTCGGTCTACCCTATATGTAGCAAATTTCAACTTTTTTCGTCCAGTATGATTCGAAGAAAATAAGCTGTGACAGACGGACGGATGGACGGACGAACGGACAAACGGACAGACAGGCACAAGAGTGATTCTAAGGGTTCCGTTTTTTCATCGGATGTACGGAACAGAAAAGGGGTCCATGTATGTTCAAATTTCTGAAGTTCCACGTCCAGTGTAAAACGATCGGAGCAACTAAATATGAAAGTTTAACGTGTTACAATGACTTGTTACGCATCTAGTATAGACATTTTAGGTTAAGTTCATATGATAGTCAATACTAATAACATGTTAATGCGGAAGTAGAAGTAATTATCAATCATGCAGTCTTAGTTAATTATGACTATCAACTGTAATAATGTTATGTCTGACCTTAATTTAATGCTAAGAAGTAAACTGTAGGGGATCACATAAAACGTGATAAAAGCACAATGAATTTTGCATAATTTATCTTCAAAACGATAACTGCTTTCACGTAAAGAATTATAGATTCATGGACAGGCCGAGGCGTCGTTTTTTCCCTTCAACATTTTCAGGCCGAATTGACTCGTAACAATCAATAAAGGTGAAAAAATCCTCTCGGATTGAAATCTCTAACTGCTTTGGGGGGATGGCCCCCTGACACCCCCCCCCCCTGGAGGCGCCATTATGCAATTAAGAATTAATCTACTGTTTTTACGTTTATAATTTCTGTCCAATAAAATGCAATTTGAACTTAACGTAACAATATTTGTATTTCAATTTTAAAATCTAAAGTAAGAAAAGATCGTTTTATTACCAAACGAAATGTGACTACAAAACTAGTTCTTCTTTTCTACTGGTCAGTGGTCAGTTTGGACGAAATGAACATCCGACTTGCTAAAATACCAACATACTTTTAAAGTCTTCCTTTCTTTTTCTAAGTACACAAACAAAACGGAATGAAAAGAGAGAACTGACATCAGACATGCTAAAATGTATAATTGAGTAACAATTTTGTTTTGGACATCAACACGTATACAAGTACGGTGTACGCACGTTTATGCAACACTTACATACACGGAAGGAACCTTGACCGGTCAACTATCAGGTTTATTACAATTATTGATATAATACAGACAGATAATTGTGGCATACTATAGTTACTTTGTAGGTAATAGAAAAGCAAAAGTAAATGAGCCATCTAAATAATTATCACTTATTTGTTGTAGATAATAGACGCTCGACAACTACGGTCATTAGCGTCTAATTAAATCAAATTAGGTTAAACGACATCATAAAATATCCATGAGCGGGGATGGGATGCGAACCCACGACAGTTTGATCCAAGGTCAGCATGCTAACTACACCAAGCTGTACTCAAGAGATTGTTCTTAAATATTATAAGAACAGTGGCGGCGCTAGGATTTTTTGTTAGGGTGGGCCCAGGGCCAGAGTTGAACATGGTGTTCTGAAGGTGGGCCAATAACATTTGTTTCCAAAATTTCAATGGTCGTTAAAATTTTAACCCAGATTACTTGCTATATGTAATTTACGAAAAGAATTGTTGAAATTTCGAAGGTTAAAAACGTATTTAAAAAAAAAAACTAGAGATTGGCCCAGGGTGGGCCAAGACAGTTTAACCTCTAACCTCTAACGCCTCCACTGTGGACTGTTCAGGGGAATATCTCAAACTTTCTTCAAAATATGCATTTCATTAGCACTCTATAGTAAAAACTTGGTAACAGGTAGCCAGAACGTTAAAATGGTTTCGAGATATGTTTGTTTAATTTTTTGCCTCAAATCAAAAACAGAAAAATGATATAAAGCAACCAGGAACGTAAAGAGGTAACTGGCGATATGCTGCATAGATTTATTTTAAACAAATACATTGCATTATATAAACCCTGCGAACAATGTATTTCTTTCAAGACAAAACTATGAAGTTGGTGTTTGAAATACCTCTCTGCATTCCTAGTTGTCTGGTACCAATTTTTGTCTTTTAATAATTCTGGCTACACTGTTCAGGGAATTTCTCAAACTTTTCTCAAAATATGCATTTCATAGGACCTAAGCACTCTATATAAAAACTTGGTACCAGGTAGCCAGAACGTTAAAATGGTTTCGAGATATGTTTGTGTAATTTTTTGCCTCAAATCAAAAACAGAAAAATGGTATAAAGCAACCAGGAACGTAAAGAGGTAACTGGCGATATGCTGCATAGATTTATTTTAAACAAATACATTGCATTATATAAACCCTGCGAACAATGTATTTCTTTCAAGACAAAACTATGAAGTTGGTGTTTGAAATACCTCTCTGCATTCCTAGTTGTCTGGTACCAATTTTTGTCTTTTAATAATTCTGGCTACACTGTTCAGGGAATTTCTCAAACTTTTCTCAAAATATGCATTTCATAGGACCTAAGCACTCTATATAAAAACTTGGTACCAGGTAGCCAGAACGTTAAAATGGTTTCGAGATATGTTTGTGTAATTTTTTGCCTCAAATCAAAAACAGAAAAATGGTATAAAGCAACCAGGAACGTAAAGAGGTAACTGGCGATATGCTGCATAGATTTATTTTAAACAAATACATTGCATTATATAAGCCCTGCGAATAATGTATTTCTTTCAAGACAAAACTATGAAGTTAGTGTTTGAAATAATTACTCTCTGCATTCCTAGTTGCCTGGTAAAAATTTTTGTCTTTTAATAGAAGATTGTTGCTGAAAGTAGGTATGAAATAAGGGCGTCATCCCAGATATTAGATTTAAACTGCGTAGCCCTGAATTTGAGTTAAATTTACTGTTTAGAAAATTGTAGAGCCAAGACCTACCTTTGATATTCCGATGGTTTCGTATTATTTTGCGTCGTACCTTTTACTTATCTCCAGTGTAAAAAGTGGGTTCGCACTGTATTCGCTCCCCAGTGGCCTATCACATTTTGTTTAATATTGCTACAAAATAAAGAGACTTGTTTTTTCTTTCATTAACAAATCTACAGAAATAACTAGGCAATTAATTTATGCCTACGCAGTTGTCCAGTTATCAGTGCATTTTTTCCTTCAGGGTCACTTATTAATGTCAATTGAATAAATTTACTTAACCCTTTAGCTGCAAATTGCAATCGAAAGAAACTGCACTGTTAACTGCATACGATCTATTAGACTTTAGATTTTTATACGGAAATCGGTACATAGGTAAGAAAATTATCAAAAAAAACGTTATCAAACATTTATTGTTATTTTTATCACTGCACCTGAAAGAGACGGCACTGCCGAGTGCTGACTACATACAGTACGAACTATTAGAGAGAGAGGATTTTTTTAAGAAGAGGTACACAGGTAAGAAAATCATCAAAATGAAAACCAAATTATCAAAGATTTGTTGTTCCTTTTATTATTATCTTATTACACGTCCTATAAGTTATTTTTAGGTAATATTTTTAGTAACCTAGAATCTCACAGCGTTAAAAAATAAAAATCAAATTAACGTCTTTTTTAACACTTCTTTTGATGTTTATTTTTTAACATATTTGTTGTGATTTTTATTTGGTAAATGAAAACTGCGTTTTCGCATTTGCTTTTGAAAAGCGATCAACGTGAAAAACACAATTTTCCTTCTGATACGGTCAACTGTAGAAATAAATGTTTTGTTACAGTCAATTCTTTCTAAGAAAAAACATTCCAAGGTCGAAACACTTACAAACAGTGATTTTATAGAGACAGTGGCGACAATAATAATAATAATAATATTAATAATAATAATTTTTTATTGAAAAGCCACTAATGTGGATACAAACGTCAGGAAAATATAATACATATTAAAAAAGATCCTTTAAATCATAAGGCACAGTATTACAAAAATGTTTTTTTAATTTATTTTTAAAATATTCTGTTTTATTTATGATTTTTATTTCATCTGGCAATTTGTAAAAAATTTTATAGCCTATATAGGTAGGACTTTTTTCAAAAAATGTCGTGTTATGCTTTAAAACAATATTGTGGTTGCGGGTATTATATAGTTTTTGTTTATTATTTTCAAAAAAATACTTATTAGAATGCATAACTGTGAGCAGCTCATGAGCAAAAATTCCATAAAAAGTTAGTAGCTTGTTTTCTTTAAATAGATTTCGACACGAATCTCTATATTTTAAATTGAAGATTAATCTTAAAATTCTTTTTTGCAAAACAAAAATTCTGTGTCTATCTCCTGACATTCCCCAAATAAGAATGGTATATTTGATAGTATTTACAACAAATGCATGATAAAATGTTAGTAATGTGTCTCTGTTATACACAGATCTCATCTGTTTAAGTAAATAATAATAAAAATTCAATTTTTTACATATGTTGTTAATTTGAGTTACCCATTTTAATGTATCATCAATGTGTAGTCCTAAAAATTTGACAGATTGTTTTAATTGTATATCAGCATTGCAATTTGTAGTAAATAAGCCACCAACAGTCACGGGACCTCTGATCCTGAACTGCACACAGCTAGTTTTTTCTATATTAATGATTATTTGATTTTTTTGACAGTATTCAGATAATTGCTCAGTAATTGCTCATAGACTGTCAATTCAAATTTCGACACAACATGGCGGTGTTGTTTACATGGCGTTGCTATAGCATTGCGTGACACATAATGGCGGATGATACCATGTGACTACAATAGCCAATTAAAAATGGGACAGCTATTATCGCCACTGTCTAAAATAAAGTCACTGTATTACAAACTAGTTGAACGTGCCATTTTTGTATTTGGAAATAGTCTGAACTCTTTCTTAGGGACAGTTGACTGTACACTAATGTCTATATTTGATTCTGTTATAGGCCATCTATTTACACAATTTGGGTATGTATAATAGTAATTATATATAAACTGGAATATTTTTTTGAACACTCGTATGTGTTTACATTTTTTCATCAAAAAATAATTTCAACGCAATTTTCAAATAGCGGCTCCTCTTGACAAAATAAAAAAATTACTCAAAACTACTCTACAATTGTCGCAAAAACTATGACGAGCCAAATTCAGCCCCCCAAGACTTCTTAAAATCGGGGAGCCGAATTTAGATTTGATTTTTTTTTTTAGATTTTTATTTTTATTTTAAATTCAATCATTAAATAAATGATTCAATAGAAAAGGCATTTGGGCACATAACACAAGACAACCCTACGACAATTGAAGAACCAAAATGGCGCAGCTTAGCAGAATAATCGTGGATAATTTTTTGCACATCTTAAATTTGCTTATATTGACACATATTTTTTTTTTAATATCACAATTGCAATAATATAATAAAATGCATAAAGGCATTAAAAACAATACAAAAAACATTTGCATTGTATCTATATATATATAAATAATTTTTTTTGCATATGAACAAAACAAAATAGATTACAGAAAAGAAATTAATATGCGCTATTTTTATGCAAAACTCATATATCTATAAAGTTCTATATGGCGCATTAATTGTTGGTTACAATCACTGAGTTAAGAGGTAATAGAGACGCTGTACGTATACAAAGTTGAAGCCAAATCTGGCGTCATAGGCCTAACAAACATGGAGGCCAAATAGAAGATGGATTAGGGAATATTATTCTCTTCTTAAATATAAGATGAATGAGCCGACTAAACATGGCGACAGATTTCATTTTTAAATGCTTGTAGCGTCTCTATAACTTCCTTACTCAGTGGTTACAAGATTCAATCTTAAGAGAAAAGATCTATGAATTCAACGCAATGTGAAAAATAGAAATGAGCCGTACATAAACTTCATAGATTTATGATTGTAATTTACAAACAAAATGCTTCGTTTCACAAATATTTACGTTTTAATGAATTACCATGTTCATATTTTTTTTAAATATATAAAAAATGCAACAATTAACGCTTGGAAAAAGAAAAAAAAACAATATATTACTCGTTGGATTTTCCGCATAAATCGAGTAAAGAAAAACCTTTCATTACGAATGACGCAAACCTACATTTATAGGTTTAATTTAATCCTCAAGTGAACTCGTGGATTACTCAGACGACTAACGTCGATTTTTGTAAATTTTTCCTTTTTCCGTGCGTCGTGGTTCAGGCAGTTCACTTTTTCAAAATGTGCGCATCAAAACGAAAATAATTAAATATGGATATCAAAATGGAAGAAAATATTCCGGGTTTTAATTTATTAAAACTAAAAACATCTAAATGCAAAAAACTTACTAATCATTTTCTTTATAAACAGTATATCATTATTATCAACCTGATCTGAATACACGCTAATTACTTCAGCTGTCGAGCGTCTATAATCTACAATCAATCAACCTTACTTGAAGTAGATAATTAAAACCATTGATAAGTGTTGGTATGTTTTAGTTTTCGTCACAAGATTATAGTCAGACTACGTTAATTCACGTAGTGTTGTGTTCAAACGCAGATGGTGCACTACGTTAATATACGTTTCTATAGTCTGCAGCTATACGTTAATCTACGCTATTTTGCGATTAAATGCAAGTTCTGAGATATACTAATTTACGTAGTCCAACTACGTATACGTTGGTTTGCTGCCAACGCACGCGATGGGCTACTATAAGTAGCTGACCTAAAACTACGTTAATTTACGTTGTTTTATGGTAAACTGGCTATAGCACATGATTCACGTAGTGCTTCCACAATACGTTCACCCATAAATGCACCAAAAGATTATCTGTTCGGCTAAGAATCACACAATTTTCCAAGACTGATGGCAGTTTTGTCACAAAATAATGACTCGCCTATACATTTCGATCACAGATTGTATTGTGTGTTTGTGTTTTAAAGACCACCAACAGCTAAGGCTATTTAGGCCTAGCACCAATTTATATTTTCAATTCATTATACTTTTTTTAATAATAAATTGAAAATCCAATTGACACTTTTACCAGCTTTCGGGCTAGAGCCCGGGAACTGGGGACTTGTAATAGAGGAACCATAGCAACGCCATGTAAACAACAGCATTGCTACACGCTCGGCTATTCTTAACCCCTCATTACAGATTGTAGATTACCATGAAATCAAAAACGATTATTTATGAATACGCGATTATTTTAAACGTAAAAATAATGGATAAATAAATCATCATTAGGAAAATTATTCCGAGCACGCGCTATACTGTGACACTAAATTGAAAAGTAAACTTCCTGTCGTTATTTTGCAATTTAAATACAGTGAATTTTTTAAACTTCAATAAATTATAATTTCAACTATTTCAAGAATTGTAAATATTCATTTGTTTAACATTTTTTATATGACTTGTATTTGTTTTTATTAGATGCCAGAATGTCGCTCTACGTATACATACTACAGTTCCAAAGTATTTTAACCGTTTGAGGCCCCTTTTATTGTTATTTTAGGGTTTTTAAAAAAAACTTGGGAGATATTGTGAGTTGATAATGACCTTATAAATTGTGACCATTCAGTTTTTTATAGATGAAGGTCGTCATTAAAACAATTCATCAAATAGAACATTGTATTCACAAAAAAAACAATTGAAATGTACACAATAAACAAATGGTTGTTCATAATAATAAACAAATGGTAGTTCTATCGACTATAAAAACTCGTTTTAATCACTAGATTTCGACAGCAATTTTAAAATTTTATTTCGTGCGACACAAAAAATATGCTAACAAACTTCTGATTATTGATCTATGTAAAATTTAACTTTTTTACACAATTAAGCACAGATTGCTTGTCAAAGCTCTAGAGTAAGATAGCGTATGGCAATTGTTTAAAACAAAACAAAAAAGGTCGATATTTCTCTAAACCAGTGCTACGATTTCAAGTTACAAGAGTGCCAAAACAATTTTCTAACATAATTTATATTTTCTCTGCGGTAATTGAAACGTCATAGTCTGTGAAAAACGCGCGCTGCATTCTATGCGCGTCTTGATTTTCATTTGTTTATTTTTTTACAACTACGCATGATCTAGTAGCTCATATAAATTCATTTCCTGGTGAAATTGACGTCGATGTTAAACGTTTCATGGCAATCCGCAATATGCAACAATTATGTGATATTATCATCGACAGAGATAGCCGTAGATTCGTAGAAAAGGATGGAGATACAAAGTTTACAGATCATTAAAATAGAAATATGACGAACTACTTATATTTTGCTTTTGAATATTTAGACGATCAAGTAAAAGGTTAATAATTACCATATATGAGTTACTATAATAAGATCTCACCAGTGTCAGGTTGGATTAAACCTTGGGTTTTTATTCGGGAGGTCTTGGGTTCTATATACATCAAGGCCCGTGCCAAGGAATCTTATTTGAAATTTTCTAAATTGAGCACTTAAGTATTTGGCAACAAATTCCCTAAATTATAATTTTTTTACTAAATGACTGGCCAGCAGTCAAAAAAGTTTTTTCCTCCTCAAAATATAACTTTACTATATGCTTCATCTATTAAATTACTTACTCGATAAGATTAATTAAAAATCGGAATATTTTCTCCAAATATGGAATAAACTGGGGACAAAATTCTGGATCACAGTATTTTTTGACATAAAATAGAAATTACATAATTTTATCCGCAGTTTTTTAAATCAATTAAATGCAAAAAAAAGTTTAACTGGATTTGGAATTATGTGAATTAATTATAGATTTACCAAAATTGTTCTTTTTCAATCAGGAGCAGGACTTTTCTGGAAAATTGCCTAAATTCAAACCTTCTACCTAATAACCAAAAAACAAATCCGCACCCGATAGCGAATTAAGTCCTTTTTTTAACAAGTGAATAACAATAAAAAATGAACATCACTCAGAAAATCACCTAAGCCTATATTTTTATTCTTAATATAAATAATGAATATAGGAATTGTTGTTAATGAAACCTATATCCGACGATTTATTTCTTAAACTGATTCCTGAAATATGATGAAAACAAGATGATAGCATTCCGAGCAATTTTGCTATTGTAGTTTCAGCGTCGACTACTTCATTACTCGAATGAAAATTAAAACAAAAGACTAGCAATGACGATAACGAGAGAATAATGCAATAGCAAAATTTCTCGAATAATAACTATAATTAAAATAACCCAGTAATTTTAAGTTAACCATTAACCATTTAAAACACGTAAAAAAATCCCGCATTCATTACTTAAAATTTTATTTAATTAAGTGATGTATATTTTACCGTAGTTTTTTTTTTTAATAAGTAACGAATAAGAAATAAAATTAAATAGCTGGTTAAAGGCTAAAAACATTTAAAAAAAAACAAAATTAAATAACGACCTCTCCAAAGTGTGTATTTTTAATATAATAAATATTGTGAAACATTCTTGAAAACGCAAAAATCCTAAACAAAAGATGATATGCGAACAATTGCACGTCTGATTTATAAACAAACGACAGTCAGCAAAAAACAAATGTGCAATCGTTAGTTTTTGTTTTTTGTTATTAATTTTTTTTTCATAATCATTCCGTACAGGTAGGGATTTAAAAAGTCAATTGTTTATAATCGAAAACACTGGAAATTATTTAAATAAGAAATTAAACGCAAAAAAAATTTGCAAATAATTCAATAATATATACCTCACAATAATTATGTATTTATAATTTCAGAAAAATCAACAAACAATGGCTTCAATAAATTTTCATTTATCCATATTTTGACTGGAATATGATTAAAAAATCAAAAAACAATAAATAAATAAGGTTAAATTTTTGTCATGCCTACTATTTCAACAAAAGAAATAAAAAAAATCTTGAAATCTTTTCACAATTTCAAGACTGGGGGAGGGGGGTTATTAAAAGACAAATGAAAAAAATATCTATGAATTCACTTGCACCAATCAACAGTCAAACAGAAAAAAAAACACTATCATACACATATACAAAAAAAAAGAGACACGCATTTCTCTCACCGAATAAACAAAAACAAACACGACGCCAACCAATCAGTCTGATTTGATTGACGACTTCTTTTGTTTCCTCCTGTCACCGCTGAGGTATGCCTTGTGGAAGAATCTCGCAAACAGAACGAAGTAACTGAAATACATCGCTATACTCAATTTGATGTTGAGTTCGCTGATGTTGCAATCGTTCTGTCCGGTCGTGAGGAAATTGTACGCCCAGATATTGATTCCGCATCCAATAACCATCTGAAGAAGTTGTAACGTCGTTATGACCATGGCGAAGGCCCTTGGTGGCGAATAACCCATCGCCCTCAGAGCGTAGTAACCGTACATGACGGAATGAACGAAGTAGTTCATCACTATGAACCATCTGGCGGTGGCTGTATATTCTGTGTACGAGAACCAACTGTACAGCAACACGGTTATGTGATGGTACCTGAGAACAACCGAAACAAACGTTGTAACAACCTGAAATATAAACCTTTTGACTTCCATACTCTGGGAACCCATGAATTGGGGAGTATGACTCTGAATAGTGTTGCCGTCTAGATCTAGACTTTCTAGACTCTTGTCTTGTCTAGATTTTTAAGACAAGACTTGCTTTATCTAGATCAAGACTCTTGCCAAATAGACAATTTTCAAGAGTCTAGATAAACTAAGTAGTAGTAGGTAAAGTAAACCACTCGGTTAATCTAGACTCTTGAAAATAATCTAGACTTAGACTTAGTGAAGTCTTGATATTTCAAGACAAGACAAGACTTTGAAAGTCTTGTCTAGACGGCAAAACTAACTCTAAAAGAACCGATTGCCTTCTATGAAGGCTCAAGAGTCAAGACTTTTTGGAGACATACCCCAACAATAATAAAGGAGTATGACGAAGATCTGGAGACACATTTGCTACCTGCAATATCTCTGCAAGGAAACTAGTAACATGTTGTGGGGAGGAATTTGCTTCGACACACGCTCAGAGTTGTAGAGATATTGCAGACAACAAATCTTTATTCATCCCTTCGCCACACTCGTTCACGATGGTTTCAAGCTTACCGTTATGGTTTCATCAGAGAACAAAAAGTACTTCCAGTCCAATAATTCCTTCAATATTAAAAATAACACAGAAAACATTGAGTGGCGTTAATTCTGACTAGGAGAGTTATATGCATATTATTACGCTTCGATCAAGGGGAATGTTGGGGATCATGAACACGATCTCTAGCTAACAACGAGATAGCGTATTCAGTGATACATGAGGAATTTGTTGCTTTTGATTATTTCGTTGCCAAACCAAAATATATTGGGTTAATAATTAAGCTTTCTTTCGATTGTATTAATAACCTCTGTTTACAAAACGATGTCCTTGAAATTCCATAAAAAATAAAAACACCGTACAGATATGTACTCAATTTGTGAATCAGTAAAAAAAGCATGCAAATTAGCATGAACAACATATGATTAAACAAATCGTATAAACATAATAACTATAACTAAATAGAAAACTGGAATGTACATATAGTTATAACTTATAATAATGCAGTAATCTTTTGTGAGTTTTTTTCCAACCGGAATAAAACGCGGTAATATTCCAAAAGCCTCGAAAAAAAAACTACACCATGCTCAGTTCTTGCTCTTCTGTTTGAAATGGAAAATTTCCAAAATTTCTTCTACCTGTTTTTTTTTTTATATACGACTGTATCAAAAACAACACCAAGTCTAAATTTAGTCTCAAACTATTCCCCTTGTATCTGTTTTGACCGTTAACAAAGGTCAAAAACACCTTGGAAGATTTTTTGCGTTGTCTTTTTATTTTTACATGCTTACAACGAGCACAATATAACAATGCAATTTGAAAATTTTGTTCGAAAAAACCTTCTTTAAAAAAATAGCATGGTGAATCCCAGTATAGATTATAGTGGAATTTTGGTACGAAAGGTTTTGAATGCAATTTTGAAATAGATATTGAACTTGTTCTATCAAATAAAGCCATCGTCCTTTCGAGATCTTTAGTCTTTACAGATTGTTGCAAAAAGTGCGTCTCTTGATGGGCGAGGTATACACCGTGTCCCATTCTTAACAATTTATATGTTAATCATATGCGATCGTAGTATGTAGATATACATCCAAATGGGACACTGTATATCAGCCTCATGTCTTTCTATTCGATTATTATATTATCTTTCTTTAAGATTACCAATAGGGGGGCTTGAGAATAGCCAAGAGTGTAGCAATGCTGTTGTTTACATGGCGTTGCTATGGTTCCTCTATTACAAGTCCCCAGTTCCCGGGTTCTAGCCCGAGAGCTGGTAAAAGTGTCAACTGGATTTTCAATTTATTATTAAAAAAATAATGAATTGAAAATATGAATTGGTGCCAGGCCCAAATAACCTTAGCTGTTGGTGGTCTTTAAAACACAATTTCATAACAGCTAGGGTCATTGAGCTCAGTATCAAACCAATTCATATTTTCAAATTAATTATTTTTTTGATAATAATAAGAAAATCCTATTTTTACCAGTTCTCGGATTAGAACCTGGGAACTGGGGGCTTGTAATGAAGGAGCCATGGAACAACGGCATCGCTACACGCTCGGCTATTCTCAAGTTCCTATTATATTATCGTTCTTCCATTATTACAGACCATAATTTATCATACTTCCTTGAAAAATGTTTGTTTAACACATTCCAGTAGAACACCCGGCCGCATTGGCCAGCCAGCTTAGGTAATGCGTATAAGTGAGAGTTTACTATATCCGGATGTATAGGTAGTACACCGTAGTGTACTCTACTGGTTTTCAATTTGTAATGGAAGTTGAGTTGTTTGTCAAAAATTGTTCCACTACAATACACTCAACAGTAAACTATGCATTATTATTATTATTGTTGCTATAAACAATAAATTATTTATATTTTACGCGAGTAGTGGACCAAACAAGGATACTAAAAACTAGCAAACTTTCAGGTATTTATTTTTCTAAAGATGTACTCAAATCAAGTACAATACTGTGGCTGTTAGATATCACAGATAAATAGATACACTATTTTAAAAGTAGACGTACTATTGGGTAAAATTTAAGACTTCTGCCAAAACCGACATTAACGCGATCGAGAGAGATTGTAGATTATAGACGCTCGATAACTGAGGTCGTTAGCGTCTATTAACACGGTCGAAATTGCGGATAAAAGTTATAGTTAGTATACATAAAGTAATTCGAACTGACTGACGCAGCGTCACCGACTATATGCACTAATGCAATTTTTTTTAAATTTACGTTTGCAACGTATAACCTTCAAAATATTTGCACGCATTTCACATACACCTGAATATTTAGAAGTGGTAAAACCGGTTCTAAATGAGCTGTACTTAATTTTTATAATCACTAATCGCTAATCATCCGATATGATGCCATCAGATAATAATTAATTTAAGTAATGTTTAACTTTAAATATGAGAGTGGATCAATTAAACATCAAGTACATTTATTGAGGAATATTTTATCCATTATCCATATACATATTAATTTAAAGTATATGATTTTATCGAAATTTTAGATATACACTCCTGGTCAAAATTAACGCACCACCCTGTTTTTAACCGACTTCAAAAAAAACAGAGGTTATCAATTCGAGACGTAGGTACTCGTACATAAAAAAATACTTTTTTTATGTTTGTTCAGGCATAACTTCTCGAGAGGTTGACCGATTTGAAAAATGTCGACGCCATCAGGTTCAGAATATTTATGGAATGGTCCCATATAATTTTTATTTAAATCGGTTCAGTAGTTTCTTTTTTTCTAGTAACCAAATTAATTTTTTAATTACGTTATCTCATGTCTCCTGCATTTGGGTACCAATTTTGATGATTTTTTTTCTAATCAATAAGACATACCTTCAGGGTGGTCTCACATAAATTTTACTTAAATCGGTTCTATAGTTTTTTTTTAAGTTTAGTAATCAAATATCAAGAAAGAAGTCGGTAATAACGCACAAACTAAAAAGTAAAAAATAAAAAAAAATAGCACTTCCTTCAAAAAAAGTCTCTAAAAAGAGGAAAATAATAAAATGTTGAGGGCGGCGCCAATTTAATAAAATAAAAGTAGATATAAAAAGTTTTAGTAATTAAATTGGCGCCGATCTCAAAATTTTATTATTTTCCTCTTTTTAGTGGCCTTTGTTGAAGGAAGTTCTATTTTTTTATAATTTTTTTTTTCATGTGAAATATCTTTAGACACGGGTGTAAATTCGTTTGAATGGAACGTCGTTCTAATGTTACGTCGTTCAGAACGCACATCATTTATACCTGTTTACACAGTCATTATGTTACGTGTGTGTGTAAATATCTATGCATTGCTGTTTTTTTCTGTTATATTTTTAATATTAAAGGAATAATTGATCTGCAAGAATGTTTTATTTTCTGATGAAACCAGGGTCAACTTGAAACTATCTGATGGTCGTGAAAGAATATGGCAATGACCTGGAGAAAGATTTGCAGTCTGCAGATAAATATTTTGTCGTCATCGTCGTCATTTACGCATCGTCGGAGGCAATCTTATTGTTCGAGAAAGACAGAGCATTCGACACGTGTTCTTGGACACACGTGCTTCAAGAACACGTGTCGAATGCTCTGTCTTACTCGAACGATAAGATTGCGTCCGACGATAGCGACGACGATGACGACAAAATATTCACACACGTGTTCTTGAAACACGTGCGTCCAAATACACGCCGTGTGTCCAAGAACACGTCGTGTGTCCAAGAATTCACGTTGTGTGTCCAACGATAGCGTAAACGGTAAACACAAAGATGACGTTTAACTGGATTTTATAAAATTAATTATTTTGAAAAGAATAAAACAGTAATTGTAAATTAAACTTACCAGTGGAGGAAAATTAAGGGTTGTTTCCTGAGAACAATGAACAGAGTGTCACCCAGTTCTGGCAGTTTTGATAAAACAAACATCCATGTCCAAAAACCGCTGACGCGATCCTGTTCTATGAAACTGTAACAAAAATAAAAAACGACTTCAGAAAAACGATTTTCTAAATCATTTAGCATAGACGAAAAACAAATACAGTCGAGTTCAACCATCAGAACATCCATGAACTTTTTGTGTGTTTTAAAGACCACCAACAGCTAAGGTTATTTGGGCCTAGCACCAATTCATATATTCAATTCAATATTTTTTTAATAATAAATTGAAAATCCAATTGACACTTTTACCAGCTCTCAGGCTAGAACCCGGAAACTGGGGACTTGTAATAGAGGAACCATAGCAACGCCATGTAAACAACAGCATTGCTACACGTTCGGCTATTTTCAAGCCCTTCAAGAACTTTATATTGCGCTTTCTGGGTTTATGAAACGTATCGCAAAAATTGATGGTTGGATTGACTCAAACAGTCGACTGTATAAAGCGGATTATTAACATCAGCGCTCCTTGCGGTTGGATTGCTAATCGATAAAACAACTGGTGAGATCTCTATAAATTACTCGTATTGTTACAATAACTTAATTATGTTGAAATATGGAGTATTTTTAAGAATCTCTTTGGATCGTTTTGTTGAAAGAAATTTAATTTGACTCAACAATTTTCTGCGAACACAATCGTATTTATTTATAGAATATAAATGAAGAACAGATCGACATCCGGGTGCCAAAATGTCTTAACTTCAAAGTTCTAATTTTACACGAAAGCAAAAATAAACATTATAGTTTTAAAATAGAGAATTGAAAACTTAAGAATTTCGATTAGAATAGAACAGTTTCAGTATATCATTAAATTGTAATTATCTTATCATCTTATGCTTTTAACTTTTACTCCTTTATGTCCTGGAAATTATGAATTGCAGTTGGCAGCCCTGAGTCCGCAAGTAACACCAGATTTACGACTATATAGTGATTTATGTTGCGTTGGAGCTCTCCGGCTCCCTCCCATTTCCCAATAACTTCACCTTAGCCATGAATAATCCATAAACACCAATAAAAATTATTTACAATCTGACGTAGTGGAAATTATCCATGCGGTTAAAAAAATATTTAAACATAAAACTTTTATTAAATGTAGGATTGTGCGAATTGTGGATTTTTCTTTTGACACGTCGAGTTAAGTCTTAAATAACCACTCGATTTTTTAATCGAAATTGTGTTTTAAAGACCACCAACAGCTAAGGTTATTTGGGTCTAGCACCAATTCATATTTTCAATTCATTATTTTTTTAATAAATTGAAAACCCAATTGACACTTTTACCAGCTCTCGGGCTAGAACCCGGGAACTGGGGACTTGATTTTTTAATCGAGTAGCATCTACGTACGAAGAGAAAACTTTATTATTCAACGCCAATTTTGGCATTTAATGAATAAATATTTTTATCTTATACAAAAGTTTAAACTTTATCCAGGTGTGCAAGCTTTCACGGCCGGCATTGTTCCAAGTCTTCATGGTTTCCGGGCTTGTAGGCCGTCGTCCGGTGGTATTTCTATCTGACGTTTCGTCTACAACTGCGGTAGACATTTTCAAAGGCGATGTGGAAGTTTAAACTTCCAAGTCTTCATGGTGTCCTCCTTGGCGGCTCACAGGTCAGTGAGACCTGTGAGCCGCCAAGGAGGACACCATGAAGACTTGGAAGTTTAAACTTTATTACTCTACGGGCGGGCGTTTTTCAAATACTTGCACATCCCTAATTAAATGAAATAAAAAATTAAATAAAAAACGTTTACTCGCAATATGACAAAAAAATTAAACATATACTATTATAACGCAAAACTATATAATTATGGTCAATTCAAAAATTGGCGTATTGTAGGTATACCTCATAATAATAAAAAAAACAATTGTTATAACTATTTTGTATGGGGCAATTATTAGTTACCGAAAACAAACAACAATGCTTAACTGTTTAAACAATAGTAAAATGATTTATATAAATAATAATTAACAATGCATTCTTCGCGAACTTTAAATTGATTAATAAATTGCTCGAAAAAAATAACCGTTTTACATAAAATGTAAAATGCAAACAATAAAAAATAAATTTCAATAATAATGAATGAATTATGTTATTTTAAACATTTAAAATAACAAATTGTTTTGACCTTTATTATTGAACAATTTCTTTTTAACGGTAAATTAATTTATTGGTTATAATTTATTCAAAGTGACCTAACATGCGTGTCTATAACAAATTGTTTTTAAAATACTTAAATACAGTGCATTTTACAATACAATGCGACAACTAAGTACCTAATTAAGTACTATAGTACTTCCCCCAATCATAAAGGTTTCGTTTCTTAAGACTAGGTTACAATAAATAGTAATTATCTTCTTAACTACTAATATATTTATTTCTTCAGGCAATCTCAAAAACCATTAAACCAATTTGAAAAATGCTATCATTGGTAAGTCTACCTTTTCCCAAGTGACGTAGGCTATATATTATAAGATTTTTTCGTTAGAGAGCACCCAATTATATAATTGTTTCGAAACATATAGGAAAAAATCAATGCAATCATGTCACAGTTGAGTATTGTAAGCTCATTCCAACGCGAAATTGGAAAGGTTCAGGTTAGAATCCTGACTGTGACCACTGGTTGGTAAAATGATTTTTTCCTATATGTTTCGAAACAATTATATAATTCCAATTCTTCATGGTTTCCGGGCTTGTAGGCCGTGGTCCGGTGGTATTTCTACCTGACGTTTCGTCTACAACTGCGGTAGACATTCTCAAAGGCGATGTGGCAGCGGTCGAAGTGTCCTCCTTGGCGGCTCACAAACCTGTGAGCCGCCAAGGAGGACACTTCGACCGCTGCCACATCGCCTTTGAGAATGTCTACCGCAGTTGTAGACGAAACGTCAGGTAGAAATACCACCGGACCACGGCCTACAAGCCCGGAAACCATGAAGAATTGGAACAATGCCGGCCGTGAAAGCTTGCACACTTGGATAATTATATAATTGGCTGCTCTCCAACGAAAAAATCTTTCAATTGCATACAGCCGTATAAAAAAACTATTATTAGCTATATATTATGACGCTACGACAAAATGTGGATGAGCAGTGAGCAAAAATGTAAAGCAAGTCGAACAAAATCTAAACAAAATTGGTTTATCGCCAGCTATACTATTAAACAGTGTTTGTCGATCTTTTTTGAACCACGGCCATCCTACGAACAAGAAAACAAATTTACCTTCTCGCGACCTCCCTATCTCAAGCTCTACTAGGAATATCTAAAATCAATTAAATCAAATAAATTTAGATGTATAGTATTGGGTAAATACACAGCTAGTTGTTAATATTTTACGCGTTATTTCATGTGGCGAGCGAGAAAATAAATTATTAAACTTTATTGGTTGTTTTACTTTATAGCTTGCGACCCTCTTGAAATTGTTTCACGACCCCCAGGAGATCGCGACCCACACTATGGGAAATACTGCTATAAAAGATACGATATATGAAAGTCTGGGAGATTTGTTGATCTTGATAATTTCACTGATCAAACAAAAATCTACCCAGGCGAATCCAGGTTGGGAAGCTAATGAAGTATAATTTACGATCACTCACTCACTCCTTAAGGTACGTGCAGTATGGAGTTGGGATTCTAGATGGTAGCGTAGATCATAGCAGGGCTTGCTTAAATTAATGCATTGTTATGCGAGCGTACACAACGAAGCAGTTAGTGTAGCAGGTATAAGCGCTGTTACAAGAGCTGGTAGATACAAGAATGTATCTCACCATTCTTTCAGCGCGCTGACTACTGCAATCAAAGTGTGACAACTGTCAAATGGCCGTTACAAGTTTCGCAATGGATGTGACTAGTTTAATAAGTGAAATTTTGCCAGTTTTTATTTAATTTGTTTTGAGTTTTTTCTAAGACGTATTTAAAAGTGTTAGGTTCCATACGTAAATATTCCAAAAAACTGGTTTGGGTAAAATTTTAATTCTTGGTATAAATGATGAAATTCGCCATGTTTAGATCGTTTTCTATTAAAGGGTGGACATGACAGCTCTTACCCAAATTTGTATTTCAAATATACAACTTTATATAGCAGAAGAACACAAATATTCGTCTTCGCTATCTCTGACATTTTAAACGCGACTTAAGCTTGTATCAAAGCTTCGTTGTGCAAACCTATAAGCTCTTATAATTTCAGCCACCATCTACCATACATGCTACCATCTAGAATCCCAGCTGCGTACTGCACGTACCAACTCTCCCTAGCTACGGCACTGCTCTAGTTATCATTTTGTGATAATAGACTATCAATTTCCGGTTGTAATTTTAGATCTGGGGACTTCATAATATTAGGTGTGTTTGTTGGTAAGTTCTGAACTGGTCGTGTACTTCCACAGCGTCTGTTGGCAATATAGAACTCTTCGGACAGAACTGCGTGTTTTTTGGTCAAATTCTCGAACTCTTCAAACTATTCGAACTTGGTTTTGGCAGTGTTAAGCTCCAGAACTGTTATTGAAGCCTAGAATTGCTAGAATCATGTTCAAACAGTCTGAAGAATCCGAGAATTTGGTCAGCAAATACGCAATTGTGTTCGAAGACTCCGAGAGACGTTTTGAGAGTTCTCTCTATTCAGAACCAATTCAGAGCTTATTAAAAGTTAATACACCTATTATTATACAACTATTTTGCAGGAATATTTCACAAAATTTCCAAACGCATTTGAAGTGGGAAAAGTAGATAGATCTTTCGAAACCCATAAACTTAAGATAAATTTAAACGATAGTTTCTCAGAAACTGTTCAGTGTCTTTAGAAAGTTAATATAATACTCAAAATGTATTTAAGTAAGTACTTAGTTTTCGAGTGTTCTACGAAAATCTTTCTTTCAACACATGCGCCAAATTGTTGACACAAAAGTCAATGCTGGAAGCAAACAATAAAAAATCAATTATAAATAAAATTAATCAATATTATGCTGATTCATTGTCCAAATACAGTGCCGAAATAGACGGTCATTTGAAATCAATAATTTTTCACGATGTTTTTTTCATTTAGATACTGTTGACATACAACATATTAAAACTTGAACGTTGAACTAATAATATAAATTTCGTCGGGTACATGACACGTTTAGGGTGATCTGTCACCCTTTTAATACTATGACCAATCGATCTGCAAATATTATAATGGCATTATTGGGTCACCGACAAGCTATATACAAACAATTTCAGCCTTGAAGCAATAATAATTGTGACCATTTTTTTTATTACATGTTGGGGGTGGTCTGCTATCTAGCAAAATCCCTTACTCAAGGCACTTTAATATGTCTCCCTCAACATCTTCACAAAAATAAGGCCTTGAATAAATAACACCAAAAAATTGTCACTAGCTCTCGGTCTATAACGCTGTCAGAATCTGCTCATCCCCTATATCACTTCTGATAGTGTGGGCTATTTGTCACTGAAATATTTGAAGACCTAAATGAAAAAAAGTGTTGACACAACTTTTGAGTAAATTGTAATAAACCGTTTTGATTTGGAACTTTTTAATTCTTTGCCCGCTAATGACCTCTGTTGTCGAGCGTCTATAATCCGCAATTCATTCATTTAGTTCTTTGCCGTTTACGTTACATCCTATATTGTGACGTAACTGCATCTTTATATCAACATGGTAGTGCGACATACCACCTCTATCCACTGTTACTTTTTTAAATGTCTAATTTTTGGTTATTTATTAAAAGTTGCGATTCTACCGGAGGGACTCAAATAGTAAATAAAACCACTTTTTCAAAAAATGTGACTTAACACCTTTATCCACTTAGGTCTTCAATTATGTAAATCGGTTAAGCAGTTCTCGAGTTTTGAGGTAACGTACATACAAAAATCTTCTTAATAAGTAGTACATGCACACTATAAATATTTCATAATGTCTCTGGGCCGGTTCTGTGCCATTTCTAGTATAATATTCGCACTACTCGACAGAAGGAAAGTTAATGCAAAATCATTTATTAACCACACTAGATTATATGAAAGTTTCCGTTACAAGTACAGTGAAGCCTCGAGTTACGCCCGAAAATGTATGCAAACCTTGAACATGCCGTAACGTCACAACTGTCATGAGAGCATTCAGGGTCGGAGCATAGCAGGGAATATATTCACGAGAAAACCTTAGAATCTTTTTGGATGCTGGCGGACTGAATTCTATTTTAGGCATGCTTCTGTAAACACGTGTTTGGAAACAGTATGCCGCAAAACATTTTAAACGCCCCTCGCTGCTAAGTAGGTACTGCTAAGTACCAATCGAATTCAGACGTGTACTATGTAGGTACAGTGTAATATTTATCATTTATCATTATCATATTTATCATTATGTCAATCTCAAAGCAGACTTAAAATGTATAATCGGGATCCCAAGTTCGATCGGCAAATGTGGACCCACTTACATTAATTCGAGATTGGAAAATTGGTTATTAAAGATTTTTAGATCGTTATTGATAAATTGTAGATTATAGACGCTCGACAGCTGAGATCATTAGCGTCTAGATCAATATCAAGGTTTAGTAGGTAATTGATTTTTTTTATAAAAATAACAAAAGAAATAACAAAAACAAATACTCAAGACATAATAATTCTCTTATCAAAAACTGATGTTTAGACAGTCGAGGATGTTTTGTCTCAAATGAAAAAATATAACTAGAAATTCTTTAATTAAGAAATTTGGAAATTGAACTGATTAGATTACGGTAAAATAGTTATCAAACAAAGTAAACAAATTAGTGCGATAAAAACTCGGTTGCAATTTTTGAGGTGTATGATTACGTAGTAGGTAATGTTTTCCTAGAAACTAACTAGTTCATTATTATCACCAGGATCCGTTTTTGTCATTGACCCTCGTTCGCAGGGTAGTCTTAGGGTCTTTGTAGGCCCTAGGCACTTTTGCATAATATTGAATATTTTTGTAGGCCCCATCAACTTATGAACAAACTTAATATACCTACATAATACATATTTACACGAAGGTTCTGCCCTGTTGGGTTTGTCAACAATTAATTTTTTTTTACTTTTTGTAGTGTTCAAGTCAATAATTTTTATTTAAAGTTTCATTTTCAGACTTTCGTAGGCCCTTTTGTAGGTTCGTAGGTCCTAGGCACAGTGCCTACTGTGCCTAATGGATAAGGTGGCCCTGCTTGCTCGTCAAATTTAAAATGCTCCTGAGGATTGTGAAGCCCTAAGGCCTAAGCTATTTTGCTTATACCTAAGTTCGGTCCAAATAAGCCTGGCAGTCGCAGAAAATAATATAAAAAAAAACTTACATCGTTTGCAACGGATAGGAACATAATATTGTCATAAAAAGGTTCTAAAAGGAAATAACATAGATAGTGTATATTTGCACTTCTTGATTTCAGTGATGTCACTGTACCAAAATAACTGTCTTCACCGGTAATAGTAGTTACGTAATAACAAAACTGCTTTCTCTTGGTGAGATGACTCGTAAAATCTTTAAAATGATCGAAATTGTTTCTCAATTATTGTAAAGTAATGCTCAGTTATCACTTATCTATCCAAGTGCTACTATCGTAAACCGAAATTCCCAAATGCGTAACCACGAGTTCCAAAATTTACGAAGAAATTCGCAATAGAAAGAATTTTGGAACTTGTAATTTTATATCTAAAAACACCACCGCAGTAAATTTAAAAATTTACGTTCGTTTCGTTAATAACGTTCGCATTATCAAATGGTAGGTATTTCGAGTATATTTGTTTTGTAGATAACAAAATAATCCTAAAGATCCCCTAAAATTTATGAGTGGTTAACTATATTGAAATAATTTAATTAACTGTGTAATGGCTGAGGAAGGCAGAAAAGTGCAAAAAACGGAATATTTTTTTAATTATGAAGCAATACACGAAACCAGGCCTCAACTGAGAAATTGTAAACCGATTTTTCATAAATAAAATTAGTGTTTTCATTATTTGATGATTTATGAAACATGTCAACACTTTCATCATGTAACGATGATTTCTGATTGTTGACAAGTCGAAACCAATTTTAGTTTTCGCACTAAAATTAATTCAGAGTTATCTGACCTTAAAAATCAAAATACCTAATTATCAAACAAATGATATGTGGTTGTTAAGGGCAACATGTCATTTTCAGTGACCAGTAAATAGTTGAACATTAAACTTTAAAGTGTAATAGTGATTTTGGAAATGCTTACCTTGGTATACAAACTGAATGATAAAGACCATAGTGTTTAAGTACGTGAAAAAATTCCGGCGCCGTTCGACAGACACCCATAATAGAAAATGCAGCTAGACATGTGTTCCATAGAGAAAGTACCCCTCTCAATTCATAACGTGGTCTGTTTTGCATATAATGTTGACCACCAAATATGATAATCATATACAAGCCTACATAGTAGAAACCTAGTGTCCAATTTTGTGTCATCCATTTTCTAGTTTCTTGATGAATGAAATCATTTTCGAAATTAAATACGTATGAATAATTTGGTAAAGTAACATCCATATAATCTACACTTGCCATTTTTAGATGACTTTTTTTACACGGTTAATATTACAAGATTTTCACAGCACTAATTATTCACTCAAATTTAAGAAATGTTTCGTGTTTTTCGTTCTCAATTAAAGGCACACACTATTTTAATATTAATTTAATAAATGTATTGAAACTAAGTCACAGCGCTTCAATTTCTGGTGAAATTAGAATGTGTTATAATAATTGCAAAATGCCGCTCGCAACATGCAAAAGAGCACTATATCAAAATCTCAAACGCATTCAAATTCCGATGTTAACAAGCCGAGATCTTGACCGTAAATGACATTAGATTTTTCGCAACATGTATATTTATTCAACACGTTTAGCAATTATCAATTCGATTTATTCTAAACTAACTTTTCAAATAAAACATGAAGGTAACACCCAACATTTATTAGAAAGAGGACGTCAGGCCGGGTATTTACGCACGCGCATAAACGTCAAAATCTAATACACTTTGTTCACATGGAATATTAAAAGCGATTGTTACGTTTTATTAAAAAACTCTCGCATTTATATAAATAAATAAAGGATTTATTTTTGAAAAGTACAAGACGAATATTAAACAATCTTGGAAATGTTTTTTCGAAGTGTGCCGTGTGTTTGCAATATCTGTCTTTCAATATAATTACTACCATGTAAACGAACTGTCAGTGTAGATTGAATCGTATGATTCTTGTCAATTTAAAAATACACCCTATAAACTGTTACATACGGGTCAATTTCCCTTGTCCGAAGCTTCTAACAGAAATGGAGTGTGCTTGTACTCTGTAAAGTAGCTGAAGTGACATCTTCCTAAAATTTGTGATTTTGTAGTGTAATATAAATAAAAGTTCTAAATTGAACTTAATAATTAATATGCAAATTGAATTAATAATTAATATTTTATTTAAGTTGTTTAAAATTAGATTAATGCAAACAAAAAGAAAAAAAACATTAAATCGTGCCAAATTTCTAAGAAATGAGATGTGTCAAAGAAAAGACTACATCTGATTGATGTTTTAAAGCTATTCTAAATTTATTGCGCATGAATCTATAATAATTGTGATGAACTATATATTTCCCAAGAATTTTGAGATCATTTCAAATTATTCACAATGGCAACTTACCTTAGTGAAAGTTTTTCACCAGTTGAAGAAGAAGTGTTTGATGAAACTCAACAATCATCCTTAAAGAAGAATATATTTAAGGAATACAAGGACGAGTTTTTAAAAATACTTGGAAGTAATTATTGTAGTGAATACGTCGAAAGGGTACCAGAAGCACGTTTACAAATAGTTAAGAAATATTTTGAAAAAGAAGTTCAGTCACCCAGAAGATTATCGTATGCTAATACATTGAGTGACATAATTTTCTTGCTTATCAAACTTGATATTCTGAATGAAGAAGATACTGCTCCCCTTGCTACAATAGCTTCAATATTAGAAAACGGTCAGCTCCAAACTTTAGCTAGAAGCTATGAAAAAAAGATTCAGGCAGGTATGTAAAAATGTACTTTTGTCTTTTTTGTTTCAAAAATACAATCGGAGCTGTTATTGTTTATGCATTACTCGATCTTGTTTTGCAGTATCTAATAATGTACCAGTTAGTAATAAAAAGGGCGATTATTTACCGATTGAAAATGGCGCTAAACAAAATGATCAGCCACCGACATCAAACCAGATATTACCTAACGATTCTTTTGTTCTTAATCAAAATACCAATCCGTCATATAATTATCAATTCCCAACCGAATTTCAAAATCATAATTTCATGTATCAGCAAAAATTCCCATCCTTAAACACTCACCAATCTTTGCCTATGACTTTTGGAGCCCTACCGTTTAATTTGCCTGTTATTCCACCACAGAATTACTGTCCTCCAAATCATAGTTTTTCGGCAACATTACCAAATGTACCTAATCCTCAGCCAGTACCCCAGTTATCAAATAACTGCCAATTTTATCCCAGCGTTCCTATGAATTATTATCAACCTTACCAACAAAATGGACAACATAGTTTACCATTAAATTTGCAACAGGAAAACGTATTGCAATTTGACAATGATTTCGAAACGAAAAAAGCCAAAGTATATTCTGCAATAGCGGACGATCTTGGATTGTCCTGGAAAGAATTTGCGAGGAGTATTCCTTTAAAAGAAGGAAATATAGATAACATAGAACAAAATGTGAATTCTTTGCGTGATAAAATTCATCAGGTAAATTTAATTTTCTATGCACAAACCAGCTGTCTTCTTGTCTTGGAAGTTTGGAACTCTTTTTCGTATTTTAAATTGATTGTTAAATTGTGTTTGAAAGACCACCAACAGCTAAGGTTATTTGGGCCTAGCACCAATTCATATTTTCAACTCTTTATTTTTTTTTAATAATAAATTGAAAATCCAATTTGACACTTTTACCAGCTCTCGGGCTAGAACCCGGGAACTTGTAATAGAGGTTTTCGTATTTTAAATGCGATGTTTTGGAGTACCTACACAAAGAGCAGTCAGGAAGGCAGCAAGTTTCCGTGTATCCAAAAACTTAGTATACTATTAAATAATAGTATATTAATGAATTAATTTATTTATCTTTAGGTCTTCAAAGTTTGGGAAAACCAATTAGAAAATAATCCTGCAGAATTTAAGCGGACGTTTCGAACCAAACTGGAATCTGCTTTAGAAAAATCGAGGCGCAACGATATAAAAAAAAGAATTATTAACATGCTTGATTCAAACTGAAATTTCTTGGTCAAATGTGAACCCCGTAATTAGTAACATTTTTTTAAAAGTTTAATTTTCATGGATTAATGTTGCACAGTACATAATTATTTTGTTTTAAATGTAAATACCTAATTATTTTACAAAACACGAGATTCTATTATTTATTTTAAATAATCAGTTGAGAATATCAAAGTAGATATTTATTTTAATGAAATTAATTTTGACTATTTAGCAGAGGTGGATGTAAATTCAAGTATGTAGTAAAAGGCTTTTGAATAATATCGTCTGTTCGCAAATTACGACCTTTAGACTTACTAACTGATCATACGTCTCCTTTGAACTCGATTTTTTTTATGTAAACAGTAAATCATTTGTACTTTAATTTATAAACTTTATTTAAAAAAGTGCTCAAAATAGAAGATACCGTCAATATTTCTTTTTTATTAAAAAAAATTGTGGGTTTTTACATTAACGTTGTCAAGTAGTCTTACCAGTGCGAATTTTTCCAAATCCACTTCTATGATAAGGTTTCCAAATTGATATTTCGAGTATGCATTATTGATTATAGAACAGTCTATTATTATAATCAGTTTTATTCCCAAAAAAGCTGTTTTATAACTTACTGTTAAATGTATTTTGCGTTTATACCTATTTCTCGAGTGAGCTGTGATTATATTATGTAAAAGATTACCTAATTATAAAATTTTTAATTAAACACTTTCCATGAAAATCGCAAGGAAGTTAAAAAAAGGGCGGTGTTTCCCACGAGTCTCCAAAAATTATATTTTACCTATAAACTTAAATATTTCAACAGGGTATAGTTTCATTATAGGGTTGATTTAACCCATATTTCAGTAGTAATTCACTTGTTATGTCACTAAATTGCATTGTATAATTATTAAGAAACAAATTAATATTTTTTAATGAAAACTTTATTATATTTTTAATATACATATTTTTTCTATAATACAAAAAAATTGGTTTCTTAAGGTTAAGATATTAAATATATTATATCTTTTTAACAAAAAATTGTTTTCGTAATTCATTTTATCCATATATATTTTGTAATAAGATTTTTACACATATGTTATTTAGTAAGACAGTAACAAATAAATATTTTAATGAGTAAATGGATTGAACTTTATATTCTACTTTTAACAAAAAAAAAAGTATTTTTTTACACTTGTACTTCAAAGACAAAAAAAAAACAGTATTGTGAAATATGATTTCTGAAAGATAGTATATTTGCATATACATAATTTTTCGTATTTTTTGAAAAATGAAAAAACTGATACATATTAAAAAAATTTAAACGCAAACTGTTATTTCTTATAAAATGTATTTTTCTGGACAAATATATAAAGTTGAAAATTCTAGAAATATGTGTTTTGAAAAAAGAAAAATATAAAAGAATTTGCATGTTTTCCATTGTCTATTAAGATAAAAACCAAATCATTTCTAGATATGTAGAAAATTTTAAAATGTCAATATCTGTAACCGAAAACAGGAGCAAATAATATTTGAGATTTCTTCACACAGTATTTCTAGATTTAATATTTTATTATTTTAACTTTATGATTTCTCCTATACGTCGACGAAAATATATGGTGTTCAGTTACAAGATAAAACTGTTTTTAGTGACCGATCCAGCTTTTGCCGCAGTATCTTTGTGTATTTGATAACCAATTGATATTCTGGAAGATATTTTTAGTCTCTCTTTGAAAGTGTTGCCAATAGATAAAACTGATTGTTCATCTTGAGCATTCCCTGTCCAAAGTCCTGTCAACGGAAACAAATATGTATTTTTTGTTAAAAAATAATTAAAAACGACCGGCTCATACGAGCCCTGTCCCACTTCAGTTGGCCCACTTACCAAAAAACTCAATTATTAGTCCCCAATTAACAAAAATCAAAATAAGAGTTTAATATAGGTATTTTTTATTTTGTACCAAACATTTTACAGATTTTTGTCATAACCTAAGCCTACTAAGATAATAAATTAAATAGAAAAACGAAAAAATGTACAATCGGAGAAACTTAAACTCGAAACGTATTTCAACTTAGTTAATACTATGCCTCGAAGAATAATGGATGTTATGACCAATAAAGGTGATGTTACCCAATGGTAACTTTTGAAATATGTTTGGAGTTTTAGTTTCTCTGATAGCATATTTTTTTCGTTTTTCTATTTAATTTGTTATCTTAGTAGGAATACATTATCTTAGTAGGCTTAGGTTATGACAAAAAGTCTGTAAAATGTTTGGTACAAAATAAAAAATACCTATATTTCACTATTGTTTCGATTTCTGTTAATTGAGGACTGATAATTGAATTTTTTGGTAAGTGGGCCAACTGAAGTGGGACGGGGCTCATATTGCAAGTTAAAATCGATGTTTGATGAAACGCGATAATTTAGGTTTTATGAAGTTAAGTGTTTCTTGTGTTTAAAATGATCTTTATTTTATCTGCTAAGACAAAAATTAAAAATTATGAAATAGGCTTTCAGCGGATTAATTACAAAAAGCGCAACTTACCCCCCCCCCCGAATTACTAAAATTTGCTTACCAATCTTATCACCTTTGCTACGAACGTTTACGACAGCTCCGCAAATATCCTCAGGATATTCAAACGATTCTCCAATAAGTGCTAAAAGCTGAAAAGAACAAATCATGTAATCAAAATATTCTCAAAACGCAATAATAAAAAAAAAAAATGAATTTACTGTTTCCATCCAAATTTTATCTAGGTCATGATTTCGTTGTTTCTTTTCAAGATTAATAAGCCATCTTCCACCTCGTTTGTTATGTTTATCTTCCCACATGGGGCGGATTCCTTGCTTAAAAAGAGCATAGTCACAACCTTGCTTCAAATCGCTAGCTGCTTTAACATGAGTGTAAACACTTAAAAAAATAAAATATCAAAAAATTAAAAAAAAATTCTTCGAAAAATCTTATTATGGAACAGCGAATAGGTACGCACCTCCAAAAGTCCTCGACGGTGCTAAAAGAAGTGACTTCGCGTTGGTTTTCTTCCCAATCTTTATTGCGATCATTTTCATAGTACCATAGGGTCCATGTATGAGCTAAAGGATGTTTGGGTCCTGTTAGCGCCATGGCCACATTATCCACAGTTGACACAGGCATATTTTCGCTTCCTGTTTCTGCTTCGGCTGAAGATTCTTTATTATCTAACAGGTTCGCCTTGGCTGGAACCTAAAGACATTAATAATATTACTCATCTTTTAAAAACGAAAAGTACGTTCCCGGATTTTTAATTATCAAAAAATTAGATATTCTATCAATTCAGTATCGCAATATTAAAACGTCTAAAGTTGTTTCTAGGGTGGAGGTTTTCTTTCATGAACTTTAGATGGCGCAGCATGTACTGTTTAAATTCAGAATTTCTATACACACATCACAGTGAAAATGTCTTTATGTCCGTCAAATAATGAACTGAACAATTTACTCTTTAACACTAGGTACATGTTGCGCTCTCTGAAATTCTAGGAAACCACCGTAGAAAGTTTTTGATCCAATGAACATTTTATCTTTAACGTACTTTACTTACATAAAGATCTTATCTGAAAATTTGACTATTACGAAATTTTTTAAACCCTCCTTACACAAAATTATTAAGTTTTAAAATTTCTGTACAAAACAATAATTTATAAATGTAAAATGAAATGCACTTCAATTAATTGTGCTCTATCAGTGATAAACTCTTTTTAATTGACTTAACGTCTAGAGATATTAAACTGTTTGATCAGCAAAAATCCAACGAACTTACAAGAAAGTTATCAATGCACTGCACTTTTCTCGAAATTATTTTTGTAAAAAATCTTTACCTTTTTAAGCATTTTATAATCTGTAAATTTTTATATAACGATTATCTAAGTGAAAATCATTACTCAATCTAAATGGATTCAATTCAATAACAATTTTTTTCGATGTAACAAAATATTTGAAAGTGCCGGATAAAGTTATTTTTTGACATACCTATTGATAGTGACACATGGAATATGAGACACTTTAGCTTTGTTTATACTTTATAAAAATCTCTTTCTAATAAAGAATAAATAATTGTTTTTTCATTTACATGTAAACAAATCCACACACAAATAACGTAAAAAAAGACAAAACATTAATTATACAAAATTTTTTGGTTAATTTCCTACTATTTTCAGACACCATTTTCCCAAAATTAAAACAAACACCAAAACCATAAAACAAAACTCCCTAATCTAACCTATAAAACAGATAAACCATCTCATTTTATCAAAAAGAATATAAAAAATGTATCAATCCTTCCTTAAAAGTCCCAAATTACTGAATAAAAGCATCCATTAAATCAAAAAAACTTTATAAATTCTCTGGAAATAGTGTAATTTACCTGATTTAATATATAATATGGATAGATAGCACTGTCAAGTTGTGATCTACAAAAGCAATTGTCTAATAAGAATTTTATTAAATAGTTAAATAAGCGCTTAGATGTTAATAAATAGTTATTGATAGGATAAAATCAAGCAAATAACAGATAAAATAATAATAAATACCTCAACATCATTACAATTTGATGACATGGTTAACCGAAAAACACGCCGACGTGATTCCTTCACAATGCATGAACGGTGTGTTACGGAAGTGTTCCCAACAGAATACAAAATAAAAAACCCACTTTTTTAACCCTACACTACTCTTAAACAATTCCTAAACTCTGGATTGCCTTGTTATGTCAATGGTCAATATGAAAGTATAGCGGGAAATTCTTACAATTTTTTTTTCTAGTTATACTTTATTTACAGGAAAAAAAATAAATAAAAATACAAAAAAATAAACATTTTAACGTGTATTTTTTTATCTGACATTTTAATTCAATTTATCATGTACGCTTTTATTTAAAACAGTTTGATTTAAGTTTGGTAACATGAAAGTACCGACTTTTTCATAAACTTCATCGAGTGTAATTTTAGCTGATTCTGAAGCTGTTATACAACCATGTTGTAATACATCCCGCAATAAATCTGGCTGATTCATAAGTTCTCTAATACGTTCTCGAATCGGTGTTAATTCTTCCGATAAAACATCTGCTAGAACTAGTTTATATCTGAAAACAAAAGAACAACAATAGAACGTATTGTTGAAGTGGTTGAAAATTTTAGTTCCTTCAAATTTATACAATATATACGTACTTTCCTGTATCTAAACCTTTCTCTCGCATATCAGTACATATTTCTTCCACAGTTTTACCCGTTGACAACGAATGAATAGTAAGAAGATTTGAAACTCCGGGTCTAGTTTCAGGATCATAAGTTACCTATAAATAAATTGATTATCAAAAAAATTGTATTTATCATAACTGTTAGTTTATATAAACGCAATTTAAGTCAATTCTAATTACTTCAGACGTGAAGTCGGTGACTGCTTTTTTTATTTTTTCTTTGATTTCTTCCGGTGTATCAGTTAAATTAATTCTACTTTTTGGATCTTCATCAGATTTTGACATTTTCTTTACCGGATTGCGTAAACTTTTTATACGACAACTGCTATCGTCTACAAATAGTTGGGAATAAATGACAAAATATCGAGAATAATTCACATTTAAAGAAAACTAACCGGATACAATGGCTTTAGGCGATGGAAATGTAACACCGAATCTATAATTAAAGGTTTTTACTAATTGTTGCGCCATTTGTAAATGTTGAAGTTGATCTTCGCCGACTGGTATATGCGTTGCTCTAAAATAGATTTATGTGAAATAAATAATTAGTTACTTACAGCATTTCTATAATCTCTTATTACCTACTTATGAACTAAAATATCAGCAGCTTGAAGCACTGGATAGATGAATAAACCCAAAGGAACCTCTTTGCATTTTACTGATTTTTCTTTGAACTGAGGTAAATGCGACAATCTAAAAAAATTACATCGATTATCGAAAAAAGCATCGATAAAAATTTAATAACGGTGTTACCTAGCCATCGTAGTCAAACAAGCCAGTTGCCAACATAATTGCGTATGTTGTGGAACAGTTGACTGCAAAAAGAGAACGGAAACCGTTGGCTCAATCCCACAAGCTAACAACGTAGCAGTCAATTCTAAAATATTGTGTGAAAGTTCAGCTGGATTCTGCAATGATACTGAATATTGTTATTTTGTTATTAGCTAGAATCGGTTTTTTGTAAGCTAACCTGAGGTAATGTAATCGAATGCAGATCTACAATACTGAACATAACACACGGATAATCATTTTGCATCCGAGTCCATTTTCTTATTGCACCAAAATAGTTACCGATATGAACAGCACCTGTAGGCTGAATACCTGAAAATACTCTACGTGGCCATTGAACCTTGGTAACTTTCTACAAGCAAAAATATTGTCAATATCAGTATCCTATTACCTATAAGATATCATTTTTCGAGAAGTACCTACTTCATTAGAAAAATGTCGACATAAATATTTATGATTTTTTGGTATGCGATGATTAAAAGATAAACGGGTTAATCTACTACTCATTATTCAAAAATCAAAACTCTGTATTAATAATAAAAAATTACATGCAATCGCTATTTTATAACCTCAAAATGAAAAAAAAAATTTATTTCATTTAAAGACAACAATTTACAATAAAAGACAGCTATATACAGAATACAGACTTTTTTAATTTATTTTTGTTCTTCTCTCTCTGTTTTCCAAATGATAAAAAAACATTTAGAAGGAGGGATGTAGTGTCAAAATAGTTTGACATAAGGGCAGTCAGGTTGGTGAGCCTGATTTAGTTACTGTGAAGTGCTCACACGTTCTAGATCGTTTTCGCAGGTAAGCAGAAATACCTTTGGTAATTTTGCGTAATTTAGGGCCTAAAAATTAATTTTGTGTGGGCTTATAAGCCGTCATTTAGTTAATCAAATCTTTGTGTAGGAAACTGCAGCTGTATTTGTAAAAAAAATAAATTTTTGAATTACATAACTCCTGGCTAATTTTCCTATTGATTTACTACGTATATATGTAGGTGTTATGTCATAACTTATAGGAATGTGAGTTTTACTGCAATGATTATACAAATATTTGACATGTGGAACAATTAATTAAGTACTTAAAGGACAAAAAAGCAATAGGGAAACTGGAATGTAGGGCACAATTTGATTTAAAAGTAATTTTCGTCATAGATTTTATTAGACATTATTGCAGTGTTTTTACTATGTTTATATTTATATAAAAGAAAATCGATTTCCACCTGTATTATCATATTATAATATGGTACATTAAGCCGTAAAAATACTTTTATAAAATCTATTATAGCAAATTATTTTTAGTCGATGTATCTATTTTTCAAGGTTGCTAGTCAATTTTTTCTATGATCATGAACTTTTTTTCACACTTCTAATTATTTTGTATTGTCATAATAACTCGATGTTGTCATATGACTATTATTGACCTCATAAAACTGGGTTTATATACTTTCCATTTATTGTGACGGTGAATATCACATGGCTATTTGACTGCAGTCATTTTAAGCGTTTTAATTCAATAATTGGGTTTTTAAACGAATTTTTTTTTTACTTAAATGGAAGGACCACATCAAGTTTTATAGCAAAACTGTTTTTATTTAATTTTTTTGCTTACTAATTAAAAAGTTATATTTAAATAAAAATTAATTTTTAAACTCAGTTCCGATAACGCGCCGAAAGAATCCGAACGCGTGTGACGTCATTATGTTATCTATATGGTCTTTGTATCCATGGTTACCAAGTTAAAAATTTATTATTTTTGATAGTATGTGTAATACATATACACAAATACCAACAAATGCAGACACATTTTAACATAACGACGTCACAAACATTCCTGGCGCGTTTTGAAGTCACGTGATATTTTTTAAATTTTTATACATTTTAATTAATTTTTAGTAATTTATCTATAGCTTTAAAAAAAATTTTCTTTTCGATTTTCAATATTATTTATGTTAAATTATTAGAAAAAAATAAAAAATTAATAATTTTTTTTAAACTTAAATACCTAATTGTTTCTGAACTGTATCATGTATGTTACAATCGTGTACGCAAATAATAAAATTTGCCAAGAAATTCTGTGTACATTGAGTAATAGTCTAAGAGCTGGAGCCGAATTTGCGTCGTCATTCGGAATATGGACAAACTTTACGGTAATATGTTCCAATACAAACGGACACTTACGTTTCTGCGCTGGCGGTCAGCCCAGGGGGTACTAGATATAAGGGGTGGAAGTAGCGTTTTTTTTAATCACCGTCATTGAGATAGCATTTGAAAATTTACAGGAATGAAAGGTCATGATATACAATAAATAGAAAAAGTGTTGATGATTATGAAAAAATTATATCTTCAGCTGGGATTTCTGACACGCTAAAAAATTTTGACAGTTCATTTGCGTCGCCATCTTTACATTCACAGCAGGCCGTGAGCATTTAATAGCAGGCGGATAGAGCAAACAAACATAAGTTACTATAACTTGTGTAAATTGTAAATTGTATTTTAAAGACCACCAACAGCTAAGGTTATTTGGGCCTAGCACCAATTCATATTTTCAATTCATTATTTTTTTTTTTTTTTAATAATAAATTGAAAATCTAATTGACACTTTTACCAGCTCTCGGGCTAGAACTCGGGAACTGGGGACTTGTAATAGAGGAACCATAGCAACGCCATGTAAACAACAGCGCCGCTACACTCTCGGCTATTCTCAAGCCCTATAACTTGTGCAATTTGCGGACATTCCAGATGACGTTTTTTACATTAATTTTGGGTAACTTCTCTACTATCGCCTATCCGCGATTTACTTTGTATCCACTTAGCTACAGTCCGCCCCTCGGATATTCGCTTCAATCATGATTTTTCGTTTTGTAAATTTTCAAATGCTATCTCACTGACGTTTGTTAAAAAACGATACTTTCACCCCTTATATTTACCCCCCGTATCCACTAGGCTGTCCGCCAACGCAAACGTATAAGTGTCCGTTTGTATTGGAACATATTACCGTAAAATTTGTCAATATTCTGAATGACGACGCAAACTTGGCTCCAGCTCTCCTACTATAATAACACTGCTGTAAGCAGAAATAAACATTCCCATTTTTTCTAGAACCTGCATTCATGTTTGGCAAATTTTGTTCTTATTACTTTTCTTTACACTATGAAGGCTATACGATGTCAATAAAGATTATATAGACTTTGGATGAAACTCAAAACTATTTTGCTAACAAAAACATCGAATTTTCCACCGAGATAAATGCTGGAAAGCTTACTCCCTATACCTTGCTGTGCGTGGAAAGCGGGTAAAGACAGATATAGTTAAAAGGGCCACCTGTTCTTGTTCCATTACAGTCTTAATAGACTGTACGACAAAGACAGGTGGCCCTATTAACTACGTTTGTCTTTATTCGCGCGTCAGTTTATGTTCCATTTCTATTAGCTCGGGAGTTTGCGATGTATTTTAGGTAGTGTTTTTAGGCCGGTCGATTGTTATCTTTTTCGATAAATATGGTATGACAAATAAGTAAACCAAGCGTCAGCTGACGCACCCGCAGTGAGTGTGGGTGTAAGAGGCCGCGAAAGTGGTAAAAAGAAATTTTTTTTAAGTAATAGTACGCCGGCTGAAACTTTTTTTATAAATAGTTGACATCATAGTGAGTTGAAAAAAATTGTCAGCTGCATCGTGGAGGGGGGATTGTGCGTCAGCTGCTCGCATAAATTTGTAAAAAAACACGTAAAATATTGCGCATTTCACTTTTTTGCACTGACAGCAGCTGAGACAGTTACGTTACCTAGGATTATGATCATATCGGTATCATAATCCTAGGTAACTGCATACAGTTGTGTTATAATTTCTATGGAAAACTGTTAGTGAAACAAATGAACAAAATAAAGTAAATTTCTTAATTGATTTTTTCGTCAGTACGGTATTTTATGTTTTTGTGACAATATATTAAAATAATTGTATCGCGATCAAATACAATCAAATTTCAAATTTATAGTATGCATTGAACTGTTATTGTGCAGGTAAAAATGTGCTGGTCAAAGTTTAAATAATTAAATATCTATTTTTATTGACAATTAAAATTCAGTGTTATAAGTAAAAATTGAAAATGTTTATAAAAATCAGTTTAAATTGTCGCAATATTTCTATAGAAATTAGGCATTTTTACTCCTTTATTTATTAGTTTATGGTAAATTTAGAACAGATGTGGCCTGTGAAAGTCAGAATAAAAATAATATTGCGCCAAAACTCTACCTATTATAATATTTTGCTTGGATAAACATCTATTAATAGATAGACCATGCAACTATAGATAATTGACCTTGACACTGCAAGAAAATACATACTATACTGAAAATATCAATTATTTGGTTCAATTTGTCATTAGTTATTTGTTTCCTTGTCATTTTCATTATTTATTAATTATCCTCATAAATCTTACACAATATTTATTGATTTGTGTATCCAGTATAAAGCAATTGACGAACGCAAAAACACGTTCACATGTTCGGATAGATTTAATATTGTTTTTTTCTTCATCAGTAACCACTTACCATCTAAGAACAGAAGGAGGATAACATCTTGTAAAGGCAAAAACATAAAGTAAAATGCATCGAGCTAGATCAGTGATACAGTGCGGCCAGGGTCTTTGCCCCCATTTGCTGGGGGGGAAACGGCTTGCAACGTGGCTGGTTTCCAAACCACAAATTCTAGGAGTACCCCAGGTAAAGTAAACCGTTCAGTATTTATTTTCATATTTTTCAATCGGACTAAACTTCAGTAGATTGGAAATCATATTTCTTAAAATTTAATTACGAAGTTCAACTGTTTAAACTTTGTTTATAAAACAGATGACAAACATGAATATTTTTTATATTCTGTGATTTTTTTTGTGAAGATGATTATATATTATTTTTCTAATGGATCTTTGGAACTTAAGTAGATTGGAATTTACATTTCTTTAAATTAATATACGAAGTTCAGGAGTTCAAAATTAATTTTTGCAAAACAGAACACGAACGTACTTTGATTAAAACACCATAGTTTTATGTTCTGTAATTTTTATGTAATTATGAAGATGAAAATATAATCTAAATTAGATCAATAAAATCGTAATACTTTTGATATAGTACCTATGTTATCTCTTTTTAATAATTAAATTAGCAATGTTTATTTTAAATATTCAAATGTGTTTGAACCGCTATGGGGAGACACAAGGACACACCTCCCGTATTCAAGTTTGAACTTTATGTTCCAAAGTTCAATTGATATTAAATTCAAAACACTCATTTATTAATCAAATCAGAATGATTGTGCAACAATCGAGTTCACATTTTATTGTAATGAATTCTACGAAACAATGATAAGGTGAATAAATATTAGGTACAGAGTTACAGACGTACAGTCACATATTTTGTTTTAATAAAATTATCAAAAAAGCGTAACTGTATACAGAATGAACATTTCACAATATGTTTCAATTTTTTTTTGCGTGACCTCAACATACATGTAGCGTTCACATGCACTCGCTGTTTGTGAGTCAAGTCACGCTATTTTGTATCACCCGAGCGACTGAACCAATTTTGAAAAACTTTTGTTTGTTCGATTCATTCAAGGTCTATTTTTATCCCAGAGGGTAACAACTTTTCAAAAACCATCTTTAATACTTAATTTTTAACATCATGCAAATCGAACGGTGTCCAACGAAATATTAATCACTAGTGTTTTAGAGCCACACCCTCTATCCTTGTCCAAAAATACTTATAGCGATTACTGTATCTGTTGGTGGGAAAAAGTATAGTGTAGTAATCTAGCAGACTATTTGAAAATGCATGTAACATGTATCTTGAATTTTGAACGAAACAGCTCAACATGTTGAGCTGTTTGTAGTCTAGCAATGGTGTTGGAATATTGACTCTCGCAAGTAGTGGTTTTTCAGTGACAGAATGCTTTAAAGGGAGAAAGTCAATCGTTTGAAAATGTGTCACTGTGTGAGTAATGTCAACTCAGTCCGCCGCGATAGTGGAAAGTTTAGGGTTAAAATCCCTACGGTGACATAGGTTTGAATTAATGAATTTTTCCTGATTACAGCATTGTGTTACGTCATTGTTCTTACAACATGGTGTTTCATATACTGTTTGCAGTCATTATGCATTCATTTAATTTGTATTTGGTCACGATTTACGTGTTAAATTTGTATTTATAGAAAGTACTGTACCTATATTATACTAGCGGTCCCCGTCCGGCTTCGCCCGGGTGTTAAGAATTTATGATTTATTATCCCTCCACCCGCTAAAAATTCTCACCCTGCGAAGCGAAGTCGGGCTGGTGGTGTTTATAATATTAGTTGGATTCCGCCTATACGTTAAATTCAAAAGAATTTCAAAGTTACGTTTTGTTACTGTCCCATAGGAATTATCCCCCTCCCCCCCCGTGAGAAATGTATCAAAATAAAATATAGCCTATATATCGCTCAGGGATAGTGCAACTTTATATTAGTGAAAGAATTTTTAGAATCGGTTCAGTAGTTCCAGAGATAAGAATTTATGATTTATCCTCCCCTCTCCGCGAGAAATTCTCCCCTTGCGAAGCGAAGTCGCCTGTCGTTCTTGCTTCGCGTACTTGCTTACAGTTTATAATATTAATAGTATATTAGCATAGATAGTCAAAATATCCTACACCCCTGTTTTACCACCTTTGGGGTTGAATTAAAAAAAAAACTCGGAATAGCCTATTACCTTCCTCAATAAACGGGCTATCTAACAAAAAATTTTTTTTCAAATCGGAGTGGTAGTTCCAGAGATTAGCGCGTTCAAACACACAAACTCTTCAGCTTTATAATATTCAAATTCAAATTTATTTCAATCCATTGATGCTTCTGCATGTGGAGTCATAAAAACATACAAAATATACATAGTAGCATAATATACAATATACAAAGTAGTACAATTTATAATAAGTTACTGGTAATGTTATATAATGACTGGATGATTGTGTAGATTTACGAAAAAAATATCTTCAAAAATTATTTATCAAAATGTTATGTTGACATAATGATTAACATCAAAATGAAATCTTTAGGTAAATGTAAGGAAATACAATGCTCCACCACCAGTTGCCGCGGAGCCGTTTTTAAATGGCAGCAACAGCACCTACGTTGAAGATATGTACAATGCCTGGCTGAATGATCCAAAAAGCGTACACGCCGTAAGTAACCATAAAAGTTTATAAATTAATTAATATTATCAATTTATCAACAGGGCACTCCAACAAATACGCTCCTTGCAACATTTCTTATCAAAAACTCATTACTATGAATTACTCCAAATCGGTTGACTATAAATCTGCTTTTGATTACATTTTTATCTTGAAATAGATAACCCGCGTGACTGTCTCTCTTTAGATTGCGTTTAGTCTAAACAATATATTAAAAATCGTAAGGACAATCTTATTACCGTCGTGTCCTAGGTAGGTAGCTGCAATGCATCATTAAATGAGCCATTTTCCTGAGAGTAGTTACTTCAATAATCCGCGAGAGGCAGCACTTGTGGTAGGTACGAATATTATTTATTTCCCATTAGTGTCGTCATTTTAGTGGTATAACTTAATTATTTAATTAATTTCATAATAATAATAATTAAGTTATACCACTAAAATGACACGACACTAATGTGGAATAAATAATGTTTGTACCTACCACAAAGTGCTGCCTCTCTCGGATAATTGAAAAAATTACTCTCACGAAAATGGCTCATTAGGTTGAAATGGTGCAGAAAACAATCTGCATAAGTTAGTAAGTAATACCGATAAGGATGATTCACTTGTTATATGTCGGCCATTTTAACTGCCAAAGACTTCTCTGATCGTCACTTATTTTCCACGAAGTATAATTAATGATAATAACGAAATTACTTGAACGTGTGTACCTAATTTATATGGACTGTTCAGCTACAGGACCGGCGCTAGGATTTTCGGGCCCTAGGTAAGCGTTCTCAGGCCCCTGTGTCCCCAAAAAATTTTTTTTCTCCAAAATTTGTTTTTTTTTTTTGGAAATAGTCAGAAAATTTTAATGCAATAAATCAAATAACGCCTTTTTTGTTGGGAAAATGTTTTAGTGCTCGCAGTTTTAAATACGGCAGTTACATATAATAGGTAAGCCCCGGGCCGGCGGGCCCCCTTAAGTGGCCCGGGCCCGGGGTACCTTTGCCCCGCTTAACCTCCCCTAACGCCGGCCCTGTTCAGCTAAATCTGATATTATCAGTGCAACTTTTAAGAACCTTGACTGTGTTTCTGATTTTATTTTACTTAAAACAAAATTTATTTTGTACATACAATTTTTCGGGTAGGTACCTTGCTTTACAGTATTTTTAGAAGACATTAAGACTCCAGTAGACCAATGCAAGACTTCGGAAACGGGAGCAGGAATGGCGCGAGATCAAATTATATGGCGGGATATCTCTTGGGTCTAAATGCTAACATAGCCCGCAATATAATTTGACCCCGCGCAGCTCCCGCAGTCTCGCGTTAGCCTTTAAACTTGACTGTTTACAAATAAAACAATGGCTAGTTTGAGTTCACAGATACTTTCTAATTTTTTTCTATAACAGTTTTGTTATGAAAATTCTTTTTTGTTTAAAAACACGAAGTTCAGCTACGAATAAATCGGAAACATTTGGTGTCTACTGTCTGCATAATTTTTTTCACGGCATAATTATTGTATTTTATCTGCTGACAACATAATTTCCTGTACGACGTGACCTTGACTTACAGAGTACAAAACAAATGACTTACAATAAGTAATATTATGACCCATAATAATGCTATTCAAATGTTCTTCAATTTTTTTTAACTGCTGCAATTTTTTTCAACATGACAGCTGCGTTTAAAAGAAATCACTGTTTTTCTTATAAAAATTAAAGCGAATATATTTTTGACCTTGAAACTATATTATTTTAATTAAATTATTATACCATTAACTTCGCTTGAATTTTGTAAATATAATTAAATAAGTTTTTGCCACTTAAGTCTACTTTTTTCAAGTTAATAGCTGCAGATTTAGCGATAATTTTTTTGTACTTAAAATTGATTGTCAAGTTTTCATAGTTTTATCATTTGGGAGAGTTTTTAATCAATGCAAAAATTGTCAATTTTATTTTTCTTTTCTGTGTTTATATTTTTTTTAAATATGCGTGTATTTTTTATAGTTATTTATTTAATTTTCTACGTCTTATTTTTTAAACTTCTCTGGTAATCCTAGAACCGCATTAACAAGATTTGCGTTCTGGCTGTAGACTAATGGCCCTTCTTATTAACGATCAAATAAATCTTTATCTAAAGTCTATTATAGGTTCCACAGATTTTTAAATAAATATAAATATTTTAGTCTTGGGACGCATTCTTCCGTAACAGCCAGTCCGGCGGAAGCGGCTACGTAGCCCCACCGAACTTGGCTGTTGAAAAGGGCAATAATGTGCCAATCTCGGCTATCATACCACAGATCTCAGGCGCAGGTAGCTCCCTTGCAACAGGCGGTGTTTCAGAGAAACTCATCGACGACCATCTGGCCGTACAAGCTATTATCAGGAGTTACCAGGTATGTCAGAAAGTTAATGCAATTAAATTCAAAGAAATAAAAAATTTATGTTAGAAAATATTTATTGATGTCGGGTCGATGGATCTACTGACCTGGAAAAATCAGCGAATTTTACAAGCAGACTGTTAGGTAAACACAAATAACCTATCATCGGAATTTTATGAATTACAAAATATGAATTTGAACAGTAAATTTTAAAAAGAATTACGTTTTGCGAGTTTTTAATATATTTATATGAAATCAGTTCTTCGTATTATATGGATTTGTTTTTGTTTAAACGGTAGCATTTGTTTAATAAACAAAATAAAAAACAGTCGACTATTTTGTAGTTCATAAAATGTTGCAGAAATAATAAAATATGCATGGGATTAATAATTGTTACAATAAATTATGCATTTAACATATTTATTGCTATTATGAAATCTGTTTTTATTAAGTGTTGGTGTATTTTTTTCAGGTTATGATATTGTATATAATATAATAGACATATTAATAAATAATTAGTGTCTAGAAACTTATTTGGAAGTTAATATTTGTTCCAATCGTTAATCGTTGTACATATTTATAATGGCTTCCCCGAGGAAAATCCATTAGCGTTCATTTAAAGCGGCTTTGCCAGTTTATAGAGAGTTGCGTTGTATTATTTTTGTGTTAGTTGATGTTTTTTTCGCTTGGGTTGTGGCCGGTAACATAAATGTTCATGTGCAGTCTGTAAACGGTAAACCCGAACATTGAGAACATTTACAATTTTGTAGTAGGCTGTGGGCTATAAAATCTAATGTAAATATGTAAAAAAAATTGAATTGTGTTTTAAAGACCACCAACAGCTAAGGTTATTTGGGCCTAGCACCAATTCATATTTTCAAATCATTATTTTTTTTTTAAATAAATTGAAAATCCGATTGACACTTTTACCAGCTCTCGGGCTAGAACCCGGGAATAGAGGAACCATAGCAACGCCATGTAAACAGCATTGCTACACTCTCGGCTATTCTCAAGCCCTTGTAAATATGCAGTAGATGCTTTGTTTTTTTTTTGTTTTTTTTTTTTTTTTATTTAGCAAGTTTTGAGGTACTCGTTAATAGTCAACTGCTATGGAAAACTGTTGAAAAAATTCACTACTAATTTTTCTACGTAATCCCCTACATATTTACATTAGGTCTTATGGCCTATAGCCTACTACAAAATTGTAAATGTTCTCAATGTTATTTTCCCTATGTTCGGGTCTACCTTTTACACACTGTAAATACATTGTAATTGTAATGTAAGAATCTTTTCTGTTACTGGCCATTAGTTGTTCAATGTTAATACAACAAACCAATTTTTTCAGTCATAAAATACATTCGGTTTGCATAGAATCAACGAGATTATTTAAGGTTATGTACCTGTTACAAAAATCACCATGTCAAGTATCGCGTAGCTGAAATCTGATCGACACTTTCAAAGCGTTTTTTTGATGATCATAAAAAAATATTTAAATTAATTGCATTGTAATTTGCATATGACAGCAACGCGGTCACTTAGTAGCTGACCTTGATCCATTGGGAATTATGTACGCCGATCTTCATTCGACGTTCAAGGACCGCAAGGGAGCCCCGCACCAACTCGTCGTCCGTAACCACCTAATAGGTAGAGATGGTAATATCCACCTTTTGTTCCTTCCTTACGCTTATTTTTCCCGATATGCAAATTTTATAATAACTAAATTATTTCATTTAGTTTTCTTAAGTTGCCATTCTACTTTCAATATACGTTCATCTGTTTAAAAGCCGCTTCAAAATTTAATTTTATTTAACTACATTTTTTAATTGATTCATTTCCGATAGTGAATCAATAGATTTAATTTATTTTTATGATACAAGTTGTTGATACGATTTTGTTATTAAAAAAATTAAATAATGTTTGCATATCGTTCCTGTATTCCTTTATTACCTTTGCTTAAAAAAGAATAAAAACTGAAACATGACACTCATTTGGGATTCATTAAAATGTGGCTTATTCGCTAAAAATTGGGATTTCATAAAAAGTTTCGGCAAATATTTTTGTATATTTTAAAAATAATTGTTAAAAATCTCGTTTAAAAGCATTCGAAACGGTTCATCTGTTTTGCGTGATTTTTGAAAACAAAACACAAACGGAAAACAAAACAATTGTTATGCAATATTTTTCGCTTTCAGCTTTACGTTATGTAGTTAGCAGCGGCGCATATGTTTAGATGCTAGATGATTTGTTTATTATGTGTTTAAAAATTGCAACATGTTTGTCTATTGTCTTATCATTTGTTTCTAACACTTTGTTTTTACATCATCCGAGTGCACAGTTTTTCAGGTTTTTCGACCGATCCGGACTTACTGTTTGTGGAATCAGTAAGAATTAATTACTAACACGTTTGCTTTTCAGGATGCCCGAAAACAAAATTCAAAATTTTGTTAACCTTTTATTGGCCATGCACGGATTTTGTGAATATACAAACGTAATTTGAAAAAATTAAGTTTTACGTGATTAGAGTGCCCGCGGTGAGAGATGAAGCCAGGCACGTCATCAATAATATGCTAGTGAACGCCTGCTTGCCCGCAGACAGTGCTGTTAGGTCGAGAGCTAGGCGTAAATTTATATAGCTCATTTGTGACAGGATGAAATTTTCAGGGAAGGTAGAATCTAGTATGACAAAGAATAAGTGCTAGGGTTGCCTCGTCAAAACCTGGTGCGAAGGCCGGGAGGAGCTCACTTCCGGTGCAAAATACACATATTTCATTAGCTCATAATTATCTTTCGTCATTATATGACAGCATACAATTGACGCCATATTGTAGATCTCGAAGAGCTGTATTGAAATACATAGGGTTGCCTAAGGAAATTTTGGGTAACACATTGAAAACTTATAAATTATATTTGTTTTTTTGACATTTTTAAAGCTGTCAAATAACATTATGTATATATGTATACTTATATATTGTAACCGTTCTGAAATGAGTTATCGGCCTTGTGTTTGGCAAACATTCATACGTATGTCTAGTTATTTATAACTTTATGTTTTCAACGCATTTGGTTTCTAACTCATATCCGTATAATTACGCAGGAATTGCCTGAATCTGGTATTGAAAATTTTCCCAAGAATTTATGTATTTTAGGGTAGCAATTTCTTATTTTTATTTTTCAACGTAATTCAACGTGCACCTCTTATATAAATTAGTATAAATTACTTACTTGAAGGTCGTAGTAACCTGTAATAAAAGTTTTAAAAAAGGTGGTTTGGAGTTTGTTTCGAAAAGAGAAAAAAGGTTGATTTTTGTTTGTGATTTTAAATTTGGTTTGACACTAAAAACTAATTGAAGCATTTGACTTTACTGAACCTCGATTAATATTTTTTCTTGAAATTCAACTTAATCAGACGCAGGTATAAAGTTAACTAAGCGAATATAAAACCAAAATAACTATAATGAAAAAATGGAAAATAATAATAATTTACTATAATAAAAGAAAAAACCGATTGATTTGTGAGTCAGAATTGTCAATCTTTATTATGGCAACTTTTCAGCAACTATTTTGTCGCCTTCTTCAAGCCTAAAATTACATTATTAGAATTATGTAATTTTAGGTCTGTAGAAGGCAAACATTGCCAATGATTGACAATAATTTCTGATTCACAAATCAACCGGTTTTTTAATTTTATTATATTACATACGTGAGTGATCGACATGAGTTTCAATATAGTTTACTATACATTAAACTATTCAAAATGTTCCGAACAAAGGCAATAACATTTTATGAATTATTATTAAATTACTTATTCTAAGCATCTATTAAAATATTTTTTTTTTTTACAATAATATTATGTAAACATTTTTAAACAAAACGTAGTTTAAGGTAGTTGCTTTGAAAAAAAGTCAAGAAAATCATGAAATAAAAATTATATATATTTTTTTTAATAAAGGTATCTCTTTATGCTAGTTAAATTAGAAAATAATGCGAGATATTTTTTGTTGAAAATTGAATTTTTAACATTTTTAATATAAGTAAGGTGCTAAAAAATATCACATTAATAATTTTTCAATAATTAATAATTTTTCAATAAGAAAAAAAACAATACATAATAATCTATCTGTTTTTTTAATAAAAAAAAAAAAAAAAAAAACGATGCATGACACATTACCGCTGATAATGTTAGTAAAAAAACTATAATTATTGATCACGTAGTTTCAAAATGCAATAACAAATGACATTTGGCGACGTTCCATTTAAACGACTTTACACCCGTACCTAAAGATGTTTCACATCAAAAATTTAAATTTTTGCATATACTGATACTACTTTACAAAATGTATAACTTTTCTTTTCCGTGATACAGGATTTAACTATTATATTTTATCCAATTTTGAGCAGTTATTAACAATTTATAATTTTCGAAATGTCATTTTCTTAAAAACTATGGTTACCATGCTGGACAAAGGGCCACTTTGTAATTTTGAGCTGTTTGAATTTATACATATATCCATATACATATAAAAATTGACATTTTGCACCGGAAGTGGCTTATCCCGGCCGTCGCACCAGGATTTGACTAGGCAACCCTAGCGCTTTTTCTTTGTCATAATTAATACTACCTTCCCTGAAAATTTCATCCTGTCACAAATGAGCTTCATATATTAACGCCCGCCTCTTGGTCTATGTGTACACAAAACTGCACATTGGGTTTTATGACGTTAGGTACAATTTTGGCAAACTGCTATTCATGACAATAAACAGCCAATAGCAAGCTAGAAGACGGGCGCAATGCATTCACGTTACTATGACGCGGTGGCTTCTTCTTTCGTCGCGCGAGGTCTACTCGTGTACTCAAAAATGTGCGTTCAACAGCTTAGCGCCTAGCTAACTTGAAACTGACAATACAATATAGCGTTGTTTTTTTTGCTAGATAATATCTTTAGTTAATTAACGCAAAATCGCACACATAACAACAAATATACCCACATTTAATTAATTAGCTTGTTGAACATACAAATTTGTTTTCGTTTTACGCGCTAATTATAATTTTTGAACGGAACAATAGAAGGTTAAACTAAAAAAACAAAATAACGATAAATTTAATACATGTATAAATGTTAGGTAACTGTGATTTGGAAATTATCTCTTACGTAGATCCGAGGCCATCATATTGCCGATTTGGATCCGTTGGGTATTAACAGTGCCGATTTGGACGACAGAACACCACAAGAACTTCTATACTCTCACTACAATTTCGGTAAGAGCACAATCATAACAGTATTTGTTGTCATCGTATCATCAAACTCTTTCGTGTACATAATATTTATTTTTAAATCACTGTTTAAAAATAGCAAACGCTGTTCTTATAATTAATATATTTTCTAAACGCAGCAAGTAACACTTGCTTTTTTTATTGTATTTAAAATTGAACTTTTCATATTTTCTCATTTTATTTCTAAATTCTTAAATGTCAGATTCTTGTTACATAACCTCATTTTTTTTTGAGAAAAATAAGAAAATCGTTATGATTTCTATGAAAAGTTCAATTTTACTGTCAATTGTTATGATTGAGCATGTTTTCGTAGCATTTTTTTTTGTTTTTTCAGTACTAATTTCTGATTATTTTATTTATTTTTTCTATGTATGTGTTTTCTAACGAAAAATTTAGAAAGAGATAAATCAAGAACCTACAGTGATGAACTTCAATATAAGGCTGCCTCACTCATATCACGTAAGGAACTTATTTTACTTTTTATTTTCTTTCATTTTATGAAATTATTTTCATGTCATCATTTCTGAGTTTCTACTTTTACGGTATTCTCTCTGAAAGATTTTTAAAATTAAATTTATTTTTATCAATTTCAAAAAATATTTTTGGTGCACCGTTTTTTTTTTTTTTTTAATGTGACAGTGTCGTAAATTGTAAATTGAATAAGCGTTGTCAATGGATGAAGGTACGTTAAAATGTTGTATTTTATTATCTTTTGTTTCTATTGCTTTTGTTTTTGTTACTTCTATTTTGTTTTGAACCTAATGTACGCGCTTATAATGTACCTATCACGCTGTATCGAGGCAATGGAGATTTAATATGCATTTGTTTGAAATCAAAAATATGTGCTTCAGAAATTATAAATTCGCGTCCATTTACAAAACCGAGCATATTTAAACTCCAGGGTCATATCGGTGAAATCCAGCTGCAACTAGAGCTTTTTAGAAATTCTTATTTTTGAGCTTGTTTTAAAATAATTCATGAAAATCCCATATTAGAATTCCATGTTTCAGTTTTCATTAGAATTTCATTTTTTATTTTCTATGTGTTCTCTTTTCAAAATGTTTTTATAGTGCTAGTATAATAAATTGTTTTTTTCATGTGTAAACGCAGTGATTTAAGATACGTTTTTCAAGGAATATCTCTATAAATTGAATTCTTTTTATATAATTTATTTTTCTTAAATCAGTCTGGTTTTCTAACGGTTTTTCAAACGGTTACTAATTTGATATTTGAGGTATTTTTTACGAGCCATAATAAACGACGCATTGGAAATAACATATTTTGATAAAATAATATCAAATTTTTAAAGTACTACCAACAGCTAGTATATTTTGTTTCCGATATTAATTTCTATCGCTTTTAATAATAAATTGATTAAAACTAACAATATCAAGATCTAAGTCTTCATGGTTTCCGGGCTTGTAGGCCGTGGTCCGGTGGTATTTCTACCTGACGTTTCGTCTACAACTGCGGTAGACATTTAGTTTGAGAATGTCTACCGCAGTTGTAGACGAAACGTCAGGTAGAAATACCATCGGACCACGGCCTACAAGCCCGGAAACCATGAAGACTTGGAACAATGTCGGCCGTGAAAGCTTGCACACCTGGATAATATCAAGATCTATTGAATAATTTGAAATTAAATTTGTTTAAAATGTTGCTTTGCTTCTTTAAACCTTTTTGTAAACGTTCAGAAATTAGTTTTGTATAATTACAAACCAATGTATAAATATAACCAACAACAGAGTCAACCGACATGGAACGAACATTCAAACTTCCATCGACCACATACATCGGCGGTAAGGAAAAAGCTCTGCCGCTCAAGGAGATTCTAAAACGTCTGGAAGACGCGTATTGCCAACACATCGGCGTCGAATTTATGTTCATAAATTCGCTTGAACAGTGTAACTGGATCAGACAACGTCTCGAAACTCCCGGAGTTATGACGATGAACAGTGAACAAAAGCGATTGCTTTTGGCCAGATTAACCAGAGCCACCGGGTAAGTTTAAATTTGATTATTAGGTCAAGATTTCAGTACGGTTTTTTGTTCAATTGTACATATAGAGTTTGACCGAAGTTGGTTTTTTCAGCCGAAGTCCAACTTCAGCTTTTTTTTTTTCACATTCGGCCAAAGTCGGCAAAAGAAAAATAACTTTTACTTCGAGATAAAAACAGACATTTTTGTGAGTTATGTACTTCAAAACAATATTAATGCAAAGTAAAAGAACAAGTCTTATGTGTGTGTGTGTTTTAAATACCACAAACAGCTAAGGTTATTTGGGCCTAGCACCAATTCATATTTTCAATTCATTATTTTTTTTAATAATAAATTGAAAATCCAATTGACACTTTTACCAGCTCTCGGGCTAGAACTCGGGAACTGGGGACTTGTAATAGAGGAACCATAGCAACGCCATGTAAACAGCATTGCTACACGCTCAAGTCTTATGTCGGCCCCGTGTAGGCAATAGATATAAAAACGGACCTTCATCTTTAGTGAAACCTTCAGTTTGTTTCGAAGCCGATAATTGGATCGGACTCTATTTGTACACAACAAATCATAAAATATAATTACATTATTCAGAGAATCTTTACAGTATTAAAATAGCATAGGATAAATATACTAAACTGACTTAGTCACATCGCTGTTAAAAAAAGGAGAGGGGAAAAAATGATTAAATCTTTTTAGTTTTGAGGCTTTCCTTGCTCGTAAATGGTCGAGTGAGAAACGTTTCGGTCTGGAAGGAAGTGAAATTTTAATCCCGGCCATGAAACAAATCATCGACAAGTCAACCGAACTGGGCGTAGAATCGATCGTAATGGGCATGCCCCATCGTGGACGCTTGAACGTACTCGCCAACGTTTGTCGTAAACCTCTGAATCAAATCTTCACCCAGTTCGCTGGTCTCGAAGCCGAAGACGATGTAAGTGACATAAACTCGAACGAATGAATTTCTTTATGTGACGTCAATTGTTTTTATCTTTAAAGGGTTCAGGCGACGTGAAATACCATTTGGGCACATACATTGAAAGGTTGAATCGCAACACAAATAAAAATATTCGTTTGGCCGTTGTGGCTAACCCGTCACATTTGGAGGCCGTCGATCCGATTGTGCAAGGAAAGACGCGAGCCGAGCAGTTTTATCGGGGCGACGGTGAAGGAAAAAAGGTTGTTCGAAACGCCATAAGTCGAATATTCGCCGTCGATGGTTTTTCATAAAAAATGTTTTTGTTCAGGTCATGTCAATGTTACTGCACGGTGACGCAGCTTTCTGCGGACAAGGTGTCGTTTTCGAAACTTTCCACTTGTCCGATTTACCGGATTACACAACGCACGGCACAATTCATATTGTGGTTAATAACCAGGTTGGATTTACTACTGATCCGAGACATTCCCGATCGTCACCTTATTGCACAGGCTAGTAAAATAACAAAATATTGCGTTACATGAATCCAAATATAAACTAAAAATTCATAGCATAACCATTATCTTTAAGTAATATAAATCGAGCGCCATTTGTTATTGTCAAACTTTCGTATGCAGTTTTAGTTGTAGCCATTTTGAACAAATACAATTCAATATGGCGTCGCACTTTTATTCAATTGTTCTATATTTTAACATGTTAATACACCAAAATTCCACATATTTCGTATTTTAAAATATACATGTTAACTGGTCCAGCATAGAAATCATGCGGAATACGTTTTTGTTTTGAGGTTATGTTTAATTTTAACAGCTATTAAATCATACAGAAGTTTGTTGAAGATCAGTTGTTTAGAAAAATTATATTTGGAAAACAGCTTGGCATGTCGGTTTGAATTTCAAACGATGCCATACTAATAGAGTCGGTTGTGCTCCTCGGTTTTTTAATATTCGGGTGTGTAAAGTATTCATTCATGCTTTGTAGACGTGGCACGAGTAGTAAATGCTCCGATATTTCACGTAAATGGCGACGATCCTGAAGCTGTAATGCACGTCTGCAACGTAGCAGCCGAATGGAGGTCAACGTTCCACAAAGACGTTGTCATCGATTTGGTCACATACAGACGTAACGGTCACAACGAAATGGATGAGCCCATGTTCACTCAACCGCTCATGTATCAAAAGATCCGTAAAACCCCCCCAGTACTTGATAAATATACCAAACAACTTTTAGAGTAAGTCACACATTTTTATTTTTTATGTTGAAAACTAATTCTCATATGAAAAATTTTTTCGTTGGAGAGCAGCCAATTATATAATTGTTTCGAAACATATTGGAAAAAATCATTTTACCAACCAGTGGTCACAGTCAGGATTCTAACCTGAACCTTTCCACTTTCGCGGCGGAATGAGCTTACAATACACAACCGTGACATGATTGCTAAATTAATATTCTCCTTATATGCTTCAGAATCAATAGATTTTCACTACATGCGAGTGTCAATTCATATATGCTAATTCAATAGCTATGATATGAAGTGAATCCTCGTACCAGCGAGAGCCCAACATTGTAAGCTCATTCCGCCGCGAAAGTGGAAAGGTTCAGGTTAGAATCCTGACTGTGACCACTGGTTGGTAAAATGATTTTTTCCAATGTTTCGAAACAATTATATAATTGGCTGCTCTCCAACGAAAAAATTTTTCAATTGCATTGCAGCCGTATAGAACTATTTTTTATCTTAAATTCTCATATGTTATTTTTTTGTAGTGAGAAAGTTGTTACCGATGTTGAAGTCAAAGACGTTAAAGAAAAATATGAAAAAATCTGTGAAGATTCTTATTCAAACGCAAAAACAGAAACTCACATTAAATACAAGGACTGGCTCGATTCACCTTGGTCTGGATTCTTTGAAGGCAAAGACCCAATGCATGTTTCACCTACAGGAATCAAAGAAGATACTCTCGTTCATATTGGAAAACGATTCTCAAGTCCGCCACCAAATGCTGCAGAATTCAAAATCCACAAAGGTCACTAAAATTTTTTACATCGATAAATTTTTTTTAACATTATTAAAAAATATGTTTTGCTTATAATTTAGGTCTCGAGCGTATTCTGAAAGCCCGTATGGAAATGGTTGAGGCTCGTGTAGTAGACTGGGCGTTAGGTGAAGCAATGGCGTTCGGTTCTCTTCTCAAAGAGGGCATTCATGTTCGTTTGTCTGGTCAGGATGTCGAAAGAGGAACTTTCAGGTATAGTTCACGATTTTTTGTACAGATGGCTCTGTAGTTTTCAACTGATATGAAAGTAAAAGAGGCTGGTTTTAAGGTCAATTCAACTGCCTAAATTGAGATTAAGAACTATTGAATTCGAAGTTGCTATATTTAAATAGAGCAATTTGATCCTTGAAAACAGTTTTAAGAATTGTTGGAAATGAGAACTTCCGTGCCACAAAGGATCAATAAAAAGCAATACTGATTTTATTAAATTTGCATTTTACTAAAATGCAAATTTAATAAAATCAGTATTGCTTTTTATTGATCCTTTGTGCCACGGAAGTTCTCATTTCCAACAATTTTTAAAATTAAGAACTATTCTTTCAGCCATCGGCATCATGTTCTCCACCATCAAACTGTGGACAAAGCGACTTATCGACCTCTGTGCTACTTGTATCCAGACCAGGCACCGTACACTGTCTGCAACAGTTCTTTGAGCGAATATAGTGTGCTCGGTTTTGAGCTAGGTTATAGTATTACCAACCCGAACGCATTGGTCATTTGGGAGGCGCAATTCGGTGACTTCAACAACACCGCACAATGTATTATCGATCAGTTCTTGTCATCGGGTCAGTCCAAGTGGGTCCGACAGACCGGTCTTGTCATGCAGAATCCACACGGTCTCGAAGGCATGGTAAGTAAAATAGTATTAGAGATATTTTAAAAAAAGTGGCGGATACTCAGTTCGGAAACATTGAAATCAGTATATCCGATTTTTAATAATTAGTATATGTATTGGATACTGAGTAATTATCAGATGTGGAACTAAATTGCGTCATTTGTTTTAAGGGTCCTGAACATTCATCGGCCCGTTTGGAACGTTTCTTGCAAATGTCATCCGACGATGAAGACTATTTCCCACCGGAAAGTGAACAGTTCGCTATCAGACAATTGCACGACATCAACTGGATCGTTGCAAACCCGACAACGCCTGCAAATTTGTTTCACATTTTGCGTAGACAAATCGCTTTGCCTTTCCGCAAACCGTTGATCCTTATGTCACCGAAATCGTTACTCAGACATCCTGAAGCCAGATCATCGTTCGATGAAATGGTTGAAAATACTGAATTCAAAAGGTCAGTTTATATTTACTGAGTCGAAGTAGTCCTAAGTTGAGTGATGTCAAATACAATTATTGCTTCTGTTGAGAGTTCAATAAAAACTGGTGGAACCTTTGGTGTAACGATACGAAATGTTATAATTACCACAAAACACCAAACCACAATAAACACTCTCGACGTACGTTTCGCCAACCAAGTTGGCATCATCAGGAGATGATTAAAACTTTTAATCATCTCCTGATGATGCCAACTTGATTGGCGAAACGTACATCGAGAGTGTTTATTGTGGTTTGGTGTTTTGTGGTAATTATAACATTTCGTGTCTATTGAGAGTTATCAATCCTTTTGCTTTCCGAGTAATCGTTACTTTGTTACTTTGTACCCTTTACCGATTATTGGTACTTGTGTTTTATGTTTCGGTGGCTACACGCAACACTGCAACAATGCGTGGTCAGTTAAGTAGTCACAAAGACAGGGACGCTATGTATCGATATCAAGGTAATGCTGAGAATTGGAAGGGGAGATACTTGTAATCGGAGTAACGAAAAATTTTGACAACGAGTAATGATAATATAGACATCACTAATTATAAGTCTAGGTTGCCTGAAATTGGAGCAGTCGTAAGTTCATGTAATCACGATTCGAAGTAGTCTCGTATCGAGGCAGTCATAAGTTGAGAGATGCATGTTGTTGATTAATTGTTTCAGTAATAAAGAGTTTAGTCACGTCTAACCACAATAATTTTATTAATGAATGTACATTTCAAGAGCTATGCTTCCATCTTCAGCAAATACTAAAACAGTTTTAGTATTTGCTGAAGATGGGAGCATAGCTCTTGAAATGTACATTCATTAATAAAATTATTGTGGTTAGACGTGACTAAACTCTTTATTATTAAATTAAACCAGTGCTCTTAATTATTATTCTTAATTGTTTCAGAATCATACCAGATGAAGGACCCGCTGCGGCAAATCCGAGCGGTGTAAAAAAAGTTATTTTCTGTTCTGGAAAAGTTTACTACGACTTGAAAAAGGCACGCGACGAAAGGAAATTGACCGATCAAGTAGCTATAATCAGAATCGAACAGATCTCACCGTTCCCTTACGATCTCATCAAGTCTGAATGTGCTAAATACTCGAATGCTCAGCTGTGCTGGACACAGGAAGAACACAAGAATCAAGGCGCCTGGTCGTACATCGCTCCGAGATTCAACACGACATTGCAATGCACAAGACCCATTTTGTAAGTGTTTTTCTAACGTCAAAATTCTATATATCGATTAAGTTTTATTTACTATATTGCGTCAAAAAAAAAAAAAATAATAGTTACTTCTTACCACAAGAGTTTTATTGATGGATGTACATTTCGAAAGCTATGCTTTCATCTTCAGCAAACACTATACATGTAGTATATAGATGTATACTGTTTGCTGAAGATGAAAGCATAGCTTTCGAAATGTACATCCATCAATAAAACTGTTGTGGTAAGAAGTAACTATCTTTATTTTTGTTTTTATTCCAACCACAGTACTCATATATTTTTATATTGCGTCAATTGAATAGAAATGGCTGCTTTTTTTTTCTGAAAGATAATTTTTACAGTGATCGTTCGACCTCAGAACAAGATGGTGGCTGGTTGAGTCGTATGTTTAGTTCGAAAAAGAGCGCGCCTCCCGTACAAACAGAACCATCGACTGATGATACTGTCAGTGATAAAGATCAAACTACAAAACCCAGAGTCGTTAGGTGAGGGAAACAAAACAGTATCATCGTGTTGCACTATCTTTTGTTTCTTTACGCCTTTTTTTTATGTACAGTGCGCTTAGGTGAAATTACTACATAGCCAATTAAAGTCATGTATAACTCTATTACTCTTAAAATGGCACAGTGACGTCATCAGCCTATTGGCGGCAGAGCACCGCCCTCATTGGCAACCTCTAGCAACGGACTGTCTGCTTGACAAGTTACCCTCTCTAATGATTTTTACCATAGACGGCGTTAATGAGTTCAAGTAGGCGGAGACCGGAACAATAGCCGTTATCGAGTGATGGCGTCTCGATGTCATTCTTATAGTATTGTGTCTCTACTAACTAGTAGTGTCAAAATATTAACGGATACAACTGTATCCGTTAACATTTTGGTTACATCTTTTCTAAATTATGATACACCATTTTGAAATTGTCTTTTCTCTAAAATTAACTTACGGGTTTGATACGTTCAATTTGCGAAGTAGATTAGTTAATGTTAAAGGATGTCTAGAATCGTGTGTGTTTTTTAAAGACCACCAACAGCTAAGGTTATTTGGGCCTAGCACCAATTCATATTTTCAATTCATTATTTTTTTTTTTAATAATAAATTGAAAATTCAATTGACACTTTTACCAGCTCTCGGGCTAGAACTGGGGACTAGAATCGTTATAAATAAAGAAATGAATGTTTCTGTGACACAATAGTACCATGATTTTTCATAAGAGTCCGGGCTTGAGAATAGCCGAGCGTGTAGCAATGCTGTTGTTTACATGGCGTTGCTATGGTTCCTCTATTACAAGTTCCCAGTTCCCGGGATCTAGCCCGAGAGCTGGTAAAAGTGTAAGTTGGATTTTCAATTTATTATTAAAAAAAAAATAATGAATTGAAAATATAAATTGGTGCTAGGCCCAAATAACCTTAGCTGTTTGTGGTCTTTAAAACACAATTTTTAACATAAGAGTCCTTGTTAATTAACCAATGTAAGTAGTTTCATCTGAAAAAGCTGTATGCATTATTTTTTATCTCACCACTTTTTCATCATCGTACATCTTCATTTGTTTATATTTTTAATTTATTTTTTTAGTCACGCATCCCTAACTACTTTGGGTTTTTGGGTCGACTAATAAGTACTGTTTTTAATTACGAAACATTTTTAGTAATTTAATATGTGATTTTTTATATCGGTATGAAAGGACTTCATCGTCCCAATTTGACAAAAACAAAAAAAAGTTTGATTTTGAAGCACGTTACTAGAGAATGGTAGAAATTATACAAGTGTTCCACTTTTTTATAACATCGGAACTTATTCCGGAGGCCAATTTGAGTTAAAAATATCACATCAACACGTGACCAATTCTCATTTGTTAGATAGAATAATTTTATTACTGATGAGATTACCACAGTGTCTACAAATACAAAACTACGTACAGCAGACATGTTTTGTAATCTATTAGGCAGAGTACGTAATTTTATTACATTTTTATGTCAAGCTCGATAACAAACGAGGATCGAACCTATGTTTTTAATTTAAAATTACATCGGGAAAGTGATTTCGAGGTCACAGTTTTAGAATCTTAAATATGCGCTGATTTTGAATTAAAAACGTCACGTTTAATTATTATTTATTACAGAGCTAACAAATAAGAATTGAACTGAAACATTTTTAACTGAAAATCGTCTCAGATATAAGGTTCTAAAGTTACGATATAAAGCCGCAGGACACTCTGTATATATCCGAGTTTGTATGGAGGCGGGACCAATATTCATTTTTTTCTTTTCTGTAGTGAGATCAGCATAAATCGATTAAAACTTGCTTTTTATGTAGTAGTTTATTGTGTTTTATACTCGTAGTTCAGTACGGAAATTGTAGACAGTGACTTAATACTTTCTTTACATTGTTTTATTGCTTTTTCGTTCCATTAAGGTTGTTAGTCACTGCCAAAGACAGCTTGGTTTAATGGTCTTTGGAGCAAACTGTCATGGGTTCGAAACCCACATCGCTCATGGATGTTTTGTGATGTCATTTAATTAAAACTAAATGAACTTAAAAGTGATATGTTATTTAATGTGATTGACGTTAATGACCTAAGTTATCGACGCGTCTATAATCTACAATAAATAAATAAATGTTAGTTACTGCCTACAACTTCCGAATTAAACTATAGTTGTGATGATTTTCTTTACTTCCACCGTGTTAAATTTCTTAACATTTATCGTTTCAGTTACGCCGGACGACCAGCATCAGCCAGTCCCGCAACGGGTAGCAAAGCCCAACACTTAAAAGAATTGGCCAACATGCTGTCCGATGCATTAGCTCTATAAAAACATTAAATATTTTAATTAACAACACCATACTCCAAACACGATGCAAAAGTTGAAATGGGTAATCAAACAGAATCGTATATATAAATAATTTGATTTTTTTTTTAATCAATGCATGATATTTACTTGTTTTACTGTTTCAACTTTTATTGTAAACTATATTTTAGCAATATTGAACTTCAGATACCAGCAGATTTACTTCAGTGGTTTGTTGATAGTCAATTTTTACTGCAGTCGTTTCTCCAATAACGCGCTATGTTTCTAAGAATCGCGCAATAGAAATAAGTCGGAGGTAGAGTGCCCGCGGTGAGAGATAAAGCCAGGCACGTCATCAATGATATGCTAGTGAACGCCTGCTTGCCCGCAGACAGGGCCGTGTACACAAAACTGCACATTGGGTTTTATGACGTTAGGTACAATTTTGGCAAACTGCTGTTCATGACAATAAACAGCCAATAGCAAGCTAGAAGGCGGGTGCAATGCATTCACGTTACTATGACGCGGTGGCTTCATCTTTCGCCGCGTGAGGTCTATAATATGCTTGTATGTATGGCCGCGATTATGTCAGCAATTACTGGATCGATCGGTATGTAACTTCTACCGTTTACTTTAGAATAATGTATGTGGAAGGACCTTAGATTAGTCGCATTATCCGGTTTAATTCGAGCGACTATTTATCGATAGCATATCAATGAAATTTCTCAATAAAAACGCGTTATAGCAGAAAAGACTGTAACTGCTTGATTTGCAATTGTTTTTATTTTGTAAACTTTATGTTTGTGCATAATACTATTTTATCATATTTTTGTTTTCAGTCAGTAAGTTGTTATTTTTATTTCAGTTATGCTGGGAGACCTACATCACCAACTCCGGCAACAGGCAGCAAAGCCCAATACCTAAAAGAATTGCCTCAGATGCTGGAGGATGCGTTTGTTATACCGTAGTTATCAACTAAAAACCCCCGATCGCGATACAAAATTAAAATTGGAATAGATAATTAAATAAATATGTTTGATTAGATGTTTCAATTTTTATAATTTAATATATTTATTTTAGCAATTAAACTTGTGACACCCATCGGATTGTACATATGGCCGATAGTTGATAACTAAACTTGCTTCGATTGTTTCTTGATAGTCAAGTGTTATTGCTAGTTACTTGTTTTGCAATAATGTTGTATAGTTATATTTTCCGTATGAAGAAATCGATAGTGTTTCGGTAATAAATTCAATTTTGACCATTGTTATTTTTGCCGCTATCGAATTGCAAGATACTTTACTATTTTGTTAATGCATATTTATTGTTGTTATTGTACAGGCCTGTGTACTTTTCATGAAGGTGTCAGTAAAATAAACTCTTAATAGTATTGATAATCATTACGTAATCAAAAATCAAGCAACACGTTGATTTTAATGATATTTTAAAAAAAACAAAAAAAAAAGTAAAAAAAATTGCAAAATATGTAAGTGATTTAAAAAGGCTGTTTGTTACATATTTCTGCTTAATTTATTACTTAAATTTGTCATTTTGTTGATTTTTTTTTCGTTCAAATTAATGTTTTTGAAGGAGCGCTGAGTTTTTAATGTATTTATATTACGAAAAGTATTTTGAATTCTCCTTTTTTCGTCTGTTTTAATAAATTAATATTATTTTATTTAAGTATCATGTAAATAGTAATTATTAATGAAAGGTGAATGTTAAAAAAAATCGCAAAAAAATATTTTCAAACTGTGGAATGTTTCAAAAATTTATGTATTTTTTTGGAAATTAAAATATGAAAATAATTTCAAAATAAAACATCACAAAATAATAAAAATATATTGTTATTTTATTTTCTCATGAACATTGTTACAATTTCGGTCTTTCATGGCGACAATTTATACTGTATTTATTTTTGACTTACTAATCTACTTTCGTTCACACTGTTTCGAAATTTAGAAGAAGCACTATGCGGTATATTTGTCGGAGCGTAAAATCTGTAAAGATAAACCGATAGTTAAGTTCGTTACATTGTCGAGCGTCTATAATTTACAATATCTATTGGACTTGAGAATAGCCGAGAGTGTAGCAATGCTGTTTACATGGCTTTGCTATGGTTCATCTGTTACAAGTTCCCGGGTTCTAGCCCGAGAGCTGGTAAAAGTGTCTATTGGATTTTCAATTTATTATCAAAAAAAAATAATGAATTGAAAATATGAATTGGTGCTAGGCTCAAATAACCTTAACTGTTGGTGGTCTTTAAAACACAATTTACAATATCTATCAGTAGTTCGTTACAAATTAAAATATTTACATTGATCAAATTCAAAATTATTATCGTTAAACAGTATATAAATCAAATACGCTACTGATTGTTTCTTAGTGATACGATTACATAACAATTAAATTTCCATTTGACACAATAAAAGAAACAATTTAATATAGGAAAGCTACAATGAGTATTACTGGATTACATTAGATTGTAGATTATAGACGCTCAACAGCTGAGGTCAAAGAGTATTACAGGAAAATGGAAAGACTAATCTGAAGAATCTTATGTAAGTATACCTAGATTTGGCTTCTTCGATAATATTAACGATTTTTTGACAGAGTAGATCGTCTTCGTATTTTGTGTTAAATTTGAGATTTGTTAGTTTGCAGCGAAATATGTCTCTTCCTAACATTTCTATTGTCAATCGATTATAATGCACCGAGGGTCGAAGTTTTACATCGTATCCCATAGCGTCTAGTTTTTCTGAAACATAACGTCAAATATGATCGAAAATCTCAATATTTAAATTGAGCTTATTGTTTATTTCGATTGTTACCTACTAATCCGTACAATCTTTGTTTTTTATGTCTAATGACACCATTCGCTTCGTAAGGACCGTAATTGATTATTAAGAAAACCATTTTCTTAAATTAACTTGAATTTTTTGTGTAAATGTTCCAAATATTTTTAACGGAAAATATAACTATGGTGATTGTGACCCGCGATCTCCATGGAGTTTTAATGATTTTTTTATGTTACTGTGTTTACACGCCTGTGTGTTATGTCACGATTATTTGTGGTACTACTTCGGAAGTGATTCCGTTCTTGTAAATAAAAAGTGAATTTATGTCATAGTTTTCATTTGTAAGTATTCTATTTTTGTAAACATGTTTGATGTAGAGAGTAAATTTAAAAATAATTTTCTATTTATATGCTTGATTATAAATTTCTACTGACATTTAAATAAATAACCAGAAAAGTGACTTAGATTATACTTAGATTTAAGAAGTTGGATCATTTTTGTCTTCAGGTTCAATTTGAAATAATATATCTTTTGTAAATTTGGAAAGAAATTGTATTGATTTTGAACTTAAACTTAATGTTAAAAGTAGAAATCCAAAAATATAAAGTATGGATTTTGAGCTACTTACTGAGCTACTTTCTCATTTTTTACAGATACCCAAATTCAATGCAATTGTACAGCCGTCAACTTAGACGTTTTCTGGATAAATGGCCTGGGAAAAAAGTATTGGGAATTTATAGATTCCTTCCAATATTTTTCATTCTTGGAGCTGGCTTAGAATTTTCAATGATAAATTGGAGAGTAGGAGACGTAAATTTTTGTTAGTATTTTCAAATTACCAAAATAAAAATTCTAGAAAAATCGTGGAATTACCTAGTTGTGTTGACGTTATCTATGTTTTAGATAATACATATAAGAAAAGACAAGCCAAAAATATTATCGAGGAAGAATTACATAAGCATCTGACGTAAAAACAATTTTTTTAACATGCCTGCAGGGACGACTTGGCCACAATATTTAAAATTTTTTACAGCAGCCATGCTATCGATGTTGGCCGGAGCACAGGTTGTTCATTCTTATTACAAGCCGTTGCAAGATTTAGATAAATATATTGAAAAAGAATTTGAAAATACTAAAAGTGTAGAAAAGATAAACGTCATGATTAATAAGTAGTATATTTTAAAAAAATGTTAGTTTTAACCAATTTGTAGTCATGTATTGCGTTTTTATAATGGCTTAAAATTAAAAAAATAAATATTTCTCTTATTAATAACTGCAAAATCAATAATCGAAGTGCTTAATAAAAAAAGATGCTTATGGCCTCTGTTGTCGAGCGTCTATAGATTACAATATCGAATATGCAGAACGTTTGTAAACTTCATCTTTTCCAGGGATTACAAGTTATTGAAGAGTTTGTTATACCCATGTGCGTAGTATATGGTTATACCGGGTAGAAAGACCCGTTATAATCACAAATGGGCATTGCGCGTTTAGTTACTTAATAGTGAAACATCTCGATGATGTTATTCACTTTCAAATGACGGAACAGTAAGTCGGAACAGTTTCTATGGTGCAGTTCCAGTTGGAACGTCATCCATTTTGTGGACTTCCTTTTTGCATGGCCGCCGCTCGCTGTGCTTTAATGAAGGATTGATCGAAAATAGAACGGAAACTAAATAAAAATGGTATGTAAGTTCAAATTTCGTTTATTTATTTAATAGTGAACAAAGTAAACTGTAAACAAATATTTTTAAAATTGAATTTTATGTTCAAAATAGTAATATCTACAAAAATGAGTTCGCATCCACGTGTTGGTTAATACCATGTTTCGGCATATTAAATATTTCTGGTATAATATTTAATTTTTATTATTTGTCTGCATATATTTAACTTCTTTAATCGATCAAATAATTGGTTAGAAGTATTTACTTTTGTAATTATTTTATAACCTTACTTTAGCAGATGTTCTTTTTTTAAAAATGATGATTTACTTTTGGTCCGTGTTTATGAATTAATATTGATTTTATTATCAAAAGTACTGAAAAAACATTTTGATTAATTAAGCACTTACACAAATATTTTGATTTTACTAATACTCGTGCGTCTTACAATTCAGTCTTTAGCAGCCGCCAGGCCGCTGATCACTGTATACAGCGAGAAGGGCGAAGCAGTCAAGGATGCATCGGTCCAATTGCCAGCCGTATTCAAAGCGCCAATCAAGCCTGATGTAGTCAACTTTGTCCATCAACAACTGTCGATGAACCATCGTCAGGCTTACTGTGTGAACAAGGATGCAGGTCACCAAACATCTGCTGAATCCTGGGGTACGGGCCGTGCTGTCGCTCGTATTCCCCGTGTCAGAGGTGGTGGTACTCACCGTTCCGGTCAAGGTGCTTTCGGTAACATGTGTCGCGGTGGACGCATGTTTGCGCCCACCAAACCATGGCGCCGTTGGCATCGACGAGTGAACGTTAAACAACGTAGATATGCTCTAGTTAGCGCTATTGCCGCTAGTGGCGTACCTGCACTTGTCATGAGTAAAGGTGATTGTTTTTCTGATACAATTTGTTGAAAATACATGGTCTCTATTTCATACTAATAAATGTATGTTTTTATAGGGCACGTAATTGAAAATATTCCTGAATTGCCTTTGGTAGTATCGGACAAGGTTCAGGAATTTACGAAAACTAAACAAGCCGTCATCTTTTTGCGCCGTATCAAGGCTTGGTCCGATATCCAAAAAGTAGGTTCTATTAACTTAAATCTAAATATTTTTGTTGTTTATGATGAATTAATCTTTTGGTCTGTGTTTATGAATACTATTGATTTTATAAAGTTCTGATGTTCAAATATGTCTACCAATTTGTTTAGTATGTAATGGTCAGTCGGAATTTATGTTTACCTTTGTTCTATTCAGGTTTACAACTCTCAGCGTTTCCGTGCCGGTAAGGGTAAAATGCGTAATCGTAGGAGAATTCAACGTCGCGGACCCTTGGTTGTCTACCATCAAGACCAAGGTCTACGTCGTGCCTTCCGTAACATCCCAGGCATTGATTTAATCGGTGTCGATAAACTTAACTTGCTAAAGTTCGCCCCAGGCGGTCACATCGGACGTTTTATTATTTGGACCCAGAGCGCTTTCAAGCGTCTCGATAAGTTATATGGAACATGGAAGCGTTCAGCTATTGAAAAGAAAGGTAAATTATGTTTCCTGACTTCTCCAAAAAAGCTGCTCATTATGCGTGTATTTTATGAACATTTAATTTATCGTTTTTGCAGGTTTCAATCTGCCGCAACCAAAAATGGCAAATACTGATTTGGCACGTCTTCTTAAGTCCGAAGAAATTCGCAAAGTTCTCCGAGCTCCTAAGTATGTTTTTCTATGCTGACGCAGTTATTTTAACATTTAAATGGTTTAATATGATGATATTTAGCACTGGGTTATGATTTTAATAATGATTATACTTTTCTAACTGATCGTATTTTATATATGAAATTTGTTTGTTAGCAATGATAGACGATTTTTAACATCTTGATTTTCATTTGTTTAGCAAACAAGTCCAGCGTAGAGTAAAGAAATTGAATCCATTGACCAACACGCGCGCTATGTTACATTTAAATCCATATGCTGCCGTTTTGAAACGTAAGGCTATTTTGACTGCTCAGAAACGCCAGCAGAAGCGCCATATCGCATTTGCTAAAAAGCGCGGAATTGTACTCGATTCTAAAGATGTAGCTATTAGAACTGCTAAACAACAAGCGCATAGAAGACAGCAAATCTTGAAAGCGAAACAGGCCAAACCAAAAAAAGCGAAAGCTGTTCCGGTTTCGAAAGAAGAAAGGGCGAAAGCTAAAAAAGAGAAGAAAGCTGCTAGGCCTGCAAAGTCGGCGACCACAAAATCGGCTGCCGCACCTTCAAAATCGGCTCCAGCACCTGCAAAATCGACTCCGGCACCCGCTAAAACACCAGCGACGCCCAAAAAGTAATTTTGATAAACAATAAAAATACTGGTTATACGATTGCTATTATGTTTGTACAATTTTTAAAAATAAAAACAATCGTTACTGGGAATACTTTTTTTTAATGAAATATATTTATGTTTATAAATAAATTTATAGTTATTTTAATGTTTTAACATAGCAAATATTAAATCTGCTAGTTTCCCCAGCATATTTATTTTTCAGTTTTAAATTTGCGTTGGTTTAAAAAACTTTGCGTCGCTATGCAGAAATTGAAGTACAGCAATTTTGAAATCGCCGAATAGAATATTTTAATTTTACGCGGTTTTATAAAAACCCGATCGAAGAAAGGTACTTTGATGTAGTATTTACCGTTAAATTGATGTGAACTAGGATAATGAGGTCCCAAAATTAATTTGTTTTTAAGGAATTGTAAATATTAATTTGTTGAAATATGAGAACAAAAAAGATTATTTTGTCTGAATATTGAGGAATACAAATAAATCCGTAGCTAAAGAAGGGTAAAAATAAATTAAATCTAAAAATCGCCATGTCTCCCAGCGACTTCTTTAATCTTTAATGCTATGAATAAGAGATAATGCTATGAATCCAGGGTGATACGTGTATACTGTATGGTTTGACAAAGCAACATCAACCAACTATTTTTGTGACGCCATTGGTCGCCATTTTCAATACGATCAACATGGAGTATTTTAGTATCAGTGAGAATTATTAAAGAGTGAAGTGAAAAATTAATATCCTATCTTTAGATGATGGTGTAATTATAATTAATTGATATTAGTGGTATATTCACGCAATTATTTTGATTAAAAAAACAATAACAGTATGCAGGAATGAGTGTTTACTGGTTTATTTCAAACGGTTAATATAACCGGTGTAACATTTTTAGCGTGGTTTAATGCCAATCCACAGAACAAATCGATAATTATTTAATTTTTATGCGAAAAATTTGAAAAAAATCTCGCCAAGATGATGTACACCGTAAGTTTTATTACATATTTTTTGTTTATGTTTATTGTACGCTAAAAAAATCCAGTTTATAATTCTATGGCTGTATCAGTGTATCCATATTTTTCAATGACGTGCAGGTTAAAATCGGTGATTTGATTATAATTCTTGTTAAATATCGAAGCTTTATTTGGAATTTTTAAATAACACGAATTACTTTCTTCTAAAACTGGAAGTTTTTTTAAATATTTCCCTGAAGATTACAAATTTCTATTAATAAAATAAAAAAAGAGTAACATTTCTAAATTTTTTTTGTCTATTCTTGATATTTTCTTAAATAACGGGTCATATGAGATGGCCATGACTAAAAAGAAAAATTGCTATTAATTACGAGCATAGCAAAAATCTTAAGAAATTCAAACGTTTTTTGAAAACATTGTATTTTCCACAGGGCACAACTGCTGAACAAGATAATAGGTTCAGTGACAAAGAAAAAAAATTACTTAAACAGATGAAGTTCGGGGACTGTTTAAGTCAACGGGTATGTTTCAAATAGAAATATGTCAGTAACTCACAAGAATCAGTTTTTTAATCATAATTTTATAAATGTTACAGGTTGACATGTCCAAAGTGAAACTGGACGTAATAAAGCCCTGGATAATGGAAAAGATAACAGAAATACTTCATATAGAAGATGACGTAGTAGTAGAATTTGTTTATAATCAATTAGAAGAAAAGGTATGTTCTTTACTACAAAATACTTATCTGACGTTTTAATATAAAATATCTGGGTGCCGAGCTTTGCTCGGATGAGTTCAATAAAAACAGTACTTGTATGCTGTGAGATATCATTTTCTCAGAATATTATTCCGAAACGAATTTATTTCTGAAACATAATTTAAAATAATTGTTTATGTTAAATATTTTAAATACCTATGTGTATTTTTAAGCGTAAAAACTAAGTATCAACTTGAATCAAGCATTTTTTCCTGTAAATATTATTTACGTCGCCATTTTCAAATCTACCGCCGTTATTGTTTTGTTGACTGAAGAACTCGCAAAAACCGATTTTCATAGATTGAATATCTTGTAAAAATGTTCGAATCAGATGAAATTTTGTTCGCCCGTTACCATTTTAACAATCCAATTTTAAGCATTAATACCAAATATCAACTTTATCGAAGTACTTTTTCTCTGTGATGTCATCTTAACAACTTCCAGTAAATTTCAAATACTTTTTTTTGCATAGGTACCTACTGAAAAACTCACAAAAATCGATTCTTTTAATAACAAACGTCAGACTATAACCTGCGCAAAACTTTTTTTGCATGTATCTTCACCATAGTTTTTAAAAATCGATGTGTTTTGATACACATGCCTGCGGCGCTAGAAGTGCGGCCCTTTGGGCCGCCGTGCCAATTTTTAGATACGCAAAACTTTTTTGTATGTATCTTAACAATAGTTTTTAAAAATCGATGTGTTTTTACACAGACCCGCCGTTTTGTCATTATTTACATATTGTGCAAGACACTTCTTATATTAGTGTTCATTTACAATTTTAACACTTGTGATATATTATATAAAATCTATGTAGAAATAGACTTCGAATCAATCTGACTTTAATTGAGCGAGTTATAATAAATAAAAAAACACCTTTTTTTGATTGCTCCCCTCTGGAACCAAAATTCCTACCTAGATCAATTTCTCGTCCCGAAAAATCCTCATTCTGTAAATTTCATCAAAATCGTTAGTCGTTTTTGAGAAAAAAAGGTCTAGGGAAGATTATACGTCATACTACATTTAACGTAGGTACCTACTTACCTATACTACATATTTTATATAAGTAATATAAAAATAACATACCTATTTATTTAAATATTAGCTACAACTACTTACATAATTATGTTTAGATTTTATTGTTGTTATTTTTTTACTTTTCAAATAATTACTGATTATTTTAATAAGTTAAAGATTGACTGTCAGAGTAATTTTGACATAAATAATGAAAATAGTTTGTTTTTTCAAAGCCTACTCACAATACGACACTGTTTTATGACGTTAAAAAACTGTTTTTTAAAATGATAAAATCGATAAGAAAACGAATTTTTCCAGAGATGAGACCTAGCTAGATCGATTTTTTGCCCCCCGAAACCCCTTTTCGGTAAATTGGATCAAAATCGTTAGAGCCGTTTTCGAGAAAATATTTATATAGGTACATATATACATAGAAACATATATACAAGATTTACTCGTTTAATAATATAGGGATTCAAATTACATTTCAGTACGGTTAGTTGATATATTATATTTTTTTTGCAGTACCCCGATCCAAAGAAAATGCAGATAAATTTGACTGGATTTTTGAACGGTCGCAATGCGCGAGCATTTATGACTGAATTATGGGCTTTACTTTTATCTGCTCAAGAAAGTCCCACTGGAATACCGGAGTCACTACTACAAAAGAAGAAAGATGAAATAAAGAAAAGAATGGTAATTATTATATAATTATTATGGTTCCATTCGGAAATTGTAGGCAGTGACTAATGCTTACAGTTTCACAATGCAATATAAGCGGCACAGTTTTTATGCATTGCTATGCCGGTCTATTAAGCCTGTTAGTAACTTAAGTATTTGTCACTGCCTACAATTTCCGAACTTAATTTTTCAAACTCAGATTGGTAATTATATTATTTTTCTTTTAAGGAGGAGCAAGAAAAAATAAATGAAATTGTTGGTAAAAGTAGCAATAGAACTCGCGATGGAAGGTCACGAAGTCATGAAAAGGAGTCCCATTCTTCATCGAAGCGTCGCGGCGACCGCAGTAGAAGCAAATCCCATAGATCTCGTTCTCGAGACAGAAGAAGACGGTCTCGGACAAAGTCGCGTTCGAAATCGAACGAGCGTCACGATAAGACCGATTTGGCAAGGAATTCAGTGGAAAGAAATAATATATCGATTGTAAATAATAAAGATAATAACGGTACTGCTAACTCTGACGAAGAGATTGATAAAAACGATCACGTTAATAACGATAATGGACCGGTGGCTCAGGCAGATGGTGATGCGAGCAAAAGCGAACTCCCGTCTGGAAGTTTAAAAGAAGATTCACCGCAACCGGACAACGCTATACCTCTTACTAAACCCACCGTGGCCGGTCCTAAACACAACGTGTAAGTAGTGGTTTTTTTTTTTTTTGCTTTTCTTGTAAGTGTTTAGTTGAAATTTACCTGTTTCTTGCTATTTTAGTGAAGCTGCTCAAGCGATTTCACGTCTTCAAGCAAAATTGCTGTCGATGGCGGGAGGCAAAAATAAGTCTCGCAGTTCCCGTTCCAAATCGCATTCGAGGAGTAGGTCTAAGTCGCGTAAGCGAAAAAGCAGATCTCGTTCGGTTTCAAAAAGGGGCAGCAAATCTCGAGGTGATAAATCGTTGCGCAAGAGACATAGCCGTTCAAGATCGACGTCTCGAGCTGGCCGCAAACCGTCGAGATCCCTTTCAAGAGCTGGCGGTCGTACCAAAACGCGCTCCCGCAGCAAGCGTCGAACTTCGAGGTCGCCGTCTAACAGAAGAGCCGGCAAGAGATCGCCCGTCTCTCGTAGACGCAAATCGAGATCTGCATCACGCGAAGAAGTTAAAAATAAAAATTCTATATCGCGCGAACGGAATAAACAAAGTTCGCGGTCACGTTCCAAGTCCAAATCAGTGTCGCCGATTATTAATAAAAGAAAAAAATCGCGCTCTGCATCAGTCAGCAGTGCTAATTCGAGTGTAGATGTTCCGCAGCGTAAGGCTTCGCCAGCAAAAGACAATTCTTCGAAAAATGCTAAGAGTGATGATGTGAAGAATGCAAGGAACAGTGATACCGTTAATGAAAAAAATAAATCCCCGAATCGAAGATCGCCCAGTTCGAGCAGTTCTGCTACTTCAGTCAATTCTAAAGGTATATCAATTTTTTTCAATTTAATATTTTTTAAATAACGTTATCAAATCAGCTTAGGAATATCAGATCATTACAGTGCCTTTGTCCGTATAGCATTCCCATGTCTCCGTTGAAAAACTTCTAGTTCCTGGGTTAATGTGAAAACTGATAGAATCGTAGAAGTATGAATTTGATTTTTTGTTCATTATGAAAAATTTGAATTTGTACTAGGCCCAGATAACTCTAGTAGAAATATGATCGGTTTTAATTATGACGTATTTCGATTTCAGATAAAGATAAGGAAAATTTCGAAATAAGAAAGAAAGAAAACAGCGTTCAAAAGAAGAGGCATTATCGCTCTAATAAAGATTCGTCAGATAGCGATAATGATTCAGACAAAGACAAGACTTCGACGAAACGCGGCGACAAAGATAAGACGTCCGCTCGCGGCGGTAGAAGATCAGCTAGCAAGAGTCCAAGAGGAGGCCGAAAGCGTCCTAATAGTAGAGATCGAAGGAAACGGAGTCCCAGCAGGTCAAGACGTAGAAGTGTGTCCAGAAAACGCGAAAGCGAATCTGTAAGTGTATGAGTTTATTTTTTGCGTTTTCTAATGAAAAATTACTTACTTTGTTTTTTGTTTGTTTAGAAACGGAGAAGACGCAGTGTTAGTAGACGAAGAAGGTCTAGAAGTCGGAGTTTGAGCAGGAGAAGATCACCAAATAGAAGACGACGTTCAAGATCAAGAAGTCGCAGTAGAAGGCGCAGTCTGAGCCATAGAAGGTATTTTGATTTGATATATTATTTTTAAAATACCTTTTTATGATACGTATTGATACAATTGATCACAATTTCTCAGAGTGGAAGTTCCAAAGTGTATATATTTTTGAATACTCTGACTGTGGAGTTGAATACATGTTGTAAGGAATATCTGGAAGGTTTCTCTCAACAAGCGATTTTATTTTAGGAGACGAAGTCCAAGCTACCGTAGGCGCAGTTCAAGGCGTTCCCGAAGCGTCAGGCGATCGCGCAGCCGAAGGCGAGAACTGTCTAAGAGGCGCGAGAAGTCCCGCGATCGCAGACGAAGGTCCCGATCGATTCACCGGTCACGCTCTCAGCCAAGGAAGAAGGCCCCATCTCGCTCAGCATCTCGGCCGAGACAAAAGATGCACGTTTCAAGGTCCCGTTCACGTTCGAAGCCGCGCAAAGCAACCGAACGAGCACCTCCATCATCTCACCGTTCTAAAGAACGAGTTAATAAACCCGTGTCAAACGATAGTAAACGTAAAACTTCTGTGTCCCCGAGAAACAGTGATTATGTTGCCGGGGAAACTTCAAAACGCAGGTCGTCGGGTGAACGTGAAAGTACAATTGTAGCACAAAAAGATGCTATAAAAAAGAAAACTTTGTCTGAAGATCAGCATTCTTCAGGGCGTAACGTTAAAAAAGACATCAGTGCTTCGAATTCACGCATCGGTGATACAGTTAGTGACGACAGTACGAGTAGGAAAGTCGATAATAAGAAATCTAAGTCAGGAAGCAGCAGTCCGGAAGAGGGAGGCGGCGATGCTAGGAAAACGACGACGGTGTCGTCTACTAAACGCTGGTCGAGAAGTTTATCTCGAACGCCGAGTCCATTTTTAAAAATACACGAACTCGCTAAAATTGGTGTTGACAAATCTCTCATAGTTGAACGACAAAAAATGTTAGCTAATATTAAAAAAGCCGATGTAAGTTTGAAAACTGATGAGAAAGCTAAGAAATTAGCTGCACAACAAAAAGACATTGTTCTGAAAAATGCCGATTTGAAGAAAATTGCTGAGAAACGGCGAGCTTTTGAAGCTGTTAAAAAACAAACGCCGAAAAAAACAAGTGATGAATCTAATGACAGTGGTTCTGAGAGCTCGGATAGCGATGAAGGCACAATATCGAAAAGAAAGAAAAAAGTCAGTAGCAAAAAGAGATCGTCGAGCTCGAAAAAGAGACATGACTCCTCTTCGAGCGATAGTGAAAGTACGAAGAAAGTGTCTCGCAAGAAAAAATCGGCTCCTTCGAGCGATTCAGAAAGCGACGATGAGAATTCTGTAAAGAAAAAGAAGTCTCAAAAACACGAAAACAGTGATAGCGATGACGATAGCGCAAAAAAGTCTAAGAAAAAGGTAGCTGCTGAAAAAGTTGTCGCTCCGATAAAAAAACACACTAGATCAAGTTCCGTCGAAAAACACGAACGCAGAAAAAGGAAAGTCGATGAAGAATCGGTTTCGAATTCTGATGTGGAAAACTCAAAGAAAAAGAAACGAGTACGCGCAAGCTCAGAATTGGAATCGGATGATGAGAAAATAAAAAAAAAGAAAAACGATTCATCGAGCGGTGGATCCGATGCAGAAGAAAGCAAAGTTTCTTCAAAACGTAAACGTAAGAAGCGTTCATCAAAGAATTCTGTAAGTGGTACTGATGAGGAGAAAGATGAACAAGTAGAAGTTAAAAAGAAAAAGAAAGATAAAAAACACAAGAAACATAAGAAACATTCTAAAAAACACAAGAAGCATAAGAAGAAGAAGGAGGAAAAGAACAGTAGCGCTGCTTCAGAAGACAGCGATCATGAGATTGTATTGAACGAAGACGAACGCAAACTGAGAGAGAAGGCACTAAAATCTATGAAACGGCAAAATAGCAGTGACCATTCTGACTGAAATTGCTTATTTTTTTATTTAGTTGTACGAATTTTACATTTAAAAATAACCGGTCGATTTTTAGAACCGAAATTTTACGTTCTGAAAATTGATCGCTTCGGTGTTTTATTTGTGTTCGATTTATTCAGTCATGCGGTCAGTTTACAATTTTTTACCCCCCTCCCCTGAAATCCCAATATCTATCGCCGTATAGATCTGGGTACTTCATATTTTAATATAAAGTGAAAATTTGAAATGTAAATTTAAAAAAATTAAATTTTTAACGTTTTTCTCATTGAATTTTTTCTTCACGTTCTCATATTTTGAAATTATTTGATTCATTAGTGTTCGCTTTCTTTTTCCGTTTTTATTTTGTACAGGTTTTCTTGAATACATGTTAGCGTGGAGAGAAAATTTTACGGTACAATTTGAGAAAAACAAAAATCTTGTTAATATTTTGAAAACAGTCCGTTACTAATTTAATTAATTAATACACAATGGTTAAACAAAAAAAATGGAAACTATTGAAATATTTGAAAAAAATAACTAGATTTTATTTTAGAAGTGTGGTTGTTTGAAATCAAAGTTGTATGAATGTGCTCTTACAAGAAAATACTAGTTTATGTGGTATAATAATTTTTATTATTCTTAAAACTCTGCCCTTCCTCATCCATGTTTCTTGTTCATTGTAATATTAAAAAAATGTATAATTATTTGATGTGTGAAAGTAAAAATTGATTGGAATGAATAGTTTTGTGCGTGAAATTGAATTTCTTCCACAGGAGAACTCGTTTATAAGACATAGATAATATATATTTTGCATGTTTGAGATAGTTACAGCGAAACGATTATCTATAATTAAAATCTAGGCTATTTGTAGGAGAAAAATACAGTAATTGTATTTAAAAGAATTGAAATATAACTTTTTTTGACTAATTTTGGGTAGCATTCATTCCAATTTTACTGCAAGTCTCGCCAAAAATTTGGTTTTGTAGGTTATGTTGCGGCTTTTTTGACAGTTAAATATTCACGTTCATTCCACACCGGTTGCACATACATACTTAAATTACATTGATCGGTTAAAAACGGCTTATAATAAAAACATTAAAACCATTATTTTCGTACAAAACTAATAAAAAATGTTATATTTGCAGTTATTTATCAATCCTAGAACTATTTTATTAAAAAATAGTAATTTTTTTGAAATGATAAAACCGAAATATAAACTGTTTTGTAACAATGTGATGTAACCAATTTTTTAATTCGATTTTTTATACCGGGTTTTCATCAGTTTGTTCGCGTTATTACGGGTGTGTAGTTCTGTGTTCTTTCAATATTTTTGTTATTGATTTTTTTTATATTTATAAATGTATTTATAACCTATAACACTTTTGTATTATAATTTTAAGCTTTATTTTGTGTTGTGATCATGTGTTTTATGTTTTATTTTTAAATTAACCTAGTGCCTTAACTAATCAAATAATTTTTAGTGTGCCTTTTTTCGTATTAACAAAACTAATATGAACGGTGTCAAAAGAATATCACACGATGAATATTTCGAAAAGGTAAGATAAACATGCTAGTTTTCTCATTTCATTAAAAACACCTGCTATTTGCGGTATGAAATTTTATAAACTTAACGGATGAACTTACATAAATTGTTCGAAAACTCAAAACAACTGTCATCAATAACATGTGGTGAAACCACATTTAATTTTTGTATCTGTCAAAACCTGTCGGCTTATGCAATGGCAATTGGCATTGTCAATTATGTATAATATATTGACATTATTTTTTTAATTATTTGGCTACAAAATATAATCTTGTTTTTAAGGAGTTTCTGTCACGCAATTAAAGGACCGGCATGGGTCGGATTAAATATTTTTATGGATCTTCAGGGAAATTGCACATTCGAAAAAAATACGTTTTTATAATTATTGAAACTAATCTCTTGTGCTTTTTAATTTTTAAAACTTGCGTGTATGCAAATACGAGAAAGTACTATCCGTTTTGGTGACCAGGATTTGGTTAATTACGGTGAAGCTCATGGCTTGTAATATTTATCCTAGAAATTTTGTACCTACAGTATCCATATTTTGTTGTATATAGGAATGAGTTTTTTAAAATCCTAATCCATATATTTTTTTAACTGATAAGTACTTTACAGTTCAGTAGCGGCTCGCCAAGATAGGCGTTGTCTATTCAGCAAATTTAACAGTTTAATAACGGTCAATAAGGGTCAATTTCTTGAAAATATTATCAGTTTTCATGTGAGCTAAGCTAGCAATAAATAAATTGTTTGTTCGGGTGTCACGCAGAAATGCCTGACCTAATTAATTCTATGACATTAGCTTGCACTGTTTCCCCCAAAAAATTGCCAAGTGGCATTGTGAAGTAGCCGAATTGGGACAGTATAATACTTCATCCGGTACCGCGCGAATCACTTAAATTTTAATCAGACGCCTTGCGCCCATTATTCTTAACAATTAGACGCTCATTCAATAGGTTCTGGAAGAACACTGAGCTGGAAGATCAATTTATCTTTAAATTAACCTTTGCATTCCAGTTGGTGCTCTTAGCCTCTCACGATTCACATCGTGATAGGAAGGGGTAAAGCTCACGAAGTAATTTCCTTAATCCACGCCTGTTATTACCTACGTATTTGTGTATGTAAATATACAATACATGGCGTAGACTTTAGGGTGTGAACGAAACCAGATGCCAGGGGAGCAGCCGATAGCTCTGGTAATTATGCGTTGTGTGGTTATTAGCTTAATAATCTGTATTTTATGCTACACATATACCTAACTCTATTTTATTTTAAATTTAAAACATGATGTAATGGTCTTACAATGCTGTATTGTTGTGTGTTGATAAATTAGATTATTTGCTTTGATGGCTTAATTAACTAATCCATTATAAATTCAATTAGTTAATAAACAAACCATTAGCACGGTTGGGTCTTCCTTATGAACAAGGTTCATTTGAGCTGTTGATTAATTCGTTTTCCGCAGTTAATTTTGTAACTACAAATTGTGTCGTCATTTTAGGGGGTTTCTCTTTTTTGTATCAGGAAGTTCAAAGTGTTTTAAAAGGTAGGTGTAAAATGATTAACCGTTAAGGCTAGATTTCAATACATATTCTCAACCCGTAAGTTTTATTATACGCCTATAGGAGCGAATTTACTAGGGGACGGAACATTTTAGATAAAAGCTAAAAATCTTTTCAAGATGACGATCAAATGGGGTAAAATCCCGTCTAGAAAACTAAACCATTAGCACGGTAGGGTCTTCCTTATGAACAAGGTTCATTTGAGCTGTTGATTAATTCGTTTTCCGCAGTTAATTTTGTAACTACAAATTGTGTCGTCATTTTAGGGGGTTTCTCTTTTTTGTATCAGGAAGTTCAAAGTGTTTTAAAAGGTAGGTATAAAATGATTAACCGTTCAATATTGTCAACCCGTAAGTTTTATTATATGCCTAGGAGCGAATTTACTAGGGGGCGGAACATTTTAGATAAAAGCTAAAAATCTTTTCAAGATGACGATCAAATGGGGGAAAGTCCCGTCTAGAAAACTCAGTTTTAAACTCACCACCGACCCCCCTAGGAATCCAAACAAAAAGTCGCTGTCTATACCCAAAATGCACGGTTGAACGACGAATTGGCTGCAATTATTAGCCATATGACCGACTGAAACATATAAAACATAAAGTAATTAGTATACTGTATAATGTGATTGGAAGTTACTAATTGTAAAGATGAATATCATGAGACGAACTGTACTTATTCACAGTTCACTGTTGTATTTTATCGATAAAAAACATTGTTGCAATCAGTTCATAGTTGTAAAGATTATTTATACATTTCACAGTAATGATGACTGTATAGAGTGTAATAATTATTCTTATTAGTTTCTTGCATTTTTCGTATACAATATGCTACAAAAAAAATTTTCCAAATCATTTACAATATTCTTCCCGCGAACTCCCATTCAGCTCAATTTAATCTGTAGGTTTAACTTTCCAGGCATGGGGACGTATTTAAAGTTCTTTCTCCCCTAGGTTCTTTGTGAGAATTGTACCTACTAGATTCTATTTTTGATTATTTTTTACAAGTATGAAAACAATAAACAATGGCTCCTAGAATTTTATGTCAGTTTTGATCCTAATTAGTTTTAGCTTTCAATTAAAATGTTTCGATCCCCTTGTTTTCCAGGGACGTAGCCAGCATTTTTTTTGCATGGGCCAGAGCTGCGCCACACTGATGAACGGACGTATTCATAGTTAACCCTTAAGTAGTAAGGGACACTTACTCATACCCTCAAATCGAATATGCGTTTCATAGTCAAAATTGACGTCTGTAAGGACCCTTACATCACCCTCACCTTAAGGGTGGATAGTATGTCCCTTAAGTGTCGAAAAAGTAAAAACAGTAAAACACATGAAAAACACGCATTTATATCAAAAATGACAACTAAACACAATCGGTCTGCAGTATGACCAACTGATCTAAAGGAAACATAATTTTTCCCTCACTCAAGGAAATGATTATGAAACGCTCCTTTGAATAAGGTGCCCTCAGCACTTAAATGACCCTCAGCGAAGGGACCCTTATCACTAACCTTAAGGGTTAACTATGAATATGGGCAGTAGATCTTCAACCGCCTTGAGTTCCGTTAAAAATGACAAAAAAAACTCCGTCATCAGCGTGGCTAAATGCTTGGGTTATGTGGGGTTGAACTTGAATGCTTGCGGTTTAATATTTTACGTTTTGGGTTATCGCATGGACCAAAACTTTTATTGCATGGCCCATCACTCATCCGTAGCTACCGTCCATGCTGTTTTCGGTTCAATGCTAAATTATATAGTATATTAAAAAAAAACTCCAAATCGTTTCAATACTTAGTCCTCGATTTATAAGCAAACATACATAATCTTTCTTTTATATGTTAATGTTTTTAGATTTCTGTTGTTTTTGTTTTTTTGATGCATGATTGTTTTTGCTGAGCCCGTCGTATTTTCATAACTCAAAAGCATTTTTTGGGCTCGACGATATTTCGCTCACCTTGTATATACACTTACTCTAATGTCATGTCGGGCGCTCCGTTAGCGCCGGACGGACACCGACTCACCTCGCTGAACCGGTTGTTTGTTGATTCTCTGTTGATGATGCTGCAGGTGCTGAGATATGGTAATATATAAATATAAATGTACGATACGAAACAGCGAATTGATATTGCAACGTGTCGTCGCAGTATATGCATTTCTTCTTAAACCTTCTTCTTCTTTGTCGCGGCCTCAGCACACTTAGTGACACTCTCTGTTTTAAGGCTAGTGCCTAGTACCTAATAGATGAGCGTACAATACGCCGTTTGTCGCATGGCGTTTTCCTCATCGGATGAAAAGAGTGTATTCTAAATTGAAGGAAATATGCGATGAACACAACAAAGAGACAAATCTATCTGTCCACAAATCATTACCTAATATCTGGATGACCGAGCTTTGCTCGGATGAGTTCAAAAAAAATAGTACTTAAAGTTCCCATTTCATGATTATTGTTGTTATTTTTTTACTTTTCAAATAATTACTGATTATTTTAATAAGTTAAAGATTGACTGTCAGAGTAATTTGACATAAATAATGAAAATAGTTTGTTTTTTCCAAAGCCTACTCACCATACGACACTGTTTTATAACATTAAAAAAACTGTTTTTAAAATGATAAAATCGATAAGAAAACGAATTTTTCCAGGGATGAGACCTAGCTAGATCGATTTTTTGCCCCTCGAAACCCCTTTTCGGTAAATTTGATCAAATAAATCGTTAGAGCCGTTTTCGAGAAAATATTTATATAGGTACCTACAAGATTTGCTCGTTTAATAATATAGGGATTAGAATATGTCAGACAGAAATTCTGCCTTGATTGTTGACTGCTATATTAAGAAAAAATCAAATGCCACTGCCGCGGGACTTAAACCCGAAACACCCAGTTTCCGGCTGGTTGAGTTACCAATTACTCCACGGTGTCCGAAAGTATAGAATCTGTTTCTTTAGTGTATCGCTGTCGTTTGCGTCTTAATTTGTTACGACATTGTGCTAAGATGTCGCGACGTGTACTATCAAAAAATTGCTGGACGAGGGTACTTTCCCACCAACAGATATAGTTATCACTCGAACTGCAAAATGCTTGCTCAGGATCTGATTGGTTGTTTTGCTGTGTTGAGTTTTAAGTGACCAATCACGCAGTTTTATTGCTATAACGGTTCATGGGATAGTATAGTATAGCCTTAATGCATGTCTCTTATTGCTTGATTGAAGTATATTTGCTATAGCAAGCGCAACCCGGATCTGAGTTCATTATACAATATATATCGCGTATAAATGGGTATAACGGTGCTCCATAGTTGGGAAAACGGAAAAAGTACGTAACTATTGCCATTATTCGAAGCTACCGGTTACACGCGATATAATGGAGTTAGGTCCAGACTCTCCGCCGTATCCCCAAGATAGATGTGAATTATAGACGCTCGACAACAGAGGTCATAAGCGTCGTGGTATCCCGAAGAAGTAAGTGGTAATAATTCATTTCAGATAAAGCTTGGAATCGAATTTCGAGATTGGACACCATTGATTATTCTCCATAATATAGACCTACTTATTAACTGGGATAGCTGATGCACACGGTCTAAACGAATGAGACTTAATAGTCAGAATCCGATGATTCACGACTTCAATCGACCACTTTTCAAGTCATCAATCATAATATTTCGCGTGATTCTCATATCGCATGCAAAAATTAATGCGGAAATTATCGTAATATGGACAGTGTGGTTCAGCGACCCCACGGGACCGAACTAATGCTAGGTTTCAGCTTTAAATCTATAATTTAAGAATGTCATTTGTTTTCAACTAAACGGAGATCTCCATCTTAAATCTATAGATTTACGGCTGAGAGCAATCCCCATTTAGTTAAAAATAAGTGTTGACTACAAGCCAAAACTTAGAGGACCTTCGGTTCTCGAAGGAAGCTCTTTGCTTCCTATTGTGGAGTCTTCAGCTCTACCTTATTACCTACATTCTTGCCTCGCGGGACTGCGCCCAACTCGGCAGAAAACCACACTATTTGAGCCTGTCCCGTGGGATCGCTGAATGACGCAATCCATATGCGATAATTTTTGAGGTTCCGCCGCAACAATTTTGGTCCAGAGTATCCGAATCAAATATACTTTCGATATACATATTGTACAGAATTGGAGGCCAAGATGCAAAATACATTGGATGATGTTTCCTTGTGGTGTAATGATAATGCACTATGTTTAAACAATACAAAGACTCATTATATGATCTTTCAGGCCTCTCTGATAAAAAATTATTCTTTGTCTCTTAACCTAGACGGTAACATACTCGACAAAATATCTGAAGTCAATTTCCTCGGTGTGACTATTGATAGTAAGTTAAGTTGGATGCCTCATATAAATACTTTATGTCTTAAGTTATCAAAATCTCTATATGCTCTAAGGGTAATAAGGAATAGTTGCGTATTAATTGAACCTTGTATAACTGCATATTATGCTTATTTCTTTCAATATGTGAGGTATGGAATAATGTTCTGGGGTCGCAGCTCTACTGGACTGCATAAAGTGTTGTTGTTACAAAAACGAGCAATTAGAATAATTTTCAAGCTAAATTCGCGTGAGAGCTGTCGTGATACTTTCATTTCTAATAAATTTTTAACTATTCCATCAATATACCTATGGGTATCACTTTGCTTTATTAAAAAACATATTGCTGAATTTCAAACTATAAATGCCCACCATTCTTATTTAACTCGTAACTGTGGCAATATCTTATTACCTAAATGTAATCTCTCTCTCTTCAAAAACAGTCCGCATTATGCTGCCTTGAAGCTTTTCAATGATTTGCCTAATGACTTTAAAGACTTGCCTTTTAATTCATTTCAAAAGAAACTTAAGAAATCATTGATTGCACAATGTTTGTATATCGTTGATGATTTTATTATGTAATAATTTATTGTATTGTTTATACTTTATTTTTATATATGCTATTGTTTTTATATTTATCATGTCTGACAAATTCGACTCCTTGTAGTCTTTTGAACGTAATAAAATAATAATAATAATAATATAATTGCGATGCGAAGGTTAAAGAAAAAATTCTTTCGTGGCGTATGGATCAATAAAACTCAACCGTCATCAGTCATAGTTCCAGGATTACAACTTTACCAAAAATTCATAGAAAATTCTCACCAAAATATTTTCGATAATTTTCGAAAGAACGAGCTATTTTGCGCTTGCCGCGCTTCTGTCAAAATAATACGTTTGAGCTGCAAGCCTATTAACAAATTTTGTTTCACCAAAAAGTAGAGATGAGCAAAGCAAGACCAAGACTTGGACAGTCTTGGTCTTGCTGATTCAGTCTTGGTCTTGGTCTTGCTCAAATATGTCTGGTCTTGGTCTTGCTCATTTTGCTCATTATTTCTGAAGTAAGAATTTTTAGTTTAATCTTGTGTATTTGGTCATGGTCTTGCATATTCGGTCTTGGTATTGGTCTTGTTCTTGTTCATTCGGTCTTGGTCTTGGTCTTGCTAGTCTCATGATAGTCTTGGTCTTGGTCATCACTACCAAAAAGAAATCGAATCACAAGATTTGCTTAGCTGGAAACTTCGTGTATGAGAAAGTAAAGAACAGTCATCGGCGATTATGGGGGTGACTTTTGACCAGCGATGTGATTAAAAATGTACAGCTATAATAAATTATTAACTGTTATTTATTACACGTTTCACTATTCTTGTTAAGAGTATTAAATAGAGATAAAATAAAAAATTCTCAATAGATAAGTCGCACGAGAGAAAAATACAGTTATCTCTTATATTATTTCAAGTAAAACAGCAAAGTTATAAATTAATTTTATGTCGACCTCCTTTCTTTCTATTATTTATAAAATGTTGATTCATAGAGAAGTCAAATTGTTTTATTTTTTCCAGTACGTAGGTACCTACTTAAAAAATTATTAACTTCCCATTGGAAGTTATTGTAATGGGTCCGAAAATCGAAATCAAAATGTATAACAAATTTTTTTGTTTCAAGGTCACTACACTATTTTTAGAAATATGTCTGTGTATGCGTGTGTGTGTGTACGTACGTACGTACGTATGTGTCCATTTCTTTCTAAGACGAAATCTCGAGAATGAAAAATGATATCGACTACGTTAAGGTGCCAATCGACGCGTATTAACGTAAATATGATCTGAAAGAAATTTTTTCAAAATCGGTTCAGCCGTTCTTTTTTTCTTAACCAAATAGACTCCAAAAAAGTAGATTTTACACAATATCTCGCGAATAAAAAATTATATCGACTTCGTAAGGGTGTCAATCGAGGCGTGTTAACGTCATTTTGATTCGACATAAATTTTATAAAAATCGGTTCAGCCGTTTTTTTTTTTTAATTATTGTTAAAAATAAATAATAATTATGTTTTAATGATTAAAATGATTATTTTTCTGTGTAATATCTATAATTGTAATTATTATTATTAAATATTTATCAAACTGGGAAGTTCGTCGTGTGGACCTCAAGGGTCGCACTTTAGTCCTAATAAACGACCCACCTCACGGCTTATTTCATTTGGGTTTTTATTTGTTGTTGAAGGGACGCTGATTATAAAATTTCTTATTGAATGTAAGTAGGGAAGATGATTATAAAACGATTGGAAAAATTGTTTTTTCCTTTTTTTGATTCATTTTCTGATGAAGTCGCTTCAATTAAAAAAAAAAAATTTTTTGCGTTTTTTTCAGTTTCGTGTTGTAAGAAATTATTTCTGGTCAATAAATAATCTGTTCGATAAATAATCCTGATATAAATTGTTGATTAATTATAATTGCGTTATCAATTTTAATTATTAGGTAATTGATAAAATAATAACAAACGCGATAAATTCGCACAAACATGGTTCATTTTCTTACGGGTTTTTCGATGTTCTACATCTAGACGAAAAATCTCGTTACCAGAATTTTTTAAACTTGGTACACTCTGAGTTGATACCCAAACTTAACGTCTATATAGGATACTTATACTTTTTACCCTGTTTGGGTTTAGATTTATTTTGTTACAAGGAAAACATTTTTAAATAATTAAATGCGTTAATATTTGATATGTGTAGTGTGTACTCCTTTATTGTTCAAGTTATACTAATCTTTTCTCTATTCACGACATTTAAGTACAATAAAAATTGGGCTTGAGAATGGCCGAGCGTGTAGCAATGCTGTTGTTTACATGGCGTTGCTATGGTTCCTCTATTACAAGTCCCCAGTTCCCGGGTTCTAACCCGATACCTGGTTAAAGGGGCAATTGGATTTTCAATTTATTATTAAAATAATGAATTGAAAATATGAATTGGTGCTAGGCCTAAATAACCTTATCTGTTGGTGGTCTTTAAAACACAATTTACAATAATATTTACAATAAGAATTTAGTCTTATGTTATGATAACGATGGCTTTATTTTTCAATGAACTCGGTTAATTCCATCGAGTAAAATGTAATAAACGAAACTAACCGACATCTGGTGGTGCAGCCAACAGCAAGCCTGTTTTTTTTTTTTAATTTATTTTGCTATACAGAACGCGTTATTAAATTACCACAATTTATCCTGCTCTATTATTTCATCACGAATTTAAAATACCCTGTCGTTTAACGCGCAGTTAATTGCATTCTATAACCTTATTTGTTAATCTCATTTCCGTCTTTTTAACACGCTTATATTGGTTCCACCTGTATGTATTGATGTATGTATGTATGTATGTAAGTAACGGATTCTTTTCACCTACTTCAAAACTTCAGATTGAACTGAAACTTTGCACACTTATCAAGGACCGATGACAATACAATAATTCAATAAGTTTTTTAGTCCTGGAGATCCTGGATGTGGTTGCTATCGCAAATTGCAATCCAATGTTCTTTGGGAATTAGCGCTCCCAGGGACCCGAGCTCGTACCAGTCGGTTTGTGTATGCCGACTGACGGATTCTAATACACAAATAGATTATTTTGTAATTTTTTTTAATGTAATTTTTTATGGGCTAGGTGGAAGAACAATGTAATTTGAACCGTGCCTTTTGTACGTTTTTTATGTGCAATAAACATTCATTCATTCTTATTTGTTGTGTTGAAGACGCTAAGGACCTGACTTGTCGACGCGTCTATAATCTACAATTAATTAATTCATAGTTTCTGGGCTTGTAGGCCGTGGTCAGATGGTATTTTTATCTGACGTTTCGTCTACAACTGCGGTAGACATTTTCAAAGGCGATGAAAGCTTACGCGCACTTGGATAGGAGTGGATATTATTGATATATAACAATGCAACATAGATTAATTGTTGTGTTGTAGATATAATAAAAAATAAAACATGATTATCAAACTTCTGTAACCTTTACCTATCCGTCTATTTCTCATATCCATCACCCTTTACCGCCCCGGTACTGGCCCCTGATGGATAATCGATGCTCTATCGTAAATAATTTTAGACAATATGCAGTTTTGTTATTGAATGGTACACTTTAAACAATAGTTGTTTCATTTGAAGATACAGAACACGGCAAATATTGCGGTAAAACAGTTTAGTTCACGGAATGGCGTTTTAAATTTAACTATGACACCATGAAATTTTATCATATTCTCTGAAGTTGTTTTATAATTAGTTTGTTCCGTGGTAATGATTGTATCAAAACATCTTTTTTTTGTTAGTTTATTGGGCTGCATTTTCTCACTGATGTATACAGGGTGGACCAGGTTCTAGTAGCAATAATTCACCATTCGATGGTCCATCGAAAAATAAGTCGACACGCATAATTTTATTTTTTTCCAAAACGCTTCCTAAGGGAGATACACCCCTTCAAAGTTCAGTTTTAAAATTCTTTTTTTTGTCCTAACTCTCAGGTCATTAATGCGTTTTTGACCAAATTTGGTACAAGTATTTATGCAATAGATACTCATTACTTGACGTAAGTAACTTTTGTCAAAATTGTAAAATGGCGTAGATACAGGGGGGTTGCTTCACTTTTCCCGCCCTATTTTCTGCGCCACTGGATATTTTTAAAGAATAACATTTTTTTCGAATTCCCTGTTCAGTTTAGAAAAAAAGAGTCACTCTTGCAAAATTTCGATTTGAGGCTTCGTTTACGAGATAATTAGAGTTGAAAGTTTAGAACACTTCTAAAATAGCCACCTATGAAAATAATAGGTCTGGAATCTTGTACAACAATTGTAAACTTTTTACTGTTTGACGAATTTAAATAAATAATTCATTAATTAAATTAAAAACAACAAATAAATAACTTATGAAAATAACCAACAAAGTAGGCGATACTTGATTTTGAGGTAATTTATGACACTTGTCAGTATTGATTTTTAAAACTGGACTTTGAAGGGCTGTATCTCCCTTAGGAAGCGTTTTGGAAAAAAATAAAATTATGCATGTCTACTTATTTTTCCTTGGACCATCGAATGGGTGAATTATTGCTACTATAACTTGGTCCACCCTGTATAGAGTAGTATATCGTAGGTTAAATTGCAGTTGCCACTTGAACTGCCAGTGTCCTCAAAAGAAAATTATTTTGGCATAATAGTTACTTCACATTGGCTTATTAAGGCCCGTATTCACCGAGCCTAGTTAGTTATTTATTCCGTTGATTTATTCCCCTGGTAACTATCACACGGAATAAATAGTGATAATTCAAATTACCAAACATAGTTAAGTTTACTTCAGGTATAAATCGTAAGAATAGTTATCCTGTCCAATTTCAAGGGTATAAATATTTATCCGCCTAGTTAAATAGGGTGTGCACGAAATGCATAAATTACTTTATGGCCTGGCGACCTTTTCAGGTAAATATTAATTTCATATCTTACAGGTAAAGGTTTTTGTCAGTAAAATATGTCAATATTCACCATTTTACATTTTCGATAGATGCGCCATCGGTCGGATCTTTGGTAAACGTGCTTTATTTGACAAAATCTGCAAGGCGTATAGTATATAGTAAATTTTTACCTGCAGTTACTATTCTATCGAATGAATTGCTTGGTGAATAGAAAGTTTATTTTATTCCAAGGAATAAATTTATTCTAAGGTTAGTAACTTCTATCTTTAACAGTGTTTGGTGAATACGGGCCTAAATGAAATGTTCATCGTCAAGGAAAAGTTTGGTTGAGGATCAATAATAAAGCTTCATTGTGGCCACGAAATTTTGATAAAGCTTTTTTAATGATCCTGACCCAAAATTTTCCTCGACGATTTTTCTGTTGGATCAACGTTATATACACTGATGAAATATTTATAAGATTCGGTAGAGAATATTTTTCTTTACATCAGCGTCACAAACACAGATATCAAAAATCATTTTTAAACGCGCTTAAATATTATCATTTTTTAAGGCAACTTGCCCGAAACGCTTGAAGTCTACCGTCACTAGCCTATAAGGAGTTCTAGGCAGTGGCGGCGCGTGAACATTTTAAATGGGTGTTCTGCAGAGTTAACCCGGAGATTGGAGTAGCCCCCCCCCCTATTGAGGCAACCTCGAAAAAAAAATTAAAAATACATTTGATGCAATTTTTAAGTGTATTTTTTGATCTGAATAATTTGTCTATACATTATACAATGATTTCGCTAGCGCTAAAATCGTAAATAAAGTGATTTTTATAGCAATATTTTTTATTGTATTAAAAAAAAGAGTGTGTGTGTACTATGTACGCACGTCAGAAGTTATACTTCTTTTAGATAACAAAACAAAAATAACTCCGAACATTTTATCCCGCGTGCCAGTACTAAACGTTTGTAAAAAAGACGATAAAATAATAAAATAAAGATATTAAATAAATTAATTTAATTTAATAAATTATTAATTTATTAAATATATTTATTTATGATATTTATCTAATTATTTATAAAAAAAAAAATAAGGTATGTTTGTATTGAGATTTGAACCCGAGACCTATTGCTTATAGAGCCACTACGTTACCGCTACACCACGAAGACACCTTATTGCATTGCTATATAATACGGTATTATAACCAAGAAAAATAATACTGTACTAGGTTCTGTGCACCCGTTCTGGCCTTTACGCGTATAAATCTGTCTCATTTTTACTAAGTCATCTCTCTTTAACACATTGGATTTAGGTGCAACACAAACTTCAGCACCTCCTGCAGGACTGTTTATAGAATATAGGCCTGCGGCATGCCGTCATTCATAATAATGCTATGTGATTATGAAATTAAAACATATTATGCAGATTTACACAATATTTGAAATTAAAACATATTATGCAGATTTATACAATATTTTTTTGAATTGTGCGTTATTTTCTGGCAGTGCGGAAGCTCCGCAGCTCTCATAGAGGAGCCGCCACTGGTTCTAGGTATCCAAATCTGATATAAGTGACTAATATAAAAATCAATAGAATTTGGGAAGATGAATTCTTAACCACGTCGATAAAAATGTGTGAATCAGACGCCACTATAATAATAATTATAACGAGAAATGCTCCAAAGTCTCTCGTGGTATTGTTCTGTGACCGCCATGACGTCACAGCCAAGGTCGTATCTTTATATGGTAAGGCTCTTCGGCCGCCTCGCCGCGCCGTGACGACGATGGAAAGAACGCGCCATCGCGAGTTGCTCTGTTGTTGCTGTCTCTTCGTCGATTGTTTCGTATATGTGTTTTGTTCCAATGTACGTGATTATTGACCAATGATCAATGACCAAACATCTACATCACGGGACTCCTCGGCGTTGGCAGTACCAGAAACCACAATCCATGGCCATCGAAGATTGATCCTATCAGGGTAAAGTTGACCGATTTGATGATAGATAAGATAATTTGCGCAAGTTATTTTTATGTGAAACATCTTATGTCGGGCTGTGAACAGCCGCGTGAGGGGAAATATGCAACGAAATGTTTAGTCCGCTCCTTCGCTGCTGTTCTCCCCACCACTGCGGCACTCTCTCTCTCTTGGCTCAGTATATAGGATTATGTCAGCATAACAGTTAGTTGCCGCTTTTGAAAAAATATATACTACTACATAGAGAATACCACCGAGTTCAATAACGTTTTCTTTGATGTTTCACATCTGTCGGGGGTCCCGAGACCCACACCCTTTTTTTATAGATCCTTTTGACGTGTAAACACCCCCCAGAACTGAGAGTGATTCGGTGATGAAATATTGCGGAAGTGATGCCGTCTCCTCCCGGGGAAGACCGGAATGTGATTGTTCTCGCAATTGCATTCCAATGTTCTTTGGGAATTGGCGTTCCCAGGAGCCCGAGCTCGTACCAGTCGGTTTGTGTATGCCGGCTGGCAGATTCTATAATTGCACAAATGGATTATTAATTGTTGTGTTGAAGACGCTAATGACCTGAGTTGTCGACGCGTCTATAATCTACAATAATAATAATAAAGATTTTTGTTATTTTGAGGACAGTGTGGTCCAGTGGTTTGTATGTATGGGCGCTCCCCTTAAATAAACCTTTTTAATTTTTTGTTATTATCTCCGTCTTTGGGCCACGGTAAAATATATTATGTGTGAATTTCAAGTCCCTATCTCATTTCGTTTAGAAGTTAGAGGCCTGTGACAGACAGACTTCGTTAGCCATTGAAATGAATTTTCTAAGTCGTTAGCACAACAAGAGGGTTTTCCTTTTTGGTATACGGAAACCTAATAAAACGATAAACATTTGAGAGGCAATTTTCCTCTTTCTATTAAATACGTACATGCAAATAAGATGACTAATTTGCATTCGATTATTAGATGGTTCAAAAATATTTCTTCGTGTAGTTTTATCTAAAATTATTATAAAATTGATTTCATAATAATAATTATGTTATAATTATTTTTAACCCGCTTTTATTAGCTTCACTTGTATGTTTGCTTGTCAGTTTGTAACCGTCTTCTTGATTTTGACCAACTTTGAACGGTCAGATTTAGTTTAAACGTTGTCGACTTATCAAGGACCGACGACAATACAATAATTCAATAAGTTTGTCCCATTATCCTGACCAGGATCTCCAGGACTAAAAAAAAAGAAAACTTCAGATTGAACTGAAACTTTGCACACTTATCAAGGACCGATGACAATACAATAATTCAATAAGTTTGTCCCATTATCCTGACCAGGATCTCCAGGACTAAAAAAAAAGCAAAAAACTTCAGATTGAGCTGAAACTTTGCACACTTATCAAGGACCGATGACAATACAATAATTCCATAAGTTTGTCCCATTATCCTGACCAGGATCTCCAGGACTAAAAAGCAAAAATAAATTATAATTTAAAAAAACTAAAAAATACGCTTTAATGAACTAAAAAGTAAAAAATAATTAATTTTATTGTAAAAAAGCGTGGGGTGGTATGAAAATATGATACAAAGTACCCCACGCTTTTTTACAATAAAATTAATTATTTTTTACTTTTTAGTTCATAAAAGCGTGTTTTTTAGTTTTTTTAAATTATAATTTATTTTGTAATACACTACAGTCAATTTTTATTTGCATGGGTGGCAAATATCTCTCTTAATTAATAAATGTTCAATATGAGGTCTGCCAGGTATCCAAAAAAAAATTTGCAAGGCAGACGATGATAATTGTAAATAATTGATACTTCTCTATAATCTGTATACATTTTATCAAAGTGTTGAGCGGACAAAAATGTTTAAAAAAAAATTCAATTAGTCTGCCATCGATTTGATAATATTTTTCATCATATTGGGCTTGAGAATGACCGAGAGTGTAGCAATGCTGTTGTTTACATGGCGTTGCTATGGTTCCTCTATTACAAGTCCCCCGTTCCCGGGTTCTAGCCCGAGAGATGGTAAAAGTGTCAATTGGATTTTCAATTTATTATTAAAAAAAAAAAAATGACGAAATGAAAATATGAATTGGTGCTAGGCCCAAATAACCTTAGCTGTTGGTGGTCTTTAAAACACAATTTAATTTTCATCATATTAATTACAAAATGTTAAAAGTAACACACAACACCAAACCAATTTGTAAAATTCTCGACGTAGGTTTCGCCAACCAAGTTGCCATCATCAGGAGAGAATTTTACAAATTGGTATGCTGTTGTGTGGTTATTTTTAACATTTTGTATCTTAGGTTCCATAACTTCTCATAGATCATATTATTTGTTAGTGTAATAGTGTTGTCCACTCAGACGCTAATGACCTCCCGGCCGTATTCATAGTTAACCCTTAAGTAGTAAGGGACACTTACTCATACCTTCAAATCGAATATGCGTTTCATAGTCAAAATTGACGTCTGTAAGGGCCCTTACATCACCCTCACCTTAAGGGTGGATAGTATATCCCTTAAGTGTCGAAAAAGTAAAAACAGTAAAACACATGAAAAACACGCATTTATATCAAAAATGACAACTAAACACAATCGGTCTGCAGTATGACCAACTGTTCTAAAGGAAAAAAAATCATGGAGGTTTTTTTTCCTATCCACCCTTAAGGTGAGGGTGATGTAAGGGCCCTTACAGACGTCAATTTTTGCTATGAAACGCATATTCGATTTGAGGGTATGAGTAAGTGTCCCTTACTACTTAATGGTTAACTATGAATACGGCCGTCAGTGTTGTCCAGTAGACTTTTGTACGGTCAGAGCTTGAACTTGAGTGCAGTGGGAAGGTAAAAAATGAATACCTTTAAAAATAAAGTATTCTTTAAGATGGAGTTAATTTTGAGCCATCTAATATTAAGTTTGCTTGTTTTTCGTCTCACGTAGGTATCGTATTATAACCACACATAATGTAAGTCTTTCTGTTTGTACAAGAAATTAGTTTTCTTGACATGGCATCTGTGATGAAAATTGATTTTCTTTTTGATTGAAAATCATTTCGCGGAAGTCAATATTTTCTTTTCGCCAGATTATACTAGAAGTACATAAATATTTTTGTTTGGATTTGTCGATGGACACGTTAATAAAATTTGGATCGTGCATTTTGTGTTTACAATAGACTTCTGTGAAGTCAAACAGACGCTAATGACCCTTGTTGTCGAGCGTCTATAATTCACAATTCATTCATTCTGTGAAGTCAAAGCCTAGCACAAATTCATATTTTCAATTGAGTATTCTTTAATAATAAATTGAAAATCCAATTACCAGTTCTCGGATTAGAACTTGAGAACTGGGGGCTTGTAATAGACAGGACCACTCTAACTACAAAATTGTGTTTTTTAAAGACCACCAACAGCTAAGGTTATATTTTCAATTCATTATTTTTTCTTTTTAATAATAAATTGAAAATCTAATTGACACTTTTACCAGCTCTCGGGCTAGAACCCGGGAACTGGGGACTTGTAATAGAGGAACCATAGTAACGCCATGTAAACAACAGCATTGCTAAACGTTCGGCTATTTTCAAGCCCGCACTCTAACTACAGGTGTTGAGTGTGCTACAGGCCTGAATGGCCAATAGCCCCTGAGGCGGCAGCCTTCTGGGGCAGCAATTTTGCTTCCACTCAAATCAGTTTGACAATGACGGCCCTCGTCAAAGGTTTGACGGCTGGAGTCTAGCCCTCGTGCAAAGGTTTTTAACATTGTTATAGAAAATAATGGCCATAAGAATGCAAAATTGCATTTTAAAGCTATTATCTGATTAAGATATTAATTTGCAAGATTGTAGAGGACAAATAATGCCTCCAATATGTCGAATATATACAGAGGGCCTCCAAGCACCCTGCCCCTTCTTCCAATCCCGTGTGTTTTCTTATGAAGAGGGGCGCCAAATATCTTAGAACGGCCCTGGTAATGGAGGAGCCGCGGAAACGTCATACAGGCTGTATTAACAAGTGCAACAAGGAAGAAACACAAAATCAGTAGCGCGACAAAGATGGAATACACAATAAAACTAAATTAAATTATAATTGGAAATTATTGTTTATTAAACACACAAGTGATTAGAAGTATATTCATCATAAATTAAATTAATTATCATGGTTTTTTAAGCATGGAAAGAGGGCAAAGCATCACTGGCAGCTCGGACAGGGTGGTCCAGTGGTTTGCGTCGCAGTCTCTGGATCAGACTGTCGTGGGTTAGAATCCCGCCTCCGCTCATGGATGTTTAGTGATGTCATTTAGTTTTAAGTGTGTTGTTATTTAATGTAATCAAGACGCTAATGACCTAAGTTGTCGACGCGTCTATAATTTACAATAAATAAAATAAACATACTGGCGGCTCCAGGATTTCATTTGGCGAAGCAGGATACATTTTTTCTCCTTCTCCAAAAAATATTTCTTATGCCGGCAGTACACTCTCGCCGAGGGATGCCGAGACTACCCGAACGAGAGTGTACTGGCAACGCTCGGCCGGCCTCGTAGCGCCCTGTCTCGCCTCTGGAGCGCTCCGTATAAAGTCGGTTTTTTGACCGCGAGTCAAAGGAACCGAGCGGCGAGTACGAGCGCAGTCAGTACACTCTCGTGTTTAACTGCATAGCTTATAGAATAGAATAGAATTGTGGATTATAGACGCTCGACAAGAGCGTAGTTTATATTGAATTGAGTAGTTTAAATGACAACTGAAGCCGAGCCACGCCGAGTGTGTACACACACACATTCGTAGACGTTCGTTTTACCTCCGGCCGTATTCATAGTTAACCCTTAAGTAGTAAGGGACACTTACTCGTACCCTCAAATCGAATATGCGTTTCATAGTCAAAATTGACGCCTGTAAGGGCCCTTACATCACCCTCACCTTAAGGGTGGATAGTATGTCCCTTAAGTGTCGAAAAAATAAAACACATGAAAAACACGCATTTATATCAAAAATGACAACTAAACACAATCGGTCTGCAGTATGACCAACTGTTCTAAAGGAAAGAAATCATGGAGGTTTCCTATAATTCTTTCCTCACTCAAGGAAATGACTATGAAACGCTTCTTTGATTAAGGTGCCCTCAGCGAAGGGAGTAAGGGACCCTTACCACTTACCTTAAGGGTTAACTATGAATATGAACACAAATCTCTCGGCGAGATCTCCTGTGAGCGAGCTCGGCGAGAGTGTACTGCAGGCATTACATGCATCAATAACAATATGCATGTCGAGCGTCTATAATTTACAATTCATTCAACAATGTGCATTTTGAGGGTCTTACCAGACATGCGTCGTTTTTCCCCTTCAACATCTTCAGGTCGAATTGACTCGAGGTTTGAAAATCCTCTCGGATTGAAATCCGTCATGAACCGCCTCTGGATTTTTACTAATGTTTTCCCCATGTTCTCAATCCTGTGATACACCCTGTATAAACAACACCTCTTCTTAGTTCAAAGCCAAAGATACTGTGAAATTTGGCATACCGCAGTATCATGGCGTTCAGAAGTAGGATGGTAGAAAACAGTAAAGAGCAAAACTCGTGCAAAGAACGCGTGTTTTTACTTTAAAACAATAAGTACCCAAACACTGATGCGTTGTGAAATTTAATCAAACGCCTGAGTGGTAGGCAACTGATTGATCGTCACGTATGAACGGTTGCCTGGTGCATGCGTAAATTGTTTTTATAAAAGCGAAGTTTTGTTTTATTTAAATTAGGTTTGCTTGAAAAAATTAATAAGTAATATTTATCACAATTAAATGTTTGTATTATCAACAGTTTTATTAATTATTTTAACTTTTATTAATTGACCTTTTTAATTAAATATTTTTATAGTAGATATATAAATAATTATGCCTTATAAAAAGTGATTGATTGAAATGCTGAAATTTAATGATTACTATAAACAAGAATAATTGTTTATTTGTACAAATAATCAATAGAATGCTAAATATAGAGATTTCGTAAAAAAAATCATTCTAGGATAAGTAATATCTACGTTTATTATTTTTGAAACCTTTTTAAAAGACGTTTAAATATTCCTTTTTCTTTTTTTTCTGTACAATGTACATATTATATAGTTTATTTTTAAGCTCTGGGGTCAGTATTCTCAGCTAGCTCGAAACGTAGGTACCCCTTAAACCCGCTATAAAATTGTGATTACAGAAAAGACACGGTGGATCCCAAGCTTAATGGCAATGCTTATACGGAAATTAATACTTAGGTTAATAATCATCGCTAGGGCTTGAGAATAGCCGAGCGTTTAGCGATGCTGTTGTTTACATGGCGTTGCTATGGTTCCTCTATTACAAGTCCCCAGTTCCCGGGTTCTAGCCCGAGAGCTGGTAAAAGTGTCAATTGGATTTTCAATTTATTATTAAAAAAAAAAAATAATGAATTGAAAATATGAATTGGTGCTAGGCCCAAATAACCTTAGCTGTTGGTGGTCTTTAAAACACACAATTAATAATAATCGCTAATGACTTCAATTGTCGAGCGTCTATAAGCTACAATAATAATAATAGGTTAAAAAATATGTCATTATATTTATCATTTTGTTGCGGATTGCGTTTGATTTGACATTTTAAAACACAAAACTGAACTTCTGCTTGTGTTGTATAATTGCATAATGTTTTCAAATGCACGATTCTGATTGGCTGATGGTGACGTACATGCGGAATAATGATTTTTATGTTTGAAACGAAAGTGTCTGCATGCAAAGAAATAAATAACACCTGTTGACATACAACGAAAACTGCAACCGATGGATGACGTAACCTGCTATAAATAAAACATCCTCAAGCTATTTATTTAAATACTTAATGTACCTATATTTCGTTCACTGATTGATTCGAACTTGTTTTAAATCGAATTTGGGCGAAATTATTTACGTTTTTAACTGTGACATCAAAATTAACAAGATTGGTTTCCATAGTTACCATATAAATAAATACTGTCTTTTATTATCTATACCTACTTTTTACGTCATTTTCAAAAAAGTCTGACAGTTCATTTGCGTCGCCATCTTTTCTTCCAGTGTGCCGCGAAGTTCGTGCAAGTAAGTAATGACAGGCGCACGCAGGCGTATAGAGCGAATTAACAGAAGTTGCCATGGCAACCGTTATTTTCTGCGCTAGTGCAGAAAGTAAACCATTCTCCGTACACCTGACTGTTAAATGGGTCATTAATGGCCGCTAAACATACATCGAAAGTAACTATTTTGTAGTGGGTATGGCAAAAATTAGTTTTTAATCACGCCAAAGAAATATAAACTTCTAACACGCGTACATAAGTACACGCATCCACTTTTTTCGTTTATTTTTTGATTATTGTAGATTATAGACGCGTCGGCATCTCAGGTCATTAGCGTCTTTCAATTACACTAGGTAATAACAACTTTCTTAAAACTAAATGACATCACAAAACATCCATGAGCGCAGGTGGGATTCGAACCCACGACCGTCTGATCTAGAGGCCGACACGCTAGCCACTAAACTACAAACCTCCCCACTTTTTTCATAGTCGGGTAAAACTGAGCGTGACATTGCCTGCAAGCGGAAATAAGGACGTATATATTTATTCACCGAATAGCCTAGTGGTTAGCATGCTTGGCGCCGCAACCTCTAGACTGGACTGTCGTGGGTTCGAATCCCACCTGCGCTCATGGATGTTTTGTGATGTTATTTAGTTTTAAGTTAGTTGTTATTTAGTGTAGTTGAAAGACGCTAACGATTTTAGATGTCGACGCGTCTATATAATCTACAATAAATAAATAATTTTATTCACCGACGTCGAGTTCGCGGATACTCTTTAATTTGTGTTATTTTGATTTTTTAAACTGCAAGTTTTATTAGTAGCACAACTCCAGTGGAGTTAATTACGAGTATAATAATAATAAATTCGCCACCTGTGGCGAATGGCGCGGCCATCGCTGATCTAGATTTTTTTATACAGTTCGAGTTAGTGAGTGGGTACGAGCGAACTGTAAATCAATATATATGATAATTATATCGTTGACCAAACAAGGAAACTGAAATGGATTTATGAAAATATTACATAGAGGTGCGAGCTACGTATTGCCTGCAAAAATAACTTAAACGTCATTAGAGATATCGTTTCTCATATCCTGACAATTTATTGATAGATAGAGCAGCGTTTCTCAACATTTGGAATTGAATTGTGTTTTAAAGACCACCAACAGCTAAGGTTATTTGGGCCTAGCACCAATTCATATTTTCAATTCATTATTTTTTTTTTTTTAATAATAAATTGAAAATCCAATTGACACTTTTACCAGCTCTCGGGCTAGAATCCGAGAACTGGGGACTTGTAATAGAGGAACCATAGCAACGCCATGTAAACAACAGCGCCGCTACACTCTCGGCTATTCTCAAGCCCTCTCAACATTTGGGTCGCGTTAAATTTTTAATGGGTCGTGAAGGAACTGGTAAAATACCGAAATAAAAATATAATTCTTATTTGAAAAGAAAACACTTCGGATATTAATAAGAGGTTAAATTTAAAAAAAAAAACTTTTAAAATATAAATTATCAGTCCATTGTATCATATAAAGTTGATCCGAGTATTACATACAGTATCTGCATGCTGACGATATACTACCTTTTTTATTTTATATTATAAAATAAACAATTGGGTCGCAGTACGACTTAAAAAAATATGTGTATCGCGCGTCAAAAAGGTGGCAAAACGCTGAGAATTGAGATTATAGACGCTCAACAACAGAATTTATAAGCGTCTTGGAATTGAATTGAATTGTGTTTTAAAGACCACCAACAGCTAAGGTTATTTGGGCCTAGCATTAATTCATATTTTCAATTCATTATTATTATTTTTTTTTTTAATAATAAATTGAAAATTCAATTGACACTTTTACCAGCTCTCGGGCTAGAACCCGAGAACTGGGGACTTGTAATAGAGGAACCATAGCAACGCCATGTAAACAACAGCGCCGCTACACTCTCGGCTATTCTCAAGCCCTAAAAAGCGTCTTGGACATTATTTATCAATGGATCTCTTTTGAAGATGTTGAATATTAAAAAAGCCGGCAAGTGCAAGTAGGACTTGCGCCATAAGGATTCCGTACTGTTACAACAAAATTACTTTGTTGAGATTGACAAACTTAATAAAAATTAAATCTGTCACGTAATAATTCTATATATAGAAATTAATGATTTTCGGATTTTTTCCGTTACGTGTGCTATGAGACCTTTCTTCGTGCCAAATTTCAAGATTCTGGGTCAACGGGAAGTACCCTAAAGATTTTGATGAGTGAGATACAGTCAGTATCGAAAAACGTGATTTTACACTGTAAAAAATGGATGTAAAAATACTTTGAAAGTTAAGGTAGAATTCGCTCGATTTTCTAAGTGATTTTACATTATTATTTATTTTTACACAGAAAAACTTCATAAAAACTTGGACTCTTACTGTAAAGTTAAACAAATTTGTGATTTTTACATAAAGTAAATTAAAATTACATAATTTGTGTAATATTCCAATAAAGTGTGTAAAAATTACAAAATAAAATGTATAGTTACATATATAAAATAGATGAATACAAAACTAATTAATGTAAAATTAGTAACCACGCATGCGCAATGTATTTTTATGGAATCTACGCGATGTGCAGGTGATACCTGTTTGCGACGCCATTGTCTGTTTGTGTGCCTATTACCAGATTAATCGCTGGCTACAAATGGACCATCGATAATCTATGTAATCGGCCTTCTTATTTCTTACAGTGTATAGCGTTTTTGATTGGCCGTGTCTTTTTATTGCCTTGAGGTAGAGGCTTGAATTTTTTACAGGGCTATGGGATTTTGTAGACTTCAGTATTTGATAATAATTTCCACACATTATTATAGGTTATGTATTTATAATTATATAATATATAGAATATACATTGATATTTCAACTGATACCATTGCGCATCTAAATGCGCCGGATAGAAAAGGCACGGTTTACGAGAAAATCGTCGATCTCTCTCTGACATTACTTCCGCCTTGGACTAAAATGTATTTATTTTTAGCGTTGCTAATGGTTACGCGCGTTAACTGCACTTCCGTCCCTTCTGGCATTTTAGTCCTCAAATCAGTGAGCCAGCGCCGCCTAAAGGTACCTACGTGCAGTACGCAGTTGGGATTCTAGATGGTAGCATGTATGGTAAATGGTGGCTGAAATTATAAGCGCTTATAGGTTTGCACAACGAAGCTTTGATACTAGCATTGATACAAGCTTAAATCGCGTTTGAAATGTCAGATAGCGCGAAGACGAATATTTGTGTTCTTCTGCTACAAAGTGGTATATTTAAAATACAAATTTGGGAAGCAGCTATCATGTCCACCCTATTAATAGAAAACGATCTAAACATGGCGAATTTCATCATTTATACCAAGAATTAAAATTTTATCCAAACCGGTTTTTTCAATATTTACATATGGAACCTAACACTTTTAAATACGTCTTAGAAAAAACTCAAAACAAATTAAATAAAAACTGGCAACATTTCACTTATTAAACTAGTCATATCCATTGCGAAACTTGTAACGGCCATTTGACAGTTGTCACACGTTGATTGTAGTAGTCAGCGCGCTGAAAGAATGGTGGGATACATTCTTTAATCTACCAGCTCTTATAACAGCGCTTATACCTGCTACACTCACTGCTTCGTTGTGTACGCTCGCATATATAACAATGCATTAATTTAAGCACGCCCTGCTATGATCTACGCTACCATCCCAGCTCCATACTGCACGTACCTTAAGAAGTTTTACTTCAAAAACTAGCGCACGAACCATTTAGTTTTGTATGATTAGCAACTTTTAATTCCGGCGATTTAGAAGTGCGATTGATATTTTTGATAGTGACGGAAATGGCCAATCAAAGACGCAGCCTCTCGTGACGAATTCGCTTCATATAATGTATATTTATTATACTATATATATTTTATAATAACTATACAATATTATAAATCATGGTCATTGACAGCAACGGCATGCTAATGGTGGCAATCTGATACAGAAAGTTGTCAGTTTACTATCACATTATATTGTTGTATAGAAATCTTGATTTTTTTCCGTCAAATAACGTTGAATTTCTACAGGTGGTCTGTTGTACTCTGAAAAAAAATATGCATTTTTCGAAAATTTTGATTTTGACTACAGCGGATGTTTTCGGTTCTGCCCGATCGTTGAAGTCTCCATGGTATATCCGCGCTATTGACGTTTTAAATTTTGTACGGTTTAAAACTCGGTTTAAAACTAGCGACATTATTGTTGTTTAGGTAATACTTTTTAACTTCCCATTGGAAGTTATTGTGCTGGGTCCGAAAATCGAAATCAAAATGTATAACAAATTTTTATGTTTCAAGGTCACTACACTATTTTTACACTATGTTTAGAAAGATGGCTGTGTGTGTGTGTGTACGTACGTATGTGTCCATTTCTTTCTAAGACGAAATCTCGAGAATGAAAAATGATATCGACTACGTTAGGGTGCCAATCGACGCGTATTAACGTAAATATGATCTGAAAGAAATTTTTTCAAAATCGGTTCAGCCGTTCTTTTTTCTTAACCAAATAGACTCTAAAAAAGTTGATTTTACACAATATCTTGCGAATAAAAAATTATATCGATTTCGTAAGGGTCTCAATCGAGACGTGTTAACGTCATTTTGATGCGACATAAATTTTATAAAAATCGGTTCAGCCGTTTTTTTTTTTTAATTGTTAAAAATAAATAATAATTATGTTTTAATGATTAAAATGATTACTTTTCTGTGTAATATCTAATTTAATTATTATTATTAAATATTTATCAAACTGGGAAGTTCGTCGTGTGGACCTCAAGGGTCGCACTTTAGTCCTAATAAACGACCCACCTCACGGCTTGAGTTTGAACGATTGACCATGCCCGCAGACTCGCTAACACCGGCCCTGTATAAAAAATGATTCGATTTTCTACTCAATATAATGTACCTAATTATATTGAGCAGAAAATCGAATCATGGGACTTAAAAGTAGTCGAGCTGTTGTTTACATGGATTTTCCATGGCTCCTCCATTATTATAAAATTGTGTTTTAAAGACCACCAACAGCTAAGGTTATTTGGGTCTAGCACCAATTCATATTTTCAATTCATTATTTTTTTTTTTAATAATAAATTGAAAATCCAATAGACACTTTTACCAGTTCTCGGGCTAGAACCCGGGAACTGGGGACTTGTAATAGAGGAACCATAGCAACGCCATGTAAACAACACCATTGCTACACGCTCGGCCATTCTCAAGCCCTCTATATATTATTATAAGCCCTCGGTTCTAATCAGTGGACCTATCCCTCGAAATACGAGCGAGTGATCGTTATTGCTTGTTCTGCAAGAGAAAGAGAAACAATGTGGTAGCGCACGCATACCGTGTTCTGCCACATAGCCAGCAGCAGTCCGAATCATCTGTGAACATGGTATGCGCGCGCAATCCAGGAAAAAAAGATATTTGGATTGGACTTCCAATTTGTTATTAAAAATATTAAAATGAAAATATGAATTGCTGCCAAATAATCCTGGCTGTTTATGGCCCTAAAAAATTGACAGAGAGTTCTAGATATTGTAGATTATAGACGCTCGACAACTGAGGTCATCAGCGAAACAGAGAATTCTTATAAAAAACGCACATGATCTGACGAAATTAGAGATTTTTAAAGAGGTGAATGATTTAAAAAATAACTAACAATGCAATTTGTCGTCTAGAACATCCTGTACAGAGGCTATAATAAAAGACATTCTTCGCATAATATATAATTATGTTAATGATACAGAATATAGATGATTAATTTCAGAATATTAAATGGCCGATTGCATTTTAGACGCATTGACCGGTCGAGACAGTAGACTGGTTTTTTATTATTATTATAGCCACGGCACACTTTGACTTTCGATTGGCATTTAATAATAAAACAGTTGGTCGGCGTAAACAAAATTTGCACAGTGCCATGGTTTGAACGGAGGAAAAACTTAGTTGGTACGCTGTAAAATTACAGTTGCGTAATCGATTTTTTTAAAGGACGCGGAGGAAAGCAATTGGTGTAAAAGTATAGCCTTTGGATCAAATTGTCGCGGGTTCTAATCCCACCTCCGCTCATGGATGTTTTGTGATGTCGTTTAATTTAATTTGATGTATTTAGACGGAAATGACGTTAGCTGTCGAGCGACTATAATCTACAATAATAAAAATTTAAGGACGCCAACACTGTTCTATATCGGCCTGCTGGTGGGAAATTTCGAAGATAACTTCATGAACGGCTGCGAAAAAGGCTATCTGATAATGTAAAAGTTCATAAATATAAATTCCCTAAAAAGTTTATATTTTTAAACGGTTTTATTTAGCTTGACCCCGTATATTTGTTTGTTACTATCTTTGTTTCAAATCTTGTGACAGCTTTTTCAACTACTTCTACTTAACCGATTCTTATGAAACTTTGCACACACATTGAGTTCCCGTGACAATACAATATTATGATAATTTCGACTTGGTAACGAGGATCTGATGATGGAATCTGGAGGTGGACAGTTGAAAGGATGAGGAGTTTGCATAATGATACGGGTCAGAAATCAAACTAAAAACTAGAAAATAAAAATAGGTAAAAAAACTTTTAAGTTGAACGGTTTTATTTTAAATCATCAGCTGTACCAAAAATTCACAGATTTCGCAATCTTTGCAACCATCGAGGGCATTGGAAATGATAACAGCATATATGAAACATAATTAACTGTTTATTATACACACAATATTTATCAATGCACTGTTTAGATTTGTCAGGAATAACCCTATTATTCTTCTGTTATATACGCGTTCACTTTTGCTTGATTACTTAACTTTTAAATGGATTTTTCTACAGTATTTATTAACATTTGCTCAAAAATAACACCGCAGATCGTCGCAAATACCTGTCAATTAACTAGACATGATATAAAACACATTTCGAAAAAATTGCACTTGTTCAATTTTGCATGATTGCTCCTCACTTGATCGCGACACCGTTGTCTTTTGGCCTTGAACGAAAACTCGTAACTCTGCCCCCATATACGAACATAAACATTTCCAATGTTAAAACTTGAAAATAATTAGGGCACAAACTAAGGGGCACTTTGTGTCGCTGCGTCAGCGGAATAAGTAATAAAAACGTGGGGCGCATAAAAATCTGTAAAACGACTGTATATAATTATTATTAAATAAGAACAGCTTGTCTAGAAAAATGTGTTTCCTAGCCGACCAACAGAAATATTTCAAATACGCCCCACATTGTTATTATTTATTCTGTTGACGCAGCGACACAAAGTGCCCCTTGGTTTGTGTCCTAATTATTTTATAGTTTTTGGTACAGCTCATGATTTAAAATAAAACCGTTTAACTTAAAAGTTTTTTTACCTATTTTTATTTCTATTTGGAAAATAGTTCTAATTAACCTCATAGCAAGTCAGTATAGGGACTTAAATAGCACTGTCAAAAAATAAGTGATCACTTTCAATAATAATATTTAAAACATAAACATGATTCATGAAGAAATATTTCTCGGCAAACATAATTTGAACAAACATGCAAACAAATTCATCCGTCATTAATACGACGCGAGATGATCTTTTTGTTTAGTGACAGGCTTACAATATTATTATATTATTAATAATGCAAATGATTGTTGGAACAATGGAGACATTGTTGAAAGTTTACGAAGTGTAAAACTTGAAGAGTATCGAGCAACAATACAAATACGAGATACATTATTATTATTTGCGCATTCAGGTGGGACCCGGTAACTAAAGCTGACAGAGGAAATGCCAATCCTTTTTTATTTTAAGTGTTATTTTGTTGTTGATTCTGTTTTTTTTTGTTGTAAATCCGGATATACGAATCCACTTTTGTTGTATGCAATTTTTGTCTCCTTGGTGATTTTGAAGGTATCATTGACCTAAAATTGAATAATGAACGTGGTCCATGGATCTCATTTTTTAAATATTTTTATTTTCGCCGAAAAAAAAAGATATGTTCAAATGTTGTGTGGAGAACTTTTTAAACTCAGCGATAATCAAGCATATTATGTATATTTTTTGGCGCAGTAATGCAGCGCTTTATAAAGATAAGTTTAGAAAAATCACATTATTTTATTGTATCTGTTGAACTTACGTGACAACTTTTTATTCAGTGGTGATAATTTAAATTCTCAAGTATATTTGCCAACCAGATTTTTATTGTACTCATGAGCTCCTTTTTTCAACTTTGTCGAGTAGAGACATCTATCATTGTTAATAAGAAGTTTGTTTTAATGTGTTGGTCTATACTCCTTGGTGTTGGTAATAGCAGATAATTCGTATTGTCGCCACCGAAATTCGTAAACCGCTACTTGTTAATTCAACCGGCTGTCCAGGGACATGCATCTGTGGATGCATATTTCCAAACCTTATCAAATTTGTAAAGCGCTTCATTACTGCGCCAAAAAGTATAACTATGCATACCAAAACGTGCTTGATTTCCGCTTGAAATTTTCAAAAATTTTGAGTAAGTGACTGTTAAAAGTCATAGGCGTACGCTCTTTAATTAACTTAGTGTGTTTTTAATTTACAAGGATATTACATTGATAAAAATTCGACTGATGACCAGTCCTATACTTCCCACCTAGTAAATTTTTGCAAAAAATAAGCACTCTTTTTTTATTCTTTGAAAAAAAGCATGGCCCTCTTTTTTGTTTGGTGATCTACTGATGGCTAACTTAATATAGCAAAAATCACGGTCACCTTGATTTACGTACAATTTTTATTTTTTTTAGTAAAATATTTTTTTTCTCGAAAACTATACATTTTAGAGAAAAAAAATATTTACATTTTTTTCATATTATAACATCTAGAATTCATTTATATTTTTTTTACCTATGTTAATACGTGACATTGAGAACGTTTTTTTTAATATCTCAGGATCCACTGAACCGATTTTTTTTTTCTCGAAAACTATACATTTTAGAGAAAAAAAATATTTACATTTTTTTCATATTATAACATCTAGAATTCATTTATATTTTTTTTACCTATGTTAATACGTGACATTGAGAACGTTTTTTTTAATATCTCAGGATCCACTGAACCGATTTGACTCAAAATCTAATCATATCTAAGTTAAAGGCTGATAAACACAACAGAACAATCGGCATGGCCGTATGTTGTTCCGTTTTTACGATATCGAAGGCGAAAAATTGACCACATACACACGCACACACACATACAGACATAAGTCAGCAAATGATCTTAAACGATTGCTAGGGTCTCAAAACGTGAAGATCTGTTAAAATCTCGAAATATTTTTTTCGGACTAAATCCATTTCTTCCCTACCATAATAAAGGTGGGAAGTAAAAATATTCTAGTGGCAATATTTTTTGCACGTCGCCTGTACGTTATGTCTATGTATAGACTATAGACACATTGAAGAGAACTGGTGGCCTCTCCAGTATGTAGTTTTATTATATTATATACATCACAACAACATGTTTACATACCACGTTATATCAGTGATATGACATCAGTGAATCTATGTGCAAGTATTACATACCATGTGTCAAGCGTGTAACAATCGGTACCTACACGCATTTGTTGTTTATTTATTTTCCTCAGTTGCGTGCGCGCGCATTGTTACGTTTTTAATTGTTGATACGCTCTTGATCTCCAATTTTGTGAATTGTTACTAGAAATATTTGGTGACTATTGTTGTGAATGGGAGGCAAATGCGGTGATTGCTTTAAAAAAAAACAATTGTGTTTAATTGTTGTCAGAAATATTCCGGTGATCATTGTTGTAATTTTGATTGCATGGGAGACGAGTACAGTGATTTAATTGGAGTAATTGAATGAATAATTCGGTGATCATTGTTGTGGAGGAATATTTTCAGTGCGGACGTGATTGAAAAAGTGTATTGGAGGAAATTGTTGCGGGAGTTTTGATAATATTATTGTGTTCTTTGAGTTGTTTTGGTGAATTTTAAAAATAAATTTAATAATGGTGGTAAATTATTACGAATAGAACGATTTTTCGTTGGAGAGCAGCCAATTATATAATTGTTTCGAAACATATAGGAAAAAATCATTTTACCAACCAGTGGTCACAATCAGGATTCTAACCTGAACCTTTCCACTTTCGCGGCGGAATGAGCTTACAATACTCAATTGTGACATGATTGCTAAATTAACATTCTCCTTATATGCTTCAGAATCAATAGATTCTCACTACATGCGAGTGTCAATTCATATCTGCTAATTCAAAAAAAATCGTTCTATTGCATTTTCAGCCGTATAAAAAAATAAAAAAACTATTATTATTATTACGAATGACTGTTTTGGTTAAATGAACAACCGATAGGTTTTCGTGTCTCCTGAACAAGGCCCTTTTGCGAAAATTATTTTTTGACATTTTATTAAATTTCAATCGGGTTGTCCGGATAGATCCCGTTTACAGTTTCAGTAAGTCCAGAATTTTACACTGCCACGGGTGTCCCTATAGCTTTTAGATATGTCATCTCTTGATGATGCTAACATAGTTGGCGAAACGTACGTCGAGATTTGTTGAAAGTTTTGGTGTTTTGTGGTTATTTTTAATATTTTGTATCTTCACACCAAAGGTTCCTAAATCACTCTTCATGGAAAATCATATGCATAAACTTTCTTTTTTCCCCTCAAGCACTTCCTTATTTTTAAACGGTTTTATTTAGCTTAACCCCGTATATTGTTACTATCTTTGTTTCAAATCTCGCGACAGCTTTTTCAACTACTTCTACTTGACCGATTCTTATGACACTTTGCACACATATTGAGTTCCCGTGACAATACAATATTATGATAATTTCAACTTGGTAACGAGGATCTGATGATGGAATCAGGAGGTGGACAGTCGAAAAGATGAGGAGTTTGCATAATGATACGGGCCGGAAATCAAACTAAAAACTAGAAAATAAAAATAGGTAAAAAACCTTTTAAGTTAAACGATTTTATTTTAAATCATCAGCTGTACCAAAAACTAGAAAATAATTATGACACAAACCAAAGGACACTTTGTGTCGCTGCGTCAGCGGAATAAGTAATAAAAACGTGTATAACGACTGTATAATTATTAAAAAAGAACGGCTTGTCTAGAAAAATGTGTTTTCAAGCCCGCACCAACAGAAATACCTATTTCAAATGCGCCCCACGTTTTTATTACCTAATTATTCCGCTGACGCAGCGACACAAAGTGCCCCTTGGTTTGCGTCCTAATTAATTTCTAGTTTTTGGTACAGCTGATGATTTAAAATAAAATCTTTTAACATAAAAGTTTTTTTACCTATTTTTTTCAGTGTTAAAAAATCCGTAGTGATAATAATTACCTAAATCAATTTCAAAGGAGGAGATTTTGAGTCGAATCCGGAAAAGTCAGTTAATGCTTTTGTTATTGTTTGATCTGGGTAATAATCAGGGCCGTAAATTTATAAAATTTGCGCCCCGGGCAAAAACGATTTCTGCAGTTCCATTTTATTTGCGTCCTACACATTGATATTTGAAGCATAGTTTGCCGCTCCGGGAAAATGCCCTTTAGTCCATCATGCAAATACGTCCTTAGGGGAGGACAGTGTGGTCCAGTGGTTAGCGTCGCGGCCTCTGGATCAGACTGTCATGGGTTCGAATCCCGCCTCCGCTCATGGATGTTTTGTGATGTCATTTAGTTTTAAGTGAGTTGATATATAATGTAATCAAGACGCTAATGACCTAAGCTGTCGACGCGTCTATAATTTACAATAAATAAATAAATATGTGGGGGCAGTATAGCCTAGTGGTTAGCATGCTTGGCACCGCAACCTCTAGACGACTGCCGTGGGTTCGAATCCCACCTGCGCTCATGGACGTTTTGTGATGTTATTTAGTTTTAAGTTAGTTGTTATTTAGTGTAGTTGAAAGACGCTAATGACCTTAGATGTCGACGCGTCTATAATTTACAATAAATAAATAAATACGTCCCTAGGGGCCTGTAATTATTTCAGCATTTTTTGCCGCAATTTAAATTATTTTACTAAACGTTATTTAATTCAATTCACTACCGAATTCCGCGGCTAACAGCTCCGGTTATAAAAAAAGGCCACTGGCATTTTTTAACATTTAAATCATGAGTACGTATTTTTGTGTAAATTGCTTTTAAATTCAAACACTTTTACGGTGATTGGCATTGAACATTTAAAAAACGGTGCAATTTTAATAGATCAGTGGGCAAAAAAGTAATATAAAAATATCTATCTATATATATAAAACAGATCTAAAGGTGCCGATATAGAAAGTATTGTACCTGCCAATGCAGTTTATCTGATTAATATTAGAGAATGGCATTTTGCAGGACCGGCCTTTCATAGAAATTATCGAAATTTCCGTGACAATGACGACATTTCCACCATAAATGTTCCGTTTCTCTTACCATGCGAAATGCAATATTTTCATGCCTCCGAAAAAAGCGTGTTTAAAAAAAAGCTTTAACCAGAACTTACAGGGTGTTTCAGAATAAGGTTCCAAAACTTGAGGATCTTGTTCTTCGGATGATTTTAAGAAAAAAATTCATATAAACTATGGTACGTAACCGCTTTATTTCTGAGACACAGGGAATTGAAATTAAAAAAAAAATCGGTTTGAAAAAAATGTGTTTCAATATCTACTTACTACCTATAATCGGGTCGCTTAACAGATGGAGTGATCACGTGAAAAGTACATGAATAGCTTCCGCCGCTGCAGGCGTGGCCTTCGTATACAGTTCTGTTCCCGAACGTTCAAGCAACCAATCAGGCACGCGGTGATCATTCGTTTTCATTGCTCCATCTGTTAAGCGACCCGACTATAGTACCAATAAAAAAAATCTGTTGTGGTTTCAAAAATATTGGGTTGTGGACCATAGTTCATATGAACTGTTTTTCCTAAAATCATCCGAGGAATAAGATCCTCAAGTATCGGAATAAACCTTATTTTGAAACATCCTGTAGATTGAGTTTAACGTCTTATTATAATAAAAATAATTATAATGAGACATGCTAAAATAATGAAAACGTTAAACTGAATCCATGTAGCGTTGCCCCATAATTATTATGCTGCCGTATTAAGCATAAAAGTCGTATCTGCATTTTTATCGATTTTTGGGTTCTAGGCTAAATATGACATCAACCCCAATATCATTGTCATATGTGAAATTATTAGAATAAAAAGTCATATTTCACGTTAAGATTTGCAGTTACGACATTTTCGCCTAACAATATAGTTTCATAACCTCACAATTTCTGTACACTGATTTTGATGTCATTCAAAATTTTACAAAATGTTAATTTTCTCAACATCGGAAATTTTTAGATACGACTTTTATGTTTAACACGGCATTATGGGGAAACGCTATGAATTCAAAGGTGTGTTTATTCAAAAGAACTCCTACTCCTTCAAACTCCTTAATTTTTGGTGTTCCAAAGCGCAGTTGAAATAGTGATGAGCAAAATTGGTCTTGATCTTGCAGTCTTGGTTTTACGAAAAAGCAAAACCAAAACTATCAATAGACTAGCAAGACCAAGACCAAGACCGAATGAACTAGAACAAGACCAATACCAAGACCGAATATGCAAGACCAAGACCAAATACACAAGACTAACTATAGTAGAACATAATAATTAAAAAATGATGTAATTTTGATATTTTTTAACATTTTAATAAAATAAAGTATTTTGTTAGTTAATAATAGATCGTGAATTATTTTTAATTTATAACTATGATGATCTTCCGAAGTAAAAAACTAAAAAAAAGACAGATAAAATGAGCAAGACCAAGACTAAAATATAAGCAAGACCAAGACGAGACATATTTGAGCAAGACCAAGACCTAGGCTGAATCAGCAAGACCAAGACCAAGACTGTCCAAGTCTTGGTCTTGCTTTGCTCATCACTAAGTTGAAAAACCTTACGCTATATTTTTTAAACGTTGGAAATTTCAACACACCTTCACTCTAAAGCGGCCCTGTATTATTTATAAAGGCTTTTGGTAAAAGTGTTTTAAATAGTGTTTTCGTGATTGACCGATACGATGCGGCGGACGCTTCATTGCACCAAATCAAGTTGCAGATTTTAGTCCATTTTAGTCTTTTGTGATCGTGGGTGGCTTTCGTCTATAAAATCGTTAAAATTAATCTCTGTTTTTTACGTCCATCACTTATTATATTAATTTAATAAATTATTGGGTAATAAGGACCAGTTAAATGTATAAATTATTTATTATTTGCCAACGTTTCGTTGCGAATTTGCAACTTCTTCAGGGCTCTACAACAGTGAAGTACATACATAATTAATCTATATTAATTATGTATGTACTTCACTGTTGTAGAGCCCTGAAGAAGTTGCAAATTCGCAACGAAACGTTGGCAAATAATAAATAATTTATACATTTAACTGGTCCTTATTACCCAATAATTTATTAAATTAAGTTAAAATTAATGTGTTCTTGTTTTAAATCAAAAAAAGTGTTAAAATTTCGTTTCCATAATTGCTATTTTGCGTTTATACAAAAACTGCAGTTGTCCATGATGATAGACATAAAATCTGTGCTGTTGTCTTCGATTATACGAAAATAAAATAGAATTATGGTTAATACCATGGTTCGTTTATTACAAACCCCCATATTTTTTGTCTTGATTTTTTGTACGTTTGCGCTAAAACAACAAAAAAACTTAATTCAAATTACCGGACCTTTCTAAGCCGTCCAATTAAATTAATAAACATGAATTTTGGTCAGTTCCGCACAATGAGCCATTTTCCTGAGAGTACTTCTTTCAATTATCCACGAGAGGCGGCACTTGTGGTAGGTACAAACATTATTTATTCCCCATTAGTGTCGTGTCATTTTAGTGGTATAACTTAATTATTTAATTAATTTAATAATAATAATAATTTAAAATTAAGTTATACCACTAAAATGACACGACACTAATGGGGAATAAATAATGTTTGTACCTACCACGAGTGCTGCCTCTCGTGGATAATTGAAAGAAGTACTCTCAGGAAAATGGCTCATTCAAATCTGACAACCGCTCTCTGATATAATAGTTGAGATAGCATCCTTTAAAAAGTTGTAGGTTAGTTGATTTTGATTTATTCGTGACTTTTTTTAGATATGAAGCAGTTGACATTATTAATCGACCTTGGATGATCACAATTTACAGTCATGCTCCCTTGGTTTATTATAAACAATCAATAATAATAATAATATATACATACCTATAACTATATTGTTCTATCAACTCATATGTGCTGTTATTTAATAATTGCTACCTAGTTTAAGGTTATTTACTCGTGGTGTGTGAAATAGTTTGGTGTTTTTTTATTTGCATAAAAGATCGATTTTATTATTTTAAGTTTTTTTCTTTTCTGATAAACCGTTGAATACGATAAGGAGAGGAGAGGCTCGTTAAAATAAAAATCAGCCAAAAATTGCGCTTTCGATAAAATAATTAACTTCGGTCAAAAACAAGCCAAAGATTTGTTTAGTCCTACGTTTTCTAATTTCTGTATACCACAACAGTAGATGTCATCATAAGTTTATTTGAAAGTGCAGAGTGAATAGAATTGACAAATTATAAATTACGCTTCAAATTAATAAAGTGTTTTTATACTTAAATATAATTTTATATTAAGGTAACAATTTTATGTGATAAACTTATTTTATGTCGTCAATGGCTGCAGCCGATAATAGTGTCCTAAATATTTTGAGTGTTTGAAAAAAAACAGTTTTTGAAAATGCCAAACCGCGAGATAAACACCGCGAAAATTTTCATCAGCGGAAAAAAGTTCGAATATTCGGATCCGAATTCTCCGTCTGAAGACGGAAATTGGCGTTATTTCGTCCAGAAAATGGGCGGCAAGCATTTTCCCGATCGTTCGAGTTCGAGGCTCAGTTCGAAATTTTCCGATTCGGAAAACGAATTTTCCGGCGAGAAATTGAGTCCACGTTCGGGAAAATCTTCGACGTCGTCGGCCGATTCGGATAGCATCGGTAAAATTAAAGGAAGCTATTCGGACGACGTGTTTTCCGATTGCGAATCTCCGACTGGAAGAAATTCGAGTTTGAGCGAAAACACATCGAAATATTATCTGATGAAATCGAAAAAGGATGGACTGATCGACAAATTAAAAGTTTCTAATTTGAGTCCCGTAAAAAATAAAAACAAATCCTTCAAAGATCGAACTGTTTCTGATTCGATGTTCGATTATTTTAATAACAACGTTGATAAAACAATTGAACATTCCACGCCGACTAGATTCGAACGTAGATATACATTCACGGTAAGGAAAGGAATTATTTGGAGAAAATTGAAATATTAATTGTGTTATGAACGGGCGATGATTAATGTGCAAATATTTGTTTAAAAAAATAGATGGCAAGTGTCGACCTTGAAAAATATTTTATGGAAACTCTTTCAGCATTATTACTCATATAAATAAATAAAAAACATTGTTGACAGACTTTAAAAAAATATGTTATTCTTTCGATGCCCAATTTTTCAAAAATTAAATTCATAATAGTATATTGTGTAACTAGTGTGCTAAATACATCTTTATACGTCAGGCGCGATATTTTCAGCACAAGTAGTAGGCGAGCATACATGAGCCTTGACGAGTGTGCATCGCGAGCCGAATATGAGTGCTGAAAACATCGCGCCTGACGCATAAAGATTTAGCACACGCGTTGCACACTATACTTTATATAACACATGCATGGTTTTAAACTTTAGTTGAATTAAAAAAACAGTTACATAATGGTTCATTATGCAACTGTTTTTTCATTATAGCACTGAAAAGCGTTACATAATGGTCACTAGTCAATAAACGGCTATTTAAGGTCCGCAAAACAGATACGAAAAAACACTAAAAGCGTGAATGTGTTATATAAAAATCTTTTTGTCTAGCGATTAGCGTTAAGGAATGAACTTGAACTGGCTAGCTCCTTACTTGTCGAGTGTCTATAACAGGGATGGCGAACCTTTTCACATCTACGTGGCATATTTTTTCAAAAAAATGTTTAATGTGGCCATGGCGTGGCAACATGCAACCAAAGTGGATCTCAAACGTAAATGAAAAGAATTATTTCGATAATTCATTGAGCACCATGAAACTTTCGTCGTGTCGATATCATATTAATTATTATTTGAATGATAGTCAAATTCGACAATATCTAACATATTTTTAATTATTTCCATTTTGTATACCTCAAGCAATAGTCCGGTCAAAATAGGTATTTCAATTGCAATAATTCACATAGAGCTAAATATATCCCGTTATGTAAAATCGAGTGGGAGGAAGCCGCTGGTACTTAAATAAGTAAAACTCTGAATCGTATAGACAAAAAATATTTATACAAAAGTTGTAGAGAAGATTGTCTATAAACTATTTTTATGATAACACTTACCGTTTACTAGAAAAATGCAAAAAACCGACATTTGCAACCTTTGACCTTGAATAAATTTTTTAGCACACATGGGATCGATGGGGACTTTTGATATTTTGCTTATATACCAAAGACCTATACCAATATTTAGCTCTATGCGAATTATTGTAAGCTTACCACTATTTTTTGGTTTAGTTTGACCGGACTACAATGTCGTGCCGACAATATTCTGTCGCGTGCCATAGGTTCACCATCCTTGGTTTGTCCATTGTTCTAGATCAAAGAGTGATTTTCCTTTGAAAAATATTTTTTTTGGAAAAAAGAAACTATACCTATATGTGCTCGAAATTAATGAAATTTAAATTTACCAAAATGGTGTCGGACAAATATTGATATAAAACGATCAAAAATTATTGTTCTAAAACTACGATAGGTATCTAAATAAATCATAATAATAATAATAATTTGATTCAGGAGTAATTAATTCTACAATTAAATAAATGTTAATTAGAGGTCAAAATGTCAGTTTAAAATCACCTTTAATTGTTACTTCTGTGGATGGAAATATTAATGACACATTGGTTGTAGAACTTATTCAAGTACTTGTGTTAATTAATATATCATTTAATCTACCAAAGTCCAATCGAAAAATCACTTTATATTACGTAATAAACGAAGTTTGGTATGTTTTTCTAATTCGTGTTTTTCGTTTTTTCAGGGCGTAAACATTCGAGAAATTGACGAAGGGCAGCTTTGTGACGAATGCAGTGATTGTGGTGGCTTCGTATCGCATCCGTGGAGGTGAGTTTTAAAAAAAAAATTTTTTATTTATATTTTAAATATTGGACAGGTGAACTCTTTAACTTAGAGGCTTATAAATTTGATGGAAGATTCGATCTTTTTTTATCGTCTTTAACGATATTCTCTGGGCTGGAAGTGATGGACGAACCAGACAACTACCCGGGTTCAGTGCCCAGCGTTTTTATAATATCGTTTTTTTTTCGGTGTAGGGACCATGAAACGTCTAATTTCGTCGAAATCTCGAATTTGATTCTTTTTTCGCCATTACGAGCATTTCTTCACTCCTATAGTCGCTCGATAATAAAAAGTAAAAAGTTTTTATGCGAAATTTCACAAATTGTACATAGCTAATAAAATCATTTTAACTCACAATGAACTCGATGATTCGACCTGTCAGCTACCCCTACATTTTTACATAGTCTATATTATGTAAAATTCCTTATGACATTAACATAATATGTTAATCCCTCATTTCGGATATCCGTTACAGATAATTACCATAGCAGCTCATGCGAAAAGCATTGCATTATTTACGCCACTTACCATAAATAAGGGTTTAGATTAGATACCATATAAGATCACTGATTACGAGAGTGTAAAAAATCTATTGGATGACATTGGCCCCCTTGTAAAAGCGAACCTTGGAACCATATGGATGATACGTCATTGCCTTCGGATGACGCGAATACATCTGATAATTAATTGGTGTAGACTTTTTGTTAGTGTATTTGCCATATGGCACATACACTATTGGCGTCGGTCGGATGGCGGGACCTAGGAGTCGGACCAAAATTTCTCGACGTTTCATAGCCTCCTGAACAATTTGGCACCATTTTTGGAAATGTTTATATATATATGTATATATATATTTATATATATATTTATATATATATGTGTTCGCGGCATAACCGCACGGAACCTATTTAAAATGGGCCCAATCGGATCATTTTAAGGGTAGTTTTTAGGGGTTGAAAAAAGTTTTTGGGCCCAAAAATACCGAAAAAAATCTCAGAATTGTTTCAAAATTGGAATTTAACCCTTTAGTAGAGATTAAAATGTGTTGCTAAAATTTTAACAAAATCGGCACGACAGGACCGGACTTACAAATTTTATGAAAACACTAGTTTACGGATAGTGATTTATTTGCTGACGGGTGTATTTAATTTGGTACAGAGGTTGCATTGATAATAATATTGAAATTAGGAAAAAAAATATTATTTTAAGGGATGTATTAAGGGGTTAAATTTTTCATTTTGTCCAAAAACAAACTTAAGTTCACATAATAAAGCCACAAGGCCTGTATTAGCAAATACACTATATTGTCGGCAGGGTTTTGGCACTGCGACCCGAGTTTTGTTCATTTAAATTTTAATAGTGGGTAAAATAGCCCAATTCTAATTTATAAATTACTAGCGGCCCGGTCCGGCTTCACTCACTTCCTTTATTTTCAACATGGACTAATAAATTGTGAAGGTGCATCTAGTACGGGGATTCCTTTAGATGTACCTATTATTTTTTCAGATATGCACATTGCAATATTATACTGCTTGTATTTTTTATGAAAAAATAAATTCATTTCAATTTCAATTCAAATTTCAACTCGCTTCGCTCGTTCGCTCCCGGATGCTACGGATATATGATTTATTAATAAATTACTCACTCGCTTCGCTGGTTCGCTCCCGGGTGATATGAATTTATGATTTATTAATATATTACTCACTCGCTTCGCTTGCTCGCTTCAGTTATTATAGCTGTTCGTTAGTTTCGTTAAAACTCAAAAACGGCTAGACCGATTTTAAATTTTTTTTTTAAACCACCCCTGTATTTTTTTATTGGTTTTTGGCTTCTACGCTTATTTGCGTAATTAGTCACGTCCTTTTTCTATATTATTCTACAAATTTCTATTTATTCTACAAATATTTTTTTTTGTTTCTAAACACAAAAATTCTTCTTTCATTCTTCTTCATTCACGTCCCATTCATTCTTCCATTCATCCATGTCTATTGTTTTGTATTAGAGCGAACAAAACAAAAAAAAAATTATTCAAATCGGTCAAGCCGTTTTTGAATTTTAGCGAGACTAACGAACATCAATTGATTTTTATTATATAGATTTATTTAAATTACAACGATGTATCACTACAACTAGGGATTATAATTAAAATTTGTGTATAATTAGAAAACGTTCCAATTTTTGAAAATTTTGAAAAAAAATAGTTTTGAAACCCTTAAGAAAAGCTCTTTCAAACGATACAAAGATAGTTTTTTGATGAGTCAAATTTTGGCCCCCCAATCCAATCCCCTCCATTTCCGCCTGGAGACCATTCACCGTGTGCCGTATTGGCACAATTAGTTCTAGCCAGTACCGCGAAGCAAATACATACGCCTTGTTAGTGTATTTGCCATATGGCACATACACTATTGGCGTCGGTCGGATGGCGGGACCTAGGGGTCGGACCAAAATTTCTCGACGTTTCATAGCCTCCTGAACAATTTGGCACCATTTTTGGAAATGTTTATATATATTCGCGGCATAACTCTTGAAAGACTTAATTGATTTGAACAAAATTTGGTACACACGTTGGAATCCATCACCGCACGGAACCTATTTAAAATGGGTCTAATAGGACCATTTTAAGGGTGGGTTTTAGGGGTTGAAAAATGTTTTTGGGCCCAAAAATACCGAACAAAATCTCGGAATTTAACCTTTTAGTAAAGATCAAAATGTGCTGCTAAAATTTTAATTAAATCGGTCCGAAATGACCGGACTTACAAATTTTATGAAAACATTAGTTTGACGATAATGCTTTACTTACTGAAGGGTGTATTTAATTTGATACAGAGGTTACATTGATGATAATAATATTGAAATTAAGAAAAAAAATATTATTTTAAGGGATGTATTAAGGGGTTCAATTTTTTTTTTGTCCAAAAACAAACCTAAGTTCACGTATATTAAAGCCACAAGGCCTGTATTAGCAAATACACTATATTGTCGGCAGGGTTTGGCACTGCGACCCGAGTTTTTGTTATTGTCTATGGTTATGGTAATTGTCTATGGTTATACGCCTGTGAACCTAAATCGATAGTACAATAGTCATCAGCCGAACTGAAGCGCCACTGCTCTTGATGTGTGTAACAATATTTTTAGTTTCTGACTATTGGAGTATATACGGAAAAGTAAGCTTTATGACTAAGCCAAATTTCAGATTGATGCCTTCATTTAGTTCGGATGAATTGGTCAGTGACAGACCGGACAAACGAGTGTTCCCATTCCCATAAGGGTTCTGTTTTTCGTTTTTTTTCCTTTTGAGGCACGGTACCGTTTATTTATTTATTGTAAATTATAGACGCGTCGGCAACTTAAGTCATTAGCGTCTTGATTACATTGAATAACAACTCGCTTAAAACTAAATGACATCGCAAAACATCCATGAGCGGGGGCGGGATTCGAACCCACGACAGTCTGATTCAGAGGCCGCGACGCTAACCACTGGACCACACTGTCCTCAACGGAACCCTAAAAATGGCAAAACAAAGTGACAACTCAACAGACATACGATTAATTTAAAAAGATTTATCAAAATCGGCCAAGTGGAAACTGCTAAAACTTCTCGAACAAAAAAAAACGCTTTGTGTTTTAAATATAGGTATACAGGGTGTTTCGTAAAGAATGCGCCAAAAAGTAAACCTATATTCTAGACATGAAAATAATAAGATTTAACGCAACTTGCCTTATAAAAATGTCGTTCGTTTTGGATATACAGGGTGTTAAAGTTAGATTTTATATTTGAGTTTCTTTAAATAAATCGAACCGTTTTTGAGATATCTAGTTGAAATTTGGTATACATGGGTTTTTTAGGGCAGGCAAAAATAAAATTTAAACAGATTTGAGTTTCTAAAAAGAGGGCGCTAGTTGCAGACTATTTGGAGCACATTTATGCCCCCATTTTTTTCTCGAATTTTATAAGGCAAGTTGGGTTAAATCTTATTATTTTTATGTCTAGAATGTAGGATTACTTTTTGGCGCATTCTTTACGGAACACCCTGTATATGGTTTTACAAATTAGATTTTGGTTGTCTTATCCACTATTGACATCTAAATATTTTACTATTGATATTTTGATCGTGAATTTTTATTTATTGTGCAACCTGTGAACGATAACTGATGACAATGTAAGAAGTGACGACGTCCGCACGCAACCGACAGTGGACACTGTCTTCCTGTGGGAGCGTCCGACGTTCCAGTTGCGGCCCCTGCCATGAAAGCTTTTAACTAATTTCCTCTCTACCGCATACACTGATTGCTTTGCTAGCGAAATACTCGCATCAAATCTGATGCGACCTTTTTTTGTGACAGAAATAACTTTAAGCCGCCTCTACACATTGGGCCAGCCTGTTGGGTGAACGTGTACAGGCCCACTTGGCGTATTTTGGTCGTTGGCGACCAACATTGGCCGGTCAGCCGAATAGTGTCTGTTTTCGTGCACACATCAAAGGATCTTGGCGCGCAGTGTTCACACGTTGGTAGAGGCGTGTAGAGGCGGCTTTACAAATTCATTGTTTTACAAGTTTTCCGTAAACACCGATTTTCTTCCACAATCACTAACGTGAACGTCGATTTTACTCGCGTGAACCAGTGGCGGCGCTAGGATTTTTTTTTGGGTGGGTCAGACTTGGGCATGATGTTCTGAAGGTGGGCCAATAACATTTGTTCCCAAAATTTCAGTGCTCGTCAAAATTTTAACCCAGATTACTTGCTATAGAATTTACAAGAAAAATGGTTGAAATTTCGCGGGTTAAAAACGTGTTTAAAAGATAAACTAGAGATTGGGGATTATTTCAAGGTGGGCCATGGCCCACCCTCTAACGCCGCCACTGGCGTGAATGTTGATTTTATTCGCAGATTCTCTCGCACCAATGACAGTTTTGACGGGAAACAAACGAATAACGCGATGCAATTTTGTTTGTTAATATGGTTTTGTTATTATCTTGCACTCGTATATAGGCAACCAAACTTACGTGCAGTCAATTATGTAGCACAGCTGATATTCTTATTGTAGTGAAAGTGTTTTTTATAAACTAATTTTGTTGGTAGCTATATATTTTATTGACGTGATTATTTAAATAACTAATTAATCTTATATAGATAGATAATTTGCAAAAAGGCATGTGTCGCGGCACACACTACCAAAATAAAACCTAACATGAATGAATACCTATGAAATGAATGATTCAGAATGAGCCAAGACTACATTAATTTTTGATTTATTTAGTGTTGTTAATTCGCGTCACACCATTTTTGTCACCCATTTTCGTTTAATCGAGCCAGCATTTTATTCTCAGCTCAGCTCGTGGATGTTTTGTGATGTCTTTAATTTTATGTAATTAGACGCTATTGACCTTAGTCGTCAAGCGTCTGTTATCTACAATAAATAAAAAAGTGGGTGTGTATGACCACACGACAGAAGTGAAAACTTATATGCAAAACATACATAATATTAGATAAATTCATAGATTTATACGGCTAAATTGCAATTGAAAATTTTCCGTCGCGTAAGTGAAAAGGTTCAGGTTAGAATCCTGACTGTGACTATGGTTGGTAAAATGATTTTTTCCAATATGTTGGGAATCAATTATATAATTGGCTGCTTTCCAACAAAAATTTTCATACATAATATTATATTATTATTATAATACGTAATAATAAAAACGTAAATTTTGAAACGATGCACTCCTTGTTAGACAGTAAACGTGGTCACCGACGCGAGCCGAGTAAACCCGATTCAACGTCACCGACCCGAGCGTTTCTTTCACTATTCAGAAAGAACGCAATGTGCGCCTAAAGAAGTTTTCACTTCAAAAATTACGAAATAGTTTCGAACATAGTATAGTCGCACGCAGTGCCATCTATTAGTCCGCTTAACAACGTTCTGTGTGACCTTTTACCTCGCAAATGATGATAGCAGTGAGGTCGCGGCGCGTTGAGGCGCGAGGACCGCTTTTACAGTGTCGCAATGATTATTATTATCGCCGCCCGCGGGGCCGAACCCATCGTCGCTCGAAGCGTTCCGCTCGTCGGCGTCCCACCCCGATTATGATGGTGTCCCGTAACGTGAAATGTGTCTAGGTCACCTGGGTATATCTTATCCGATAACGAAGACTCGACCTACGTACAGGATGTTCCATAAATATACCGACAAACTTTTAGGGGTGGTAGGGGACATCAGAACAAACATTTTTTTACAAGCTTTTATTTAACTTGCAATGTATGTTAGTTTTTGTGTTTGTTTAGGTCAAATCTTGCAAGTCAATTTTGAACGACTTCCACGTATCCGATCGATTTGAAATTTTGTACACATATGTATTCCCGATGACAATACATGAATAAATCGTTTTTAGAAATAAATTCAACTCCTAAGGGGTTTAAACGGAGACGTAGGGTTTTTTTTGACTAATCAACGGCCAGGCCAAATCGCTGAAGCTAGAAACTTGAAATTTGGACAGTTGGTTCCTTTTCTGACGACCGAACGAACATAATACGCGTCGAATTGATAACCTACTTTTTAAAAATTTCAGCAGACACCATTGTTGGTAACATTAAGATTCCTTTGAACAGGTTTTTAACCGACTTCAAAAAAGAGGTGGTTCTCAATTCGGTTGTATTTTTTTTTTATGTTTGTTTCCTCAGAACTGCGTCATTTATAAACCGATTTGGAAAAATCTTTTTTTATTGAATGGGGTTACCTCGAAGTTTGTCCCATATAAATTTTACTTAAATCGGTTCAGTATTTCGGCTGATTTTTAATAAAAGTGGGTAACGGCGTGTGATTCCTTAAGGTAAATGTCACTTTTTGACACATTACACAGCATAAGAAAGTCGGTTTAATAAAAGTGAGTAACGGCGTGTGATTCCTTTAAGGTAAATGTCACTTTTTGACACATCACACAGCGAAAGAAGTCAGTTAAGTAAATGAATCTATTAGTAAGCGACTGAACTACGTATTGTAAAGCCACTAAAAAGTACAAAAAAAAAACTTTAACAAAAAAAAACCTCTTTCAAAAGGCCACTAAAAAGAGGAAAATAATGAAATTTTGAGGTCTGTGCCAATTTAATAAAATATGAAGTTGGTTAAAAAGAACGATATTAATCACTATACCAGCGGTTCCTAACCTTTTTCAGCCGCGGACCCCCAAGGAAATCAAGCATAATGCCAAGGACCCCTGAGTGAAAAGAAGGTGCAATTTTCGGACAATATTATATTTTAGTATTCTTTCATTAAATTAAAAAACAAAAAACAAACTTTTTCGTAGAAAAACATTAATGAGAAGGTTGGTGCTGCTTTTTTGCAACTAATAATTACGAGATGTTTGGCGTAAGTAATTTATTTATTTTTGTTAATGCTCTAAGTAAGATAGATGCGTATATGGGTACGCGGACCACCAAACACATCCCCAGGGGTCCGCGGACCACAGATTAGGAAACAATGCACTATACTATACTTTTTATCCGACTTCATATTTTATTAAATTAGCGCAGACCTCAAAATTTCATTATTTTCCTCTTTTTAGTAGCTTTTTAAAGGAGGTTTTTTTTTTGTTAAAAAGTTTTTTTGGTTTATAAATTGTTGGCTTGGTGTCGTGACGTAAATTATAAATATCGCCCGCTTCCTGCTTTTCGAATGGTAGTGTGGATTTGGCAAACGCCATTAGTATCATAAAATTGTATAAACGGCTCATCTGTCATTTGACGTTCGCGTTTTTCTTCAATTCAGTTTTATTTATAGATTTTGGCAACACTTGATTCGAGCGCTTCTTTGTATTTGTAGCGTATAAAAATACAGGTAAACCCCGTATAACGCTATTCGCGCAATTAAAATTAATGTAGATGTCAGCAGTTCAGACGTCTTGTGGACATTCTGCAAATTGAAATATGTATATGCTTAAAACGGTCGCCGTAACAACATATTAAATTTTTAACCTTGAACTAATAATATAAATTTCGTCGGGTACATACATGACACGTTTATTGTGATCTGCCACCCCTTTAATACTGACCAATCGATCTGCAAATATTATAATGGCCATTATTGGGTCACCGACAAGCTATACAAACAATTTCAGCCTTGAAGCAATAATATTTGTGACCATTTTTTTTATTACATGTTGGGGGCGGTCTGCATCCCTCTCATACCGCTATCTAGCAAAATCCCTTACTCAAGGCACTTTAATATGCCCTCCTCAACATCTTCACAAAAATAAGGCCTTGAATAAATAACAACAAAAATGTGTCTCTAGCTCTCGGTCTATTAGATGTTTGTAGAGCGTATACCTTCCATTATATAGAACTGTCAGTATACGTTGGTTGCGGTAAATGTGAAGGAATCGTTTTTCAATCAATTTTATTTGAGTCATCGATCATGCAACGCGATAGCTTGCAATTATCCGACGTTGAAAAGGCAGGATCAAGTTTCTTTCGTTTATTATGACACTCAGCCGCGCTCGCATTATCCATTCCAGAGTGGGATTTATCGTGACATAAATTTGTATATACTGTCGATTCGAGATAAAGAAGCTTATGACCAACATTGTCGAGCGTCTATAATTTACAATTATATCTATGATAGATATAACTATATTATATTGTAACAAAACCCCAGACGCCACTGTTTCTAACAGAACATTCCAGACTGAAGCGATTGTCTGTTTGTTATAACACAGTAGGTAGTAGTATCGAAGATTCCGGACGTTTCTATAGACAACGAGAACACATGCAATGCGTGTATATAAGGCGGTGCGCGCGACTGAGTGGGGATCAGTCATTCAGTGTCGTGTTGAGTCAGTCAATCGGTGATTTATGAAAATAAATAGAAAATAAATAAAACAGTATTCTGTGAACATACCTGTTAAAATAAATATCCTTGTATTGTTAAATGTTATAATTACCGTTTAAGTGTTTCCATTGTTTAGAATTGACATTTTCGTTATTGTTATTATTGTGTTTATAATTATTATAATTAATTATTGTAAATAGATATTGTAAATAAATAAATATTTAATTCCGCCAAATTAAAAACAGTTTTGTTACAATATTATATGGACGGTAAATTTCGCTTCACCCGTGTTTTTAAGTTACAGCTTAACATACTAACGGAATTTCGTAGATCTTCCGTCTTAGAAAGAGAGGAGACAGAGAGACACTTCCGTAAGTTGAAGTTCGCCTGTATTTTTCATTTCTTCTAATTTTTTTTGTGCCAATCCCTATAATATATGACCCATCCAGTGACCTTTATAAAATATATAAAATATAAATCATTATTGGGTTGACCTATAGAAGTGCAGTCGTTTAAAATAACGACGTAGTCTGACAATCAGTGATAAAACAATAAACGCCGCGACGCCGTACGGCGCTCTGATTGGCCAGTTCGACGTGCGGTGTTTGTTTTTAACAACCCGGTTTTGTTTATAGCCATCGAGTTTTTATACAAGCAAGAGATCTTATGCAATGCAATTAAGAGGTTTAATAAGCATAAATTATATTTGAAAGGATGCTCTAAAAAGATTTGTGTGGTTAAAAGGCGATACTCGCTATGCCAATTTTTTTTTGTACAAAATTTTTCTTTACTTTACTAGAATTGACGACGTATCTTTTTTTGTAAATTTTGAAAAACCTAAAAAAACCTACACACACTTGCAAAAAATAATTTCTGACAAAATTAAAAATCTCTTAGATATTTCTCAAACTGATTGACCAACACGCTGATAAAGACGCTAATGACCCTTGTTGTCGAGCGTCTATAATTCACAATTCATTCATTCAACACGCTGATCTCAGTCAGCACACACGCTTCTGTACTTTTGGGCTAGAAGTTTCTGAAAGTTAACTATGTTATCTATTATTTTCACAACGCCGCTATTGAAAATTCGATTTTCGGTACCTGTTTAGCGGGTTGAAACTGCAAATTTCAACCCTAGGAATGAACATTTTCATTTGTCGGTTTTCTCCGTTTTTTTACGTTGTTAAGAGGGAGATAGAGCGATTGCGTCGCACCAACTTCAATCCGCATATAATATTCGAAAACGTCAAAATAACAGACATAACCCCACATAAATCAGACAGATCTAATATTTTTGCGACTTTTTTGCGCGCCCAAATTGCAGGTACCTCAAATCGAATTGTCAATAGAGTTGTTGTGAAAAATAATATGCAATTATACTCGGAACGAAAATAGCGTTTGCAACGCGTGTGTTTTGCTGCTTGAGGTACGAGGTTGCAGACGCTATGTTTCAACCCTTGTAATGCAATACTATTTTACACCCTATGAAAAATCAAAAGTGACAAGTTTATATTGGATAATGTAAAGTGGGGGAGTTGTTACATAAAACTACAAACTATGAACCATTTTCCTGAGAGTACTTCTTTCAATTATCCACGAGAGGCAGCACTTGTGGTAGGTACAAACATTATTTATTTCCCATTAGTATATCGTGTCATTTTAGTGGTATAACTTAAATTATTATTAAATTAATTAAGTTATACCACTAAAATGACACGACACTAATGGGGAATAAATAATGTTTGTACCTACCACAAGTGCTGCCTCTCGTGGATAATTGAGAGAACTACTCTCAGGAAAATGGCTCATTATCAAAACATTCACTAATTATTTTTTCCGAGTTTTTTTCTAAATCTTACGTATACACTGCACTATGCACATAGGTTGTTAATTTAGTTAGTTAATTTAAGGTTAATAACATTAGCAAAACGGCACATTGTAACCAAATGCGGTTGTTAAGGTTAAAAATAGATCGAACGTTAAAGCGGGCGTTCGTTATAGGTTTATGTTCTGTTTGGTCGTTGAGTTCTTTTTTTATGGGCTTTCAATTTAATTAAATTACAGGTATACGATGTTTGTTCCTTGTGATTCGACTTTTACCCTTTGCTTTTTAGATTTATATGACGGACCACTTTATTGCTAGATTGCGCGATTGATAAAAGCTGTGGATATTTGTCAAACGCCATTCTTGTAGTTAAAGCTCTGCCCAACGCCTTCACTTTTAGTGATGTGCGATACGAGTCGATTGTCTCGATTGTTCAAACATCTCGATTACTCTCGATGGTTGTCACTTGGACTCGATTGTTGTTGTTTCATAGTTCACCGAGACCGAGTCGTATAGTACTGAATCGTACACTGTCGGGAGCCACATCACTCAACAGCTGCGTGGTCGAGTCGATGGTCGATTGTACAGTAATCGCGTAATACGAATTCAATAGTGAAGAGATCACGCAGAGCAGTGAGTACCGACTGAACAGTGTGAACAGTGAACAACCAACGAGTCGCGTGAACGTTAGTCGACTAGCATATAACCTTGAATCGCGATTATATGCATTTTCATTCGCTGCTATTGCTATATTCCTATGTGGCAAATAATCGACTTGAACAATCAAACATTGATCGATTATAAAATCACACTCCGAGTCGATTGTGGACTCGATTATTATTATGAACGATTAAATTTGTCTCGATTGTAAAAATATCTCGTAATCGTCCATCACTACCTTCTTTACTTAAAATTAAAAGGTGGCCCCGAACCTCTTTGCAACTTGAGCTATATGCATTCGATATCGAAAGACGATACAGTAGTCTTTCTCAGATTATATCAGATGTGTAATTTCAGATGTAGACTGGGGTGGTCCTTAAAATGTAGCCAAAATTTCAGATTCCTATATCTCAATTCTAACTTGTGCCCCAATGCCCTCGAATTTTTACATTAGATAGATAGATAGATAGATTTATTAGTCAAATCCCTATCCCTATATTATTAAACGAGCAAATCTTGTATATATGTATCTATGTACCTATATAAATATTTTCTCGAAAACGGCCCTAACGATTTGAATGAAATTTACTGAAAAGGGGTTTTGGGGGGCAAAAAATCGATCTAGCTTGGTCTCATCCCTGGAAAAATTCGTTTTCTTATCGATTTTATCATTTTAAAAAACAGTTTTTTAACGTTATAAAACAGTGTCGTATGGTGAGTAGGCTTTGGAAAAAACAAACTATTTTCATTATTTATGTCAAATTACTCTGACAGTCAATCTTTAATTTATTAAAATAATCAGTAATTATTTGAAAATATGTAGGTACGTAAGTTATGTAGTATGACGTATAATAATATTATCTACTTATAGGTATGCAATTTTTTTTCTTAAAAACGACTAACGATTTTGATGAAATGGGAACTTTAAGTACTATTTTTTTTGAACTCATCCGAGCAAAGCTCGGTCATCCAGATATTTACATTAACAGGGTTGACACGTCAATTACAGAAATAATCATAAATCTTACTTTACAAAATCATTTACCGAATAAAATTCTCCTTCTAATAATATTTTAAATATAGCTTTCTTAAATGCCGTGAAGTTTTTGTTTCTAATTTCTAGAGTTAGTTTATTTTAAATATAACATAGGATGGCACTTTGCGGCTTTTTTTTCGTATGTCGCAACTTGCAATTTTTCTCATGTTTACATGCTTTTTGTAAATCTGTAACTTTTTTTGACACTAAGCGCTTTCCGATACGGTTGGTATTAATCACACTTATAGAAAAGACATCGTTGAATCGATTCCGACCAACCGCCCCCATGTTTAGCTTAGGAGATATGAGTTTAAGCGATTTTTTGTTTATAACAAAAAAAACTATTGTAAAATTGTTGTAAAATGTTTCTCGTCTCGCATATGTCGAGAACAAAGAATGATATCGACTCCTGACTAATTTAATTCGACGTATATACTTAATTACATAATGAACACCCAGGGGCGGATTCAGAAAAATATTTCGGGGGGGTTCAAAATATTTATGTACAAATACATTATTATTACAACAAATCAGTTTTTTACACGCGAAAATATATAAAAAAATTCGACTGAATGACCAGTCCTATACTTCCCACCTAGTAAATATTTGCAAAAAATAAACATTCTTTTTTTATTCTTTGATAAAAAGCATGCACTCTTTTTTGTTTAGTGATCTACTGATGGCTAGCTTAATATAGCAAAAATCATGGTTACCTTGATTTACGTACAATTTTTATTTTTTTTAGTAAAATATTTTTTTTCTCGAAAACTGTACATTTTAGAGAAAAAAATATTTACATTTTTTTCATATTATAACGTCTAGAATTCATTTATTTTTTTTTACCTATGTTAATACGTGTCATTGAGAACGTTTTTTTTAATATCTCAGGATCCACTGAACCAATTTGACTCAAAATCTAATCAGATCTAAGTTAAAGGCTGATAAACACAATAGAACAATCGGCATGGCCGTATGTTGCTCCGTTCTTACGATATCGAAGGCGAAAAATTGGTCACATACACACACACACACATACAGAAATCAGTCGGAAAATGATCTTAAACGATTGCTAGGGTCTCAAAACGTGAAGATCTGTTAAAATCTCGAAATATTTTTTTCGGACTAAATCCATTACCTACTTCCCTACCATAGTAGAGGTGGGAAGTAAAAATATCGAAAATATGCAACGCCCAATGCCGCTAAGATATGAATCGGATGTCTTTTTCTATGCGTTCTATGCGTTGCCAAAAATTTCGGGTGGGGAGAGTTTGAATCCCCTACCCCCCTCCCTTGAATCCGCCACTGTGAACACCTGATAAGATTTGCAAAAAATTTGAATTGACGGTTTTTTTTTTATAACAAAAAAAAAAACATGTTAACAGTTAACCTGTATTAGTTTCTCTACGGTAGACTGGTCTCTAATCTCTAATGGCACCCAATGGGAAGTTAGCAGTGTGGTTTTACCAACACACCAAGCCTCTTTTTTAACCGACTTCAAAAAAAGGAGGTTTCTCAATTCGACCGTATATATATTTTTTATGTTTTATGTGTGTTCGCGGTTAACTTCGTCGTTTATGAACCGATTTTGAAATTTTTTTTCTATTTGAAAGGATGTACTTTCAGATTGGTCCCATAGAAATTTCATCAAAATCGGTTCAGTAGTTCGGCTAATTTTAATGAAAAAGTAAGTAACGGCGTGTGATTCTTTAAGGTAAATGTTACTTTTTGACACTAAAAAGTAAAAATAAAAAACTTTTTAACAAAAGAAAGAACCTCCTTCAAAAAGAGACAAAAAGGAGGAAAATAATGAAAATTTGAGGTTTGTGCCAATTAAAATATGAAGTCGGTTAAAAAGTATAGTATAGTGATTAATATCTTCTTTTTAACTAACTTCATATTTTAATTGGCACAGATCTCAAAACTTCATAATTTTCCTCTTTTTAGTGCCTTTTTGAAGGAGGTTTTTTTTTTTGTTAAAAAGTTTTTTATTCTAATTTATGAAGTAGACGATTTTCTGCAATTATGTTCAGACTCAAAATTATTTCTGCTTTGAATAATAAACCGAAAATTAAGTCGATATTTTCACCAATTTTCAGCTTGAAACCTGAACGCTGCGGGCTTGTAAATTATGCGTAAGTCATTGTTTACTAAAGCTGCGACTCGCATTTCAGTGATTGTTTATAAATGTTTTGTTCCAACTTTCACTGTAATTCCCTGAAGCAAATCGAAAATATTTGTTTAAACAAACGTTTTTTTTAATCTGTATAATAGATACAAATTTTATACGACTTGATTTGAAAAAAAATATTTTTACATTCTTTGTTTGTCGGATGTGTATGTTAATTTCTTTATACATACTGCTTTTGACAGGATATTGCGAAAAAAACAAACTATAGCTTCATTTGAAATTGTTGCCTCAGGGCTTATAGTTATTTTTGTCGCGAATTTATATTAGTTCGTTGGGTGAATGGTTTTTGGAGGAAATTGTTTACTATATAGAGATTTCGTCAGATTTCAGAGTGAAAATGTCACTCCCGCGGTTATTTTTTTTTAAACATTGATGATGAGAATAATTTGTGAACGTCATCAAAACGTACTTTTGAATAGTGTCAACGCAATTTTGTTCTGTAATTTTCCGTGTTATTTTTTTTCGAATTGTTAAAAATAAATTTAAAACAAGCCGTAGGTGGGTCGTTTATTTGGACTAAAGTGCGACCCTTGAGGTCCACACGACGAAGTTCCCAGTTTGATAAATATTTAATAATAATAATTAAATTAGATATTACACAGAAAAGTAATCATTTTTATCATTAAAACATAATTATTATTTATTTTTAACAATAATTAAAAAAAAAAAAAACGGCTGAACCGATTTTTATAAAATTTATGTCGGATCAAAATGACGTTAACACGCCTCGATTGACACCCTTACGAAGTCGATATATTTTTTTATTCGCGAGATATTGTGTAAAATCTACTTTTTTGGAGTCTATTTGGTTAAGAAAAAAGAACGGCTGAACCGATTTTGAAAAAATTTCTTTCAGATCATATTTACGTTAATACGCGTCGATTGGCACCCTAACGTAGTCGATATCATTTTTCATTCTCGAGATTTCGTCTTAGAAAGAAATGGACACATACTTACACACATACACACTGCACACAGACATCTTTCTAAAAATAGTGTAGTGACCTTGAAACATAAAAATGTGTTATACATTTTGATTTCGATTTTCGGACCTATTACAATAACTTCCAATGGGAAGTTGATAAATAAACAAAATTTATTTTGAGGGCAGTGTAACCTAGTGGATAGTGTATTTGGTTATGCATCCTCTAGACTAGACTGTCTTGGGTTCGAATCCCACCTGCGCTCATGGATGTTTTGTGATGTTATTTAGTTTTAAGAAAGTTTCATAAGATCAGTTAAGTAGAAGTAGTTGAAAAAGCTGTCTCAAGATTTGAAACAAAGATAGTAACAAACAAATATACGGAGTCAAGCTAAATAAAACCGTTTAAAATGGTGCTTCCTCCCCTACCTGTACCTGTACTTGAAAAACCTGGAAGAAAACGAAATTAGATACCGATATCGTTACAACTTTATTTATAAGGATTGATTTTCAGTTTTGGAAACACTCACCAATTAGGAAGCTAATAAATAAAACGCATATCGAAAAGACGATGTTACGTGAACGGAATCTCACAAACTTGGCGACCGTCCATTGTTTTGGACGGCTGCAAGATTGACACGCGCGGAACTTCATTCCGCACAGCGCGCCGTTCAACGGCGTGTCACGAGTCACGACGCGTTAAAAAAAGTTAACGAAATCGCGTATCTGCAACGCCTCTGTGTCCAGAAATTCCTTTCGGCAAATCCGTTATTATTTAATTTCCCGCCCTGTTGAGCGACAGCGACGCGTCATCGCTCTCTTCAACTGTTTCTTTTTCGTGTGTGCGCTCGCGCTGAAGCGCCGCCGTACTCATTTTCAACTGTCAATCATAAAACGCGCCTGTTATTCTGTCGCGCTTATTGGACGATGTCGACGATGCTCTACCGTTTCAATATTTTAACGCTGTGTTGATTGTGATTTGTTTACATTATTCACGCGCGAGTCATTTGCTTCGTTTCGATGTTGTTTTGTGACAAATGAACGTGTAATAAAAATGTGACTGTCACATGTGCGAATTAACACCGATGTGATTAATTATAAACGCGTACTAATTAATATTGTTAAAAACTATATACAATTAGTGTCGGTTGTGTTTAAATTAGTTTGTAAATTGTATTATAGTTTGTATATGCTGTGCTTTTTCACCGGTAAATTTGCTGTTGAGATATTTTCTTTACATGTTTTTTTCGCAAAAAGGTCTTTTGTAACCTATTTCGTTCGCAATATTGCCGAAATATATACAGATTGTATCAAATTAAAGCTGTGCATAGGCCGTTCTGTGTGTAAAACAGAGATCTATATATAAAGTATTAAATAAGAATGAGATAAATAATCACTAAAGGAAGTTACTGTGGTTACTGTAAATTAATAATGTTTATACAACCTAATAACGTCATCTTTGTTTTTTCGCTCCTTCTATGCTGTAAAAATGTAAATCTTTTACCAGTTTACCAACTAGGAGGAGTTCAGTGACATACACACGGACAAAAGAAATATACAATACTCAGTCCGCCGCGATTGTGGAAAGTTTAGGGTTAGAATTCCTACGGTGACATAGGTTTGCATTAATGAATTTTTCCTGATTACAGCATTATGTTACGTCATTATTCTTTCAATAGGTGCTTCATTTTTACCGATTGCAGTCATTATGCATTCATTTAATTATAGAAGAAATATATATATAAAGATAATTTGGAGAATTACAATATTTGACCTTATTGTGCTTCGGTATTACCAAAAGCCAAAGAAAGTTTCGTTCAGTTATTATTTAAAATTTGTTAGTTTATTTAGTAGGTATACAATTTTCAAAAATATCGAAAACATGACGTATACTTAGAAATATTTTTTTTAAAGACGTAGTCTTACGGAAAATACTGTTGTACAATCAGACCTGAACCCACCCGATTTTTTTTTGTTACTGTTTTACAGAGTATATTTTTTCCTGTTTGAAATATGATTGACAGATCCATTATGAAAGTTATATTTTAAAGCCTACATGCTTTTAATATTTTTCTTCTAAACAGTCAGTGCAGTGGCAACTTACCTCACAAGTGCAAGAAGCACGCGCCCTTGGAGATGTCGCACGGGCTTCAAAACAAAAAGAAAACCGTTTTTATAAATGTTGTTACGTTTTGTTGATTGATAAATTTTTAAAGGGAGACCTCAAAGTGTGTTTGCACTTGGAGATCTCAAGATGATCCGTCACTGAGCGCTTGTACATATTTCTTTGGCGTCAGAAACATGTTTCTTAAGTTTGCGTAAATTAATAATTTAAAAATTTCATAAATATTTGTTTGTCTGATAGAAACGATATTTGCCTATTCAACATAAGTAGATTATTCCTTATTTATCCTGTAAAAAATTAAGAAAGAATTTTCTTACGTTGATGAAGTTTGAGAAAGAGAGAGAGAGAGAGGTAGAGAGATTGTAAATTATAGACGCTCGACAGCATCAATGAAGATAATAAGTTTTTATTATCTTCGAAAGTGTAAGGTAATTCGATCTTTACATTTTGTAGAGTATATATATAGTTAATGCATAATGTTTTTTTGATTTTGTTACCCAGCCAGTCCTTATCTGCATGCTTGCTCGCGTTAATGTCAGTTTTTTGACTACTGCTCATCCCCTTTTTTTAGAAGCGCAATGATATGTAGCCTGTCTTGTTCCCTAGATTGTAGATTATAGACGCTCAACAGCTGAGGTCATCAGCGTCTATCAGCTTCTGATAAATTGGTAGAGTTTATCAAGTATCCCACTTCTGATACATCGGTAGAGTTTATAGATAAATACATAGATTGTAGATTACAGACGCTCAACAGCTGAGATCATCAGCGGTATCCTATATTCCCTGATGTATAACAGACACTACGGTGAGAGTCCGATCAAAATCGGTTTAGCGGTTTTTGATTTATCCCAGAACAAACAAACTGACAAACCTATAAATTCAAATTCTTTATTTCTCCAAAGACAAAATTGATTGTATAGGAGAAGTCAGTTGGGCTTGAGAATGACCGAGCGTGTACCAATGCTGTTGTTTACATGGCGTTGCTACGGTTCCTCTATTACAAGTCCCCAGTTCCCGGGTTCTAGCCCGAGAGCTGGTAAAAGTGTCAATTGGATTTTCAATTTATTATTAAAAAAAATAATGAATTGAAAATATGAATTGGTGCTAGGCCCAAATAACCTTAGCTATTGGTGGTCTTTAAAACACAAGAAGTCAGTTGATGAATGATACAATTATTACTAAACATAAAAAAATATATATTATATAGACAGACAAACATTTTGAAAATGGTTAAATCGATTTAGATATCCTATAAACTGTATAGGCAGCTACACCTAAATCTAAATTTTGTTAAAAACTGATGATTACAGACTAAGTTACGATTATATCTTTTTTTGTAACAAATCTATAATTCGAAATTTTCCAAAAACATGCATTGTCCTATTGTGAAACTCAGGAAATATTCAAAGATGCTGCAGATCGAAAATTTTCTGGCATTATTTTTGAGCCGTTAGAATCAATTTCATGACGCAATAAATTACATCGAAAATTCTTAAAAAAATAATTCGTTTCTTTGTTTGCATCGGCCATCTTCGCATTTCGCGCAATGTTTTGTTTTGAACTCAATCGGCCAGATCCGGACGATGTTCAGAGTAGTAAGTATATAGAAAGAGGGTGATTCATAAACCATTATAATGTTGTACAAGAGTAATGGCGACTGTAGACGTTTTCTGCATTCATAATGAGCGAGTTGTATTACATGAATTATGTTGTGTACATGAATTATAGTAAATAACTTAATTTGTAGATATATATGTATGCAATCAGGGGTCGACAAACGTTGGTTCAGATTTTCATGATCGTAACGAATCTAACAGACCGAGAGTTAGTGACAATTTTTTGGTGTTATTTACTCAAGGCCTTATTTTTGTGAAGATGTTGAGGGAGGCATATTAAAGTGCCCTGAGTAAAAAGTTTTCCTAGATAACGGTATGGGAGGGATGCAGACCGCCCCCAACATGTAACAAAAAAAATGGTCACAATTATTATTGCTTCAAGATCACCCTAAACGTGTCATGTAAATAACCAAAAATTAGACCGAGAGCTATAGTGACAATTTTTTGGTGTTATTTACTCAAGGCCTTATTTTTGTGAAGATGTTGAAGGAGGCATATTAAAGTGCCCTGAGTAAGGGATTTTGCTAGATAGCGGTATGGGAGGGATGCAGACCGCCCCCAACATCTAACAAAAAAAATAGTCACAATTATTACTGCTTCAAGGCTGAAATTGTTTGTATAGCTTATCGGTGACCCAATGCCATTATAATGTTTGAAAATCGATTGGTCAGTATTAAAGGGATGGCAGATCACCCTAAACGTGTCATGTACCCGACGAAATTTATATTATTAGTTCAAGGTTCAAATTTTAATATGTCGTTATGGCGACTGAACAAAAAAATGTTCGTGCATCTTCTAGCGAAGACAAATGGTGGACATAAAAAGCAATTAGAGAGAAAACAATATGTCTGTCCCTTTTCTTGCATTTTGAATAACAATGGCGGATCCAATCTCGTGTTAAAGGGTCTCTAAATATGTTGTATTTAACACATCTTTGTCGCAGGCTGTTCAAACAACATACTGTCACACTGTGTCAAGATACACGAGTTAGCTCAGTTTTTCTGTCTCAGTCTGCACGTACAGTTGTTGTTTGTTGTGAACAACAATTAAAGTAGACGATTACGGTAAGGTATCGGTTCGGTATCGTCTGTCAACTCGTGTGTCATTATTACCTTATATGCGACAGATTTTAAACTGTGTACGCGTATAACTCGATGACTGTTTGGATGACTCAGTAACCAGTGTTTTTCAATGTTTTCTCGGCGCCCCGACCAGTTTAATTTTTGCGACTTGATGGTTTTATTACCCGCGATGTTCATTTCTATTACTTTTTACAAGCTTTTATTTAACTTGCAATGTATGTTTGTTTGTTTAGGTCAAATCTTGCAAGTCAATTTTGAATGACTTCCACGTATCCGATCGATTTGAAATTTTGTACACATGTATTCCCGATGACAATACATGAATATATCGTTTTTAGAAATAAATTCAACCCCTAAGGGGTTCAAACGGGGATGTAGGTTTTTTTTTGACTAATCAACGCCCAGGCGAAATCGCTGAAGCTAGAAACTTGAAATTTGAACAGTTGGTTCCTTTTCTGAGGTAAGCATCCACTAAGAAAGGATTTTTCGAAATTCAACCCCTACGGGTGTCAAAGGGGGGTAAAATTTTGAAAGACTAAAATGAACAAAATAAAATGTTAGTAAAAAAAAACTTTTTAGAGACAAGCTTTTATTTAAATGCACTAAAAAGGAAAAAATATTTTTTTATAATTTAAGTTCATAATAATTATAAAAGCGTTGGTCGTGACTAATAAACTATCATAGAGTTCACGACCCACGCTTTTATAATTATGAACCTAAATTATTAAAAATTATTTTTTCCTTTTTAGTGCATTTAAATAAAAGCGAGAATAAAAGCTTGTCTCTAAAAAGTTTTTTTACTAATATTTATTTTTGCCGTAGTCAATAATTTGAATTTATCATCCGCCATATTGGATCCGTGGTGACGTAATATCCCCTACTTATAATACGCACGTCACCAAGGCGAATCGATAAACACGCTATTTGTCAAAATCGGCCCAGTAGTTTAGAAGCTATGAGGGATATATCTATATACTTACCTATAACATACATACATACATAAGTTGTTAAAATCATAACCTTTTCTTTTTCTAAATCTGGTAATAAAGCAATGGCTGGTTATACATTATTCTTGACAGTATATCTACCAACTTTATAGACGTCATTGTGTAAAATATTATTCTATAACATTGATCGCTTTCAAAGGATTGACCCCTTTTGCTCGACTTTAGAACGTTGTATGTTCTGCAACATAGTGACCACCTGCGGGGAAGTCCCGCCGCACATTGTTCAGCTGACATATTAAACCCGACATTGTTGCCGCTGTGGTTTGAGAATCTCCCGTTATAGCGCCATTGTTTTATACTGTATTTATCGCCGCCGGGAACCCTTCAGATCCGGAGTCGGACAAAAATTTACAGTTTCTGAATGAATCTGTCATTTTAACTGGACGTTTTTCCCATTGCCAAATGTAAAGAAGAATAACGTATAGACTTTTCGATTATAATAATTTGAACGCTCTTACTGATGGATGGCCGGTGTTCAGAGTGGGGGAAGGACATTAAAACGTTCAACATTTTGTATGGACCTTTTTCAGAGCATGCGCTGCATGTATACAAACGACACGATATAATTCCTGTGTAAAAATGGTCACTTGGACGTGCATTCATGGTAGTGATGAGCAAAATTGGTCTTTGTCTTGCAGTCTTGGTTTTGGTCTTGCGAAAAAGCAAGACCAAGACTATCATTAGACTAGCAAGACCAAGACCAAGACCGAATGAACAAGAACAAGACCAATACCAAGACCGAATATGCAAGACCAACACCAAATACACCAGACTAAACTAAAAATTCTTACTTCAGAAATAATGAGCATGACCAAGACTTGATACGCAAGACCAAGACCAAGACTAAATAAGCAAGACCGAGACCAAGACCAAGACTGAATCAGCAAGACCAAGACTGTCCAAGTCTTGGTCTTGGTCTTGCTTTGCTCATCACTAATTCATGGTTCGCCGCGGCGCGGACACACGACGCATTCCCTGGAAATGATCCCAACAAGATGTCGGACGTTCAATTTTAAGTTACTAGGCAGGAATGAGGACTACGCCATCAGTGGCTTGTCTGTAAATTCGTATTCGTGCAAGATTTTAAGGCCTGAGCACATTAGCGCGGTGGCGGTGGCGTTTTTGATGTGAAACATCTTATGTCGGACTGTGAACAGCCGCGTGAGGGGAAATATGCAACAAAATGTATGGTCCGCTCCTTCGCTGCTGTTCTCACCACTGCGGTACTCTCTCAACTTCCGCGCGCTCGGGCACGGGAAGACAGAGAGAGAGAGAGAGAGTATACATACGAACGTAATGTAAAGCAAAAATATATGTATACACGTGTAAGTATGTAATATAGATACTTCGCTGTATATTTAGTTGCGTTTCTGGCTCAGGCGTGCTCAAACGCCGCAACCGCGTGTGTTGCAGAGCAGTATATAGGATTACGTCAGCATAACAGTTAGTTGCTGCTTTTGAAAAAATATATTCTACTACATATAGAGAATACCACCGAGTTAAATAACGTTTTCTTTGATGTTTCACATCTGTCGGGGGTCCCGAGACCCCACCCTTTTTTTTGAATAGGCCACACTGTTGCGGTGGTGTTTGCGATGACTTTCAATTAGCTTTTTTCAGTAAAATTGTCTTCGTCATTCGCATTACAATAACGTTTGCTATATATGTCGATATACACGCGGTCAGCGATCAAACTCAACAAGTTGTGTCTGACCGCCACCACACCATAGAACGCTGCACCAGAACGCTTTAACGCTGACAAGCAGCGCCATATATGCGCGTGTCAATTGGTTTATTAGTGTTGCGTTCAAACGCTATCGCTATCGCCACCGCCACCGCGCTAATGTGCTCACGTCTTTATGGTTTAGACTGGAGAAACCATTTCCAGAATTTCTGTCCGTGATTTTGATGGAACTTGGTACACTATGTCAATCGACGCGCAAATTTAAAGTATGAGGTACTTTTTATCCGGCTGCGCTTTAGTTACGAAGTCGCAGGCAAAAGCTAGTAAAACATATATGCGTTGTGGTTGGTTCATATGCTCAGTGTTTTACATAATGTGTACACTGAAGATCTAAATAGCCTGTGTAATTACGCTTGTGTTGAAATATCAACCAATTAACCTTTGCAAATGAACCATGTTTTAATATGCGTAAATAACATCCAGTGGCGTCGGTTAAAAAAAAAGGGTGTGGGTCTCGGGACCCCCAATAGATGTGAAACATCAAAGAAAACGTTATTGAACTCGGCGATATTCTCTATGTAGTAGTATATATTTTTTCAAAAGCAGCAACTAACTGTTATGCTGACGTAATCCTATATACTGCACTGTAACACCGCGTGTGTTACAGTGCACGCCTAAGCCAAGAGAGAGAGAGAGAGTGCCGCAGTGGTGGGGAGAACAACAGCGAAGGAGCGAACCAAACATTTCGTTGCATATTTCCCCTCACGCGGCTGTTCACAGCCCGACATAAGATGTTTCACAAATTCACATCAAAAATCAGTTTGGGAACCGACAAGATAGACTTCGCAGATATATAGTCCAGTCAGGAGAGACATTGTACCTTGCAAAAAGGTGGGGGGTAGAAGATTTTTTTTTTTGTATTTGTATATATTGGTGCCAACATGAAAAAACCAAGTTATCCCGAATGGCCGATCCCGAGACAACTTTTGGTGACCGAAAAACCACGAGATTTTACCACTTTTTTTTGCTTTTTTCGAAATATCTCAGAAACGGTCGACTTAAGCGACTCTTCCACGATGTAATGTTTTAAAGACGATTACATTTCCTACAATTTTCATTCCCACAACTTTTCTGTGGTACTAATGGTAAGCGCGCTACAGCTTCTTGAAAATCACGCACTTTTTGTGACCTTGAAAACCAATGGTTAAAACGTAAAGTCGTTTTCAATAGCTTTATTTATTGTGTTCTTCATCGAATTTTAAGTTGAAAATACATGTGTTTATAAAGTAAGGAACGCCCTAAATCGTGCTTTTTGTCCCATATTGATATTTTTAAAAATTGAGAAGTTATAGGCAGTCAAAGCTGAAATCATCATGGAGTTTTTGACACGAGTTACGAGTACCTTCTATACCGAACAAAAAAATCCGTCTAGGAGTCCATAGGAAATTTAAAGCCCTAAGGCCTAAACAATAGGGTAAATGCGGGAGAGATGCCGCGGTAGGAGAGACGCCGCATGGCTATTAACTTACCTATTTACCATTACAAGTACGTATGTTCGTTCATCTTATCTTGACAAGATAAGATGAACGAACATACGTACTTGTAGCACCATCCATTAATGGTAAATAGGTAAGTTAATAGCCATGCGGCGTCTCTCCTACCGCGGCATCTCTCCCGCATTTACCCTACTTTTTGTCGTATCTCAACTTGAGAAATGTTTAAGTTATAAGCCGAATAAATATGAATTATGAAACAACTCTCGAATTTTTAATTTCGTCTAAAAAATGTAGATATCATTAAAAATCTCTGAAACTCGTATTTAGATTTTTTCCCAGAAGACTGAAAGCAAAATTTCAAACAAATACAAACAAAATTTTAAATTTATGATGTTTCGTACAACCTTGTTAAAATTTAGTTGTAATCGGATCACTGATCCGGGCGTCGCTGACATTTAAATTGTTCATTTGTTTTGCGTGACGTCATAAAGGTAAAGCTCGTGGCTCAACGATCCGTGAAGATAGTTGATGATGAGGTGCTAACGCGGTGTTACCTAATGATGACGTAATTATATACAACGACCGGACTGTTTATAGCACCTACGAGTATCTGCGAAGGCTTGTTGGGACTTGGGGGTGTATTTTCATATTATTGCGGTTGAGTAACTGATAAAGCTTCACAGCTTACGTAAATATTTCCCTGTTTGTTATTTTTATTGCGTGGATAAAAAGGAATTAACGAGCACTACAGAAACGCTGGAGTTTTTAAGGGCATTTCTTTCGAAGGTCACGACTGCGCGTCCTGCTTTTTGTACAGGCTCAATGGGTGGGACCTGGGTGGGACAAACACATCTCTGCTGTCTCAAGGCGTTTTGTGGAATTCTAAATACAGTAGAGATGAGATTATTTGACATATCCACGAGACTGGTGCGGGATGCCTCTATTAAATAAGACCAGATCCTGATAGTGCCTACTACCTTCCAAAATGTTCTATTTTTACAAGCTTTGATTTAACTTGCAATATTTGTATGTTTGTTTATTTATGTTTGTTTAGGTCAAAACTTGCAAGTCAATTTTGAACGACTTCCACGTATCCGATTGATTTGAAATTTTGTACGCATTTGTATTCTCGATGACAATACATGAATAAATCGTTTTTAGAAATAAATTCAACCCCTATAAGAGGTTCAAACGGGGATGTAGGGTTTTTTTGACTAATCAACGCCCAGGCCAAATCGCTGAAACTAGAAACTTGAAGTTTGGACAGTTGGTTCCTTTACTGACGTAAGCTTCCACTAAGAAAGAATTTTTCGAAATTCAACCCCTACGGGTGTCAAAGGGGGGGGGTGTAAAATTTTGAAAGACTAAAATGAACAAAATAAAATATTAGTAAAAAAAACTTTTTAGAGACAAGCTTTTATTGAAATGTACTAAAAAGGAAAAAATAATATTAAATAATTTAGGCTCATAATTATTATAAAAGCGAGGGTTGCGACTAATAAACTATCATAGAGTTTACAACCCCCGCTTTTATAATAATTATGAAGCTAAATTATTAAATATTATTTTTTTCTTTTTAGTACATTTCAATAAAAGCTTGTCTCTAAAAGTTTTTTTTATGGCACTCGGATTAGTGGATTTGGAAATATGTATACACAATTTTGACTTTCCAAAAAATTCTATTGAAATGTTTCATATATTAAAAATTATTTTGTAAAATGATTTTGGAACATAGAAGTTCTCCTTACTGACTATGGCATAAAAAATATATTTAAATACAGCTCACAAATTAATATGAATTGAACGTTCTAGAAGGCTGAAGGGGTTAGAGCCGCCCGCCCCCTCAGTTCAAACCGGGTTGCGTTTTTACACCGTTGTACGGATTCCGACGCCCCGCGTCGTTTTGTATAATTAACTAATTGCGGTTAGTTTGTAGTAACGACGAATTAAGACGTCAACAACTGACGAGATATATGGCTTGCACTGCAGTCGATATTAAAAAGCACGTGCTTATACTCGTGTGGGCGATGCCGCCCGATATATAGATTGGCTGCTCGAAATAACTCGCATAGTTTTTATTAATCCGATGTTTCGATACCGCAGTTTTTAATAGGTCTGCTCTACTCTTGATTCTGAAAACCGCTTTGTTGAAGTGAAAACTTACTTAAGGTACGTGCAGTATGGAGCTGGGATTCTAGATGGTAGCATAGATCATAGCAGGGCTTGCTTAAATTAATGCATTGTTATATATGCGAGCGTACACAACGAAGCAGTGAGTGTAGCAGGTATAAGCGCTATTACAAGAGCTGCTAGATTCAAGAATGTATCTCACCATTCTTTCAGCGCGCTTACTACTGCAATCAACGTGTGACAAGTGACAACTGTCAAATGGCCGTTACAAGTTTCGCAATGGATGTGACTAGTTTAATAAGTGAAATATTGCCGGTTTTTATTTAATTTGTTTTGAGTGTTTTCTAAGACGTATTGCAAAGTGTTAGGTTCCATACGTAAATATTCAAAAAACCGGTTTGGATAAAATTTTAATTCTTGGTATAAATGATGAAATTCGCCATGTTTAGATCGTTTTCTATTAATAGGGTGGACATGATAGCTCCTACCCAAATTTGTATTTAAAATATACCACTTTGTAGCAGAAGAACACAAAAATTCGTCTTCGCTATCTGACATTTCAAACGCGACTTAAGCTTGTATCAATGCTAGTATCAAAGCTTCGTTGTGCAAACCTATAAGCGCTTATAATTTCAGCCACCATCTACAATACATGCTACCATCTAGAATCCCAGCTGCATACTGCACGTACCTTTAGGCGCGCTTTGCCTGGGCTGTTAACAACAGTGATGTGAAACGCACCCGACGGTGACACACCGGGGCTACTCGGCTCAAACACTAACACGTATTTGCAATATGCTGGTAATAGTCTGTAGTTCATAAGTGTGCTAATAGATGACACTAAAAACTTAATACGAGTAAAAAGTCATTTGTAGTTCACATGTGCGCTAACAGATGACACAAACATATATTTTGTAGTTCACAAGTGCGCTAACAGATGACACTAAAACTTAATATTATCGTTAAGGTATTGTATTCATTAAATTTATAATTGTATAGGTCGATTTTAATATATTTATGATTATTTTTGTTTTTGACTGAGATGCATTTCATGTATGATGTAGGTACTATGAACTTGTCAATGGTAAATTCGTCACAGGCTAGAGAAGATTGAACCAAGCGTCCTAGTTGGCATAGTATAGTCATTTTAAGCATTTTTTGTAGAAGCTTTACTGTATTTACGTAGGTAATAAAATATTGTTTTTGCAGAAAAACTTTTATAGCCCTGTATCTTCGAAACAAAGCGTCTTTCCGAAAGCGCTTTAAAGGACAAAATATTCTTAAAATTACCTAAGGAATCACCCCTTAAATTTTTGCTGTATGTTTAGTAAACACCCTGTATAAGATAGTGAAAATAATAGAAAGCGCCGTGTCTTTCTTTGTTACATTGACTGTGGTTGACAAATTATACATTTCTATATTATTGCAAGGAAGACAGTAAAATGTAAATAATATTGTTCTGAAATGTCTAATTGCACTGAACATTTTTCAAGCGTGACGTGCATTTAGTCGGACGTAAGTCAACCTGTAATTAGTTTAAGCAGCATATTTGTATTGCCAACATTAACAGTGTTTACATAATAAAATTTATTACACAAAACAAGTCGTTCAGTCTGAGACTTTCTTCTTTTGTGTAGGTCATTGCCGTTTTTGTGTACAGAAATTCGCGAAAATGTTTATTTTCAAATTGCGGTTTTTTTTCTCATAACAAAATCAGTATGTAAAATAAATCCCCTTTCGTTGTTTTGTACTTTTTTAGAGTTCCTTACCTCAAAAGAAAAAACGGAACTCCACACTGTAAGAAATGAGAAGGCCGATTACATAGATTATCGATGGTCCATTTGTAGCCAAGCGATTAATCTGGTAATAGGCACACAAAGAGACAATGGCGTCGCAAACAGGTATCGCCACATCGTGTAGACTCCATAAAAACACATTGCGCATGCGTGCGTACTAATTTTACATTCGCATCGCGTACATTCCATAAAAACACATTGCGCATGCGTGGTTACTTATTTTACATTAATTTGTTAGGTATTTACTCATTTTATATATGTAACTATACATTTTATTTTGTAATTTTTACACACTTTATTGGAATATTACACAAATTATGTAATTTTAATTTACTTTATGTAAAAATCAACAAATTTGTTTAACTTTACAGTAAAAGTACAAGTTTTTATGAAGTTTTCTGTGTAAAAATAAATAATAATGTAAAATCACTTAGAAAATCGAGTGAATTCTACCTTAACTTTCAAAGTATTTTTACATCCATTTTTTACAGTGTAGGATAACTCGTTTGTCTATATGTCTGTCACAGTCGAATTTCTTATGGACTAATCACTAAACAAAGGTATCGAGTTGAAATTTGGCATATAGTTATAAAGCTTATACTAATCCGCATAATATATTCCAATAATCAGAACCTAAACAATATTTTCCCGTAAATTTGGAAGAGCCAAAGTTTGGCCAACCAAAAAAATCTTTGTATCTTGTATTTGGTTATCATTTAATAGTTATTTTCGATACGTGTGCGTGAAGTGAGGTATTCTAGTAGGCTTAAATTGAGGCGCGAGCTAAGGGACTGACGCATACACAACGAGATCTCGTTGTGTATGCGTCAGTCCCTTTAGCTCGTGCCTCAATTTAAGCCTACTAGATATCTCACTTTAAGCGGACGTATGGAACATAATTTTTTATAACGACTGCTTCTAAAGTTTAATAGAGAGGAAAAAAAATTATGAAAACGGAAAATTCGCTCTTCGAGTCGTTAAAACTTTACAATTCCAGAATAAGTTACGATTTAGTTTATTTTTATTAAAATTATTAACTTCTGTATAAATCATTAAAAACATGACTCTCTCATGATGTGGACTTTGTAGGCGCGTTACTGTATATAATAACACATCGATCGATAGCCAGTAATAAATAGTGCTTGTATTGTACAAAGTGCGGAAATTTCGAATTAATAAGATGCAGAGATTGTATTTTTACGCACGGTGACGGTACTTTTACGCACGCTTTGGACTTTCATGCACGGTGACTATACTTTTACGCACGCTTACTAAAATACGCCTCTTCACGCCCGCCTCACAGTGCTTGAATATTGAACTTTAGAAGCAGGAGTTATAAAAAAGGATTTTTCTTAACGATCTCAACTACATTCCAATGTTCCCCCTGGAGGAATACCCATTATAATGGTATATGTTGTTCGGACCTTTATTTATGCTCACGACTTTGACTGTTAAGAACAATGCTTGAAAGATTTTATTCTTGATGATCTTTGCTCTTGAAAGTTCACAGCGAAATTAATTTCGTATATCTGATTGAAATAAAATAATTGGCTGAGAAAAGAAGAGATTTAATTGACTTAGGTAGACAATTACAAGAAGAACTGCTTTTATCGTTTCTGCGTTTTTGCGAAACCTTGAATAAATTCAAGCTCCGGTGATTCGTCGACGACGTGTATTTTAATTAAAAAAAAAACTTTTCCCTTTGTTTCATCCCCCTTTTTCGCGTTTTCTTTCTTCGCTTCTTGTAATTTAATTTCAAGATTAACTCCACGAGTTCAACTGACAGTGATTTTTCATTTTAACAGTGATTGATAAGGTTTCATTTATATTTACGGGTATACCTCTAAATTTGTGATGAGCTATTTTTGTAGGCAGAAAATATTGAATTAATGAATTAATTTTTTTTTAAGCCACCAACGGCCAGTGTTGGATTTCAAAGGCTTCTGGGTACGTTTTGCAGTGGCCCAATGTTTTAAAATGACCTGGTAATAATTGTAATAGATTTTTTCTCTACAGGTAAAACCTGCATTTATAGAGAAATGCCCATTCATTCCAAATTTCATGCTTTTTAGTGTATTTGCCATAGAATATGGCACATACACTATTGGCGTCGGTCGGATGGCAGGACCTAGCGGTCGGACCAAAATTTCTTGACGTTTCATAGCCTCCAAAACAATTTGCCAGCATTTTTGAAAATGTTTATATATATATGTATATATATACCTATGTATGTATATATGTGTGTGTGTGTGTACACGATAACTCTCGACAGACTTAATCGATTTAAACGAAATTTGGTACACACATTGGAACCCATCACCGCAAGAAGCCTATTTAAAATGGGCCGGATCGGACCATTTTCAGGGTTGTATTTAGGGGTTCCAAAAAGTTTTTGGGCCCAAAAATACTAAAAAAATTGTCAAAATCGTTTCAAAATTGAAATTTAACTCTTTAGTAAAGATTAAAATGTGCTGCTAAAATTTTAATAAAATCGGCCTGACAGGACCGGACTTTCAAATTTTATGAAAACACTAGTTTGTTGATATGAATTTACTTATGGAAGGGTGTATTTAATTTGGTGCAGATGTTGTACTGATAAAATCCATGTCTAATATCGAAATTTAGAAAAAAATAATTATTTTAAGGGATGTATTAAGGGGTTAAATTTTTATTTTGTCAAAAAACAAACTTAAGTTTACATAATAATACCACAATGCCTGTATTAGCAAATACACTATATTGTCGGCAGGGTTTGGCACTGCGACCCGAGTTTTTTTATATATTACTAGCGGCCCTGTCCGGCTTCGCCCGGGTGCAAAAAAAGCCCGTAAATCCATCACTGAGTACAGACCTGACAACGGAGATCTGCAGTAATTCGATGATTGATGATTTTAATCGCAGATCAGTTGAATGAATTATAAATTATAGAAGCTCGACAACTGAGTAGATTAGTTGATACATTAATCAAAATACTTCGCTAATTATCTTATAGCACGTGTTTATTGTTGTATTACGTAAACAATAAGCAACAGTGAAAAGTGTGTTACGAATTACGACGGCTGATGACGTTAATTGGTGCGTCGAGGCGTTAGTCGTTACACAAATCGACGCCTTCACGTTGCGTCGACACGTACATTATACAGGCGTCTCGGAATAGTTTACATGTAAAAGCAGACACTCAGAATTTTCCACCCCATAGTTGGAAAGTTAGAGGGGGGAAGATTTTAGAAGCGCAAATCTCACCAACTATTGACTTAAATAAAAAAGTCACACGCTTATGTGCACTGGAATTTTTTTTTTATAACTCCTGCTTCTAAAGTTCAATATTCGAGCACTGTGAGGCGGGCGTAAAGAGGCGTATTTTAGTCACCGTGCGTGAAAGTTCAAAGCGTGCGTAAAAGTACCGTCACCGTGCGTAAAAGTCCAAAGCGTGCGTGAAAGTACAATCTCTACATCTTATAAATTCGAAATTTCCGCACTTTGTACAATACAAGCATTTACTGGCTATCGATCGATGTGTTCCTATATATAGTATCGCGCATACAAAATCCACATCATGAGAGAGTCATGGTTTTAATGATTTATACAGAAGTTAATAACTTTAATAAAAATAAACTAAATCGTAACTTAGTCTGTAATTGTAAAGTTCTAAGGACTAGAAGAGCGAATTTTCCGTTTTCATAATTTTTTTTTCCTCTCTATTAAACTTTAGAAGCAGTCGTTATAAAAAATTATGTTCGATACGTCCGCTTAAAGTGAGATAGCTAGTAGGCTTAAATTAAGGCACGAGCTAAAGGGACTGACGCATACACAACCAGATCGAGTGCGCTGTATACCCCCACGAGCCGTTAGGCGAGTGGGGGTAAGCGCACGAGATCTCGTTGTGTATGCGTTAGTCCCTTTAGCTCGTGTCTCAATTTAAGCCTACTAGAATACCTCACTTTACGCACACATATCGAAAATAACTATTTTCATCCTTCAGTTACTACATGTTTGGAGCAGGGTTGTTACGGATGCAAAAATTTAGACATCCGCGGATGCAGATGCGGATGCGGATTATTAGAAGTTCACATCCGCGGATGCGGTTTTGATGGGATGGGTTTTGAGATTTAAGAGAATAGTTATTTAAATTTTAAGTGCATAAATAACTGAAAATCAATTTAATTTTAACTTTTTATTTATTTAATCATATTTTTAGCACGTGCCACTCTGGCTCCGCCCACTTTCTTTACATGTAGTTACTTGTTGATGTGAATCTGCATCCGTAAAAACTCCGCATTGATTGATGCGGATGTGAATGCGGATGCAGATGTCTGAATTAATGCGAATATTCCGCATTTACGGATGCGGATGCGAATATTCGTAACACCCCTGGTTTGGAGTGTAGCCACTCCTACTTGTTTTTCGTAATTTCACAATACCATTGTATAGCGGTTCTATGGAAATTTCATCTATATAGTGCCAATAATCTCCGAGTAAAATGGTTGTGACATACGGATGGACAGGACGAAATTATATGGGTTCCGTTTTTGTCATTTGGCTACGGAACCCTAAAAATGGGCAGCTGTGCAGTGGCGGACTAAGCCCGTCGGAGGCCCGGGACGGCAGAACTAAATGAGGCCCCCGTTCTGCTTAGAAATTGATGTAGTGTAAATTTCGTGAAAAATGAATGATATATAGATGTAATGGCTGACAAAAAAATATCAAATATTTATAATAAGCGTATAGGTAGGTAGGTAACCTACCTACGTTTATATTTTGTATACGTACGGGGCCTCCTCCAACCTGCCTCTTACTTACTAAACATATTTTGGCCTTATCCAGGTGTGCAAGCTTTCACGGCCGGCATTGTTCCAAGTCTTCATGGTTTCCGGGCTCGTAGACCGTGGTCCGGTGGTATTTCTACCTTACGTTTCGTCTACAGCTGCGGTAGACATTCTCAAAGGCGATGTGGCAGTACAGAGACGGGCTACGACCGAACAGCGAACACACTGGTACTAGGCATAAAAAGGGAGGACACCAGTCACTGACACACTGACCTGTGAGCCGCCAAGGAGGACACTTCGACCGCTGCCACATCGCCTTTGAAAATGTCTACCGCAGTTGTAGACCGAAACGTCAGGTAGAAATACCATCGGACCACGGCCTATAAGCCCGGAAACCATGAAGACTTGGAATATTTTGGCCTTGTTTGGGATTTGATTAAGAAGGACTTCTCGAGATTTAAAGCCCCCCCAGGATCAGAGGCCGGGGTGAGCCCCCCCCCTTAGTCCGCCACTGCAGCTGTGATCAGGCATCCGCTGAAAGCTCCAGCTAAATCATCCTGTAGGATTTGATGGCTGGAACCCACGTTCAATTTCTCTATACGCTTTATGCTTGATATTCGTTAATGGAATTATAATTAGGTTTATGTAACACATAATATGTTTACACTTCTTAATGGAAGCGACACACGGTTTGTAGCATTTGCATATGTAAACTGCGCGCTATTCGCAGAAAAAAACTGTTTTTTTTTCGACGTTCTCTTGGTGCGATATTTACTGATATCGGCTTTATTGACTCTTTTATTTTTTGTATGCAAATATATGGTAAATCAAATACTAAATTAACCCATTTTTTTGTTTAGCCAATAACATAGATATGCGCGGAAAATTTCATTTGTGTGGATTAAAATGTATTTTTCTCGGAAATGTGTCTGCATTACTTTTCCAATTAAATTTTCCATCAAAATAAAATTTATTGTTGATGAAAATATTTTTTTGTGTATATTAGGTAACAAATTCACAGTTCACAGATTTTAATCTATAGAAGTGTTGGAAGTACTATCAATTAAATGTTCAATTTATTATTAAAAAATAAATAATTGAAAATATCACAAGGCTCAGATAACTTCAATTTGCAGAACAAAATGTCGCTATTAAGCTCGCCTAGGTGTTTATATCGTTCTGCAAGGGGGTTAATATACCGACATGTTGTTCTGCAAATTGAAATGTATGCTTAAAACAGTCGCCGTAACAACATATTAAAATTTAAACCTTGAACTAATAATATAAATTTCGTCGGGTACATGACACGTTTAGGGTGATCTGCCACCCCTTTAATACTGACCAATGCAAATATTATAATGGCATTATTGGGTCACCGACAAGCTATACAAATAATTTCAGCCTTGAAGCAGTAATAATTGTGACCATTTTTTTCGTTACATGTTGGGGGCGGTCTGCATCCCTCCCATACCACTATCTAGCAAAATCCCTTACTCAAGACACATTAATATGCCTCTCTCAACATCTTCACAAAAATAAGGTCTTGAATAAATAACACCAAAAAATTGTCACTAGCTCACGGTCTAATAGGTAGTCGGGTAAAAAACAAAAACATTTGTCAAGTGTTTAAAATTTAAACCGCAAAAGAAGTAACTTTTGTCATTGCGTGTTCCGTTTTGCTGAGAATTAAATAAAAAAAAGAATGGAATAAAACTGTGAAATGACGATAGTGGATGAGTCGGTCGAATACTGATTAAAAGAACAACGCTAATGTGGGAAAGTGCGTTGCTTGCCCACTCATTTAAAGCACTGCACTGAGTTCCGTTGACCGATAAACCAGTGGACGTGATGCGGCAATTGTACGGTGTGGCACAAAAGTTCAGTGTCTAATCATTGTGTCGTACACCTCACATCCAGAGCTGGCCAAGTAAAGCGAAAATGTACTTGAAGTACTAAGTACCAAGTACTTTTCATTATCGTCCTATATAAGTCGCGGACTTAATAAAGTTTACACTTGAGTTTTTCAGTGTGAGTTCACAAAAAGTCAGTAGCTTAGCAACAAATTTAGTTTTTAATAAATAAATGTAAATGTCCAAAATTAAAAGAAATAATTGTCGTTTAAATGCCTCGACATTTTTAAAACGATGAACAAAAAAGAAGAATCATTGCAAGATTGGAGGAAGCAACAAAATACTAAGTACAATTTTAGTTACTCCAAGTACATGTATTGAGTACAAGTACTTGGATTTTACGAGTACTCGATACAAGCACATTCTACATAATATACCCGACCCAAATTAGTACCCAGCAGTGGGGCAAAATTCAATCTAACTAATGATTGAAATTTAATGACAAAATGGTTTAATAATTAAAGAATAATTATGTTTTAATCATGTCGTTTGGGCTCCGATTAATAATTAATTTACCAATGCCAATTAGTCAGTTATTTTAGTCAATTAACAACTAAAAGTATTAAAGCTAAAAACTTAAAACTAATGTCTTTTTTAAGTGGAATTAATAGAGGTGCATTGAAAGGTTCACTCGTGTAAAAATGTACTTGTAAACAAAATGTACTTAAAAACAAAGTTCAAGTACCAAGTACATTTAACATTCCGTTACAAGTACAATTTTTAAAAGTACTCGGAGTAAGTACAAAAAAATGTACTTAAAGTCCTTTTTTCAAGTACTTTTACACAGTACTGCCCAGTCTGCCCACATTCTGTAGCATGGCCCCAGATCAGGATCATTGGCGGGGCCCCTTACTTAAGTAGGTATATTTTTTAAAAGTACTTGGAGTACAAAAAATGTACTTAAACTTTTTCAAGTACTTTTACACAGTACTGTCCAGCTCTGCCCACATTCTGTAGCGTGGCCCCAGATCAAGATCATTGGCGGGGCCCCTTACTTAAGTAGGTATATTTTTTAAAAGTACTTGGAGTACAAAAAAATGTATTTAAGTACTTTTTTCAAGTACTTTTATACAGTACTGCCCAGCTCTGCCCACATCCTGTAGCGTGCCCCCAGATCAGGATCATTGGCGGGGCCCCTTACCTGCCTCTTCGATTTTTTTTAATATGGTAAATTTTTTAAGTCGCACGCCGTATGAGACACGATGTCAAGCCTGTTGTCGTCGTTTCAGTTAATGCTACAGCGGTTTACGGTTTCTTCCTTATCAGTTCCTGGACGCGCTTACGTAATTTAATCTCAGGTTGTCTTTGTCACACATCACGTATGTCGTAAAACCGCAAAATACAATTGTAATAATAATAACACGTTAAATTTTTTATTTATTGTAGATTATAGACGCGTCTACATCTTAGGTCATTAGCGTCTTAAATACATTAAATAACAATTCTCTTAAAACTAAATGACATCACAAAACATCCATGAGCGGAAGTGGGATTTGAACCCACGACTGCAGTGTGATCCAAAGGTCGCTACGCTAACCGTTAGATAGATAGATAGATAGATAGATAGATAGATATTTATTTGTTTGAGCACCACAGCTACGTGGCATAACATCGTCAAATAAAAACAAGTTTAATACATTACATAAATGAAAAATCTTCCACTTTATAAAGACCAGTCTCAGTCAACCGTCTTCTCACAAGATTTTTGAACTGACTTAGAGGAAGGTTTTGAACAGCTGTGGGCAGTTTATTAAATAAAGTAATGGACATGCAGACAAAACTGCTGTGTGTTTTTTGTAATCTATGAGGTGGTAATCTAAGACACCACACTGTCCTCAATAACACGTTATACATTTGTCAATATTCTTACCCTATATTATAAAACTAAGACGCTTATGACCTCACTTGTTGAGCGTCTGTAATTTACAATATCTATCTAACCTATATAAAACAGTAACGCGACCTCAGTCGGTGATTTCGTTTTCTTGCTGCCCACTATAAAATAGCTGCTTTACATACACGTATAATATGTATGCATAAGTGACTTTTGGACAGGTCGGTGTGCGGGAACGTATCTTTCCCACTCTAGTGTGGGAAAGTAAACCATTTTCATAGTGATTTATGTGCATTCGCCTGATCCGCCCGCTATTACATACTCCCGTGCGTGCGTCGGCCTACTATAGAGTGAAGTTGGCGACCACAAAATGAACTGTCAAAAAGTTTTGAAAATACTGAAAATGAAGTGAAAAGCAGCTATTTTATAGTGCAGGTATGGCAAAAAATACCGTGTATATTTCTCGTGCGCAATGATATTATGACACGTGCGACTGTTAATACTCCCTAAATCGCTCGTTTTTACAAACTGTCACTACTCGTCAGTAATATGCCTCATTACGCAACTAGATATACACTCTGTTATTTTGTTCTTGCTGGCTGAATTTTAAACCCCGTTGAATATATTTTATTAGTCATTACATAATCGGTATTTTGTGTGTTATAGTGTTAATCGAATGGCTATCAGTATATAGAGAGCCCTCTTAAGTAGGTATAGTAAGTAAGCGGGAGTGAGCGAGAGAGTTTTACTTCTATACCGTGTGGTCTTAAGCGTACGCATTCTTCTTTTTTACAAGCTTTTATTTAACTTACAATGTATGTTTGTGGGTTTGTGCAGTGTTTGTTTGTTTAGGTCAAAACTTGCATGTCAATTTTGAACGACTTCCACGTATCCGATCGATTTGAAATTTTGTACACATATGTATTCCCGATGACAATACATGAATAAATCGTTTTTAGAAATAAATTCAACCCCTAAGGGGTTCAAACGGGAATGTAGGGTTTTTTTGACTAATCAACGCCCAGGCCCAATCGCTGAACCTAGAAACTTGATATTTGGACAGTTGGTTCCTTTTCTGACGTAAGCATCCACTAAGAAAGGATTTTTTGAAATTCAACCCCTACGGGTGTCAAAAGAGGGTAAAATTTTGAAAGACTAAAATGAACAAAATACCACAAGATGCTTAAAGTAACAAAGAACTTTCACACAATTTCACACAATTTTCAATTATTGTAAAATCTTGTTTTTAAATTGACCTGATGATGAGAGCTTAAGCTCTCGAAACATGTCGTCCATCTCTTTTTATTAAATAAAGAGTTTTATATCTTGTTCTGGAAGCAAATTTAGTGTTGTACTATTTTCATTCTACTAAAATAAAACATTATAGTAAAAAAACTTTTTGGAGACAGACTTTTATTTAAAAGCACTAAAAAGGAAAAAAAAATGTTTAATAATTTAGGTTCATAATTAATATTATAAAAGCGTGGGTCGTGACTATCATAGAGTCCACGACCCACGCTTTTATAGTTATGAACCCAAATTATAAAAATTATTTTTTCCTTTTTAGATGCATTTAATTAAAAGCTTGTGTCTAAAAAGTTTTTTTGATAATATTTATTTTGTTCATTTTAGTCTTTCAAAATTTACCCCCCTCTTTGACACCCGTAGGGGTTGAATTTCGAAAAATCCTTTCTTAGTGGATGCTTACGTCAGAAAAGGAATCAACTGTCCAAATTTCAAGTTTCTAGCTTCAGCGATTTGGCCTGGGCGTTGATTAGTCAAAAAAAACCTACATCCCCGTTTGAAACCCTTATAGGGGTTGAATTTATTTCTAAAAACGATTTATTCATGTATAATCATCGAGAATACAAATGCGTACAAAATTTCAAATCGTTCGGATACGTGGAAGTCGTTCAAAATTGACTTGCAAGTTTTGACCTAAACAAACATCCCCGTTTGAATCCCTTATAGGGTTTTTTTTTACTAATATTTATTTTGTATGTCCATTCCTCGTGGGTTAAAAAGACCTTCGAAGAACAAGGCGTTCCGTCGAGGCGCGATAAAGAATCCCGTTCCGTCGTTATCTTACTTTAACGCACATGTCCGTCGCGTACATATAGCCTATATATCCAGCTGTTGCTTCGCCCGCGCTTCTGTCCTGACAGTCGCTCCGTTACGACAGTCGCGAACGCGTGCTTTTCTTATTCTTTCGAACCGCCCGCGCTCTCGTTATTCAACTGTTATATAACAATAGCGTATCGGCGTCGATAGTTCCTGTTGCGTCCGTTGACACGCGCCTCAATTGACAATTGAACGTTTGTCTAATTCTCCTTCTCACTGCAGTTGATGAACGCGGTTTCTGCTATTTCTCTGGCATAATTTAGTTATCTGTTGCTCTGTGAACAGTTGTCGCCGTTTTCATAATTAACTAACAAAAAAGTTAATTAAATAAATAAATATCTAGTTAAACGATAGTTGAAGTTATTCAGACGTCCGCTCTTTTTAAATTTTGTGTTGAACTTTTCAAGGTGATTTGTTGAGTGATAACGTAATACAAAAATTTGGGTAATTGTGAACAAGTTTTGTGGTGCAGACTCTTGCACAGAGTGGAAATAGAGAATTTTTTGTCTTTAGTGTGGTCGGAGAAATGAGATTAGGTAGAGAATAGGTAGTTTTCTAATCAATACGTGAAAATATAATTGTATCATTTTTAAAAATTGAAACTACAGATTTAGCAAATAGGTACTGATTTTGAAAATATTTTTGTGTTCTTATAGGTACTAAAAATATGTTTTTTTAACTTCCCATTGGAAGTTATTGTAATGGGTCCGAAAATCGAAATCAAAAAGGAAAAAAAATTTTTATATTTCAAGGTCACTACACTATTTTTACGTTACTTTTAGAAAGATGTCTGTGTGTGTGTATGTGTGTGTGTGTGTGTACGTACGTACGTACGTATGTGTCCATTTCTTTCTAAGACGAAATCTCGAGAATGAAAAATGATATCGACTACGTTGAGGTGCCAATCAACGCGTATTAACGTAAATATGATCTGAAAGAAATTTTTTCAAAATCGGTTCAGCCGTTCTTTTTTTTTAACCAAATAACCTCCAAAAAAGTAGATTTTATACAATATCTCGCGAATAAAAAATTATATCGACTTCGTAAGGGTGTCAATCGAGGCGTGTTAACGTCATTTTGATCCGACATAAATTTTATAAAAATCGGTTCAGCCGTTTTTTTTTTTTAATTATTGTTAAAAATAAATAATAATTATGTTTTAATGATTAAAATGATTACTTTTCTGTTTAATATCTAATTTAATTATTATTATTAAATATTTATCAAACTGGGAAGTTCGTCGTGTGGACCTCAAGGGTCGCACTTTAGTCCTAACAAACGACCCACCTCACGGCTTGTTTAATTTTAATATTATTTAATAACCCTAATATTATGATTTTAGTCAAAATATAGCAAATCGTGGGCCTATTGCTATATTATCTTAAGTAGGGTTGCCAGATATCTTGATGGTCAAATCGGGACAGGTTAGGTTGGGTTAGGTTATAACAAAAAATTCTGAAATCAGAAAAGTAGTATTTATATAAAAAAATCGAATTATCGCATAGTAAATAATATTTATTAAAAAAAACAAATTATTTTGTTAAAAAATGCATAAAAAACATAACTAAACTTTAAAATCACAACTGTAAGAACAAAAAACTCAAAAATAATCTTTTAATTCTTTTAGAACAAAACTTATAAATCACAGATATACAAAACGGATTTTTAATTCTTGTTGTACTTTTGATTCGATTTTATCGCGTTTGTTGTAAACATTATTAATATAAATCAAAATAGGCCAAACCGGGACATTTGGATGTCTCGAAAAGTTTATTCGGGACACCTTGACTTAAGACTCAAAATCGGGACAATCTCGATTAATCGGGACGCCTGCGGCAACCCTAATCTTAAGAGAACTTATATATGAACTGAAATCTTTCAAGTCTAATTTTAAGTAATTACAATTTCATTTATTAATCTGAAGTAGATCCGAATTATCGACAGTTAAATATAGAGATATTAATCGCTTTTTCTTTGAAAAATTACGTGCAGAATTGAAAAGAGGAAGTTTTGTGGTTTTTACTGGCAGCGTTACACAGCAGTTTACCAGACAGAATATTCCCTTACTAAATTTTGTAGGTACGTTTTTTTTTGATGGTTTTTCCTCATTTTCTGGTTGTTTATATTAACAGAAAATAACGTATACTATTATATTAAATTATTATAATACGAATATTTAGTCATATATATAATTTATGTATACAAGCGATAACTTTATTTGTTCAAACTGATAAAATTCGTACACCAAATTATTTAACTCATGCAGTTAAAAATATGCGCCTGGTTTAAATTATTTCTGTACCGGGTGTTCAGAAAAAACGGGCGTGGATTAGCGACGAATGAGTGTCCAGATAGGTATATGAAGCCGGTACCCGCTCCTTCTTTCGCGTTAATGTTGCTTTTTTAAACACTGCTCAGCCCCTACAGTAAATAAGTACGATGATAATATAGTAGAGCCTATATTAAGAAACCTAACCTGCCAAATTTCATGTTTGTAGGCTTTATTATAGTTCCTGAGATTTCGTGATAAATAAGTCAGCTGTCAGTGAGTGATTGGTATTCCGCATTTATATAATATTAAGATTGATAGTATTATTAAAAATTGACAATACTAATTATTATTTTTAAACGGTTTTATTTAGCTTGACCCCGTATATTTGTTTGTTTGTTTGTTACTATCTTTATTTCAAATCTTGCGACAGCTTTTTCAACTACTTCTACTTAACCGATTCTTATAAAACTATGCACACACATTGAGTTCCCGTGACAATACAATATTATCATAATATCAACTTGGTAACGAGGGTCTGATGATGGAATCAGGGGTGGACAGTTGAAAGGATGAGGAGTTTGCATAATGATACGGGCCAAAAATCAAACTAAAAACTAGAAAATAAAAATAAGGAAAAAACCTTTAAGTTAAACGATTTTAATTTAAATCATCAGCTGTACCAAAAACTAGAAAATAATTAGGACACAAACCAAGGGGCACTTTGTGTCGCTGCGTCAGCGGAATAAGTAATAGAAACGTGGGGGGCATAAAAATCTGTTTAACGACTGTTTATTAAATAAGAACGGCTTGTCTAGAAAAATGTGTTTCCAAGCCCACCAACAGAAATATTTCAAATGCGCCCCACGTTTTTATTACTTATTCCGCTGACGCAGCGACACAAAGGGCCTCTTGGTTTGTGTCATAATTATTTTCTAATTTTTGGTACAGCTGATGATTTAAAATAAAACCGTTTAACTTAAAAGTTTTTTTACCCATTTTTAGTTCAGAGGACAGTGTGGGCTAATAGTTAGCGTAGCGGTCTATTAGATTAGACTGTCGTGGGTTCGAATCACACCTCCGCTCATGGATGTTTTATGATGTCATTTAGTTTTAAGTAATTTGTTATTTAATAAACGCTAATGACCTATAAAGATGTCGACGCATCTATAATCTACAATAAATAAAACTTTTAGTCCAACCCTGTCGGATCACTGACTTTGTCCATGCTTGTTAACATTTATATATAACTACTTTGAAATGTATTACGCGAGTGGCATGAATTATTATTTTAAATGCATTTAAATTATAGTTAAGAAGACGCTTATGAACGATACTCGTTATATAAATATTTTCTGTGTTAAATTGTGCAAAAGCTATTTACATGTTAAAATATTCGAGTAATTAATTAGTTAATTGTGGTGCGCCATGTATCTTGTGATTCATTACAATTTAAATATACTTATTAATATAATCGTAAACTTGTAAACATTATAGTTGTTCACACAGTTCTCCTCCGATGTTTAATTGTTTTAAAAAACATTTGAATCGTGTTATAAATGTGTACATTGTTTTTTAAACGAAGTGTGGGAACTTATTAATTTCAACAAGTGTGCTAATTTAAAAATATAGTTTAAGATGTGCGTGATTTAAATTTGGCGCTTCTACGTGACGTAGATAAACATGATTGACGTCACAGGCCGCCGTAATATTGGACCAATGGGTGTGAGTAGTGTGTTGGGCGGTGGGGGAACACCGCCGTGTCCCGGTGTATTGTTGGAAGCCCAACACGGACTTTCGGTTGGTACGGCCGCTAAACAATTGGTACCTTGGCCGGGCATGCGCTATGCGTGCATGAAAGTATTGCATCTTTATTGTAAAGTGTTCGATCAGATGCCGCTTTATGAATTGATTATTAGGTAAAAAAATGGCATGTTATTTTGATTTTTTTTCAGTGATGGCAAATTATTTTTTCAATCAACTGTAGACACACATTACTATAAAGATCGGTTTATATTATCCGGTCAGACACGGCGCGGGAATGTAGCGTTTCCGGCAAGACAAAACATTTTTACATGCATTTCAAATACGAATATTTATACTTAGCGGATCCCGTCCGTTCAGACACGTAATACTCGTATTTGAAATGCAAGTAAAAATGTTTTGTCTTGCCGGAAACGCTACGTTCCCGCGCAGTGTCTGACCGGATAATATAAATCAACCTTAAGAATGACACCGAGACATCATCACTCGAGGACAGTGTGGTGTAACAGTTAGCGTAGCGGCCTTTGGATCACACTGTCGTGGGTTCGAATCCCACCTGCGCTTATGGATGTTTTGTGATGTCATTTAGTTTTAAGAGAGTTGTTATTTATTGTAATTATATAAGACGTTGATAATGACCTAAGCTGTCGACGCGTCTATAACTACAATAATTAAAATAAAGACATCATCACTCGACAACGGCTATTGTTCCGGTCTCCGCTTACTTGCAGAACTCATACACGCCGTCTATTGTAAAAACCATTAGAGAGCAGCAGAGAGGGTTCAAGCAGACAGTCCGTTACGAAAAGTTGCTAGTGAGGTCGGCTGATAGCGTCACTGTGTCATTTAATCGGGCTATACCAGAAGATATTCCGCAGAAAAATGGTCGCATTTCTTGAGTAATCCCTGCAAAATTTAGTCGATACGAAATCTTTTTACGGAATATATTTTTGACTTGACATTGGGGAGTGAAATTGTATATACTATAAGTTTTCATTATTCACTCTTTCAGGTAATTTTTTACCTGTTATTAAAAACAAATTTTAAAATCCGTTCATAATTTTTCACAGATATGTTTTTTTTAAAGCCACCAGCAGCTAGGAGGGCTTGAGAATAGCCGAGAGTGTAGCAATGCTGTTGTTTACATGGCATTGCTATGGTTCCTTTATTACAAGTCCCCAGTTCCCGGGTTCTAACCCGAGAGCTGGTAAAAGTGTCAAATGGATTTTCAATTTATTATTAAAAAAAAAAATAATGAATTGAAACCATGAATGGGTGCTAGGCGCAAATAACCTTAGCTGTTGGGGGTCTTTAAAACACACACCAACAGCTAGGGTAATGTGGTCCTAGCACCAATTCATATTTTCAATTGAAAATCCTGTTTAAACTTTTACCAGTTCTCTCATTAGAACCTGGGAACTGGGGGCTTGTAGTAAAGAAACCGTGGAAATGCTACAATACCTACATTCTAACTTCTGAGCCTGAAAAAAAAATTTTTTGGATCATACCGTATAAATATATTTGTTTGTATTTTCAAACAGTGTGGTCACTGCTAAATAAATACAATAATTATGTCCTGACATTTGTTCTTCATTTGTTTTATTGCTCATTAAAATAATATTATTATTGAAGTGAGACGATAAAATATATATTAAACCAGGCTTGCTTTTAGCACTAGAGTTGAAAACTGCTTGGAATCTTGTACGGTTAAGCCTCGATTATAATCTCGATATTATAAATAGTAGAAAAATTCGAGTCTACATTATAGAAACCATTTATTTTTTCATAAAATAATAAAACAAAACAAACATGTTATCTCAAAGAAATAAAAAACTCGGGTCGCAGTGCCAAAACCCTGCCGACAATATAGTGTATTTGCTAATACAGGCCTTGTGGCTTTATTATGTGAACTTAAGTTTGTTTTTGTACAAAATGAAAAATTTAACCCCTTAATACATCCCTTAAAATAATATTTTTTTTTCCTAATTTCAATATTATTATCAATGCAACCTCTGTACCAAATTAAATACAACCGTTAGCAAATAAATCACTATCCGTAAACTAGTGTTTTCATAAAATTTGTAAGTCCGGTCCTGTCGTGCCGATTTTGTTAAAATTTTAACAACACATTTTAATCTCTACTAAAGGGTTAAATTCCAATTTTGAAACAATTCTGAGATTTTTTTCGGTATTTTTGGGCCCAAAAACTTTTTTCAACCCCTAAAAACTACCCTTAAAATGGTCCGATTGAGCCCATTTTAAATAGGTTCCGTGCGGTGATGGATTCCAACGTGTCTACCAAATTTCGTTCAAATCAATTAAGTCTTTCGAGAGTTATGCCGCGAACATATATATATATATATATATATATACATTTCCAAAAATGGTGCCAAAGTGTTCAGGGGGCTATGAAACGTCGAGAAATTTTGGTCCGACCCCTAGGTCCCGCCATCCGACCGACGCCAATAGTGTATGTGCCATATGGCAAATACACTAATAAAACGTTCAGTTTTTTTTAAATTTATAGGGGCCGTTCAAGTATTACGTAAGCACTACAAGGGGCGGGGGGGGGCTTTGCTTTGCTTATTTTTGATGACATGGGGGATGGGGGGTCTGAATGGTGATTACGTCAGCAGTATTTATTTTTTTACTTTTTCGGATTTTCTACAAAATTTCGTCGATTTTGGTTTGAACTTATATGGCAATTGGCAACCCTACTTGCCTATGTTTGAAAACGAAACGCATTTTCACGGATTCCCGAAAATAATGGATACGTTTGTTTTGTTCGTTAATATATTAAAATTATAATAACTGAATACCATGTCAATAAAATTTGCTTAAATATATATTAAAGTCCTCTATTCCAAGCCTATTCCAACAGTAGTTGGAAAATTAATTTTTAGGTCGTTTCAGATATGAAACTTTTTTATGGCCACAAGCAACCAGGGTTATATTATAGGTCTAGTCCCTAGTAATATTTGGTCAAATATAAAAATAGGAAAATAGTTTAAAAAAATTTTAAAAAATATATCTGCTGAAATAAGACATGTGAATTCATGAACATAAGGTGCCGACGATAGTTGTTCAACAGAAAAGTCAAAAGACTATCGATGCGGTTTTATGATTTTTTTGTTGCACAACTATCGTATCGATAGTATGCGCAGTCCCATCTGATCCTATAGCCTTTTGATAAACAACTAAACAGTTGTGCGATTAAAAATTGATTGTATATGCGCCGACCCTAAAGTTGTGCCCTATTAAATAAAATACTTAAGAATCATTTAAGAAAAAAATATATGGGACCAATCCGACATCTTCCTGAACACAACGCAGTCAAAATTTTTCAAATCGGTTCAGTCATTCCTGCGTAATCGGTGGACATACATTTAAAAAAAATACATATACCTACTGTTCGAATCGAGAACCTCCTCCAGCCCTCCATGTCTCTTGGACGAGTTCTGCCCGGCTGCATATAAACTCCCAGGATGCTTATAAATAATGCATTTGCAGATCACAGAGCTCCGTCCGTCTTTGCGACAATTCGGCTGGCGGCAGATGTGCAACGGGCTATTAAATTTAATTGGATAACTGTTACGAACGACGCTCGTTTGTTCTTTATTGATGTTTATTTGTTTTTACTGAAAAGCGGAAGGATACTTTTTTTTTAGCAATTGCGCCGATTCTCATTTGTTTTATTATTTTTTCAGTACCTATATATAGTGCACTTGAAACGTTGTATCTGTAACGCATTTAATTAAATTCTTTTGAGAAATATCGGTCTGAGGCTAGGCCCTTGGCCGCTCTAGGGCATGTCTACGAGTTCGGAATATGTCAAATGTATTATACATTTGCCAGTAAAGCTGCGATGCACATGTTTAATGGCGGTCAAAAGATTAAAAGGCATTAATTAAATATAACGAGTCAATAAATATTTACATATCATCCTAATATGTCTCAGATGCATGCATTTTATTATACCATGTGCATCGTTTGGATTATCACAGATTTTAAGGTGGGAAATTCACTTGAAAATCACCTAACTGTCAATTTATTATTGTCTTCCATCTTTCGGCAATTGGCAGTATAGCATTCGTTTGTTTTTTTGTCGAAATAATAAATTATCTTTTATTGAGAAAAACGATTGCAAATTTTCGATAGTTTAAACTGCGAATGCAGATTGATTTGATGATTTATTGCCGTTATTCATTTATTACATGAACTTTCAAGTGTTTCGCGAGACGCGCGCACAAACTTGATTGATTTTGTTTTATTTTTAGTATCGTCTGCTTTTAGACCGAGAGCTAGTGACAACTGTTTGGTGTTATTTATTCAAGGCCTTATTTTTGTGAAGATGTTGAGGGAGGCATATTAAAGTGCCCTGAGTAAGGGATTTTGCTAGATAGCGGTATGGGAAGAATGCAGACCGCCCCTAACATGTAACGAAAAAAATTGTCACAATTATTATTGCTTCAAGGCTGAAATTGTTTGTATAGCTTCTCGGTGACCCAATAATGCCATTATAATATTTGCAGATCGATAGGTCAGTATTAAAGGGGTGGCAGAACACCCTAAACGTGTCATGTACCCGACGAAATTTATATTATTAGTTCAAAGTTCAAATTTTAATATGTTGTTACGGCGACTGTTTAAGCATATATTTCAATTTGCAGAACAAAATGTCGGTATTAACCCCTTTGCAGAACGATATAAACATCTAGGCGAGCATGTTTCCCTCTAAGAGAGGGGGTTAATACCGACATTTTGTTCTGCAAATTGAAATATATGCTTAAAACAGTCGCCGTAACAACATATTAAAATTTGAACCTTGAACTAATAGTATAAATTTCGTCGGGTACATGGCACGTTTAGGGTGATCTGCCATCCCTTTAATGCTGACCAATCGATCTGCAAATATTATAATGGCATTATTGGGTCACCGAGAAGCTATACAAACAATTTCAGCCTTGAAGCAATAATAATTGTGACCATTTTTTTTGTTACATGTTGGGGGCGGTCTGCATTCCTCCCATACCGCTATCTAGCAAAATCCTTTACACAGGGCACTTTAATATGCCGCCCTCAACATTTTCACAAAAATAAGGCCTTGAATAAATAACAACAAAAAATTGTCACTAGCTCTCGGTCTATTGTGCGGTCGGGACAAAACCGCTTGATACTTATGTCAAATCAACGAATAGCAACAAAACATTCTGTCGATATTTAGAGTTACTTTGAAGATAATAATTTTGATTTTTTTTTTGTGCTTACAGAAAGACATGTTCGAACTGCAAATGCCCTCGTGAAGCACACGCCATCTATCACGAAGAATTCCAGACGGTTAGCGAGCGGCTCGGTTTCAAGTTTGACCCGTCTTCGTTAGCGATCGGCAACGATTCGGCCGCGTCGACCGATCCGATTGCACGCACGGCACATGGCGTAGATCCACGAGCGTTTAATTATGCGTGGGTGCCGCCAGGTCTCGACACATCCACGAAAATCGACGAATATTTTCGTGATTTCCCAACGGAAAAAATTCCGCGAATAGGTCAGTATAACCGCCACTGTTATGTTTTTAGGGTTCCGTAGAAACTAGGAACCCGTATGGTTTTGGTCAGTCTGTTTGTCTATACGTCACAGGCCACCCAATTCCCATCCTCTCATCTACAGCGTGTCCACGAAAGTTCTTTACAAATGGAATTTTTTTTTATTAATTATTGGAGCAAACATTTTTTTCTGTGGAAAAGTTCTGCTTCGTCCAAAACCTCTAAAACACCAAAGAATATTTTGGAAGGAGAACTGTTCTTTGTATGGAGAGAGATGGAGGACATGTTGAATTCTGATTTATAATTCTGAATAAATAATTACTTAGAAGTTAGTTATGTTATAATTTTGAATTAAATTTGATTATGTAACTAATTTTGCGAAAATCTTGATTATCACAGATAATTTTTATTTTTAGTAAAATAAAACTTTTTGATTTCCCTCGTATAACTTTAGGCCGAAAAAAATTTTCTTTAGTGTTTTAGAGGTTTTGGACTAAGTAGAACTTTTCCACAGAAAAAAATTTTTGCTCCAATAATTAATAAAAAAAAATTCCATTTGTAAAGAACTTTCGTGGACACGCTGTATATACCTATTAGGATGAAATTTGGTATACGGACGTAGATTGATGACCCAAAAAAAATGACGAGATTTTTGGAGAGGGCAGTTTAGCCTAGTGGATAGCATACTTGGTACCAGCCTCTAGACTAGACTGTTATGGGTTCGAATCCCACCTGCGCTCATGGATGTTTTGTGATGTTATTTAATTTTTAAGTTAGTTGTTATTTAATTTAATTTAAGACGCTAATGACCTAAGTCGTCGTCGCGTCTATAATCTATAATGAATGAGTGAGATTTTTGGGAAAATATATTTTTAGACCCCCTCCCATTCAGTTGAAAGTGTGCTCAAAAACATTTTTTTTTTCGCTTATCCCATTGTTTTCCGTATCCGATCGGAATCACTCTTACCTACGGCGCCTGAAGAAGTTCAAAAAATTGGGAGAACTAAATGGATTTTAAACAAATTATAATGAGAAATTTACATACGGTTTTTTTAAAATTATAATTTGATTATAAGGCGCGTCCGGGCCATTGAGAAAGCCAGCATTCATTGTAATGTTGTTATAAATAATAGCTCTCGCAGTTAATGGATCTGCGGTCATCGTTGCTATATATAGGAAGAATTAAATGTATGCTGTTGGGCACTGTGTAGTAACTGGAAACTTTCCCGACGCGAAATTGGGAGTTCTAGGGCGTGGCTATGGTTCCTCTATTACAAGTCCCCAGTTTTCGGGTTCTAGCCCGAGAGCTGGTAAAAGTGTCAATTGGATTTTCAATTTATTATTAAAAAAAAAATAAAATAATAATAATGAATTGAAAATATGAATTGGTGCTAGGCCCAAATAACCTTAGCTGTTAGTGGTCTTTAAAACACAATTCGAGCACAATTCGGGAGTTCTAGGTTCGAGTCTCGGCGGTGCATTTATATTTTTCCTATATAGCCTTCTATATAAATAGTTCGTCTGATATTCTTATGTTAATTTCACTAATATAGTGAATTTAGTTACGGCTAGGAATCTAATCATATTGATTGTTATTTTCATGTTTATTTAAATGGATTTTCTAATTTTCAGGAACGTCAGGTGAAAGGTATCGGGATAAACAGTTGGCTTTACAATTGCCAAAACAGGATTTGGCTCTGGCTTATTGCAAACATGTCGAGTCACAGCACCACAGCAGCTATGAAGATTTCGTGGCGGCAAGAAATGAAATCGCCCTCGATATTGGTAAGTTTGCACCTTTATTAGTTTTAACATTGGAAATGTTTATGTTCGTATATGGGGGCAGAGTTACGAGTTTTCGTTCAAGGCCAAAAGACAACGGTGTCGCGATCAAGTGAGGAGCAATCATGCAAAATTGAACAAGTGCAATTTTTTCGAAATGTGTTTTATATCATGTCTAGTTAATTGAGAGGTATTTGCGACGATCTGCGGTGGTATTTTTGAGCAAATGTTAATAAACACTGTAGAAAAATCCATTTAAAAGTTAAGCAAAAGTGAACGCGTATATAACAGAAGAATAATAGGGTTATTCCTGACAAAACTAAACAGTGCATTGATAAATATTGTGTGTATAATAAACAGTTAATTATGTTTCATATATGCTGTTATCATTTCCAATGTCCTCGATGGTTGCAAGGATTGCGAAATCTGTGAATTTTTTTTCAAAGACGTTATCCATCAGAGCATAAAATAACATATAAAGTAGGCGGCACTAGTTTGTGTCGCCTAGTGACAGTCAGTTGTGCCGGCGGCACAAGAGTTAGAATTTTAATTTTTCTGCATAATAATATATTGTATCTGCAGTCTGCACACTACAGTATGAGGAATAGGCAGGTTAAGAATGTTAAGATGCAAAAGACAGCACACTATAATGTTTAGTTTTTTATTCCTTAAATACCTATAATAAAATGTACTATATGCTTTAAAATTGCGTATTTTTAATTTATCCTTGACGCTTTGCAACATTTTTTTAGTGGACTTAACTCTCGAACTCTAGTGCCGCCCAGTGAAAATTGCTTAAAATATGCTCTGTTATCAATGTCTTTAGTTTTTTTCCATCCTTCAAATATTGGACACCCTGAACACTAATCCGCGTCTCGCAGTCCTGGGCCGCCCAAAGAATAATCCTCAAATCGCGGTCCGTGGTGAGGACTCCAATGTTTAAATGTGAATCAGGCTTTATTACCTAATACTTCAAGAATTGAGCATAATATGTATAATAATAAAAAAAAATTTTATTTCCTTTTCGCGGCTGTCTGTCTATGTTCGCGATAAACTTTAAAACCTCTGAACCGATTTCAATATGGTTTTCACGTCTGTACGGAGCATTATCCTGAAAGTTTAGGCTATAATATAAAAAAAAATTCAATACGGTTCATGGGTTCTTGGATTAAAATAAATTGTTATTGATTAATAACTCTTTTATTTATCTTCGTACGACGTTTCGTCTCTTTCGAGACTTTATCAAGTACTCAATAACGAGTCATTAGTTGTCAAAAATTAAAATATCAAGACATGAAAATAATAAACTATAATTATAGTAACATCGTTCCATCCTTAATCAATAAAATAAATAATTTTAAAAAAAAATCTCTGCCAAAATCTCTGCGAAATAGGCACGGGTGACGCGGGGATTAATTAATAGTTAGTTTTTTTTTGTATAAAGAAATTGAGAAAATACCTTAGACCGAATTCGCGATTGGCTTGACTGTTGCTGCAAAATAAATCTTTAATTTCAACAATCTAGAACGAGGCACGACAAATTTGAAGCGCCAGGCTGTTTTTCAAAAGTTTTCCGATACGATTCGCCCCGGTCTAGTGACGGCTAGAGGGACGGCCTTGCTGAATGGAGAATGTAAACTTTACTTTGAAGTAAATTGCTTTTGTCGCCATCTGTATGTTAAATTTTAATTCTACGGTTTCCCGTTCGAGTTTGTTAAACTCTGTTTTATTCTCGTACTTATGTCTCGTGCTTCTTAGAACGCCTCACAGATGGCAGCATCATCATCGCGCCGCCGTCGCGACGTTAAATCAGTGCAGTTTCAAACATTTAATTTCATCATCATCCGTAAATCAATGTCAGTAACCACAAAAATGTTTTTTTGTCTCGATCCTTCCGTGTTTGAATTATCAGATTTATGTGAATAATTATCATGGGCACCGCTAGGAATTTTTCGGAGGAAGCAAAAAATAATATGCATGTTCTTATTTTTGTTTTACTGTACGCAAATGTTTTTCACCTATTGCTTTGTTTTGCCATTTGAGGACAGTGTGATCCAGTGGTTAGCGTCGCGGCCTCTGGATCAGACTGTCATGGATTCGAATCCCGCCTACGCTCATGGATGTTTTGTGATGTCTTTTAGTTGTTGTTATTTAATGTAATCAAGACGCTAATGACCTAAGTTGTCGACGCGTCTATAATTTACAATAAATAAATAAATTGTTTTGCCATTTGAGCTAGAAATTTGAAACTTTGGGGAAGCCTAACAGATGTTGAATCGTTGCCCCCGACGCACACAACTTTGTTATTTTAAGTAGAACTCTTTTTTTTTCGACGGGATTCAAAAAGAGCACCTTATTTTGATCATTTTTCTTCTAACAAAGTACACGCTGAACCGAATCGTTTCTGAAATATATGAGGTCAAAGTTGGATAAATTACCACATTTTTAAGGTTCCGTACCTCAGAATGAAAGAACGGAACCCTTACATTTTTTAGTTTTAGCTATGAAAATTCCAGAAGCAACAGTTTCGTTTTTGTCTTTTTTGCCATTAAAAATCTAAAACCGATGTGAATTTTATTTTGGTATTTTTTTCACTTCATCCGAAAAGCTTAACGGCAAATAATCGAAAAATCCATTAAATTGCACCGCCTCAATTTTTTGTGTCCCTCCTATACTATAGTCTATCCCATGAGCCTATACAGGGCCGGCGTTAGGATTTTCAGGCCCCAGGTAAGCGTTCTCAGGCCCCTGTGCCCTCCAAGAAAAAAAAATTTTTTTTTAAATAATCAGAAAATTTATTGCAAAAAATCAAATAACGTCTTTTTTGTTGAGAAAATGTTTTAATGCTCGCAGTTTTAAACACGATAGTCATATATAATAGGAAAGACCGGGTCGGCGGGCCCCCTTCAGGGGCCCGGACCCGGGGTACCTTTACCCCGCCTACCCCCCCTTTAACGCCGGCCCTAAACATATATAGCAATAAAACTGCGTGATCAGCATCATGATTGGTCGCTTGAAATTCAACACAGCATAACAACCACTCAGACCCTATACCCAGATAGCAACAGAGCGTGTGCCGTTCACTACATCTGTTGGTGGGAAAGACTGTAATTTAAACTTTTCCTGGAAAGATCGCAACCTCTAGACTGGACTGCCGTGGGTTCGAATCCCACCTGCTCTCATGGATGCTTTGTGATGTTACTTAGTTCTAAGTTATAGTTGTTATTATTTTAGTGTAGTTGAAAGACGCTAATGACCTTAGATGTCGACGCGTCTATAATCTACAATAAATAAAATAAATATCCTGGAAAGACAGTAGCATTTCCGAATCTTGAATCTAAAACAAATTTTCCTTGTTGTAGGTTATGTGTCGGAATCGCCACGAGGTGCGGACAGCGCGTGCCACGAATGTTCCGGTGCGGTCGCGGGCGGTCAGCCGTGCGTTCGGACCGCACGGTTCGGCACCGACGCTCTCTGGCATCCGCACTGTTTTGTGTGCAGCGAATGTCGCGAGCCGCTCGTCGACTTGGCTCACTGTGTTCGCGACGGACAGCTCTTCTGCGAGAGACACTACGCCGAAACTCTGAAGCCGAGGTGTGCTGCCTGTGATGAGGTTAGTGCCAACCATTTTTTTTTTTTTAATCTGTTTTAACCCGACATTACCGCGGTGGAGTCTCGCGTACCCAAGGCAACAATATAAATCTTCTAATACACACTGTAAGAAATGATAAGGCCGATTACATAGATTATCGATGGTCCATTTGTAGCCAGCGATTAATCTGGTAATAGGCACACAAAGAGACAATGGCGTCGCAAACAGGTATCGCCTGCACATAGCGTAGATTCCATAAAAACACATTGCGCATGCGTGGTTACTAATTTTACATTAATTTGTTTTGTATTCATCCATTTTACATATGTAACTATACATTTTATTTTGTAATTTTTACACACTTTATTGGAATATTACACAAATTATGTAATTTTAATTTACTTTATGTAAAAATCACAAATTTTTTTAACTTTACAGTAAAAGTCCAAGTTTTTATGAAGTTTTCTGTGTAAAGATAAATAATAATGTAAAATCACTTAGAAAATCGAGCGAATTCTACCTTAACTTTCAAAGTATTTTTACCCTGATTAACCGACCCCGTTTTATCCGAGTTCACGATTTATCGACGTTGCATCTGATTTTTATTCCCCGTGGCCGTATTAACCGAGCTTTCGCGCGTAAGAGTTCAGGTTATCCGAGCTTCTAGCTTTACATAAATATTTTAATGAGTAAATGTTGATTGAAATAATATGTGTAGTCTTTTTTAAATCTTTATGAGTTTTTCGATTATTCGAGGTAGGATCGCTCCACAAAAACTCGTATAATCGAGGTTTTACTGTACTTGCAGACAAGGATTATTTTCTGTAACGTTCATAACGTAGTTTACCTCGAATTAATTTATTCTTTTTCAATGAGAACCAGCTCTCATCTGGGACGAAAATTTAAAAATCAAGCTTCGTGGTCCACAAAGAGACCTTAAAAAAGGAGCCAAAGAAAAAAAGTGTTTTAAAATCGGTTCAGCTGTTTAGGCTATACGTGCGATACAAAATAGCGCGGCACCCAAAAATGTGTCCAGAACGATTGCATATTGGCGCAACATATTGGCAACATTTTCTATGTGATAGTCGCGTTTGTGCTTAATTATTAGTGTATTTGCCATATGGCACATACACTATTGGCGTCGGTCGGATGGCGGGACCTAGGGGTCGGACCAAAATTTCTCGACGTTTCATAGCCTCCTGAACACTTTGGCACCATTTTTGGAAATGTCTATTTATATATGTATATATATATATAGATATATATATATATATATGTGTGTGTGGGTGTGTGTGTGTGGGCAATAACTTTCGAAAGAGTTAATTGATTTTGACGAAATTTGGCAGGGACGTTGAAATCCATCACCGCACGAAGCCTATTTAAAATGGGCCTAATCGGACCATTTTAAGGGTGGTTTTTAGGGGTTGAAAAATGTTTTTGGGCCCAAAAATACCGAAAAAATTGTCCGAATCGTTTCAAAATTGAAATTTAACCCTTTAGTAACGATTAAAACGTGCTGCTAAAATTTTAATAAAATCGGCCCGACAGGACCGGACTTACAAATTTTATGAAAACACTAGTTTGCGGATAGTGCTTTACTTACTGAAGGGTGTATTTAATTTGGTACCGAGGTTGCATTGATAAAAATATTGAAATTAAGAAAAAAAATATTATTTTAAGGGATGTATTAAGGGGTTAAATTTTTTATTTTGTTCAAAAACAAACTATAGTTTACATAATAAAGCCACAATGCCAGTATTAGCAAATACACTATATTGTCGGCAGGGTTTTGGCACTGCGACCCGAGTTTTTTATTTATTTATTTTGTGATTTTTTTATTAGTTATTTTTTACGTATATCTGAGGTATTTTGCACCCCACTTTGGTAACGACGAGTTAAGAAAAGTCTTTTTAACTCTTTTATGATATCGCATCATTATTTTATTGATTTGTACTTTATTTATTCTCGTATTTACTAAAAAATGGGTCTTGACTGATGGACACCCAGCCAGCCAGCCAACCGGACAAACGAGTAATCCTATAAGGGTTCCGTTTACGGAACCCTTACGGAACCCTAAAAACATATGTAGATTATAGATATTACAATAATTGCGAAATATTTCATTTGTCGTCTAAATGCCAGTACACCGAGCCACACCCGACGAGAGGGGCGATACTTTGGACTTTTTTTGAGGGCCTGGATTTTCCGACGACGCATTTGTTTTCGCAGTTTAGTTTTTGACATCGGTCTGAGCAAAATTTCTCGGCGTTTCATACCCTCCTAAACAATTTGGCTCTTTCTCTCTCCGTCTTATACGCTTATAACTCGAGAACCACTGATCCGATTTACACGAATTTTTTTTTTGAAGTGAATAACTTCTCATGCGACTCCGTTCGTTAAACTTGATAGAAAATAACTCGGGTCGCAGTGCCAAACCCTGCCGACAATATAGTGTATTTGCTAATACAGGCATTGTGGGATTATTATGTGAACATAAGTTTGTTTTTTGACAAAATAAAAAATTTAACCCCTTAATACGTCCCTTAAAATAATTAAATTTTTCTAAATTTCAATATTAGACATGGATTTTATCAGTACAACATCTGCACCAAATTAAATACACCCTTCCATAAGTAAATCCGTATCAATAAACTGTTTTCATAAAATTTGAAAGTCAGGTCCTGTCGGGCCGATTTTATTAAAATTTTAGCAGCACATTTTAACCTCTACTAAAGAGTTAAATTTCAATTTTGAGACAATTCTGACAATTTTTTCGGTATTTTTGGGCCCAAAAACTTTTTAGAACCCCTAAATACAACCCTTAAAATGGTCAGATCGGGCCCATTTTAAATAGGCTTCGTGCGGTGATAGATTCCAACGTGCCTACCAAATTTCGTTAAAATCAATTAACTCTTTCGAAAGTTATTGCCCGCACATATATATATATATATATATATATATATATATATATAAATATATATATATAAAAATTTTCAAAAATGGTGCCAAAGTGTTCAGGAGGCTATGAAACGTCGAAAAATTTTGGTCCGACCCCTAGGTCCCGCCATCCGACCGATGCCAATAGTGTATGTGCCATATGGCAAATACACTAAAAATACCAAGCCCGAATTTTCTCTGCACCGGACCAACATTTTAAGTTATGTATCCATCATTTGTGACAAAAAGATAAGAACACAAAAAAAATGAAATATCAGTTTTTTTGACATCGTTCGTGGCAAAAAAAAAACATAATATATAGAAAACGATTACAGACGCTAATGACCTTTGTTGTCGAGCGTCTATAATCCACAATTCAATTCAATTTAGAAAACGATTAACGAAACAATGTTTTCCTCTTCTTCGTTCTCCCTCAGAGACATTGGAATGTAGTTTGCATTCCAATGTTTTGTGAGGATTAGCATTCCCAGGGACCCGAGCTCGTACCAGTCGGTTTGTGTATGCCGGCTGGCGGATTCTAATACACAAATGGATTTTTTGTTGTGTTGAAGACGCTAATGACCTGAGTTGTCGACGCGTCTAAAATCTACAATAAAAAATAAATCTTCTTCGTTCGTGTGAAATTTTTATTTTCGTCTTATTTTAAGGTTACAAACAATTATTATTTTACGACCTTCGCTCCGTTTCGACTTTTCATTTTTGTTTGAAACTCGATCCACGCGACCTAATTATTAACGATGCATATTCGTGAGTGACGCGTCTAAATTTAATTTTATAAATAAAACGGGCGACGCCTCCGCGAGACTTCGCCCCACGTCCACACGGTGTTTTGAATGCGTATGGGACTGTGTGTTAATGTTGACAATAAATGATTCGATATTCTCGCATTTCTGACGCATATCCGAGAATCTGTTTACACTAAATGTCCGATAAACTGGACAGACAGTTTATTATTTATTTATAATAGACGATCAATATTTATAATCGATACGCCAATAATATTGAAGGTCTGAACACAAATATTGATTAGTTGTGAGGATTCCATGAAATAATAAACATAAAATATTAGGATCCCTTCTGGAACCTTCATTCATTAATCTGATTCTAGCCCTAAATCCTTCAATATTTGTCATCAAGAACTTCTAAATCAGTATGAAAGAAGTGTTGAAGTAATTTAATCCGATTTTTGAAGGGTTCTATTGGTAAAGGGTGGAGTAAAAAAATCAAGGCATGACACTAGAATTTCACTAATCGCTCTCGGATTAGTGTGATTCCACTATATTTTTCATTAATAATGGTGACCTTGAAATGCTTCGCGGATTTATTAAATTTATTAACCTAGGAGTAATCGCGTACACTTTTGTAACAAATGTATAGCGCAAGATGTCTTTTCGACATATTGAAGTTGAAATCTTTTTTTTTAAAGAAAAATTGAATTACTATTTTTTATTAGCGGTCCCATCCGGCTTCGCTCGAGTGCTAAGAATTTATTATTTATTATCCCCCACCGCGAAAAATTCTCCCCCTGCGAAGCGAAGCCGAGCTGGTGGTTAGTAGGATTCCGCCAATACGCTAAAATGCAAAAAAAATGCCCGCCATATTGAATTTTCCGTGACGTCATGCACCCTATTTGAAATGTCAACAAAACCTTTTTTTTGTTTTGATTTTGATACCTATATCAATGTATTTAAAAGGAAAATTACTTTTGCATTCTGACAAAATGGCGGCTAGCGTCCGCCATATTTTCCGTGACGTCATATACCCTATGTCACTCTGGGGATTCAGACGAATCTAATGGCACCTAATTTTTCAAAATCCGTCAAGCCGTTTAGGCTACAGAGCGTGATAAAGAAATATACATACATAGGTACATACATACACTCGAAAAACAATACCCTCCTTCTGGCGCAGTCGGGTAAAAATAATGCTTCAGTCAAAATACAGAAATAATTAATATCTGTCTACATTCATGAATCCAAGAAAATGTTTTTGCGACTTTCTGGTGTCTTGTGTTTCAATGTATAGGTATTTATTTTTTCTTAACTCGTCGCAACAATTGACCTCCATTTTTCTTTCATCTAATAAAATGATACCTTTATACGGGACTTGGACTGTACTTATAATTGAAATATTGCCGTGGCGATTCGCATCCAGAATTATCCCGCGGGCAATGCATATACGTCCCACAGGCATACGTTGATAACGGTATTAAACGCAAGTTACGGACCCTATATACTTACTATCTTCTTCCTTGGTTGTACCTAGTCGCACATTAACTTATCCGATCGACATTCGGTTTGTCAAAATGATACAGTAAACAATATCGCATCACAGTGATTAGGTATATTTGTTTTTTTTTCGAAAACGACTCGCATTTCTACTGAAAATAAAACGCATTTTTCGTAATCGCTATACGCATTTTGTCTCAAGAAAAAAAATTGCATTTTTTCCATCTTCACTGGCATTTATACGTCCTTTTTGATACCGATGATTTTTGATACTTTTTTAATGATAATTGGTGATAATAGATCTTGAGCATTTCTTTTGTTTCTCGTGAGTATTACTGGCATTTGTTTCGTTTCTTTTGTTTTTCCGCGTTTCGACTGTCTTTTTGTGCGCGCGTTCTTCGACGATTCCTGTGCGTTTACTTTAATATTACCTGTCTTTTATTATTTTCTGGTGAGTTTATTTTAAGAAATACCAATGCGGCAAGTTTTATTTTTTGCCTCTGGAATTTGAATGCAGTTTTGTGTGGCATGTATTTTAAGAATAGATTTTTTCGAATTCGTTGACACGATGCTATTTTTTTATTGGTAGATGCGTCCTCCCCTGCTTTTGTGTTATTTTTAAAAGTTATTCAAAGTATTTCATTTAGACAATTTATTAAAATCCCTTGTATAAACAAAATATAAATTTAAAAGAGAGAGCTAGACGCTCGAATAAATTTAAAAAATAATTAATTTGTTTTCATTTAAAAAAATTATGACTTCGAAGATTGAAAAACAATTTTTATGCGCTATAAAATTTATTTTTAATCGGAAAGAATAAAAATCTGATTGATTTATTTTTAGCAACACTTTTTATGAACAAATTGTATTAAAGAAAAAATTGCTATTTTGGTAATTGCAAAAAATTGTACTTTGGAAATTTTATAGTAAATTCTATGCTTCTAAAACAAATTTTAGTTCAAGTCGAATAAAAATTTTATTTGGAACAAATTGATGGCGTAAAATAAATCAGTAAATTAAATCTTAAAATATCAATAAACTAGCGGCCCCGTCCGGCTTCGCCCGGGTGCTAAGAAAACCCGGGTGCAATACACTATTCAGTCGCTTCGCTCGTTCGCTATTTATATAAACCTTCCGTGAAAGATTATCTAACTGATGGCGAAAACCGCATCAAAATCCGTTGCGTGGTTTAGGAATAACATTACTCACTCGCTTCGCTCGTTCGCTATATATATAAACCTTCCGTGAAAAATTATCTAGCTGATGGTGAAAACCGTATCAAAATCCGTTGCGTGGTTTAGGAGGAGTTTGCGGTTAAACAGACAGACAGACAGGCGCGGAAAGCGACTTCATTTTATACTATGTAAAGATAACGAGCTTTTAAATCTTTCTATGCATTTTTTATTTTTCTATACCGCCTTTCCATTAACAATTCAATTTTTGATTTAAAAATAAAATAATCAACATTTTAGAACCCTCGCGATTGAGTAAAATACACGAAAAATAATACAAAATACCTCAAGCGTTTTTTTTTTCTTTTTAGAATCGATAAGATTTTTCTATACCGCCTTTCCATTAACAATTCAATTATTGATTTAAAAATAAAATAATCAACATTTTAGAACCCTCGCGATTGAGCAAAATACACGAAAAATAATACAAAATACCTCAAGCGTTTTTTTTTTCTATTTAGAATCGATAAGATTTTTCTATACCGCCTTTCCATTAACAATTCAATTTTTGATTTAAAAATAAAATAATCAACATTTTAGAACCCTCGCGATTGAGTAAAATACACGAAAAATAATACAAAATACCTCAAGCGTTTTTTTTTCTTTTTAGAAACGATAAGATTTTTCTATACCGCCTTTCCATTAACAATTCAATTTTTGATTTAAAAATAAAATAATCAACATTTTAGAACCCTCGCGATTGAGCAAAATACACGAAAAGTAATACAAAATACCTCAAGCGTTTTTTTTTTCTTTTTAGAATCGATAAGATTTTTCTATACCGCCTTTCCATTAACAATTCAATTTTTGATTTAAAAATAAAATAATCAACATTTTAGAACCCTCGCGATTGAGTAAAATACACGAAAAATAATATAAAATACCTCAAGCGTTTTTTTTTTCTTTTTAGAATCGATAAGATTTTTCTATACCGCCTTTCCATTAACAATTCAATTTTTGATTTAAAAATAAAATAATCAACATTTTAGAACCCTCGCGATTGAGCAAAATACACGAAAAATAATACAAAATACCTCAAGCGTTTTTTTTTCTTTTTAGAAACGATAAGATTTCAGAGCTAATATTGACTGATCGAAAGCGTGTAGCCAAATGTTAAAACGACTATTAAAAAAATCGTATTTATACTAAATATTTTTCTCACACAAGCAAGTAAAACACATATTATTATTTTTTCAGTTTCAATTTTCCGTGTTTCGTGTCAAACTGACATACTACAGCCTGCGTCTCATTCGGTAAAAATATTGGTCACAAACACCTGTCTTTATTCTATAATAATAAAAAAAAAATAGTTTTGACACATTTTCGACGACGTGAATACAAATTTTCACACGGCACTGTATACAGGCGAGTCTTAAGGCCCCAATACACTACGATGAAATACGTCGATTTTCATCGTCACGATAAAACACGTCGGTCAAAACCGAAGTGTATGGGCAAAAACCCACGATGAAACACGACAGTTTTTATATCTGCCGAATCTTGACTTTAAACACGACGTGTTTGATGGTTGTCGTTTCAAATCGTAATGTGTGGCGCTTTCCGATAAGAATCGACGTGTTTATTCAGTCGCTTCTCTTAACTTAGTGTTTTTTCTTGTTATCAAGGGAGTTATTAAGTTCAATAACTCAAAATAAGTATGTTCGTCCATTGTCAGATAATTGAACCAATCCCCAGGTTCAAGTTTCAGCTCGTTCAATAAATTAGTATGAGAAAATTTATTTCTTTTTAACAGCCACTCTTTAGTCCATACACGCTTCGTCCTCTTTTTTGACAAAACAGAACTTGCCACTGCCACTGCTATCAATTGCGTCGAATTCATTGCAAGCGCACAAAAAATTAAAATAAAGTTGAAACACGTATAATTTTTTAACAAATTTTAAACAGAAACAGAGTGAGCACGACACAATTTTACACGAAGTCTGTGGGCAAAACCAACTGACGATGAAAACCGACGTGTTTTATCGTGACGATGAAAATCGACGTATTTCATCGTAGTGTATTGGGGCCTTTATGCTCGATTTTTGGTACAACTTTGAAAGATTGATTAAAATTCTAGCTTATTAGGCGACAGTATTATTCCAACTCCAAAAATACTTATATTTGACGTAAATACTTAAATGGCAGCTAGAGTGTTGTCTCAAAGAGAAAATGACCTCTGTTGTTGAGCGTCTATAAATCTATCCATATCAAAAAGAAAATAATTATTTTTTGTTGTGTTAAGAAAATTCAAGTACTTAACCAGCCCCGGATCTAGGGGGGGGGGGAGCAAGCCGGGGCTTATGCCCCGGGCGGCAAGGTCAGAGGGCGGCCAAATTCACACTTTACAGACGAATGGACAACTCATCATTTACTTAACTTTGACCAAATGTCAATCAATTAGTGGACATCTGATAGCTGAAATTATAAAGATGATAAAGGTAAAAATAAATATAAGTGGGCGGGAGCAGCATTTTTCAGTTTTTGCCCCGCCCAAATGTCAATCAATTAGTGGACATCTGATAGCTGAAATTATAAAGATGATAAAGATAAAAATAAATATAAGTGGGCGGGGGCGGCATTTTTCAGTTTTTGCCCCGCCTAAAAAAAATTGAAGATCCGGGGCTGTACTTAACTGAGGTGACTAAAACAGGTCAGATATTTTATTTGCTTCAGTATATAGTAGTGTTGACCCAATGAATGTTAATAATTGAAGGAAGGTTTGGTTGAGGGTCAAAATAATGAAGCTTTACCAAAATATCGCTTGTGGCCAACGTTTCGAAATATTTAATTTCATCTTCAGTCAAATAACAGTAAATTATTCTAATTCTAAATTGCATGATCATTTGAGGTCCTGAAGATGAAATTAAATATTTCGAAACGTTGGCCACAAGCGATATTTTGGTAAACCTTCATTATTTTGACCCTCAACCAAACCTTCCTTCAATTCAATACGGTTCATGGGTTCTTGGATTAAAATAAATTGTTATTGATTAATAACTCTTTTATTTATCTTCGTACGACGTTTCGTCTCTTTCGATACTTTATCAAGTACTGTAACAAAAATATAAACGGATACATCAAGTCAAGAGTTGTCTATCTTGGACAACAATTTATTTTAATCCAAGAACCCTTGAACCGTATTGAATTTATTAAAAAATGGATATGAACCGAGTGAATTCTTCCTTCAATTATTTTATTGTCTGAAAATTGGGGCGCTATTATTATTGTTCCTTATTGAAATTCTAATGTACTAGACAGAAAGATTGTAGATTATAGACGCTAGACAACTGAAATCTCAAATATAGACTTTAAGGTCTAAGTTGGATCAACCTGAATATACCTTAAAAGTTTCGTGAAAATCTATCTAGACGTTTTTGCGTCATCGCCAGACAACCAGACAAGGCAATTACAATTTTATTACCTATAGATTAAATAGATTTATAGCTTTTTATAAGCTGACCTTTTTATATTTTAATCAACTGCCTAATCCTAGTTTTGGTTTAGTTTATTCACGGAGTTCGCATTTTGAAAAAAGTATACATTCAAGGTCAGACAGAAATACGATTTTAATTGATTTTTTTAAACTGACCTCGGATTCTTATATTTTAATCGACTCTTTCTATTCCTAGTATATAAAGATCTTTTTGACGATATTTAATAATATCATAGATCTTTATATAAAGGGTAAGTTCGGTTTTGAGCTCAGATCGATCTGTAGAGTTTGAATTTACATAAATTTAACATTGCTCTATATCTATCTCTATCCCTCGCTCGGAACTTACCCAAAATTAATAATAAATAAATAAAACACAACAAAATTTTATTTAATCAAGACGAGTCTAAAATATGTCTGATCACAACGTAATTATAATTTTGATTAACTAGTTTGTTTCAGCTCATAGAAACTGCCAAAACAAAACAATGTTTTGGTCGACAAAGTAGAGTATTAATGTTGACTCAAAAAGACACAACACTTGTTAATTTAGTATATTTTCGGATTTCGCTTTTTGCAAAAAGCTTACGGAGCTAATTCGCAAAACATTTTTCAATTTTTTTTAGCACATATAACTGTTGATAAACTGACCTCGGATTCTCATATTTTAATCAGCTATAATCCCAGATTTGATTTGATTTTTTTTCGGATTTCGCTTTTTGCAAAAAGTTTGCGGAGCAAATTTACAAAATGAACGTCTGTATGAAAAGAATAATCGCGTAATAAAGTCATTTGATTTGTGAAACACTGTGGTTATTAGTTATTTCATAATCGTTTAAATAAACCACAGTGATCTTTTTTTTGTATACATTGTAAAATAATAATATATTTCTTGTAATTCTCTGTGTTTAGAAGATCTTTGCCAAGTTTGTGTTATGTTGCACCACCTCACAATCGATCTATCAACTTTGTAAATTGATTTTGTCTAATCTTAGATTATACAAAGGATTAAAGAAAACGGTAAAAAAATAGGTAAAAAAACTTGTAAGTTAACGGTTTTATTTTAAATCATCAGTTATACTTCTACTTAATCGATTCTTATGAAACTTTGCACACACATTGAGTTCCCGTGACAATACAATATTATGATAATTTCAACTTGGTAACGAGGATCTGATGATGGAATCAGGAGGTGGACAGTGGAACTCTTAAAAACTAGAAAATAAAAATAGGTAAAAAAACTTTTAAGTTAAACGGTTTTATTTTAAATCATCAGTTATACCAAAAACTAGAAAATAATTAGGACACAAACCAAGGGGCACTTTATATCGCTGCGTCAGCGGAATAAGTAATAATCTGGGACTTTTAACAGACTAAAATAAAAACGTGGGGCGCATAAAAATCTGTATAACGACTGTATAATTATTAAATAAGAACGGCTTGTCTAGAAATTAAATGCGTTTCCAAGCCCACCAACAGAAATATTTCAAATGCAACCCACGTTTCTATTACTTATTCCGCTGACGCAGCGACACAAAGTGCCCCTGGGTTTGTGTCCTAATTATTTCTAGTTTTTGGTACAACTGTTGATTTAAAATAAAACCGTTTAACTTATAAGTTTTTTACCTATTTTTATTTTTTAGTTTGATTTCTGGTCCGTATCATTATGCAAACTCCTCATCCGTTCAGTTGTCTACCCTCCTGATTCCATCATCAGACCCTCGTTACCAAGTTGAAATTATCATAATATTGTATTGTCACGGGAACTCAATGTGTGTACAAAGTTTCAATCGGTTAAGTAGAAGTAGTTGAAAAAGTTGTCGCAAGATTTGAAACAAATATAGTAACAAACAAACATACGGGGATCAAGCTAAATAAAACCGTTTAAAAATTGTAATTGTTTTCTCATAATCCAAATTTTTTGTCAAACCAAATTTTCTGATAATTTACCATGAAAAAAAACCATCTGCTGTAACTATAAGACATTGATGTCCATAAAGTAATATAAATAAACAGTAAATTGTATTTTAAAGACCACCAACAGCTAAGGTTATTTGGGCCTAGCACCAATTCATATTTTCAATTCATTATTATTTTTTTTAATAATAAATTGAAAATCCAATTGACACTTTCACCAGCTCTCGGGCTAGAACCCGGGAACTGGGGACTTGTAATAGAGGAACCATAGCAACGCCATGTAAACAACAGCATTGCTACACGCTCGGCTATTCTCAAGCCCAAATAAACAGTAATTTCTATAAGAATTCAAATTGCTTTTCGATAAAATTGCAGCTAAACTTAAAAATAATTAAAACGTTGACCGATGCATGGCGAGTGTCGACAGTATCCTTGCACTTGCTCTTTCTTTCGGTGTCCTTTGGATCAAGGCACGACGCGCGCGTGGTCGACCCCTACGAAACTGTCCGTCGCGAACCGAACTCCCAAAGAGACCGTCGTCGTCGGTGCCACCGCGCGGTCGTCGTCTTCAGACGTCGCAACACGATATGTTACGTCACTTGGAACACAAACCATTTTTGGCAACGCGGGGACGCGCGGCGTCCGAACAGTTGAACGCGTTCAGTTTCGAACGCGCCGACACTTCTCCGTCTTGCACATTTAGAACAGTGTGAGTCCGAACGAACTGTATACGTTTTCTGTCTCGTTCTCATCTCGGTTGTGATCTCTCAGAACAGACCGCTGTTTTGAATCGTCGCACTTGGCGGTAGTGCCGTGTGCAAAACTTACACTCTATAGAAACGACACAATATGTATATATAGATATATACAGGGTGTCCCGAAATTGCTGGGACACAGAGCTACCACGTTGTGAGTAAGATAGTCAAAATTTAAATACGAAATTGTACCCAATTTTAATGGTTATATACCTAAAATCTATCGTTTGCAATTGATAAGACTGTCACAGTTTCAAAAATGGCAGATCAAAGTTATGTTTTTTTTAACCTAGCACCCTGTTTTTATTTGTTTTTTCAATTCTGCACCTAAATGTGAATAGATATTGTAAGGGAAGCCATGCTCGAAAATTCAGTAATTTTTGAGTTATTCAAGTTTTTGAGAAATTTTTGACACGTGCAGACCTTTACCTAAAATTCGACATAGCCAAAACAGAAACCTTTATCAAACTGAAATTTTGAGGATCACTAGATAGTAGACGGACAAATCAATGTCTGTCCTAAAAAATGAATTTATTATACAGGGTGTTCAAAATAATGTACTTCTTTTACCCAACTTTTGTCACGTGTAACTTTTGATTGTTATTTTATTGTTATTTTTTTGCTTGAATTGTATTCTGTAGGATATTTACTAACACTTGTATTAAGGGTTGTCCATACCTAAACTTAATATTTTCGTATTAAAAAAATTGGTTTAGGTATTTATTTATTTATTTATACAACTTTTGTATTTAGACTTCTTTTCACTTGTATTATAGGAATATCTGTTAGCATTATTTAAGAAAACAATTTTTTCCTTCGGAACTATGCGGAATACGAAATTTTTACAAGAGTAACAAAATGAAGATAATTAATCAGTCTTCTCGCTAAAAAAATTTGAGAACCGTATTACCACCCCTAAGAAAGTTCTGAAAAAAATGTCAGGGGGTGAGGGTGGTTTTAACCCTTCTACAATTTCTTTTGGGTTTCTTTGATTACCGAAAGGAGAGAAATCCTCTAAACTGCACTTTTGTCAAATTTCATTCAATTTGTTTCACTCATTTCTGAACCTAGCGTACAAAAATGTGTTTTTTTATGTAAACTTTGAACTCTTCTCACGGGCAAACGGTACATTTTGGTATATAAATAAATTGGGTCCAATCGACTTATTTTGATCTCTACTACACGTGGTAGCTCTGTGTCCCAGCAATTTTGGTACACCCTGTATATTAGATATATCTGCAACCACAAGTCAGAATCGCTTGTTGATTTTTTTTTGTAACTTCATACATTGTATTTCTAGTGTTGTAATGGGGTATATTACTGGTTTAGTGCCATTTCGGGCGTTTATTAAAATATTCCCACTTCGGGCGTCGTCCAAAAGTGGGAAAGCACGAAATGGGAAAACTCCATATTACTGACGGGTAGTGACAGTATATAAAAACGAGCGCTAGCGAGTTTTAACAGTCACACGAGTCATAATATCATTACGCACGAGATATACAGGGTGGTGACCGTGACTGCTGCACATAGGGATTTAACCCGTAAAATCAAACTTTCGCGATTTCCTGCTTCTCTAATTATTTTAGGAAAAATATCTTCAAATAAAAGTTTTAGAACATAAAATTCTGAATCTAAATCATTAAACAAAATTAATTTTGCATGCTTTGTAACAGCAGAAATTTGATATGAAAATGTCAAAATTACCTCAAAAACAGATAGCGATAGCCATGGAACTTGAACAAAATGATTAGAAATTATTCTGACAGCTAAAACGTCATCATTTTGTGCAAGGTCCAGCCCTAGCCGAAACCCTGCACGTACTTACTGGTCATCCCTGTTAAAACGAACAGATTTAGATTTCGCGTTAATATTTCGCAAACTGTAATATATCCATCACTTTCCCGACTTTCGTAATTGTGTGCAGTTTTTTTTTTGTTTTGTTAAAAGCATAGTTGGCACTCCTGGGGGATGGTTAATGACATGGAACGCGCAGGTGTCATTTAATGAAATATTTCTTGTTCTCTTTTTTTTTGTTTCGTTGTCAAATTAAATTAAATGACCGCTAATTGAGCGACTCGATTCGTGGTCAACATAAAATGAATGAAAGATAAAACTGGAGAAAATAAATTTAGAATGAATGGACGGTATGTGAATTCTTCTGAGTGATGCCAACTTTGTTAATTATAATATTATAATAATAATAAGCCTTAACATTCCCACTGGGCTTGAGAATAGCCGAGAGTGTAGCGGCGCTGTTGTTTACATGGCGTTGCTATGGTTCCTCTATTACAAGTCCCCAGTTCCCGGGCTCTAGCCCGAGAGCTGGTAAAAGTGTCAATTGGATTTTCAATTTATTATTAAAAAAAAAAAAAAAATAATGAATTGAAAATATGAATTGGTGCTAGACCCAAATAACCTTAGCTGTTGGTGGTCTTTAAAATACAATTATTAACATTCCCACTGCAGGGAAAAGGCATCCTCCTCCAGCTTCTTCCATTCGAAACGATTCTTGGTTTTTCTTGACCAAAGGGGTCCGGCGAATTTGGCAAGATCATCCCTCCATCTTGTAGTTTGTCTTCCAACTTTCCTTTTACTAAATATTGGATACCACACTGTTGCCCTGTACGACCATCTATTATCCGTACAGCGATGTACATGACCCGCCCATTTCCACTTAGCTTTTTTGCATACATAGATCACATCGCGTACTTTTGTTTTATTACGAATATTTTTATTTTTAACTTTATCCAAAATTTTTAGACCGAGCATACTTCTTTCCATCGCTCTTTGTGTAACTTGTAATTTTTTAATTTCCTTTTTTGTGAGTGACCATGTTTGATTAATTGTTAACAAAAATCGAGTTTTCGAAAGGTCCTATCATTCGAAATCTATATCCACAAACTTTGAAATAAGCTAGCTATCAGTTTCGATGTAATAAATCACCAACAAGCTATAGTGATGCGCGATACGAAATGTTTTAGTCGATTGTCTCGATTGTTCAAACATCTCGATGACTCCCGATGGTTGTCACTTGGACTTGATTGTTGTTGTTTCATAGTTCACCGAGACCGAGTCGCATAGTACTGAATCGTACACTGTCGAGAGCCACATAATATTATATCGTTCATCACTGAACAACTGCGTGGTCGAGTCGATGGTCGATTGTGCAGTAATCGCGAAAAACGAATTCAATAGTGAAGAGATCACAGAGTAGAGAGTACCGACTGAACAGTGAACAATCAACGAGTCGCGTGAACGTCAGTCGACTAGCATATAACCTTGAATCGCGATTATATGTATTCTCATTGGCTGCTATTGCTATAACCTATGTGGCAAATAATCGACTTTAACAATCGAAAACTTCGATTGTAAAATCAAACTCCGCGTCGATTGTGGACTCTATATTGTTATTATGAACGATTACAATTGTTTCGATTGTAAAAATATCTCGTAATCGCCCATCACTACAACAAGCTGTAACAGCATGTACATTTCAGGGTGTTCGAACAAAAATAGATTTTGCTGAACTATTTTTTTAAAAAATATTTAAATAATAGTTATTAATTTTTCTTCCGTGAAGGTATCTTTAAAATAACATCACGTTATTTTAAATACAAACATATCAACAGGTGAGCTGCATCAGCTGTGCTGCGTATTGTAACAACTTTAACGATATGCGTCTCAGTTTCCAATGAAATATTTTTTCATTTCCTTAAATAATGACCTCACTGAGTCACTACGTTTAATGATTTATATTAAATAATAAAGATGGCTTCATTATCGTTGTTTGGTCTAATTTCTTTGGGTTATAAGTTGTCAACACATTAATTAATGAATTTATAGGACTTTAACTGTACTTCCGAGATCTTTGCAAAACGAAACATGTAAATCTTATTTTATTCAACGAGAGACGCTTCGACATAAAATCAACTGTTTTACAAGTTTAATTTTTGTAACCGTCAACCGTTTTCCATTTCTTTTCAACTAATTTGCACATTAAGATATGTATTGAGTTAATAACTGTAGGGGAGATGATAATGATTACAGAAAACTACGTTCGATGCCAAAACTCATCAAAAGTATTTTTTTAAATTTTTTTGATGAGTTTTGGCCCCGAATGTATCGTTCGCTATAGTCTTCCTGTATTCTTTATCAGCCTCTTTATATGTCTTATTTTTTTCAAAATTTTAGACCTAAGAATTTCGGAGATAAAGAAGGGAGAGACATGCTTTTTTGGTACATCGAACACCAAAAAAGTAGGTCTTTCCCCCTCTATATTTCCGAAAGTATTGCCTCTAAAATTTTGAAAAAAATATCCATATAAAGGGGTTAATAAAGATTACAGACAAATTATAGCGAATTATACATTCGGTGTCAAAATTCATCAAAAAAATAAAAACAAATTTTTTTGATGAGTTTTTTGATCAAACGTAGTTGGGACGCCATTTTTATTTATGTAGTCGATGACATAAGAAGACAATCAAAAATGATCCAACAGAATAAAAATAATTATTATTGTGGCCCCCTATTTGTCTGCCCCAGTGCAAACTCACACAGATTTTGTGTATTCGATACATAGGAAATCCGACGGTCGGCTCTGGGACCATAAATTTAAGTATTATGAAAATGATAATGTTTATGTTTAATTTTGCATCAAAGATTTCTAACATTTAAAAGTCGTAATAATATTTGCAATATATTGGTTTGGTTTACGGCTTCCGTTATATTTTCACTTTGATTGACATATAGTCGATTCTCTTTCTGAATTTTTTTTATAGTTTGATGTTAACATTCATAATTTACTAGCCGTTACCCGTGGCTTCGCCCACGTATATTTCGATTTATGATTTATTATCCCCCCGTGAGAAATTCTCCACCTGCGAAGCGAAACGGCTGGTGGTGTTTATTCGCTCGAATATTTTGAATACATAACTTTCGCTTGGATTTTTTGCATAGATTCTATTTTTAATTATTTATAGCAAATTCAATTGTTATAATCAATAGTTGTTCATTTTAGACCATGTTAGTAACGTTCTCTCAGTCGAAGAAACAATTATCCGTTCAAAGAACTCGAATTCAATGCATAGATCCCGTTTTCGATTGTTTATAACAAATTTAATTGTTATAAGCAAATGGGATATGTTTAAGTTCATGTTATATCGTTGGTAACGTCAGTTTAGTCAAAGAAAAAATTTCCCGTCGGGAAAACTCGAATTCATTACATAGATTCTGTTTTCAATTGTTTATAACAAATTCAATTGTTATAAACAATTAACTTGAAAAAAAAGTCGTCTATGTCCTTACGGACAATGCCCTCCATGTGTATGCAAAATTTCATTGCAATCGGTTAAGCCGTTTCGGAGATTAGCCGGAACAGACAGACAGGCACCAGAAATTTATATATTTAGATTATCGACAGAGCTGCAATAAAACGCGTATACTGATATATCACTAAGACAAAATGGGGATGTGCAGCGAGCGAAAATGTAAAACAATTAATCGGGGATACCGCACGCGATTTCTGAGTTCAATATTTGTCTACGCTAGGTTAAACTAAAAAAGATACAATTTGTGAGAAATTTGTTGCATTGACTACTTCATTTTTAAATCAAAATTTAGTATCTACCCGGCGAATCCGGGCCACAAAGCTAGTTCTTATATAATTTGACTAGCGGCCCCGTCCGGCTTCGCCCGGGTGCTAAGAAAGCCCGGGTGCAATACACTATACTCACTCACTTCGCTCGTTCGCTTGAATATTATAAATACACTACTCACTCGTTTCGCTTGTTCGCTTGAATATTATAATTACATTACTCATCCGCTTCGCTCGTTCGCTTGAATATTATAAATACACTATACTCACTCGCTTCGCTCGTTCGCTTGAATATTATAATTACATTACTCACCCGCTTCGCTCGTTCGTTTGAATATTATAAATACACTACTGACTCGCTTCGCTCGTTCGCTTGAATATTATAAATACACTACTCGCTCGCTTGAATATTATAATTACGAACAAATTTGATTACCATAAAAAAAGTTATAGTGAGTCAACCTTAAAAGATAGACATATGCTGTCGCGGACTTTTTTTAGAACTTTTAAAGGGGAACAATTAGGTACGTCATACATGATTTTTGCGTAACTTTAACCATTTGCAACATTTTTCATTGATGCTTCGCTCCTATTGGTCGTAGCGTGATATTATATAGCCTATAGCCTTCCTCAATAAATGGGCTATCTAACAAAAAAAACATTTCAAATCGGACAGGTAGTTCCTGAGATTAGCGCGTTCAACCAATCAAACAAACAAACAAACTCTTCAGCTTTATAATATTAGTATTAAATACAGTCCTTTGTCGACGTTGTGACTGTGTCGAAAAAATAAAACTCGAGCCACCCCTGTCTTCCTTGACAATAATTCTTGACTGTGCAGTCGAAAGGATAAAACTCGAGCCACCCCCGTTTTCCTTGACAATAATTCAAAGTCCAATCGGGAATGATGACCCAGTTTTCCAATATTATCGATGATTTAAACGATAGAGATGTGTGTTGGAGATATTTAATAACAAACACATGTGGTTGGCTTGCAGCAGATATACAGGGTGTTTTTTTTAATTGAATTACACTTTTCGTGATATGGATATTTCTTAAAATTGAACATGTTCATTAATGATGAGTTTCTGGTATGACTTGTAAAGAACATTTAGCATTGAAACTTACCGTTGTTTCCACGTTAATTCAGTGCTAAAAGTACCTATTTTTAGCGGTGAAAGTCGTACCAGAAACCCAGCATTATATTCTATTAAAACTTTGAATTTTCAACTTCAAAACACCATAGGAATGGATTTGAAAATGTCAACGTGCGTGGAAGGGTTTTTTTTCAACCACCTACAGCCAGAGTTACTTGGTCCTATTACCAATTTGTATTTTCATTTTTTTTTCTTTTTTAATAAATAAATTGGACATCTAATGGATACTTTTACTAGTTCTTGCCCCCCTAGGGGGATATTGGAATGTGGTGGCTATCGCAAATTGCATTCCAATGTTCTTTGGGAATGCCGGCTGGCGGATTCTAATACACAAATGGATTATTTGTTGTGTTGAAAACGCTAATGACCTGAGTTGTCGACGCGTCTATAATCTACAATTAATTAATTAACTAGTTCTTGGATTAAAACCTGGGAACTGGGGGCTTGTAATAGAGGAGCCATGGAAACGCCATTTATAAATAACGGCATCTTTACACATTTGGCTCTTCTCAAATCCCACTATTAATGGATTTGTCCCTACGTAATAAGAGCGATAGATCGTTATTGCTTTATCTGCAAGAAAAAGAGAAAAAAATATGATTGCGGACGCGTACCGCGTTCTGTCACCTAGCTAGCAGCAGCCAGTAACAGACGATATAGACAGGACTATTGCCTAGTAACCGGATCATCTGTGAACACAGTATATACGCGCGCATCCAGGAAAAAAGATACTCAAAGTGTAGGATACTTTTTATTCGAGTTAAGGTTAGATTCCTTGTGTGTTTTAAAGACCACCAACAGCTAAGGTCATTTGAGCCTAGCACCAATTCATATTTTCAATTCATTAATTTTTTTTAATAATAAATTGAAAATCCAATTGACACTTTTACCAGCTCTCAGGCTAGAACCCGGGAACTGGGGACTTGTAATAGAGGAACCATATAGCAACGCCATGTAAACAACAGCATTGCTACATACACTCGGCCATTCTCAAGCCCTTCAGGACAGACTTGATTAATTATGTTTTAAAGACCACCAACAGCTAAGGTTATTTGGGCCTAGCACCAATTCATATTTTCAATTCATTATTTTTTTTTTTAATAATAAATTGAAAATCCAGTTGACACTTTTACCAGCTCTCGGGCTAGAACCCGGGAACTGGGGACTTATAATAGAGGAACCATAGCAACGCCATGTAAACAACAGCATTGCTACACGCTCGGCCATTCTCAAGCCCTTCAGGACAGACTTAAATAATTATGTTTTAAAGACCACCAACAGCTAAGGTTATTTGGGCCTAGCACCAATTCATATTTTCAATTCATTGTTTTTTTTTAATAATAAATTGAAAATCCAGTTGACACTTTTACCAGCTCTCGGGCTAGAACCCGGGAACTGGGGACTTGTAATAGAGGAACCATAGCAACGCCATGTAAACAACAGCATTGCTACACTCTCGGCCATTCTCAAGCACAAGGTAAGATTCCTGTTAAAACCGCGATCGAACATTGGGCCAAAGGCTAGTTGAATCCTAAAACAGCCTGTAGATTGTCCGGTTCTAATGTAAAAATCCCTGGCACCTCGTGCAACGGCCAAGCTAATAATGATATACCTCGCGGCGACTCTCGACAGCTAAATATAGGTCCACCAGCGAAACAAACACACCTCACGCTATCCGACCTATATTATATCTACGATAGCGAACTCCCAGATTGCTTTTCTTCCTTTGACAAGAGAGTATACTCTGCCGATAATAATTTTAACCCATTTCTATTGTTGTTTTCGTCGTTCATTTTTTTTTCTCTCAATACCGATTGTCATTTTGTTGCGGAGTGCAACAATGTTTTAAACGTGCATTGAAAACTAACAAGTAAAATAAAACAGTTGCGTGCCACAATCAGAGTGTGTTTTGTTTTTTCTTGCGTGAGTGCGCGGCGGCCATGTTTGATGTGCGTTTGTTACTGACTGAAGAACTGTGGTCTTTAATATTTGAGTGTTGTTACGGCTGTGAAATATTTCGAATGCGTCTTTAGTGCGGTCGTTCAAGTTTATTTTTAGGATCATGCGCCTGTGTGTCGGCGCCATGTTTGAATTTTGAGTTTTGTTGCACCGCGAGTTGCTCTCCACTCTCTCAACTGTTTTATTTGCACTTGTTTTATTTTTCCTCAAATGTCGACCGTTGTTTTATTTATAAAGATTTTCACTAACGCACTCTGTGTGGGAGGGAGACGTTTTATTTAATGTAGTTGTCTCTGTCCCCCCACCACGTTTACAGATAACGTCATTTTTAATATAATAGAACCGTACTGTATTACTTGATGTCTATTTCTGTCACAGTTTTGTTTAATTTTTTTATTTCGATTTTCATGTTTTTTCTTCTTTGAATTATCAATCAAAGTTTATTTATGCGCCAAATAAATCAATTTGAACTTTCACCCACGTGTCAGTCTTATTTTTTTCAAGGTTAACTGATTTGTTTTTCTTCTAAATTGGTGACGCATTCGATTGTTTCACAAATTCATTCGCATATTTTAAATAAATTTGATAATGGTTTTCCGTAATGTTTATAGTTTGTTTAATTAGTGTAAATAAAAGATAAACTGAAATAAAATTCTAACCGTGGCGGTTATGTAACAAAAGTGCGTATTGAACAGTGAAACTTTTAATAATGAAGTAATTTATTAGAAAAGTGATTTACGAAAACAGAACAATACCGATAAAAACAAAATGGGATTGTTGTTGTCCGTATTGGTGCAATGCGTTGGAGTGTTGGAGGTCATAGCCTGCTATCATCACTTCACGTATGGTTTGACCCCGTACGAATGCACTCCAGAGTTGACGGACATCAAGGACACTTACGTCAGAGAGATAAGCGAAACCGAAGATACGAACTACGAAACGAACTATTACGAAAACACCGAACTCGTATCGATAACGAAACACACAACAGGCATTCAGAGTGTTCCCATAATTGAAGAGGAAAAATCGGGACAGTTTGCACCCGATGTTTCGAAAGATTTGATTAAGCAATATAAGAAGAAAGTGTTGCGAATTGATAGTAAACAAGAAGAAGATTTAGAAATTCAAGGCAACGATGATGTTGAACGTACACGAAGCGTCAGTCCAGTTAAAGAAATACAAGTTAAGAAAATAGAAGAACATAAAGTCGTTACGAAGCCGGAAGTTAAGAAAGAAGTTTCGATAGACGAGGATGTATCGTATTACCAAAACGTTGAAGGTTTACAACAAATTACGGGCAGATTACTCATTTCTGCTCCTAAGAAAATATTCGAAGATAAAGAAGTTGAGAAACATTTGATACGTCAGGAGAGAGAACTGAGTGAAAACGGGTGCATAAAAACTGGTGCTGTACCTAAAATTACTAAAAGCAGTCTTGAAGTAACTCCTTTGAAATCGGAATGTAATTCTACCAAAACAGATTGCTGTCAAAAAATAGATGGCAATTGTTGCGTGGTTCAAAGTGTCACTAGTGATGTGAGAAGTTATTCACAGATTGAAAATGTAAAGCCAAATGTCAGCAAGGATTCAGAGTTTTTTAAAAACGGTAGTTTTGACGAAATATCGAAAGTAAGCTCAGACCAACTAAGTGATACAATTTTTTCTAAACAAAATGTCGAAACTGATATCGTATCGTCCTTTAGTAATGCAACTGAAAAATCGGAAGTATGTTCAGAACAACCGAACAGTGATACAACAGATTACTTCAAACAGACCGAGAATCTGTCAAAAATTAGTTCAGATCAGCCAACCAGTGATACGACGAGCTATTTCAAACAAACCGAAACTGATATCGTAGGGTCTTTTGGCGATGAAACTGAAATACTTAAAACAAAATCAGAACAGCCGACTAGTGATACAAGTTATTTCAAACAAACCGAAACGGATGTCGTGTCATCTTTTGGCGATGAAACTTCGACAGGAATTTCAGATCATCCAACTAGCGATACAACTTATTACCAACAAACCGAATCCGGCATTGCATCTTCTTTTAGAATTGATACACAAGATTCAAAACAACAATCTGAAAGTACAATCGGCACGACTGGAAACGATATAAATACCGAATCCGCATTTGAGAGTCGAAACCGTTTTCTCGAAAGTGAACCAAGCGAAACTGAAACTACATATCCTTTAACTGAAACGAGTGATTTGATCACTGAAAGCGATATAACTCCTGGTCAAGATGTACTTGATGATAGTGCAGTACCAGATTTGATCACCACCGCAACTACCGAGGAAGATATTTCGAATATAGAAGAGATAAGTCGACCCGAAATGACAGAAGAAGAACATTTGAATAGAGTCTACAATCATTCCGGACGATATTTTCAAATCGACGCAGAACCTGTGAGTGATGTTGAAGCTGAATACTTCTTACAGAACCCGCAATTGGCCGAATTGCTTCAAAATCATGGAGCTGAAGTGAACGGGTTTACCGGACATGAAGATGATTCCATAAGTAGTGGGCCAGCAGCAGAGTTCTTGGTTGAATTTATTCCGCCGCCTGAAGGATTCCCTCCAGATCAAGAAATGGAATACGTTATTGAAGTCGTTCCACCCATGGGCGGCGGTATGTTTCCATATGAAGAAGGTATGGGCCCGATGATGTTCCATCATGGCCCTGGAGGTATGAGTCAAATTATATTTGAAGAGGGTCATGAAGGAATGGGACCTTTAATGTTCCAAGAAGGGCCTGAAGGAATGGGTCCGTTAATGTTCCAAGAAGGGCCTGAAGGAATGGGTCCGTTAATGTTTCAAGAAGGACCTGAAGGAATGGGTCCATTAATGTTTCAAGAAGGGCCTGAAGGGATGGGTCCCTTAATGTTCCAAGAAGGGCCGGGAGGAATGGGACCAATGCTGTTTCAAGAAGGCCCTGGAGGAATCGGCTCAATGATGTTTCAAGAAGGACCTGAAGGTATTATATATCATCATGAAGGAATGATTCCAAATGAATTAAATATACCAGGCTCGGTCTTCTTTAGACCACCTTCACCATTTCCTGAGGCTAGGTCAGCGTCTAGAAATGAAACCGAATCGAATATATCGTCTGAAGCAGCTCCACAGCCGGATGGAAGTGTTGTGAATGAACAAATAACAGCTGTAGATACTACAAATATACCAAAAGAAGAGCTTGCAGAGCCAAAACCAGAAAGTAGAGTATCTGAAGAAGTGAGTGAAGATAAGAATACTGCTAGCGAGGGTAAAGCCGAAGTAGAAGTTGAACGCCAGGAAGATTCTGAAAGTAAACGAGACGAATCCGTTAGTTCTCACAAGGTGACTGTTAAACATCCTCAAGAAGAATCTTTTAGTGTTCAGAAACCCGATTCGGCATCACCACAGGAAACATCTGGTTCTAAAACTAACAACGGTGGACACACTGTTACTGTGAAACATTCACAAGAAGAATCGTTTCAGATTCGAAGTTCAGCTCCTTTAGAAGAGAGTAAAGAAACGGTTACTGAAACTATTATTGAAAGTGGAGAGAAAAACGAATCGCCCTCTAGAAATAATCACAAAATTACTGTTATGCATAAACAAGAAGATAGGTTACGTTCTGAAGCTATAGAATCGCCTAAACCTACGGAAGTTCCCAGTGAAAGTACAGTTGAGTCAGCGCCTTTAATTGAAGTTCAAACACCAACTATTGATGACCTGTCAAAAAAAGAGACCACTTTTTTAGAACAAAAACCTGATGTCAAAGAATATCACTATCTTATCAAAGAAGAAGAAATAGAAACCGTGATAGAAATGAAAATCGAAGATGACAAGGCCACCGGCAGTTCTTCTAACACCCAAAAAGAAGAATCGAAAATAGAATCTGCTAGAACAGTAGACGATATTAAAAAAACAATTTTACCCGATATTGAAGAAGACGCTAATGTCCAGGATTGGGTTAATAAATGTGAATCAAAAGAACCAGAAGATCAGAATATTCAAAATTTAATGAAAGAGTTAGAAGTTTTGAAATCTACTAAAGAATCGAGTTTCAAAAAAGTAGTAAGTGAATTAGAACTTAATAAACCAGACACTGATGTTTCAAAGTCAATAAGTAAGGACGAGGAAGTGATCGATACAAAAATAAAAACTTCTAAATCGCAAGAAGATGCAAAAACAAAAAACGCCACGGAATCTAAATTATCCAAATCGTGTTCGGATACTTCCGAATTGATATTTGCTCCAATTGATCCGAAATCAGGAGATAAACCGACCTTGCCCGAAATAAGACGATATGACTCCGAACCTATATTTCATGATAACAACAACGAGGAAGATGAACCTACGACTCCTTACGATGAAGACTTCTTGAGATCATTGGATGGGGTAAAGTTTAAACCTTTGACTAGAGACGACGGTTCGTGGCGAAGAAAGAATTTCAAGAAACGTCGCAGCTCATCGAATTCTTCGCGAGGCTCGTCTAAATCGTCTCGTGATGACGAACTGAAAATGCTAACGTCTCTTGAAGAAATTGAACAGGGTGTAAAATATGACGATTTATCTTTTAAAGATAAACAAAATAAAGATCATCACATTCCAGAAACTAAAATATCAGAAAAAAGCGATGTAGAAATTATAAAAGACGACACGGCTGTGATATCTAGAAAAACTTCGAAAACTGAAGAAAGTGCGAAAAAACAAATTGAAATTAAACCTAAAGAAGATGCGAAGAAACAAATAGAAACTGAAGAATTGACTGGCGCTAGGAAAAAGACGAATTTAGCCGAAATTTTGGAACGAAAAGAAGAAAGCGAGACGAAACCGAAACGTAGTTTGCAAGAGAACGTTCACGTATCTTCAGATGAATATTTTACGGACGAGGAGAGCTTAGAAAAATTAAGGATCGAAAAGGCGCACGAATCGTACGAAACGCGAAAGAATTTGAGATCTATTTCGAAAATCGCCTCGTTTGAAGAGGCGACAAATAGTCAACACGAAGAATTGTTGCAACCGAGATTGTCGCAAGATAGAAGATCGTCTCAAGAAAGCGACACCACCGCGACTTATTGTACGGGTGAAGAGAGCAATACTAGCGACGTCGAAACGTTGGACAGGACGGCGTCGCCGAGAGGTGGAACAACCAGCGGAAGGGTGATAAATAGGGCAAGATCCGATCCCAGTGAAGCATTCTGGGTAAATCAATAGAAACTAGAAAGCACGGCACACGTTTTTAGATTTTAGTTTTTTTTTTTTAATTAGTTTTTTATCACTGGAATGTTATTGATTTTTATTATGTACGCGAAATGTTTTTTTCCCTATTTTTGTTTAGTTTTCAATGTACTTTTTAGGACTTTGTACATTTTTTTTTTACAAGATATAATTTTTCATAATTTTTGACAGACTATAAATGTGTGTCGACGTTTTTCTTCTTTTGAAAAGAGCTCAATGAATCATCAAAATGTTTTCAGCCAACAAAAATATTTTCAAATCATTGTCAGAAATTACTGAAATTTTATAACTTTGCACAGGAAAGTGAATTTTCATTACTACAAAAAATAGTTGTTTGGAAAAAATGCATTGCAATTTTAGTTGGCATGAGTTCGATAAACATTGGCTGCGAATTTTGGCTAAATTTTAGTTTAATTTAAAATTTCATATTCGTATAGAAATAACGGCCAAAATAAATATTATGATTTACTGCTGAATTGGGAATCGCTGGTTTGTGTCGTTTTTTTTCCCGTTTATTTTCGAAATAGACTTTTGCAACTCTCTTTTTCTCGTTTGATTTGCGATGGAATATCTTAAAGACAGATTTATTTATTCAATGTAGAAAATATTAAATACAATATACGAGTTTGTTGATTGATATTTTAGTTTTATTTTTTCCTTCTACACAGCCGGAAAAATTTCTTTTTTTTTAATTTCATAAAACTTCTACACAGAATGAAAACTTTTTTGTAGTATGAAAATTAGCAAAATGTTGTTGCTGTGTGATTTTTCCGAAAGTGTATTTTCCTTTCCTGTCCCATATTGTGCTCACACTGTTTTTAGCATGTTTCATTACTTACAAGGTGTCCTAAAATCCGATCCTCAACGGACTGGTAAATTCTACAATCGAAACATTTTTAACATTGGAAATGTTTATGTTCGTATATGGGGGCAGAATTACGAGTTTTTGTTCAAGGCCAAAAGACAACGGTGTCGCGATCAAGTGAGGAGCAATCATGCAAAATTGAACAAGTGCAATTTTTTCGAAATGTGTTTTATATCATGTCTAGTTAATTGAGAGGTATTTGCGACGATCTGCGCTGTTATTTTTGAGCAAATGTTAATAAATACTGTAGAAAAATCCATTTAATAGTTAAGTAATCTAGCAAAAGTGAACGCGTATATAACAGAAGAATAATAGGGTTATTCCTGACAAAACTAAACGGTGCATTGATAAATATTGTGTGTATAATAAACAGTTACTTAATTATGTTTCATATATGCTGTTATCATTTCCAATGTCCTCGATGGTTGCAAGGATTGCGAAATCTGTGAATTTTTTTATTTATCTTTTATCGTTTATAAATATGTATGGGTTTAAGAATAGCCGAGCTTGTAGAGATGCTGTTATTTACCAGCGTTTCGATGGCTTGCCCGTTGATTCTAATCCAATTAAGAACCGGTGAATATACAGGGTGTTTCATAATATATGCGCAGGACTTCAGAATGTGATAGCTCGTCCAAAAATATGAAAAAAAGTTTCTATTAACTTACCCTCTAAAATGCACCATTTGAGAGATACAGGGTGTTGAAATTGAAAAAAAAATTTCGTTTTTTGCGAATATCTCCGGAACCGTTTATCGTACAGAAAACAGCTTTTGTAAACATTTTCTACTCATAATAAGCTATTTTTTGTGCGGAAATTTTTTTTAAGTCATAATTGGTGAAGGTTTTGAAGGGGTAGTGGGTGTAAAATGGTGCATTTTAGAGGGTAAGTTAATAGAAACTTTTTTTCATATTTTTGGACGAGCTATCACATCCTGAAGTTCTGCGCATATATTATGAAACAGCCTATATATGGATTGGATTTTCAATGTATTGTTAAAAATAATAAAAATTGAAAATTTGAATTGGTACTGGGTCCAGCTAACCCTTGAAATTGATGACTTAAAAATATTAATCGTGAGCGATATTTATTTTTTGTTGAAATTTTGTTATTCTTTAAGTGTCGTATTTTTAGTCGTAAAATAATCCCCCAGTCCGCCGTAGAGTGATTTTTTTTGGACACCCTGTATAGAGTATTCGATATAAATGGACATTTAAATATTTTCAAATTAATCAGTATTTTAAAATTCATTTTATAGTCTGGACGCTAATGACCTCTGTTGTCGAGCGTCTATAATTCACAATTCATTATTCATTTTATAGTCTGCATTTTTTTATACCCAAATTAATACTTTTAGTGAAATTTAGTTGTATCTAGCTTTTAGATTCGATTTTTAGTTGTTCTAATTTGTTGCACAATTATTATTGTTTTATTTACGTTATCTTTTTTAATAGAACTTTGCCTTACTTAGTTGTTTAATAAACATCTGAGAACTGGGTCGAACAATTTTTTTGCTAAAAATAACAAAACACAGTAAGGTCCGTTATCTGATGTTGAATTTTTTACCGTACATTAAATGTGTCAAAGTTATTTTTGACTTTCTCTAACACTTTCTGTGCAATATTTTAAAATTGCAGCATTGCTGTATTATATTACGGCGGACCCATTCTTTGACATATTGTCTAATTATTTGTTCGACTTGGCTTACGTATTTATTTTAAAATCAAAACTTATTGATTTGTGTCAAGGATATGATTTTGAAAACCATGTTTTTTTACACAAATTGAATGATTTTTATAAAAGACGCAATACTGAAATTGTCCACGTAAAGGTAAAGATTTTATTTTTATATGAAATTAAAATAACGAGCGTCTGATGATAGAATCAGAAGGTGGACAGTGGAACTCTTAAAAACTAAAAAATAAAAATAAGTAAAAAAAACTTTTAAGTTAAACGGTTTTATTTTAAATCATCAGCTGTACCAAAAACTAGACACTTTGTGTCGCTGCGTCAGCGGAATAAGTAATAATTTGGAACTTTAAACAAACTAAAATAAAAACGTGGGGCGCATAAAAATTTGTATAACGACTGTATAATTATTAAATAAGAACGGCTTGTCTAGAAAGATGTGTTTCCAAGCCCACCAACACAATATTTCATATGCGCCCCACGTTTTTATTTTAGTCTGTTAAAAGTCCCAGATTATTACTTTTTCCGCTGACGCAGCGACACAAAGTGCCCCTTGGTTTGTGTCGTAATTATTTACTAGTTTTTGGTACAGCTGATGATTTAAAATAAAACCGTTTAACTTAAAAGTTTTTTTACCTATTTTTATTTTGTAGTTTTTAGTTTGATTTCTGGCCCGTATCATTATGCAAACTCCTCATCCTTTCAGCTGTCAACCTCCTGATTCCATCATCAGACCCTCGTTACCAAGTTGAAAATATCATAATATTGTATTGTCACGGGAACTCAATGTGTGTGCAAAATTTCATAAAAATCGGTTAAGTAGAAGTAGTTTTATTATTTTTTACGGCCTTCTTTTAGCTTTAAACCGTCGCTGTAACACTTCACAAGTTGGCAGAATTCAATATTTTGCACTAATAATAAAACTTTCGAAATAAACATCTTTAAACTCTCTAATTAATATTTTCATCTGCAATGTATTTATTGCCTTAAGTAAAATGTTATCATTTGATTTATAAATATATATTAACCAGCTGCCGCGATGCCATTGGTCGAATTATTCAGACGGCGTTGCCAACTTTTACGCACACGCGATTACAGATGATTTCTTCTTTTCTGAAGCGCATTCCGAATGGATGGTGATAAATACACATGTTGCGAAACGTCGTAAATTAACTAGGATTCTGTTTAAAATTGTCTCGACTACGTGCCCAATTTGTTATTTATTGAGCTAGTCGGATTATAATACAATTTTAATTGGAGTTACTCTATTGTTAATTCCATGATCCACAGGTAGGAATTCAAATCAAATCTTTGGCAACTCCATTTCGAAATTTCTGATAATTTTATTTTGATGTGCTAGTCTAAGAGGCACCGACGGATTTTTGTAAGTGTCCACGTAAGGCAAAATAATCTCAACAATTTCTGTCTATGTGTTCCCCATTTGAGAATCTGTAAGTCTGGCAGCCTTTCTACCTTGCGTTTTAGGTGGCAGGTAGAACTTAAACACATTTTTCATGTTATAATGTAACACTATTATTACATATTAAATTGTATTATTGAGGCAATGTTGTAAGCTTTTTAAACAGTTTTGTCAGCAAGGTACCCACCTAAATTTCGTTTGTTATATTTTTATTATCAGAAATAGTGGATTTTCAACAATGATTTTTTTCGAAGTGTTCGCATCAACATTTTGGTCTGGCATTTTAGAATTACAATATAGGTAGATATGTCAACCTTTATGTAAAAAAAATATGCCAGACCTTACGTAGATATATAAAAAACATTTTTTTTAAATCTCTAAATAGTATAAAACAAAGTCGCTGTTTCAACAGTTTCAAAATCCGTTGCGTGGTTTAGAAGAAGTAAGCGGAGAAACAGACAGAGGTTTCTCCGCTTACTTCTTCTAAACCACGCAACGAATTTTGAAACGGTTTTCACTAATAGAAAGAGCGATAAACGAGGAAGGGTTGTGTATATAATTTGTAAATATTTTGTACAAAATGACTGAACTATAACGGTGTTTCGTCAAAAAAAACTGTTTTCTTACGCTTACATGGCTAACGCTCGCCAAATCTTTAGAAATACATCAAAACAATGTACGAGAAAATTGTAGGTCTTAAAAACCGCTATTAAATCATAATTGCATACCACCCGGGCGTAGCCGGGACGGGCCGCTAGTATAGAATAAAGAAAAGTGTTGCATTATTAGATACATGAAAAATTCATATTTTATCTGTCTAATTTCTACCTGCCACCTAAAACGCAAGGGAGAAAGGCTGCCAGACGCACAGATTCTCAAATGAGGTATTTTTAATATTATTTTGCCTTACGTAGACACTTGAGAAAAAACGTCGCCAGCTATCCGTCTATACAGATTTCTTACAACTAACTTTGAAAATAGTTTGACGTTGATACATAGGAGACGCTAATGACATCTGTTGTCGAGCGTCTATAATCCACAATTCTTCGATACATATAGGAAAAATACACAAAAAAGATATCTGTGCTTCCGACATAAAAATATTTTTATAAGAAACAGCGATTACGTGGTCACCCCAGTATGTCATTTAATTGAATATTTTAATTATTATTAGCTACATTGGCCCGTTTGTTTATGTGTGATGACGTCACTGATTTGTTTATTACAAACATATCGATTTCCATCAAAATGTTTTAATGGCCCGGAAAACAGTTATCCCGTTTTCCCCTTCCACCGTCGACATCGTCATAATATGTTGCACACGATTTTCTTTAGTTTCTATCATACGTTCAAAATATGCACAGATTGAACGAACTATACCGCACACTGGGCCAGAAATGGAAAAATATCAAATTCTCAATACGTTGACAACCGATCACTGTCAGCTTTATAGGCTTACTAGCGGCCCATCCCGGCTTCGCCCGGGTGGTATGAAATTATGATTTAATAGCGGTCACCCATTGCTTCGCTCACGTATATTTAGTATATTGTTAATTTGTTATCTCCCCGCGAGAATCACCCCCCCAATTTGTTATCCCCCCGCGATAATCTCCCTCCCTGCGTAGCTTTCTATTGGAAGAGTTTTTAGAATCGGTTTAGTAGTTCCAGAGATAAGAATTTATGATTTATTACACCCCCCCACCCCGCGAGAACCCCTCGCGAGAATCTCCCCTCCCCCTGCGTAGCTTTCTATTAATGAAAGAATTTTTAGAATCGGTTTAGTAGTTCCAGAGATAAGAATTTATGATTTATTAGCCCCCCCCCCCGCGAGAACCCCTCGCGAGAATCTCTCCCCCTGCGTAGCTTTCTAAGCTTTCTATTAGTGAAAGAATTTTAGAATCGGTTTAGTAGTTCCAGAGATAAGAATTTATGATTTATTCCCCCCCTCGCGAGAATCTCTCCCCCTGCGTAGCTTTCTATTAGTGAAAGAATTTTTAGAATCGGTTTAGTAGTTCCAGTGATAAGAATTTATGAGCACATTTTCCAATATTTGGCCCAATATGTGAACCGCTGATATGCGGTATTAGACTGTGACATCACAGCGCCAAATAAAATTTATTTTTTTTTCACAACCTACTAGTCTTTTTCTTGACTTTGCACTCTTGCCAAATAAATAATTGTGAATAGGTATTCGGTCAAATGAATTGTTTGCGTGTTGAAATGGCGATGAAAATATATTTTTAAGGCTAGACTTTAAGCGATTCAGTACAAAGTTCCCTCAAGAGATGGTGTTTTTTTGGTATAAATCATGTTTGCCTGCTTCGCTAGACTTGGTGTAATTCCCGGCCATGTATAATGCTAAAATTTGGGACCTCTGAACATTTTTGATTTTTTCGAAAGACTCAGCGTTAAACATTTTGAGATTTGTAAAAAAATATTTTTACGAAATGAATAATTGAATTCCAAAACCTACTATCTCAAAAAAATGTATCTATATTTTACAAAAAAAATTTTGTTATTTTTTTCGTAAAATAATTTTTTTTTGGAACGGCGGGTTTTGGAAGTCAGCTACTCAAATATAATATAGTTTATCACTTAGGATAGCGAATAACAAATCGCCCACGCAAGCTAAGTAAATATAAATTCTTATAATTAATACGAACCACGTGGTCTACATATGCCTAGTATTATTTTGATTGATCGGAAATTTGTTTTTATCAAACTATTCAATTTTCACTTTTCTATTTTTGCTTTTTGATTACTCATCACCGCATATAAGAGCTTTCTAAAATTACTTTGTTCAAATGTAGCATTTAATGGGCTGGGCAAATAGCGGTTTGTTTGCGCTAATGACCTCTGTTGTCGAGCGTCTATAATCTACAATAATTTCATTTTAATAGCGGTTTGCGCGGGGGTCTAAACGTGAAATATTTATTTGACTTAGACAGAGTGTATCACAGGATTGAATACATAGAAAAGTAATGAGTGCAACAAGGAAAACATAAGCAAAATGAGTAGCGCGTGACAAAGATAGAATACACATGGCTAACTTAACTAAATTAATTATCATGGTTTTTTACATGAAATGAGGGCAAAGCAATCACTGATCTTAACTAATTTGGACTGTGCACTTTTCCCTATGTTCGGTTTCCTGTGATACACCCTGTATATACCAAAATGAAAAGGATCATTTTTTTCACTAAATTATTTATCAGGAAGTTCTCACGGCAAAATTTTTATCAACATTTTTTTCTTGACATACCGAGTGAATTTTTTAATTGTAGTTGTCTTTTCGCTTTGAATTTAGTTACTGCTAAGGCAAGTGAATCAGATTCAATCACAGTGATTTGGTTTTCCATCTATCTCTTGATCTGTGTCATAAAGATCGTTTCAGAGGCTAAATTTGAGAATGATTTTTTAAAATTGGAACTGATATGTGCTGGAATTTATTGTAGTTTTTGTGGACACAAGGTTAACTGGTTTGTATCAAATAATCAAATTCCCAAAAATTCCAAAGTCCACATAACCCTGTTAACTTGTAACCAGACAAAGCAACTATTTTTCCCTGATTACTATTAATTCCTAATTTCCAAATCCCAAACTGATGCTTTGAACTTTGGAATGTCTGCAATCTTTTTTTTTTGAAATTGTGACACGAAATCATGCTCACATAGAAAAGAAATATTTAGTTAAGCTGGTGTTGTCCTGATTCGGGTCTATAGGCCGTCGTTGGTTGGAATTGCTTCCGAACATTTCGCTAGCACGAGTGGCGAGCTTCTTCAGAGGTCCTTCCTTCTCCGATACTGGATGTAGAATGACAAATTCTCGGGCGCAGATTGTATTTATACCTGTGCCCGAGAATTTGTCATTCTACAATCTACATCCAGCATCGGAGATGGAAGGACTTCTGAAGAAGCTCGCCACTCGTGCTAGCGAAACGTTAGGAAGCAATTCCAACCAACGACGGCCTATAGACCCGAATCAGGACAACACCAGCTCATCAACTGGCCGCGAAAGCCTCAACCAATCTGTCAAATATTTAGTTGTCCTTCATTTAACGACGCGCCCTGTTTTTAAAACAATTGAACAGAATAACATTGTTGCCAACTGTACTAAAGCAATTGATCGTATTTCGGCGTCTTTAAGTAAGTGCCTTTAAAATGTACACGCGTTTTTAGATTTTATGTTTCTATTTTCTGCCGGATGACATTGGAAGCGATTTTTGCGCACGCCACAAGTCACATTCAAACCAATCGCCGAACATCTGATCGCACACTGACTTTGATTTAGACTGTGACACAGTTGACATGATTTCCACATTTTGACAGGTGTGTTTTGATCGAACGACCTTTAGAGCATTTGCGGGTTGTTTTTGGCACTGATTTTACATTGTTTTGCGTTTTGCGATATAATTCGTTAAACGCGGAAATACTTCTATCAACAAAAGAAATTGTTTTTTTGCAGGATAAAAACCTTGAAATAAATTTTGTGGATAGGATTTTTGTGCGTTGATAATTACTATGTTTAGTTTAGGAAACTACAGTAAAACCTTAGTATGCGCGAAGGATACGCCACCATTGATAAATCTGTGGGTCAAATACATAAGCAATTCTGAAAGTAAGATTTTTTTAACATTTTCTTAGATCGCATAGAAAAAAATAGCTACAGAAAAAACCTTATCTCAAATCCACGGTTGACAAAGAGAAATTAGACGTATAATAATTAGAGCAGTGCTGTGAAATGAAACGATAGAATGTAGATATTTACCCTATTTGATTTTGTAGTTCTTTTTTATTTCCAAAATTTGATTTTGACGTGATATTATTCTTACGCCCATCTTCTGAAAGGACAGGTGCGTAACATCGAGCCTGGATTTCCATTCCAAGTATTGAATTTATCTTTATCTATGATGCTGTTACTGCTACGAAAATTATAATTTATCTTCACACTTGATGATTATCAACTCAACATGATCCATGGAAAGAAACAGTGGCGGCTCCTCTATGAGAGCTGCGGAGCTGCCGCACTGCCAGAAAATAACGCACAATTAAAAAAAATATTGTATAAATCTGCATAATATGTTTTAATTTCAAATATTGTGTAAATCTGCATAATATGTTTTAATTTCATAATCACATAGCATTATTATGAATGACGGCACGCCGCAGGCCTATATTCTATAAACAGTCCTGAAGGAGGTGCTGCAGTTTGTGTTGCACCTAAATCCAACCAAAATCCAATGTGTTAAAGAGAGATGACTTAGTAAAAATGAGACAGATTTATACGCGTAAAAGCTGAAACGCGTCCGCAGAACCTAATACAGTATAATGTTTAGTACTGGCACGCGGGCTAAAATGTTCGGAGTTATTTTTGTTTTGTTACTTAAAAGAAGTATAGCTTCTGACGTGCGTACATAGTACACACACACTCTTTTTAGTGTATTTGCCATATGGCACATACACTATTGGCGTCGGTCGGATGGCGGGACCTAGGGGTCGGACCAAAATTTCTCGACGTTTCATAGCCTCCTGAACATTTTGGCACCATTTTTGGAAATGTCTATTTATATATGTATATATATATATATATATTTATATATATATATGTGTGCGGGCAATAACTTTCGAAAGAGTTAATTGATTTTGACGAAATTTGGTAGGCACGTTGAAATCCATCACCGCACGAAGCCTATTTAAAATGGGCTCAATCGGACCATTTTAAGGGTAGTTTTTAGGGGTTGAAAAATGTTTTTGGGCCCAAAAATGCCGAAAAAATTCTCAAAATCGTTTCAAAATTGAAATTTAACCTTTTAGTAACGATTAAAATGTGCTGCCAAAATTTTAATAAAATCGGCCCGACAGGACCGGACTTACAAATTTTATGAAAACACTAGTTTGCGGATAGTGCTTTACTTACTGAAGGGTGTATTTAATTTGGTACCGAGGTTGCATTGATAAAAATATTGAAATTAAGAAAAAAAATATTATTTTAAGGGATGTATTAAGGGGTTAAATTTTTTATTTTGTTCAAAAACAAACTTAAGTTTACATAATAAAGCCACAATGCCAGTATTAGCAAATACACTATATTGTCGGCAGGGTTTTGGCACTGCGACCCGAGTTTTTTTTTAATACAATAAAAAATATTGCTATAAAAATCACTTTATTTACGATCTTAGCGCTAGCGAAATCATTGTATAATGTATAGACAAATTATTCAGATCAAAAAATACATTTAAAAATTGCATCAAATGTATTTTTGAATTTTTTTTTCGAGGTTCCCTCATTAGGGGGGGGGCTACTGTAATCTCCGGGTTGACTCTGCAGAACACTGTTCACGCGCCGCCACTGGAAAGAAATATGAAAAAAATATTTCTGTGATGTGTGTAGTTTTTAACAGAACTCTACTGAACAGTGACACGCCACTGAAAAAAAGACATTAGTCTCTTATAATAATGCCAACATGTCCCAAAGCTCGAAATATCCACTTATTCATGCAAAATATGTTTACCAACTAGTATAGTACAATTTCTGCCAATTATTGTTGGCTAAATCCATTTATATAACTAGCGAAACATCTGCTTACGGAAAATAAGTTATTTATTTATTTATTTTTCACTAGAATTGCAAATAGGCGGTAATTTTTTTTTATTACTTTCAAGAAGGTCACAATAATAAAACGATTACAATATTGTATGTATTTATACATTTGATATTAATATTGATGTGTGATAAAAACTGGATGTCAAATACGTAGATGATGTAAGATATTGATAATAAGTTGCTTTGAAATGTAATTTGTAAAACTTCATAAAAATAATTTAACACGGAAATGATTCATCTTTAAACACAGGAAATCAACAAATTAAATGATGTAATGATCTGAATATTAGATAATTCTGAGTTTGAAAAAAATCTGTTATTGTAAAACATTGTGGTAATTTCCATCTTCTACTTGTCGTTGAGAAACAATTCTCGTACCGGCCATCTTGATTGAGTTTTTTCATGGATTCTTTCAGTAATTTAAGTGATGTAATGGTCAGGGTGTCTACCAACCGAGAAAATCAGAAACAAGGTGGGAATTTAGTCTAACCGGAGAAATGACACGAATTTCAGAAAATAATCGGGAATAGCGCTTTTTTAGCGAATCTCCCATAAAGTCCTTTATACAGGCTGATTTATTGGCTCACCGACAAATTTTGATAGATATGAAAGCTCATCTATAATTTTAAGGAAAAAATGTGTCCCATTTCACTTATTTATAGAATTAAACATGTAAACATTCGTTGTTTTTATTTAAGTTTCAATTATATGAGCATTAGATGAGCTTTCATCTGTCTGAATATTAAGCTATGGGGCGTCGGGGGGTCTAGTTTCGGGCTTGAATTTTTACTCCCGTCCCCGCTGGCACAACTGTACTCGAAACATTGCATCCTATTATAAAGTTATGTTTTTAAATCAATGATTTCAATTTTCCTCTACTTTTGACGCCATAGAATACGGAAAAGGAGAAATCTACTTTCATTTCGTGTTTTCCTAAATATTCACATTAACTCGTAATTTAAACTTGCAAAATACCGAGAAAATCGGGGAAAAGCCGGATTTGGTAGGCACCCTGATGGATTAAATGTTAAATTATTCTTAACTTTTAAACCAAAGGTTCTATAATGGAAATTTTCTCTACCTCCTGAAAAACAAAATCTGTATACTGACCACGGTGTCCTTCAATAATTCCAAACAAATCTTGAGCTCACCATTGGCCAATAATCTTTCTAGCTCTGTACTCACAAAATTGAGTAAATCTTGGTGCTGTATTTTTTTCATAATTTTATGTTTACGGGATTTAACTTTTTGTATAATTGTTTTGTTGTTCGTCTGAGCTGCAATTTAATTTAGGAATAACAGGGTAAATGGTTTAGTCATAGAATAGAAATATGTCTTTTTTATTTTTTTATTCGTTCCAAACGCAGTTTCACAATTATTCGTCTTCCACCTACTGTCTACGGTCACTCGACAACAAAATGCTCTCCAAATGAACACCCACTTGTCTCTGATATCATATTGTGGAAAGAACCAAACATAAATGCGTCTTTTAGGAATATTAAATCTCTTTGACATATTTTTGTCATTAAATTTTACTTCAATTAGATTTTAAAAATTTTAATTAATCCTGCATTTTCAAATTAAGATCGGTATCTAAATCCGTCGATTTATATTATCCGGTCAGACACGGCGCGGGAACGTAGCGTTTCCGGCAAGACAAATATTTTTACGTGCATTTCAAATACGAGTATTGATACGTGTCTGAACGGACGGTATTCGCTAAGTATAAATATTCGCATTTGAAATGCATGTAAAAATGTTTGTCTTGCCGGAAACGCTACGTTCCCGCGCCGTGTCTGACCGGATAATATAAATCGACCTTTAATCTCGAATACGACTTTTTTCACCATTCCGAGATTTTCTCCACGTCTATGTTTGATCGAACCAATCTAACTATTAGAGTATGATTTGTCTAGTTTTTTGAACCTGTGACCCAAACTTGAGATCGTTAACCTTAAGTTTAAAACACATTGCGTTGATAATGTGTGAAACGACGCGATTAAAAAAATGGCATGAAAATAGCGCGACAATTATTCTGAACGGTTAATTTGAATCTTATAAACGGTTGCCAACATTTCGATGAAAAAACATGTTGAGTTTTTGAACCAGACCCCAGATGCTTCATGTCAATGGCCAATCTCTTCAATAGTTGAGACAACAAACAAATGAAAATATGCGGATGTCTCATTCCTTTCGTTCAATTGTTTTGAAGGCAATCGTACAGGAAGTTGACAGATTGCAAATTTATTTCCACTTTTCAAAAGTCTGTAGGTTAATCTTCGAAATATTCTTCGTTAAAGAAAGAAGATCTACTTATATAGTTTCACGTAATTTTATGCATTTAAAGTAATTTTTCACAACGTCGCTATTGAAAATTCGATTCAATTGTCACTTTTCTCTGTTTTTAACGTTGTTAAGACAGAGATAAAGTGATTGAGTTGCGCCAACTTCAATTCTCATATAATACTCGAAACGTCAAAATGGCAGACATAACCCCACATAAATTTCACATGGATCTGACAGATCTAATATTTTTGCGGCTTTTTTCTGTTTTTAACGTTGTTAAGACAGAGATAAAGTGATTGAGTTGCGCCAACTTCAATTCGCATATAATACTCGAAACGTCAAAATGACAGACATAACCCCACGTAAATTTCACATGGATCTGACAGATCTAATATTTTTGCGGCTTTTTGCGCGCCCAAATTGCAGGTAGGTACTTCAAATCGAATTGTCAATAGAGTTGTTGTGAAAAATAATATGCATTTACTCGGAACGAAACACAAGCAGTGGCGTAGCGTACACCCCCGAAAACTCCGCGTGGCGGTGAGACCTAGCCATCATAGGAGCCCGACCAGGTTGATATATATTTAATTGCTTTTACAAACGTAGTACGTACTATAAACTGGAAAATGTATCGTGACAAGGAGCCCAAAACTTAATTTTGTGGGGGGGGCTAAAATTAGGTGAGACCTAGCCATCATAGGAGCCCGACCAGGTTGATATATATTTAATTGCTTTTACAAACGTAGTACGTACTATAAACTGCAAAATGTATCGTGACAAGGAGCCCAAACTTAATTTTGTGGGGGGGGGGCTAAAATTAGGTGAGACCTAGCCATCATAGGAGCCCGACCAGGTTGATATATATTTAATTGCTTTTACAAACGTAGTACGTACTATAAACTGCAAAATGTATCGTGACAAGGAGCCCAAACTTAATTTTTCGGGGGGGGGGGGCTAAACTTAATTTTGCGGGGAGGCCTAAACTTAATTCTGCGGGAGGACCTTAAGAGTTTGCGTTACGCCACTGAACAAAGGTTTGCAACGCGTGTGAATTGCTGTCTTTGTACCTCGGACAACAAACTTCACACTATAGTTGCAAACGCTGTGTTTCGTCCCTTGTAATGCAATATACCTACTATTGTTTAAAATCTAATAAAAGTTATTTCAAAACCGAAATTTGTGTTAGTGATGAGTCAAACCAACTTTTTTATAATTGTTAAAAACTACCGTTTATGAGTAACTGCATTAATTTGGTAACTGATACTTTTGAAACCAGTTCTTTTTCGGTAACAATTACTGAATAACTTCCAACTGCTGTCTTATTCCACATGACTATAATTTGTATTTTTCTGTAATACGTGAATTCGGGAACGAAACTTGACTTTTGCATGCCAGTGACGAAAAATAAAAATCGCAAATGCGTTGCAGATCAACATGAAAGTGTTTTCGTCCCTTGGGTCGAAAGTAAGCGAAAGTGGCGTCATCCTACGCGATGATTGTAAACTATATCTGACAGTTCGCCTAACCTTCAATATTACGGTGTTTTTTAATGTTCTTTCATTGTATTTACTACAAAAAGTACCGGTAACAATAATGAATAACTTGCAACTGCAAACTTATTCCTTCTTATTCCTGTAATACGTGCATTCGGGGACGAAACTTGACTCTTGCATGCCAATGACAAAAAATAAAAGTCGCACATGCGTTGCAGATCAACATGAAAGTGTTTTCGTCCCTTGGGTCGAAAGTAAGCGAAAGTGGCATCATTCTACGCGATGATTGTAAACTATATCTGACAGTTCGCCTAACCTTCAATATTACGGTGTTTTTTTAATGTTCTTTCATTGTACTTACTACAAAAAGTACTCGGACAGGAAGTTATGACGATTGCGACTCGTGTGATTGTCGTCATCTCTGCGCTCTGGCAAGCAAACGCCTGCACACTCGTTCGCAATCGCCAGCACCCTCGTTCGCAATCGCCTGCACCCTCGTTCGCAAATTGCCTGCACCCTCGTTCGCAATCGCCTGCACCCTCGTTCGCAATCGCCTACACCCTCGATCGCAATCGCCTGCACCCTCGTTCGCAATCGCCTGCACCCTCGTTCGCAATCGCCTGCACCCTCGTTCGCAATCGCCTACACCCTCGTTCGCAATCGCCTACATCCTCGTTCGCAATCGCCTGCACCCTCATTCGCAATCGCCTGCACCCTCGTTCGCAATCGCAAATTGTCTGTCCTTGCAACGCAATGCACTTTTGTAATGAAAGTAGTGCCAGTCTAATAAATAATTGTCGGTGCAAATAATCTCGCGACTGCGATTCAGCAGTCCTATAGGTGTATGAAAATTGCTGATCCGACAAGACAGTGCGTCCGGTAATACGCGCCGTACAGATAGAGGAAAAAAAAGTTTCAGATGACGATTTTATATACCTAGTTCACTCTCACACCCATGAAAACATAATATAGGACATAATTATGCACCCGGCACGTTTTCTCTTTTTCCGAATAACAGAAGAACGTCGACACAAACAAGTGAACGCCGGCGTGTTCCATATATCTTTTCTCCTACATTCGATTCCGTTTCTGTGCGTGTGTTTGTGCAATATATAATATCCAAAAATAACCTCCTCCTGCTGTAACCGCGAAGCAACGTTTTACCCGCTTTCAAAGATTTTAGTCTCGATCAAAGCCCAGAGTCGGACGCTTTCGAAGTACGCGCGTCGCGAACTTTCGAGCGAAAAAAAAAACACTAGCGCAGTGTGAGAACAGAACGCAACGACGCTCGTTTGTTTTTTTGAATAGATCGTCGGTCGATTGTTTGATTCAATTGTTTTAAAAAATGGCGGATGTCGATGTACAGATTCAGTATACGTCGACGGAACGGAAAACTCGTAAAGTTAAGAAAACTAGCAAAAGACGAGAAAGTTCCGATCGGGCCGGAGAAGTAACTATCACCGAAATCGAGAGGAGCACCAATGGCGAAGCCGGACCGGGGTATGTGCTGATAACGTGATAAGCCCGTCTATGTAGGGGTTGTCCGTGTAAATTGTTGATAAAAATTTCCATGGAATTTACAGTGGCCTATTGTGAATCATGTGAAAGAAAAGTGTCTACTCTTTGACCCAACCTTTTTTTGGATGTTTCAAGTGCGATTTGTAAAAAGTGATCGAATAATTTTTACAGTGTATAATTTTTGTTCTCTTGTTTTTACAGTGTATTGAAAATGTGGAAATTTTTTTTTAATGCCCTTTCGAAAAAACACGAAAAGTACACACAATACACATTTTTCACACTACTTCCTTTTTTAGAAAATTCATACCCGACACAAAATTGCAATTTTGTTTTCAAACACGTGTCACGTTTTTTTTTTAATTAAATATGATTTTGTCGATTTTCAATTGTCAACTTTTTAATATAACATACCACAGCACATACCCCGGAGAATAATTCTAAGGTAGATATTTGTAAAAACTGTTTTTTTTTTTGTTTTTTGAGTGTTTTTTTATAATTATTTTTTATATAGACTAATCACGTACAATCGCTTTTTTAACATACATACGATATCTTCTATTGTTTTTTGGACTCGTCTTTTGTCTTTTTTTCGTAGAACAATCTTTTTAGTATTAATTCATAAACGCTATACAAACGGATTTTATTAATAACGCCAATAATATTAACAGACAAACATTAATTTTATTTTTTAAACTAAACAAATATGTTTTATTCAAAAAAGCAGTAGGTAAAAGTCTAGAAACGGGTTTAATTTTCTATTAAAAATAATGCTGATTAATAGACATACATTTTTTAACATTTAAACAAATATAAACTTAATTCAAAAGAATTTTTTGTATCAATGATTTTTTTTTCAAATAACCTTTTGCGCAAAATTGAATATATTGATAGTTGGTATACAATGGTACCTATTTTGAGATCCCAATAACAATTAATATAGCATTATTAGTGTATTTGCCATAATATGGCACATACACTATTGGCGTCGGTCGGATGGCGGGACCTAGGGGTCGGACCAAAATTTCTCGACGTTTCATAGCCTCCTGAACACTTTGGCATCATTTTTAAAAATGTTTATATATATATGTATGTATATATATATATATATTTATATATATATATATATATGTGTGTACACGATAACTCTCGACAGACTTAATCGATTGAAACGAAATTTGGTACACAAATTGGAACCCATCACCGCAAGAAGCCTATTTAAAATGGGCCCGATCGGACCATTTTCAGGGTTGTATTTAGGGGTTCCAAAAAGTTTTTGGGCCCAAAAATACCGAAAAATTTGTCAGAATCGTTTCAAAATTGAGCTTTAACTCTTTAGTAAAGATTAAAACGTGCTGCTAAAATTTTAATAAAATCGGCCCGACAGGACCGGACTTTCAAATTTTATGAAAACACTGGTTTGTTGATACGGATTTACTTATGAAAGGGTGTATTTAATGTGGTACAGAGGTTGCATTGATAATAATATTGAAATTAAGAAAAAAATATTATTTTAAGGGATGTATTAAGGGGTTAAATTTTTTATTTTGTCCAAAAACAAACTTAAGTTCACGTATTAAAGCCACAAGGCCTGTATTTGCAAATACACTATATTGTCGGCAGGGTTTGGCACTGCGACCCGAGTTTTTTTTTTCCTTTTATTAATCAAAATAAAACTATAATTGATTGATTGATTGTAATTTAATTCTTGGGGTCAGTACGTTATTCATTTGATAGTCTTTCATATTCGGAAATCCCCGAAAAATTGTTCGTTTTTTAAACAATTATCATGTTGTGAAGAATAATTTGTGTTAATCAGCATTGTTAATAACAAAATTAAATGTTTTTGTTAAGTTTTTTTGTACATTAGATAATTAAAACTTATTAAATCTTATAAGGAAGGTAGTCAATTTCTATTAACGATCGACAGAAAAAACTCAAAAGATCAAGTTCATTTTTTTTTCTTGATTTCAGATTAGGTTAATATCTTAAATGTAACGCTATTATCAAATTCAAATTTTTGAACCATATATACATTTTTTAACATTATGCGTATCTGAAAGTGGAAAAATCGTTCTTAATTTCTTCATATACTATAGTCGATCCCCGCACGTGACCGCTATATATTTTTCCTTAAGTCCCCACTCTGTTCAATAATCGCCACTTTGAAATCAACGATAATTATTAAATCATATAAATGGGAAACGGATTTTGATTCAATAATCCCATGTGGAATATAAGATACTTTTTCCTATCTTCTGAAGGGATTGGTAGGTACGTAACTTCGGGATGCTACCGGTGCGGTTACCATTCATAAAAGTATGGCAACCGCACCGCTACCATCTCGAAGCTACGTACCAGTCCTTTCAAAAGATATCACTTGTTTTGAGCAACTAAACCTTGATCTTCATTGACAATAATTATTTGTAATATTTTTTTCAATCTAAGTGGTAAAAATCGAGGAGTAAATAATAATAATAATAATAATAATAATAATTCTTTATTTAGGGAAATGTTTAGCCGTAGCCGTTTTCAACATACCCTCTCATGAGTGGGAGAGGAAAACAATATAACTTTAGAGTGGCAGAAACTTCAGTGGGGATCGACTGTATTAATTCATGTTAGAATTTTTTTTGTCATGCCGCGGGAAGAAAAAAATAATTCAGAAATGTACGTGCGTTTTTGATTATTCTATGGTAAGGCATTTTGGGTCAAATACCTCAAGGAATAGATCACTGATCTTGAACTCGTCTTGTAAAAGTGGATCCCTCGATTGTCTTATGTTTGAAGTTTGTTTTTTCTCCGGTAATGTCAGTAAAATTAATAGTCGAAAAAAAAATTTTGATTATGATAAAGCAAGACATGTTGGGTCAAATGCCTTCACAAGATCGTTGTTCTTGAACTCTTCGTGTAAGAGTGGTTCCCTGCTGAAAGAGTAACTGCTTCTTGTGCACAAAATGAGTATGTATTTTGGCTCGACGACGAAAAGACTCAGCCGATTAAAAATAGCCACCTGGTGATATGGTTCACCTCGTGCGTCATCCAGGCGTCATAATTAGCCGATGATGGACATTGGACGTATGACCCAAATATTCACGTGTCGTCTAGAATTTTTATAGTCGACCCATAAATTAAACATTTTCCTTGATATTCAAATATTTGGCATTTTTTAAATGAGAGCCAAATGATGAGGAATTTTAATTAGGCGACAGACGGATTAAGTTTAAACATTTGAAAGTTAATCTATATAAATGAGTTTAGGTTTATTTTTGTTGATGATTTTTTAAACAAGTATTTTAAGACTTGTAAATATTTAAGGTCAAATCAGTCACCCGACAAATATTTGTTTTTGATTGCTCTAATCGTATTTTTTGTTAATGGCGGCGTTTTGGTATTAGTTGAAAATTTTAATCTTTTTTGGTAACGATTGCCGAAATGAAATAATTTATTTCTACTGAAACGACATGGTGATTAAATTCTCTTATGTGATGAAGTAGAAAGTTGCAGCTTTTTCAACTTACATTGAAGTCCAGATGTAACAAACTTTATGCTTGATTTCTGGGACAACTTTAAAAGTAAATTTAATAGCCCTGAATTACCATGGAAACCACGATACTTCTTTATTAGTTGTACCAGAAAACCGAGCATAGTAAAGTTCGATTTTTAAGTGAAAAAGACGCGATTTGAGTTATTATTCCGAAACTCGCTTAAACTAAATGCACAAGGGATTTCCTTGCACATCGTGGAATATTTTTCTTAGTATTAATTTCTTTTTTGCAATCAAAAATATAGAAAGCAAGCTAACCTTTTTTCAATGACTAGAATACTAGATATAACTAAAACTTTTTATCATGTTTTTCTCCGAGCTCTCCTATTTGTTAATCTTTCTGAACTTGAATATTTACATCAAATAGCGGGAACCTGTTAGAAAAATTGACACTTCTAGAAAATTCGAAGACTCGCGCTCTGTGTCAGGTTGGCCCTGTCAGCTGTCTTGAATCAATGTGCAGACCTTCATTTATTCTTGTGTTTTCTAAAAGTGCCGATTTCTCCTGCCTTGCCGGACTAAACCGAGTCGATTCATAGTGCGTATCCGGCTTTAGTTCGCGTGATTTTAAACTGTATAAAAAATCCCTTGAAGGAAAACATATTTCCTACGGCACGACAGCGTTTGAAGAAAGACGGAAAAGGCAAATGTGTTAAGAGCGGCGGTCCTTTAAAGCGAGAAGGAAATTATGTAATTCGATGCAAAATTGTGTTCCCACGCAATAAAACAAACAAAACTTTGTCTTCAAAATTGTAACATGCTGACATTATGTCTCTTTTATTATATTTTCACTCTGTCTTATTATATGCAGTGTGGAAAGTTTTAGACAAACAGTGGCGCGTCAAATATTCCCTCCCAGGAAGCTTCAGATTTAACGCGGATTCGTATAGATACTGTCTTTCCTCCAATGACCATGATGTGCCCATAAACTAGATAGATAGAATTATAGATTACAGACGCTCAACAGCTGAGGTCATCAACGTCCCCTTAAACTAGAGCAAATTCAAGCAAATTTTACTAAATCAGCAATGGCTAAATCGTAACTCCTACAAAATTATGTTACTTTACTTACATTGTAGAACTATATAATACTCGTCTTCTGAAGGAGTATACCGATGCTGTAACCATCCATAAAACTATGGTAATAACTTCAGTATTATCGCGAAATTGCATACCTGTTCTGTAGATGACAGGCATACGAAATTAAATTTTTTTAATTTAGAAAATTTTTTACATTATTTCCGTATTATTTGTGACTGTGCGTTTTGAAAAAAAAAATACGGCTCTAGTCATATCTTCGAGATTATATTCTCGTTATGCGGTAAAGTATTCTTGAAATGAAAAAAATATATACAAAGATCCTTGAGTTTCTTTTAGTACAGAACTAGTTCGATCTGTCCAAGTTATTTAATATCTTTCGATTATAATGATATTTCCGACTTTGATGTCTTAAGAACTAACGTTTGTTTATTTGTTTGTTTATGCTAATTTCAGAAAGTACTAAATCGATTTAAATAAAAATATCACTCTTCCAGAGTGGCATTTATGATTTATGTAAGTCAGCGTACACCAATAATTTAGCTAATAAATCGCCGTACACCAATAGTTTAGCTAATAAATCGCGTGCAGGATCACGGGCTTGATTTACATTTTCGCTCACTGCTCACCTCCCGTGCCTAAGCGAAATAATATATAGCCTTTCTCACTCGAGAAGGAGTAGGCTTCTAATTTAAACAGTGAAATCATTTTTCAAATCGTTTCGGTAGTTTTTGAGAATAGCGTAGAGAAACAAATAAACTTTACCTCCTTTGTATTAGACGCTAATGACCTCTGTTGTCGAGCGTCTATAATCTACAATTCATTCACCTCCTTTGTAGTATAGATTTATGGAAAACTAGATTTTTAATTTCCTTCTAGATACGTCGCTGTTATAAACTTTTATGAAGGAATGAATAGTTTGATTTATTTGATAAAAAGTTTTAATGAAAACATAATGTTGAACGGTAGCCGAGGTATTTATTATATTATAAATGTACAACAAACATGATTTTCTGCAGAAGACAAGAAAATTATCCATCAATGAAAACAATTACTCGAAAAGAAATCGTCCTTTTCTTTAATTAAACTTTCTTACTAATTTCTGAATATTGCCTATACGAGTTTTCTTAAAACAATAATTTTATCTTTCTTCCTTTACTATTGCTTACTTTTTCTATCGCACTATAATATTTTTAGACTCTTTTAAGGTCGATTTATATTATTGGTTAGACACGGCGCGGGAACGTAGCGTTTCCGGTAAGACAAACATTTTTACATGCATTTCAAATACGAGTATTGATACGTGTCTGAAAGGACGGGAACAGTTAAGTATAAATATTCGTATTTGAAATGCATGTAAAAATGTTTGTCTTGCCGGAAACGCTACGTTCCCGCCCCGTGTCTGACCGGATAATATAAATCGACCTTAAAAATCACTTCCGACAGTTCTGGTTAAAAGTTTTCTATTTCATTTTTATAACGGCAATGCGGTTTGGAAAACTAAACCTATATTTGTGCAAGAATGAAATGAATATTTTGATTTTCTGAAACAGTGTTAAATTAAAATTTTTCTTAAAATTTCGACATTTTTTAAAAACCTAAAAATTTAACAAATTCAAAATCAGAATAATTTTTTCAGTGCAACATAAATTATTAAAATACCAATTGAATCTACTGAAACTTCTACATTAATACTGGGTTTCTGGTACGACTTTTAAAGAACATTTAGCATTGAAATTTACCGTGGTTTCCATGGTAATTCAGTGCTATTACTACTTTTAGTGCGTTGAAAGTCGTACCAGAAACCCAGCAAAACGTGTTCGTTAACTTTTCTCCAGAAACCTGCTATTATTTTCAATACCTTATTTTGCATGCACATTTCAAATTTACTTCATAGACGAAGAGCTGACGACGGTTTTTCTCAAGTGTCTACGTAAGGCAAAATAACATTAAAAATATCTGCGAAAATGTATATTTTCACCTGTCTAATTTCTACCCTCCACCGAAAATGCAAGTGAGAAAGGCTGCCAGACATACAGATTCTCAAAGGGGGAACACTTATACAGGTGTTTTTAATGTTATTTTGCCTTGAGAAAATCCGTCGCTACCTCTTAGACCAGGGGTTCCTAAAACTTTTTTGATCATGACCCTAATTTAAAATTGCAAAAACCTTCGCGACCGTTAAAAATGTTTTTCCCACAATGTACAAAATAGTCTATAAAAAAGACTTTTCAGTAGGGGGCGCCAGGAGGTGGGTGGGAGGGCTCACTCTCTTTTTATTACCCCAAAAACCCCCCTCCCGCCTCTTCAGTCCGTTTTAATTTAATTTCGTGTTCTTATTTAGTATTTTTTTTCTATTATTCGAATTTAATGGTATAATCACGAGAGTTATAAATTCTATAATCACGGAAACAGGCCGTGACTCTAAAAATTCAGCCCGCGACCCCACTTGGGGTCGCGACCCCGATTTTGGGAATCCCTGTCTTAGACTATCAAATTTAATACAATTTCAGTATAGAGTTACCATAGCAACAATGATTAGAGTGATCAAACTAATTGAGCGTGTTTTGTTTTTACAGTTGATTTTCAGTGGCGAGTACACGAAGGCCATGTCCAAGGACTGGCACGGCGCCCACTTCTGCTGCTGGCAGTGCGATGAGTCGCTGACGGGTCAGCGTTACGTTTTGCGCGACGACCATCCGTACTGCGTCGCTTGCTACGAGAGCGTTTTCGCCAACGCCTGCGAAGAATGCAACAAGATCATCGGTATCGATTCTAAGGTAAAACTTGCTTACGTTTTCGTCCCAGTACCGTAGCCTAGGGCCTGACAAAAAAGGCTCGCGTTAGGGGCGCAAATCCCGGAGGGCGCAGAAGAAAATCCGAGTGTTTTACATGCAGTTCCCACACAAGTGCTTTACCACATGGCCCCTATGGAGGGCGCAATCAGCGATGCGAATATGATTGTTGTATTTGAATACATTAAGCAAAGAATTTTTGAGGGCACGAAATCAGAATCTTGATCTAGGGGCCGATTACCCCTACGACTGTGTGGTCCAACATAATTATAGAAAATTCTTGTTAGGCCTAAAGACAATGGGGGTACAATTTAATTAAAAATTGGAATGAACAGAAAAAATTAAAACTACAGATATTGTCCATATTCATTTTGTTGATTGTTGTTTGAGGATTGACAACGATTTGATGTAGCATTGTTTGTGTAACCTTAGAACTGACAAAATATGCGAAAAATGTATTGTTTCTTCTAAGATATCGAATTCTGAAATTAAAATTCGTAGCGCAGCAAGTATGCCTTCAACGTATGTTAACTTGCCAAGACCGACTGTTTTGGGTCTTCTACTTAATATCAGAAGCTAGAAGACGACATTATAATGTTCCTTCCTCTTTTCCGGAGGGTGGAACAGCTACAAGCTGAATCCTGAACGACTCCTCTCTTATCCAGGTGTGCAAGCTTTCACGGCCGGCATTGTTCCAAGTCTTCATGGTTTCCGGGCTTGTAGGCCGTGGTCCGGTGGTATTTCTACCTAACGTTTCGTCTACAACTGCGGTAGACACTGACCTGTGAGCCGCCAAGGAGGACACTTCGACCGCTGCCACATCGCCTTTGAGAATGTCTACCGCAGTTGTAGACGAAACGTCAGGTAGAAATACCACCGGACCACGGCCTACAAGCCCGGAAACCATGAAGACTTGGAACTCCTCTCTTATTGCACTATGATTAACTATTATCATTTCTTTTGAACGGTCATTTTGAATCGTCTACCTAAGATCAGAAGGGAGAAGACGACGCTATAATTCCTTCCTCTTTTTCGAAAGATGAAGCAGTGTCAAGCTGAACCCTGAACGATGACTCTTTTCTCGTTGCATTTTAATGTATTATTGGACTAATATCAGTTATTTTTCTTTGCAGGATCTGTCTTACAAGGACAAACATTGGCATGAGGCTTGCTTCTTGTGCAGCAAGTGCCGCGTCTCTCTCGTAGACAAGCAGTTCGGCTCGAAACTCGACAAGATCTACTGTGGCAACTGTTACGATGCCCAGTTCGCTTCGCGTTGCGACGGTTGCGGAGAAATCTTCCGTGCTGGTAAGTCATATCACAAAAAAAAACAATAATTATACTTGAGCTTTTGGGAATTGTTTTGATTTCTTGACGAATGTTCGGCAATCCATTTGAAAAATAACCTATGAGTCCACTAATAAAAAAGACCTGAGTTGCGGAGCAACCGGAACCCGCCTATAGTCATTCAACCAGTTGTTTTAATCCTCGGGATGTTATATAAATTTTAATACTATTTGGTAAAGCAATGGAATAACTGCCGGGCTTATGTGAACGTTTATCAACTGGACCGTATCTCTTGAACCGATACCCTTCACGTCTAGCCTTAAATCGATGTTTTTAAGCGAGATCTTTGAATTGGCTTAACACCAATATAATATCGTCCCTCAATCACACGTAAAGACGTATCTACCATTTACACCAAAGTAACGCTACTCCGTGAGAAAAAAGTCAGACTTGGAGGACGTTCGATGGCGTATTTCACTTTTTCAATTTTTGTTAGTTACGTCTTTACGTGAGATGAGGATTGCCACTTCGTGAGAAGAAAGTCAGGCTTAAGGGCGATTGTTCGGTGGCGTATCTCATTTTCTTAATTTTTGTTAGTTACGTCTTTACGTAAGATGAGGGACGTCTGCACTTAGTGAGAAGAAAGTCAGACTTGGAGGACGGTTGTTCGATGGCGTATCTCACTTTTTCAATTCTTGTTGGTTACGTCTTTACGTGAGATGAGGGACGCCACTTCTCGAGAATAAATTTAGGGTTAAGGGCGATTGTTCGGTGGCGTATCTCATTTTCTTAATTTTTGTTAGTTACGTCTTTACGTGAGATGAGGGACGTCTGCACTTAGTGAGAATAAAGTCAGGCTTAAGGACGGTTGTTCGATGGCGTATTTCACTTTTTCAATTCTTGTTGGTTACGTCTTTACGTGAGATGAGGGACGCCACTTCTCGAGAATAAATTTAGGGTTAAGGGCGATTGTTCGGTGGCGTATCTCATTTTCTTCAATTTTTGCTAGTTACGTCTTTACGTGAGATGAGGGACGCGACTTCTCGAGAATAAAGTCAGGGTTAAGGGTGATTGTTCGGTGGCGTATCTCACTTTTTCAATTTTTGTCAGTTACATCTTTACGTGAGTTGAGGGACGATATGATGTAAATATCAGATTTGCGTGAAATAATTAACATCTGTTGAGAGAACTCGCGAACTGAGACCCTTCGAAGTCAAGTCTTTTAACAAAGGCATTCCACTAATTGAAACCATGACACCTTTTGCACGGCTTGAATGATCGCAATGTTTTAGTTCCCTAGCAGCGCATAATACAGTCATTATTTGATTGACTCCTGCCGCTCTCGACCGTGTAAAATGGCGTATATTACATAGTGGAGCCTCTGCAACGGCTCGAGTAAGTCACTTCTAAATATAAACCGATGATGTATAAAACTGGCTTGTTTACACAGTTTCTAAGCGATCGTACACAAATGAATGTACAGAGGAACCTCTCGCTTATTGATTACACTTAAAGTGTATAGATTTATTTTATTTATTTATTGTAAATTATAGACGCATCGATAACTTAGGTCATTCGCGTCTTGATTACATTAAAAAATGAAAATAGGTAAAAAAACATTTAAGTTAAACGGTTTTATAAATGTACTAAAAAGAAAAAAACAATATCTAATTTAGGTTCATGAGTATAAAATCGTGGGTTTTAAACTCTATGATAATTTATTACAGTCACGACCACGCTTTTATACTTATGAACCTAAATTAAATATTAATTTTTTCACAGACAAACAGACAGATACAACAAATTTTCATTATAAGGGTTCCATTTTTAAAGTGAAAACTTCCTTAGGTGCGTTAGGCACTCTTTTCCTGGGTAGTTAAAAAAAGAGAACCGTTCGCAAAAATGTGACGCGGCTGACATAGCTATATCATAAAAACGGTACGCAGTATACTTGCATTCATAGCGCAGTTGATAACGTGTTTGCGTTCTATGCTTAGGAACCTGGGTTCGAGACCTGATGGCAACGTAGAATTTTTGGGTTTTTTTTTTCTAAATTCTACATGACATTTATTTATATATATTTTTATTTTTGTTATATTCTTTCTTTGACAATAATTACAATTTTTTTTGAAACCAAGGTGGAATTAATTAAAAATACAATTTTAGTATTTTAGTAATAAATTATTTTTAGTTCACAAATGCGCTATAATAGATGACACCAAAAATTAGAAAATCTGAAGTTTTCACTTCTGTCGTGTGGTCATAAGCACACACCCATTTTTTTACTATGTAAGTTGGGAACCTATAAAAACAAGGCGTGATTCTGCGATTGTTTTGTTTCTCTGTATTCTGTTCGTGTTTTAGACATTTCAGTGACGTTCCACTGTAACGATACGTAACTTAACTATGCCCCTTGGCGGCGTTTCGCTGCACCACGCCACTGTTTAGTAAACAGGCACTCAGGTATTCTGTAAATACCTACACTTATTTGGTATTAAACAACTTGCAAAAGATGCATTTCAGTAGGTGTCTTACATTCATGATTCGAATACTCGCTACTGAATGACACAAAACATTCATCCAGATGCTCATTCAATCGGTACTTCCCACCTCCTGCACAGATATCCCAAGTTGAACAGGCAATCCTTATTGTCACAATTATACGGATTTGTATTTATTTGAATTCTGAGGAAATAAATTAATTTGAATTTAATTCCTTGCGACTGTCACAAATCCCCACTCTTCCGTGCCACGTGATTCCTCTTTGCGCATAACCTGCCGCAACTGGCGTGTCAGCTCCGCACTCCACACGCCAGGCGTGTCACTCCACACACCTTGTAATGGCACCTTAAACAGTCTCAGACTGCAGACTATATTTTTTCTGGGACGCTAACTTTTGTGGGAGCCCGAAGGAGAGACTTGAGTAACCTGTTATTTGTTGGGATTGGGAAATGCGAGGGCCCAAGCCTTCTACAACTCCGGGGGCCCGAGACTCTCCAGCGCTCCTGGCCAAAAGGAAATGAGTCATATAGGAATTTTATAGATATGTGGTTTACTTAAGAATGCCAAAAGTGAAACAGAAATATTTTTGATAGCTCCGTTTCTCTTTTAGAATAGAAGAGCGGACCAATCACAAATATTAAAGATTAATGGCTGACCAAATGAGACTCTTTATTGAGGAATCTATTGGATTGAGAATGGAGCTTAGAAAGAGAGAGAATTTGATAAGTATGTTGTTACGTCTCTTACAACCCCTTAAACGTGCACTTGGCGACAGTCTTCTGTAATTATCCTCGTATATCGGAGACAATTGATTTGGTGACATTCGGTGTGTGAATATCGTGTAAATCGGTTACGGTTGGTAACAGTTGGCGACACAACCTGACTTTATTGATTGATTTTATGGGATTATCGCCTGCCGACATCCAACATTTTTTCAAGGACGTTCTGATTAGACGATATTGTGTACCTATGTTTTATTGACAGGTTTTTCGGTGATTTCAATTTACATTTTTTTTTCCCCAATTTTTTATGTATAAAATCCTTGATTTGCGTTATCGCCAAAATAAAGCTGCGTCTTGCGCAGAAGAAAAAAAATGTAGAATTTGGTTCGTGGAAAATGCGTATTTCATTGGTTTATCAATGGATTGTTGGATTAATTTTTGTGAATGGGCAAGTGCATAATTTCTGTTAACCATTTATAGAACAAAAATTAATGTAGCGAATATTTCATTGTATCATCGTCGAAATAAAGTTGGATATCGCAAGATTTAAAACTTGAATTCCGAGTTTATTGAAGATGTAGAAATCATTGTTATTTTTATCAATGATTTTATGTCTTTTTGTGAATGGGAAATAAATGGCATTTGTTTCATTCATGGTATGTGTTGTTTGATTCCACGACCAAAAAAACTGCGCAGTAATAAAAATTGTTTATTGGTAAAAAATTACATATAACGTAATTACAAATTGTGTTTTTGAAGGGCGTTAAAAAGTCCGCAGGCGCGAATAAATAAGGCGTATTAAAATAAAAATTGCATTACAATACTCAAGGATCTGTTAGTTTTATTATTTTATAAAGTAATAAAGAACATTAATTATTTTTCTTTAATTCTAAAATTATTTCTATTAAAATTTTGTCGAGATTTTTCGAAACTTGTTTCTCGTCTCGACAGCTTAATCTCGATCTCGTCTTGGATTTCGAGACGAGAAAAATTGTTATTCTTATCTCGATTTTGACGAAAAAATCTCATCTTGATATTTTTCGTTTCGACGAGGCGAGACGAGAAAAATCTTGTATCGGTTGCAGCACTAGGAGGATGAATAAGTACCTACTATTTTAATTCTACCAAGGAGTGATTATAAAGTGTAGAGCTCTGTCAACCCGGCAGGTGGTGGCCTTGTGTATCAGACGCAAAAGAAATAAATAAAAATTGTCGTAATTGACTCTTCGTTCAATGTCAGGCTTGGTTTCCTATTACACGAAGACCACAGAAAAGAATACTGGAGCTTATCTCTGCTTAGTATCTAGGTCATTTAATAAAATGAGAATTTCCTCGCGAACAGATGCACTGTGTTTTTGCATGCAATCGATGGAGCTGGATCTAGTTTAACATTGCTTTTGGGGGATATTTTAAAAGCACTCTCCAATTTTTACTTAAAATAAATAAATAAATTAGATTATTAGTTTATTATTAAAAATAATACATTGAAAAAATGACTCAGATAGTTCTGAATAAAAAATCATGAAAGTCGATTATAATTCAAAATTCAAGCAAAACAATCTAGTCGAAAAAACTGAAAATTCGTTGAAATCATATAGAATATTCAATTTTTAAATCAAAACCTTCACAAACTCCCTCAGCTTTGAGCGTAAATGACACAGAAAACACAGGCTATAATTTAAAATCCCAAATAAAACAAATGAATAATTAAGGTTTAAGAAGCGGTCGGTCGATTTCAAAGATGCAATTTTTAATCAAGACCTTCGCAAACTCCCTCTGATTTGTCCCACTTGTGCAAGTAATTGCGGGCAAGGCGTACTTATAAAGAGACTTGAGAGCATTATAATATTATTATATCATCGTGATAGTCTATATCTAGGACACGTCGGTGGCTCATATTGTTTTAAACAATGGTCGCGTCCTTAAAAATCCACGCACAAATTAGGTTTACATTATGTGACTAGCCCACGCGTACAATTATTATTGTTGTAGTTTGGTATTATTGTGATTATTGAATTAAATTCGCGAATTAAGTCAGCACGAATTACAAATTAGATATTGTTGGCTCTCTACACGGGGTGTATTGTTATGGATCAGCTGCTTTTGTTTCTGAGGTCGATGTTTGATTGTTTTCGATGCGACGATTCCAAAACTGTACGCGTATTCATAAAAGGAGTGTGCTGACAATAATCGATTAATAAAGTGACAACATAAATTGGTACTAGGTCCAGATAACCATGGCTATTGGCAGGCCCGGATTTCTGCCTATAGGCCAACAAGGCACCGGCCTAGGGGCCCAGCCGCCGAGGGGACCCCGGCCAGGGCGGAGATGGAAATTAAAGAAAAAAAAGCCCAACCATTTTGTAAGATAACCCAATTGGCGACTTTTTTTTTGCTAAATTTCCATCCAATTCCATTTTTTCCCTTTTTTTGGACTTGGGGGGCCCAACTGTCAAGTGCCTAGGGGCCCTGGGTCATTAAGTCCGAGCCTGGCTGTTGGTCTGAAACATCGGCCTTGATGTGTATGCTTTGTGACTATAAATTAATGAACTAAATTTCGTCCTTTCGAAGAAAATAAAGTTTTGGTCTCTTTTACGGATATTTCTAATCAGATATTTTTTTCCAAAAGAACTGAAGTAATTGAAAATTTATCAAGGACTTGAGACATCTTATTCATAACATTTTATTAAAAACGTTGGTAGACTCTTATAGGGAGGTTAGGGCCCCAGTCCCGCGACCGCTTCAGACAAATGTGGAGCTAGTTCCTTACTCAAAATCAATCATGAACGTATATCCTTTAAATTTTCTTACCACACTAGGTCCATACGATCATAGCAGTCGGTAGCTTCAAGTCTCAACAAACTTGAAAATGATTACGGTTTCTTTATGATTTTTCAAAGCCACTCCAGACAAATGTCAGAATCCTTCAAATTTCTCTGCTACAAATATTACCGCAATAGTTGATGATCTCACTAAAAAAAATGTTGGGCATCCCTGGATGTATCGGATATTTCGATCAAATGATTCGACAACGTCTCCGCGAATTGGGTACCGCTTGCCCTTAAAGCAATTTCGTAGGTCGTACAGGATAATGAGTTGCGACCTCGCAGTGTCCGCTATCGTGACCTTCACCATCATCAACTTCGTCGCAGCAGCAGTTGCATCATTGCAATCCGTCAGATGTCAATTAACAATAATTCTTATTATTTTTATATTATATATAGCGCAGACGACATTGGGGGCTTCTCCATGTGTGCGTATGTGTGTGCATAGGCTGGAATAGTCACCACGCGGTCTTCCACGACTCCAATAAAACTTGTTCGCCCATCTCGCTTACTCACTCCGCGACAGCTTGTTGTTTTTATTCTGTCAGCGCGGCACGCTAGTCAGTTGTTTCTTGACAGTCGTTTGTTGTACTACAACTACACGGTTCATTTGTTTTATTTCTTTTTTGTGTCTTCTTGTGGCGAGGTATATGTGATGGTTCAGTGATCGACGCGTATCTCTTTTTTTTCCTTTAACAAATCAAAAATGTCGGCCGAGGTGTTGAGCGAACAGATCGAGAAAAGGTTATCGATTTCGACGTCGGCAAATTCGAGTCCTTCGCATCATTCGAAAACTACGACGACGACGACGACAATCAAAAGTTCGAATGGCGGGAGTCCGGTAAGAGAATCGAATAGCGTCACAACTGTCAGATCTTCGGGTAGTTCGAGAAATGGAAGTCCGACGAAGTTGTCGTCGTTGGGTGCTGTGGCTAAATCGAACGGGTCGTCCAGGAACGGTAGTCCTAAATCGGCGAGTCCGACGAAGTCTGGAAGTCCGCCGAAGTATCCTTCAGGCGGTGGATCGTTGACGCAGCTGAAGACGAAAACGGTCGGTGAGGATAGGATAAAGAAAGCGAAAGACGCCGGGGAGGATATTGCTGTTCTGTCGATGTTTGTTCCCGGCGAACCTGCAGGAAGTTTTTATTGCTCGCTAGGAGATGAGTGTCTCTTGGAGGATCCACAAAATATGGCGCCAGGTATTGACAACATTTTTCAATAAGTTTGAGAAGTAGCTATGGTTTACTGTTGACGGAATCTTAATATACGCGCGGATACATGCCTTTTGATTTTTATGGTAAATTACATTTTTGTTGCTCAAAATGAGTATTATTTTTTAAAGGAATCATTACTATAATCTTTAATCTATAAGTTAGTAACGGTATCTCTGTATGTAATTTTGTTGTCTTGCGTTTTTGTATGATGCCTAGGCGGGAAAACGTGCACCAGCATCAACAACTAGATCGATTTAAGTGAAATTTGGTACACAGTCAACTGCGGTAAAAAGTTGAATTTTAGACAGCTTTTTTCAAATCGGTTCAGTAGTCTCAAAAATTGAAAAATTGTGTTTTAAAGACCACCAACAACTAAGGTTATTTGGGCCTAGCAGCAATTCATATTTTCAATTCATTATTTTTTTTTTAAACAAATTGAAAATCTAATTGACACTTTTACCAGCACTCGGGCTAGAACCCGAGAACTGGGGACTTGTAATAGACCATAGCAACGCCATGTAAACAACAGTACTGTTCAGTAGTCTCAAAGCCAAACAAACACACACAAACAAATGAACTCTGTCTCTTCATGATATTAGTATAGATACTTATAATAACTAAAAAAAACTTTTTAACAAAAAAAAACCTTCAAAAAGGCACTAAAAAGAGGAAAATAACGAAATTTTGAGGTCTGTGCCAATTAAAATATGAAGTTGGTTAAAAAAAAGAAGATATTAATCACTATACTATACTTTTTAACCGACTTCATATTTTAATTGGCACAGACCTCAAAATTTCGTTATTTTCCTCTTTTTAGTGCCTTTTTGAAGGAGGTTTTTTTTTTGTTAAAAAGTTTTTTATTTTTTACTTTTTAGTGTCAAAAAGTAACATTTACCTTAAAGAATCACACGCCGTTACTTACTTTTATTAAAATCAGCCGAACTACTGAACCGATTTTGATGAAATTTCTATGGGACCAATCTGAAGGTATACCCTTTCAAATAAAAAAAAAATTTTTAATCGGTTCATAAACTACGAAGTTATCCGCGAACACACATAAAACATAAAAAATATATACGATCGAATTGAGAAACCTCCTTTTTTTGAAGTCGGTTAAAAAGTGTAGCTAATGTCTTAAGAGAGGGCGCTACTTTCGTTTTGTTTACATCGGTATAAATGTCAGTTTTGAATTTCTTGTTCAGTTGGTATTTTTCAAAGGTTTTGTGATTGATTGCTTTTCAAGCATCGATGCAATAAACTGTAAGCATGGGTGATATCCATTGGCTTATTGCTCGTTCAGAGATCTCTATATGCTAGTAATGGAACTGCTCAAAATATTTAAAAAAATTAAACTGCTAAAAATAATATTACATTTATAACGACGACAGCGCCTCTAAAGGTTTTTAACGGCAACTTGAAGAGCAGGTCTCTTTTAAAATCGTTCATTCAACCGAAAATTGGTCGCATATACGAAACTGTTAGTTCCTTGAAGGAGGACAGTATGGCTCAGTTGGTAGCGTCGCGGCCTTTGTAACAGACTGTCGTGGGTTCGAATCCCACCTCTGCTCATGGATGTTTTGTGATGTTATTTAGTTTTTAAGTGATATATTATGAGATTTGTTGTATTTAAGACGCTAATGACCTAAGTTGTCGACGCGTCTATAATCCACAATAAATAAATAAGTTAGTTCCTTGAAGGTTCGTAAGTAGAGGTTCGCCTGTATAAATTAAGGAAGATTAACCTTTTAAACGTTTTAAAAATGGTCTTAATTTGAATGCCGCAACACTTTCTCCTTTTAGCAGATGTGCTAATTGATATTAATGTGATGGCGTTTGATTAAGTGTTGCCCGATCGTCAACTGTTTATATCGCAATTTAATAGCAAATTGATTTCGCATATCGACAGGTTAATGGCAAGTTGACCTCTATGATATATTTATTATTATTATGCCTTTCTCTCGTATTCTAGTCATGTTTTGATCTTAATGTACTTAAAAAAATGCTAATTTATCTTATTAAACGATAAGAGTTTTTATACGTATAACTGTTTCCCAGCTTTCTTCTGGAGCGTATTAATGAACCAAAACGCTACCTTGTTTCATAGTTTCTCAGCCAATAACTTAGTTCGTACTTGGAAGAAAATTGGTTGTTAACACAATGACGTTTTCTTTCTCACATTGAACGAATGTATTTTTTTCAATGAAAGATCATTGACTGAAGAGCTATATTGTTACAAATGTTTGTGTGAATAGCGCTTTAGAGGTGGCATTTCACGGTAGACAACTGTTTTTTTTTTTTTTTACAAATAATGGGACCATGACTCGTCTTATCCGCCTGTTTCCAGATTCTAATTTGAGAACTAGTGAAAATATAAATTTATTAAAAAAATATTAATTGCTACTAGGCCCAGATAACCCTGGCAGTAGATGACATTAAATAAATAAATAAATAAAAAACTAAAGAAAGAAGATAGGTCTAAATTCTAAACAAACGGAAATATTTGTCAGTAAGTTTTTATGTAGAACAACTAGCGACTTCAAATAAATAAAAGAAATATTAACGCGACGGTATGATTTCGAGAACACCCTGTATACAAAACCCTTAATCCACTTACGCAATTTTAACAGTTCGAAAAGTGGATTAAATCTCGGCGTGGGTTTTGGCGGGGGTAACGTTTCTATTTTAAGAAAAAGAACTTTTCTTCTAGCGATAAAAATATTTCGTTTATACGATTTTTTCAGGGCTATATTTTTATGAACAAGGTTTTTATTTTAAGAAATGCAATTTCAGGATCGACTTTTTGAACAGTAATTAAACCATTCCCAAAGTGGATAATTCAATGATATTATGTGATTATTTTATTGCGCGTGGGTTTTTTGTCAGGGCTGTAAAATAATACAATGACCAAGGTTCCTAAATTGACGAAAGGAAGTTCCGAAATAACCTTTCCTCATCTAAATTAGACGTGAGGGGGTGTCGATACGATATTTAACTTGTAAAAATACATTACCATTTTTAGTAAAATATTTGCAAAACAGGTTGCGTATGGCATATTTTTGTCAAGGTTTTAAATGACAATTTTATTTCGTATTTCTAGTGATTATTTATGTACATAATATGTGAATAATTAAAATTTATTCTGAGCATTAATCCGCTCTTATGGCATTCTTGTTGCACTTCGGTGATCATAAGAATTTTTTTCTAAAGGCCATGAACACTGCGGCTGTTTTTAAATTAAAGAATTTTATCATAAAGTAATCTCGTAGTAGATCGAGATCTAGTGACAATTTATTTATTCAAGGCCTTATTTTTGTGAAGATGTTGAGGGAGGCATATTAAAGTGCCCTGAGTAAGGGATTTTGCTAGATAGCGGTACGGGAGGGATGCAAACCGCCCCCAACATCTAACAAAAAAAATAGTCACAATTATCATTGCTTCAAGGCTGAAATTGTTTGTATAGCTTGTCGGTGACCCAATAATGTCATTATAATATTTGCAGATCGATTGGTCAGTATTAAAGGGGTGGCAGATCACCCTAAACGTGTCATGTACCCGACGTAATTTATATTATTAGTTCAAGGTTCATATTTTAATATGTTGTTAAGCATATATTTCAATTTGCAGAGCAAAATGTCGGTATTAAACCCCTTTCTTAGAGCGAAACTTGCTCGCCTAGGTGTTCTGCAAGAGGGTTAATACAGACATTTTGTTCTGCAAATTGAAATATATGCTTAAAACAGTCGCCGGAACAACATATTAAAATTTGAACCTTTCGTCGGGTACATGACACGTTTAGGGTGCTCTTGAAGCAATAATAATTGTGACCATTTTTTTTGTTACATGTTGGGGGCGGTCTGCATCCCTCCCATACCGCTATCTAGCAAAATCCCTTACACAGGGCACTTTAATATGCCTCCCTCAACATCTTCACAAAAATAAGGCCTTGAATAAATAACAACAAAAAAAATGTCACTAGCTCTCGGTCTAATAGACCTGCTTGTCAAACGGTTGGGTTAAAACGGGACCTCAGTTGCTTTGGTCGTTCAATTAATTTTTCTTTTATTTTGTTCTGACTTCATATCATTTGCACTTGTGTGTATCGCTTTCAAAGGACTGTCACGCTCCTTCGAGCCGGTGACACGGCTGTATGTCGCATGTTTCATTTGTGACGTTTCAGACAAAACACATTTAATCTGCAAATATAAAACATGACAGTTAATGGTCGGTAATTTAAATGATATGCTAAATATACACACGGGACCATTCGTCGTTGACTCAAATATGGTACCAAATATGGTGGTGTGTGTTCAGATAAAATAGTGAGGTTACTTCGTAATATTTACTTGTAATATTATGACATGGTTCTTCAATGAGCTCGCGTGTTTTGTTTTTGTCTCGACTTGATAAAAAAATTAATGAATTGGATGGAAAGGATGGGTCGATTCTATACGATGTACCGATAGATGGTGTTTCAATTGGGTTTAGTGTTGCCGTCTAGATCTAGACTTTCTAGACTCTTGTCTTGTCTAAATTTTCAATACAAGACTTGCAAAAGTCTTGTCTAGAAATTTTCAAGACAAGACAAGAGTTTTTTAATCTAGACTTAGACTTAGTGAAGTCTTGATATTTCAAGACAAGACAAGACTTTGAAAGTCTTGTCTTGTCTTGTCTAGACGGCAACACTAATTGGGTTGTACAATGTAGATAAATTTAGTAGACATCTGGCATACCGATGCCTATTTTCAGTCGGTCCATTCTTCTTCCGCCGCAGCTCTCTACTATCTTCTTTTCTGGTCTGGTACTCGTTGTAAAACTTTATTGAACCATCTATTTCTCAGCATCTTCTTCAACCCAAACTTCCTTTCGATCCTGATCTTCTTTCGTTCCTAGCTGCGTAATTTCATTTTTAACAAGTGCGTGATTGGTATTAAAAATCTTTTTTTTAAACTTGCCAATTCATTAACGATAAGATCAAATCATCTACAAATCCATTCATTAAGTATAGATTTATTAACCGTTCTTTTGGAACTTTGTCGATGACTTCATTATTTAATTGTACTTTTTATACTGTTTGACTAATTCGAGTAGTTTCTGTACACATTTTAATAAAGGTTTGATTTGATTTAATTGATTGATCGATTAATAATATTCAAGTATCTTATAATTCTTCTGTGATGCAAGCTTGCTTTCTTCCATTTTGTTTTAATCCATCCTTTAAAGTGTGGTATCTCCAATTGAACGGACAAATAATGAATCATTATATTAAATGTCGTCTATATATGCATGCATTTACAAACCTGGAAGATATCTTATATATTATAGCGGTTGTATTGGTATTATTATAAGTTAAATTATCTCTACCACAGGCACGCCCACACGCGACTTGTGAATATACCTCCTTGATTTCACGGCCCACGTTCTGGATATATGTATAATGATAATATTACGTATTCATCTTATTTATTACCGAGAGAAATTACCATAAACCTACTACACATAGTAGCTCTGGCATGTTCAAGTCGTATCGAAAAACAATATAAATAATCGTATTTCTACTTGGCCTTCGGATTTTGACTAAATTATCAACACATCCAGTTTATCAGTTTTGGTTTTTGCTTGTGTTTCGGTCCCGAAATTGGAAGAGACAACTCTGCTATTCTTTTAAAATCATTCTGAAATGCTCCAGTCTCATCAACCGCACCTTATTTCAGGAACGTACCCTTCGTGGCTGATAAAATATTGTTGTCTTTCAATTAATTCCATCTCAGTATAGACACTGATGACCTCAGCTGTCGAGCATCTATAATCTACAATCTATCTGTCCCTCTCAGTACTCCAGCTATAATCATTGTAACTAATTTACCGTGGTGAAAGACTAAGAATCGGTCCACGTCGGTTGGATCGCTTATTCCTTCATCTATCACTCCAGTCTTCCCATAGATTTATAGTTCTTCTCCTTCATCTATCACTCCAATCTTCCCATAGATTTATAGTTCTTCGTGCCTTTTTAATTACTTTGTAGATACATGTAAATGTCTTGGCGTTCCTCAGTTTTTTAAGCAACCATCAACCAGAGTTATTTGGGCTTCGTGCCAGTTGATACTTAAATTTGTTAATTTGAATTGAACCTTGTGAACTGGATACTTCAGCACCCCTACAATCTAGACTATTATTTTTATAAATCTGATGAGTCCTCGACGCTATCGACAGTACTTATAGTACTTGTGTCAGTGATTTCATCGACTGAAAAAAGTCAAGGTGTGGACTATGACTTACAAAACTTGTACGAGGTGATTCTATTTTCACCTTCTATGCAGGCTGTGAAAACAACACAGCTAATCGAGCGTTTCACCTTATCAGGTAACAAGATAAACCGGATCAATATTCATCCAGATGAGATTGGTCGAACTGTTTCCTGAAATATACGTCGTCTGTAGACAGTCCCAAAAGTTCACTTGACTTGGATCATGATCGAAAAATAGTTTAAAGAGCACGTTCAATTAGTGTTGCCGTCTAGACAAGACAAGACTTTCAAAGTCTTCTTGTCTTGAAATATCAACAATAAAAAATGGTGGAACCTTTGGTGTAAAGATACGAAATGTTACAATTACCACAAAACACCAAACCATAACAAACACTCTGTTTGTTATGGTTTGTGGTAATTGTAACATTTCGTTGAAATATCAAGACAAGACTTTACTTAAGTCTTGTCTTGAAATATCAAGACTTCACTAAGTCTAAGTCTAGATTAAAAAACTCTTGTCTAATATCAAGACTCTAGATTATTTTCAAGAGTCTAGATTAACCGAGTGGTTTACTTTAAGTACTACTACTTAGTTTATCTAGAATCTTGGAAATTGTCTAGAGTTTTGGCAAGAGTTTTGATCTAGATAAAGCAAGTCTTGTCTTGTCTTGAAAATTTCTAGGCAAGCTTTTTGCAAGTCTTGTCTTGAAAATTTCTAGACAAGACTTTTGCAAGTCTTGTCTTGAAAATCTAGACAAGAGAAGAGTCTAGAAAGTCTAGATCTAGACGGCAACACTAAGTTCAAATCGAGAACTGGATTTCAGATTACCTCTAGAGTCAGATTAAAAGTCAATGAAAACAGATGTGTTCTGAAAAAATAGATCCTGGGCAGATTGAAATGTTGACAATATATTATTTATGTTTGTTTTCCGACTTTAGTTGATAGAACTTGTCACAAGATGAAGGCTTGTCATAAGTGGTTGCATTTTGTTGCACTGCGGCGGCCCACGTGTACTATTTGTTTGATCACGTGGAGTGCAGAAAGTCAATATGTCTGACCGCAATATCAAATTAATGACGTATAAGCTAAATAGTATTATTTTCAATGTTTCATGGCTACATTAGACATTAGCGGCTCTTTATTCCAGAGGAGATGTTTCTGCATCTCCTCTGGAGCTAAGAAGTAAGAACGGCTTAAGTCTAAATTTTCTGAAAGGGACTTCACACCTCCTTCGTACTCCTAAAATAGTACGAAGGAGGTGTGACTGGATGCAATTTTAAAGTTTCAAGTTCGTTGGTTAATCTGGGAAAGGATGGTAGGTGCAAACATCTAGTTCACTTAGGCGATATTTGAAGGTAAACGACGTTCCTTGGCTCAGAGGAATTGAACTGCCGGATTTGAATCGATATTTACGAATTATCATAAATATTGTCCCATTATATTGCGTCCACTACACACTTAAAGGTACGTGCAGTACGCAGCTGGGATTCTAGATGGTAGCATGTATGGTAGATGGTAGCTGAAATTATAAGCGCTTATAGGTTTGCACAACGAAGCTTTGATACTAGCTTTGATACAAGCTTAAGTCGCGTTTGAAATGTCAGATAGCGAAGACAAATATTTGTGTTCTTCTGCTACAAAGTGGTATATTTTAAATACAAATTTGGGTAGGAGCTATCATGTCCACTCTATTAATAGAAAACGATCTAAACATGGCGAATTTCATCATTTATACCAAGAATTAAAATTTTACCCAAACCGTTTTTTTGAATATTTACTTATGGAACCTAACACTTTTAAATACGTCTTAGAAAAAACTCAAAACAAATTAAATAAAAACTGGCAAAATTTCAGTTATTAAACTATAAGTCACATCCATTGCGAAACTTGTAACGGCCATTTGACAGTTGCCACACGTTGATTGTAGTAGTCAGCGCGCTGAAAGAATGCTGAGATACATTCTTGAATCTACCAGCTCTTGTAACAGCGCTTATGCCTGCTACACTCACTGCTTCGTTGTGTACGCTCGCATATATAACAATGCATTAATTTAAACAAGCCCTGCTATGATCTACGCTACCATCTAGAATCCTAGCTCCATACTGCACGTACCTTAAGGTTTGTAGGTTATAATATTATATTTAAGAACTTGAAAAAGTGTCATTTGTATTTTCGATTTATGATATGGACAGATGGGGTGCCATTAAGCAAATTTGTCACTTGGAAAAAAAAATGTCAACGACGCCTATGGAAGCAATTATCTAATAGTTTGTAAATAAATATCGTAATCATTCAACGTATTTTTGGTAAAATAAATACGGCGTTAATGGATTTCCACTTGTTTTGGCTTTCGACGTAAAAACACTTCGTCGGCGACGTCGCAATCATTGAGTTTTGTGAATAGGAAGATGGTTTAACATCTAAATTATGACTAAACTAAGTATGACTAAAATGAAGCGTGCACCTTTTTGTCATAACTCTTCAATGGGCGTGGCTTATCCAGTACAATCAGCTCTCTGTAAGAGCACGTTCGCTATACGACGCGCGACGTTTTGAGTACTTTATCTAAATAGCTACAGTTTAGGAGAGGTACTTTAATTTCCAGTAGACGCGTGGTTCGTGGATTAACAATTTCAGTCAGCTTTCCTTAAATGCTTGGTGGGAACGACATTATTATTGTCTCTGTCCGGTTGCAAGTAAAACTGCGTGCATTTTTCTACATAATATATGAAGCTTACACTGTAAAAAATGGATGTAAAAATACTTTGAAAATTAAGGTAGAATTCGCTCGATTTCCTAAGTGATTTTACATTATTATTCATTTTTACACAGAAAACTTCATAAAAACTTGGACTTTTACTGTCAAGTTAAACAAATTTGTGATTTTTACATAAAGTTAATTAAAATTACATAATTTGTGTAATATTCCAATAAAGTGTGTAAAAATTACAAAATAAAATGTATAGTTACATATATAAAATGGATGAATACAAAACAAATTAGTAACCACGCATGCGCAATGTGTTTTTATGGAATCTACGCGATGTGCAGGCGATGCCTGTTTGCGACGCCATTGTCTCTTTGTGTGCCTATTACCAGATTAATCGCTGGCTACAAATGGACCATCGATAATCTATGTAATCGGCCTTCTCATTTCTTACAGTGTATGATTATCATCTCAAGAAATTAGACGGAAAGTCCCCCGTTAGATTTCCTATGTATCGAATACACAGAAAAAGATGGCATTAGGGTAGACAAATGGGGAACGACAATTATTAATATTTTTAATGTATTTAGTTTCACGTCTGTATCAATATAATATAATAAATAAAATTGACCAAAATAAACAGACAAAATTTTAATAATAATAAAAATGCAATCAACGTTTCGGCACAAAATATTGACCCTTTTCAAGATTTCAAAAATTTCTTGAAATCTTGAAAAGGGCCAGCATTTTGTGTCGAAACGTTGATTGAATTTTTATTACAAATTATTATAATTTTGTCTGTTTATTTTGGTCAATTTTATTTATTATTAATATTTTTATTCGGCCGGATCAGGGGGTACTGCGGCGTCACTCTCCGTCATTTTTTGGATTGTCTTCTTAAGTCATCGACTATACATAAAAAATTGACGTCAAAACGTAGGTCTCAACAAGTACTTTCAAATTGAATGCCAAAGTTCATCCTGCCGCAACCTCTTTGGCGGCCCTATTTTTTCAATTTCCGGCAGAATAAAAATAATAGTAATAATTGTGCCTCCTTATTTATCTGCCCCCAGTGCTAACTATTTTGGTATTTCCGGTTTTGACTGTTTTGAACTTTAAACTTTTCGTATTTGGAAAATCAATAATTATTGTATGTCGATTGTTTATTATTATTTTAAAAATTTCTGTTTTCGCTTTTAAATTTATGTCAAAATGAATCATGTGAAGATGTTTTCAAGCATGTTTTAAAAGTCAAGGACTTCGGCAGAAAAATAATTATTATTGGAAAATTGTGACTTGAAATATGTGTCTGTATTCTGTTTGTACGCATGTCACAATATGCAAATTTTTCAATTTATGTAATATAAAAGTAATTTTTATCGACTCGTGACTTTGTGGTTTCATCTCACAAATATTTCGGACGCAAATCGAGAACCTTGAAAGCTTTTATTCTTTCCAATTCAATCAACCATCTTTCATTAAAAAATAAATGAATGAGTACGATTATTAAAAATCGCTCCTGTCAATTGTTTTAAAAACATTGAACTTTATCATAAACAGTTGATTTCGTTCATCTGCTTTCGATTAATGTTGACAGTAAACAAAAAACAGTTTAATGTTTATAAAAATATATATGAGCACTGTGGTTGGAATAAAAACAAAATAAAATATAGTTACTTCTTACCACAACAGTTTTATTGATGGATGTACATTTCGAAAGCTAAGCTTTCATCTTCAGCGAACACTACATGTAGTGTTCGCTGAAGATGAAAGCTTAGCTTTCGAAATGTACATCCATCAATAAAACTGTTGTGGTAAGAAGTAACTATATTTTATTTTGAGTTTAATGTTTGTTTTTTAAACAACTGAATGTCGAATGTAAACAAAAACACTTGGATCAATGTTTCAGACACAGCTGATTTAATTCTCAAGCGAGAGATTTTTCTCTTGTAGTCGACTGTATTATTATAAATAAATTATACCTACTTAAGAAATGTAAAATTCGTGACTGCGAATTAATTGCAAACAATATTTGAACGAAAAAAAGTAAAACATGACAGAAGCACCGTTATTTTTGAATTAAATATATTGTATGAGTCATATCAATTATAAAAAAAATCATAATCATTTAATATATGAGTTCATATCTAAAATTAAAAGTTTTATATATTTTAACCTTTCGTGTTTGATCTAACTTTGACACAGATTTAAGATTGCTTTTGTTAATATTTATTCTTCTGTTTTTGTGTATGTGTTTTGTTTATATTATCATTAGAAACCAGTTTTTCTGTCTGCGGTTTTGGCCCATTATAAATTCCTAGAAGCTTTTAGCTCGAGTCATCGAACAAAAAAAAAAAATAAAGATTTCAAATAAGGCTTGGAAATTGCCGAAATCGCTAGGTTGCCACTGTTTTTTGTCGTTGCCATGGTTTATTACAAGCCTCCGGTTCCCAAGTTTTTTTAAACCCGCTCTTGGCTTCAAAGCAGTTTCCAGGTTCTTCTGATTTGAGAATTGATGAAACTGTGAAAGCATCCGAAATGTTATAATTACCACAAAACACCAAACCATAATACACACTCTCGACGTACGTTTCGCCAACCAAGTTGGCATCATCTCCTGATGATTGGTGTTTTGTGGTAATTATAACATTTCGTATCGTTACACCAAAGGTTCCATCACTTTTTATTGTGAAAGCATCGATACAATTTTCCACATATTATTTCTTAATAAATATGATTTACTACCAGGCTCAGGTAACCCTGGCAGCTGGTGGTCTTACAAACAAACAAACAAGGACAGAAATGTGTCGTAAGGAATTTTATAAAAATGTTAATATTTACAAATAATAATAATAATAATAAGCCTATATAATCCCATTATTGAGCAAAGGCCTCCCCATTTTAGTCCATGTATTCCTATCCATGGCGACACAATGCCACATCTTCCCCGCCACACTTTCGATGTCGTCCTTCCATCTTTTTTTCTGTCTTCCTTGTCTTCTTCTACCGTTTCTTGGATACCACTCCGTAATTCTTTTTGTCCATCTCTCCTGTTCCATTCTTACTATATGGCCCGCCCATGCCCATTTCATATATTTTATTTTTTTTATTTTACATCTATTATTTTAGTTTTATTTCTAATGATTTTACTGTTTATTTTATCGATTAATTTAAAACCAAGCATTTTCCTTTCCTTTGCTCTCTGACAGGTTTGTAGTTTTTTTATTGTTTATTTTTCGGTTAACGACCAAGTCTGGACACCATACGTTAGGGAAGGAAGTACATATGTATTATATATTTTTGTTCAACACCCGCAAGAAATAAATCATTTCGTGGCCCTGCTGAGCGTGGGCGAAATAATGAGTTCCCTGATTGTTGACGTGCAGAGTGGGCGAAATAGCATTTCGCCCACGCTCATTACGGGGAACGTTTACACAATCAATCAGGTCACCCATTATTTCGCCCACGCTCAGCAGAACCACGAAATGACATATTTCTTGCGGTAGTTGAACAAAATATTGTGTGCGACTATTGGTCGAAAGAGGAGATTCCACTCGTGTGTTTTACCGCACTAGTTACGCTCGTGCGGCAAAATCCACACTCGAGGAATCTCCTCTTTCTCCCACTAGTCGCACAATATACTATAATTTTTAAATATTTACAAATAGTAAACATTAAACATTAATTGATAGCGAATTATTTAGTAAATGTAAAAAACAAATTAAATAATGTGTTATGGTAATTATTGCAATGATCACACGTGATTTATGGGATACAGCTTTTAATACCGAGATGAGATCATCGAATGTGTGTGTGTGTGTGTATAAAATTTTGGAAATCGTGTTATTTAATAGCACAAATTAATCACCTGTTCGATTGCACAGGTGTTTCGGAAGTTACACGTCTTCGGATTGTGAAGGTTAATTTGTACGAATGATGCAAACATTTTTTTACTTATTCTTTGAAGTTTATCGTCTAAGACCGTATTTTTGGGATTCTCTTTTTTAACGTCAACAATGTCTTCTTCAAGAAGTTTGATAGATAGATTGTAGATGATGAACGTTCGACAGCTTAGGTCATTAGATCAAGAAGTTTGTGCTACTGCTTGATTTGTCTTGTCATCTCGTCGAAAATATGTTTTTATAATTTTTTGTTGATGAATCCTTGATGCATTCTTCAAGGAGTTATGACGCCTCAAGAAATAGTCTGTGCCTCGACTATACACTTGTTTTCTCCTAACGCCGCCATGTTCGGAGTCGCATCATGAACTCACAAACGCACTAATTTCTGTATTTTTCTTTATTTGCCAATGGCAATATGAAATGTCGGGAAAGAAAGGATCAGGAACCAAGATATCAGACACTGAAATTGAACTGGTTGAGCGTGAAGAGAAAAAAAGCCTGAGGATGAGATAGAACAGATAGCATAGATTCCAGAAGGAACAAATAAAGAAACGAAGGTTAAAAAAGAATCCTGAGGATGGGAAAGAACTGCTCTTCGAAGATCAATAAATAGTGTTGCCGTCTAGACAAGACAAGACAAGACTTTCAAAGTCTTGTCTTGTCTTGTCTAATCTCAAGAACCTAGATTATTTTCAAGAGTCTAGATTAACCGAGTGGGTTTTTTAAATGCGCGCGCATCCTGGGTTTTGTGGTGTGAGGACTATCAGATACATGCGACTAGAGATAGCCGTGATCCTCGTTTAGGATTGGTCGATTATCCCTACTGATTTCGGTCGCGCTCTTGCTCTAACAGCGGCTTGTTTCACTTATCATCCGCAAAATTCGCAGCTTCTGTAAAGACAGACAGCCCTGTAAGAAGTATAAGTCAACCTTTTTAGTTGATAGGAGCAGTGAGCAACGTCAATTTTACAGAAACTTCGTACCTAACTAATAAGCACCTACCCTCCAGTGGACAATAAATATAGATTTTTGTGGGTAGAAGGAAAGGAAACCTAATGAAGAAGCCCGAGGATTGAAAAGTACAGATATCCTTTCGAAGATTGTTGAATATAGATTCCAAAAGGAACGAAGAAGCAGAGGAGGGCTAATGAAGGAGAGGAAGGCTAATGAAGGAATACATCTTGAGAAATAGTAAAGACGATACAAAATTGAGTTATTAAGTTTTATTATTTAAATTTTAGGTGATTCAATAAACCCCTAAAAGTTGTTGACTTTCGTTGAATCGTCGGTATAAGCGATGATTAATAATTGCATTCTGAAAATCTGAGCGAGCAAGCCATGAGCACCAGACAATTAAGCGTTATGTTCAGCGCTCTTAATTAGTGTCGCGTGTTCGAATCTGGGTCAATGTCACTTTAAATACATAATATATTTATATTTACACGAGTTTCGTTACGCCATTCAAATATTGCATCGAACAAATACGCATCGATCTCTTATCGGCATTTAAGCAATTATTGATTATTGCAACTTTTGTTTATTTTGTAATTTTAATTAAGTGCATGGGTGATGTCATCGAACGCAGACGGAAAACACTTCAAGCTTTTTAACTTTTAAAAGTACTTTTTTCTTCGGAAATGGCAATGCAAACCTTAATAGGGTTGACCCACAATATTGAAAATGACCGTTTTTTACGGATATCATTGTACTCTAGGTGTATAATCAATATCCATCTTTGGTAGGAATTTGGAAGCTTTTTTATTTTTTTATTTAATAATTTAATTTTGCAGTAATTTAAAATTATCGCTAATTAAAGGGCCAATCAGAAGACGCGCGCCATGGAAATGACGAAATATGGCTGAGACAGCGTCATATTGTCGTTGTAATTTGAAATGTTGAATTCCGTAATTAATTTATTAAATTCGTATTAATTTCTTAGCAAAAACGTCTGAAAAAAATGTGTAAAAATAACACTACAGATATTTGAACGTATGAAGTAACTAAAACACGTTTCTTGACGCTTGACAGGTGTTTGACAGTGTATTTTCATTTCTGCTGCTTTTACTTTTATTAACTGTTAGAAAAGAGCGGGAGCATTGTCCTATGACGTCATCCGACTAACAATTTTCAACTTTATTATTTTTTTAACGCCTTTCCGAGTCTCTAAAAATTCCGAAAAATTTTTATAGCCTTAAATTCAAAAACGCTGCCGATTAAAAAAATACGTAAATACGTGGGACAACCCCATTCGTAAGTTTTTCTCATCATGAAAACGTGTGCCCTTTTCAAATTTCGTCGTGTACGTCACTCGCGTCACCGTTTCTCAGACATGCCACAGACCACGATGCTTTTTAATAAATTCAGCTTTTATATAAATCACGTCGACTTGATGTGCAATATCAAGAACATTGCTGTGTTGTTTTCAGTGTCTTGACCCAGGTCAATGTCATCGTGTGCCAGGCGATCGACTGTCTTCCATTATCCTTTCTTCCACCCCGTCTCAGGGTTGAATTAATTTTTTCGATGGAACGTATCCACGAATTGTGCATTATATCACTTGTTACTGTATTTTTGTTTGAAATTGAAACCAATATGGGGCTTGAGAATAGCCGAGCGTGTAGCGATGCTGTTGTTTACATGGCGTTGCTATGGTTCCTCTATTACAAGTCCCCAGTTCCCGGATTCTAGCCCGAGAGCTGGTAAAAGTCTCAGTTGGATTTTCAATTTATTATTAAAAAAAATAATGAATTTTGAACATATGAATTGGTGCTAGGCCCAAATAACCTTAGCTGTTGATGGTCTTTAAAACACAAAAAAAGAAACCAATATGTTTATTTTTACTGCCTCCTCCGCCCCCCCTCCCAGTCCTCCACTGAAAAGAGTATTTAAATTGAAATAAAAAATACGATTCAGTGACCTAAAAGCAATTGAAATTTTTGTAATTTATTTTAAAAAATTCGACTGATGACCAGTCCTATACTTCCCACCTAGTAAATATTTGCAAAAAATAAACACTCTTTTTTTTTATTCTTTGACTAGGCCCAAATAACCTTAGCTGTTGGTGGTCTTTAAAACACAATTTAATTTTTATTCTTTGAAAAAAGCATGGCCCTCTTTTTTGTTTGGTGCTACTGATGGCTAGCTTAATATAGCAAAAATCATGGTTACCTTGATTGACGTACAATTTTTATTTTTTTTAGTAAAATATTTTTTTTCTCGAAAACTATACATTTTAGAGAAAAAAAATATTTACATTTTTTTCATATTATTACATCTAGAATTCATTTATATTTTTTTTACCTATGTTAATACGTGACATTGAGGACGTTTTTTTGAATATCTCAGGATCCACTGAACCGATTTGACTCAAAATCTAATCAGATCTAAGTTAAAGGCTGATAAACACAATAGAACAATCGGCATGCCCGTATGTTGTTCCGTTCTTAAGATATCGAAGGCGAAAAATTGACCACATACACACACACATACACACACACACACACACACACACATACAGACATCAGTCAGAAAATGATCTTAAACGATTGCTAGGGTCTCAAAACGTGAAGATTTGTTAAAATCTCGAAATATTTTTTTCGGACTAAATCCATTACTTCCCTACCATAGTAGAGGTGGGAAGTAAAAATTTAACGAGCTCCATAAAACAAAGTTAGATCGTTGAGTGTAACAGTTGTGATTCAAGTGTTTTGTATTGTTTCAGGTACGAAGAAGATGGAGTATAAGACGCGACAGTGGCACGAGAAATGCTTCTGCTGTTGTGTTTGCAAGACGGCCATTGGCACCAAGAGCTTCATCCCACGGGAACAGGAGATCTACTGCGCTGGCTGCTACGAGGAAAAGTTCGCTACTCGCTGCGTCAAATGCAATAAGGTAATTGAGTCACGGAATAATTATAATTTTGAATCTGTAAAATTAACACACCATTCAGTAACTCGTCATATAAACTATATTAGCCTCGTTTCTTTAACGGAGATTCAAAGATTCAAGGAGTTCCAAGTCTTCATGGTCTCCAGGCTTGTAAGCCGTGGTCCGGTGGTATTTCTGAATTCTCTAGTCTTCCTACTGCACTGTCGAGAATCCGCCGTCATTCCGAAATTCCTGAGGATCGAGAAAGTATTCAAGGTAGAAATACCACCGGACCACGGCCTACAAGCCCGGAAACCATGAAGACTTGGAACAATGCCGGTCGTGAAAACCAGTGCCAGATTTATATTTTTTATGAGTGTAGGCCACTTTATTTCCGCCGCCCCATGTACATACCTTTCTAAAATAATAATTTTCCATTTGTAGTAAAGGGGCCTCGCGCTGCTCTCATCTATCACTCACGCGATAATATAGGTTTCGATAGGAATAAGTTTCTTTCTATAGGGATTTATTGAAAGTATAAAAAACCATGAAAAAACCAGTGGACGTGTTTGACTTTTATCCTCTGAAATCAAGTGACCGTCCTCTGAAATCTGCCGCCCCTAGGCCGCGGCCTATACGGCCTATTTATAAATCCAGGACTGGTGAAAACTTGCACACCTGGATTCAAGGAGTTCTTGTTTAATGGTTGATTGATTAAGATAGACGCTCAACAGCCTGAGGACATTAGCGTCTATTTGTTTAATGAAAGATTATAAATTTCAAATGTCAATTTTTCTGGTTTGTTTTTTACAGATTATTACTAGCGGTGGCGTGACGTACAAGAACGAGCCGTGGCATCGTGAGTGCTTCACGTGCTCCCATTGCAGCACTAGCCTGGCTGGCCAGCGCTTTACTTCGCGCGACGACAAACCCTATTGCGCGGAATGCTTCGGCGAATTGTTCGCCAAACGGTGCACCGCTTGCTCCAAGCCGATTACTGGTGAGTTTATTTGTTTGTTCCTAGACTTTGATTATGTTCTTTAAAAATTCTTTCTCGATTAAGGTTGCCAGGCGCCTTGATTTTCTCAGCACATTTTTAGATGGATTTTTTCGATCTGTACGGTCTGTCCGTTGTCGCCGTGCAGAATTCATCGATGTGCGAGATCTTCTAAACTACGAAACCGATCAAGTTCAAATTTATAGGACACCTTTCTGCCATGCCTACAATGAAAATGCGTAAATAAAATTTTTGAATTTGGAACCCCAAAGGTCGTTATTTTCAAAAAAACCCTATTTTTCGAAGAGAAGTGGGCTTAAAATGCATTTTAGAGGAAAAATTAAAAGAATAAAAAATATTTGTCATCTTAAAATTAGTTTTGATGAGTGATAAAAAATATAAGTTTTTTTCTTTATTTGCAGGTATCGGAGGAACTCGATTCATCTCGTTCGAAGAGCGCCACTGGCACAACGATTGCTTCGTGTGCGCCTCGTGCCGCACAAGCTTAGTGGGCCGCGGCTTTATCACCGACAACCAGGACATCATCTGCCCCGATTGCGCTAAGCAAAAGCTTATGTAAACGCGTTTCACTCATGCATAATGATCGATTGACATTACTGACAATCATTTACTTATATTGTTGATTTTAATTGTCGAATGGCGAAAGATCGCTTCTTTTTAAAAGTCTTAGAATGACACACCGCCCTCACTTAGCAACGGGCTGTCTGCTTGACAACCGTTACCCTCTCTGCTGCTCTCTAATGGTTTTTACCATAGACGGCGTGTATGAGTTCAAGTAGGCGGAGACCGGAACAATAGCAGTTGCTGAGTGATGACGTCTCGAATCGCGATGTCATTCTTAAAAGTATTGTTGTTGATTTATTCGTTGTTGAAGCGTTCGGTCGGTTTTGTTTTATAACCGTTGATTTTATTGTTGAATATTTTTTAAATTATCCCGTGCCAATTGTTTAAACGAAAGAAAATCGCAACTGCACATTTTTTTAATGTTGTTTTAAAAATTACTCTGTGCCAATGTTGTTTTAATTGACTCTCAAGTCGTTTTTTTTTGTTTTAAGTATCGTTTCGAGCGTTGCCAGTAATGTCAGTATATAGATGTCTTTTTTTTTGTTTTTGTTTTTTTAAAATGATCATGTGAGAGAGAGAAAAAGTATAACAGTGCGGAGTATGATTGTATGTATAGAGATTTATTAATATATGTCTATGTATATTGAAAACAACTATATTATTACAAGTTTTTTTAGCTAAGGCGCACACATTTTACACGTCATACAAAAACCACACTAACCCACTGTACATACCACACAACATACACATACACACAAAAAAAAACAAGTGACGATTATTGTGTTCACACATTTTGTTTCTATACATCTGTCGCTTCTAACTTTTCTACACTTTGCAAATTCATTGTCGACTTGGTAACCGTCTATTTGAAACGATTCTTGGTTACTTTTCAACAATGCGCGATCTTCTTTTTCTTCTTCTTCTTCCTGTTGCCCGACTGGCATTGACTCATTCCAAATTGACTATTGGAGAGTCGGGTGTTTTTTTTTTTTGTGAGATCGTTCGATTTCCGGTTTTGTGATCGGTTTTTTATGTCTCGTAATTTATAATTACCGATTTGCATTGCAGAGTTTAAATCTCCTTCAGGATGGAAAACACCAGGTTTTTGGATGGGAAGTTCGATGTATATTACTTAACTAGTGGACACGGCGACACATGAGACGATGTACACAAAACACTTTAAAACCAGCGCATACAATTTTTTTTTCTTTAATTTAATAAAAAATGCGTAAGTGATTAAATAGCCATTTTCTGGTAGTATAGGTACCTGCGCGTTACACATAGCGGCACGTTATATGCTTAGGCCTGCAGCAATTGACAGAACAACTTTGATTTATAACTGTGTTGATTTATAAAATTATTATTACTCGTTAGCTTGAAGTCCAACTTAAAATGAAAGATACAAATCATTATGTTAGGTCATCAGGAAGCAGCATGATTCCGTTTTGTACGAACCGAGGGGGAGGAAGCCGCGACTAGATTTGTAGAAAAAAAATCTTTATTCAAAAGTTGTAGAGAATCTTATGCTCTACAACTTTTCTCATAACTCCAAATGTCATTTAGAGCAAAGGAAACAAGATATTTCCAAAAAACTGATTTTCGCGACCTTTGACCTTGAATATCTAAGGACGCTCACACGTGACTTTATGAGACTTTTGATACAACATTTAAAATGCTAAAATAAATATTCTTATTCCGTTTCATTCTGAGGTGAAACCCTTAATATGACTGGACTAATAATATGCCGTCGCCGACTTTTTTACAGGAAATTTTACTTTACAAAATTATCGGTATGCCATTTTGTCTTAAAATAACGCCACAAGTAAATGCTGGAAAAACACCACTGGCAATTCAAACGCAAATTCTTTTTGTAGTTTTAAGTCTAGAGTATCTTTTGATTTTTTTGCGAGAGAACGAGCTATCTGGAATCAGCCAGGTATGTATTGCATATGACGTGTCGCTATTTATATGTCACATACAGGTATCCGTGGTACCAGAAAATGGTACTAAGAGTATTCGGGTTGTATGTTTTACTGCATGTTGAAATTATTCGTTTTTTTTTAACGCGGGTGTAAAGTAAAGCAATAATGTGTTTTGAATATTATGTTGAAACATGTAACTCGAAAATTAAATTGTAATATTATTTGATATTTTGAGAATATTTTAAAGATATTATAAATATATTTATTATTTTTAAAAATATCATTTTTTTAGATTTGTTGTTATTTTTTTCTCTGTTTGCTAATATAAAATTTAGGAGATGCGATTGTTTTGCGAAATTTTTAAATTACATAAAAAATAATATTATAATATTTAAAATGCCTTAATAGATTTAAGCTTTTGTCCGACAGAAAAAAAATATTTTCATAGTAAAGTGCAAAATAGTTTTTTGAAAAATATACTCTTGAAAAAAACATTAGTGGCCTTAATTACCTGATCTAAATCAATCAATTGAATTTTTCAACAAAAAAAAAAACTTTTTGTTATTCGTGCAACGAATTTTTTCCGATTGTAGAAAATTTATTTGTTATTTTGTACTTATTGTTTATTATTTATTTATATTTTAATTTTTAATGTAAAAATACGCAATTGTAGATGAAAACTATTTGAGAGATTTCGAAATTTACTAACGACTTTTTTTTATTAATTTAGATATTTATTACTTTAACGCCAATGTTATTGCTGTTTCCCTCCCAAATGCTTTATGCCTGTTTTTTTACATTTTTAGCGCGAAAAACTAAGCAAAATGTAGGCTGTTAATGAAATCGTCATTTCATAAAGTGCCTGGACATTTTACAAAGTGGCGGCGCTTTGTGCAATTAAAATCAACGAAGAACTGGCATTTAATATACCTAGTTCGATAAAATTCTTCATGAAAAAACGTCGTCAGCTAAAACGTTCTTAAATTATCACAAACTGCCGTCACTTCATGAAGTGACGAGTTTTGGTGAAATGGCTGATTTCCTTAAAAGCCTAGGATATATCAGAGAAAAAATACAGGCATTCTTAGTTATATGTAATAAAAATAATTGTGTTTAGTATAGAAAATTGATCGGGATATTGTTAATTTTTCTTTTTTTTTATCAATCAAAAAGCGAGACAAATAGATTATAGATATATATAATATATAACATATATGTGCCTATATTACATAAAATAATATAATTAATAAAAGCCAATGTATATCAATTAACATATTTTGCTTAATAGAAACTTGATAGTTAACTGAGCCAATATAAAAATAATGTGTTAATATTATGATTTTAAAAATAAGATTTTTTTTTAAATATAATATATAATTTTTTAGTGCATTTAAGTTTTGAGCGAATTTTTTGGTGCTATTTTTTTAGAAGGTGTTGGTAGTTTTATTAGCGTTGTAGAAAAATAACACAGAAAAGTTGAAACGTTTGTGGATTCAATCTGAAAATGTGAATCTTTTTTTTCTCAAATTGCAACAAAGAGATCTCTCCCAACTGTAATTGGTCGATACATTTTTTGATATTGTTTTCTAGTCTTAAATATCATTTCTTTTTGCGCAAATTCGTATTCAAAATTTACAATGGCCATTATTTTGCGCTTGAGAGATCTGTAAATTTATAAGTTCGTGCAATTATTTTTTTCATTTAATTAATTGCATCAATAAAGTTCTAGAATTTGGCCGAGTTTAGCGTATTGAAATAAAAATATCGACATATTATTATGAGATAAATGTACCGCTTCAAATACTCGATATACTAAATAAACGGCGTGAGTCACGCGGTACTCACGAGAGTTGATGTATAAACATGTGAGCTCAAATTGGTTTAAGCAGTCATTACGTCTGACGCTCAAACATGACTTACGTCTGACGTTCCCCGTACCGCGGAGAAAGAGCTAAGATGTTTACACGTCAAAAATTGTTATCATCCAAAACCTTTAAAGGAATGTTATAACTTTTCTAAAAAAGAAGGGCATCCTGCATAATATTATATACATAATAGTGCCAATGTTTTTTTTAATTTAGATTTTGTTCAGTTTCTATTAAATTTCAATTTTTGAAAAGAGCTGTAAACATTATGTTTGAAGTTAAGCCCGAAAAATATTATATTGCCCGCATTAGTAAGAAATATAATCAATAATATTTAATTATTTTATTCAGGACAGTAAAACTTGTTGTATGTATAACATGTATATTGTAACATTGACAATTATTTAAAATAAAGAAATTATAAAAATTGTCAGTTTTTGTTTAATAAATGTGATGTTGATTACAGGTCTTAATCAGTTGAGGCCTTAATTAGTGTCATGAGGGTACCAAAAATGTTATATCTCTCTGTTTGTTTTGGAAATTTTGAATCCCAACTATTGTCTAAAGATTTTAGCTTCAAAACTGAAATACTGAAGGTTGTGCTCAATCAGGGGCGGACCGTGAGTTTGTGGGGCTTTGGGCTAATACAACTTGGGGGCCTGCCTAATTAATCAACTAATTGCCATTTTGTCAAAAAACTGTTTTCGATAATGTTGTAGGGGAAAAAAAGAAGACAATAAAATGTTTTATTTATTTAATATGACAGACACACAAACAGCAACTATAAGACATTTCTACTAGGGTGTCCATTGTCTTCAATGGGGGTTGGGGGCCCTTTATATCCACGGGGCCCTGGGCTGCAGCCCAAAAAGCCCTTATATAGATCCGACCCTGTGCTCAATGATTTAGGCGTTTAATAAAAAAAAACAAAAAAACGGTCAAGTGTGAGTTCGACTCGCACGCAGAGAGTTCTGTACAACAAAGAAAGGAATAAATTAAAATACACTTCATTAAACTCAATTTATTTTTTTGAAATTATTTTTAAATTTCTTATTCTAAAATGCCCCGATAGCCTCAAGCAAAAACTCAGAACTTCTGAGTTTTTCCTTGTGTATCAAGATTAAATAAGTTTTTAGTGTCATCTATTAGCAATTTTACGAACTACCGATATTTCTATACCAAAACACTAAAAGTACCTTCTAGCATTTCTGATGGCCTATTCCAAAAATTTGAAATTTACTGTCGTAAAATATTGTTGTAATAATTATATTTTGTCGTTGGCTAAACACTAAAAATACCTTTTTGCATTTCTGGTGGCCTACTACAAAAATTAATTTGTTGTTCGCTAACCACAGGTTTGCCTAGTTCTCGTTACTGACCTAATAAAAGTCCTAAGCTGTCAAGCGTCTATATTAATCTCGTCTGTAATAGTCGATTCTTAATGATCGAGCTCGATTCTTAATGACCGAGATTGATTCTTAACGATCGAGGTCGATTCTTTATGATCGAGGTCGATTCTTAATGATCGAGGTCGATTCTTGATGATTGAGGTCGATTCTTGATGGTCGAGGTCGATTCTTAATGATCGAGGTCAATTCTTTATGATCGAGGTCGATTCTTTATGATCGAGGCAGACTCTTAATGACCGAGGTCGATTCTTAATGATCGAGGTCGATTCTTAATGATCGTGGTCGATTCTTAATGATTGAGGTCGATTTTTAATGATCGAGGTCGATTCTTAATGATTGAGGTCGATTCTTAAAGATCGAGGTCGATTTTTAATGATTGAGGTCGATTCTTAATGATCGAGGTCGGTTCTTAATGATCGAGGTCGGTTCTTTATGATCGAGGTCGGTTCTTTATGATCGAGGTCGATTCTTAATGATCGAGGTCGATTCTTAATGATCGAGGTCGATTCTTAATGATCGAGGTCGGTTCTTAATGATCGAGGTCGGTTCTTTATGATCGAGGTCGGTTCTTTATGATCGAGGTCGATTCTTAATGATCGAGGTCGATTCTTAATGATCGAGGTCGATTCTTAATGATCGAACTCCTATGTGTTGATTAAATAAGTTTTTAGTGTGATCTATTAGCAATTTTATGAACTACCAATAACTCTCATTACCAAAACACTAAAAATACCTTCTTGCATTTCTGATGGCCTATTCCTAAAATTTGAAATTTACTGTCGTAAATGTTTTTGTAATAATTATATTTTGTCGTTCGCTAAACACTAAAAATACCTTTTTGCATTTCTGATAGCCTATTCCTAAAATTTGAAATTTACTGTCGTAAATATTGTAATAATTTTTGTCGTTCGCTAAACACTAAAAATACCTTTTTGCATTTCTGGTGGCCTACTCCTGAAATTTGAAATTTACTGTCGTAAACATAAATATTTGTAATAAATATAAATAATAAATATAAATATACATAAATATAGTTCTCGTTACTGACTTAACAAAAGTCCTAAGCTGTCGAGCGTCTATAATCTATCTATCATGAACTATTTTGTATAAATAAAAATACATTATATTTAGTTTAATTTGAGTTTATTTTCTAAGAATAAAAGTTTAGTAATACAATACAATTAATATAAATAACGTAATAATTTACTCTTATGATCTCAGTTGTCGAACGTCTATTATATACAATAATCAAATAACATAATATGCCTAAATACGGTTTGTCATTCAAATAATAATAATAGTAGTTTATTTGTATACTAGGTAATACATATTTACAAAAATTATAAATAACTCTGTTTTTTACGTCCATCACTTATTATATTAATTTAATAAATTATTGGGTAATAAGGACCAGTTAAATGTATAAATTATTTATTCTTTGCCAACGTTTCGTTGCGAATTTGCAACTTCTTCAGGGCTCTACAACAGTGAAGTACATACATAATTAATCTTTGAATTATAAAAGAAAACATTTTTTTAACCTTTAAAAATTTCTTACCAAATGGTCAATATTATACATTAATTGTCAAAATTTCTTGTTACTTATACTTGATGGTGAAAAATACATAATATATAATTGCCACATAATTCGATTATATTTCTTGTTACTTATTTTAAAACGGTATTGATTATTATACTGATATTGTGAAATCCGCGATCAAAATGACATTTCTATTTGTGAAAGAACTTATTTAAGTTGATGTAAAAGGTAAAACGCATCTAAGCCTTGTCTATGATATACATTACATTTTTAATTTTTTTTTTTTTTTTTTTTTTTTTTTTTTTGATGATAGATGGCAGGATAAATTAAAAATGTAATGTATATCATAGACAAGGCTTAGATGCGTTTTACCTTTTACATCAACTTAAATAAGTTCTTTCACAAATAGAAATGTCATTTTGATCGCGGATTTCACAATATCAGTATAATAATCAATACCGTTTTAAAATAAGTAACAAGAAATATAATCGAATTATGTGGCAATTATATATTATGTATTTTTCACCATCAAGTATAAGTAACAAGAAATTTTGACAATTAATGTATAATATTGACCATTTGGTAAGAAATTTTTAAAGGTTAAAAAAATGTTTTCTTTTATAATTCAAAGATTAATTATGTATGTACTTCACTGTTGTAGAGCCCTGAAGAAGTTGCAAATTCGCAACGAAACGTTGGCAAAGAATAAATAATTTATACATTTAACTGGTCCTTATTACCCAATAATTTATTAAATTAATATTATAAATAAAGTGTACAAGAAATCTAAGACATTATATATAGGCACAAATCATTAAGCATTTTTTTAATTTGATTTATGAATGCCGGTTGAGGCAACGATCTGGTGGCTATGGGTAGCTTTTCATAAAATTTTGAAGCTTAGAAATTAGGGCCATTTGTTAATTTATTTAACCTGTATGAAGGAATTCTGATATCCGCTCTATTTCTGATGCTATAAGAGCGCTCTCAACAGATATATAAAATAATAAATTATTAAATTAAAACAACTGTCTAATAAGAACCTTCAGGCGATGTCATAAACATCGCTCGAGGCTTAATTCAGAAGTATATTTATTCGAAACCAACAAATCAGCGATACATACCTCTTATCTGGTTATGGGGGCTGGATAATAATTTTTTGATTTGTATGTCCGTTGAGAACACAGCACATTTATTTTATTTTATGGATTTTAAAACATTTTTTTAACAACGATTGTAAAGGTAAACTCTCGACAGCAGAGGTCAAGCGTCTTGTAAATTATAGAGGTCGGAAATTATCTTATATTTAATTTTAATTTAATTTGCCAGATACAAAAAATAATAACAAGGAGGTATAGATCTGGAGTAACAAAACACAGAATAAAAGTCTTAAAATACATAAATGAAATATAAACATAAAATAATATACAAAAGAATATAAATATATATCAAAATGTTTTGGAAATATTCAGCCATTTTGCAGAAAGAAAATTTTTGTAAAAATTTTCTTTCTGCAAAATATTTCCAAAACATTTTGATAACACAAATAATAACACAAATATGATAATAACATCAAATATAAATATATATTATATTAATATAAAAATCATTTAAAAAATATATATACTATATGTTTCACTATCTTATTCCAAAACAAAGCTCAAGATCAATGTTAAAAATCAAAGGAAAAATATGTTTAATTGTTTTTATTTAAAACTAAATTATTTAGGAAATTGCAAAGTTTAAAATAAAAATTATTATAATTGAGAGGTGGTGGCAAATCTCGGGGCATGAAGACTCCGTAATTATACAATTAAAAAAAGAGAAGTACAATCTGTCTTGTACTAGTGGGTTTCGTGGATTATACCGAATTTGAAAACTATCCGATATATTCCAGACTTTACAGAAAAAAACTTGCAACGACCCTATTTCCGAAACGATAATAGATAGAAACTGCCGGGTGTTGTAATTGAATTTTAGAATGTCGTTTTCTATCAGTATACCGAATTTAAAACACCCTTTTTTAACCCGACTTGTTAAGCACAATGGAGGTCAAAGCTGGTAAAAAAACCGTCAGTCAATAGTTTTGCAAACCATACTTCTTAACACCACGAAATATGAATTCACATATTTTCACTAGCATTTCACAGCCATGCTGTAGGTACCTAACAGTGAAAAATATCATAATATGGAAGTCATAAAATATTTTACCTGGAATATTTTAACTGTGAATTTTTTCACTGCTAAAAGTAGCAGTGAACAAAAAGTATCATTCACAGTTTTCACTGTTATTGAAAATTCACTGATATCTCTACAAAGGGCAGGGCCACCCTAACTATATTATAGCCCCGCTTGCAGTCAAATTAGTTTGTCAATGTCTGTTTTCTTATGAACAGGGGCGCATAATTGTTAATAGCTCACGGCCGGCAAATATCTTAGGAGGGCCCTGTACTTTAGTACGCAGGTATAACTTGTAAAAGACTGTCAAATTATAATACTATTATATACTATTTTGCATACAGAACAATTTTAAAGGTAATTTACACACATACGAGTATAATATGCACTCACCAGTTGCAAAATAAACTTAATAACTCCCAAAAAAACATTCAAAAACTTTCAAATACATTAGTGTTGTTCAGACTTCTATGCGTTGCAGTCGTTTTTCATAGACATGTCCAAAACAAAATACTACATTTGTGTTGAATTTATACAAAGTATTTTATTCAGGACATGTCTATAAAAAACGACTATAGCGCAGAAAAGATTAAACTATTAGCTTTTTAGAAACTCCGTCTGATGTCGCTATTTATATAAAAGTTTAGTTATATAGTTAAACGTCAACTAGCGACATTAAACGAAATTTTTTAAAAGCTAATAGTTTACACTTTTTAGAAACTCCGTCTGATGTCGCTACTTCTGTTGAGGTTTAATTATATGGTTAAACGTTAACTAGCGACACTAGACGTAATTTTTTAAAAGCTAATAGTTTATCCTTTTCTGCGCCTTAGTCGTTTTTCATAGACATGTCCTGAGTGAAATACCTATATTAATTGTCAACACAGTACGTAGTATTTTGCTTTGGTTATGTCTATGCAGAGCAAAAACTATTGCCTATACTGACACTTTAAAATTAATTTCTGTTTATTCCAAAGTTTAATAACGATTTAAAAGTTGAAATTCCACTTTTGCTCGCTGTAAACTAAAGAGAATGGTTTGTCGTTTGAAGAAGTAGCATGTCCCTTAAAAATAAAATAAATACCTCATATATGGTTATGGGGGCTGGATAATGTGGTCTATGTGTTTTTAAGTATTAATTTTTAACAAGTATTTTAAAATTTGTTAGCCGAGGTTCAGAAAGACGCGTCGGTATTGCTGTTTTGTAAGTCACGAATGAAGTACTTCTGAACCAAGGTTCTGCCGATGTTTATAACATTGCCTGAATGCTCTTTTTACACTGCAAAAATATAGACTGTTATGTAATCCCTGACAGCTTTGTATACGCAATGTTTCAAAGAGAGATTATTATTGTGAGCTAATATTATACATAGAAATTTTCTTCGAAATGCAATTAATTTATAAATTACACGTATTTATAGTGCTTGTCGTGCCGAGCGTCTATAATCTACAATATCTATCATATCTTTAAGTTAAATTTTAATCCATACTTTTAATCAGTGACGAATTTAATGAAGAAAGGCCCAGATGACTAACGTTTTAAGGGACCATGTAGGTTCTTAAGAGTCCGTTTTTAATCTGTAATATCTATTTACCTCTATAAAAATATTCAGCAATCTCAGAGAAATTAAATAATCAGTTCGTTGTTACTACAATCTAAAAAAGACACTCAAGCAAAATTTTGCAAATGCTTTAATAATCATTGGATTCAAATTAAATTAACTGGATTAAATGATCTAATTCACTAATATTCTCTGCGGGAAATCAGCAATGAAGTTTTTCATTTTTTTAATGTTCAATTTCCCACATGTTTTGAAACAGCCTTTAAATAGAGCAATGCTGTTATCAGGAGAGCAATCTTTTAGAATTGCCATTATGTAATTTTTATTTTTTTGTTGAAGGCGGGGTTTATTATTAAATGAACCAACCCAACAATTAAAGCCTTCTGGCATTGTCATGAATGTCGGCTGAGCCTCGGTTCAGAAAGTATTTCATTGGTGACCAGCAAATCATCAATACCGATCCATCTATATGTTTGCCTGATACAAAGTTTTTGAAAAATATGAATTGTTCGATTTTACTGAAAATGTCGCTAGTTTAAAAATATTGAACAAGTTTTTCTCTACATAAAAGTTGAAAAATTTGATTACAAAAAAATGTTGAAGTTTTAAAAAACATTAATATTTTTTAAAAACACCAGATCACTAAGAATCGACCTAGATCACTAATAATGCAACGCAAACTCCCGATCTATTGTGCCAGGATAAGAGGTGGCAACCAATTTTTGCCACCTCTTTGAACTGTTTTGTTTTTAGTACTACTTCGTTAGTTAACTTAACAAACTATAGAATCTTAAAAAGAATTAATTAAAAATATTTTAATTATGACTAATTTTAGACGGCAACCATGAACCAAATAGAACAAACATGCTTACGATGTTATTTTATGTCTAGGCAGGTCAAATAATTAAAAAGAAAATAAGATGAGTTCACTAATAAGCAGTGGCGGACTAAGGGGCGGGGGCGGCTCGTCCCGGGCCTCTGATCCTGGGGGCCTCCAAATCTCGAGAAGTCCTTCTTAATCAAATCCCAAACAAGGCCAAAATATATATATTCAGTAAGTAAGAGGCAATTTGGAGTTGGAGGCCCCGTACGTATACAAAATATAAACGTAGGTAGGTCGTTTATTATAAATATTTGATTTTTTTCTGTCAGCAAATACATCTATATTATTCATTTTTTACGAAATTTACACTACAAATACATCAATTTCTAAGCAGACCGGGGGCCTCATTTAGTTCTGGCGCCCCGGGCCTCCGACGGGCTTAGTCCGCCACTGCTAATAAAGGACGTTATTATAATATACACAGGGCCGGATTAACCATGTCGGGGGCCTTAGGCAATGCAATTCTCGAGGCCCCTTTTCAGCCGTTAAACAAAAGACAGCATGAGTCGAAATACAGTGTGATTCATACTGTATTTCGACGCATGCTGTCAGTTGATGAAATCATACTTACAGAACAGAACCATCTAGTATCGAGTAGTAGAACTAATAATATGAATGCGTTACGTAGCGTATTGTATGATTCATACAATACGCTACTTAACGCATCCATATTATTAGTTCTACTACTCGATACTAGATGGTTCTGTTCTGTAAGTGTGAAGTATTTCATCAACTGACAGCATGCGTCGAAAAAAAGCAATAATACCTTTGTCATTGAGGATACAAATTTTCCAATTAAATTTTCACTCTATGCAACATTTTCAATTTCTTTTGTGCGTGCGGGCCCCTAGTTGATGCGGGGCCCCTAGGCAGTTGCCTACTCTACCTAATGGTTAATCTGGCCCTGAATATACATAAACATATAAGTAATATAATATAATATTTTTGGGATAATTTTCAGTCGATGTGTAGACAAGACAAGGTGCTGTAGTTTAAATAATTGCCAAAGTCCTACTCCATGACACTGGGTCCTGGGGATAAGTGATGAGCGACAGCGGGTTGTGCATCTACAGCTTCACTCCGAGTTCCGAAGTCTAGTCACAATCATACCGACAGAACACAGCTCTGGCATGTCTGTAAAAATCAACATCGTCCAAACATTAAACTCAAACATTTTTCAGTATCTAATTTAACAGACCAATTATTATTAATTTGATATAAAGAAAATGTGTTTTTGAAGTGAAAACTTCCTTAGGCGCGTTAGGCACTCTTTGCCTGGGTACTGAAAAAAATGTGAAGCGTTCGCAACTCCTTCCGTAAGAATTCGCAACATACTTATACCATAAAACAGCCGTCTACTTCCACCCATAGCGCAGTTGGTTACGTCTTTGCCTTCTATGCATAGGAACCTGGGTTCGAGACCTGATGGTAAGCGTAGAATTTTTGGCGTTTTTTTTTTTTTTAATTCTACATGATATTTATTTATATATTTTTTATTTTTGTTATATTCTTTCTTTGATAATAATTATAATTTTTTTGAAACCAAGGTGGAATTAATTAAAAATACAATTTTAGTATTTTAGTAATAAATTATTTTTAGTTCATAAATGCGCTATAAATAGATGACACCAAAAATTAGAAAATTTGAAGTTTTCACTTCTGTCCATAAACACACACCCATTTTTTTTGTTATTATAACATCAATACCTATATAAATTTGTTTTTATATTTAATAGTTATAAAAAAATCAAGATTAATTTAAAACTGTACCATCATTTTTTTTTAAATGAAAAACAATAGGACGCAGTATTTGGTCAATTATTTTATTAATGGTCCATTTATAAAATAAAATATAACTCACCCGAAATTCCATTTTCTTTTTATCGATAAGCTGCAACCGTTGGTTGACCATTTTGCATATTATGAAGATTTCCAGAATATCTGAAAAAAGAGAAAAGCAACTTAAAAGGGATAACCAAAATGATTTATTATTTATGCTTGATAGTTTACTTTGGACAATCCTGACACTACCGTGGCCCCAGATAAGGGCAGATATTTTCTGAACTAGGGATGAGCATTGATGAGAAAACATCGATGTTAACACCGAACCATAACATCGATGTGTGGAAAACATCAGTCTCTAAACATCGATGTATTTCGGTGCAAAACATCGATGTTTTAGGAAAAAATCATTTTAAAAAAGTATTTGTAGGAATATACTAAATACAATGAAACACTTTACTAATTTTATATTAAAAGTGGGTCTTGCGCGCCGGTGTACAGGCTACTCTAAATTTATTTAGACAAAGAGTTAAGAGTGTTCTTAAAAACTTTAAGTGTTGAAAATAAAATTAGCAATTCCGCGTTTATAAAACATCGATGTACGAAAACATCGCTGGTTAACATCGATGTATGAAAAACATCGTTCCCTTACCATCGATGTCAAAAACATCGAACATCGACATGGAAACATCGATGTTTTGAAAACATCGACCATCGATGCTCATCCCTATTCTGAACTATATTTACTTATTCGAAACTAGTAATTTGGGGATTTCGTTCAGTACGTTACGTACAATCTCTAACGTAATTTTCAGGCTTCTGCTTACATTTGTAACAGAAATATAGAAGTTAACAATTAGATTAACAATCAATATTGTTATTACTTCCTATACTGTACAAATTCACTATTTTAGTGAAATTAACATAAGGACATCAGACGATATTAATCGACATAACATGCCCTTATTAATTATTGTAGAAAGGCTACATAAGAAAAATTTAAATGCACCGCCGGGAATCGAACCCGGAACACCCAATATCGCGTCGGGCAAGTTTTCCAGTTACTCCACGGTGCCCATGGCGTACACTTAAACTTTTCTTATATATAGCACAAATACACCGCAAGTCCACAAACTGCGAGAGCTAATATTATTTTTATTTTTATAACAACACTACAATGAATGTTGCTTTTCTCAAAATAGGCCGGATATGCCTAGTAATAATTTCAATTATTTGCGAGAAAATTACTTACAGTATCTTATTTAGTTAACAATTAGATTAACAATCAATATTGTTATTACTTCCTATACTGTACAAATTCACTATTTTAGTGAAATTAACATAAGGACATCAGACGATATTAATCGACATAACATGCCCTTATTATGTAGCCTTTCTACAATAATTTCTACAATTTCTACAATAATTAATAAGGGCATGTTATGTCGATTAATATCGTCTGATGTCCTTATGTTAATTTCACTAAAATAGTGAATTTGTACAGTATAGGAAGTAATAACAATATTGATTGTTAATCTAATTGTTAACTAAATAAGATACTGTAAGTAATTTTCTCGCAAATAATTGAAAAGAAATATAGAAGGTTTAAAAGTGCCTTAAGTTACTTCGAGGGGTTTCCGATGGCGGCCGTTTGCTCGACTTGGCAGGACCACTACCGTGGTCCCAGATACAGTGTGATTACAAAAATGCATATTTTTACATTTTGATTATAATAATTTAATTTGTCAGAAAAAAATATTCTTGTTAAAAGTTTGTTTATGCTCTAAAATCTAAAAGCCAAAAGGAGATAATTAGAATCGATATAGCTCTTTTCATGTACGGGGAGGATCTGAAAGTTTGATTTGAAGGATAAAGAAGCCTAGCTGACACATCTTTAAACAAATTGAAACCAATTTTTGAACTTAAGGTTTTCAGGGGATTCCTGAAATAGATTTTTCTTATTTCCTCACTACTTCCCTAAATAAGGCTAGTTTATTGATGAACAAAAATAGAAAATTGCGATAATCTCGAAAACGACTCAAACGATTTCCATCGTATTTAATAAATCGTTATGTCATTAATAACTCTACAATATGCCTCCATTCATTTGTTTCGTAAAAATTCAGGCTGGGAGAACATCGCAATTTTCTATTTTTGTTCATCAATAAACTACCCTTATTATATTATGAGAGTGGGGAGGAAATAAGAAAAATCTGGTTGAGGAATCCCCTAAAAACTTTAAGTTTAAAATTGCGTAGGTACTGTGATAGGCCTCTCGTCAAAACTCAAAACCGATATTTATGCGAGCATTCTTGCAACCAAAAGTGACTTTAATGCGAGTGAAGCCGCGGATTTAGACTAGTAGGTATTTAAAAATTAGTACTTATTGGCTATGTTTACTAAACATGCTACTGGACAATAATTATTTGACCTTGTCGATTGTAAAGTTATGACTTGAGTCTTGAATATCATTTGATAACCTGCTAATGAAATGAGAATAATATTATGATGTTTCCTTTCATTTATCTTTGTCAGATGCGTTGTAATAATAAGAGATAGAGAATACAGAAAAAGGAACAGTTCGAAATAATTATCAATTTGTTCAAAAGAGTTAAAAACACGCAGTGTTTCTTTGGATTTTTAATTTGAAGGTTGAAAATATTCAAAGCAAATATTTAATACAATAAAAATGGAAATTTCTTTCACAGGGAAAACAATTGTTGTAACTGGAGCGGGTCAAGGTCAAACAATTTTTATTGTTTTGTTTTAAATTAATTTGCGGCATAAGAATTTTTTTTTCAACAATTTGTGCTAACGATTTTGATTTTAAATTTTATTGTTGAAATTTTTTTTCCACATCATTGACAATTTTTACATATTTCAGGTATCGGCAGAAATATCGCTTTGGAATTAGCTAAATGCGGAGCTAAAGTTATAGCGATCAGCAAAACTCAAAAGCATCTTGGTAAGTACTTTTTTAGATCATTAGCTTCCCGTAATTCGGACCTAGTGGCGATTGATACGGCGTTCCAACGATCTCGAGTTTGCTAAGCAAAGTATTTTTTTGTGTTTTAAATACCATTAACAGCTAAGGTTATTTGGGCCTAGCACCAATTCATATTTTCAATTCATTATTTTTTTGAATTGAAAATATGAATTGGTGCTAGGCCCAAATAACCTTAGCTGTTGGTGGTCTTTAAAACACAGTATTTTTTTAATAACAGCTCTTATAACAAGAATTATTTTAATTTTTTAAACGGTTCTTCAGATACACTGAAATCAGAATCGCCAACAATTGAAACAATATCTGTTGATTTACGAGATTGGAACAGGACCCAAAAAGCTCTGAAGAATCTAGGACCTGTAGATGGCTTAGTTAATAATGCAGCAGTCGCCGCTCTTGAAAATTTTTTTAAAATAAAATCCGAAAGTGTTGATTTGTAAGTTTTTATTAATAGACAGTAAATAGCATACCATTATTTATTTAAAAATCAAAAACTATATTAAAAGCTTTTCGGAAAAAAATAAGAAAAATCTATTTCAGGTCATTTGATGTAAATGTAAAATCAGTAATAAATGTAAGTCAAATAATTGCTAAAGGAATGGTGGACAGTGGGAAAGGTGGGTCCATTGTAAATTTATCATCTCAAGCATCCATGGCTGGATTGCAAGGACACGCTGTATATTGTGCCACTAAAGGTGCCCTAGACGCCCTTTCAAGAGTAATGTGTCTTGAATTGGGTCCTCACAATATACGGGTCAATTGTGTAAATCCTACTGTTATTATGACCGATATGGGACGTCTTGGATGGTCCGATCCGGAGAAGGCAAAAGGCATGCTGTCTAAAATACCACTGGGAAGGTAATTGAACTTTTTTGTTTATTTTTTTTTGTTTATTTCACACATTAGATTCCATTTTGAATCTTGCGGAAGTTGAATTTTTATTGGAGTTAAAATAATTTTACGGATTTGAAGTTATATTTTTCTATTTTTAGATTTGGAGAAGTTAGCGAAGTCACTAACGTTGTTTTGTTTTTACTTAGCGATAAGTCATCGATGGTAAACGGAGTTACATTGCCAATCGATGGCGGTTTTTTGGCATGTTAAATGTATCTCAATATCAACATTTTTTTACATAAAGCAATTATTCTGTCAGATAGTTTTATAATAACAAACTTTTGAAGCATATATAAATATAATAAAAAAAAATTAAATAACAATTTTTTCTCTATAGTCAAGCCTATGTACTAAAATTTAGTTCCCTCAAATCTCAATCCGCAATCGGCGCACAGATGACACTGGCGTAGATCAGATGTCAAATAATTATTGTCGAAATATTATTTCATTATTTGTTGTTAAAAGCAAAACATGTAAATATTTATAGTCCCATATTCCAGATCAGAAGCAGTATGTAATAAAATACAAACAACAGATAGCGAATGTTTGAAGAGAAATTTTAATAAATTAAAATAACATAACCTCAATTAAATATTGACTCATGATTTCACACAATTGTAAATAAGTGACGTAATGTCAAAATTTTTATTGCTGTTGAATTGATTTAGTAATTACCAGAGAAAATGTCGGCAATAAATTGGGCAGTAGTTGGCGCAACAATTTTACCAAATGTCGGTGGATGGGCTGGTGGTGTTATAACACAAAAAAATATTAAAACCTGGTACAATTATTTAAATAAGCCCGACTGGAGACCCCCAAATTGGGCTTTTGGACCAGTATGGACAGGGCTGTATTGTGGCATGGGTTACGCTTCGTATCTAGTTTATAGAGACGGGGGTGGCTTCAAAGGTAATACGATATTCACAGATTTCTCAAAGGGTTGTTTATATATTCTATTAACTTTCAGGTCCTGCTCAAATTCCACTTCTATTATACGGATCGCAACTGGCTTTAAATTGGGCTTGGACACCCATTTTCTTTGGATATCACAATTTGAAATGGGTATGCTAAAGCCGGTGTTTGTTTGTTTGTAAAACATTAATCGGTTTATTTTTTTTAGAGTCTCGTCGACATGGGACTTCTATATGTGAATTCGGCTGTATGCGGAATTGCTTTTTATAATATTAATCGAACAGCTGGATATTTGTTTGTCCCATATATGCTCTGGTTGAGTTTAGCGACTGTTTTGAATTACGTCGTTTACAGAGATAACAAGGATTCCAAAATCACTGAAATCAAAAGTGATTAAACGTTCCATATTTTTGAGTTATTTTTTGAAGCCGATGGTTTCAGTATTCCATATTATTGTATTAGTCAAATTCTTATCAAGTATTTTTTGTTGTAACACGGTGGTGGGATTTTTTTAATTATACAATTTTATAATTCTTTATGTATAAATAAAGTTATCGACGATTTAAAAGACTTATTTTTCTAAGAATGGATTGTAAGGGTTTTTAGTCCATTAGTTACCTCATGTACACCCGATATTTTTATCATAGATCTTATTTCTCCGCACTGGTTTCTTTACAACAATTTTGTCGAGTGCCTATAATTTACATTCGGTAATTAATATTTATAGGTGTGATTTGGCACGTTTTTCTTAAAATTGTGTGTGTTTTAAAGACCACAACAGCTAAGGTTAATTGGACCTAGCACCAATTCATATTTTCAAATCATTTTTTTTTTAATAATAAATTGAAAATCCAATTGACACTTTTACCAGCTCTCGGGCTAGAACCCGGGAACTTATAATAGAGGAACCATAGCAACGCCATGTAAACAACAGCATTGCTAAACTCTCAACTATTATCAAGCCCTGGCACGTTTTTCTACAACTGTAGCGTTCGTATATGTACCGTTATCCAACTCTCGAAGGGATTTTTGGACTGTGGCCTTTAGTTTTATATCCAACAGACTAAGTAAAACTCATGCTCAAAAGATAATTATATATTGACGAATTTCTATACAGTCAATTTTAAATATACAAAACAAGAACAAAATATCGACTACTAAAAAACACATGCTATCGTATCTGAAATATAAACATATATTTGTAAACGAAACGATTTAGACGTAATAGAATAGTTTATTTTTTGTCAAATATTTAATACAATGACTACACATTTTCAGAAAGGGTTAAACAAATGTGTCCACTTTTTATTTTAACGTAACTATTTTGTACATTCGAGTGATAATAAATTTTATAGAACTCCATAAAATAAAATTACTGTCCAATTTACTTTTTCATCAATTGAAAAAAAAAAAACAGTAGATACAAAATATAAATATGGGTAAAAAAACACGGATTTACATAGGAAAAAAAGCTAACCCATAAACTGCGAAAAAAAAACATTTTTCCTTAAACAGTGACTTCATATTGTTAACATGGCTTTATTACGAGCAAAAAGGATGAAGAAAGATTCAATTTTGTTTAGGTTTTTCTTCGGTGACCGTTGCGTCTTTCTTAGCAACTTCTTCTTTTGATGCTTCGTCAAAATTCTCCACCAGATCTGGTACTTCGTCGTCTTCGTCGGCGACAAGTTTGCCGCTGACTGCTGAACTGGCAACACTACTTGCTAAACGTTTCAATTGATTCAGACCTTCAGGTCCTAACTGATTTAAAATACCGGGAAGCATTTCAGTTATCTGTTTGTTTTCACCATGCCCTGTTATTGCAAAAGTATTCGCGGCCAACGATGCTTGAGCCTTTGGATTATTAAAATGGATCACTGTTCCATCATCTTTGATCATATTTACTTCTTCTATACCTGGTATTGTGTTTACTGACAATTTCTTCAACGATGACTGTAACTTTTTGTCGTCGGTCGCCGCTGTTGCATGAACAACCTTTTTCTTACGACGAGGAGTGCCTTTACCTCCAATACGAACTTGAGCTTGTAACTTCTTCAATTTTTCAGTATTCATTGTTATTATAACTTTATAATAAAAAACTAAACACAAAAATTAAACCTCACAGTCAACTTAGCGCAATGTTATATTAAATGTTATGATTATTCAACAAACAATCGACTTGTTTAGTGTGCACGTGCTTACAAAGCCGGCCACTACAAAAGAGAAAATGGATGCCTATTTCGCACTTCCCTTGGCGCTCGGTAATCATTAGTTCACCAGTGTTAAAAAAATGGTAGGCACTTAAGTCACAAATTCATACACAGCCAGCGCTATACATAGAGTCCCTGTTTGTACAGTAAAAACATTTATTTTTCAAAAAGATTACAGTTCTGTTAATACACAAAAAATTTATTATTTGTAATCTGTCTTCCACTTTCGATTTCTAATAAAATCTTGACATTTTTTCTCTTTAGCAGCTAGTTCTAAATATTTTTTATTATTCGTATAATGTGCTCGTTCTTTTTCTCTTTCAATTATCATCATATTTTCCATTGAGTCAGTTTCTGATGATGGTTGAACATCTTTAATTTCCGGAGTAAGTGTGTTGTAATTCTTCATACAGAATTCATTAAACATTTCATCAATTTGATTTTTGACAGCTCTATATTCATCATTAAACGTTTTGATATCCATTTGTTTTGTTTTAACTACATCACTTTGTGCTTTCATTTTATCTTTATATTTCATAACATTTACTTTGGCTTCAGCTTCTTGTTCAGACGGTTTAATCATTCCTTCACTATCATACTCTTCAGTCCCCGACACATGTCTCAGCATTTGAACCTGATTTTCCACACAGAAATGTTTATTGCGTACCTAAGTAATTTGTGCTTAAATGTAACTAATAAGATTAGAATAGTTACCTTTAATAATTCAGTTTTTAAATTTTCCAAAGCATATTTTATATTATATAGTTTTTCTACTTCCATAAGATAATTATTTTCAACATCTTTTATATTCGCGTCTAATGTCAATTTTCTCTCGTTTAAAATTGAATTTAATGGGTCATCTGCTAAGAAAGATTCCCACGCTTCCTCATAATCCGGGATATCATGTGTAATAAATTCATCAATTTTATACAAATATTCGCTGGAATGTTTGCTCTTAATTGACTTTGTTTCAGATTGAAGTGCTTTAAATGATTTCGCCACATTACTGTCATAATTTTTCGATTTACTCGAGCCTATACCAATTCCTAATATAAAATTATACATAATTACTATTTGTTCAATTTAAGATAAATTAATATCTGTATAATTTATGTATTATTTATTATTACCCGCTTTACTTTCTGACTGGGGACGAACAGATGAAATAACTGACTGTGATGTAATATCGGTTGATCGTTTCTTTTTAGAAGTTTCTTTCGAAAGTCGTTTAGTTTTCTAAAAATGCATAGAATTCTAGCATAAAAAAATACATTATTATATCGACATTTTTTTTAGTTAGTAATTACGTTAGATCGTTGCGTTCCACTAACATTCGACTGTGCTTGTAAGCGATTTACTTCGCTATAAGCTTTTTCAAAAGCTTCTTTAGTAAATTGTTCTCTATCTGCTTCCACTTTTTTCAATAAAGTTTTCAAAATTTTAAAAGATACAGAAGCATCGACAACATTTAAAAGAGGAATCTCAGTGGATTCGTCGTTTAAATATTTCTTTATTTCTCGCTCCATATGCTGCACTCGTGTCTGCGTTATATTTAACCCAATATCACGATCGAAAAAGATAGCATTTAAATATAATTCTTTTTTTAAACTCTTCACATCATCCTACAGAATAAAACAAATAAATTTTTAAATACGTCATTTATATGACTAACCGTTTGGATTATGTCAACATACCACTAAATTTTCAATTTGAAGTTGAGTATTATTAAGAATTTTTGGCTGAATCTTATCAGATTTTATACTCAAAGCCGTTTGTGCAAATCTTAATGTGGACAACGTTACATCTAGATTTTCTTCTTCTGATTTAATGTGCGCAATAAATCTACAATATTAATTTAATCTTTTAAATTAATTTAAACAAGTTTTCAGTAAAATTTCAATTATTTATGGAACCTTAATAAGCATTTCGTCGATAACGAATCCTTCAAGTATGAAAAAAATAAGTTCATTTTTTCATCGATTTGTAATTTGCGCGGATTAATGGAATAGTCTCCCAATTTGGTTAAAAACTGTTCCAATTGAAATTTTATTAAATTTCCTTGGCCTACATCCGAATAAGATTTCCACTCGCAAGTTGGGTTTCCATAATTATCTACTCCAGCCATGTCAACCACATGAATCTATCAGACAAAACGTTTTCTATATATAATCGCATTTTATTTTTAAATTTGGCAATAAGTTCATGAAATGCATACTTTGGATACTGTTTTCACAGGATAACTTTTTATAAGTGACGTACAACATATCAGAAAAGTCAAAATACTAGTTGCAACGTGAGATGAATTATACGGGGAGTCTTTCTTCGCAATTTCGCGTTTTCCCTCAGCTAGAAATCATGAACATAATACGCACAAGTTAATTCAAAAACTGCTACAATAGCACATTATATAATAGAAACTTCAGCAGATTCATTCCACTTTCGGCACATTGATATTTGTCACCCAATGTCTATTAAAATTGACATTTCGAGTGATTCAGCTGATAAATTTTATGGTATATGTCGATAGAACAGAAATTTGCACCTGTAAATAATAATTGCAGTGCAGACGCTTCATCGTCAAAATTAGCGATGTAAATATTATCGAATGGTGAACCTTGATCAGTTCGAGTTACTCGAATTGGATAATCTTTCAAAAGATCAAATATTGCATTTCCGCGTATTTCTATGTAAGACATGTTCAGTTCAACTTTCAGTTCATTCATCATAGTCAGTTTCATTTTTAATAAATCTTCAATTATTCTTGGACCGATTCCTCGTTGCTGTAATTAACATTTAAGAAGTTTTAAAAGTTCGTTTTTAATTCGTAACTTTTCATATTACCTCATAGTCGTTGCATAGACCGTTCATTGTAAAAGTTTTTCCTGAACCAGTTTGTCCGTAGCCAATAAGAACTGTGTTGAATCCAGACATCGCACTGAAATTGTATTTTATTTATATTTATTTCATTTAAAGAGCTCATAGTTCATTATTACATACAGTTCTATGCACGATGATATCACAGTATCATAAACATCTTTTTGATTTGTGTTGCAAAATATGCCGTTTGTTTGAAATTTCCAATAATCCACTGGAAAGAAACAGCTTTTTTGCAAACTTCTGACATAGAGCACATCTCCATCATCGACAAATTTTAAATATTCATGAAAACTATTATCAACAGTTGGAAAAATTCGCACGTAAACTTTGTGATTGATGCTTTTATTCCTTGGGAAATATTTTTTAAATTCCATATTATCGTGATAAAGTAATAAAATATATTCTAAAAATATTTTGACGTGGTTTTAAAATGAAAAAATAAAATTTTAAAAATACATTGTTGATTATTTTACCGTAGAAACATCTTGTCAAACAGAAAAATATTTTAATAAAATTATGTATATATAAGTGCTCTATAGTGCTACCAACCAATGCACGTGTGTGGTAAATTCTGGAAAGCATAAGTATAGTTGTCAAAAGTAAAACTCAAAAGTCAAATAACATGTCTTTTTGTGAAAGAAATGCGATTTAAATTTTATAAATTTGGTTAAAAAAAACTCGTATTTTCTTATATAATATAAATCTAATTAAAATTATAAATATTTGCACAAAAGTTGTCAGTTTAAGGTTATAATTTTCGTTTCATTCTAACCTTCAAATAATTATTTTGTAAAGCATGGCCAAAACAAGAAATAAAAAACAAAATGTAGCAAGCAAATTAAAAAAGGATTCAGAGAAAAAAGTGAATCCTTTTGATATACATGTGAACAGACAAAAATTCAAAGTCATTGGACAAAAATCCAAGCATGACCGAGGTTTACCGGGTGTATCTCGAGCAAAAGCCATCAATAAGGTACGTTATAAATTACTTTTGTTAATATAAACAGCTTGTTTTAACTGTTTTTTTTTACACCTTCCAGCGTAAAAATACGCTCCTTCAAGAGTATAAACTAAAGAACAAAACAAACCAATTTCTCGATCGTAGAATCGGTGAAAGAAATGGAAAAATGTCAGCTGAAGATAAGATTATGGCAAGATATACAGCCGAACGTGTGAAAACTCATAAAAGAAAATCAATCTTCAATTTAGGAGATGATGACATACTGACGCATCGTGGTACGACGCTGTCGGAAATCGAAAAATTCGATGATCCGAGATCGGACGACGAATTCAGCGACGATGGGAATAGTAAGGGAGGCCAGTTGACCGCTAAATTTGTGGGAGATGCGCATTTTGGAGGTGGAGTGCTTACAGATACCGGAAAAGAAGGGGCTAAATCACGTAAAGATTTGATCGATGAATTAATCGCTGAATCGAAAAGACGTAAAGCGGAGAAACAAAAAGCTAAGGAGCAAACTTTAGAGTTAACTGAAAAATTGGACAACGAATGGAAAGATTTGATACCGTTGTTGACTGGTAATCAAAAAACCGAAAGTGCACCACCACCTCCTAAGCAGCCGGTTGACAGCTTTGATAAGGTGATGCGTGAATTGAAATTTGAAGCGCGTGGTCAGCCCTCAGACAGATTGAAGAGTGAAGATGAAATTGCTAAAGAGGAAAAAGAACGTTTGGAAAAGTTAGAAGCTGATCGGATACAAAGGATGAAAGGGTTTATCAACGGACAGCAATCGAAACCTGTGCATAAAAGCGCTGATGATTTGGACGACAATTTTGTGTACTCCGATCTTGAAAATGACGATGAAGAAGTTGTTGACAATGCTGAAAATGTAAACAAACAAAATGACAATGTTACTGAATCTGAAGAAGAATCGGACGACGACGACGATGATGATGATGATGATTGAACTCAGACAGTCTTTCTGATTTGAAAGAAAATGAGTCCGAATCGGAAAATGAAAGTGAAGAAGAAAAAGCAAATAATGAATCTGATAGTTCTGATTCAGTTAGAGCTGAAACAAATAAAATGAACTCTTCAAAGAGTGAAAGTAAAGAACCTGGTTTAAAAATGGAATTGGAAAGAGAAAAAGTTAACAGTTATAAAGATGATGGTAAAAAACGAAAATTAGATATGTCGGATAGTAACGATAGTAAAAAACCAAAACTGGACATTAATAACTTACCGAAAAGTGATACCGATAAAGATAATTCCGTTTGTGGTAAGGAAATTCGGCTGGAAAAAATTGTAGAGGAAATTGAAACAAAGAAGGAAAAAGTTATCGAGAATACAATCGAAGCCGATTTAATGGCGAGAAAGGTCGTAATGGACAAAGCTCGATCTGAACTTCCATATACATTCGCAATGCCAGAAACATACGAAGAATTACAAAAATTATTGGACGATCATTCACGGGACGAAATTAATATTATTATCGAACGAATAATTAAATGTAACCATCCTGGTTTGTCGGAAGGAAATAAAGATAAATTAAGCACTTTATTTAAGTACTTACTACAATATTTAAATGATGTATCAACGGATTTAAAAAGCGATGAAGAAGTTTTAAACTGTTTCTTAACTTTAGATAGATTAGCACCTCATTTGTTTGATTTGGCTCAACTGATTCCTGGAAACGCATATAAATCAGTTCTTGAAGTATTAAAAGAAAAAAAGAGCGATTATATTCAAGAATGCAAATATAAAAACTATCCTGATTTTGATACGTTAATATTTTTTAAATTGATATCTCTTTTGTTTCCTACATCGGATTTTCGTCATCAAGTTGTTACACCTGCACTTGTATTCATGAATCAATTGCTAACAAAATGCAGAGTCAAGAATCGGAGAGATATTTCGATCGGATTGTTCTTGTCAACTTTAATACTTGAAGTAAGTACTATAGTTACAGGTAGTTCCCAATTAACACGTATTCGCTTTAAATGTTTTTTTGGTTTAAGAGTTCTATTTTTGAAGTATCAATATTGAAATAAATTCAATCATATTATTTGATTTCAATTGTAATTGTTCAATTGTTTTATTTCTAGTATACATTTTTATCTAAGAGATTCGTACCAGCCGTGCTTAATTTTCTGTCCGGGATACTTCACATGAGTGTACCGAAGTCACCTATTCAAACGTTAAGAATTATTCCTCCGTTTAAATCTACTGGCAAATGCAGCGTTCTTTTAACTTTAACCGAAAAATGCGACGAAGTGTTCGACGTAAATACGTCGAAGATGTTGCGAAAAGACTTCATTGAAGATGAGATTGATAATAATTTTAAATTGCGAACGATATTTAATGTTTGTAAATTAATCTTAGAGTTTTATTCGAATCTCAATGAACTACCGTCAAACAGTGAACTGTTCGAACCGATATTAGATATGTTGGAACGATTGCCACTCGAATATTATCCAAACAGTTTACAAACGGAAGTTAATAACACACTCAAAACGCTGAAAGATGGAAAAGAAAACAAAAGAATCGATTACGTTGTAATGGAAAAACAACGACCGAAAGCTTTGAAACTTTACGAACCAGATATTCAGAAAGTGTAAGTATAACTTGTTTATTTTTTGATGTGAAACATCTTACGTCGAGCAGTGAACAGCCGCGTGAGGGGAAATATGCAACGAAACATCTGGTCCACTCCTTCGCTGCTGTTCTCCCCACCACTGCGGCACTCTCTCTCTCTCGGCTTCCACGCGCTCGGGCACGGGAAGAGAGAGAGAGAGTATACATACGAACGTACTGTAAAGCAAAAGTATATGTATACACGTGTAGGTATGTAATATAGATACTTCGCTGTGTATTTAGTTGCGTTTCTGGCTCAGGCGTGCTCAAACGCCGCAACCGCGTGTGTTACAGTGCAGTATATAGGATTACGTCAGCTTAACAGTTAGTTGCTGCTTTTGAAAAAATATATACTACTACATAGAGAATACCACCGAGTTCAATAACGTTTTCTTTGATGTTTCACATCTGTTGGGGGTCCCGAGATCCATACCCTTTTTTTTTCTGTAAATTGAATAAATTGTACGAATTTGTTGATTTTGTTTAGGTATGACTCAAAACAACATAAATCGACATCGAAAGAAAAAGCTGAGAGAAACAAATTAGTTCACAAATTCAAGAGAGAAATGAAAGGCGCTATCAGAGAAATTCGACGAGATAATACGTTCATATCGAAACTCAAAATTAAACAACAGATCCAAAGGTATTTAACGTTTTTATTTCATTTTATTTGCAAATTCGAATAAAAATATTTATGATAGAATATACTTCTAATCACTTGTGTGTTTAATAAACAATAATTGGAAATGAATGAATCCTCACAAGATATAAAATTAAGTAAGCAAATATAACAATTTATCTTCAGGCAGAATCTTTTTCACCTAATTAGTCATTTAGCTAAAAATTTAAACATTAAAATTTGTTAAAACATTGTCAAAAAAACAAAACAAAACATAATGTAATAGAAACAAAGTTTTTTGACAATGTTTTAACAAATTTTAATGTTTATATTTTTAGCTAAATGACTAATTAGGTGAAAAAGATTCTGCCTGAAGATGACATATCTATCTCGAAACATATAAATTGTTATATTTGCTTACTTAATTTTATATCTTGTGAAGATTCATTCATTTCCAATTATTGTTTAAAAATATTTATATTTAATATGACCGTGTTTCTTTTTTTTTCAGTGACATTGAGGCAAGAGAAAAACAAAAGAAAATATTTTCTGAAGCGTCCATTCAACAAGGTGAACTTAATTCACTTTCGAGAAAAAAGAAAAAATAGAATACTAGCTTACATAATATTTATTTTTTACAGTGTTGTAAATATTTTGTAATAAAGAACTGTTATTAAATTGTGCCTTTAAGAAAATCTGGAATTCTTGGTTTTAATTCAGAAATATTTTTGTAACATGACGAAGATTGGTTACGTTTTTTAACGGTTGGTATCAAGTATTGATCGTTTTTTTGCAAGTCCCACATTTTGTGCTTCCATATTCGGAAATATTTATGAGCAATTTCGAATTTTGAAATGGTTCTAAGTATAACAATTTGTTTCCTTGAATCGTGTGACGCATGTCCGATAACTATCATTTGTTTCAGACTGTCTTCTATCAACATTTTCTTGTACATTTCTTTAGCGTTTTCAATACGACTGTCAAGTATTTTTTTATTAAACATTATTGTTCGCCAACATTGAAAGGCTTTTTTAAGTACCACTTTTTCGTGAAATTTCAACGCAGATTTAATTTTTGCTTTAAAAATTTGTTCCGAATTATACTGCATTTTCCATAACGTTAAAAACTTCGCGTGTAAACGTGTGGAATAATATTCATTTATTTTTCTTTCGAGCAATATTTTATTTTGTTTTTTGTAATGATATGAAAGCCATTTTTTAAAATAAAATTTTAATCTCTTATTGTTTAAAATCAACACCGCGTTTTTGATTATCATTTGTTTTTGCCCATTTTTTTGTTTCTTATAAATCTTGTATCGATATAATTTTTGTATTGCTTTGAGCTTTATTTTCCTCAGATAATAATTATTTGCTAACGTCTTATTTTCCCGAGCATGTTTAAAACGACACGCAACATTTTTCCACAAATGAAAAACTTGTTTTTTGTGTTGAAACATAATTCTGTTACGCATTACCGTTGCTTTTTGTACCAAATCAATTTGCTGATGATGGTATAGAATCCATTTGTTAAAAACTATGTTCTTTAACTTTTTTTCGTAAAAAAATAATACTTTTCGATTAACTTTTTTCAACACAATATTTCTAACTGTATAGCTTTTCCACAACCTGAAAGCTCTTCTCTGTATTAAGAATTGTGCTTTTTTTAATAAACGTTTTTTGTTTAGCTTATAACAATAATAATTTTGTAAATTTCTGAAAACTTGTCGTTTCAATTTAAATCGAAAAAATGAAATAGCTTTTTGCTTGTTGAGATTTTCTACTTTTTTATTTTTTGTAAACTTATTCCAGTTATCATAATATAATTGTAGTTTTTCGGGTTTATATCTTTTTTGCCTAAATTCTTTAACCTTCTTGTTGACAAGGCGTTTCTTTTGTCGAAACTTAACATAAAGTTTCCAAAAACTGAACGTGCGTTTTAATACTAGAGTTGTGTTATATCTTAAAGAAAGTAAGTAAAAATAATAACTTTCAGTATCCTTTAAAAATAAGAGTCTAAGATTTAACAAACAATCGTAAAGAAGTAGAATTTCATAACGTTTTTTCATTTGTTTTTGTATTCTAGATTCTTCTTTAGATATTTTTTCGTGAAGTACAAACATTGCGAAATATTTCCGTAAAATGTTATTATTATAATATTCTTCACTTGCTTTATATTGTAAGAGTTTTTGTTTTTTAATCGATACGTATAATTTCCAAAATTTAAAAAAGTGACGAAGCAACTGAATATTATGATGTACGTTTGCTCGAAGAATCAACCGCCATTGAATTTTTTCTTCGAAGTAGTATAATCGCCATAGTTTGAAGTATTTCAATATCAACTGTCGTTTATACCATTTTATGGCAACCGAAGGTAAAATTTTACCATGAGTGCACCGCAAAAACATATATCCATATTTTCTTTTAATTATGTTTTCTTTTAAAGTTTGAATTTTATAACGTAACAAATACGAAGGTAATTTTATTTTCCGTTTCTTTGTTGTGAATGCTTGTAATGACATTTTGAGTAAACGAAACTTTTGCGCAATAATTGTTTTTCTAAAAATTAAACATTCAAATTTACAGGGCAACCAATCGAATAAAAACATCATTATGGCAATTAAATTTTTTTAAATGAAACAAATCAATATTTAAATTTTACTGAATTTAATTAAACACAATTTCTCACCAAGTACAACAATAAGTTTTGATGCTACTGAAAACATTAACCGGCACCTATTTTTTTTTTTTTCAATTTATCATCGCTAGATTGGTTATGTTCTGACTGCTCAATTTTGACAGGTGACAAAAATTCTTGTGAGTGAAAATGTCATACATGGGATTTTAGTACAGATAATTGAAGACGCATTATATTAGAATGCAAAATAATCAAGACTTCATTAACAAAACACTCTGCAGGACTATTTTCATCAAATTAAACAATTCTTTTTTATAAAATATAATCAAAAAAATTTGACATGGAACGTAATCAAAAAAATCCTAATAACAGTGAGGATGACCATCACGAAATCGTTATTGACGAGGCGGCGTCAGAGAGTACAAACGCATCAGTAGATCCATCGGCTTCGGCTCTTTCTAACCGATCAGACCAACGGTACTGTTGGGTATGTTTTGGTACCGATGAGGATGATGCAACGGCCCAATGGGTTAAACCGTGCAAATGCAAAGGCACAACGAAATGGGTATGCCCTACTATATTTCGAAATATAGTTTAACCCCGCATAAATTATAGTTTCTGCCTCTCTAAAAATTATACTTTTCTCCTTCATTCGTATCGATATTACATTTTATTGACGATATCTATTTTATTTGAAAAAACATCACGAAGAATTCTTTTAACTTTATTGACGCAAATAAGTCAAAGGTCAAGGTTAACTTGGCCAAAACTGAATAACAATTGATTTAAATTTATTTCTTTATTTAATGTTATCGAAAATTTAAATGCTCCTATCCATCGAAGAAACAATTGAGAACTTTTTATTCATTTAAAAATTCAGGAACCTATGTCAACAAACATAAACTGGAGCAACTTAACTCGAGGAACATTTCGAGGGCAGTATAGCCTAGTGGTTAGCGTGCTTAGTGCCGCAACCTCTGAACTGGACTGCCATGGGTTCGAATCCCACCTGCGCTCATGGATGTTTTGTGATGTTATTTAGTTTTAAGATAGTTGTTATTTATGGTGCGTTCCACTTGGCGACCATTGCGCCCACTACGCTCACGCCTTATGGCCGCGCTTATTACGTTTGGTCGTTGTAGGCGTTGCGATCGTCAAGTGGAACGCACCCTTAGTGTAGTTGAAAGACACTAATGACCTGAGATGTCGACGAGTCTATAATCTACAATAAATAAATGAAATAAAGGAACATTTCATACTTTAATCGAAGGTTCTTACATTTTTAAGGTTCATCAGTCTTGTTTGCAAAGATGGGTCGACGAAAAACAAAAAGGCGGTGGAGTATCGAAAGTCGTTTGCCCTCAGTGTCAAACTGAGTATATTATAATATTCCCAAACATGGGCTTTATGGTTCTCCTGTTGGATACAATCGATAGCGTTGTATACAGGTTATGTCCGTTTATGGCAGCGGGGATCGTAGTCGGTGCTATTTATTGGTCTGCAGTTACATATGGTGCTATAACTGTCATGCAGGTTAGTCATTTACTGCAATGAAACATTTTCTAGGCGAACATACTAATGAGATTCTTTTTTGCGCAGGTTATCGGGCATAAAGATGCCATGATTATTATGGAACAAGCAGATCCTTTGATATTACTTGTAGGCTTGCCTGCTATTCCAGTAGCTCTCGTAGTTGGTAAAATGATTCGATGGGAAGATTCAGTCTTGAATTTTATTCGAAAACATTTGGTGCATGTGCCAATTGTTAAATATCTTCTCCCGTTTCAGTAAGTATATTTGAGGAACTGTATTTGGTGATTTTTGTTCTGTTACGTTGGGTATAGTTTTTGCAACAAATAAGTAATTGAATTATTGATAGTTCTGTAGCTAGTTGTCTTTTTTTTTTAGAATTGATGTACATCCAAGTGCTTCTACTCAAAATAATGAAATACCTCCAATTACCGATCCGGTATCAGCAACGAGAATTCTTTGTGGAGCTTTATTATTGCCATCCGTAGCTGTGTTATTTGGAAAAGTATTTTTCGATGCTGTGAAATCAAATTTCCATAAAACGATTTTAGGAGGCGCGACGTTCATATTTTTTAAAGGGGCGTTAAAAATTTACCATAAACAACAACAGTACATAAGACAGTGCAAACGAAAAATTTTAGATTACACCGAAACAAATATATCAACTTATGTAACTCATGGACTAAGTCGCCAAAATGCCGATAACGGCGCAACTGCATAAAGATTACAAGTTGACATTTTTAACATGCTGTCTCAATTTAAACTTTAAATTGCTCAAATTTTCATAAGAAAAGAATAATAGAAGATATTTCCACTGATAAATTCTCAATTGTTTTATTAATTGAAGTAATTGTTTTTAAACAAATTACTACCGAAACAATCTCTAATAGTGATATACAGATTGTATCAAATTAAAGCTGTGCATAGGTCGTTCTGTGTGTAAGACAGAGATCGATATATAAAGTATTAAGTAAGAATGAGATAAATAATCGCTAAAGGAAGTTACTGTGGTTACTGTAAATAAATAATATTTATACAACCTAATAACGTCATCTTTGTTTTTTCGCTCCTTCTATGCTGTAAAAATGTAAATCTTTTACCAGTTTACCAACTAAAGCAACTAATTAACCACAATATTGATTCGTAATATTATTTATATCTGGTACAAAAGTTTTAACAATTATTTTATTAATTAATTTAAGTGTTCGAAAAGACCTCCACGTTCTGCCAAACAATATCCTAATCGATTACAAAAATTTCCCCTCACATTGGCTAACATTTGATGGTCAACGGACTGACATGCATTAGAAATTTTGAAAGACAGCTACAAATAATTCTATTATGTCGGCGGTTGAATTACCACCAGAAAACCATTTAATTATTTAAATTTTTTCCCAAACAGTTTAAATGCCATTTTATCAATAATTTCAGTAGTGACTATTTTTACTGCAGAAAACAACAATGACGCCATCAGGTTGTTTGGTATTATTTATTTACAGTAACCACAGTAACTTCCTATTAGCGATCATTTATCTCATTCTTACTTATTGCTTTCTGTATCAATCTCTGTCTTACACACAGAATGCCCTATGCACAGGTTTAATTTGATACAATCTGTATTATGCTGATTAATAATTCTTTTTTGAGAAAAATTTATTGTAAATTATAAAAAAATGCCATTAGATAATTGAATTGGAAGTGATAGAATATCAATTTTTTCCCAATAAAGATCATGTAAATAGTTAATAAAAATATTAATAAATTCATTTATATTTTTGTCATTCAAGAATTTTTTTTATTTTAGATGCGCTTACAAAAGAAATGTTATAATTTTAAAAACATTGTTAATAAATAATTTTCATTTGATAAAATCTAACAATATTTTGTATTTATTTAAACTTTCAACAAAACAAACTAAAAATGGTAACGTTTTGAATAAACGAGCCTTAATGGTCACAATAATCAAGATCAATGAACGATATATTTTTTCAAAAAATAAATAACATATTTATTATTCTGCTGCCCAGCTGTGTGCGAATTTGAAGTATTTTATTTCTATTTCATTAGAAAGCTACAATATCATCCAGCTTGATAAAAATCACTAAGTACAATTAGCAAAACCAGCTAAAAAAAAATAAGACAGCGATAGACTCAGTTCAGCTTATTATTGTAATTTTGCTGGAAGAATTCATATAAATTCTTATCATATAAAGGTGGCCCTAAGTACGGTCCATGATCGCTCCAAAACCAAGATGGTGAAGGCATTTCTATTAATTTATAAACATTGTTGTCGAGCCGTTCGGATATTTTATAATAAGTACATTTTCTCCTTCCGTGAACTGGAATATCGGCATCGTATGGTGGTGACAGTACATCTAAAAATGCCGCAGGACCTCCTATACTTTCGATTTCATGAACATTACCTTTGTTCGGATCTAAAGTACAGCATTCCGATGACGAGTCCAAAATCAAATCTTCCATTTTTTCGGCAATTAAAATTTTACTTTCATCTGGATACGTCGTTTCACATTTTTTACTCGAATCTAAACATTTTCTTGTCAATTCTGTGTTTAAGGATAAGCTTCGGATTTTTACACTACCGCCTATTACTTTTAAAAAACCGTACATATGAGGATGGTCGTGGAGTGGTAACTTCATTCCAGGTTTTATAACAAAAACTGCGATATTGACGTAACAATCTTCATATACTTCAATGTATGACATCGGTGCTTTTTTCTCAATTTCCCATATTTCATTATTCATATACCTTTGATCAAAATTTATGTGTTCAGCTGTCAATTTATCCACAAGTTGTTTCAGTTTACTTAAATTGTTCGTAAAAGTTTCAACATTTGATTTTACAGCAAATGTTTGTAAAGATTGTCTTAAGATCGAACTTATGTATGACATTTCCTCAGATTTTGTTTTATGTTTTTGACAAATGGTCATCTTAATAGTTGCTCACGTATCACTAATAAAATTATAGTTTCAAATTATTTTATTCGTTATTTTTTACATATTTGCGACGTATGTTCTTGACATTTTTTTAACTGTTAAAACATAAATATCCAAATGTCATTTCAACTTTCACGATTTAAAACAAATCGTTCTATTTATAGTCAAAGATTCGTCCAACATTGCTGGCGATTTTGTTTTCTAAAAGTTTGCAGAAAATGTTTTGACAGTTCAGACTTCAGAAGACTTTTGTGTTAAAGATGTTATTCGAGTGATTTTTTTAATGTGTTTACTATTTAAAGAACGCAATATGTCAAATGAAGACAAGTTGAAAGCAGTGCTTTCCGATTTAGGGAGAGCGACTTTAAGAGGTGTAAAAAAATGTCCAAAATGTGGGACGTACAATGGTACAAGAGGACTAAGCTGTAAAAATAAAAATTGCGATGCAGTTTTTTGCAAGGCAGGAGAAAAAAGAAAACTATGGTCAGATACATGTAAATTATTGACAGGTACCACGACTAATATTTATTCAGTTCGCGTGAGAGACCGTGGACCAGATTATCGAGGCTTCGTACAATTATCGTTGCAAAGTAATATCGACTTTAATCCCGATACAGTTGAGTCTCAAAGTACTTCGCTTTGTTTTGTCGATACGTGCCAAAGATTATTCGACGCTTCTATTTTAAAATGTCATGAAGAACCAGCTGAAACGTATACGAACACGCTTTGCCATCATATTCAAGCTGCAATGCAATGTACTAATTTAGCAACTCCGCTAATGTTAAGAAATAGCATATTGAGTTCTTTGAATGTATCTAACGAAATTAAGCAAGAGTTATGGTTGCTAGCGACTGAAACGGCTGGACCGTTGGTGCAAAGGGTATCGAAAAATGTCATGGCTGTCAAGTGCCAAGTTAGTTCTAAACATCCTTTGGGGTATTTACATTTTGCGTTTTTTACGACTAAGTCTAAAGATAAGATTGAACATAGGTTTCATTGTAGCTGTGCTGAATCGAAAGGTAACTAAAATTAAAATGAGTCCAATTTGATTTAGAGCTAAGCTTTACTATCTGTCTGAAGAACATTGAATGATTCGTCGTAGCGCAATAATTTATTAAAGTTGCTGTGCCATTTTATCAGCATGTGATTGGTCTGCTTGATTTTCAGTAGAAAAATTTAAATAAATTAAAATTGTATAATTTTTAGGACAAACAAAAGCATCAACAAATTGCAACAAGGAAGATGTTCACAAGAAATGTATACATTTTTTCGCTTGCATTTGCGCTTTTGCAAGTGATTCGCATTTAGCCGACGAATTTTCTTATTATGTCAAATTGGAACAACCTCTCGGTGCAACGCCGACGCTGAACTCTTTAGGTAACTTTCTGGATACTGACGCATTTTACAGGCGGATTGTTTAATTAGTTGGTCGTTCTGCATTATTCTGCGACTGTAGAAGATAAAGTAGAAATGTCGCCTGTATCGATTTAAAGTCTCATTCAAGCAATTTCTTGTAGGTGCTTTGAACGATGATATGGACGAAAATACGTTAGTATCGATGTTGAATAACGATCTGGTCGGCGGCAGTGATAATTGTAGTATTGAAGTATTGACCGATCAAGGTTTTTTAGACATTTCGCGTATGGTTGTGACTGATTTAGAGGTTATAAATGAACCGATAGATATTGAAAATTTAGAAATAATCGATACCAATGGAGAGGTAATAATTTAGACATCTGTATTATAATTCTAAAATTCGATTTGTTTAAATTTTAAATTGTAATTTAACGTTTTATAGGTAGCTAGTATTGATAACGATATATTAAACTTATCAGATATACCTGAAAGTTATCAGTCGCTAAATGATCTAGAAATGATTCCCACGAAACGAATAAATTTAGAAAATAAGAACAAAGTAGGTACATCGAAGAAAAGCAAAATAGTGAATGATACAAAATCGTCTCCAGAAAAACCGAAGGTTGATAAATGTAAAGTCATTAAGAAGAAAAAGGCGATTTCTGAGCAGAACACAAAAATCCCAAAAGAGGAAAACGTTACGTTGTTTTTTAGTCAATGGCTGGCGTCCGTAACTGAGAGAATAAATCAATCGTTGTTAAACCCCTACAATGAGGAACCCGTTTCAATCACTTTTAGTATACCTCAGGTATAAAGATATATTACAAGCAAAGCTGTCAGAATGCACACAACATTTAACATTGAAGTTGAAATATGTATAATTTGTCAGTGAATAAAATATCTCGCTTCATGATAGAAAACACGTTTTACGCACAAAACGTAGGTCAAATAAAGTTCAATTGTTTATAACATGTCAATGTGTAAACTCGCAGCTTTGACTACATTATATCAACATAGATTTTTGTATTCAGGTTAAGTAAACGGAGATATGTTTTGTATTACAGATATTTTTTGACTGCTTAAGAGATAGAATATCTCTCGGCAGCACAAAAAAACGATTACCAAATTTTACGAGGGCATTTTCGACTAATAACGGTACGCGCACAAGATATACGTGGCACGTTACGAATATATTACACTTAAAACAGATTTTCGAAACGAATCTGGTAAGACATTTGTTGTGTCATAATTTCAATAAATAAGATATTTTTATAGCCGATATTGGTTTTCTAATTTTTAAGAAATATTTTATTTAATAATTATACGGTTTATTAACAATCCAAATAAATTTTAGGTGTCTCTTGAAATAACGAAGAGTTTTGTTTGTAATGCAAACGGTTCGTATGAACTGTCTCAACATACAAACGAACATTATAGAGACGGTTATGTACCGATAAAACCGAACGAAATGAAAACTTTTTTGAAAGTTGGTAACACCGAAATAGATCAATTAGAACCGACCCCGTTTATTATTGAGTGGGTTCCGGATGTCCTGCCTTTAACCAAAACTGGAGAATTGACACTCAAATTTCAGTATGGATGTAGACAAGCATTGATACAAAATAAAATTAAAATACTGATTGACAGTGATGGAATTATTCAAATAAAAAAAGAGTAATCGTTCAGTTGTAATTTTTTGAATGACCATTTATAAATCGAGTGTGCCTAGTCCAGGGATGGCGAACCTTTTCACATCTACGTGCCAATTTTTTTTTTAAATGTTGGCCATGACGTACCACAAAGCACCGAAAGAAATTTAGTGGACAAAAAAATTATTCAAACGTAAATGAGTGCCATGAAACTTTCGTTGACTTGTCGTGTCGGTCTCATAAAATATGTTATTTGAATGATAGTCAAATTTTTTCGACAGCATCTAACATATTTTTAATTATATTGATTTTGTGCCTCAATCAATGCCGTGCCGACAATATTCTGTCACGTGCCACGTATGGCGCGCGTGCCATAGGTTCGCCATCCCTCTCCTAGTCACTCGCAACTAACCGATACTTGTTGAATTTTTGTTTGTAACGTAAAAATTGTAAATATTTTTTTTATAAATTATCAAATATATTATAATATGCTTTAACTACTGTATTTATATCTGTATATACATTTATGTAGTGTAAGTTGCAGGAAATAATTTTATTTGTCAGAACCGCATTTAGGAATTAGAAATATATTAACCAGAATACAGAAAGTATATTACATAATATGTATGTTTGCAAGACATTGTAACTAAACTAATAGAATCTCATGTTTCAGGCCATCGCCTGATTAGCGAAAATGTTCGATTTGAGGAAAAATTTCCAGTTGTTTTCTTTTTTTAAATTTATTTAATGCATTTTGTTACCTTTTAAATGGTATAACATTTAATACAACCCTGTGTTAAATGATGATTAGTATGTCCTTGAATACGAAAAAAATTAGTAAATAAAAAAATGTCTTTTTTACTTTGTTTATTCGATTGACACAACTAAAATGCGTACATATTGTGTGTCAATTTTGTGAATTTTTTACGATAATAAAATTATTGTGATCGGAATAAGTCAATTATCTATTTATAGTCTGTTAATAATTTAGTTCTGATAAGATAGTAAAGCCTTCATTTATTATAGCAATTAATATTTCTTTATTGTAGTTAAATTAGACTGTATTAAGGGTATATTTTTTCGTTTATAAATTTATAGAGTACGGTCCTTCACAGTTCTTTTGTTAAAATATCAATAATGATCATTCATTTGTTTTAAATTATTTTTAATTAAAGGCCAGGCATGTTAAATTATATTTGTAATTGTTAAAAGTGATTTCTCTTGTATAATAAATTAAATTACTTTGTAATTAAAATTAATTGAATTCCGTTCTTTTTTTGTAATAAATGTACAAATTCAATTTGTTCCATTTAAGTAGTTCATAGCACTTTGTGATATTTAACAGTTTAAAAAAAATGTCGACAGCGTATATCTGTCAAATAAACGATTCAGCGTTGAAATACGCGGAAGAAACGTTAGGAGAAACAAGTGAAAAACGTGACAAATGCGTGCAAGAAATAAAAGAATGGTTAGAAGAAAATCCGTATTTGAATGCAAGAACAGATTATAATTCAATTTTGATATTTTTGCGCGGTTGCAAATTTAATACTGAAAAGACCAAAGTGAAATTAAAAAATTATTATGAAATGAAAGGTTCAACACCGGAATGGTTTCAAGATCGTAACCCGTTGTTGCCGAATTTAAAGGAACTGTTCGAACTCGGGGTATTTATACCGTTGAGACGACCCGATCCGGAAGGACGTATGGTTGTTATTATTAGAACTGCTGCGCATAATCCAAAAAGACATAAACAGAATGATGTGTTTAAAGTAGGAAAAATGATTTTGGATTTAGCGGTAAAACAAAATGAATATTGTTCGGTTTACGGTGTTTTGGCGATTTTCGATATGGCCGGTGTTACTTTGGGACATGCTAGACAACTCCCACCGAATGTTATAAAAAAAGTGGTACACGCGTGGCAAAATTATCACTGTCGACCGAAAAGTTTAAATTTTATTAATGCTCCGATACATGTTAATTTTGTCCTGAATATATTTCGACAATTTATGACCGAGAAAATGAAAAATAGAATCAGTATACATTATGGTGGAAATAGTTCACTTCATAAATTAGTTCCGAAAGAACAGTTACCGCAAGAATATGGTGGAGACGATGGGAATTTAAATTCCTTAATAGAATATTGGAAACAGATCGCTATCGAGCATACCGATTGGTTTAAAACCGATGAACAACATAAAGCAAAATTAAATTGATTACATGTGAGGTTGCCACTTAAAATAGTGAAATTGTTTTTTTGATGTCACATATTTTATACAGTTAGATATATGAATATTTATTTTTTAGTGTTTTTGAAATTTGAATCTGGTTTAAACAATTATTACAGTAATCTATATTTATCAATAATATCAATTTTTCAGTGCGAAAAGGTAACTAACTACATTCATTTAAGGAAAATTAAAACAGTTGGAAAATCGGATGATATCAGACAATCATTCGCTTTTGGACGTTAAATATTCTCTCAAATTATTGGTGGCAACCTTACTATGTTACTTAGAAAATTTAGCAAGTATTGTTTAAATGTTATTTATTATCGTAATCAGGGTTTGAAAATATATTTCCTAATATAATAATATTGTTATATCAATTTCTGTATATTATTATAAATACACTATAACCCAACAATGTTTGGTGAAATGTTTTAAATTATAGAAAATAAAGTTGTATTTTTGAATTGAATTGTAGATTATAGACGCTCGACAAGTTGTATTTTTAAACGCACATTAAAATCAAGCAATTTCAATTAAACTTACCCCAAATTTTACAGAATCTTCTTCGAAGTCTCGCTGGTTGCACTAAAGTTCCATGAATATCTTCAAATTCTTCCAAAACCGTTAGTTGTGAAGATCAGCGGCACTCATTTGTTAAACAAGGAGGCTAGAAGAGTAGAAAAAATTGTTTATTTTTAACATCAAGGTTTTCGATGATTTTTAAATTATACGTTTGAACTATTATTGTATAAAGTTCTAATTGCAATTTATGATCGTCTGAAATGATCTTAAAGTTTGAACGAAAATGCATAATAAAAAAACGATCTAAAAATCGCCTTCTTTTTTGGCTTACGTTCTTTACTCCATGTTTAAAAGTAACCTATAAAAACGTAACAGTTTTTCAAGTTGCAAATGTTTTACATTATATTTTATGAAACACATTGAAAGAAATCTCCGCAGGAAGATTAAATGCTATGTTATTGAGTACAGTGCTCTATTTCTTCTTTGAAGTTACAAGTGAAAATATTATATTGGCGTGATGGAGTGCTCTTCAGTTCACGTAAAAAATATTCAATATTTTAAAAAGTCTTTTTTATAAAGATAAAATAATTATGTGTAATGTTCTCTGTGTGTAATTACGACTTTTAATTTCAAAAATTCATGTACTGCACGACCAGCAAATATTTGATGCTGGATTCTGGCGTGCATTTTATAGAAATTGTGTAGAATATCAAGTATTTCAACTACTTATAAGATTTTAAACATGTCAGATTTTGGGTCAGAGTTCGACGAATACGAGATCGATATTAAAGAAGAAAACATATTCATACCACCATATGAATCAATAGTACTACCGCCTTACGAATCAGAAGCATCGATTAACGAAAATTTCGAGGCGTATTTCAAAAAGGAGCCACTTACAGAAAATGAAAATGACGAAGCAGAGTCTTCGATAATAAAATCTATTTCTATATGCTGTACTGATTATAATAGTTTTGAAACATATTTTATAAAAGATGCCAAAAAAGATTTACTCTCGAAAAATGAAAAAGAGGAAACATGTTCTTTAACAATACAATCAGTTTCAATTTGCTGTACTGATTATAATAGTTTTGAAACTTATTTTAAAAAGAAATATAAATCTGTTCATGAAAGATACAATGAAAATAATTATTTGGACGATGTCAATAGTACTTCAACACGGAGCAGCAAACGTAATCGAGCGAACTGTGTGATGTCTTTAAGAAACATTAAATTTAAAAACCCTGTAGTAGAACTTAAAAGACTGAAAAAACATGGAGTCAAAAACAACCAGAAAGGTTTTAATAAGGAACACAATACTAATAATATCGGGAATTTAAATGAATCGTCGCCGATGAATGATTCTTCGGAACAAAAATCTAAAATAAGCAAATTGCGTTTTGGTAAGCAACGATGGGTCATTGAAGAGATAAAAAAGGATACGAGTTCTAGTAAAAAAGTTACGAGTTATAGTCAATATGTGTGCGCCATTTGCAAAGCGTCATTCCAAAATCTTAGTTTATTAATAAGTCACAAAAATGATGATTGCACCACAGTTGCTGATTATTTATCGTGAAATAATTATGTACGAGAAAATTGATGCTGCAATTGATTTGATCGGATCACTACTTTGCAGATTAGAACACAAACGAGGGATAAATCGATAATCGATCAAGAATCTAAGTAAGATTGTTAATCGAAACTTCTGATTTCACAAAACGGAGTAGTTTCGTGTATATATTTATTTTTATTCGAACGGTCGATGTACTGATTAGTGTTAAGATATGAGAGAAAAAGTGTAAATATTGTGTATCTGTTGATTTTAAAAGTATTGATTTTGTATTTTTTTATAAATTTTACTACTGGTATTGGATCACTAATATATAATTTTATTACTGCTTTGTGAAGTTTTTTGTTTTTAATAAAGTTGTCGGTCTTTTCCGAATGATTGCAGTGATGTTCCATAATAGCTAAAATATTTACAATAATGTGTAACTAAAGATAGAATGAATGAATGAATGAATGAATTGTAGATTATAGACGCTCGACAACAGAGGTCATTAGCGTCTAAAAGATAGAATGTAGGTACATAGTGCGTGCCAGTAGAAAACAAATACAAAAAAACAAATTTGCTGTTTATCTTTTGTCTTTGTGATTTGTTTTTAAGAAATAATTAATATAAACTCATATTATAATTGATATTTGTAAAAAGAGATTTGTGGTTAAATAAAAACATATTTTATAAAAGCCTTGTCTTATATTATCATGCAAATTATAGGGAAATGAAATAATATTGAAAACGTATGTTGGCAAATCGATGCATGCAAAATAATTAAAATGTTTTTACTTACAAATTATTAATTTTCTCTGGAAAAATATTAAAACACTACACTCAACACGCGAACACTGACAAATTTGATTACAATGAATAAGGAAATTATGTAACATTCCAAAAATGAACTTCAACTGTCTTTTTGGTTATAAACCTTCACTAAATACATTCGATGAATTATGTAATATATTTTGAAGTTATAAGTCAATAATAGTTTAGAAAAATTTCACAACCAAACAGAAAATACACTTCAAATTAACACTGGATAAGAAAAGTTCTTTTTAAATTTGAAATAACAAACGTTTTGTACGGTGTATTTAAAACCTGACCGTTTTCACTTCAACTGTCATTTCTGTCAACAGAGGTTAGGCTAGGGGTGGAAATTGAGGGAGGGGGTACTCGACAGTTGGCATAATTATTCAAAATTATCTACAAAAGTTTTCCAGCCAAAAGCTGTTGATTGTTTTGCTTGAATCATATTAATCTCTTAATATACTATTTCATAGAAAAGCAGTTAAGGCACATTTTTTAGGTTAAAAAAAATGCTTTGTGCCAGGCCTTGCCTTCTGAAAACCAAATATTTAAAAACGCAAGGAATTCAGAATTCTTAACGCAACGCATACCTAAACGTTAATTTCATAAAGCGGAACGTGCTTTTCGAAGTCTACGCTACAAAAATCCTGTCAAATTCGATGATCCCCTAGCTGTAAGAACCTTTTCCTAGTCATGGAATTTCACACAAAAATTGAACGTATATATATTCGGTTAAACAATATGTTATATAATAAATAGGTAATCATACTAGCCGCTTATGAAATTTAACAATACGGTCGTTAGATAGGTACTTGAAATGTTATGGGTCAAAATCCAAATGTTGAGTTGCATCATAAAATTAAAATAAAAAACAAAAAGTAATTTTTGTTTTTTTATTCAAGTAAATAATATAACAATCATACATCACTGTGATATATAAAAGTACCAACAAAACTATCGGTACATAGAGATGGTTCATGCTAAGATACCAACAAGTATCGGCCGTACAAAATGCAAAAAAAAAATGACTCGTACGTGAATTATGGCATTACTTCAGTTGATGTCGTTAGCACAGAGAATCCCCAGTTAGACACCTCATTGAGCACATTAAATTGACAAAGATACCTATTCTATTCAACTAAATAGTTATATATATATAAAAATTGCTAATCTTATCGATAAAAAAATGCCAAAAACACTTTTACCTAAAATAATATTAAAATAATAATCGCACAACAAAAATTTCAATCATTTACATTATTAACAGAAATATCGCAACAACAGTCGAATCGAAATTGCTCGTCAAAATGAATACACCGTTTGAAATTTCATTTTCACAGCCGCTTCGTCAAAATGCGTTTAAAATGGCTGACGATGGACGTTTTAAATGTTGATTGAATCGGTCCGTCAGACGGTAATCTTGCGATATTTCTATTTAATTTGAGCGATTAATTGTCAACTGGATTTTTAAAGTAATGCAAACGTTTCAATATAAATAAATTATTAATATTCGAAGTATTGTGTTTTGTGGTAAAATTTTTAAAAAAACCTGTTCTCATTAAAAAAATTTGCTACAGCTTATATCTACAAAGCGGAGAAACTACACAAACTTCACTCTATTTCTTTTGTTTCATTTAAAAAGTCATCGGCAAGTTAAACACACTCTTGTATCTTTATAAAAATATAGGTTAAAAAAATAACATTTCAATTTTGTTTTCACGTGATCGTCTGACAGCTATTTGAAAATTCACATATTACAAAACACACAAGAACGGACAGTGTCAGATCTAAAATAAAACATTTTAAATTATTCCGAAAATTACAAGTAAAGAAATCCCTGTTAAAAACCTGACGAGAAATAAAAACAAAACAATAAAACAACAGTCTGTAATATGAACAAAATCAACCTCGTTTAAACCTTAATACAACCATGCTTATCGTTAAGAATAACGCAATCCAAACTATCGTCGCAATGAAACCGTGATACACGTCCGGTTCCGTTATCGACCAGCCTCTCGTCAACATCGATCTTAAAGAAGTCGTCGCTAAGGTCAACGGCAAGCAGAGCGATATGTATCGAAGTACGATCGGCATTCCTTCTACAGGCCAAATAACACCACTCAAAAGTAAAGTCGGATAGAAACTTCCCAGCGCTAATTGAATTGCGTTACGTTCGAGCTCGCAGATCGCCGATATGACGAATCCGAAACACATTCCGCACAAACCCTGTAGAATGGTAAGCGTAATGACCCAACCTATGTCTCCCTGGCAGTCGACGCCGAACACCAAAATCATGAAGATGAGTACGAGAGCCGTTTGACCGCACATCACTACGAACTGCGTGATGACGTGCGAGAATAAGATTTCACCAGGCGATACTCCTGTAATAAAAGTATAGTTATTCGTTTCGACATTTAAATTAAATCGTTCCATCTTATTTAAAGACAACACTGCCATCTCTCTTTCGGCTTATAAACTAAAATCTATATTAACAAAAATCGTGGGCCTGTTTGAGAATTGCGCAAAAAAAAAATAACCAGTTTGATTGTGTTAAACTTGTAATAAATCTCAGACCGATGATCCAATTTATAACTGATACTACGATTTCAGTGAGGGACTGAAGGGGGGAATCTACTCCGTGCGAAACATTACTTTCCCACCTAGAATACGCAACTACTACGCGATTTTACGTACTTTCGAACTCGTTGCCTATTTATTTCAAACAGAATTTTTCCCACCGAAGATACCGAAACGCGAAACTCATAGTTGTCTGATTAGTTGCTCTCATTCAGATATCGGCGCTTTTTGAAGTCGCATATTACTTGTGAACGAACTAAGGATAACCAAAGAAAGCAGTGAGCGACGAAAATACACAACTTATAAGATCGAGTTGTTTCTTGTCACATAACCCCAAAACAAAATACATTTACAAGACACAGTGCTGCCGCGTACAATTAGTTTATCAAACAATTTGCATACCTGCAACCCATGATCTGTCCAGAAGACCTTCCATCCTTTCGATAATTAAAGCTGATGACGTTAGAGCAACGGCCAAGAAGAAAACAATTCTGAAAAGAAATTAAACGGTGAGTATTTTCGTTAAAAAAACAGAACGGACTCGAAGAATTAAACTTACGTTAAAATAACACCAGGTGCAACGAAATCAGTGAACGACGGATCGTTGGAACCGTAAATCGGTTCTTTAAATTGAATTGGAACGTCGGCGAGTTTTGGATTCTGATCGCAGCTGCTCAGAAGATCTTGGGCGAAGTCACGGTACGATACTTGCAGATCACGGTTGAGCATTAACCCGATTTGTTGATCTGGAAAAGATTACATTCACAACATAAAAATCGAAATTCGTCATTTTGTAACTCACACTGTAATAGACCTATCCAATTAGAGCAAGCGAGAGAGATAAATAAAACGTAGCTCATGTTGAAATAGACAGTGAACTGGTGCGCGTCTCGTTCTGCGCATTATTGTGGCAGCCGGGTTATTTTTATCTCTCGCTCGCTCTAATGAGCCATTTTCTTGAGAATATTTCTTTCAATTATTCACGAGAGGCAGCATTTGTGGTAGGGACAAACGTTATTTATTCTCCATTAGTGTCGTGTCATTTTAGTGGTATAACTTAATTATTTAATTAATTTAATATATATAACTTGATAATTAAGTATACCCCTAAAATGACACGACACTAATGGGGAATAAATAATGTTTGTCCCTACCACAAGTGCTGCCTCTCGTGGATAATTGAAAGAACTACTTTTAAGAAAATGGTTCAATATTTTATTTATTTATTGTAGATTATAGACGCGTCGACATCTCAGGTCATTAGCGTCTTTCAACTACACTAAATAACAACTATCTTAAAACTAAATAACATCACAAAACATCCATGAGCGCAGGTGGGATTCGAACCCACGGCAGTCCAGAGGTTGCGGCACTAAGCACGCTAACCACTAGGCTATACTGCCCCAAAATGGCTCAATAGATAGATATATTGGTAGAATTAAACTAGCGAACGTAAATATTCAGAACTATTTTTTGAGTTAAACTTTTCCTATTTGAATTATGCATATACAGATTGTATCAAATTAAAGCTGTGCATAGGGCGTTCTGTGTGTATGACAGAGATTGATATATACAGCAATAAGTAAGAATGAGATAAATGATAGCTAATAGGAAGTTACTGTGGTTACTGAACCTGATAGCGTAATTTTTGTTTTGTGATTTTATCAATAATTTCAGTAGTCTTACGGTAACCACAGTAACAATTAGCGATCATTTACCTCATTTTTACTTATTACTTTATATATCGATCTCTGTCTTGCACACAAAACGCCCTATGCACAGCTTTAATCTGATACAATCTGTATAGTAATAAAGAGGATTTATTCTTTAAAACCAATCAACTTCTGCTTAACTGCCGTTGTGAGACTACAATGTTAATTAATATATGAAGTTACTTACTGGACATATCGAGCCAAACTCTAATTTCCGATTGATCGAGAGTTTCTTCATCAGCGTCACGTCCTAGAACCATTCGAGCGACGAGAGCATCCGTGAAATTCTCTGTAAAATACAAAGCACCCCACGCTTCACCTTTCCGAACAGCGTTCAGCGCGTCTTCAGGTTCCTGATAATACTCTTTGACTATAGTCGTGTTTTTCAGATGTAGTAGATATCGACAACTCAAGTCTTTAAAGCTACATCCTTCAGCGATGGGACATTCCTTAGTCGTAAAGTTCATTTCATGATTAACAACAGCCAATTTCAATCCGGTTGGATCTCGACCAATCGCGAGACAGAACAGAATTACTTGCATGACGGGTAGAGCAAAAATAAACAGCATGACACCGACGTTTCGCCACATCCTTAAGAAATTCTTTACTAGTAACGCCCGGAGTTTGCCTTTCGATGTCATCTTGAAACAGTCGTTGCACGAACTGCAATCGTCGCAATCCAACGGCATTTCCGGTTTCGATGTTCCGACCGTTTTGCCGTTTAACTATAAAAACACAAGAAACAATTCTATTTAATAATGTATTTAATAGGGTGGGTCAAAAAAATCAATTATTTTTTTTACAAGTGACACGGAAAAATAGGTTGCTAGACACCTTAAAAAAATTCTCACCAAATATGAGCTCTTAATTTTAATAGGAAGATCCTCCGCATCACAGTTTTTTATTTTTTTCTCACTCCAATAGAAAAAAATTCATACCTCATCATTAATTGATTGTACAGAAAAATGTTTTAAGAGAATTTTGTAGGAAATTTAATGCTCTACAAAAAAGGCATCATATATTTTTTCCGCAAACCTCACCATTTGAAAGATATTGAAGATTTATAATAGTCATTTATTGTCGAGTTATAAAATTCATAAACAAAAATGAAATTTGTCTTAAAATAACCAAACTTAAATCTTCAATAACTTTCAAATGGTGAGGTTTGCGGAAAAAATATAAGATACCTTTTTTGTGGAGCATTAAATTTCCTACAAAATTCTCTTAAAACATTTTTCTGTACAATCAATTAATGATGAGGTATGAATTTTTTTCATTGGACTGAGAAAAAAATAAAAAACTGTGATGCGGAGGATCTTCCTATTAAAATTAAGAGCTCATATTTGGTGAGAATTTTTTTAAGGTTTCTAGCAACCCATTTTTCCGTGTCACTTGTAAAAAAAACATAATTGATTTTTTTGACCCACCCTAGTATTTAACTTACATAGCGTTGCTATGGTTCCTCTATTAAAGTCCCCAGTTCCCGGGTTCTAGCCCAAGAGCTGGTAAAAGTGTCAATTGAATTTTCAATTTATTATTAAAAAAATAATGAATTGAAAATATGAATTGGTGCTAGGCCCAAATAACCTTAGCTGTTGGTGGTCTTTAAAACACAATTTAACAATTTGCATTTAACGTTCGTTTCTTGATTTTATGTAATCTAACTTTATATCGGGTGTGGCTTAGAAAAGGCAACATAGCGAAACTAACATTGAGACCATTTACAATTTTGTAGTAGGCCCCCCAAAACCCCTATTCAGTAATTTTCACCCGAATCGTTAGAGCCGTTTTATCCTTGTCAACCGTTTCATTAATTTTTGACAGTGGCGGCTTGTGGTATCTGAAAGTGGTGAGGCACAGTTGAAAAAAAAAGTATTGCGAATGTTTACATTTACCTGGGGAAGTTGTGACGCTGTGCTAGGTCCCGCTAAATCCATTTTTCGCTAATAAGTACAAAACAAATAAACTAATAAGTAATAAAAGTAATTTAATATTTTAGAAAAATCACTGCCCACAAAAGTATTTACCGAAAATTATAATAACACACATTAAATGTCGCATTAAATTTACGTAGAGGCTTGCCTCAAAAGAATGTTTTTATGTGCTACTTAAAGCTAGATTCGACTGGACTATTACGGTATCATAAACATCACATTACTAATACGCTAGACAAGGAAGCGCGAGGCGAACCTCTAACCATACACGACCGCATGCAGAAATGAGATGGATGATATTTCTAGCGAAGCGCGTTAAGATTGACGGCAGGCCCATATTTTACTAATTTCTATGAAGCCAAATATTAATTCTAATGGATATATTTATGCAAATAGTAAAATAATATAAATTTGTAATTTATTTAATTTGCAAAATTATTGGTGAGGCACTGCCTCACCTGCCTCATAGGAGAAGCCGCCACTGATTTTTGAGTCGATTTTTTATGTCGGTATTTTCTGACTCAAGGTTATTCCAATTCACTACTCTCGCTAAAGAAGTATAACTTAAAAAAAAAACTCACATCTAAATGACTGCCCACACCATTGGAGTCCTGAATGAGTACTTCTTTACTTTGATGGAAATTGAGACCGACGACGCCGCTTTCGTCCGTCACATAAACAGGATCGTCCTTCTTGCCCCAATTGAGCGACGCCAAACTGATATTATTGCTTATATTCAGCTCTTGAACGTTCAACGTCTGACCCTGTTTCCTAGAGAGCTTCAAAAACACTTCTTCGAGCGACAAGCAGTTGTACATTGTTAACAAGACGTGTGGAGATTCTTCAGCTAATAAATGACCGCTACGCATCAAACCGATCTGAAATCATTACGAACAAGCCGTGAGGTGGGCCGTTTATTAGGACTAAAGTGCGACCCTTGAGGTCCACACGACGAACTTCCCAGTTTGATAAATATTTAATAATAATAATTAAATTAGATATTACACAGAAAAGTAATCATTTTAATCATTAAAACATAATTATTATTTATTTTTAACAATTTATTAAAAAAAAAAAAAATCGGAAGATATCGATATTGGTATCTTACCGTGTGAGCTTGTCGAGCTTCTTCGATATAATGTGTTGTAATGATGACAGTTTTGTTTCCGTCTTTCGTGATCTGTACTAAATGATTCCAAATACTTTGGCGAAGCAACGGATCCACTCCGACCGTCGGTTCGTCGAGAATTAGTAATTCGGGGTCGTGCATTAATGCTACTGCAAAAGATACTCGTCTCTGTTGACCACCACTGAAACAAACCAAAACACATATCGTTATTACAAAATGGCAGTTTTCTGTAAAATAGCGGATGACGCCTGTAACTTATTGAAAACACTACAGTAGTAACTGGTAACTCACTCATGGGCAGCTGCCCTCCCCCCCTTGAACATGGACTAATATGATATTTAAGCGTGTTTTTTAGTTTTTTGATGTGAAACATCTTATGTCGGGTTGTGAACAGCCGCGTGAGGGGAAATATGCAAGGAAATTTATGGTCCGCTCCTTCGCTGCTGTTCTCCCCACCACTGCGGCACTTTCTCTCCCTTGGCTTAGGCGTGCACTGTAACACACGCGGTGTTACAGTGCAGTATATAGGATTACGTCAGCATAACAGTTAGTTGCTGCTTTTGAAAAAATATATACTAGGGTAAATGCGGGAGAGATGCCGCGGTAGGAGAGACGCCGCATGGCTATTAACTTACCTATTTACCATTAATGGATGGTGCTACAATTACGTATGTTCTTGTCAAGATAAGATGAACGAACATACGTACTTGTAGCACCATCCATTGATGGTAAATAGGTAAGTTAATAGCCATGCGGCGTCTCTCCTACCGCGGCATCTCTCCCGCATTTACCCTACTACATAGAGAATACCACCGAGTTCAATAACGTTTTCTTTGATGTTTCACATCTGTCGGGGGTTCCGAGACCCACACCCTTTTTTTAAATTATAACTTTTGTTATAGGAATCTTACCTCAAGTTTTTAACAAGACGATTTTGACTAGGCAAATCGAGAAAGTTGAGCAAAAATTGTAAACGTTCGTTGATTTCCGACGTGTCCATGCCGAAGATCCATCCGAAATACATCATCGTTTCCTTGATTGAAAATTCTCCGTAGAGAGCGATTTCTTGAGGCATGTATCCGACACGTTTGCCGGGCACGCCGGAACCTTTCGTACCCGGTTTGCCGCCGAGCACCCAGATTTCGCCGGTGTTTAGACGCCGACGGCCGACTATGCACGACAGGAGTGTTGTTTTGCCGCATCCCGAAGCTCCCAATAAACCGTAACTGTAAAAGAAAAAAAAATTAATTAATTAAGTAATGAAAACTCGCTTATAACGAATCTTAAGAAGGGAGTAAAAATTTCGTTTGTAGCCAGGTCCGGATTTCTGCCTAGGCCAACAAGGCACCGGCCTAGGGGCCCAGCTGCCGAGGGGGCCCCCGGTCAGGGCAGAGATGGAAATTAAAGAAAAAAAAGCCCAAAAAATTTGTAAGATAACCCAATTGGCGACTTTTTGATGTGAAACATCTTATGTCGGGCAGTGAAAAGCCGCGTGAGGGGAAATATGCCACGAAATTTCTGGTACGCTCCTTCGCTGCTGTTCTCCACACCACTGCGGCACTTCTCTCTCGGCTTCCGCGTGCTCGGGCACGGGAAGAGAGAGAGAGAGAGAGAGAGAGAGGAGAGAGAGAGAGGAGAGAGAGAGAGAGAGGGTATACATACGAACGTACTGTAAAGCAAAAGTATATGTATACACGTGTAGGTATGTAATATAGATACTTCGCTGTGAATTTAGTTGTGTTTCTGGCTCAGGCGTGCTTAAACGCCGCAACCGCGTGTGTTACAGTGCAGTATATAGGATTACGTCAGTATAACAGTTAGTTGCTGCTTTTGAAAAATATATACTACTACATAGAGAATACCACCGAGTTCAATAACGTTTTCTTTGATGTTTCACGTCTGTCGGGGGTCCCGAGACCCACACCCTTTTTTTTTTGCTAAATCGAACCGCTGTCTTAAACGAACATTCCTCGTATGAGAATTGGGGGCAGTATAGCCTAGTGGTTAGCATGCTTGGTACCGCAACCTCTAGACTGGACTGCCGTGGGTTCGAATCCCACCTGCGCTCATGGATGTTCTGTGATGTTATTTAGTTTTAAGTTAGTTGTTATTTAGTGTAGTTGAAAGACGCTAATGACCTTAGATGTCGACGCGCCTATAATCTACAATAAAATAAATCGTATGAGAATTCGCAGTAGCCGGGATCGTTATAAAGGATTTCAACTATTATTTGAATGTAAAATAATAAAAATAGATGGAAAATACGATATGCATAATAATGTAGATTATTAGACCAATCTGACCTTTAAAAAGAAAAAAAAAACGTTTCTTCAGTACAAAGAAAACTATAGGAAGAAGCATGAGCGTATTACATATCTTATGCAAAAGCAGTGATTTAAATGGAATACATGTTTATCTGGACAGCATCTGTATGGAAATTTACCAAGGCTGTTTATTGCTAAATTCTTTATAAAAAAAACTACACGCATAGCATCTGTCGGTAAAATATACAAGTAACAATATTATGCACACTTGAGCGTGGCCAAAAGACGGCCGCATGTCGATGAACTGTGACAAAGTTCAGTTCATAAAAAAGGGTAGATAAATCAAACTCATTCGTGTGAATGTAGACGCAGTGCGTCGGGATTTTTTGTCGAATTCTCAGAGATCTATAAGTTTTGACAAGGAAATTTACAGGTATAAGGTAGGGTAGCTATTATTATAGGTAAACCAATAATTTTAAGAGTTAAAAAAAGTTTTATTTTTTTCCGTTCCAAATTTACGATCGGGTCTCTCCGTCAAGAAATTTTTGTAGATCAAAGACCTTGCAGAATACTTCAACGTGCTTTTCCGAGGAAATTTACTGGTAACCCTCGCTAGGTGTCCCTAATTTAGGACAAAAAATTTTTGTAGACCTTGCAGACAAAAAAGTATGCGGAGAAAATGTCCGAGCAGATAGGGTGTATATTTTTACGCATTTTCAATTTACGTATGGACCACTTTTTTTAACAGTTTCTAAGGTCCAAGCCAGTAGCGGCGTTAGAGGGTGGGCCATGGCCCACCTTAAACTGTCTTGGCCCATCCTAGAATAATTCCCGATCTCTTGTTCATCTTTTAAATAGGTTTTTAACCCTCGAAATTTCAACAATTTTTCTTGTAAATTCTATAGCAAGTAATCTGGGTTAAAATTTTGACGAGCACAGAAATGTTGGGAACAAATGTTATTGGCCCACCTTCAGAACACCATACCCAACTCTGGTCCACCCTAACAAAAAATCCTAGCGCCGCCACTGGTCCAAGCCATGGTTATTTCTCAAGAAGACAATAATTAAGTTAACTAAGGCTAAGAATTAACCAGAAATTTTCCATTTTACGATACAAATATTTAAATAAAACAAATTACTGCAAAATCAGTATAAAAACCGCCGGACAAACGTTCACACGCACGCTAATGCATTCTGAGAAATTCCGGTCCCAAACAATTGAATGCGCTCTTCATTTGTTGTGTTACTCTACTCTCGATTTTCTGTTGTCTTAATTCACGTATCTTTTTTTTATCTTGATGCGCGCGCATACGTGTTCACAGATGATCCGGTAATTAGTCAATTCCTTGTATTTTAAAGACCACCAACAGCTAAGGTTATTTGGGTCTAGCACCAATTCATATTTTCAATTCATTATTTTTTAATAATAAATTGAAAATCTAATTGACACTCTTACCAGCTCTCGGGCTAGAATCCGGGAACTGGGGACTTGTAATAGAGGAACCATAGCAACGCCATGTAAACAACAGCACTGCTACACGCTCGGCTATTCTCAAGTCCTAGTCAATTCCTTACTGACTGCTGCAAGCTAGGCAAGCTAGGTGACAGAACACGGTATGCGTGCGCAACCATATTTTTTCTCTCTTTTTCTTGCAGAACAAGCAATAACGATCTCTCGCTCGTATAATGAGAAATAGGTCCATTCACAGACATTTTCTTATAGTCAATTAATTTTAGTTTTAAATTTGCAACTTTAACACCCAGGACCTCCATTAGTTTTGATATTTCGGAAAAGTGGTAAATGAAAAAATGCTTATTTTTTAGCTCTATGTCCTGGTAAAAGGAAAGTCTCAACTTAAAAATCACCCTGTATATGCTATAATTTACGTAATATTAAAATCGGTTGGCAATAAAAAAACGCGGGCTTGAGAATGGCCGAGCGTGTAGCAATGCTGTTGTTTACATGGCGTTGCTATGGTTCCTCTATTACAAGTCCCCAGCTCCCGGGTTCTAGCCCGAGAGTTGGTAAAACTGTCAATTGGATTTTCAATTCATTACTAAAATAAATAAATAATGAATTGAAAATACGAATTGGTGCTAGGCCCAAATAACCTTAGCTGTTGGTGGTCTTTAAAAACACAATAAAATAAAAAAACGCGGCGTCGTCATGCGGCGGCGTCAACCTATTTACGAAAACAGGCCGTAATTCTTCTGCCGACATCTGTTTGAAGCGTTCTGAACAAAGTTCACGGCCATTGGATAAACAATGTAAACAAATGATGAGTGTATTTTAATTCTTTTGTTTTTCCTCTCTTTTGCACAGTTTCGTACAAATTCATTTTTCACATAATCTTTTATGCAATACGAGTAAAACAATATAAAACAAAAAAAAAAACAACCCTTATAACCACTATTTCGTGATTATGATATTATAATGGTGATTCATATATTAGTTTTGTGAGACAATCGCTCAAGATTAAGTAGGTCCGTTTGTTCCAGAAATGTTGTTTACACACAATAAATTTCACGTTTTTTTAATCTTTTTCGTGTTTCAGAATTTTTCTAGGTATATCAAATTTAATAAAATTAATTCTATAGGTATATTAACAGAATATTTGATGAATAAAAAAAAAGGTAAAACAACTTTTAAGTTAAACTATTTTATAAATGTAAGTATTAAAAAGAAAAAAAATAATATTTAATTTAGGTTCATAATTATAAAAGCGTGAGCCGTGACTGTAATAAATTATCATAGAGTTTACGACCCACGCTTTTATACTTATGAACCTAAATTAAATATTATTTTTTTCTTTTTAGCACATTTATAAAACCGTTGAACTAAGTTTTTTTACCTATTTTTATTTTAATTTTTTTGGGTGCTTTATTTGCTTAGTCGGATTTTATTACATTTATCCAATCTATACTGAAACGTAACCGGACAAAGACCTTTTGCCTGTGAAAATTCAAAAATGCGATTTGCACCCGGACGGGAGCCGGGTCGGTCAGCTAGTTACCATAATATTGTATTGTCGCCGGAGCTACACATGTGTGCAAAATCTCAACTCAATCGGATCACGGGAAGTGGGTGAAAATTCAGAAGTACGATTTACACCCGGACGAAACCGGGCCGGTCAGCTAGTTACCATAATATTGTATTGTCACCGGAGCTACACTTGTGTGCAAAATTTCAACTCAATCGGATAACGGGAACTGGGTGAAAAATCGGTCGCAAGATTTGAAACAAATAAATAAATAAACACAAATATACGGGGCCAAGCTCAATAAAACCGTTTAAAAAACGAAAATATTGCGATCCGAAACCCGGAATCGAACCAGGGATCTTTAAGTCTTCAGTCGAACGCTCTACCAACTGAGCCAGTTTGTCAACCTTCGGTTCGCAACCCAACAGTGGGTCGCGTTAAATTTTTAATGGGTCGCGAAGGAACTGGTGATGTATCGAAAGTTCGACTGCAAGTCTTGTAGTAAAATAACACATTAATTTATTAAAATTGTTTATTTAATTCCAATTACCATTTGCCAGGATTTATGCCACAACAACGCACAATCTGTGAGCATTTCAACTAGCTACCTCTTACCGTTTGTGAGATAAGAGCCTTGTGACAGACAAACGGACGGACATCGTCGATTCAGTAATCTAGGGTTCCGTTCGGAGGTACGGAATCCTAAAAAGGAGCAGCAAAACTGCAGAGGATGCGTTTTTTATTTAGAAATCATCGCTTCGTTCCATCCATCCGAACATTACACGATTCAAAACAGTGTGACCGACGAACAATCGCATAGCAATTAACGTGTTAAAACCGCGTCGATTGTTGCATATTTTCTCAGCCTTTTGTTTAAAAACACTAAATGAACAAATTAGTTCACTAATAACAATAATAAGCCTCCATTAAAGGGAATGTCCACAAAAGACGTCAGTCAGCGTTCTATTAAAAAGGGTTAGTGTCTTGCGTGAGAATTAAAGTCTCCATGTTAAACTATAGGCGGTATTATTCGGCGAGTACATTTTAGAGTTTATTTAATTACAAACAATGAGATATCTTGACCCAATCTTACGGTGGCGTTATTACAAAGGTATATACGATCCTGCCAGGTAATATTCATCAGTGGCGTGCGGTTTTTTTTCTTTAAACGAGCGAAACAGTACAAGTTTCTAGTAAGTAATCAAATTATTTTTTTTCTAGGAACCTATTAGGTAGCTGGTACCTATACTGATAATCTATTGACGCTATATTATATTCCGTTGGAATCTATACTAATATTATAAAGCTGAAGAGTTTGTTTGTTTGGTTGGTTGAACGCGCTAATCTCAGGAACTACCAGTCCGGTTAGAAAATTTTTTTTTGTTAGATAGCCCATATTTATTGAGGAAGGCTATAGGCTATATAATATCACGCTACGACCAATAGGAGCGGAGCATCAATGAAAAATGTTGCAAAAACGGGAAAAATTATTCCTTTTGAGAGCTTCCGTTGCGTGCGCTGCGTAAACGGTTAAAGTTACGCAAAAATCATGTATGACGGAATTGTCCCCCTTTAAAAGTTCTAAAAAAAATCCGCGACAGCATATGTCTATCTTTTAAGGTTGACGCACTATAACTTTTTTTATGGTAATCAAATTTGTTCGTAATTATAATATTCAAGCTAACGAGCGAAGCGAGTGGGTAGTGCGTATTTATAACATTCAAGCGACCGAGCGAAGCGAGTGCGTAGTGTATCTGTGTATTTATAATATACAAGCGAACGAGCGAAGCGATAGTGAGTAGTGTATTTCACCTGGGCTTTCTTAGCACCCGGGCGAAGTCGGACGGGTACCGCTAGTTATAAATAAAGAAATTATTATTATTTTTTTAAAGGCTATACAGGGTGTCCCAAAATTGCTGGGACACAGAGCTACCACGTGTAGTAGAGGTCAAAATAAGTCGATTGGACCCAATTTATTTATATACCAAAATGTACTGTTTGCCCGTGAGAAGAGTTCAAAGTTTACATAAAATTTTGTACTTATATAAAATTTTGTATTACAATTTTATTAAACTTGTACCTACTAGGAATACCTGTTAGCATTATTTAAGAAAACATTTTTTCCTTCGGAACTATGCGGAATACGAAATTTTTACAAGAGTAACAAAATGAAGATAATTTCAATTATTTGCGAGAAAATTACTTACAGTATCTTATTTAGTTAACAATTAGATTAACAATCAATATTGTTATTACTTCCTATACTGTACAAATTCACTATTTTAGTGAAATTAACATAAGGACATCAGACGATATTAATCGACATAACATGCCCTTATTAATTATTGTAGAAAGGCTACATAAGAAAAATTTAAATGCACCGCCGGGAATCGAACCCGGAACACCCAATTCGCAGTTTGTGGACTTGCGGTGTATTTGTGCTATATATAAGAAAAGATTAAGTGTACGCCATGGGCACCGTGGAGTAACTGGAAAACTTGCCCGACGCGATATTGGGTGTTCCGGGTTCGATTCCCGGCGGTGCATTTAAATTTTTCTTATGTAGCCTTTCTACAATAATTAATAAGGGCATGTTATGTCGATTAATATCGTCTGATGTCCTTATGTTAATTTCACTAAAATAGTGAATTTGTACAGTATAGGAAGTAATAACAATATTGATTGTTAATCTAATTGTTAACTAAATAAGATACTGTAAGTAATTTTCTCGCAAATAATTGAAATTATTACTAGGCATATCCGGCCTATTTTGAGAAAAGCAACATTCATTGTAGTGTTGTTATAAAAATAAAAATAATATTAGCTCTCGCAGTTTGTGGACTTGCGGTGTATTTGTGCTATATATAAGAAAAGATTAAGTGTACGCCATGGGCACCGTGGAGTAACTGGAAAACTTGCCCGACGCGATATTGGGTGTTCCGGGTTCGATTCCCGGCGGTGCATTTAAATTTTTCTTATGTAGCCTTTCTACAATAATTAATAAGGGCATGTTATGTCGATTAATATCGTCTGATGTCCTTATGTTAATTTCACTAAAATAGTGAATTTGTACAGTATAGGAAGTAATAACAATATTGATTGTTAATCTAATTGTTAACTAAAATGAAGATAATTAATCAGTCTTCTCGCCAAAAAAATTTGAGAACCGTATTACCACCCCTAAGAAAGTTCTGAAAAAAATGTCGGGGGGTGAGGGTGGTTTTAACCCTTCTACAATTTCTTCTGGGTTTCTTTGATTACCGAAAGGAGAGTAATCCTCTAAAATGCACTTTTGTCAAATGTCATTCAATTTGTTTCACTCATTTCTGAACAGCGTACAAAAATGTGTTTTTTTTATGTAAACTTTGAACTCTTCTCACGGGCAAACGGTACATTTTGGTATATAAATAAATTGGGTCCAATCGACTTATTTTGACCTCTACTACACGTGGTAGCTCTGTGTGCCAGCAATTTTGGGACAGCCTGTATAGTAAGGCTCAATACGTTTACATTAATAACTATCAAAACGACTTTAAATTGCCGAAACATATTTCGTTAAAATAATAATATTTACGAAGACAAGCAACGTTTGACGATTCGACGAACAATTTGAATAAAGAATATACAATTTGAAATTTAATAAATAATAATTACATTTTTATCATTATTATCAAGGAACCGCAGCCATTATGTATGTAATCTCGTAATGGCCGGCAATACAATAGAAGTAATTGGTTTCATACAAATAAAATGCCGGAACATTATAATAAACGATGAGTTGATATAATCAATTATATTTATTTATATACAGGATGTCCCAGTTTTGTTTCACGCGACTTTCGCATGCGTATAAGTTGTACAAAGCGTGTCCTGTATATATCTACTATTTTGGAAATCCGTTATCAAGACAATGGTTCGAACAAAAACTCTGTTTTTTTTTAACTATGACTTATTATTTTTTAATTAAACAGTATTTTACATTACACCGAAGAGTACCTACTTATTTATGAAATGTAAACTTTATCTTAAGGACATATGCTGTCGCGGACTTTTTTTTGGAACTTTTAAAGGGGAACAATTCCGTTATACATGATTTTTGCGTAACTTTAACCGTTTACGCAGCGGAAGCTCTCAAAAGGAATAATTTTTCCCGTTTTTGCAACATTTTTCATTGATGCTCCGCTCCTATTGGTCGTAGCGTGATATTATATAGCCTATAGCCTTCCTCGATAAATGAACTATCCAACACAAAAATAATTTTTCAATTCGAACCAGTAGTTCCTGAGATTAGCGCGTTCAACCAAAAAAACAAACAAACAAACTCTTCAGCTTTATAATATTAGTATAGATAATAAATAAAAACTGCGACAAATAAACTGTTCAATATTTATAAAAAAAATCATTTCGGTCGACATTATGTATCTTTTATAAACAGTGAAAACTCATTTTATATTACACAGAACGGTAAAAAACCGTCGAGCGGAGCAATGTATAGTCAATTACATCGCTGACTACTCTGTCAGATCCATCTTCAAGTTTGATTTCTGTGAAGACAAAATTAATTTTTATACGTCATATTAATAAAAGGAAAAAAATGATTTTTGTCAAACTTGTAAATACAACTTGCTGACGGTCTTTCAAGAGAAAAAAAAACTGTCCAAACAAAACATCATAAAACAGTAGCGGCACATGATTAACAAGTACGTTACCCAATAATCTATCACTACATATTAAGTATAAAAAAAATTACTCCTCTGTCGCGTCTGTCTGTGCCTAATTTTCTCCGTAACTTCTGAACGGAGTTTGTTCCAGTTTTCACGATTAGATAGATTGATTCATACTAGGAAGGTTTAGATGTACTGAAACTGGCCGGCCCGGCTTCGCCCGGGTGAAAATCGAGAATAATCTCAGAAGACAGATTTCTCCGTTACTACTGGACGGATTTTGTTCCGGTTATCAAGATTAGATAGATTGATTCACTAGGAAGGTTTAGATGTATACTTGAATCTGGCCGGCCCGGCTTCGCCCGGGTGAAAGTCGAGAATAATTTCAGATCTCCGTAACTATAACTGAGCGAATTTTGTTCCGGTTTTCACGATTAGATCGATTGATTTACGAGGAAGGTTTAGCTGTATATAATTGAAACTGGTCGGCCCGGCTTCGTCCGGGGGGTTTCACTTTTTTTCACTGTTCAATAGGTGACATACTTTGCTTTAGGACATAGGCTATAATAACTGGCCGTATATAATGTATTAATAAATCATAAATTCATAGCAACCGGGCGAAGCCGGACCGGGTCGCCAGTTAGGTATATAAAGTCAGCTTTTCGCGTCTGTATATGTTCGAGATAAACTTGAAAACCGCTGTATCGAGTTCAATTTGATTTTCACGGTTGTACCTAAGTTAACACAAAACAATTTTATACGACAGGAAGATCGTAGATTATAGACGCCCGACAACTGAGGTCATTCGCGTCTATAAATATTATAAGAATACTAGCTGTACTCGCGACTTCATTCGCGCGGCATTTTGGAATTTGATGGCACGTGTAATCACTCTGAAATTTTAACAGCTTTTACTTAGTTATTATACACTGTAAAAAATGGATGTAAAAATACTTTGAAATTTAAGGTAGAATTCGCTCGATTTTCTAAGTGATTTTACATTATTATTTATTTTTACACAGAAAACTTCATAAAAACTTGGACTTTTACTGTAAAGTTAGATAAATTTGTGATTTTTACATAAAGTAAATTAAAATTACATAATTTGTGTAATATTTCAATAAAGTGTGTAAAAATTACAAAATAAAATGTATAGTTACATATATAAAATGGATGAATACAAAAAAAATTAATGTAAAATTAGTAACCACGCACGCGCAATGTGTTTTTATGGAATCTACGCGATGTGCAGGCGATACCTGTTTGCGACGCCGCATTGTCTCTTTGTGTGCCTATTACCAGATTAATCGCTGGCTACAAATGGACCATCGATAATCTATGTAATCGGCCTTCGCTATTTTTTACAGTGTATATACTGTTTTCTATAAGATATTTAAATTTGATCAAATTCCTAAGAAAAGTGTTTCATGGGTGAACTACAACGTTAGCGCGTTATAAAATACTCGTGGCGACATCTATTTGTCAGTAGATATAGCATAAATATAATTATTTGCGACATATATTGGTGAGTAATAGAAACATGAAGGTTTTATTTTATTCCATTAGCTATCCCGAGATGTAGTTGTTTTGACTTCAGTATACCCCGCGGGAACTCTCTGTTTTATGGAGCCAAGTTTACGGTGCCTATTTCAACTCCCCAGCGAGCCGCCTCTGAGTTATTAAAGCCATATAATTTCATTTAAAAATTTTGCTGACGTCAAGATTTATGTAATAACAACAAAACAAAACAAGTAGATACATTAAAGTAAAATGGGATAAGATTGGATTCTATTCGGGCTTTAGAATAGCCGAGCGTGTAGCAATGCCGTTGTTTACATATGACGTTGCTATGGTTCCTCTATTACAAGTCCCCAGTTCCCGGGTTCTAGCCCGAAAGCTGGTAAAAGTGTCAATTGGATTTTCAATTTATTATTTAAAAAAAAATAATAATGAATTGAAAATATGAATTAGTGCTAGACCCAAATAACCTTAGCTGTTGGTGGTCTTTAAAACACAATTGAACTTAAGCCAATTGACACTTTTACCAGCTCTCGGGCTAGAACCCGGGAACTGGGAACTTGTAATAGAGGAACCATAGCAACGCCATGTAAACAGCAGCATTGCTACACGCTCGGCTATTCTCAAGCCCGGCATCCTTCTTACTCTTCAACAGAAGATCTTTCAGGTCGCAGTAAACGAAGGGCAGTTTATACCTTACGCCCCATGTAAAATCTAATCTATCTTTCAACATCTTCAGACCGAATTGACTCGTAGCAATTAACAAAGGTGAGAAAACCTCTCGGATTGAAATCTCTAATGCCCATATTCATAGTTAACCCTTATGGTAAGTGATAAGGGTCCCTTCGCTGAGGGTCACTGAAGTGCTGAGGGCACTTTATTCAAAGGAGCGTTTCATAGTCATTTCTTTGAGCGAGGGAAGAATTATAGTAAACCTCCATGATTTTTTCCTTTAGAACAGTTGGTCATACTGCAGACCGATTGTGTTTAGTTGTCATTTTTGATATAAATGCGTGTTTTTCATGTGTTTTACTGTTTTTACTTTTTCAACACTTAACCCTTTGACTGCTCCAGACGTATATATACGATTACCTGGGTTACTGCTCCAGCCGTATATTGACGTTCGGGCTGGAAAAAATACTTACAGCGATAAACTGCTACCGTCGTATATATACGAGCAACGCCTACCAGATCATACTGGCCAATCCGGAAGTTTTTTGAGATTTACCGCAGAATTTTTTTACAGCAATAAACTGCTACCGCCGTATATATACGCACAACGCCTATTACAACACCAATTCTGAACTTTGTTGTGGTTTTTTTCTTTTAAAGTCAATGCGTATGTACACGTGTTTTACACGTGTATACATGCACTGACTGTTCTGTTTTTGATAAAAATATATGTTTTGAACAAAAAAGGCAAAAAAACAATTTGATATGATTTGACGGGATTTAGCTTCATTATTTTACCCTACTGATAACAACAGTGGACTGCTTCAGACGTATCTATACGGAACAGCGCACACAGCATGCATTCTCGTAAAATAAATACGCAGTGAAAAGGTTAAGGAACATACTATCCACCCTTAAGGTGAGGGTGATGTAAGGGCCCTTATAGACGTCAATTTTGACTATGAAACGCATATTCGATTTGAGGGTATGAGTATAAGTGTCCCTTACTACTTAAGGGTCAACTATGAATACGGCCGTAACTGCCTCTCCCCCTGGAGCCGTCACTGCACAAAGTTCAGGAGCAATGTCTACCAAATGGTAGACGATTGGATCTTTCCTCGAGAGACAAAAACAAACAAAAGAAACCGCTCGTCTACCTTTCTATTGAAACGGGCTGTTCTATATATTTTAAAATACTGTAATTTTGTTGATTCAGCTGAACGAACATTTGCCAATTATGCAAACAAAGTTGTAACAACAACAATTGTTAATTAAAAAAAAACACGTGCAAATATAAATAATATTTACACTTTTTTATAAATAAGAAACGAAAATAAATTTAAATACCTCCACACTTGAAAAATCTAACTATTGACAAAGTGTTATTTGACAAATGGAAATTGTACAGCTGCAAGCGCATCGTCTATTCAAAATTTAACGCATTCTTTCTTTGACACTACTAGTTAACTCCCACTGCGAGATAAAAGTACATGCAGTTACGACGACTGTTTTAAGTATATAATATCTGGGTGGCCGAGCTTTGCTCGGATGAGTTCAATAAAAACAGTACTTAATATGCTGTGAGATATTATTTTCTCAGAATATTATTCCGAAACGAATTTATTTTTGTAACATAATTTAAAATAATTGTTTGTGATATTTTAACTACCTATGTGTATTTTTAAGCGTAAAAACTAAGTATCAACTTGAATCAAGCATTTTTTCCTGTAAATATTATTTAGGTCGCCATTTTCAAATCTACCGCCGTTATTGTTTTGTTGACTGAAGAACTCGCAAAAACCGATTTTCATAGATTGAATATCTTGTAAAAATGTTCGAATCAGATGAAATTTTGCTCGCCCGTTAGCATTTTAACAATCCAATTTTAAGCATTAATACCAAATATCAACTTTATCGAAGTACTTTTTCTCTGTGATGTCATCTTAACAACTTCCAGTAAATTTCAAATACTTTTTTTTGCATAGGTACCTACCTATTGAAAAACTCACAAAAATCGATTCTTTTAATAACAAACGTCAGACTAACCTGCGCAAAACTTTTTTTGCATGTATCTTCACCATAGTTTTTAAAAATCGATATGTTTTGATACACATGCCTGCGGTGCTAGAAGTGCGGCTCTTTGGGCCGCCGTGCTAATTTTTAGATACGCAAAACTTTTTTGTACGTATCTTAACAATAGTTTTTAAAAATCGATGTGTTTTTACACAGACCCGCGGCGCCAGAAGTGCGGCCCTTCGGGCCGCCGTTTTGTCATTATTTACATATTGTGCAAGACACTTCTTATATTAGTGTTCATTAACAATTTTAACACTTGTGATATATTATATAAAATCTATGTAGAAATAGACTTAGAATCAATTTAACTTTAATTGAGCGAGTTATAATAAATAAAAAAACACCTTTTTTTTAATTGCTCCCCTCTGGAACCAAAATTCCTACCTGGATCAATTTCTCGCCCCGAAAAATCCTCATTCTGTAAATTTCATCAAATCGTTAGTCGTTTTTGAGAAAAAAAGGTCTAGGTAAGATTATACGTCATACTACATTTAACGTACCTACTTACCTATACTACATATTTTATATAAGTAATATAAAAATAACATACCTATTTATTTAAATATTAGCTAAAACTACTTACATATTTATGTTTAGATTTTATTGTTGTTATTTTTTTACTTTTCAAATAATTCCTGATTATTTTAATAAGTTAAAGATTGACTGTCAGAGTAATTTTGACATAAATAATGAAAATAGTTTGTTTTTTCCAAAGCCTACTCACAATACGACACTGTTTTTTGACGTTAAAAAACTGTTTTTTAAAATGATAAAATCGATAAGAAAACGAATTTTTCCAGGGATGAGACCTAGCTAAATCGATTTTTTGCCCCCCGAAACCCCTTTTCGGTAAATTTGATCAAAATCGTTAGAGCCGTTTTCGAGAAAATATTTATATAGATACATAGAAACATATATACAAGATTTACTCGTTTAATAATATAGGGGGATTTCAATTTGCAGAACAAAATGTCGGTATTAACCCCCTTGCAGAACGATATAAACACCTAGGCGAGCAAGTTTCCTTCTAAGAGAGGTGGTTAATACCGACATTTTGTTCTGCAAATTGAAATATATGCTTAAAACAGTCGTCGTAACAACATATCAAAATTTGAACCTTGAACTAAAAATACAAATTTCGTCGGGCATATGACACGTTTAGGGTGATATGCCACCCCTTTAATACTGACCAATCGATCTGCAAATATTATAATGGCATTATTGGGTAACCGACAAGCTATAATACAAACAATTTCAGCCTTGAAGCAATAATAATTGTGACCATTTTTTTTGTTACATGTTGGGGGCGGTCTGCATCCCTCCCATACCGCTATCTAGCAAAATCCTTTGCTTAGAGCACTTTAATATGCCTCCCTCAACATCTTCACAAAAATAAGGTCTTGAATAAATAACACCAAAAAATTGTCACTAGCTCTCGATCTAGAATCCTAGTTGGGAATTACTGGACCTACAGTTTAAAAAAAATTACTGGTATTTGACTTGTCAAAAAGTGACATTTTATAACAGAACTACTAATTTGAAACATTCAACTAAAAAAAAATCCTGTCAATGAAACCTACAAATTCCGCGTACAAGCAAACTGAATACGAATGCTTAAAATAACGTAATAACTGACCTTTTCTTTATAAAAAAATCGTCAGGTAAACCTTGAAGACAATGTAGCGTGTTTTAACGTTTATAAAAAAAAACATGTCTGCCTGTCTTCGAACAAACGTTGTCAATTACCGTAATTGACGCACAACAACAACAAAAAAAAACCTATCTTGCTCAAAATCTTCTTTTATCTTTGGTTGTTTCGTTGTCTTAAACAATTATATATATACCGCGGAAAAAATCCCTTAAGCGTGTAATTGACTAGATTATTATTTGTGTAAAGATATATAAAATCAGTAAATTTTTGATATATATTTATTTGGCCATAAGTAGGTACCATGATAACAGCGCCACACTGTAAGAAATGAGAAGGCCGATTACATAGATTATCGATGATCCATTTGTAGACAGCTATTAATCTGGTAATAGGCACACAAAGAGACAATGGCGTCGCAAACAGGTATCGACTGCACATCGCGTAGATTCCATAAAAACACATTGCGCATGCATGGTTACTAATTTTACATTGTTTTGTACTAATCCATTTTATATATGTAACCATACATTTTATTTTGTAATTTTTACACACTTTATTGGAATATTACACAAATTATGTAATTTTAATTTACTTTATGTAAAAATCACAAATTTGTTCAACTTTACAATAAAAGTTCAAGTTTTTATGAAGTTTTCTGTGTACAAATAAATAATAATGTAAAATCACTTACAAAATCGAGCGAATTCTACCTTAATTTTCAAAGTATTTTTACATCCATTTTTTACAGTGCATTGTCAATTATACAAAAAGTGTAAAAAAAGCTCGAAAAAATCTCTTGTGTTCTACTCGAATACTCGTTAACTACTCGATAACCGTTAACAACTAGACAATAATTGCTTTGGAATGACGACTAAAAATTTACGTAATCGAATGGGTAATCGGATAATGAGATATGCCTGTTCAAAGGTTTCGAAATTGAGTTATTACGGAATGGAGAGTAATTATCGCGCAATGAGTTTTTGGAATCGAAGTAATTATTGGGTAAGAGGCAATTATCGCGTAACGGATCATTATTGGTGACTCAAATGTTGAGGTAACAATCGAAAATCATTGCACCGATTCTAAAGATTCAGACATTATTATCTTTTTTATTTATTGTAATTATAGACGCGTCGACAACTTAGGTCATTAGCGTCTTAAATACATTAAATAACAATTCTCTTATAACTAAATGACATCACAAAACATCCATGGTTCTTATATTAGATAAGTTCTTACTGAGAATTACGAAAATCATCGATTTTTGTGCGGCATGCTCTGCTTTACGGGTCACTGATATTTCTCTCCTGAACCTCTTTACTCCCTGTGTGCGGCGATATAGGAGACTCGGGTGGTCAGAAGTATCATAATATGCCATGTTCAGCGATTTAATGCCGCCATACTTTGAATATTGATCACTTTAAATTAGATATTATGTCTAAAAATAGGTTCTTAATTGCCGACAAATTGTGATTCGCGCTCGATTTGTGTTCGAATCACGTCGGACATAAATGTTGTTCACGGCGCTGATCAAAACACGTGACAGAAAAAAAATTGTTTTTGAACAATCGTTCTACGAATCGCAGAGTTCAAACACAGGTCTATAAATTATTATCTATTGACAGTCACCTTGAGGACAGAGGACTTAATCCGATAAATATTATAGATTATAAAAGCTCGACAATAGAGGTTATAGAGGCAAGTGACTAAAATAATTCAGTGTTATCAATCTATAAGAGTTAAACGTCGTTATATAATTTATATTATGTAATAGACCGAGAGCTAGTGACAATTTTTTGGTGTTATTTTTTCAAGGCCTTATTTTTGTGAAAATGTTGAGGGAGGCACATTAAAATGCCCTAAGCAAAGGATTTTGCTAGATAGCGGTATGGGAGGGATGCAGACCGCCCCCAACATGTAACAAAAAAAATGGTCACAATTATTATTGCTTCAAGGCTGAAATTGTTTGTATAGCTTGCCGGTTACCCAATAATGCCATTATAATATTTGCAGATCGATTGGTCAGTATTAAAGGGGTGGCATATCACCCTAAACGAGTCATGTACCCGACGAAATTTATATTATTAGTTCAAGGTTCAAATTTTGATATGTTGTTATGACGACTGTTTTAAGCATATATTTCAATTTGCAGAACAAAATGTCGGTATTAAGCCCCTCTCTTAGAGGGAAACTTGCTCGCCTAGGTGTTTATATCGTTCTGCAAGGGGGTTAATACTGACATTTTATTCTGCAAATTGAAAAATATGCTTATAACAATCGTCGTAACAACATATTAAAGTTTGAACCTTGAAATAATAATATAAATTTCGTCGGGTACATGACACGTTTAGAGTGATCTGCCACCCCTTTAATACTGACCAATCGATCTGCAAATATTATAATGGCATTATTGGGTCACCGACAAGCTATACAAACAATTTCAGTCTTGAAGCAATAATGTGACCATTTTTTTTGTTACATGTTGGGGGCGGTCTGCATCCCTCCTATACCGCTATCTAGCAAAATCCCTTACTCAGGCCACTTTAATATGCCTCCCTCAACATCTTCACGAAAATAAGACCTTGAATAAATAACACCAAAAAATTGTCACTAGCTCTCAGTCTATAATGTTAGACACATTATGTTCCAGTTAATTTTATTTCTGATTTATTTAATTTTATTCGCAATGCACTTATGAATGCTATATTGCCGACATCATGGAGTATTCTATACTCCTTTATTTATTGTAAATTAAAGACGCGTCGATCTATACTCCTTTTGTCTACTTTGTCACTGTGTACAAGGCGGTGCAAATAACTTCTAAACGGAACATGGCTTCCTAAAACAAGCCTAACCACTATCCACTATCTGTTCATATCAGTGAGTCTAATGTTAAGACAACTAGGTATTAAATTTTAGGATGGCGTAATAAAAATATTGTTGTGTGCAGCATTTTTGATCGACTAAATGAGAAAAAAAATGAAACCGAAACGGTGAGAACGCTAGCCGCAGGTCGCTTGCCATGACCAGTTATCCCTCTCTACGATACGTACGTGTACTTGATGACGTAGTAACGGTCATACTATTGATATTATCCATAAGCTATAAAAACAGTGGTCAATCAATGAATGTATGTGTACAGATGAAATTATTATATTGATGACCAATTCATATTGATTCACGGAACGCCTTGTGTGTCTTCTAGCAGGTGACAGTTAACATATACAGGATGTCGCAAAAATAGCTTGCGGTTAAGGATATACACTCTCATGGTTACTACCAATTCATGTTTTTTTTTTGTTTTTTTTATAATAAGAGATTTATTGTTAACTGACTTCAAAAAAAGGAGGTGATTCTCAATTCGGTTGTATTTTTTTTTTATGTTTGTTACCTCAGAACTTCGTCATTTATAAACCGATTTGAAAATTATTTTTTTTATTTGAAAGGATATACTTTCAGACTGGTCCCATAGAAATTTCATCAAAATCGATTCAGTAGTTTGGCTGATTTTAATAAAAGTTAGTAATGGCGTGTGATACCTTAAGGTAAATGTCACTTTTTGACACATCAGACAGCGTAAGAAAGTCGGTTTAATAAAAGTAAGTAACGGCGTGTGATTCCTTTAAGGTAAATGTCATTTTTTGACACTAGAAAGTAAAAAGTAAAAAACTTTTTAACAAAAAAAAAACCTCCTTCAAAAAGCCACTAAGAAGAGGAAAATAATGAAATTTTGAGGTCTGCGCCAATTTAATAAAATATGAAGTTGGTTAAAAAGAAGATATTAATCACTATACTACTTTTTAACCGACTTCATATTTTATTAAATTGGCGCAGACCTAAAAATTTCATTATTTTCCTCTTTTTAGTGGTTTTTTGAAGGAGGTTTTTTTTTTCGTTAAAAAGTTTTTTCATGTGTAATGTTATCAATGCAAATAAATTAAAATTATAACTTTGTAATTGTACGTTTTTTACGAAATTTCGAATTGAATAAAAAAACATTTGAACTTCTTGATGACAAACAATTTAACTGACTGGACAACAATGTTGTATCTGACTTTTATATATTTGCGTCATCGCGATGGAATAATAATAATTAATTAACAATTAGACGGTTCACGTAACATTATCGTGCTTTAAAAAAATAATCAAGTTTTTCATGAAAAATTATAGTTTTACACAAGCGCACAGGTTGGAGAGACACATTTTAAAAATAAATTACACTGCCCGAATCTGACAGACCACTTCTGCGATTATCATTCAAATGCATGAGTTAGGTTTGCCACGCACGGGTTGCCTCCAAGAGAAGCGTTTAATATAATTATATGGGTTTAACAGATCGTTTCTGTTGATGTATGAGTTGGGTCTGAGGGACACCTTTACGAAATTAAACCAAAAAAACGATACACTAACGCACGGGATGAATTTGAGAGACACATTTAACAAAATTAAAATATTGTCTGCGTCTGACAGACCATTCCTGTCGATAATACTTATGTAAACGCACGAGTTGGGTCTCAGAGAAACAAAAAAGCACGGGTTGAATCTGAGAGACACATTTAATAAGATTAAAATAAATAGTGTCTGGGTCTGACAGACCATTCCCCTAGAGCGAAATAGAGGTCGACTGTTAAAAAAACAAGTGTACGGTCTCACAGACCCAAGACACATTTAACAAAATTAAAATAGTGTCTGCGTCTGACAGACCATTCCTGTCGATAATATGTAAACGCACGAGTTGGGTCTGAGAGAAACAAAAAAGCACGGGTTGAATCTGAGAGACACATTTAATAAGATTAAAATAAATAGTGTCTGGGTCTGACAGACCATTCCCCTAGAGCGAAATAGAGGTCGACTGTTAAAAAAACAAGTGCACGGTCTCACGGACCCAAGACACATTTAACAAAATTAAAATAGTGTCTGCGTCTGACAGACCATTCCTGTTGATAATATGTAAACGCACGAGTTGGGTCTAAGAGAAACAAAAAAGCACGGGTTGAATCTGAGTGACACATTTAATAAAATTAAAATAGTGTCTGCGTCTGACAGACCATTCCTGTCGATAATATTGAGTAAACGCACGAGTTGGATCTGAGAGACACATTTAATAAGATTAAAATAAATAGTGTCTGGGTCTGACAGACCATTCCCCTAGAGCGAAATAGAGGTCGACTGTTAAAAAAATAAATGCACGGTCTCACGGACCCAAAGTGTTGAAACTCACATTGTTCCTTTGGCGACGGTCATGTTGAGGTTTGAGAGGACATGGTTGGGATTTTTGTTTGAGCCGTAGTGTTTGAACGCGTGTCTCACGCACACGGCTTGCTGTCGTTTCGTCCAGATTGTCGACTGTTGCGTCTGGAGTGTCGGTGGAGGCCGCGTATCAATCTGTGAGCCCAATACGTCCGGCCCGACGTGTTCCCCCCTTTCCACGGGCATGTTGCTGTTATTGTCACTGGAAAAGAGAAAAAAATAACATTACAGCAAAATGAATTTCAAACAAGCCGTGAGGTGGGTCGTTTATTAGGACTAAAGTACGACCCTTGAGGTCCACACGACGAACTTCCCAGTTTGATAAATATTTAATAACAATAATTAAACAAGCCGTGAGGTGGGTCGTTTATTAGAACTAAAGTGCGACCCTTGAGGTCCACACGACGAACTTCCCAGTTTGATAAATATTTAATAACAATAATTAAACAAGCCGTGAGGTGGGTCGTTTATTAGGACTAAAGTACGACCCTTGAGGTCCACACGACGAACTTCCCAGTTTGATAAATATTTAATAATAATAATTAAATTAGATATTACACAGAAAAGTAATCATTTTAATCATTAAAACATCAATAATTAAAAAAAAAAAAAAAAAAAAATAAAACGGCTGAACCGATTTTTATAAAATTTATGTCGGATCAAAATGACGTTAACACGCCTCGATTGACACCCTTACGAAGTCGATATAATTTTTTATTCGCGAGATATTGTGTAAAATCTACTTTTTTGGAGGTTATTTGGTTAAGAAAAAAGAACGGCTGAACCGATTTTAAAAAAATTCCTTTCAGATCATATTTACGTTAATACGCGTCGATTGGCACCCCAACGTAGTCGATATCATTTTTCGTTCTCGAGATTTCGTCTTAGAAAGAAATGGACACATACGTACGTACGTACACACACACACACACACATACACACACACAGACATCTTTCTAAAAGTAGTGTAAAAATAGTGTAGTGACCTTGAAATATAAAAATTTTTTTTCCTTTTTGATTTCGATTTTCGGACCCATTACAATAACTTCCAGTGGGAAGTTAATTAGATATTACACAGAAAAGTAATCATTTTAATCATTAAAACATAATTATTATTTATTTTTAACAATAATTTAAAAAAGACGGCTGAACCGATTTTTATAAAATTTATGTCGGATCAAAATGATGTTAACACGCCTCGCTTGACACCCTTACGAAGTCGATATAATTTTTTATTCGCGAGATATTGTGTAAAATCTACTTTTTTGGAGTCTATTTGGTTAAGAAAAAGAATGGTTGAACCGATTTTGAAAAAATTTCTTTCAGATCATATTAATTACGCGTCGATTGGCACCCTAACGTAGTCGATATCATTTTTCATTCTCGAGATTTCGTCTTAGAAAGAAATGGACACATACGTACACACACAGAGAGAGAGACATCTTTCTAAAAATAGTGTAGTGACCTTGAAACATAAAAATTTGTTATACATTTTGATTTCGATTTTCGGACCCATTACAATAACTTCCAACGGGAAGTTAATAATAAAATTATGAAGATACGTGGTGGTTCGTTGTTTTACGATTTTATAAGCTAATGACATGATATCGTTCTATGTCGGTGCGTATTAATTATTATTAATTGATTTCGAATCAGATAAATAACATTATTATATTATTCAATTCAACCATTTCAAATAATATGTAAAAAAATACATGTAGGTATCTACAATAACAATATGTATTTTTTGTTTCGCGATAATAATCTATACTTGTTGTGTAAACAAATTATAAATTCATAACACAATTAATTAAAAAATATATTAATAATATATATAGTTTTTAAATGAAATCGAAGTACATTATTTTATATATTCATAATTATTTTCATGGATTTTAACTATTCTTCTAAATAAATAAGACATTTAAAAAACATAATAATAGTATCAAATTATAACGAGAAATCTATATACGGTTTTTAATATAAACATAAGAAATACAATCAATATGATTAGACACCTATACCGTAACTAAATTCACTATATTAGTGAAATTAACATAAGAATATCAGACGAATTATCGCCATGATATTTATATAAAAAATATATTAATAATATATATAGTTTTTAAATGAAATCGAAGTACATTATTTTATATATTCATAATTATTTTCATGGATTTTAACTATTCTTCTAAATAAATAAGACATTTAAAAAACATAATAATAGTATCAAATTATAACGAGAAATCTATATACGGTTTTTAATATAAACATAAGAAATACAATCAATATGATTAGACACCTATACCGTAACTAAATTCACTATATTAGTGAAATTAACATAAGAATATCAGACGAATTATCGCCATGATATTTATATAGAAGGCTATATAGGAAAAATGTAAATGCACCGCCGGGAATCGAACCCAGAACTCCCAATTTCGCGTCGGGTAAGTTTCCAGTTACTACACAGTGCCCAACAGCGTACATTCAATTCTTCCTATATATGCAACGATGACCACAGATCCATTAACTGCGAGAGCTATTATTTTATAATAACATTACGAATGAATGCTGGCTTTCTCATGGCCCGGCGCAACTAGTGGCTTAAGTGACGGATTATATGAGAGTCGCGATTTTGAGATACTCTCTTAAGGTTATGTTGCAACATAACCTTAAGAGAGTATTGTAAAATCGCGACTGTCAGATACGTCACTTTAGTCACGCGTTACATGCAATATTTTTTGCAACAACTGCTTCAAAAGTACAATTTTAAGCAAATAAAACACAATTTGGATAAATATTTTATTAGTGACATATTATAGCAAAGTAATCTATAATGGACTTTATTACGCACGTGTGTTATAAAGTAAAACAAAACAGCATTACTTTATAGAACGGAGTGCGTTAAAATTTACTTTAAACACTACCGTTCGAATGCAGCAGAAGCTTCCATAAAGAATCACTTTTCAAACGGTACACAGCCATCTAAAATTGTACTTTTTATGCAAGTGTTGTAAAAATATACTATCAATATTTAATTTTTCTCCTCACCTTTGACATAAGATCAGTACCTACAAGAAATTTTACAGCAAAGGACTGATAAAATTTTGATGAATTAACCAATCGAAAATTAACGCTATCACTGTCAAAACTGACACATTTAACCTGTAACTATGGCTATATGAACAAATCCGGAGTGTGTGTGTGTTTTAAAGACCATCAACAGCTAAGGCTATTTGGGCCTAGTACCAATTCATATTTTCAATTCATTATTTTTTTTAATAATAAATTGAAAATCCAATTGACACTTTTACCAGCTCTCGGGCTAGAACCCGGGAACTGGGGACTTGTAATAGAGGAACCATAGCAACGCAATGTAAACAACAGCATTGCTACACTCTCGGCTAGTCTCAAGCCCAAATCCGGAGTGAGTTTTCCTCACAAAGAATTACCGAAAAATTAGTGTATTTTTCTCCCGTTTGCGGACCCTCAAAATTAGAACCGAATTAAGGTCGATTTATATTATCCGGTCAGACACGGCGCGGGAACGTAGCGTTTCCGGCAAGACAATCATTTTTACATGCATGTCTTTCTCTCATTTTTGTGCAAATAGTAAGTATTAGTAGGATAGGGAAATTTTCCCGTTTGCGGACCCTCAAAATTGGAACCGAATTAAGGTCGTTTTATATTATCCGGTCAGACACGGCGCGGGAACGTAGCGTTTCCGGCAAGACAATCATTTTTACATGCATATCTTTCTCGCATTTTTGTGCAAATAGTAAGTATTAGTAGGATAGGGAACTTCTCCCGTTTGCGGACCCTCAAAATTGGAACCGAATTAAGGTCGTTTTATATTATCCGGTCAGACACGGCGCGGGAACGTAGCGTTTCCGGCAAGACAATCATTTTTACATGCATGTCTTTCTCTCATTTTTGTGCAAATAGTAAGTATTAGTAGGATAGGGAAATTTTCCCGTTTGCGGACCCTCAAAATTGGAACCGAATTAAGGTCGTTTTATATTATCCGGTCAGACACGGCGCGGGAACGTAGCGTTTCCGGCAAGACAATCATTTTTACATGCATATCTTTCTCGCATTTTTGTGCAAATAGTAAGTATTAGTAGGATAGGGAACTTCTCCCGTTTGCGGACCCTCAAAATTGGAACCGAATTAAGGTCGTTTTATATTATCCGGTCTGACACGGCGCGGGAACGTAGCGTTTCCGGCAAGACAATCATTTTTACATGCATATCTTTCTCGCATTTTTGTGCAAATAGTAAGTATTAAGTAGGATAGGGAACGCACTGTCCACCCTTCCTGTCTATGACCCAGATAAACCGAAAAGTCAAAGTGAAAATGCATCGCTGTCCGAACGGTCAGTGCGAAGTCATGCAACCTCAATCATCATTCAACACAACGATTTCTAATATCTACATTACAATATTACTATGTTTTATTATGTAATATTGTAACCGTATAGTACACACAATATGTTATATTGTAATTGCGGAATTCTGAAATTATGTCATAATTGGATTTCTTGGTATCATTATGATATTTAATGATTTCATTATTTCAAATTATGCATGTATACTATAATAACCATGTAATGTTTACACAGTACATTCGTTAATAGAAATTCTTTTAAACAACTAAAATACCTACTGCAAATAATCGACCTTTGTCAAGTTGAATGCGGGAGAATGTAAACGTTATAAACAATGGAAGCGCTAAAGTTTTCTTAAAATAATATAATAACATCTGGATGACCGAGCTTTGCTCGGATGAGTTCAAAAAAAAAATAGTACTTAAAGTTCCCATTTCATCAAAATCGTTAGTCGTTTTTAGGAAAAAAAATTACATACCTATAAGTAGATAATATTATTATACGTCATACTACATAACGTATGTACCTATACATATTTTATATAGGTAATATAAAAGTAATAATATACCTATTTATTTAAATATTATTTAAAAAAATAATTATGTTTAGATTTTATTGTTGTTATTTTTTTACTTTTCAAATAATTACTGATTATTTTAATAAGTTAAAGATTGACTGTCAGAGTAATTTGACATAAATAATGAAAATAGTTTGTTTTTTTCAAAGCCTATACTCACCATACGACACTGTTTTATAACGTTAAAAAAACTGTTTTTAAAAATGACAAAATCGATAAGAAAACGAATTTTTCCAGGGATGAGACCTAGCTAGATCGATTTTTTGCCCCCCGAAACCCCTTTTCAGTAAATTTCATCCAAATCGTTAGGGCCGTTTTCGAGAAAATATTTATACAGGTACATAGGTATTTGCTCGTTTAATAATATAGGGATATACTGAAACTATAAGTTGCCCGGATCGTTATAAATATATTGTGCCATGGTTACAGTAATTTTTCGTCAGATTTAATTTTACTGTACGCAAAGAAGTTTCACTTCACAACTATTATTATTATTATTATTGTAGATAGACGCGTCGACAACTTAGGCCATTAGCGTCTTCAACACAATTAATAATCCATTTGTATATTAGAATCTGCCAGCCGGCATACACAAACCGACTGGTACGAGCTCGGGCTCCTGGGAACGCCAATTCCCAAAGAACATTGGAATGCAATTGCGAGAACAACTACATTCCAATTATGTTCCCCCTGGGGGGTTAAAAACTATTAAATAATTAATTACTTTGTTTTATATTCATGGGCTCCGCGACATTTTTGCTAATCTCTAACATCCTACCAAAATTTGGTTTCGATCCGCTCATTCGTTTGAAAAAAAAATTGTGTTTTAAAGACCACCAACAGCTAAGGTTATTTGGGCCAAGCACCAATTCATATTTTCAATTAATTATTTTTTTTTTAATAATAAATCGAAAATCCAATTGACACTTTTACCAGCTCTCGGGCTAGAACCCGGGAACTGGGGACTTGTAATAGAGGAACCATAGCAACGCCATGTAAACAACAGCACTGCTAAACGCTCGGCCATTCTCAAGCCCTCTCATTCGTTTGACCTGTATCGTGCTCACAGACTAACAGACGAACAGACTTTTTACAAAATTGTTTTTTGATCTCGGGCTACATCAAAATGAAAAGATTGTAAAATTGTGAAAAGTGAATTTTGATCTAAATTAGTAGCATTCCCGTTGAGTTGGAATGGTAAAATTTCTGTAACGACGCATCAAAAGACGTCTGCAAGAATTCGTGATCATCGGACAACAATTGAATCTTGAGTAACAATGCATCGCAACAATGAACTGTTTATATTGGTGTAACAGCAAGCAACGAAACGACCTTGAAGGACGCTCGACAAGTACGTGTCAATCAATAGAAAGATTTAGTAATTTCGTCGCATCGATTGACATAATACGACTTGAAAATTTTCATTTACGACCATGGCCTACATCGGCTGTTCTATTACAAGCACCAATTTCGTTTGATTCAGTTTTGAGCCGTTTAATGCGTCAAAATACGCCACGTCTTACAGAAACACTAAAAATAATCTCTGGACTCAATAGAGGAAGATAATTTCTTATTTTAATCACTCATAAAAATTTTAGTTTGCCTTTCTTTTTCCTTCTTTCGTTCAATAATCCTGGAAGGCCATCTCTTCTTTTTCATCATCAAATTTCTTTCCACTATATGCGCAATCAGCAGTAGCGGCGTTAGAGGGTGGGCTGTGGCCCACCTTAAACTGTCTTGGCCCATTCTAGGGATTAATCCCCAATCTCTAGTTTATCTTTTAAACACGTTTATAACCCTCGAAATTGCAACAATTTTTCTTGTAAATTCTATAGCAAGTAATCTGGGCTAAAATTTTGACGAGCACAGAAATTTTGGGAACAAATGTTATTGGTCTACCTTCAGAACACCATGCCCAAGTCTGGTCCACCCTAACAAAAAATCTTAGCGCCGCCACTGTCAATCAGATCTGCAATTCCTGATATTTCTCCTTCCTGATCCTTTATCGTCAAAATTTCATTAAGATTTTCCATGAACTGGACTTAAGCATTAGAAATTGATCACTGGTCAATTTCCAATAGCAGATCTGGCTGAGACTTGAGCATGCAGTTAAAAGAAATCCAATGATGAGAAAGTAGGGATGATTGCAGAAGGAAGAAGAAAGAAGAAGAAGAAAGGCAGACTAAAGTGCTCATGGATGATGGCATGAAGGAATAAAACATGGAATTATTTCAGATTTTATAATATTTAATGCCATACCTAAATATTATTAAGACAACGACTCAAAGGTGGCTTAAGGATCCAATTATAAGAAGCAAATACTGTCTTAATGCATTTATTAGCTAACGTTTCGAAAAATATGACGAAAATATGACGAAAAATATCATGAAAACATATTTTTCGAAACGTTAGCTAGCCTTTGAGTCGTTTTCTTCCAATATCATCAGGATCACCACATATTCTGTTTTTTAATCAAAACAGATTCTTAACATCTATTATTAAGACATGTTATGATGTTTTGGCATATTTAACAGTAAATCCATCCTAGCTAAGTATTAATTAAAATTTTCTGATACTACGTCCTTAATAATTTTTCTTAACCTTTGTGGCTTTACTACCGGAAGGAAACGCACGAAAATATAATTAACAAATGATATTTTGTCGAACAATTACATTTAACATCCACGCATTTCCCACACTTGTCCTTATACGCTACTAAACAAATGACTCGCGTAAAAAAATACGCATCGCAGACAAACCCACCAATGAAGCTGGTGACCCCTGCCGAGTGCATACGACCTTAACAAGGCCACATTATTCTAAAGTTGCATATACATGAAACGATTCCTAAAGGTGAATGTGCAAGAAGCAAACTGTCAAAATAATATAGAAAGAACAATTAACCAGTTACCACGTTGAACCCAAAAGATATGAGATATTTTCCGATGTGTCTTTTTTCCCTGTTTTGGAAAATATGTTAAGTCTTTTTCAAATTCAGATATAAAACCCAACGCTGAATTTAACTGACTCAGCAGTAAGAATTTTTGTTTATTTTAGTTACCAATAGAAACACAATGACTCGGGCGCTTGTCAGTCAGTGATGTCAACTTTGAAATAGATCTGAGATCGGTTAGTTCAATATTAACATTTCCATCAAAAACTCATCATTAAGGTCCATTCGAGCGTCTATAATCTACAATTCAATTAAGGTCCATTTCTATTTTTTTATTTATTTATTGTGGATTATAGACGCGTCGACAACTTAGGTCATTAGCGTCTTAAATACAACAAATATCATAATAAATCACTTAAAACTAAATAACATCACAAAACATCCATGAGCAGAAGTGGGATTCGAACTCACGACAGTTTGATTCAAGCCATAGGTACTGTCCTCAAGGTCCATTTCTGGTAGCTTATGTGTAGCGGCACGCTATACGCAATATATGCAAGCAGCATTTTTTATCGAACTAGCAAGTTCGAGATAACTCGTTCTTTCGCAAACTTATCGAAAGCATATCAGATAAGAATAATCTGGGTAGAAATTACTGACAAAAATTGCGGCGGAAATTATCCAAATAGCGTCTTTATATAATTGTGCATTTTTCCATCTTTCATTCTAAACGGTGCAAAAAAGTCCGCGATAGCACGTACCTAAAAGTCAATAGTAATCTCAAAATTTCCGATGCCTACAACGCGCGGTTACCTATAAAGCTACCAGAAAATTACCATAAGTCTTCAATGTTACCGGCCATATGACACATAATATTATGTTGATGGATGATCTTGTAATAGTGTATGGTTTTAGCAACAACTGTGGACACATTAGATCAGTCTCCTTTCCCCCGTTGTCCAGTTCGACTTGGGAAATTTCTAAAGAACAGGTTTTATTTACAAATTCAAGATACTCAAGGTAAGTAGTGTAATTATATCAATACACTTTCAAAGGCAGAACACGATATGCGCATGCGCACTACCCGTGTCCATTTCAATAAAATACTCGAGAACAATAATGGCACGTGATTTTAAGCAAATTCCTTCTTTTCAGAAAATAAAAAGCCATTTCTTTTATTCCTTTCAAGTTTCTTGAATAAAAAAAAATAACCATAAAACATCAAACCACTAAATCAATAGTGTGTTTAGTCCATTTATATTTTTTAATATTCCGTGTCTTCACATCACCAAAGGTTCCATCCTTCTTCAAAGGATCCATGGATCTTTTTAAGTTGATTGTTCTCGAGGGTACGAGTGCGAAATTTGCACAAACAATTACAAATTTACAAAACTATAAAAAAGACACAATCCAACTCGAACAAAACAGAATCTTGCATTAAATTAATAAGGCTTTTAGTTTTGCGCCATGGCTATTACGACCTGAGTTGTCGAGCGTCTATAATTTCAAATCATTCACGAAACTCATATTTATTTGTGAAAGGAATTTCAAACAAAGGCGAAATAGTTTCGTCCTCGCGTTTTTAGGTACCTATTTTGAATGACATCTATATAGCCGTGAAAACCGGTATTTATTTATTGTAGATTATAGACGCTCGATAACTTAGGTCATTAGCGTCTTAATTACATCAAATATAAAATCATCAATTAAAACTAAACGACATCGCTAAACATCATCGAGCGGGTGGGATTTGAACCCACGATTGCTTGATTCAAAGGCTGACCCAATACACCAAGCTGTCCTCAGTACATCAGTCGAGAACGACTATTCGATTATTCGGTACCAAAACTTACAGTATACACTTTTCACCTGGGTATAAGCTGGAGTTAAGATAAGAATAGATAGATATTTATTTGTTTGAGCACCACAGCTACGTGGCATAACATCGTCAAATAATAAGAAGTTTAAGACATTACATAAACGAAAAATCTTCCACTTTATAAAGACCAGCCTCAGTCAACCGTCTTCTCACAAGATTCCTGAACTGACTTAGAGGAAGGTTTTGAACAGCTATGTGGGCAGTTTATTAAATAAAGTAATGGACATTCAGACAAAACTGCTGTGTGTTTTTTGTAATCTATGACGTGGTAATCTAAGATTATCTTTGTATCTTACATTATAAGAGTGGACGTTAGAGCTACAGCTAAAATTCATCGCATTCTGTTTGACATACAATAATGCGTGAAAAATAAACAATGATGGCAGAGTTAGTATTTTGTAATTAATAAAAATTGGTTTGCAATGTTCTTTAGCTGAGACTCTAGCCATAGCACTAACGGCTCTCTTTTGAAGTACAAAGACTCTGTTCGAATCAGTTGAGTTTCCCCATATGTCTATCAAAACGGACATTAACACAAGCAAAGGCGCGGGTGAAAGCCATATTTATAAATAAATGTCCAAACGTGGAAAAATTCTAACACTATAATGACACTACCCATGGGTATCATGAATTAGTAATCGTTACTCAAGTATCATAAATAAACTAATCATGATTAATTAATCTATTATTTATCACTATATTACTGCATTTTAAATAAAGGTCGAATTTTGACAGATTTGGAGTAACGAAAAGTGCTAAATATACAGCTGAAATTGGCACGTGCGTATATTGACAAAAAAATAAATAACCACTATATTCGAGGCCACGGGTGCCCAACCCGTCAATTGAAAACGACCGTGCGATCGCCGCAAAAATATTAAATCGAACTTCATTTGTTTTCGAAAAAGATTTTTTTAATCGAAAAAGTAACGACAAGTTTGTTTTCAATGAGCAATTTTCCTGAGAGTAGTTCCTTCAATTATCCACGAGAGGCAGCACTTGTGGTAGGTACAAACATTATTTATTCCCCATTAGTGTCGTGTTATTTTAGAAATTAATTTAATATTTAAGTTATACCACTAAAACGACACGACACTAATGGGGAATTTTAGTGTCATTTTAGTGATATAACTTAATTATTTAATTAATTTAAGTAATGATAATAATAATAATAATAATTTAATAATTATGTTATACCAATAAAATGAAATAATAAATAAATAAAATAATGTTTGTACCTACCATAAGTGCTGCCTCTCGTGGATAATTGAAAGAATTACTCTCAGGAAAATGGCTCATTTGAAAAGCAGTGAGTCCTTAAGGTAAATTAAAATGTTCATAAATTTAATAGATCTACCAAATTTCAACAATTAATATTAAAAGATCAGTAATCTTTCCTGGTAGTATTACAGATTAATTTAATATTAGGGTCTATCTTCAGGCAAGTTACATTTATTTATAGACAAATTCCAAAATTTAAGATAGTGAGTCGTGCACTAATACTTCATTATTTTTATAAGCGGCACAGTTTTTATGTATGGGACGAGTATGCTAACATTGTTTCATTGCTTTTCGCTCCGTTAACATTGTTACGAACTATGCATGACTCACTATCTTAAATTTTAAAACTTGACTATAAATTAATGTAACTTGTCTGAAGATCGACTGTTAGGTACTGAAAGTTTACTACATTAATTTACAGGCGAATTTCAACTTACCAACATTCCGCTTTGAAATGTGTTTAAATTAACTGCTAATGACCTAAGTTGTCGACGCGTCTATAATTTACAATAAATAAAAAATAAACTGTTTTTTTTTTTTTTTGTAAGTTCCTATAAGTAGAGGTTTGCCTGTAACTGAATGGACGCGACGTTTTGTGTTTGTTAAATGGAAGTTGCATTTTACGAAATGTTCGTTTCTTAAATGTTTAGAGGTTCGCCTGTACAACATTTGCACATAATTATATTAGAAAATTAGTTCAAAGTTATTTATTTTTATAACGAATTAAAATCAATATTTGTGAACTAAATAAATATATTAAAATTTTCCGACGACGATTATGATGGAACATTAAGATAATTAACATTCAATAAAATCAATAAACAATAGCGGTAAATACAATTACCAATTCATAAACCGAATAATGAATTATTATTCCCCAGCGTATATTGATTGTGAACTGATAGACAATAAAACGAAAATTATGTCAAGTTTATTGTGTCATTTATATGTAAATGGAAATCGAATTCGAACTTAAATTAATTCGATATTAATAGCAATTTGTAAATTATAATTATGGAATAATCAATACAAATAAATCAAAAAGATCGAATTATTTATTTTCAGAATTTTTGTGTATCTGCAAATATAGCTCTATAACTCTTATTTCAACATCCGGAAAAATATAATTACGTAGTATAATATAATATTCTTGTTTATTAAGGTTATAAATGAACTGCGTTCAGTACCATATTATATTTTATGCAAACATGCATAAAAATGGCAAAAGAAATTTGATCTACTCAGCTGGTGTAATTAAAAAAAACCATTTTTACAAAATAAAAATACAGTACGACATTCCTCTATTGTGGACACCTCTGCAGGCCCGGACTTAAAGACCCAGGGCCCCTAGGCACTTCGCAGTTCGAAAGGCCTCTCAATTCTTTTTACAACAGTCTTTTTGTTTTTCAAATCCGATCATTAATTGCGGAGAAAATGACATTTTAATTTGTATCAAGTATCTTAGATTACTCCAGCAATGTTGGAGAACGTACGACGACGTTGACAAAACGTCGTCGTACGTTCTCCAACATTGCTGGAGTAATCTAAGATACTTGATACAAATTAAAATGTCATTTTCTCCGCAATTAAAGATCGGATTTGAAAAACAAAAAGACTGTTCTAAAAAGAATTGAGAGGCCTTTCGAAATGCGAGTCGTTTGACACCCGTTTCCATTAAAAATTTTTGGGGTGCAATTCACCCTGCTCTTAGGGTTGAAGTTACGTAAATAATACCAATCGATTTAGATGTTCCCCTTGATTCTAAAATTGACGTGTGCGAGCTTTTTTCGCAAAACTGATGTTAAGTGGCCAAAACTTGGGGTGACTGTTTTCATTGGGCCACTCTGTTATAGATCTATATCAAAATTTGCTATTTTTTCACGTTTCAAAATCATGTACCTACATTCATACGAAAACAAAGAGAAAGCCTACACGGTTTCAAACAAAAATATAAAACATTTAATGTGGAGGTCATTTTGACCACTCGTCAACCTTGCACGATGACCACCAATTATGATCACGTAGGCATTTTTAATAATTCTGTTAATAAAGTTAAAACAAGAAACTGGCTATCGTGAAAATGAAAAATTGCGTTCAGTAATATCGGCAATGTGTGTAAAACGCGTCTATAGGCATCGTGTTGTAACTGTCATCTTACAAACCGTTGATTCGTGCGTAATAACAAAACAAAAAAGCAAAAGTAGTTGAGCCACAACAAAACAATGGCCAGTGCGCTTAGCAAATGAGTGCTTTTACACCTGTTGTTGTTTTTATTCGATGCGAATTACAAGGTGCGATTATTATCTTGTAATGTGCTAAACAATTATGTAATACCATGATTATGAAAGCGTTCGCACAACAAATGAATAACGAACCAATGAGTACCGACTTGCATTAATTGTCACCCAAAAACGTATCGCGATTGATTGTGTGTTTTTAAAGACCACCAACAGCTAAGATTATTTGGGCCTAGCACCAATTCATATTTTCAATTCATTATTTTTTTTTTAATAATAAATTGAAAATCCAATTGACACTTTTACCAGCTCTCGGGCTAGAGCCCGGGAACTGGGGACTTGTAATAGAGGAACCATAGCAACGCCATGTAATATCGCGAATGATGCTTTGGTTAAAAGATGAAACAATATCATTACATATTTTACATGTATATTTTTGGTGAATATACTTATAGTTAATTTCATCCAATTATCGTAGATGGCTATAATACTATGCTCTTGGCGTCACAAACCGACTGGTACGAGCTCGGGTCCCTGGGAGCGCTAATTCCCAAAGAACGGAATGTAATTTGCGATAGCAACCACATTCCAATGTCCCCCCTGGGGGAATTACTCTCTCGAGACAAACAGACATGTTGGTGTGAAAAACCTTCTTGTTTTAATTGACTCTTTCCAAAGCCGGCCCTGACAGTATTATGATGACGAATCAAAGTTTTGGTTAAGTATAATTATTGTCCCTCATTATCAATTATACGTTGTACCACAAAATTGTCCAAATTAAGACAAATTAACAGTGACTAAGCACGAGGATTTTATCCTTCGTTGAAAGCATGTATCACCCGGTAGTCTGCAAGATGGATTTTATGTGTGTTTGGGTCGTATGTTCGCATGTCATGACTCTTTAATGGATGGACCGATTTTGATGCGGTTTACTTTCTTATTATATTTTTGCGTGCGGATTACAACGAAACAGCTCAGTTCGTAAGATCGTAAATAAGTGCCTTTATTTTTTAACATAGCAACTGGTTTAACATATTCATATTTAGAATTTAAATTAACACAAAAAACAATTAAATAAATGTTGCTTTTAAGAAGTTTCGCTTAATTAGTTAAATTAACAAATTGAAGTACATGAGCGCCGACAGTTAGGGATTATATCCCACAGGAATAATCTTCAAAAAGAGTCCGTAGTCAACGAAAAAAAAAACAATGGTTTAGACTTTAGAGAAATAAATCCGATTCCAAGCGGGCGAAGTTTCTTCAAAATCGGTCCAGCTGTTTAATATGTTAAAAAAAACCCTATTTCTCTCCTCGGGGAGAAAATGTAAAATCTTGCTCAGTTTGGTTCTCTCTCGTGTCCTATACTATAACTTACAAGTGCGTGCAAAGTTTTAGGTTCCTTATAGGTCAATGGGTACCTTCTGGAGGGCGTGGAAAGATAGGCCCTTCTCACACGGAGCTACTCAAACGAAACCAATTACTAACTCGAGTTACCAATCAGTTACTACTTACTAGCACTAGTATTTCAATGGAGGTTCGCACACGCGGCGCTATCAGTTAGTAATCAGTTTCAAGAGACGCGGCGTGCTGGTCGCCGCGCTATTATAGTTACTAACGAAACTCAACCAAAATGGCTGATCCAACCATTTCATTGTAGTATTCTTCTTGAATTGTGAATTATAGACGCTCGACAAGTATTCTTCTTGTGACAGTATTTCCACTAAATTCAAAAATGCTCTTTGGACATTCTATAGAATTCAAAAAAAATTTGTATCGTCTTCCTGTGGCAGCAACGAATGCCCTAGACAATTAAAAATTTTTCAACATAAGGATATGAATACAATATTGGCGTTTTTTAATTCGCTGTTGCCTTTTTTGATTAAAAATAATATAAGGTAATATCCTCACCACTTGAATCAAAAGATTTTATCAGCTCGAATTTTACAAGACGTGATTACCTTTATATCTATTTATTGTAGATTATAGACGCGTCGACAACTTAGGTCATTAGCGTCTTAAATTACATTAAATAACAACTAACTTAAAACTAAATAACATCACAAAACATCCATGAGCGCAGGTGGGATTCGAACCCACGACAGTCTGGTCTAGAGGCTGGTACCAAGTACGCTATCCACTAGACTACACTGTCCTCACGTGATTACTTAAAGAATAATTTGAGTAGAATCGTGTGCAAAGTTTTGTTAGTAACTAGATAGTTAGTAATAAGTTTAGTTTTATTTGAGTAGCTCCGTGTGAGAAGGGCCATAGACAGACATTAGAAAATAATGCAAACGTTTGCTTCTCCTGGGGACATTTTTTGAGCGTGGCGCTTATGTCGAAACAGCAGAAAATATATTTTAACAATGTTGATTCAAATGACGAAAATGTTTGTTCATAAATATTATTTGACTTTGAATTTGCGCTCTTTTAAAAGTTTATAATTTATGCAAGGTCAACAGTTTAACTAAGTATCGAAATGGGCGAGTTTTGTCAACACAAATAATACATAAAACAAACAAGAATTAAGTATCACTAAACGAAATTCAGCGAATATTTAAAATCCACAGAAATTGCAAATATCCTTTTTCGGTAAAATTATAATATAAACAAACCACTTTTTGGAAAACAATTATGTAGATATTTAAACAAAATTGTGTTTTTTATATTGACAATATGAGAATTCATGAAAGCGTTGTTGTTTTTTAGGTGTTCGCGCACAGGTCCACTGGTTTGCGTCGGGCCGCATGGCTCGCCGGAATCCAGAGTACGTAGATATTAAACAAAATTGTATTTTTTATATTGACAACATGAGAATTCATGAAAGCAATGTGACTTTTAGGTGTTCGCGCACATATGTGTCGCACAGGTCCACTGGTTTGCGTCGGGTCGCATGGCTCGCCGGAAACCAGGGTACGTAGATATTTAAACAAAATTGTATGTTTTACATTGACAATATGAGAATTCATGAAAGCGTTGTGGCTTTTTAGGTGTTCGCGCACGTGTGTCGCACAGGTCCACTGGTTTGCGTCGGGCCGCATGGCTCGCCGGAATCCAGGGTACGAAGCCAGTGGAAACGGAATACTGTCTATGAAATGAATAACCAGTGTATTTTGAACTTACAATAACATGAGGGTGTTCGCAAGTTAAAAGACATTTCCCATTATACTAGGGTATTTGGTCAAAATGTTGCCCATAAGTGAATAATTTTTCAACGTGTTTCTCGCGTTATATGATGCATAAAAACACGTGTCGTCAGCCGGATTTGAACCCGGCTTTTCGGTGTGACAGCTGAACGCCTTACCCATTGTGCTACAGCAGAAACGGTACACAGTGTAATATAAGCGATCAATACATAATAAGAGAATATCTTGTTCTTTTATACAGTATTGAATGCTCACTTACGAGTATAATATACCTACCTATCAATGTATGGAAAGCCTCCTCTAGGGATTAAACTTTGATTTTTATTATTTGCCAGGATTCATGTCACAACAACACACAATCTATGAAAATTTCAGCTAGCTACCTTACCGTTTCTGAGATAGAGCCTTGTGACAGATGGACGGACAGACATCGTAGGCTCAGTACTAGGGCTCCGTTCGAAGGTACGGAACCCTAAAAATGACGGTACTTTAAAAATCCGTCCCGGGATTTGACTTTCATACTTCAACTTCAACAGTAGGTAGTAATAAACCAAATGCTGAACTATAATTAATTTAATAGATAGTTTCAAATCAATATTGATGAAGCGATATTTCCGTTCCTCCAGGTTAATTAATTTAAAGAAAAAGATGATATTTATTTTAATTTATTGTAAATTATAGATAAGATAAGATCCTTTATTTATTCGAAAAGCCTTGCAGCATAGAACATGTCATTAAGAACTTAGGTCATTAGCGTCTTGATTACATTAAATAAAATAAATGACATCACAAAACATCCATGAGCGGAGGCGGGATTCCAACCCACGACAGTCTGATTCAGAGGCCGCGACGCTAACCACTGGACCACACTGTCCTCGATGTTATTTATGACAAGATCTTTTGATTCCCATTGAAGTTTACTCTGAACAACAATTGAACCAAAATCAGCTACAATGTCCTAAGTTGAATCGTAAATGTTCGTGGAGCTACGGAGAGTTAAAGTGTTCGTGAAATGTGTAAATGACGAATTTGCTAATGACCTCAGCTGCCGAGCGTTTGCAATCTGCAATAGCAAATATCACAGTGGTACGTGACGACTTATTTCAAGTTGTTGTCTATGCAAAGAGTTAAGAAATAATTTATAAAACATTGTTTTTTAAATGAATTTACAAGTATATGTACACAATAACTGGGCAACTGCTTATTAAACAAAAACAATTATCTTTAAAAACCAAAATATTTTTCTACTTTCCGACAAGATTAAAAGGCGTGCGTGAAAAGTTTTCAGCGATGAAACATAAATAATTAATTTGAAATCCGAAACTATTGTGAACCAAAAATGTTCCAACAACGTTTTGTAAAACTAAGCGTAGAAAACTGTTGTTTGAAATTTGCATTGTAAATCTAATTTTGCCAGAGGCAATTTCTCGCATTTGTTCGATCAACAACAATAATAAACTTGAAGTAACTAAAATAAACTTGACAGAGAAGAAATGAATAGTCAAAATCAGCTTCGAAATAAAAATGATTAATGATTAAAGATCTTATTGAAGAGGCGATGTCAAGTTTCTTTTAGATTCGGCTGGGTCAATGACTTCGCTATAATGAATAGAGAAATACACATTGCAAAATCGCAATGTAATTTGACTGCGGCCTATTGGAACCTTTCAGTGGCTGCGTCTGCACTCTGCACTGATTGTGATTGGTTCTTCGTCTTCATGTTTATATTTTATACTTTTTATGTTGTCACTTTATTTGAAAATTGAATATTTATGTTCACAGCAATCATACGTGTTAGGGCGAAGAACCAATCACAATTATAGAAAGAGAGAATGATAGTCGTCTATAATAGAAATCTCGCTCTCTTATTTCACTAACAGTTAAGGTGCTGGTGACCTGCAACCGTACTGTTTTATCCAGGAAAGTACTTTTTTTTGGCAACACTGTCCTGGGTAAATCGAGACACCACAAAACCAAGTAAACTTATGCTGTTCTTTAGGACGTGTTCTGGTAAGGGCAAAAACAGAAGCGAATTGTTTCCGGAAAGTCCTCAGAATGCTTTGAAATCATGTTTTAAAAAAAATTCCAACCTCCGGACGACAACCTCGGTGTCCTGCTGTCGAGGAGAGCAGGACACCGAGAAGAACACTACGATCACGTCGAACACACCACTAAAGATGCTTGCCGCAGTTGCAAGCGAAACGTCTGGAAGAAGAAGAAGCCATTCCAGTAGACCACGGCTCATAAGCCCGAAAGATTCTTACCCAAACTTAATTATACTTTTTATTCAACTACGAAGGGGTTAAAGTTGATTATTATGTCACAACCGATATTGCCGCAAGGCTAGTGGATATATTATAAATATTGTCGTTTCAAATAATAATTAATTTTGTATATAAGTAATGATAATTTTATTACACATAACAAAACAAAAAGGAAATTAATTTAAACGCTGAATCATGACTAATTATTAAAAAATTACCTGTTTTTGATGCAGAGACGAAATGCAATAATAAATATATTTTATCTTCTCATAAAAGTGTTGAGAAACGAAAACTAAAAAAATATTTCAAGATTTGTTGACGTGATTAAATGTCTTAACACTGGGGTGGTATTTTAGAAATATTAGATATACCTAACATGTGAAACAAAACACAGCATGTTAGGGTCTCAGATACAGTAAGCCAAGTGGCGTGCGGTAAAGTACGAGTCTATCGACAGGTACAAACGCTAAGCCCAGGTTTGAACCCCGAAAGCTTTTAATATCTATTTTTTTAATGAAAATATATAGGTATTGGATAATATTACAATTATTTTATTTATTATATTTTACAATTTTTGATTTTATAAGATAAATAAAAATAGATGTATAGGTATTTATACAATTATTTGTGTTTAAGGGTTTTCACGTCATCTGTCACCGGCGATAGAGACATACCCATTTTTTTCTAATTTGACTCTTCGCAAAAAAGATTACAAGATGGGTAAAACAAAAAAAAATATGTTTTTGTGTACAGTTCAAAATTAACGTTTGATCAACTTTCCCCTGGACAGTTATGTTGGCAATATTAGAGGGACCCGGAAACGCTAATTAATGTTGCATATTATGTTTTAATATGGCAATAACCAATTAACACCGCGATAGGAAGTAACAATTTACAATCGTAAACAATACAGCATCACCTGACGTGAAAACGACTCGAAATTTTTGTAGAGTAAATTTTGGCTGAAGGAATTCGCTCTGTGGGTCATCAAGTGAGTGGAGCCGCGGGCTAAAGCTAGTTTGCACAGAAATAAAAAGTATTGGGGTCGTCCCACATTTTTTTTTAGAATTGGAATCTACGTTACGAACAGATAATAAAACAATTTTTTTGAGAATTTTCCGGAAGCTTTTTCTACAAGAAAAAAATTCCCAGAAGTGTGATTTTAACATAGAATTATACCGCTACGGAAATTACTTTAATCACAAGGCCTTCTGTGATTGGCTGCTGTAGTTGAATCACGCCCACTGATCCATAGATAAGGAGAGAACATCGAGAGAATATAGTACACTGATTTGTTTATGTACAGTTGACAAGCCGGCAACACGGGTTACGACTGACGAGGAAGTATTCCTCTCTTTCCATAGACCTCTCTTTATCTATTCGTGGACGTATGTCTGATTTCATTGGTCTGGCTTTGACGTCATCATAATGGCGGCTAAGCTCAGCTGTTTGAAATTAACACAGTTTTTTAATTCTTGTTTGCAATTAAGATGAAGGATATAAGAACGAAAAAATTGGTTTATATTATTTGTTTATGTATGACGAATAACATACACCGTTCAAATTTATCAAATTTGATACGAGGGACGCCTCTAATATGGTACTTGGTCCACATAGCCCCGGAAGTTTGGCAGTTAAAAAAACAATAAAAACAAAACGAAAATTTGTTGTTGTTTGAACGTTCGGAACGGACATTTTGTCATTCGGAACACTTCGTCTTGTAAATAAAATTTATTATTTCTATTTCTTGAAACACCGTATATTAAACGAGTTTATAAAAGATTAAAGAAGTCTGTGTTTATTAATTAATGCATTTCCAACGAACACATGTTCTTCGCTCTCGCTCTAATTTCAAGTAAAACTGACAAGGAGCAAGTGAGAGCTATATGATACAAGTCGACATTTTGTTGGCATACAAAATGGTCGGTAATGAGTACTTCACCTTGGAGATTTTGCAATAACGAACAAAATGTAAGCGTTCTATTGAACTTTTTTTTATACAATTATATTGGTTGTAAAATGTTATAGATTTATATTAAAACTATTATAAGTAATTATAATAATCGATACCTTTCACTCCAAGAATTGTCCCAAAGGGCCGATGGCGCAAAGGTTAAGATTCAAAAATATTACACGGTACAAGAATAGCACGCTATGTTGTGGTTTCATTTGTGATATTCTTTTGTTTATCACGGCATTTGTTTTTTTAAAAACCGACTTCAAAAAAAGGAGGTTTCTCAATTCGACCGTATATATTTTTTATGTGGTTATGTTTTATGTATGTTCGTCGTTTATGAACCGATATTAAAAAATTTATTTGAAAGGATATACTTTCAGATTGGTCCCATAGAAATCTCATCAAAATCGGTTCAGTAGTTCGGCTGATTTTTTAATAAAAGTAAGTAACGGCGTGTGATTCTTTAAGGTAAATGTTACTTTTTGACACTAAAAAGTAAAAAATAAAAACTTTTTAACAAAAAAAAAAACCTCCTTCAGAAAGGCACTAAAAAGAGGAAAATAATGAAATTTTGAGGTCTGTGCCAATTAAAATATGAAGTCGGTTAAAAAGTATAGTATAGTGATTAATATGTTCTTTTTTTACCAACTTCATATTTTAATTGGCACAGACCTCAAAATTTCATTATTTTCCTCTTTTTAGTGCCTTTTTGAAGATGGTTTTTTTTTGTTAAAAAGCTTTTTTATTAATGATGTTTTAAACTGCAGTAAAAGATGGAACTTTCGGTATGAAGACATAAAATATTAAAGTAACTACAAAACACCAAATCATTTAACACTTCTCGACGTACGTTTCGCTAACCATGTTAGCATCATCATGAGATCATACCATCCAAACAAATAACACCCGTCTTTTTGGATGGAAGATTAAAAGTGAGGTTAAGTATTGCCTTTAATTATAACCTCAAAATTAACCGAAACCAGCTAGAACTGTGACTCATTTTTCAAGCAATTTATTTACTTATTAATAATAAATTGATTATTCATAAAATTTTCAAATTAAAATGGAAGGTTAGAATCGATTTTGTTTACGTGTTGCACGACACCATTTCCGATATCAGATTTCAAAATGCCGGCATTTTTCACGGCCAATCAATATTTAACCATTAAAATTAATATAATCGAGAATGTTGGTCAACTTATTTTTAAAATTACACGAACAGGCCACAATGAATAACTAATAATAATATACATTAATTACCTTTAGAATTTTAGCCGAGATCATCGGGACTTCGTTGTTTATATGCCTTTACAGTGACTCATTTCTTAGAAACCCTAAGTTACCAGATTGCAATCTAAACAATGATGGCAATATTAAATGGATTTTCAATAAATTTATTATAATTATAATTAATAGACTATTATAACCGTGGACATGGATTTAGACCAACGTAATAACTCACAACCTTTACATACCGGGGTGGATCTAGGTTTTTTGGGGCCTAGGCTTTATTGAAGTCCAACGGGTCGCTCCATTTTTGTTAGATTAATGTCGGGTTTATCGTACATTATTTATCACGCTGTTATGTTAATCGCTGGTTATTTCTATGCTTCTTTCGTATGTTCTATGTGTAAAAATTTAACAGCGATTAACAAAACAGCGTGTTAAATGTAAGATAAATCCGACATAAGTCATTAAAAATTTATGATAAAAATTCAATTTTTGTGGGCCCTTGACACTTGAGGCCCAGGACTTAAGCCTCATTATTCCCTACGTAGATCCGCCTCTGTTTACATAGATAAATACAGGGTGTCCCAAAAGTGCTGGGACACAGAGCTACCACGTGTAGTAGAGGTCAAAATAAGTCGATTGGACCCAATTTATTTATATACCAAAATGTACCGTTTGCCCGTGAGAAGAGTTCAAAATTTACATAAAAAAACACATTTTTGCACACTGTTCAGAAATGAGAAACAAATTGAATGAAATTTGACAAAAGTGCATTTTAGAGGATTACTCTCCTTTCGGTAATCAAAGAAACCCAGAAGAAATTGTAGAAGAGTTAAAACCACCCTCAGCCCCTGACATTTTTTTCAGAACTTTCTTAGGGGTGGTAATACGGTTCTCAAATTTTTTTAGCGAGAAGACTGATTAATTATCTGCATTTTGTTACTCTTGTAAAAAATTCGTATTCTGCATAGTTCCGAAGGAAAAAATGTTTTCTTAAATAATGCTAACAGATATTCCTAGTAGGTACAAGTTTAATAAAATTGTAATACAAAATTTTATGTACAAAATTTTATGTAAACTTTGAACTCTTCTCACGGGCAAACGGTACATTTTGGTATATAAATAAATTGGGTCCAATCGACTTATTTTGACCTCTACTACACGTGGTAGCTCTGTGTCCCAGCAATTTTTGGACATCCTGACTTTCAAGAAGGTCATAAAAGGAATTCTCTTAAAAGAATGTTTGTATAAAACAGACGATTTTTTTAAAATTGATTTTAAAAAGTAATATTAAAAGCTGAAATGTCTTATTCAAAGTAAGTTTTATAAATTTTTAATGTGTATTTTTCTGACGCCATTTAAACTGTAGTACAGTATTACAAATAAAGAATATATTATTATTATTATTATATTACAAGAAACAAAACCAGGTTTCAATCTTACGACTTATTTACATTAGTGATGCGCGATACGAGATGTTTTAATCGATTGTCTCGATTGTTCAAACATCTCGATGACTCTCAATGGTTGTCACTTGGACTCGATTGTTGTTTCATAGTTCATCGAGCGTACAGTACTGCAATTGCATACCCGATATGAATTCAATAGTGAAGAGATCACAGAGTACCGACTAAACAGTTTGAACAATGAATAATCAACGAGTCGCGTGAACGTCAGTCGACTAGCATATAACATTGAATCGCGATTATATGATTCTCATTCGCTGCTATTGCTATAACAGCCATGTGATAAATAATCGACTTGAACAATCGAACATTTCGATTGTAAAATCAAACTCCGAGTCGATTGTGGATTCGATTGTTATTATGAACGATTGCAATTGTTTCGATTGTAAAAACATTTCGCAGTCGCCCATCACTGATTTACATATTTGTTTTAAAAAAGCGCACAGGTAACAAAAAAAAAGTCAATTTAAAAAATCAAACTCCGAGTCGATTGTGGACTCGATTATTATTATGAACGATTGCAATTGCAGTTTCGAGTGTAAAAACATTTCGCAATCGTCCATCACTAATTTACATATTTCTTTTAAAAAAGCGCACAGGTAACAAAAAAAGTCTATTTTAATCATTAATGTGAAGATATTTTGTTTTCAATAGCAAAAAAAGAACTGTAGTCTGAAATTAATGCGTACAGTTCTATGATAATGGATTCTTGTATTACCAATAAAATCGCGAGGTCGTTTTCTTTCGATTTCCTGTTGAACAGGTTTAAATGCCTACGTATATAACTTCTAAACCGGTGGTTCTTAACATTTAGCGGATTCATATTCAAATATCGTTTCGTTGCAATCGACAGCTCATCAAGCTGCAGCTGCACTGAGATCCGTTACACAGCGCTGGATTTACACTAGGGGCTAGTGCCCAGGGCGGCCAATTTTCAGGGAAGAAGCTCGCCACTCGTGCTAGCGAAACGTTAGAAAGCAATTCCAACCAACGACGGCCTATAGACCCGAATCAGGACAACACCAGCTCATCAACTGGCCGCGAAAGCCTCAACCAATTTGTCTACCTGGGTAAGTTTGAAACTATCAGATGGTCGTGAACGAGTATGAAGGCCTGGAGAAAGATTTGTTGTCTCTGTCCGGATGTCGAAGTAAATTCCCCCCAAAACATCAAATGACTCCCTTGCAGAGATCATGCAGTAAATCGACCTAATAAATTATAATTTAAAAAAACTAAAAAACACGCTTTAATGAACTAAAAGGTAAAAAATAATTAATTTTATTGTAAAAAAGCGTGGGGTAGTATGAAAATATGATACAAAGCACCCCACGCTTTTTTACAATAAAATTAATTATTTTTTACTTTTTAGTTCATTAAAGCGTGTTTTTTAGTTTTTTTAAATTATAATTTATTTTTGCTTTTTAGTCCTGGAGATCCTGGTCAGGATAATGGGACAAACTTATGGAATTATTGTATTGTAATCGGTCCTTGATAAGTGTGCAAAGTTTCAGTTCACTCTGAAGTTTTTTGCTTTTTTTTTTAGTCCTGGAGATCCTGGTCAGGATAATGGGACAAACTTATGGAATTATTGTATTGTCGTCGGTCCTGGATAAGTGTGCAAAGTTTAAATTAAATCTGACCGTTCAAAGTTGGTCAAAATCAAGTTCAAAGAAGTCGGTTACAAACTGACAAACAAGCAAGCACACAAGCAAGCAAGCCCGCAAGCAAGCAAGCATACAGGTGAAGCTAATATAAGCGTGTTAAAAAGTGACAGACCTCTCGAGTAGAGATTACGAACCATCAACCTGAAGTCTAGACTAGCAGATAAATTTAACTACGGATCACAAGTTAATGGGATTTTCAGACTTCTAAGAATTGTTTGAGGTTACTCTCAAGCCATTTGTGTTTTCGTATGTAACAAATTGGAAAATACCCAAACTAAAACGTAAAATTGTTGAGTACAGGTGTACTCTTTGTACAGATCACAGGACCACATGTTGAAGATTGCTGTTAAATGTTTTTAGCAACATGTTGAAACTGAAGGTAACGTTCAGAACTGGCAATTTTAAGTTCAAATTGTGCGGACGATTATTTTTGCTATTATGTAAAACTCTTTTACTCCCGCTTACTTACATAAACGGAACAATTAATTCACCCTACTTACTAGTGAGATTTTACCTGTCTGCTCCCGTCTACCATACCAGGAATAGAGATCTATTTTATTTACCCCCAGTCACGACCAGTTATGCCTTTAACTCTTCACTTTTCAGGATGGCGCACATTTTCAACGTTATCAATAATAAAACTGATATTGATATTTTTGGGGACACTCTCTGTCGTTTTAAAAGACAAGTTTCTGTTTTTTTGAAGTAATAGTGAGTTATTTTATTTATATTATTTAATTACGAAATATATATATTTTGTTAATGTAACTACTGTGCTGCAAATGTGAATTTATTGTAATACTGTGTGCAGGCTTGTTACTGGACATTATTTGTCTGTTAGCCTGCCAGATTTACAAATTAAAATAAAATATACAATTAAATCAAAAATTTGACATCCCCCAGGGGGAACATTAGAATATAGTTGTTCTTGCAATTTCATTCCAATGTTCTTTGGGAATTGGCGTTCCCAGGAGCCCGAGCTCGTATCAGTCGGTTTGTACATGCTGGCTGGCAGATTCTAATACACAAATGGATTATTAATTGTTGTGTTGAAGACGCTAATGACCTGAGTTGTCGACGAGTCTATGATCTACAATAATAATAAAAAAAAATTGGACATCTCTCGTTGTTTATATTTATTTTCTATTTACTTATTGTAGATTATAGACGCGTCGACATCTCAGGTCATTAGCGTCTTTCAACTTTACTAAATAACAACTATCTTAGAACTAAATAGCATCACAAAACATCCATGAGCGCAAGTGGGATTCGAACCCACGGCAGTGCCGCAACCTCTGGACTGGACTGCCATGTCCAGTCTAGAGGTTGCGGCACTAAGCACGCTAACCACTAGGCTATACTGCCCTCTCTCCCGTTGTTTTCGTAATTTTTGACCCGTTCCATCTCCATCACTATAGAAACGCCTACTTTCGTTACGTTTTATCTACATCCGTTTTAAATCACTATGGCCAAAGAAGTTTTATTAAATAAAAAAAAACAAAGATCGAATTCTCTACCTTCTTTGAATATGGACATTTTTTTATTATTTCTCGCACCAAAAATACGCGAGGGCACAGCGACACCACGTCCTTTCAAGGTCTCCAAACATTCATATTACGAAGCCCAGCAGAAGGCAAACAATGTCATCAGTCAAATATCTTCCTGGTGTTTTAAAAATCAGTTGATAATTAATCTCGAGAAAACAAATTATCTACAATTTAAAATCAAACCGTCTATACATACTGATATAAGTTATATTACCAATATAAATAAAAGTGCCATCATCAGATTTTTGGGTTTACATATTGACGAAAATTTAAAATGGCTAGATCACATAAATATATTATCTAAAAAATTGAGCAGGTCTTACTTTCAATTAAAACTTTTAAAAAATTATTTTGATCAAGACAGCCTAATCTGTGTGTATTATGCTTTCGTATATTCACAAATAAAATATGGAATAATAAATTGGGGTCGTTCCACTGATAATAACAGAATATTTATACTACAAAAACGAATAATTCGTCTCATATTTAACCTTAAATATAGAGAAACATGTAGAAATATATTTTTTGAAAAACAACTGTTAACTTTTTTTGCAATATATGCCTACGAATTATTGAAGCATATGCACAGTTTGGGCTGTTTTGATCAAAAACAGGAAAAAATTTATAATACAAGATATGAAGACGTGTCTTCAATAAAACATAAGACCACTTTTTTTGAGAAAAGCCCAGTATATACGGGATTTAAAATATTTAAAAAATTACCAGACCGAATAAAAATCATAAAAAATGAAACAAAATTTAGAATTGAAATAAAAAAATACTTATTACATATCGTTCCCTATAATCTTTCTAATATGATCTGATTTCTTTTTTCTTCTGACATTTTTGTAAACCTGTTTTGTATGGTCAAGACAAATAAAAATATTATATATATTATATTCTCCAACCAAAGAGACCGAAGAAGTACAACTCGTCTGCAGACCACACTGAACCAAAAAGGTAGGTACGTCTTAACATGTTCATACTTCTCGTACATTGAAATCGGTTTTAATTAAAATTAACTTCCTCTTCATGAAATTTTCATAAACACAAAGAATTTTTTTCAATTCGTTGCCTGAAATATTTTCCAGTGAGCTAACAAATCACTCTTGTTTAGGCATCGTAGTCAGTGACGGATTAACAGTAACAGAGAAGCACGGCAAAAATGTGTTTGAGAGCCCCTAGTCTCTAGGGGCTTCTATTCTACCCAATTTTGATTTTGATAAAAGTTGTATCACTCTCTATACCTTCTTAAGCACGGAACTGGGGGCCCACGAGACGTTTTCAAAAGTTTTATTCCGCCACTGATCGTAGGTAGCGTCCCGGCTTTAGAATGAAAAACTTTGGACAAATAATACATTTTTTGCTCTAGCTATTTTCACTTAAAAATAAAAAAATACATCTTCAAAAGTGTGAGAGAATCCAAATCTTGATGGTTTCTGGGCTTGTAAGCCGTGGTTCGATGGTATTTCTACTTGAGGTTTCGTCTACATCTGCGGTAGACATTTTCAAAGGATCACGGCTACTGTTGCCAGGTCCAGTTTATCAAATTTTGGGACAGAAGGTTAAAAAAATCGGGATTTTGGTTCTGAAATCGGGACAACTAAAAAAACAAGATTTTTATAAATCAGCGTTTAATTTTATTATTAAGTGTTGATAATAATGGCATCATAATCTTTGGATCTTACGAGGCGGCAGGAAAGAACGGGACAACGCGCTATTCGCAGTCACGAAACAATACGTGCGAAGTTTGAACCTTTTATAACATTTTATAATTACGATTGACTCTAAATCGGGACATTCGGCGTTCCAATCAAGGATGAATCGGGACGTGTCCACAGACTCCTAAAAATTGGAACGTTCCGCGCAAATCGGGACGCCTGGCAACACTAATCATGGCCTACAAGCCCGGAAACCATCAGGATTTGGAACACCGCTGGCCGTGAAAGCCTACACACTTGTGAGAGAATCGTTCTTTTATTTAGAAAGAAAGGTTAAATACATTTTGTCGACTACTTTGTGGGATACGATAGCTTATTTAAACGAAGCAACCGTTTCCAAAGCCTTCTATAATGGGGTCAATGAATTCAATAGCTGCGGTCTGGTAAATTCCCTAACGAATTAGCAAACAAGAGTTCAACGATACAACATCGATTCGAAATAATTGGACAATAATCGATCCGTAACAAGTTTCATGATTTGGCGAGTTTCCTTGATTACGCAAGGTGAATAATAAAGTCGATTAATCTTCCTCAGAACATATCTTCCGCATGCAACCTTCGATAATTTACATAAACAATTATTAGTGGGTGGTTAACAACTACCTAACTATACATTTACAGTAAATTTTCGTTAAGTTGGCGTTTATAGGGCAATTGGAGAAGAAAAGTCTAGAGGGCGTCTTTTCGTTGGCTGGCACAATACCGATATAATGTTGCCTCGATAGTGAAATATTTCGAAACGGTGCCGACGAAATCATTTTACGCTTTTTGAAGTGAAAACTTCCTTAGGCGCGTTAGGCACTCTTTGCCTGGGTATTGAAATAAAGTGAAGCGTTTGCAACCCGACGGGAAGAATTCGAATTCCTACGGTAAGAATTCGCTGAATCGGGTTATATCATAAAAACGGCAAACTACACAATTGTTAGAAGCGTCTTTGCGTTGTATGCATAGAGACCTCGGTTCGAAACTTGATGGCATCGTAGAATTTTTGACGTATTTTTTTTCTAAATTCTACATGATATTTATTTATATATTTTTTAATTTTTGTTATATTCTTTCTTTGACAATAATTATAATTTTTTTGAAACCATGAGGTGGAATTAATTAAAAATATAATTTTAGTATTTTAGTGATAAATTATTTTTAGTTCATATATGCGCTATAATAGATGACACCAAAAATTAGAAAATCTGAAGTTTTCACTTCTGTCGTGTGATCATAAACACACACCCATTTTTTTATTCGAAAGACCTACATCGATATCGGTCATAATGTTAATCGCTGTTTTTAGTGTATTTGCCATAATATGGCACATACACTATTGGCGTCGGTCGGATGGCGGGACCTAGGGGTCGGACCAAAATTTCTCGACGTTTCATAGCCTCCTGAACAATTTGGCACCATTTTTGAAAATGTTTATATATATGTATGTATATATTTATATATATATTTATATATATATATATATGTGTGTACACGATAACTCTCGACAGACTTAATCGATTGAAACGAAATTTGGTACACACATTGGAACCCATCACCGCAAGAAGCCTATTTAAAATGGGCCCGATCAGACCATTTTCAGGGTTGTATTTAGGGGTTCCAAAAAGTTTTTGGGCCCAAAAATACCGAAAAAATTGTCAGAATCGTTTCAAAATTGAAATTTAACTCTTTAGTAAAGATTAAAACGTGCTGCTAAAATTTTAATAAAATCGGCCCGACAGGACCGGACTTTCAAATTTTATGAAAACACTAGTTTGTTGATACGGATTTACTTATGGAAGGGTGTATTTAATGTGGTACAGAGGTTGCATTGATAATAATATTGAAATTAAGAAAAAAATATTATTTTAAGGGATGTATTAAGGGGTTAAATTTTTTATTTTGTCCAAAAACAAACTTAAGTTCACGTATTAAAGCCACATGGCCTGTATTAGCAAATACACTATATTGTCGGCAGGGTTTGGCACTGCGACCCGAGTTTTTTTTTTAGTTTGCTCGAAATAATTTGTCATGGACTGTACTTATTGTATCTTTTGATAGACGCTGATATCCTCAGCTATCGAGCATCTATAATCTATCTTGAATCTTTTACACTGATAAATAAAAAATTCACAAATTCCCGTACAGTTTTTCCTTGGATTTTTAATTCCAGGGTATCTCTTCAATAAGTAAATTTTAAAGTTAAATTCTACCTTTATAGACACTAGCATCAGAAAATCAAACGTGATTTGTAACAACCGATAGTTATTCGTAATTTCTTATAAAAAATATCACACCAGAAGGCAGAAACAAATTGAAACAAGTAGGTACTGAATTGATGTATCTATAAAAATAATGAAAGTATATGAGTGTACATTACTTTTGTTCAAAAAACTATTCAATGTACGAAGACGAAACAAAAAATGTTTTTTTATTTTTTTTTGACGCAGTCTACATTGTCGCTGACGGCTGTTTTAAAATTTTCAAAATAAAAATTGTTACAAAGATAATATTCATCTATAAGAAAAGTATTACCATTTTCACACAAAAAAATCAACTAAAATAGTTTGACGTGTTTAAATTTTCATAATGAAAAACGTGAGAATCGTTTCGAAGATGTATTCATTTATTAGAAAAGTAGGGTTTGTAATTATGAAAAAACTTATACTTAAAAATTCTATATCAAATCGAAAATTACTTACGTCTGCTTGAATCAACAAAAATTAACTGATCAAAAACATACACTATTCCACTTTAAAACATTCAAAACCTCCATAGATTTTGACAAATCGGCCTTGAATAACAAGTAGCAAATTTATGAACAGTTTGAATTAACTTAATTTAAACGTAAAAAAATCCAACAAGAAAAATGGATTACACAATACAACAGACGAGCTACAAAGTTGACTTCAATTGTTTACTTTCACTCTTAACAATGGCGACACCTTATAATAAACAAACGGCAAACGCCTTCTCGGCTCTCTTTGAAACAATTGCAACGCGCGATGATTCTAACTCTAACGACGATTCGCTACTAAACACTTTTAATTGAATTTGATGCCCTCTACCTATACAGCGGTCGGTCACACAGCAAGAGATTGCGTAATTATTCTAGTTACAGCACGTGTTTTTCATCACCCTCGGCATGACAAACTGTCAAAAGACAAAGAAATAAATTATGTACCTCAAAATTTACTATACTCCTTCATAACAATCAATTCAAAAAATTAACCAATAGCCTAGGGGCGGGAAAGTCTGAGGCGCGGCAAAATTTTTAATGTTTGGAGGATAGAAGCATTCAAATATATGTTGCATTTTTTTGAATACTTTCTTTTCCAATCTAAATAATTTATTATTTGGACTTAAGTAGTTCCGGACTTGTGTAGTTCTACGAACTATGTTCTCTATCGCCTACCGGTGGGCTTGCCATACGTCCGGATTTAGGCATGATTGTCCGGATTTGGTAACCATGTCCGGACTTTTGTCGGGACTTGTAATTACGTCCGGATTTTTAATAAAATATAAAAACAGACGAAGTTTTATTATAAAGAAAGCCTTTCGTCTGAAAAATACCTACGAATGGTACTCAGAATCAGAAGGAGCCAAACGAAGACGTGAAAATGAAGTTGGGGATGAAGAAGGACCGAGTCAGTAGCCATTTATATAATAATAAGTACGACATAATAATGTACACTGTACAAAATGGATGTAAAAATACTTAGAAAGTAAAGGTAGAATTCGCTCGATTTTCTAATTGATTTTGCATTATTATTTATTTTTACACAGAAAACTTCATAAAAACTTGGACTTTTACTGTAAAGTTAAACAAATTTGTAATTTTTACATAAAGTAAATTAAAATTACATAATTTGTGTAATATTCCAATAAAGTGTGTAAAAATTACAAAATAAAATGTATAGTTACATATATAAAATGGATGAATACAAAACAAGTTAATGTGAAATTAGTAACCACGCATGCGCAATGTGTTTTTATGGAATCTACGCGATGTGCAGGCGATACCTGCTGCGACGCCATTGTCTCTTTGTATGTCTATTACCAGATTAATCGCTGGTTACAAATGGACCATCGATAATCTATGTAATCGGCCTTCTTATTTCTTACAGTGTATGTTTTAAAATTTAAATAAATACATATTATGTTGACTTTAAGTTTTTTAATTACCAATATCCACCTACCTCACCTCTTCTGTACACTCTTCAGTAGTTTTATTTTTTCCAATTTCTACAACCGAGATTTGAATTAAACTACCAAAAAAACTGTTCGCTGCTCGCGCTTCAGGGTCGTCACAATTTATCCCCAGATCTGCTGGATCGTCCGGAATGAATGAATTGTAAATTATAAACGCTCGAAAACTGAGGTCATTAGCGTCTGGACCGTCCGGACTTAACTCTAACAAATTATGGCAACCCTACCTATCGGGGACGTTTTTGACGACAAAACTCTATGCTATGCGCGGTAGAGGCTGTGAATTTTTAAATCGAAAATTCTTATTTCCAGATGATCAGGCTGCTTGTAATTTGGCATATTTATAGATAGTATTCCTATTATAAAAGGATTTATCAGTTCCACATTCGAACTGGCACCATCTAACAACCGCGAAGCAAATAAATCAAATCAACATGCGTATAAAAATAGAAGACAAATTTGAATAAAACATATGAAGTACACTCATGCTTCTGTCAATTGTTTCATCACTCACTTAATGCTGTCACCATAGTTAATGACTCAGCATCAACGTCTTCTATTATAGTTGCATTCGATTAAACATTACATGAAATGACAATCAACTATATATAAGCAACACGATTATGAATAACGGATTTTTTGAACTGGTAATGACATTCCAATTTCCAAATCTTCAGCCAGTACCATTTGAACATTACACACCGAACTATATACTAAGTACATTATAAACTCACAACGTTCAATTAGTGTTGCCGTCTAGAGAAGACAAGACAAGACTTTCAAAATCTTGTCTTGTCTTGAAATATCAAGACAAGACTTCACTAAAGTCTTGTCTTGAAATATCAAGACTTCACTAAGTCTAAGTCTAGATTAAAAAACTCTTGTCTTGTCTTGAAAATCTAGACAAGACAAGAGTCTAGAAAGTCTAGATCTAGACGGCAACACTATGTTCAATGGAGCCGATTTTTATGTAGACAACTAAGGTCATTAGCGTCTTATTACCTACATTAAATTAAATTAAACGAGAAAGAGCGGATATGGAATTCGAATCTACGCTAAGCAATGGAGCCGAAGTTGGCTGATTACAAGAGAGACGATTCTACTGTCATCTGTTTATGAAAAACCAAAATCGTTATGGTTTGTACTGAATGGAACTGTCGCAGGAATATTGTGAAATCCGGAATAATTCTAGGAAAATAATTTATAACCTTTCGGATTATTGTCAATGGAGTTCAACAATATTACTTGCAAATTTTTGGATTATTATATAATAAACTATTTTATAATAAACTATAGGACCAAGTAACCTAGTAACAAAGTTCTGGTTATTGACGGTACATTCGCCATCATAGTTCTATTGTCGCTTTAACATTACATTGATTCAGACCTCACAAGGGAAGATTTACTATTAAAAAGTATCAATTAATATTTCTGATTGCAGATTACAGACGCTCGAGAGTTTGGGTATTAAACTGTGTTTTTGACTATTCCTCTGGGAATATAATCTAACAAATGACAAGACTGTAAAATATAGAGGAATTCTAGAAGCGAACTGAAACATTTTCTTGAGTATGTAAGTCCTGGAAGAATTTGAAAAAAATAGCAGACGTAGGATTGATCTAGGTCGCCCAGATATGAAAGATTTATTGAAACAATAGTGGAATATTCTTCATCAAAAAATAACCAATAATTAATAATATGGAAAATGCTTTTAAAACAGTTTGCAAAACTTGTCAAGGTTAATTTATTAGCATTTATGTTGCAATTTACAGATATGCTAATTTCACTTAACTATACTTTAGTCTACAAAAAACAAAACTAACCGAATTTATTCCGACTTCAAAACCTCTACAGTTAACTAACTAAAAATATCAACTTTATCATTGATAGCTGAATGATAAAGTTGATATTTTTCGTTACAAAAATCCAATAACTGTGCTGTGAAAAAACTAGTCTAATAAAACTAACATGACGCATTAATGAATAGTCTAAAAATTGTTTATCGTCTTGATTTCCCTTGAATTCCAAACATATACACTCAAGCAAAATACTACAGCATATTTTGATAACACGTGACAATAACAAATAATAATTGTTATTAATTAATGCGGTTTAGGTTGACAAATCTCGCGGTTACAAAATATTGTCACTCCCAATTTAAATTTCTATGCGTCTCATGTGGAAGAATGGATAGACGTTCTGAAAGCAATAGTCCATTAGTGTCGTAAAGTATATGGAACTTTGAACTGTTCTTTCTAATTTCAAAATCGGTAAATTACATCAGTATGTTAGGTGACTGGGTTAATGAATTTGAAAAAGGCAGTAACCTTCAATTTCAGGCTACGTCTTTGTGTGGACGAATGGATGGATGTTCTTTCCAGCAACTGAAAGCCCTGTAAGAATATGGAACTATAGACTGTTGTTTTCAATTGCGCATGTTTTTAAAATTGAATTTCATAAGGGAGGTAATACCCAACAAAATCACATAACCCTTCACGCGAATAGATTAAATTATATACTCCGGGCAAACTGATTAAGTATCTAAAAACCGGTTCAAGCAATATTTGAACGAATTCACAGATCAATAGAATGCGTTGATAATTTGGAAAAACCGAAGTTCACTGTTTAATATTTAGGAATATCAGTTTAAAAAATCTTTTATCTCTAACTCTTATTATACGCAATCGATTCGAATCACTCATTTGTGGTTATATATCGCTGTTTTTTTATTTACTTTTGATTATACGTATCAAGACGCAAAGGTAGCAGTCAGGGAATATTCCTGGCATCTGTGGTTTACCAAACATTATCGTTTATAATGGTCTTATTTTGTTATTGAAAAACTGACGCTCTGAAGGTTATAAAATATTCCATTATATTAATTGTATGATTAATAATTATAAATTCAATTTTGTTTCCTACATATGCAAAGAAAATTAAGTATTTTTTTGTTAATTACTAATAATTGTTACTTGGTCTGTGGTAATTTCATTTTCTTGGCAAGTTTTTCGGGTATCATAAGACCTTTCCAAATTGTTTGTTTGTACCGGTCAAACGCGAAAACTGACGTATAGGTACCGATTTTTTTAGACAATTATCTGTTTAACTTTTTTTAGTTTTTTTTCTCTGCACAATTTGAGATAACTTACTCGCCACTAGCGCTATCTGACGAATAAAAATATGGTAGCCCTCATTATCCGATTTTTGCCGGTGTAAAGCTTACCTAAAAATTATGAATCATTGTAAAAATATTTGTTATAACCGCACTTCATAATACGTGTAATTTTAATAATAAATAATTAATAATATGCAGGCATATAATATTTATACAGATGTTATTAAAAATTTGTAATAGTTAATGAAATGTAAACAATGAATATTACATTAATTCCAGTACGTAATCATTTATATAATATTTATAATTAATAGTATGAATTCCTCAAAATAAAAATCATATATGTAATTCCGAATTAACATTTTACACTTTCTGCACTAACTTTTAAAAATCAATTTTGCAATATGACGAAAGAGTTGAAATCGAAAACAGGAAACAGAAAAAAATTGTTATATCAATTATTTTTCCATTGAGTTAATATTTACTACAGCAGGGTAAAAATGAACAAATGTTTTGTAAACACAAGACGTTTTTTGCCCGAGAACTTTCACCAGCTTCCACTTAACCGATTTTGATATATTTTTTAAAATCAATCGTATTACTGTAGAGTTGCCAGGTCTACTTTATTTTTTCATTTTTTAATTTGGATTATTGTTGAATCCAATTAGACTTTGCCCTGTCACCAACTGAACATCCAGTTAGAATACACAATACTATAATAATATATAAGAATGACACTGAGATGTCATCACTCGACAACAGCTATTCCGTAATAACGCAACGATTCTAACAATGCACAATATACACGCCGTCTATGCTAAAAACCATTAGAGAGCAGCAGAGAGGGTAATGGTTGTCAATCAGATAGTCCGTTGCTGTGAGGGTGGTGCGCTGTGGCCAACAGGCTGTAGACGTCACTGTGCCAATAAGAGTAATTGGGCTCTAATATAATAACGGTGTTAAGATTTCAACACTGGTTCGATCCTCTATATAGACTCTATTACGTTAGCAACGCTACTGAAGCTGCTGTATGTGTGTGTGTGTTTTAAAAACCACCAACAGCTAAGGTTATTGGGGTCTAGCACCAATTCATATTTTCAATTCATTATTTTTTAATCAATTGAAAATCCAATTGACACTTTTACCAGCTCTCGGGCTAGAACCCGGGAACTTGTAATAGAGGAATGCCATGTAAACAACAGCATTGCTACACGCTCGGCTATTTTCAAGCCCTGAAGCTGCTGTGGATGACTGCCATTCAACACTACAAAATACAAATATCTCAGTGATATTTGCCTTGATGTTACTACGCTAATGACCTCAGTTGTCGGGCGTCTATAATTTACTTGATGTTACTGCGATATTCAAATGAGAACAACTTTTTAGCTGTCCGAGGGATATCCGAGTTTTTCGTCTCGATATTTCTGGTGATAACTGATTGCATGTTTGAAATGAAACGAGACCTCGACAGGGAGTTGAGTCGCGGTCGCGTATTATTTATAGGAGAGCGGCCTTCATTCATATAGAGTAGTAGGTATATCGTTTAGAGAAGATAGAAGCGTCATTTCTGCGCACAAATTAGTTTCGGGTCGTGCAACTAAATTACCATATTTATAGAACCACCCCTTGTTAAGAAAACAACGTCAGAGCTGGAACTCGTTTGTGTGCAGAAATAGCGCTACGATCTTCTCTAAACGATACTACGATACTACTCTAACAAATATCTTACAAAGAGAAAATCTGTGACGACATTTCTAGTAACTTCTCGTAGTTTACCGTAAATTTTGCAACATACGAATAACGCAAGTAACTAGCGATAATCGTAACTATAGTGTCCGGTAACACAGTATGACTACGCATTGTTTATTTATTTATTATTTATGTTTTAAACAAAACAACAATAACCGCATTGTTGCAATGCACATCGTTTGACGTTTATTATATGCATCGCAACTGTTTGTTAGTTTTTCTGCACAATTACTGTGTTTACTGTACGAACGAATAAACGTCGTAATAATTATGATGCTTTTTTATTATTAATTTTTTAATTGCGGAATATTCACAAAAATAACCGACAAATTACTGAATAGAAATATAATTTTTATAATTTCTTGTTTGCGATTTAACCTCGTTTTATTAACCATTCACTAGGAGCGTGTGTTCCCACTGATTTATAAAAAAATGCTGCTAATATTTTTGGAAAAGAAGACTTGCTGATATTTTTTTAAATAAACAGTATGAGTGCAACGGACCGTTGACATGTTTGGAAAAAACATTACTGATTATATTTTTGAAAAAAGACAGTGCCTATACTGCTGATATTTTTGGAAAAAATCAGTACTGTTGAGATTTATGAGATGTGATCATTTTGGCGCCCACACTGGGGGACCAAATGACATAACCAAACTGATCACTTTAAAAAATTGTTCATTAATGCAGACATAATTATTATGAGGAAAGAAGATTCTTTAAAATGTTGTTACCGCAAACACCCAAAGGCCAAAACTTCTATTAGTTAATGAGAGGTACTTACTAAGTTACTGTTGAAATATTTGAGATATAGGTACGAGTGTTTTGGCGCCCACACTGGTGAACCAAAATATGACGTAACCAAACTAACCCTCATTGAACTGATCTATGATTTATGAGATATGAGCATTTTGGCGCCCACACTGGGGGACCAAATGATATAACTAAACAAACACTTTCAAAAATTGCTCATTTATGCAGACATAATTATTATAAGGAAAGAAGAATCTTTAGAATTTTGCTTCCGCAACACCCAAAACTTCTGCAGTGATTAATGAGAGTCGTGCGCACGGAATACACAGAGCGATAAAATAAGCACAACCTTTCGCTCCGGGAGATTACTGACTCAGCATTACATTCGCACTCCGGGATAACTTTCGTAATTAAATTAACATACAAACGAAAAAGTTCTTAAGGTTATACAAATAAGGAATCCAAAAAATTGATAACATGAACATCGTTAGGCTTTCCAGTGGAAAAAATTAATTTTTTTTAAAATTTCCCAACAACACGCAATAGATTAATATAATCAAGAAAGTCAATAATAATGAACATGCTTAGAATATATAATTAATGCAAATTAATATCAAGAAGGCAAAGAAAACGGTCTGTTCACCTGCAGGATACTCATATTCTCTTAACGGAAAAACCATATTCAAAATTCTTTTTCTTAAGGGAAATTGTTGATAAAATTAAAATATCGCGAAAAAGAATTTCCTCGTGATTTTTGGAACTGTACCTACCTATATACTCTTTTCTAACTTTGCAAACTTTGAGTATAAGAAAACTCGGTACAATTTTGTAGACCAATGGAAGTATCCAAACCAATATTATAAATGCAAAAGTGTGTTTGTTTGTTACCTCTTCATGGCTTAACCTTTGAATCGATTTCGACGAAAATTGGCAAAGAGATTCTTTGAAGCCCGACATAGGACATAGGCTACTTTTTATCCCGAAAAACTGTTCCCGAGGGAGAGCATTCAACCCATGCATCCACACTACTGTGCATACCGACCTATGATGTTGGAAAGACATGATGTCACGAATTAATGTTGCGTTCTACGTTTCCATAGTTACGCATCATGTATTTGTGTATTTTGGAAAACAGATAATTGCATTAACTGTCCAAATAGGCATTAAATTCATAGCACCCGGGTGAATCCGGACCGAGCAGCTAGTTGGTTATAATTATGTAAAAAAATTTGTGTTGATGTTTGAAATAGACCGGCAGTAGCGGATTAAGACTTTTGGAGGCCGCACGCACGCAGAAGACGCGTGGGACTCCGGATTACTTGATTTATAGAAGGTGGAAAGTAATAAAAAAAATCTGGCCTGGGTAAGATGGGAGCCCCTAGAGACAAGAGGCCTCCAAGCACGTGCTTGTAATTCTCTATTTCCGCCACTGTTAGGTAATATTTAAAACGTTGTTTTATTTAATTTTTTGCCATACCCATTACAAAATAACTACTTTCGATGCATGTATACCGACCTTCATTTAACAGGCAGGCGTGCAAAAGTGTTTCCATTACATATAGCAAGTGCGGTAAGTAAATAGTTGCCATAGTAACTTTTGTTTATTCGGTCTATCCGCCTGCGATTACATACTCACGACCTTCACGGCCTACTGTAAAAGTAAAGATGGCGACGCAAATGGACTGTTAAATTTTTTTGAAAATGAAGTGAAAAGTAGGTATTTTGTAGTGGGTATTATGGCAAAAAATACCATATGTGACCGTATGTGACTGTAAAAACTTACATCAAGTAACGTCCGAATCTATTATAAATCGACACACGGGGTTTTTTCGCTTAACCACAGATATTTCAAAACATCACGCTTGTTACAACTGACAACATCAATCAACGCGTTCGATCGTCTTAACTGAAAGTTAAATAAGATTGTGGCACAATAAAAAGAAACATCGAAATTCTAAGAAATCAAAAGAAATGACCGACTTATCATATAAGAATAATTATGTTATAACTTACAAGAGTTATACATATAATAATGAAATGAAAAGGTGAATAAAATCGAAAGGTGAAATCGCAGTATAATCTTTTAATAACGGATGGAGAGCGAGAGAGAGAAAGATATTGCATAACTCGTGACATGTTAAAAAAGTATTATATTACATATTCGCACGGTGCTGTTAGAAGCGTCGTGTTGCCGCCATTTGCCTGTTAACATATCATTGTAAGTATCGCACGCACCATATCTTGAATTTTATCCAAAGTGAAAAATTCGCAAGACCTCGCTCTCGAACGTATTCATAAAACCACGCGAAACTTAGCGTCTGTCACATCCGAGGGTTTGAGAATGGCTGAGAGTGTAGCAATGCTGTTGTTTACATGGCGTTGCTATATGGTTCCTCTATTACAAGTCCCCAGTTCCCGGGTTCTAGCCCGAGAGCTGGTAAAAGTGTCAATTGGATTTTCAATTTATTATTAAAAAAAAAATAATGAATTGAAAATAATTCACAAAACCACGCGAAACTTAGCGTCTGTCACGTCCGAGGGTTTGAGAATAGCCGAGAGTGTAGCAATGCTGTTGTTTACATGCCGTTGCTATATGGTTCCTCTATTACAAGTCCTCAGTTCCCGGGTTCTAGCCCGAGAGCTGGTAAAAGTGTCAATTGGATTTTCAATTTATTATTAAAAAAAAATAATGAATTGAAAATATGAATTGATGCTTGGCCCAAATAACCTTAGCTGTTGGTGGTCTTTAAAACACACAAGATTTTGGTTTTTTCTTGCACACAAAGGGGGCAAAATTTTTCCTTAATCTCATCAGAAAAACGGGCTATGCACAGATTTTAAGTACGAGTGTCCTGCCGCTCGCGCTAGCGGATACATTGATTGTTATGTCACTATATAATATGGAATGTGCTGCTTGCTCCGCTTGCGACAACATATCACAGCTTCGGTCGTATTGAAAGCTTCAGGATCTTATAATAGAACCACCCCGTATAATAAGTTGCGTGTTTATAAAATTCAAGTACACATAAAGATTTTTCTAGATCTCGCGACAGCTATTTATAAAGCTAATAATTATGTATATATTTTTAAACACGAAACCTGACATTTTGTTGCAATAATGGCAGAACTGTGAAGGTTAATAAATTTGTCATTCTATATTTTATTTACCGCGCTGAAATTCAGTTTCAGTCATTTTTTCCAAACACTGATGCTCAGTTTCTGATATAGGACTTAAAAATCTATTTATTTATTTATTGCTAACAATAAATAAATAAATAGATTTTTAAGTCGTAAATGGCCTAAGTTGTCGACTCGTCTATAATCTAAATTATAGACGAGTCGACAACTTAGGCCATTTACGTCTTAATTACATCAAATAACACATCACTTAAGAAACTAAATGACATCACAAAACATCCATGAGCGCAGGTGGGTTCCAAACCCACGACAGTTTAGTTTAGAGGTTGGTACCAAGTACGCTATCCACTAGGCTACACTGACCTCGACTTTAAATCTACTTTCAGCACTGTAAAAGTGCTAAAAGTCCTTTAATCCACTTTTAAAGTGAACACAAAATTGGCCAAACAATAAAAACATATTTTTTGTCAATTACAGCTAAAGCTGTCAGACTGTATTCAAGGTTGAATTTCTAAACGCTCCGAACGCACGGATTTTTGTAAATTATTGTAGACGCTGGACAACTAAGATCATTAGCGTACGGATTTTGTATGGCTTGCCAATAAAAAGAAACATTATCTATACGACAGAATGCTTTCGTTTGAAAATGTGTCACTGTGTGAGTAATTGTTAACTTAGTCCGCCGCGATAGTGGAAAGTTTAGGGTTAGAATCCCTACGGTGACACAGCTTTTAATTAATGAATTTTTCCTGATTACAGCATTGTGTAACTCAGTCCGCCGCGATTGTGGAAAGTTTAGAATTAGAATCCCTACGGTGACAGGTTTGAATTAATGATTTTTTCCTGATTACAGCATTGTGTTACGTCATTGTTCTTACAATAGGTGTTTCATATATACTGATTGCAGTCATTATGCATTCATTTAATTATCTATACGGTTTTTAATATGTTCTCGTCACATGATCCTGAAAAACGCCGCGGTTGATAAATCACAGGTTATGGCAAAACTGAAACATTTCAGGGTGACCCAGTGCATTTGTAGATGAGAAGTGCCTTAGTTGAAAGCAAGATTTTTTTTCGCAGGGTTTAAAAGTTTTTTCGTATAAATTATAACAGGGGGCCCGCTCATCACTGTGTAATTATCGACATGTATTTTTTAAGACAGAGCGCAGTCTATGGTCTCCCTCTACCAGAATTAATTTTTTTAATATGTTATAATATTGATATAACTTAATAGATGTCATACTTATAGTTCTAAAAAATGTCATTAAATAACCAGAGTCGCTAAAACAGATACCTACTCAAGCTATTTCACACTGGAATGGCCAAACAAAAATTGCAAATAGGGTTAGTGCAAATCGGTAGAATATGTTGACCCTTCCTCAAGTTTATATTTTTAACTTTATTATTATATTTTTGTTGTTGTAGGTATCTATAGGTATGTTAAGTATGTTATTTTATATATTTATCAATCCTAGGAGAAAATCTGATCCAACTGCCTCAGCAATATACAATTCTTTATGATAATAATAGTTTTTTTTATACGGCTGTATGCAATTGAAAGATTTTATTTCGAAATAATTTTCACTTTCATGTTGGGCTCTCGCTGGTACGAGGATTCACTTCATATCATAGCTATTGAATTAGCAGATATGAATTGACACTCGCATGTAGTGAAAATCTATTGATTCTGAAGCATATAAGGAGAATATTAATTTAGCAATCACGTCACAGTTGAGTATTGTAAGCTCATTCCGACGCGAAATTGGAAAGGTTCAGGTTAAAATCCTGACTGTGACCACTGGTTGGTAAAATGATTTTTTCCTATATGTTTCGAAACAATTATATAATTGGCTGCTCTCCAACGAAAAAATCTTACAATTCTTTATGTTTAGGGACCCCAAGGCGACTTTAACATATTCTGTGATTATTATAAGTTCTCCTGAAAAAATAATTATGACGGCGCCTCTGTATATTTCAACACAATTTTTAAATCTGATAGCTCAAGGCGTATGGAAAATTTTTGCAATAATTAATTATTTAAAATTATTTACGTAAAGTATTTATGTTGTAAAACTCACCAAAAATATAAAATTTAAAGTAGAATTCCAAATTTGCTGAATGCACTTCGTTTTGGTTTTGATCACAACACACCAAATAAACTTAAAAAAATTTTTTTTTTTAAAAAACAAGCCTGCTTTGGTCACTGATTTTTCAAAAATCTTGTCAGAGTTTAACGATTCCAAAATTCTGAAAATAATTATTGCACTTGTTTGAAATTTTCAAAAAGAAAAAAAAAACGGTGGCGAAAATTCGTTTTTAGTAAAATCCAGCCTTTTTGAAAATATCAAGCAAGTGACATCTCACTTTTTTTTTTAAAAAACACAATTGAGAAAAATCCTTCGCACAGAAAAATCAAAACTAAAAAATTTCAAAAAAAAACCACTTTTAATTCGAAAAACACTTTATAATATAAATCCAAAATGGAGCTCATAGAATAGTTTATAGACAAACCTGTTTTACTATATCAACAAACAACAATTACCTGGTAGACCCAGGTTCGAACTCTGACTGAGAATTGTGTTTTCTCAACAGACAAGCCCGCCAAGCAGACTCCCCACTACATGAAAACACCTAGATGCAGGTAAGTCGTTCGATTGTAACGATTCAACGTTCAAAATGACAACACATAGTATTTAAAATTAATATAATATTTGTGGTTAAAAAGCAAAACGCGTATGTCGAAATTGCGGTATAAAAGAAGATAATGAGAAAGGGCATTGCCAAATTTGACCGCTAGAGGCGCCAACTATATAACCATCTCCGTCTGTGAGCAGTTCATAGTAATGTGCCGTACAAAATAAGTTTATTTAAGATAATAAATCAATGATAATCAAAGATGGGCAAGTACTGCAGTATAGAAATTTGGGTAAATACTCAGGGTAAGTTCGGTTTTGAGCTCAGATCGATCTGAGTGATCTAATGCGTTCGAATTTAACATTTATATGCTCTGAAAGATCTGTATCCTGCGTTCGGATTTAAAATCTGGAGGAGATCGAGCACGCTCTATGAGCTCCGAGGAAAGCGAGCGAGCAAGCAGATTTAACCATCTTCAGAGCATTCATTTTAAAAATGAGCGGAAACACTCGTTGTGAGAATGGATAAATTTCGAAGTTTATTTATATGAGGTAATTTTTCAATACACGAATAATATTTATTCAAAGAATAGTTATAACCAATATGTCTATATCGCACAGAATGATTAAATAAAATATTTATTATATCTATGGGTCGAAAAAATCAACAACCGGTAGTACTATTAATTTTAAAATAAAGGAATAAAAACGAATCAAATTGTGAATCTTGATTTCTTATTATATAACAATGTTGAATTAAATTAAAATGAGGAGCAATAAAGAATGTATTTCGGCTTTAGTAATAAGAATTTAACTTGCTGGGGCCATTTTATTCTGACGTTTGGAAAAATCTGCTAGATTACGTTCGGAATTGTTTAGATGGCTCGATTTGCTTGCTTGTCACGTGACCAAAAATCTGTTCGCTCGGCTCGATCAATCGAGCGTAAAACCGAACTTACCCTCAAGGTAAGTACCTATACCCAATGGGTAAATACTGGGCATATATTAAATTTGGGTAAATACCATTTATCGGGTATTCGCTGGTGAGTAGATAGATATTATAAACACACCAGCCAGACTTCATTTCGCAGGGGGAGAATTTCTCACAGGGGGATAATAAATCATACATTCTTAGCACTCGAGCGAAGCCGGACGGGACCAACTTCAAAAAAGAGCTGAAAATGAATCGTATCTTTACACGATTCAAATATATTAGAGACGATAATAATAGAGGAGAGATTTACTCATCTTTGGAAGCAGGCAGACAAAATGATTAGTAAAAATTCAAAGTGGAAAAATATTTTTAAATAGTATTTTTTGAAGTTATACTTCTTTAGCGGACTTGAGAATGGTCGAGCGTGTAGCAATGCTGTTGTTTATATGGCGTTGCTATGGTTCCTCTATTATAAGTCCCCAGTTCCCGGGTTCTAGCCCGAGAGCTGGTAAAAGTGTCAATTGGATTTTTAATTTATTATTAAAAAAAAATAATGAATTGAAAATGTGAATTGGCGTTAGGCCCAAATAACCTTAGCTGTTGGTGGTCTTTAAAAACACACACACACACACTTCTTTAATTTTTTGCGCTCTAAGACAGCCAGAACGCAAACGATTCTATCGATTCTGGATTTTTGTACGCCGTGACGTCATGAAATACATAACTGAATGTTAATCTCATGTAATTTTATAAGACAGACGTAATGTAATGGATTTCCTAGATTTGACGTTTTCAGTCCATAATTATTATTGTGAGCATAAAAAATGACACACTGTAAAAGTTCTCAACTGTTTGACGTCAATTGAAGATAAACAGATTGGAAATATTTCCGGACCATTTTAAGATTGGCAAACTGGACCTTCAAAAAGCAGGTATATCAGAATGACGACTTCCTGTATTCAATATCTTTTTTTTATCAATAATATTACTATAGACAGACACAATTTTAAATATCGAGTTATATTACTGGAAATATATTTATAAGAACTTACTGATTTCAAGCCAGTTTTTTTAAAAATTCGGTTGCTGGAATTTTACAATGAACACTACGTGAGATAATTGGGTTTTTAAATGAATTTTTTTTTTTACTTAAATGGAAGGACCACATACAAGTTTTATAGCAAAACTGTTTTTATTTAATTTTTTTGCTTACTAATTAAAAAGTTATTTTTAAATAAAAATTAATTTTTAAACTCAGTTCCGATAACGCGCCGAAAGAATCCGAACGCGTGTGACGTCATTATGTTATCTATGGTCATTGTATCCATGGTAACCAAGTTAAAAATTTATTATTTTTGATAGTATGTGTAATACATATACATAAATACCAACAAATGCAGACACATTTTAACATAACGACGTCACAAACATTCCTGGCGGGTTTTGAAGTCACGTGATATTTTTTAAATTTTTATACATTTTAATTAATTTTTAGTAATTTATCTATAGCTTTAAAAAAAATTTTCTTTTCGATTTTCAATATTATTTATGTTAAATTATTAGAAAAAATTAAAAAATTAATAATTTTTTTTAAACTTAAATACCTAATTCCATAGAGATATCATAGAATAGAATAGAATATAGAATAGAATAGACATATTTACACACAAAAGTATTAAGAACAGTGTGAAGTCATCAATTAATACAGATACAATATTTAAAATCTAGAATTAAAAAATTCCTCTATGTTATAATAACATTTATTACTAATAAGCAATTTTATTTGTTTGTTAAATTTTTTCGTAGGCAAGTTTTGTAAATGACTAGGAAGCTTATTAAAAAATTCGACTGATGACCAGTCCTATACTTCCCACCTAGTAAATATTTGCAAAAAATAAACACTCTTTTTTTTATTCTTTGACTAGGCCCAAATAACCTTAGCTGTTGGTGGTCTTTAAAACACAATTTAATTTTTATTCTTTGAAAAAAGCATGGCCCTCTTTTTTGTTTGGTGATCTACTGATGGCTAGCTTAATATAGCAAAAATCATGGTTACCTTGATTTACGTACAATTTTTATTTTTTTTAGTAAAATATTTTTTTTCTCGAAAACTATACATTTTAGAGAAAAAAAATATTTACATTTTTTTCATATTATAACATCTAGAATTCATTTATATTTTTTTTTACCTATGTTAATACGTGACATTGAGGACGTTTTTTTGAATATCTCAGGATCCACTGAACCGATTTGACTCAAAATCTAATCAGATCTAAGTTAAAGGCTGATAAACACAACAGAACAATCGGCATGCCCGTATGTTGTTCCGTTCTTAAGATATCGAAGGCGAAAAATTGACCACATACACACACACATACACACACACACACATACACACACACACACACACATACAGACATCAGTCAGAAAATGATCTTAAACGATTGCTAGGGTCTCAAAACGTGAAAATCTGTTAAAATCTCGAAATATTGTTTTCGGACTGAATCCATTACTTCCCTACCATAGTAGAGGTGGGAAGTAAAAATTTCAGTGATTATAGAGTAGGAGAGTCATAGGCACAACTGTTGACCATGGTGGGAATATTATATGGTGTGCTTATCCGGCAGGTACTTCTCTCTCTAAAAATCGTCTCAAAGTGCAAATAATATTCAGGGTTGACAACTTGAAAACAAAAAATCATTTCATGAATGGTTTTACGTCACCCGTACTTGACGCATTCAGTGTATTCGGATTCTTTCAAATTACAAATTGACAGTTATACGAAAATTTGTATTTTTTTTTCAAATAATTATTATTTATTATAATATATATTACACTATTTTTACCTTTACAAACTATGGGTTATATTTAAGAAATAAGGGGGCAGTATAGCCTAGTGGTTAGCATGCTTGGTGCCGCAACCTCTAGACTGGACTGCCGTGGGTTCGAATCCCACCTGCGCTCATGGATGTTTTGTGATGTTATTTAGTTTTAAGTTAGTTGTTATTTAGTGTAGTTGAAAGACGCTAATGACCTTAGATGTCGACGCGTCTATAATCTGTTATAAATAAAATAAATTTAAGAAATTAAATTGACACAAGTCTTGTCACAAACAATGCATTATATTGGATCAAAGTAGTAATTTTTAAAAAATTTCGTCTCCACGCTAACTACCTAAACATATTATGTTATTTATTTGTCAAATCATTGGTTACAAAAACATTTAAATATAAAAGTCCTCACGCATTCTAGAGATTTTTATGAGTATTATTTTACAGAAATTTGAAAGAGAGAAACGATTTTAGAGAGAGAAACCAGCCGGATAAGCACACCATGTAATATTTCCACCATGGTAGGTGACAGTGTCAGGTTGGAAAAGAGAGATAGAAAACGGATGGTTTCTCTTTTCCTTGTCTTCTGACGCATCTGTGAATTAAAAAAATTATAGTAGGTATTGTTAAAATTTAAATCGTTAACTATGGTTATGTATTTGTGATAGAAAAAGATAGAAGACCACTTCTATTCTCCATCTCCATCTTTTCCACGGACACTTTTTTGGGTGGCTTCCCCCCTCTATCTATGATATCTCTATGGGTAATTCCTTTAATTAATTGATTATTCTATCCAAAATTTGGTACACTATATTGGTAAGTATACCCAAACTTAAGTATAGCGTTGTTTTTAACCGACTACGCTCGGGTTAAGATAAAGTTCTCGTCTCAACCGACATTCGCGCGAACGAATCTTCTAGCAAAATCAACGCTCACGCGAACGAAGCCGTGGGTAAAGGGCCAGTTCACTTATGAATTAAACTATTGTTTTTATTCACGATTCCTTAAGAAATGTCAATCGATAAGTGTACTACAGAAACCCCACTGACCTACTTTGTGGTTTTCATTGTGTACTTTTTTATTGACCGATTGATTCAGAAGTAATCGACGATGTTACTAACAGTATTCAGTTACTACAGTCCGCGTGCATGCACAATATACCGACATCTCTAACAAACTTTGTTCCAGATAGCTTTATATCGACGATATAAAAAAGCGACATAACCTCAGAACAGTAAAAAACGAGCCGAAAAAAGATCACCAACGTATGAACGAACATACGTACACAGAGAGAGAGACATCTCTCTAAAAACAGTGATTCGAACTCTAGGGACCTCAAAACGTCCAGATATGTCAAAATGTTCATTCGCAAAATCGACTCATTATACAGTACCTAACGTTCATAATTGGGAAGTTAATAAATACAAGGTTTGTGTTATTACGCTTTTCTCATTTAAAAATCAGAAGGGCTTGAGAATACAGTTGAGCGTGTAGCTATGGCATTTCCATGGGTCCTCTATTACAAGCCCCCAGTTTCCAGGTTCTAATCAGAGAACTGGAAAAAGTGGCAATAGCATTAAAAAAATAATAAATTGAAAATATGAATTGATGCTAGACCAAAATAGTCCAAGCTGAAAATGCGAATATTGGGATCTGACAGACTGTCGTGGGTTCGAATCCCGCCTCCGCTCATGAATGTTTTGTGATGTCATTTAGTTTTAAGTGTGTTGTTATTTAATGTAATGAAGACGCTAATGACCTAAGTTGTCGACGCGTCTATAATTTACAATAAATAAATAAATGGGATCTGACAGATTCTGAGCTTCTCCAAAGGGGTATCTTTCGTGATTGAGGCATGAACGATCGCTGTATTGTCTTTTTTTTAAATTATAAAAAAAGCATCTTCCAGAGTTAAGTCGGCCCAATGTTAATTCATATTTTATTACCCCTTTAAAGTCGCCATATATGTATTACGTCACAAGTAAACTCCTTCCAAATGTCAGACGCCAATAGAGAATTCACGATTTGACCACGTTACGTCATTTCAAGGCTGTTTGGAACCACAATATGTCCATCCGTCGTGTGGACATCTCATCATTTGCCGAGAATGAATGCCAACTTAACGATTTAAAGCACGTAACGCATTTTATAACGTAACTTTTATGTTACGTACATTCATGCAATTCTTTGTTATGACTGTTGGTATTTTGTTCTTAATAAGCGTTTAGTTACACTTATTATTGTTAAAGTCAACAAATTTGTTCAACAATAAAAGACAGGAGTCGTTTAGAAAACCGTTTGTTAATTGTTAATGTGACTGATGAAGATATTTACTGTAGGCAATCAGTCATCAATACAGAGTGGTCCAATGAAAACAGTCACCTCAAGTTTTGGCCACTTAACATCAGTTTTGCGAAAAAAGCTCACACACGTCAATTTTAGAATCAAGGAGGACATCTAAATCGATTGGTATTATTTATGTAACTTCAACCCTGAGAGCAGGGTGAATTGCACCCCAAACATTTTTAATGGAAAGGGGTGTCAAACGATTCGCAGTTCGAAAGGCGTCTCAATTCTTTTTACAACAGTATTTTTGTTTTTCAAATCCGATCATTAATTGCGGAGAAAATGACATTTTAATTTGTAACAAGTAATCTTAAACAATTGAACATAGCAAACAAAAGCACGTCATCTGTCAAGTAAAAATACAGACAAGAACTCAAGGATCATTTTATTAAGTGCTCAAAATGACCACCTCCAGCTTCCATACAATAATAATGATTATACTCAAAGCGTCGTCGTGCGTTCTCCAACATTGCTGGAGTAATCTAAGATATTTGATACTATTAAAATGTCATTTTCTCCGCAATTAATGATCGGATTTGAAAAACAAAAAGATTGTCGTAAAAAGAATTGAGACGCCTTTCGAACTGCGAATCGTTTGACACCCCTTTCCATTAAACATTTTTGGGCTGCAATTCACCCTGCTCTCAGGGTTGAAGTTACGTAAATAATGCCAATCGATTTAGATGTCCCCTTTGATTCTATAATTGACGTGTACGAGTTCTTTTCGCCAAACTGATGTTAAATGGCCAAAACTTGGGATGACTGTTTTCATTGGGCCACTCTGTATATTATTAGGCCGCAGGCGTTTTTTTGCGCGCCTATCTCCTCCTAAACGACTGAACCGATTTTGATGATCGAGGTGCAGATGTGCAATATGTTTATTTATTGTAAATTATAGACGCGTCGACAGCTTAGGTCATTAGCGTCTTGATTACATTAAATAACAACTTAAAACTAAATGACATCACAGAACATCCATGAGCGGAGGCGGGATTCGAACCCACGACAGTCTGATTCAGAGGCCGCGATGCTAACCACTGGACCACACTGTCCTCTTTGTGCAATGTGGTCTCAGAATAGCGATAAGTGGATTTTAAGGATTAAAAATAGAATTTCAAAAAAATCGATTTTTAACCTTACAAAATGGACGATAATATATTATTATTATAAGCATGTTTTGGAAAAATAATATGCATTGTATGTTTAAAAAATAAATAAATATTCGTATATCGATTACTTCATAAAAGTGAGAATATTGTTACTTTTATTATAATTATTTACTAATTAATATTAATAATTGTCTAATCAAGATTTTATAATGCACGTTTTATTTTATTCCATTACTTAATTATGATTTGTAAGTACAAAAAAATGTATTCTATACTAATTAGTTTATTAAAATAATAAAATTACTCATTCTCATTAAAAAGTACAATATAGGTATAGGTAGGTACTACATTCCGTTGCAATATACTATTTCTCTATGTTGTATTCTAAAAATATCAGTATAGACACATTGAACCAAGTTTGATCACAATAATTGACCCAGCCGTTTTCGAGCGATGGTACAAACTACAAACAGACAGACATATAGAAACCATGGAAATACTTATAAATACTAAAAAAAAAATTCCCAAGAAAACGAAATTACGAACAGATGTTTCCGTTACAATTTTATATATTACTAGCTATCCCGTCCGGCTTCGCCCGGGTGCTAAGAATGTATGATTTATTATCCCCCCCCCGCGAGAAATTGTTCCCTCTGCGAAGCGAAGCCGGGCCGGTGGTGTTTATAATATTATAAGTAGTATTCCGCAAATATCTACGCTAAAATGAAAAAAAAATTGCAGTGTTACGTTATGTTACTATCCCACAGGAATTATCCGCGAGAATTATCAAAATAAAATATAGCCTATATCACTCAGGGATAGTGTAGCTTTCTATCAGTGAAAGAATTTTTAGAATCGGTTCAATAGTTCCAGAGATTAACCCCTACATACAAATTTTACTTCTATAATATTATAGTATAGATTAGTCCCCCGCGAGAATTATCAAAACAAAACATAGCCTATATCACTCAGGGATATTGTAGCTTTTATTAGTGAAAGAATTTTTAGAATCGGTTCAGTAGTTCCAGAAATTACCCCCTACATACAACAAACAAACAAATTTTACCTTTTTAAATATTAGTAGATTATTATTATGTAGGTATTGAATCTCGTGAATTGATACACTAGCTTTTTGAGATACACTGATTTTCTACTTCTATATTATTATGTTTACGATACGCGCTGTGGTTTGTGGTCGACATTTGGGATAATTTGTATTCATAGTACAATTAAGAATAATATGCGTTTTAGAGTTAACTTATCTAGCGCATGGGATCACAAAAACAAGAATTGATACAAACAATTCCCAAAAAAATCTTATTCATCAAAAGTTGTGACAATTCGGTTGAAAAAAATTCATTATAATTCTCCAAACTAAAAAATTATAATTTAAAAAAACTAAAAAACACGCTTTAATGAACTAAAAAGTAAAAAATAATTAATTTTACTGTAAAAAAGCGTGGGGTGCTTTGTATCATATTTTACCACCCCACGCTTTTTTACAATAAAATTAATTATTTTTTACTTTTTAGTTCATTAAAGCGTGTTTTTTAGTTTTTTTAAATTATAATTTATTTTTGCTTTTTAGTCCTGGAGATCCTGGTCAGGATAATGGGACAAACTTATGGAATTATTGTATTGTAATCGGTCCTTGATAAGTGTGCAAAGTTTCAGTTCAATCTGAAGTTTTTTGCTTTTTTTTTTAGTCCTGGAGATCCTGGTCAGGATAATGGGACAAACTTATTGAATTATTGTATTGTCGTCGGTCCTTGATAAGTCGACAAAGTTTAAACTAAACCGTTCAAAGTTGGTCAAAATCAAGTTCAAAGAAGTCGGTTACAAACTGACGAACAAGCAAGCAAGCCCGCAAACATACAGGTGAAGCTAATATAAGCGTGTTAAAAATGAATACAATGAATCAGTATTACAAGTGTTCTTCATTCAAACTTTCTGAATGATTTGAATTTCAATCATTGACAGTTAGGTATTTTTGTTCAATGTTTCAATTGAATTAATTGTTTTCATATAATGCCCCTCAAATTTATAATCCATCAGGAGATGCTAAAGAGTTGTTTTGAGCATCTCCTTGAGATGCTGACGAATAACGAGTTTCAGTTTTCATTCTGCCAAAAATCAATTACGAATAAAAAACAGCAGAGATCTCTGCGACATTCGATTGTTAACAAAGCAGCTGATTGAGTACGAACGAGCTTAAAGTGTGCAAAACAAAACATAATCGGATGCTACACTATTATAATCAGGTATGCCAACTGTTTTTAAAAGGAAGGCATCGTCAAGGCCGTTGAGAATTTCACTAAGTCAAGCATGCATTTGATTTCGCATACTACATAGTATATAATATAGACAGCAATATTCTTAACTAATTTGTACTTTGATTGTGTTATTTGTTATTAACATTTGTAGTACATAATCAAAAATTATATATACGTTGATTACAATATTATGCACGTTGGAATTTAGTTTCAATCACCTACCGATAAAAACTATCAGTATTTATTATGTTCAGTAATGGTAGTTAGTAGAAAATACTACTGATACCAGTAAATACGTGCAACTTTTGACATTTTGCAGATATTCCTATCGGCAGTCTAAAAAACAGTGTCTACGACCTGCTGTCTAAACTCTAAATCAATCTATGAGTTCGAGATGTGCAGCAATATTGGGGCATAAAACGCCTAAAGGTACGTGCGGTATGGAGCTGGGATTCTAGATAGTAGCGTAGATCATAGCAGGGCTTGCTTAAATTAATGCATTGTTATATATGCGAGCGTACACAACGAAGCTGTGAGTGTAGCAGGTATACGCGCTTTTACAAGAGCTGGTAGATACAAGAATGTATCTCACCATTCTTTCAGCGCGCTGACTACTACAATCAACGTGTACCAACTGTCAAATGGCCGTTACAAGTTTCGCAATGGATGTGACTAGTTAAATAAGTGAACTTTTGCCAGTTTTTATTTAATTTGTTTTGAGTTTTTTCTAAGACGTATTTAAAAGTATTAGGTTCCATACGTAAATATTCAAAAAACCGGTTTGGGTAAAATTTCAATTCTTGGTATAAATGATGAAATTTGCCATGTTTAAATCGTTTTCTATTAATAGGGTGGACATGATAGCTCCTACCCAAATTTGTATTTAAAATATACCACTTTGTAGAAGAAGAACACAAATATTCGTCTTCGCTATCTGACATTTCAAACGCGATTTAAGCTTGTATCAATGCTAGTATCAAAGCTTCGTTATGCAAACCTATAAGCGCTTATAATTTCAGCCACCATCTACCATACATGCTACCATCTAGAATCCCAGCATGCGTACTGCACGTACCTTAAGCTCAGCTCAGATAACGCCACTAGCATAAAAGGCGTAATCCCATAGACATATACCTCTATGTCTCTAAATTAATCACAAACTGGAACTTTCACAAATCACATATTTAAAATATCGGCGATTGTTAAGGTAAAGAAGTTATAAATATTTACAACATCCTTGAACAGAAGTTGTGAATCTTCCAAGATTTGTATTTGCCCTATGCGCTTGTGGCGTCGCGAGTGGCAAAAACTTGCAGTTTTATGCCCCATTGGCTACATTATTTCTCTCTCTCTAATGTAATGATGTTCCTTAGCTACGTGGGAAAATTGAAAAAAAAATCAATATTATGCTGATTACATTATATAATGTTGTTTCTATAGTATATTTACAATGTCAAAACTTTGTTTGCAATGAGCCATTTTCCTGAGAGTAGTCCTTTCAATTATCCACGAGAGGCAGCACTTGTGCTAGGGACAAACATTATTTATTCCCCATTAGTGTCGTGTCATTTTAGTGCTATAACTTAATTATTTAAAATTATTAAACACATTATTATTGTTATATAAATAAGTTATACTACTAAAATGACACGACACTAATAGGGAATAAATAATGTTTGTCTATATCACAAGTGCTGCCTCTCGTGAATAATTTGAAAGGACTACTCTCAGGAAAATAGCTCATTCAAGCTACGCGCGGCGCTAGTGTTATTTGGGCTTGAGAATAGCCGAGAGTGTAGCGGCGCTGTTGTTTACATGGCGTTGCTATGGTTCCTCTATTACAAGTCCCCAGTTCCCGGGTTCTAGCCCGAGAGCTGGTAAAAGTGTCAATTGGATTTTCAATTTATTATTAAAAAAAAAATAATAATGAATTGAAAATATGAATTGGTGCTAGGCCCAAATAATCTTAGCTGTTGGTGGTCTTTAAAACACAATTCGCTAGTGTTACTTGTTACCAATTTTAGGCCATAGCTGCACGTATTATAAATTCTACGCCAGGAGTGGTGTTATTATGTTATATGATGGCAAAATCATTTTTCGACATTTTGTTGACTGCTGAAATATGTATCATTCGTTTTACTTTCAATTTGTACTATTTAGGAAGACCGACTTGTGAGAATTAATTAGTAAATGCTTGTGACTCAAGCAGAAGTTCCCCGAAATATAAAATGAATACGAGTGGAACTTCCATATCTACAGACAATGGAAAAAAACTACAAAACTGAAAAATGCGACCGACTGAATTTTTCACGTGTTCACTACCCAGTAGCGGCGCTAGAGTTTTTTTGTTAGGGTACGCCAATGTTCGGCAGATATAACCCTAAACCCACTATGGGCCAAAATTATTCACCTACCACAGTCTGTTAGAGATTTGCCAGTTAAACAGTTTAAAGAACAGATAAAAAACTACCTTACAAAAAATAGTTGTTATTCCATAGAGGAATTTTTGGATAAAAAAATTATATTTAAATTTTTTTTAATGTTTTGTACGGAGAAAAATATCATTTTATATTAAAGATTTTAATAAAGAGAGAAGTTACTTAAAAACAATTTTATAAAATTTTAAATGTATTAAATGTACTCTGACTTTTGTAAACTATATACTTAAGTGTAAACACCAATAAATCATCTATCTATCTATCATGGCGCTCGGAAGATGGTCCAATAACATTTATTCCCAAAATTTCAGTGCTCGATAAAATTTTAACCCAGGTTACTTGCTATAGAATTTACAAGAAAAATTGTTGAAATTTCGAGGGTTAAAAGCGTACTTACAAGATAACCTAGAGATTGGGGAATATGCCATGGTGGGCCAAGACAATTTAAAGTGGGCCATGGACTACCCGGTCTCTCTGGCGCCGCCAGGCGCCACTGTCACTACCGAAAAATATACTTTAGAGTCTAGTGTGTCCACTCATTAAGTTTTGCTATCAAATTTCGTCATTAATGTCAGTGAGAATTAATTATCATTATCATTATTTTTTTTAGTAAAATATTTTTTTCTCGAAAACTGTACATTTTAGAGAAAAAAATATTTACATTTTTTTCATATTAATATAACATCTAGAATTCATTTATATTTTTTTTACCTATGTTAATACGTGACATTGAGAACGTTTTTTTTTAATATCTCAGGATCCACTGAACCGATTTGACTCAAAATCTAATCAGATCTAAGTTAAAGGCTGATAAACACAATAGAACAATCGGCATGGCCGTATGTTGTTCCGTTTTTACGATATCGAAGGCGAAAAATTGACCACATACGCACACACACACACACATACAGACATCAGTCAGAAAATGATCTTAAACGATTGCTAGGGTCTCAAAACGTGAAGATCTGTTAAAATCTCGAAATATTTTTTTCGGACTACATCCATTACTTCCCTACCATAGTAGAGGTGGGAAGTAAAAATAGTTAAATATTTAAAACAATAGCGTTTTAAAAACATACATAAATAATGGTAGTCAACATGTTAAAAATTCATATATCCTTTATGTATACGATAAAATAAATAAAATATTAATTTAATCAACGGAAAATATAGAAGTTGACCATGAAATACCTGGCCTACAGTAAAAAAAGAATTCTGTAGTATTGTCGTTCAGTAGGATTTAAAAGAATTTTAATTGGTAATCAATAATTATCAATTAAATACATGACGAACTTACACTCTTACAGGGTAGATAATTATCATATTGGAAATATTTTCAAATTGTACGCACGACAATTACTGCAAGTAAGGGATGGACAAACCAAACAATTTTGTATCGAACTATGGATTCTATATGAAACTAAAAATCGTGAGAAAATTCGACGTCGTTTTTTTGGATTTTTATTGGTTGTGAACAAAAACAGTTATAAAAAGTATTTGAAAAAGCAGCCAATAATTATTTACTAGCTTCCCATTAGAAGTTATTGTAATGGGTCCGAACATTGAAATCAAAATGTATAACAAATTTTTATGTTTCAAGGTCACTACACTATTTTTACACTATTTTTAGAAAGATGTCTGTGTGTGTGTACGTACGTACGTATGTGTCCATTTCTTTCTAAAACGAAATCTCAAGAATGAAAAATTATATCGACTACGTTAGGGTGCCAATCGACGCGTATTAACGTAAATATGATCTGATCTGATCTTTTTTCTTAACCAAATAGACTCCAAAAAAGTAGATTTTACACAATATCTCGCGAATAAAAAATTATATCGACTTCGTAAGGGTGTCAATCGAGGCGTGTTAACGTCATTTTGATCCGACATAAATTTTATAAAAATCGGTTCAGCCGTTTTTTTTTTTTTTAATTATTGTTAAAAATAAATAATAATTATGTTTTAATGATTACAATGATTACTTTTCTGTGTAATATCTAATTTAATTATTATTATTAAATATTTATCAAACTGGGAAGTTCGTCGTGTGGATCTCAAGGGTCGCACTTTAGTCCTAATAAACGACCCATCTCACGGTTTGTTTTTTTTTTATAAAATAATCCCGTTTTTAGCGTACAAAAACAGATTCGTAATATAAAATTCCAACAGTAGCATTTGCTGACCGACAACTATCGAAATTAAAGATTCGCGATCAAGAAATAAGGTTGGTATGTGTTCGAAGATCTTGGTCATAAATACTCGGAAAGTTTTTATTTGGAGCGTTCCACAGTCAACGTTCACATATAGCTTAGTGCTTTCCCGATAATGCTCTACGTCTACACAACCGTAAAAACTAAATTGAATCGGTTCAGCGGTTTTAAAGTTTTGCGAACAGACAGACGCGAAAAAGGAACATTATAAATCTATAAAAGATATTCAAATTAATTCCTCGTAAGTACGAGTTCAATCCCAGCTCCATTAATAAACTTTCACTAGTTAATCATACTTTAACGAAACTTTGATATGTTAAATTAAAAGACATCAAAGAACGATATTGTAACTCTTTGTTTAAACAAAGCAGACAATAAAAAAAAACGAACGTGGGAAATTCTTGTTTCTGTTTTGTTTCTTAAAGAATGACTGCATAAAACAATAACGATTTAATGGTATCAAATTTGCATAAGTAATTTTTTTTTCTACCAACCAAATGGCTTCAGGAGAACCTTCCATGCGTACCAAACATAAACGCATCGGCCATTTTACTAGGAGATTTGGTTCATTTTATTTATTTTTTGTAAATTATAGACGCGTCGAGTGTCGACAACTTAGGTCATTAGCGTCTTGATTATACATTAAATAAGAATTCACTTAAAACCAAATGACATCACAAAACATCCATGAACGGAGGCGGGATTCGAACTCACGGCAGTCTGATCTAGAGGTCGCGACGCTAACCACTGGACCACACTGTCCTCGGAACAAAATGTCGGTATTAACCCCTTCCCTTAGAGGGAAACTTGATCGCCTAGGTGTTTATATCGTTCTGCAAGAGGGTTAACACCAACATTTTGTTCTGCAAATTGAAATATATGCTTAAAACAGTCTCTGTAACAACATATTAAAATTTGAACCTTGAACTAATAATATAAATTTCGTCGGGTACATGACACGTTTAGGGTGATCTTTCACCCCTTTAATACTGACCAATCAATCTGCAAATATTATAATGGCATTATTGGGTCACCGACAAGCTATACAAACAATTTCAGCCTTGAAGCAATAATAATTGTGATCATTTTTTTTGTTACATGTTGGGGGCGGTCTGCATCCCTCCCATACCGCATTCTAGCAAAATCCCTTACTCAGGGCACTTTAATATGCCTCCCTCAACATTTTCACAAAAATAAGGCCTTGAATAAATAACACCAAAAATTGTCACTATAGATCTCGGTCTGAAATAGGTATTGAGAGAATATTTGGGAAGATTCTCACAATGCTATTTTAACAGAGGGTCGTTTGCAGGCAACGCCCGGTATACAAGGATCGTAATTGACAAAGACTTTCTTAAATTTATCAAAAAAATGCATTTTATTAGATAAATTCTTTTCTGGCGTATCATCGGGTAAGTTCGGTTTTACGCTCGATTGATCGAGCCGAGCGAACAGATTTTTGGTCACGTGACAAGCGAGCAAATCGAGCCATCTAAACAATTCCGAACGTAATCTAGCAGATTTTTCCAAACGTCAGAATAAAATGGCCTCAGCAAACATTCTTTATTGCTCCTCATTTTAATTTAATTCAACATTGTTATAATAATAAATCATAATTCAGAATTTTTTTCGTTTTTATTCCTTTATTTTAAAATTAATAGTACTACCGGTTATTGATTTTTTCGATCCATAGATATAATAAATATTTTATTTAATCCTTCTGTGCGATATAGACTTATTGGTTATTACTATTCTTTGAATAAATATTATTCGTGTATTTTTACCTATTGAAAAATTACCTCATATAAATAAACTTCGAAATTTATCCATTCTCACAACAAGGGTTTCCGCTCATTTTTAAAATGAATGCTCTGAAGTTGGTTAAATCTGCTTGCTCGCTCGCTTTTCTCGGAGCAAATCGAGCGCGCTCGATCTGCTCCAGATCTTAAAACCGAACGCAGGATAGAGATCTTTCAGAGCATATAAATGTTAAATTCGAACGTATTAGAGCACTCCGATCAATCTGAGCGTAAAACCGAACTTACCCATCAATAAACAGTATAATTTTTGTGAATATACAATGAGGTTAGGGATTTTCCATTTCTCAGTTTGTTTTATTACATTATACAGCAATTTATAAGTAATATAATATTTAAATCGTGTAAGTTTATACGCATGCGTATTAACAAAAAGCCTTGGACCTGTTGTACGTTGAGATAATATGACCAAAGGGCATTTGTTTAAAATAACACTTGCCACAAGTGCATGTCTGATAACTTACTATAAAATATATAATTACTTTTGTTGATTTGTATTACGGTATTCAAATAATAAAAAGAACTCGGGTCGCAGTGCCATAAGACCCTGCCGACAATACTAGAGTAATTGTAATACAGGATTGTGCTGTTATTATGCGAACATAAGTTGTATTTGGACAAAATCAAACAAATATTAACCGTTAATACTATCCCTAAAATAATATTTTTTCATCGTTCAATTTCAATATTATTATCAAATGCAACCTCTTCCAAATTAAATACACTCTTCAGTAATAAATCACTATCCGCGAATAGTGATATTCATACAACTTCTGTAAGTCCGGACCTGTCGAGGCGATGTTAATAAAATTTTAGCAGCACATTTCAATCTTCACTAAAGGGTTAAATTTCAATTTTGAAACAATTCTGAGAATTTTTTCGGTATTTTTGGGCCCAAAAACATTTTTCAACCCCTAAAAACCACCCTTAAAATGGTCCGATTCGGCCCATTTTAAATAGGCTTCGTGCGGTGATGGATTGCAACGTGCCTACCCAATTTCGTCAAAATCAATTAGCTCTTTCAAAAGTTATAGCGCGTACACACACACACACATATATATATAAACAGACATTTCCAAAAATGGTGCCAAATTGTTCAGGAGGCTATGAAACGTCGAGAAATTTTGGTCCGACCCCTAGGTCCCGCCATCCGACCGACGCCAATAGTGTATGTGCCATATGGCAAATACACTAATAAAGAACGCATACAGGAAGTGGCTGGGCCAATACAGAAATTTCAAAATTCTAAAACAAGACGAAGACGTAACTTTTAAAGTACAATTTGAAATTAAAATGTTACCTTAAAAAATATTCTACCGATGAACGTTCATTGAGGGGGAGAATAAGTCATAAAAATAGGTAAAAAAACTTTTAAGTTAAAAGGTTTTATTTTAAATCATCAGCTGTACCAAAAACTAGAAAATAATTAGGACACAAACCAAGGGGTACTTTGTGTCGCTGCGTCAGCGGAATAAGTAATAAAAACGTAGGGTGCATTTGAAATATTTCTATTGGTGGGCTTGGAAACATATTTTTCTAGACAAGCCGTTCTTATTTAATAATTATACAGTCGTTATACAGATTTTTATGCGCCCCACGTCTTTATTACTTATTCCGCTGACGCAGCGACACAAAGTGCCCCTTGGTTTGAGTCCTAATTATTTTCGAGTTTTTGGTAAATAAAACCGTTTAACTTAAAATTTTTTACCTATTTTTATTTTCTAGTTTTTTGTTTGATTTCTGGCCCGTATCATTAAGCAAACTCCTCATTCTTTTAAAGCTGTCCACCTCCTGATTCCATTATCAGACCCTCGTTACCAAGTTGAAATTATCATAATATTGTATTGTCACGGGAACTCCATGTGTGTGCAAAGTTTCATAAGAATCGGTTAAGTAGAAGTAGTTGAAAAAGCTGTCGCAAGATTTGAAACAAAGATAGTAACAAACAAATATACGGGGTCAAGCTAAATAAAACCGTTTAAAAAGAATTTCATTGTCTGAAAAAAGTTACTGGCAACAAAAACATGTTCATTGATACGGTGTAGTACTTTTTCATTTTATTAACAAATTAATTACGTTCTGGTACTAGGCCTACGTAAGCTTGATAGTTGGCGATCTTAAAAAATCATTTACTACGAAATAAAATTTTCCACCAATATCAATTTTAAATCATATTTAAAATTAAATAAAAGAAAATTATCAGTTTACATTTATCCATGATAAAATTCCAGTTACTTTTTTGGTTTAAAAATCTACCAACGGAATGTAAGGAGAAGACACCATATTTTCGGCTGGTCGGCAATAATGCAAAGTACATACTAAGTACGTATGGTAAGTACTTATATATAAGTAACATGTATGTAATACTTACTTATTACTTTCACTTATTATGCAATTTAGCAGGTATACTGCGTTACTGCACCGCAGTATACAGTGTGTCTTCATTCAGATGCTCACCATTCAAAAAGCTATAATTTTAATGGATTTCGTGCGAAACTAAAGGTACGTGCAGTACGCAGCTGGGATTCTAGATGGTAGCATGTATGCTAGATGATGTCTGAAATTATAAGCGCTTATATGTTTGCGCAATGAAGCTTTGATACTAGCATTGATACAAGCTTAAATCACGTTTGAAATGTCATATAATAGCAAAGACGAATATTTGTGTTCTTCTGCTATAAAGTGGTATATTTTAAATACAAATTTGGGTAGGAGCTATCATGTCCACCCTATTAATAGAAAACGATCTAAACATGGCGAATTTCATCATTTATACCAAGAATTAAAATTTTACTCAAACCGGTTTTTTGAATATTTACGTATGGAACCTAACACTTTTAAATACGTCTTAGAAAAAACTCAAAACAAATTAAATAAAAACTGGCAAAATTTCATTTATTAAACTAGTCACATCCATTCCGAAACTTGTAACGGTCATTTGACAGTTGTCACACGTTGATTGTAGTAGTCAGCGCGCTGAAAGAATGGTGAGATACATTCTTGAATCTACCAGCTCTTGTAACAGCGCTTATATCTGCTACACTCACTGCTTCGTTATGTACGCTCGCATATATAACAAATAACAATTCATTAATTGTAAGCCCTGCTATGATCTACGCTACCATGTAGAATCCCAGCTCCATACTGCACGTACCTTAACCCAGCTACAATTACTTGTAAGTATGAGCGAAATTCAGCTCTGACGCTCAAAACAATAATAGAGCAACTTTTGAGGTCTTTATTACAACTAGTACCGTCTGTGTCTGCAAAATAAATCCACATTTATTTGTCTCCTAACCTTATAAACACAATTTCAACATAACTGTACCGACAACGAAGAAATCCGACAAAACGATATCCTCTACATATTGATAGTTCATAGAATCTCCGCGGTGACTCGTTTGCTCGAATGCCGCTAAACTATATATGAAATATCTACACTCATTTGTTGAAACGACTCGCGCGCCACCTATTGTAAAATGGTTATACTAACTCAGAAACCTTCGCGGGCGTGCGCACAACAACTCACCAAAGTTTCATTGTGTTTTTGTGTTTTTTAAAGACCATCAACAGCTAAGGTTATTTGGGCCTAGCACCAATTCATATTTTCAATTCATTATTTTTTTTTATAATAAATAGAAAATCCAAATGACACTATAACCAGCTCTCGGGCTAGAACCCGGGAACTGGGGACTTGTAATAGAGGAACCATAGCAACGCCATGTAAACAATAGCATTGCTACACTCTCGGCTATTCTCAAGCCCACTAAAGTTTCATCGCAATCGGTTGAATGGTATAGGAACGCATACGGGACAAACAAAGAAACATTAATTTTTATATAATGTATACATAGATTGACCAAAAAGGGGCCCTTCAAAAAATCTTGCCCCCGAGCCAAAATTTTGATGTTACGTCACTGCATATTGAATTTTATAGATATATGGTTTTGCCTATCACCGGTTTATTTGTAATATGGCTACACAGTTTCGTTGCAAGCAGATGATGGAATGTCGTACAATGCAAATCGCCATGTCACTTCATTAGAAATGCACCATCAAATATCTTATTTAATCTGACAGACTTCCCAGTTCCTAAAATGCAAATATAGCATTGTAATTTTTTTTTTGGCACGTGTGCGCAGGTTAAGGTTACGTAAAGACCTTAACACGTGATTTCAACCTTCACACGTGATTAGCCAAAAGTAAACTCAATCTAAGTCCACATGCAAGATTTTTTATTGTAAAATAATGCCAAAGAAAAATTATTAGTCTAAAAATAAATTAATCGATACCATTTTTACCCGACTGCGCCAGAAGGAGGGTATTGTTTTTCGAGTGTATGTGTGCATGTATGTAGGGAATGCAATCTCGAGCCATTTTTCGAGATTTAATCTCGTGGGTAGGCAATCTCGTTCGAGATCTCGACCCGATATGGTCGAGATCTCGAACGAGATTTCAAGAACGAACGCGCTTGAAAAATAAACTTATAACTTATATAATAATGTATGTACGTATGTATGTATAAATGTATGTATGTATATTTCTTTATCACGCTCTGTAGCCTAAACGGCTTGACGGATTTTGAAAAATGAGGTGTCATTAGATTCGTCTGAATCCCCAGAGTGACATAGGGTATATGACGTCACGGAAAATTCAATATGGCGGACGCTAGTCGCCATTTTGTCAGAATGCAAAAGTAATTTTCCTTCTAAATACATTGATATAGGTACCAAAATCAAAACAAAAGAAAGGTTTCGTTGACATTTCAAATAGGGTACATGACGTCACGGTAAATTCAATATGGCGGGCGCTAGACGCCATTTTGTCAGTAGGTACGCAAAAAATCGGTAAAACCTTGTGTGTGGGGTATCAAATTGAAAAGGCTTGATGAGTAGATTCAACTAAAAGGAAGGAAATAAAAAATTTATTAAAAAAACAAAAAACCCGACTGCGTAAAAATCGAACATAAAAGATGGAAACAAGATCAGATGATAACATGCAATCGGAGGCATAGTACAGTAACAAATTGAACATAAATACCTAGTAGTTAGCGTGCTTGGCGCCGCAATCTCTAGACTGGACTGCCGTGGGTTCGAATCCCACCTGCGCTCATGGATGTTTTGTGATGTTATTTAGTTTTAAGTTAGTTGTTATTTAGTGTAGTTGAAAGACGCTAATGACCTGAGATGTCGACGCGTCTATAATCTACAATAAATAAACAGAAATACCTCCGACTGCATGTTACCATTTGATCTTGTTTCCCTCTTTTATGTTGGATTTTTACGCAGTCGGGTTTTTTGTTTTTTTAATAAATGTTTTATTTATTTATTTTTATTGACACGTTTCATAATTCCTTCGAGTTGCATACGAAATAAATAAATTTTGAATTTAAGGCGTCGTTGTTTATATTCCATGACCTTGGGTCTATTATTTCAAACGCCCAGTTACCAAATTTTTATCTGAGAGCTGGTGGAAGTATCAAGCAGACTTTCCGTTTCAAAATCGTAATCCTAGTTTATTATAAATGTGAAAATTTACATGTGTTACTCAATCACGCCGCAACAGCGCCACGGATCTGAATGATGATCTGGATTAACACACACTGTAAGAAATGAGAAGGCCGATTACATAGATTATCGATGGTCCATTTGTAGTCAGCGATTAATCTGGTAATAGGCACACAAAGAGACAATGGCGTCGCAAACAGGTATCGCCACATCGCGTAGATTCCCTAAAAACACATTGCGCATGCGTGGTTACTAATTTTACATTAATTTGTTTTGTATTCATCCATTTTATATATGTAACTATACATTTTATTTTGTAATTTTTACACACTTTATTGGAATATTACACAAACTATGTAATTTTAATTTACTTTATGTAAAAATCACAAATTTGTTTAACTTTACAGTAAAAGTCCAAGTTTTTATGAAGTTTTCTGTGTAAAAATAAATAATAATGTAAAATCACTTAGAAAATCGAGCGAATTCTACCTTAACTTTCAAAGTATTTTTACATCCATTTTTTACAGTGCATAGACGACTTTTTTAATTTCGGTCGATTTAGTAGTTCCAGAGGGATCCAGCTATTTCGTGGTTTTCCAATGTTCGAGTATAGCACAATGAAATTGGATTTCCCTCAAAACTCGAAAATCGCTCAGATGAAAAAACAGTTCCTCCTGAATGTATCAAGCCTTGCGGACTCAACTAATGCAATGCATGTTTTAATAAGGCGCAACTATGTCCACGCGGGTGGATCTACGGACAAAAGCTTAGGATTAATGATAATTTGTTTTAACATGTGTTTACTGGATATTGTCGAGCGTCTAAAATCTACAATCCCTCTCTCAATCTCCTAAAAAATTCCCAAATGACACGGACAGAGTATATCATAATTATCAACATAACAATGCGGCGAACACTTGTCAATTGATCAATAAAATTAATATTCAATTCGCCTAAAGCATTTCCACAAAAATCAGCACTATAGCAATGGACATTTTAACGCGAATGATAATATTATGTAAAATGTTTCGTCTTTTTTCTATTCACATTTGACGCAAATATCGGACACTGGCGTAGAGTGCCCGCGGTGAGAGAAGAAGCCAGGCACGTCATCAATAATATGCTAGTGAACGCCTTATTGTTTAAAATTCCACCTATCGACGCTCATGGATCTCCAAAACAGCCAATAGCAAGTTAGAAGGCGGGCACAATGCATTCACGTTACTATGACGCGGTGGCTTCATCTTTCGCCGCGCGAGGTCTAACAATACTAATCAATTTCGACCGAGTGTTTTTTCGTCATCGATTTGAGATAATTTTTTTTTCTGTATCAAAAAAAATAGGTAAAAAACTAAGTTAAAACGGGTTTAATTTAAATCTTCAGCTGTACCAAAAACTAGAAAATAATTAGGACACAAACCAAGGGGCATTTTGTGTCGCTGCGTCAGCGGAATAAGTAATAATATGGGATTTTTAACAGACTAAAATAAAAACGTGGGGCGCATTTGAAATATTTCTGTTGGTGGGTTTGGAAACACATTTTTCTAGACAAGCCGTTCTTATTTAATAATAATACAGTGATCGTTATACAGATTTTTATGCGCCCCACGTTTTTATTTTAGTCTGTTAAAAGCCCCAGATTATTACTTATTCCGCTGACGCAGCGACACAAAGTGCCCCTTGGTTTGTGTCCTAATTATTTTCTAGTTTTTGGTACAGCTGATGATATAAAATAAAACCGTTCTTGAAAGTTTTTTACCTATTTTTATTTTCTAGTTTTTAGTTTGATTTCTGGCCCGTATCATTATGCAAACTCCTAATCTTTTCAGCTGTTCCCCTCCTGATTCCATCATCAGATCCTCGTTACCAAGTTGAAATTATCATAATATTGTATTGTCATGGGAACTCAATGTGTGTGCAAAGTTTCATAAAAATCGGTTAAGTAGAAGTAGTTGAAAAAGCTGTCGCAAGATTTGAAACAAACATAGTAACAAACAAATATACGGGGTCAAGCTAAATAAAACCGTTTAAAAATGTTATAGTACGCAATTTTTACGTGTAGACAGAACATTAATCGAATACTCTCCGAGGAACATCCCAGTGCATATTCCAAGACAGGCGCTAGACTGGCACTCTTAGGGAGTCAGGAGGAGAAAATGCCCCAGTATGACCTGGCGACGCACTGTCGAGCTTTCAGAGGTGTCCAGCACAGGGAAATCCTGGACTGCAGACGTTAAACTTATAGCGCAGAATCGCGTCAGATGGTGATCTGTTGTCATGGAAACCGGATGCCCTCCTTGCTACCTTTACACGATGCCTCTTTTGGTGCATCTTGATGCATGCGTCAACTTATATAACGCTGGCATTTTACTGAAAGGCAAGATGACGCAAGTGTGTCGCGAGTCAGTCGGGACTTTATTGCATCATTCATGCGTCTTGCGTTGTTTTGTTTAGTAAAATGTAGTGGAATTATGAAAAACTCTTGAATTTAATGAGTCATAAATACTATGATGCATAACGAAAAGAGATGCGTTTTTGTCTCTTATTGCATGCGCAATGGCGCATGATTTTCCGCACGAAAAAGAGGCATCGTGTAAAGCTACCTGTGAGGCAAAGGAATTGGTTGAAAAACTGGCAACACTGCTTTTTACATTTTATCACAAAAATGATACCTACATTCAGGGCCGCAGTAAGGAAATCTTGCGCCTGGGGCCAAAATTTTAATTTGCGCCCCCTCCCTCATAAAAACAAAAAATGCATGATACGAGATTTTTATAAGTGATTTCAACATAAATAATTAAAAAACATAAAAAATGTTCACTAATAACTGCAAAATAAACGTTATAAAAAAAATTACCTAACTACGGTCTACCAAAAATCAAAATTTCATTTTTCTGGCCTTCAATTGAGCAAATTGGTTTATTAAACGTTCATAATTCAAGTCTTTTGCTATAGATATTTCTATAGAAATTATCGCCAAATATTTCATAATTTCTATCTTTAGTAATTATATTTTGCAATATTTTTATTTATTGTATATTCTATGTTTTGTCTAGTAGTAATCAGCCTGGCACATAAAATACTGGCGCGCCTTTGGCGCCCCATAACTTGATGCGCCCGGGGCCGTCGGCCCCTCCGCCCTACCCTTACTGCGGCCCTGCCTACATTCATAAATGAACAAACTTAGCATGCTCCAGTGACAGTTAATGATACGCCGCTGGAAAATATTATTCATCTAAACATTAAAACAAATTACGATTTGGAGGATAACAACTAATAAAATAAACTGTTCTTTAATATTTTAAGAACTTGTATTCTAATACGAGATTATACGGTAGAATTAATTGAGGTATAGGTATTTTATTCACCAAGGTTGGCTTTATGTAACGTCTACGTATTTTATTTGACAACTTTTTGTTTCCCAAAAACAAAAAACCAACGAGAAATCAAATGCAAAACAATGCGACAAAGCAATTGTTCCGTAAACCGTAAAATCTTATTGGAGACAGTAAATAAATTTTGAGTCCCAACATGTTCAAGCCGAATGAATGAATTGTAAATTATAGACGCTAGACAACATTTTCAAGCCCAGAGAGATACCACATTTCTGTTGTGTTGAATTACGAAATCACTGTGAATTCAGCGTTTTCCGCAAGCACATTGGTCCGAAAAAGATTTGAGAAAAAAAAGTCGTAATGTTATCTCCAGTTGTGGATGAACTATTTGGACAACCCTCGTTGTGAAAACCCTCTCTAAAAATAGTGTATTTTCTATACATTAACAAAAGATAAAAACTGTTAGTTTTCTTTAGGGTTTTTTGAAACTCCAAGCGAGCGTTTCTTGTGCCTGTTCAATGGTCCACCATTGCCTTGTGTCATTTTTTGGCAAGTCTTTCAGATCTTTTTCCAATCAATTCGTCCCTCATCTCACGTAAAGACATATTTACACCACACTGTAAAAACTGAGAAGGTCGATTACATAGATTATCGATGGTCCATTTGTAGCCAGCGATTAATCTGGTAATAGGCACACAAAGAGACAATGGCGTCGCAAACATGGTATCGCCACATCGCGTGGATTCCATAAAAACACATCGCGCATGCGTGGTTACTAATTTTACATTAATTTGTTTTGTATTCACCCATTTTATATATGTAACTATACATTTTATTTTGTAATTTTTACACACTTTATTGGAATATTACACACATTATGTAATTTTAATTTACTTTATGTAAAAATCACAAATTTGTTTAACTTTACAGTCCAAGCTTTTATGAAGTTTTCTGTGTAAAAATAAATAATAATGTAAAATCACTTAGAAAATCGAACGAATTCTACCTTAACTTTCAAAGTATTTTTACAACCATTTTTTACAGTGAATAAAAAGAAATCTTTAAGGCCGATTGCACACTGACTAAACGTAAACGCTGTCAAACAAAACGTTTTTGCTGGATTCAAAAACATTTTGTTTTAATCTCAAACATGCGCTGTCGGGCGTCTATAATTTACAATTCATTAATTCATTCAAACATGCGCAGAATGGACCGAAGTGTTTTCATACGCAACGTTACAGATTCAAACAAAAACGCGTTTTGTTTGACAACTTTTTTGTTTGATCAGTATGCAATTGGCCTAAGAGATTGTTTTTTGTCCCAATATGCAGGTAGGTATAATAGCTGATGCATTCTCATGTTTTTTAGTCGGTATATTATGTTCATGTTTTTTAGTCGGTTAAAAAGCTAATTACAATTATTATGCAAATACAATCGGAATGGCAATAATATTCATTTGTTTCGCAGGTCATTTAGTTCAAGAATAATGACGTAAACGTCAATCAGTCAATTTATTGGATCCGGAGAAATAAATGACATTACGTGAACGAAGCTAAGCATGGAAAAGTCTCATTTATTCGATTTTTCGGATATTTTGTCCGAGCTCAATAAAGCACATTATAAACATGAGCAAACCTAGACGCTATTGATTAAAAACAATTAATGGTCCTAGGTTGACCCAAAGACCCAAAAGATGCACCACATCCTATACGGGTTTTTGTACTTTCCCTTTTTACTGGATCTAGTTAGCAAATGGTCTGGATCTTCTTATGAGCTCTAGAAGGTTGGCCACTAGATTATCCTGTGGAATAATGTTTTTTCGTTGGAGAGCAGCCAATTATATAATTGTTTCGAAACATATTAGAAAAAATCATTTTACCAGCCAGTGGTCACAGTCAGGATTCTAACCTGAACCTCTCCACTTTCGCGGCGGAATGAGCTTACAATACTCAACCGTGACAAGATTGTTAAATTAACATTCTCCTTATATGCTTCAGAATCAATAGATTTTCACTACATGCGAGTGTCAATTCATATATGCATGTAGTGAAAATCTATAGATTCTGAAGCATATAAGGAGAATGTTAATTTAGCAATCTTGTCACGGTTGAGTATTGTAAGCTCATTCCGCCGCGAAAGTGGAAAGGTTCAGGTTAGAATCCTGACTGTGACCACTGGTTGGTAAAATGATTTTTTCCAATATGTTTCGAAACAATTATATAATTGGCTGCTCTCCAACGAAAAAACATTTTTCAATTGCATTTCAGCCGTATAAAACTATTATTTATCCTGTGGAATGTATCCAAAGATGGGGACCTCCTGTAGGCTAGGGCCTCATATTCGAACACGATATGGGTGGCTGCTTCATCCTCCATTTCGCATAATCTACATTCTCAGAGACATTTTTGACTAACAAATATAACAATACGTTTAGAATTCTCCCACCCAACTTGGCAAGCCAATTCTAGGTTGGAAACACAAAAATTATGTTTTGTTGATCGAGCATCCTAAGCATAAAAGAACCAATAGAAAACAAACTAGTGGTGGGCAAATACGAGATGTTTTTTACAATCGAAACAATTCCAAGTCTTCATGGTTTCCGGGCTTGTAGGCCGTGGTCCGGTGGTATTTCTACCTGACGTTTCGTCTACAGTTGCGGTAGACATTCTCAAAGGCGATGTGGCAGCGGTCGAAGTGTCCTCCTTGGCGGTCACAGGTCTGTGAGCGGCCAAGGAGAACACTTCGACCAGAAACCATGAAGATTTGGAACAATGCCGGCCGTGAAAGTTTGCACACCTGGATAAATCGAAACAATTGCAATCGTTCATAATAACAATCGAGTCCACAATCGACTCGGAGTTTGATTTTACAATCGAAATGTTCGATTGTTCAAGTCGATTATTTGCCACATAGCTGTTATAGCAATAGCAGCGAATGAGAATACATATAATCGCGATTCAAGGTTATATGCTAGTCGACTGACGTTCACGCGACTCGTTGACTGTTCACTGTTCACACTGTAATCTGTAATCTCTTCGCTATTAATTCGTATTACGCTATTAGTGCACAATCGACCATCGACTCGATCACAGTTGTTGAGTGATGAACGATTGTATATTATGTGCCATGTGGCTCTCTACAGTGTACGATTCAGTACTATGCGACTCGGTCTCGGTGAACTATGAAACAACAACAATCGAGTCCAAGTGACAACCATCAAGAGTCATCGAGATGTTTGAATAATCGAGATGTTTGAATAATCGAGACAATCGACTAAAACATCTCGTCATCGCGCATCACTAAAACAAACTTGTATTTCCAAAGGATTCGGAACTGAAAATAAGTGGTTGCATGCTATCAGAAGGAAAAAAGTTGATTTCTCGCGCGTTTTTTCTATGAAAACCAATGATAACTTAGAGGTGGCTATATAGAGTGTCCGCGGTGAGAGATGAAGCCAGGCACGTCATCAATAATATGCTAGTGAACGCCTGCTTGCCCGCAGACAGTGCCGTGTACACAAAACTGCACATTGGGTTTTATGACGTTAGGTACAATTTTGGCAAACTGCTATTCATGACAATAAATATGCCAAGAGCAAGCCAGAAGGCGGGCGCAATGCATTCACGTTACTATGACGCGGTGGCTTCATCTTTCGCCGCGCGAGGTCTACCTGCTTACGACCTGTATTACGTTTCTCATAAATGTCCATCTCCATTAGGGGAGGAGCTAAGCGTCCCCGGCTATATTTAAAGGTGCAGCACAAATGATTATCGTATTTGAGTTTGGTAAATCGGAAACCTGTGAAAGTTTATTATGTTCGATTTAAAATATTTTTATAACGATTTTCCGGTAACCGGAAGTAATTATTTATTTTAGTTTGTAGCACATAATTTCAGATCGGTTTCATGGTCACAAAATACTATAATCGGTTCAAATTACGTTAGCCCGTAAATTTTTTGGTGCGGTTTAGAACTATCACAAGCTTTAATTAAAATCGCCACCCAGTATAGATTTAGTAAAAATCTAAATCGATTTTATATTATTAGTAGAGGGCGGACGAGATAGCCACATTGGCTTGTCCGAACCCTAATAAAGGAATTTATTATTATTATTATTATGTACGCTTTATACATTTTTGAAGTGAAACTTCTTTACGCACGGTAGAGTGAATTGTATTCATGTGGCTGAGCGTGTCACGGAACGGCGTGTAATTAAAAGTTGCAGTCCCACTCATCTGCGATGAGGTGTAAACATCTTTACGGGCGCTCTCCTCACCGAAAAACAAGAGTGATTACGTAAGATCTTACATGCGAAACGCCTGGAGTCTAGTGATTAGTGAGACGCCAGGCGTATAGCATAGCGATATGCTGCTGCCTGTAGAAATTAGTATGAACTATAAATTACCGAATTTGAAGTTGCTATAGTTAAATAGAGCAATTTGATCCTTGAAAACTGTTGTAGGAATTGTTGGAAATGAGCACTTCCGTGGCACAGAGGATCAATAAAAAGCAATACTGATTATTGGGCTTGAGAATAGCCGAGAGTGTAGCGACGCTGTTGTTTACATGGCGTTGCTATGGTTCCTCTATTACAAGTCCCTAGTTTCCGAGTTCTAGCCCGAGAGCTGGTAAAATTAGTGTCAATTGGATTTTCAATTTATTATTAAAAAAAAAAAAAATAATGAATTGAAAATATGAATTGGTGCTAGGCCCAAATAACCTTAGCTGTTGGTGGTCTTTAAAATACAATTACAATACTGATTATTTCAAATTTGCATTTTACTAACGTTTCGGTAACGTTAGTAAAATGCAATGTTAGTAAAAACCAAGATTAGAACGGAGAACTAGTCACCTATATTAGGTGAAGATGTTTACATATATCGAAAATTAGCAGTGCAGCTTACCATTTTTTAAAATAGCTTTTAATTTAGACAAGCGAAAGTTCGAATCAAAGTTGGAAGTACGTAGTGTAGGTACGTAAAAATATCTTGTACAAATTATTAATTAAATTAAATATGTGAAAGGTCTGCATATTTTTATAAACCCGTTTTTATAATTAAAGTTTTTTTTATTTAAATTATTGATAATTGATCAGTCCAAGGAAGTTAGATGCTGAATAATATTTACACAAATTACACATTATCAAACAATTAAACAGGGATTTTAAGTTTTAATAACAAGTTAAAAAAAATTCTATAATTATTACTGCACGTCATTTAGATTTCTCACATTGTAATTTGTAAAAATAAACATTTTATTTTGAATAATAAAAGCAACAAAAACGTTTGTTTGCCAATTTTTTTAGGGCCATCGAATCGTCTAGTGGGAATATCTTTAGTCGCGTCAATGAAGCCTTTTCCTCGGAAGTCCTCAAGAACAGCTCCGATTTTGATGATTTTTTTTTTGAAAATTTTGTTTTTTTGTATTATTTAAAATCAGAAACCTTTTGGAGCGGGGAAAGAATTATTTATATTATTTAAAAAATATCTATGATATTTATATAAAAAATTTACTTTTGTCTCTATTTTTCCTAAAAAATTCTTCATATATTAATTTCAGTATAAAAAGTAGATGATAAAAAAAAGTTTTGAACAATAATTCAATATTTACATCATAAAAATTCGCTGTATGGGTCAAGAAATACGTATGCATTACGTGTAGCCCGGGAAATAAAGGTTTTAGGTCGCAAATAATTCCCAAGGAGCTGGATTTTTCACAGGTGGTAGAACACCTTTAGACATGTATTTTTACAAAAGTCCCCGGTTATCCCCCTTGTGCTTCCTCCGCCACCCCCTTTTGAATATAATTTTGTAAGCCTTACGGAAAACGCTAATATCTCCTTAACCAATGTCTGAAATCAGACGACTTTTTTTTTGTTTTGTTCCTAATTAGTTACTCTAAAAAATTTCCCCTCTTCAATTTTGCGATAAAATCAATATATGCTTTGCAATTTATTAATAAAGAGAAAATATCAGTTTTTAAAAGAATATTTCACAAAATATTTCCATATAACTTTTTGATGAGCCTGTTTCGAAATATCTCAAAAACGATTCTGTCATTTTAAATAGGATTACATTTCCTACAATTTTGATCCCTACAAATTTTCTGTGGTACAAATAGTAAGCGCGCTAGAGCTTCTTGAAAATCGGACGCGCTTTTTGTAGCCTTGGAAACCAATTGTTAAAACGTAATGTCCTTTTCAATAGCTTTATTTATTGTGTTCTTTATCGAATTTTAAATTGAAAATACACATGTTCATAAAGCAAGGAACGCTCTAAATCGTGATTTTTGTTCCATATCGATATCGTTAAAAATTTAGAAGCTATAGCCAGTCAAAGTTGAAATCATCATAGAGCCTTACTTTTTTTTTTTTTTACACGTGTTACGAGTACTTTCCATACCGAATAAAAAAATGTCCGTCTAGTAACCTATAAAAAATTTAAGGTTCAATCTCACTAACTTGAAAAATTTTCAAGTTATAAGCATTAATGTTCATGTTTTTACTTTTTGACATAAAATTAAAACACTAGACGCGAAGTGCTCTACTAAAAAGAGTGTTCGCGAAATATTAAGTTTACGTATACATAGAAACTGTAGACCTATTCATGGGTTATCTAAGTCAGTAGAAAAATTTAAAAAATTTAAAAGTGGTCACTCTACAGAGCACTTCGCAACAAGTGTTTCAATTTTATGTCAAAAGGTAAAAACATGTTTGCAGTAGAAGTGACTGTGATAACCACCCAACACTTGAAGAAGATGAAATCTCCGAAACGCAAAGTACATACAAATGAAAATTAAATTTGCTTTTTTTGTATATAAAATAACGAGTAAAATAATAAATTTCAGTTAATAAAGATTTTTTAATTTTGTTCCACAAATTAATTTTATGTCATTATTACATAAAAAAAAACTTAAAAACTTAAAATTGTTTATAAAATTTGTTGGTATATTGAGATATAATTTAAAAATAACATAAATATCTCTTTTATCCAAGTTTTCAATGGATATTGTATAAAAAAAAATTCTTTCCTGCATAAATAGTATAAATATTGTTTAAACAATAGAAATAATTCCGTCCCCGCTTCAAAAGATTTCTGATTTTAAATAATATAAAAAAACAAAATTTTCAAAAAAAAAAATCATCAAAATCGGAGCTGTTCTTGAGGACTTCCGAAGATTGCCTGTTTTATGTATTCATTGACGCGACTACTTGGTCTAATACCAATTCATATTTTAGATGATTAGAAAACTCAATTTATGTTTTTGGGCTTGAGAATAGCCGAGAGTATAGCAGTGCTGTTGTTTACATGGCGTTGCTACGGTTCCTCTATTACAAGTCCCCAGTTCCCGGATTCTAGCCCGAGAGCTCGTAAAAGTGTCAATTGCGGGTTTTCAATTTATTATTAAAAAAAATAAATAATGAATTGAAAATATGAATTGGTGTAGGCTCAAATAACCTTAGCTGTTGGTGGTCTTTAAAAACACAATTTTTTTTCAATTTTTGATTTCATCAGTTCTCAGATTATAACTTGGGAACTGGGGGCTTGTAATAGAGGAGCCATGGAAACACCATATAAACAACGACATTCCTACAATCTCGGCAAGATTTCTTCAAGAAACTACTCGACATCTTTTTACAAAGAAGAATTAAACAAACAAAAAAATGAAGTTTAACACAGGTTTCAAACCGATCTGACTATTACTTGAGCGTATTATAAGCAAAAAACCGTTCGTCACGCATTTTCATCACGTTTTTTTTCGTCAGACAACTTACCCCCTATATACCTCCAGGAAAGACATAGTTCTACGTCAAAAAACCTTGGGTATTTAACTTTACGTCGAAGACATTTTTTTTCATTGAGAAATCCAATAAACAAATCAAGGACGCTCTAAATTAAACATGAATTAAAAATAAAAAAGGTTAATGAAAACGAAACACGTGAATCAACACAGATGTGTCTCTTGACATAGTTGATCAATTTTCTACACCAATGCGCAAGTAATTAGGTAACGACGTTCGGTTTGCTTGTAGAATTCCACAAGACTTTGTTCTGAGAGCCCCACACAATTTTATAATAATATAAGTTGCTGTATCATTGGTTGATCACTTTCTTATGACGTTAATTTGCCCTGGAGGCTGTGTGCTGTATCCGACGGGTGACCAAACAAAATATCATTTCATATTACCGCGCGGATAATTACAATAATTGATTTTGATTTTCTTCAAGGCTGCCGAACAGCTAGGGTTATTTGAGTCTAGGACTATTTCATGTTTTTAATTTATCATTTTTAGGATTACAGACCTTCGAACGGAACCCTATTACTGAGCCTACGATGTCTGTCCGTCTGTCACAAGGCTATATCTCACAAACGGTAAGAGGTATTCGCTATGTGCAACATCAAAGTCGAGACATCTAGCATATTAACTAATTTTCCAGTCTTTTTTTAGACAAGATTACCTACACATAATATATTTTGTAATTGTAAGTTTCAACAAAATTTTGATTAAAATGGACAGTATAATGAGATGCCACAACCGAATTAGTCATTTTTGTCTGTTCCTCTCTGTCTTTCTGTCTGTTTATTCCATGGTGAGGCGTGCAATCAGGTCAGTCTACGGTGACTCACGCAAGTAATCAGTTCAACGGAGATTAGGCAGTCATTAGTGACTCGTGCAATCAAGTGCGTCTGATATAAATATTAGGCAGTCATTAGTGACTCGTGCAATCAAGTGCGTCTGATATAAATATTAGGCAGTCAATGGTGACTCGTGCCGTCAAGTGGATATAAATATTAACCAGTCAATCAGTCAGTACAGTGATATAAATAGTGGAGTGGATATAAATAAATAGTACTGAAGTAACTGGGTAAATGACTGACCGAAATAAATCTGAAATAAATACAGTGATGTAAATAGTCCTTGTATATAGTTAATTGTTACGAATTATTGTATATAGCTGTTGCGTTCATTGTTATGTATTTTTAATTATTGTAAATAAATATTTATTCCGCCAACTCAGAAAACAGTTCTGTAACAATATACATTTAACTGATAGAGATTTTCGCAGCAGGTCAGCTTTATTTGTGTTTCTCGGCCACCCGTGTATGTGACTTTTGTGTAAACAAATATACTTAGTATCGAACATATGGATAAAATATCGGCAGAGATGCAGAGAAAGTGGCATTTCACATGTTTCCTGATTATTTTATGGTTTGACTTTATCTCAGTAGCGTAACAGATTTATATGATTATAGATATTTAAACCAGCGGTCACAAAATAAAATGACTTATGGTAACGCCACACATACGGCATTTGTCAAATGGCGATAATGATTCGTGTTTGGCGAATTGGTATTCGCCAAACGACAAGCATACATAAACACACATGCGGCTATTTGGCGAATCACAAATAAAAAGAGAACATCGACATTCGTTCGCTTTGATTTATGCTAATTTACCGACAATTGATGGGAAAATATTTGACATTTGACAAAAAAACATTTGCCACTTCGCGCATGTGTGGACCTGAAATATTCACCAAATATCAAATATTCCCGCATGTGTGGCGCTGCCTTTATGTCAATTTTTGTTATGTTAGTTTCATTCGACGCGTCGTGCGTGATGCTCGTGTGTTCAAAGTCCCTCGAAGTAATTTTCTTTCTTTTCATGACAACGAAAAATGATTAGAAGGTCGGATTTAGGATTTATTCGAGGGAGAGGAGAGGACGCAAAATAATCCGAACTAGCCTAACCTAAAAAAGCAAGTGGCTTGTACTTGGCAAGCATTTATTTTTATTTATTGTAAATTATAGACGCGTCGACAACTCAGGTCATTAGCGTCTTCAACACAACAAATAACATATTTGTGTATTAAAATCCGCCAGCCGGCATACACAAACCGACTGGTACGAGCTCGGCTCCCTGGGAGCGCTAATTCCCAAAGAACATTCAAATGCAATTAGGAAGTTTCCATTGGACGAAAATACTAATTATGATACTGTCACGTCATTATAATAAAGATAACTTTAAAAATTCTGAAAGAATTATTTTGATATCTTTAATTTCAACGGAGATATTCAATTTCTTGTACGTGGGGTCGCAAACGAAACTGATTTTTGAATATGACGTCACGCGGTACAAGTTTGCTGTTTTTTAGTTTTGTGAGTAAGTTACTTAGTAACTATTTTGTTGTAATACAGACTTTTCTATTTATATTAAATTAAAATTAACTGTCAAAAATTTAAATATGTCAATATTTTCCGTCATCAACTGGTTTGTTTTTAGTGTTTCCATAACAATTTACGAGTTTATAGAAAGAGATTTATCGGAAGTTACCATGTTAAATTACCACACATACAAACTGAAACTAACTTTTAAAAATATCGTGCCGCGTGACGTCACCCGGACTGAAAACGGAATTTCTTGGAGAATTGTCAATTCAAACTTTGAAGTAGCATAACTTTGTTGTTTTTAAAGATATTTCAAAAATTCTTCCGCCATTAATTTTATAATTTTTAGAACTATGATTTAGACCAAAAAAATAAAAAAGGGAAACTTCCTAATTGCGATAACAACTATATTCCAATGTCCCCCCTGGGGGGACTTGGCAAGCAGCGGCGACAATTAGCATTACCCGATGTGCATCGCGGGGAAGTTACGCGATCGGATTTTGCACATCATGGTCCCGAAAAGGGCCGATTTAAGAACGCGTGTTTTTTCTAGCTGAGGGGGGCGTACGATCTCCTGGATCCGCCCTTGAAAATGTAGGTCATTATATGAATGATTAAAACGTCATTAATCTTATTAAAAAAAAAACTAACATACGCTGTTTTGTCTTAAGACCGCAGATATTCAGCGTTGTCATTTCGAACTGTCGCAAACTTCTTCACCGGAAAACGGACATAGAGCTGTATAAAAACTGGAAGAGGTCAGGGCGTGGCTTCGTCTGCACAAAAATGAGTACCTATATACACTCGGTAGGAACGACGTTTTTACTTAAAATTTTAAAACCGACAGACAAAAAATCTGAAAATGGTCAAATCGGTCTAGGTAGCCTATAAACCACCGGGATTCCCAAATTTTTTGACCACGACCCTAATTTAAAATTGCAAGAGCCTTCGCAACCCTTAAAACTTTTTTCCCCGTAAAGTAGATACAAAAAAGTCTATAAACAAGATTTTTTCGTAAAAATCCCAGACAAGGCCAAAATATGTTTAGTAAGTAAGAGACAGTTTGGAGTTGGAGGCCCCGTATACGTATACAAAACGTAGGTAGGTCGTTAATTATAAATATTTGATTTTTTTGTCAGCCATTACATCTATATTATTAATTTTTGTAACGAAATTTACACTACAAATACATCAATCTCGAAGCAGACCGGGGGCCTCATTTAGTTCTGCCGCCACGGGCCTCCGACGGGCTTAGTCCGCCACTGCTTAGAGAAGCTTGAAATTTGGCACGAAGGAAGGTCTCATAGCAAAAATAAAGGAAAAAATCCGAAAATCATTCATTTCTAATTCCATGTGGAATTATTCAGCTAACATAAACAAATTCTGATCAGATAATGAACTTACATACCTACCTATAAACCCATTAGACGATAGCTATATTATATAGTTATATTATAATACCACTTATTATAGTAAAGGTGCAATCTGTTCCGGAATGTATTATGTACAATGAATTACCCTCCGACATAAAAAATATAAACAGCTTAACATTGTTTAAAAAGAAACTAAAACAGTTTTTAATTAAAGCGTGGATGTACGACCACGCAAAATATGTTTATTGTAATTAATTTATGACGCTTTGTATCCTTTGTTGGCTTAACAAATAAAAATATATTCTATTCTATTCTATGCTTTTGCAGTTTTCGCGGTCATTAAATAATATGGTTGGTAATACGGAACCCTCGGCGCACGAGCTAATTTCTCATTAACTTATATAAATTAATAATTATCACTCTAGCGTAATTTTCGGGACACACTGTAATCTTGTATATATATAATTTTCGTCTAATCTGTTTGTGCATTTTAAAATGTCAATTGTATTGAACAATTTAAATGAATTCAGGAGTCCATGGAGAGCCGTTCTCAATGAAGGAATAAATGAGGTCAAGAATGCAGCATAATAATGTAATATAAGAATTTGATTAATATACATATTATCAAAATTAAAGCGAGGCTAGAGATAATGCATAATTCAAATATATCCGGTCAGGATCCAATTACCGGTACTTAATGACGCAGGTATCAATTAATTTATCATTGTAGCAAATTGTTTAATGCATCAATCAATGACCTTTGCTTTGATTTTAATATAGGGGGCGAGTAGTTAAAAAATCGATTACCAGTTGAGTAAAAATACTTGATCGTCAACTCGAATCGAAAAATTGCTTAGAGTTGACTAACATATTTGTTTTTCAATGTAAAACTTCTTTAGGCCTTGTCTAGATGACGCGTTTTAAATCGCGCGATTGTGAGATACTAAAGGTTCATACATTCCGTCCACATTGAAACGCGCGTTTTGCTGCTCGTGCGTAAATCGCGTGTCGGTCGCCGGACTCTCGACTTGCGCGCTCGTCGCGTATTCAACGCGCAAGTCGAGATACTAGGGCAGGGATCGGCAACCTTTTGAGACGGAAGAGCCAAAAGTTCCAATTTACAAAATTTCCCAGTTTTTAAAGAGCCAGTAACATTTTTATTTCAATATTATGGTATTTGATTAGGATTAGGACCGTTGACGACATAGTGCACCAATAACTAAACAAACAGAACAGTGTTGCTACATTTAAAAAATGTCAGCTGTCCGTATACTTTCTACTCCACCTATTCTCACTGTTCTTTGTTGAGTGTTTTTATCCTATTTAAAGTTTTTTTTTGCACTATAATATTTTTTATGAGTTTTGAAAATAAAATAATATAATTATTAATATTTGCGCATGGAACTGGAGAGCCGCATCTTGACATCATAAGAGCCGCAGGTTGCCGACCCCTGTACTAGGGGATGCTATTGTTCCGTCCAGTACACGCGCGATAGTCACGGCAGGCGGACGTATCTAGGAACGTCACCACGACACACGACGGAGAAAATGGAGCTTGTTAACTTCGATACCGAACTCTTTATCGACGAAGTGGAAAAGAGGGTGGCGATATGGGACATGGAATCTCCACATTATTCCAAACGAGACATAAAACGTAGAACTTTTGCCCGACGTTCTTTGGTTGGTCAAAAAAATTAATGATAAATTGAGATCTTTCACTGCTAAATATTTCAGAACTTTTTCAAAGACATCCCGATAAAAAAATCAATTTGCGCGTGCGTCACATAATTTTATATTCTTCAATCTTCGCTATTTGGTAAAACATGATTGAATAATAAATAAGAAAAACACAAACACTTGAACTAGGTGTAATTTTATATAATAGTGGATTTTATGCCAATATGTCATTCATAAATAATAATAAGAACTAAATATATTTTTAACATAATTAAAATATATAAACAAATTGATTGATAATAATATTTGCATCGATTCAAGGCCAAGAACCATCATTCAACTGTCACAAGAAATTGATTACAGAAATAAATTTATGTAATAAAAAATTACAATTAATGATTTTTTAACGATTTTGTTTTAGCGTTTCATTGAAAAAACGCTTTTTGAGAACGAGGTTGAAATGCGTTTTGAAAAAATGAAAATTCGATATGCTAAACATTCACCGTTTGGTTTTAATTGATCGTAAAAATGTCATGATTCAGAAAATCTATAAATTATTTATTTATTTATTTACAAATATCAAAGAACGTGGACAGAAATAAATTAAAAAATCAACGAATAATTAATTTTTTGTTGGACGTTTCGTCACATATTATAATTTCATTCGCTCTTCGAGTCCTTAAAACTTTACAATTACAAACTAAGTTACGATTTAGTTTATTTTTATTAAAGTTATTAACTTCTGTATAAATCATTAAAAACATGACACTCTCATGATGATGGACTTTGTAAGGCGCGTTACTATAAATAGGAACACATCGATCGATAGCCAGTAAATAGTGCTTGTATTGTACAAAGTGCGGACATTTCGAATTTATTAGATGTAGAGATTGTACTTTTACGCACGCTTTGGACTTTTACGCACGGTGACTGTACTTTTACGCACGCTTACTAAAGTACGCCTCTTCACGCCCGCCCCACAATGCTCGAATATTGAATTTTAGAAGCAGGAGTTATAAAAATTACTATTATGGCACTGTAAGGCATATTCTAATATGATGGCCTATTAGATTATCAGATAAGAAAATGGTACAATCCAAGTTCTATGAAGTATATTCATATAACGAAAGTACAGTCAAATATGTAATTGATTTTCCTTAGCGGAATTGTTGACACGCCTTTTGTTTACTTTTGTAAGTTAATTGTCCACTCAAATAACTGCCTATACCTATTAAAATATTTCATCAACATATCTCGACTCTTATATAAGATTTTCTTCGTACAGTAATATTAGAATTAGAGGAGAGGCCAGGGCGAGGTTTCGTGACATTTGAAAGCGAAAGAAATCTCGTTCAATGATTATTTTTTTAATACGTTTATTACCCGACTAGACAAAAAGGAAGAGTTATTTAGTATGCAATTTTAAAAACTATCGAAAGGAATATACATTGAAATATTTTTACAAGCTTTTATTTAACTTGCGATGTATGTTTGTGGGTGTGTTTGTTTGTTTAGGTCAAATCTTGCAAGTCAATTTTGAACGATTTCCACGTATCCGATCGATTTGAAATGTTGTACACATATGAATTCCCGATGACAATACATGAATAAATCGTTTTTAGAAACAAATTCAACCCCTAAGGGGTCCAAACGGGGATGTAGGGTTTTTTTGACTAATCAACGCCCAGGCCATATCGCTGAAGCTAGAAACTTGAAATTTGGACAGTTGGTTCCTTTTCTGACGTAAGCATCCACTAAGAAAGGATTTCTCGAAATTCAACCCCTACGGATGTCAAAGGGGGGTAAAATTTTGAAAGACTAAAATGAACAAAATAAATATTAGAAAAAAAACTTTTTAGAGACAAGCTTTTATTTAAATGCACTAAAAAGGAAAAAATAATTTTTAATAATTTAGGTTCATAATTATAAAAGTGTGGGTCGTGACTAATAAACTATCATAGAGTTCACAACCCACGCTTTTATAATTATGAACCTAAATTATTAAAAATTATTTTTTTCTTTTTAGTGCATTTAAATAAAAGCTTGTCTCTAAAAAGTTTTTTTTACTAATATTTATTTTCAAATACTGCAGTCCAAGGAAAAACGCTGAGGTACAATAAAAACTGAATCCACCAGATTTTTTAAATTTGAGTCGTTCCCTGAAGAAAATGTGCCGGCTCTCATGGAGAAAGGTCGATTATACACATCATTATAGTACGGGATCCGGCTGCAGAATTAGTACGTTCATAACGTAGGTAATCAAACTCTAATTTTTACATATATTTATGAATAGAATAAGACACTTTTCACAAGGTGCCGATCAAATAGTGCCCGCAACTAATTTTAATTAAAATAGCGTTAACTGATTTTTCACAAAAAATTTCGCTCACTTGTTAGTCAAATAAAATATCATCCATTTCACAGCAATGTATGTAAAGAGTTTGAAAAGTTATGGGTGCTGTTACCTGCTCGGCCGCTACCTAATCGCGGCCAGGTGTAAACAGGTATGATTTAGTTATATTTATACGTTCATGACGTATATTCATTTCGTTTATACCACATTAAAGCTAATTTTTTTCTGATTATGACGTTATAAGACTGCCTATGAAAAAGTGCTCGCAAATAGGGGTTGTCAGCTGTTGAAGATGCTAGGTATATCGTAAAAATGGAACAACATACGGCCATTCCGATTGTTCTATTGTGTTTATCAGCCTTTAACTTAGATCTGATTAGATTTTGAGTCAAATCGGTTCAGTGGATCCCGAGATATTAAAAAAAACCTTCTCAATGTCACGTATTAACATAGGTAAAAAAAAATATAAATGAATTCTAGATGTTATAATATGAAAAATATGTAAATTTTTTTGTCTAAAATGTAGTTTTCGAGAAAAAAAATATTTTACTAAAAAAAATAAAAATTGTACGTAAATCATGGTTACCTTGATTTACGTACAATTTTAGCATCTTCAACAGCTGGCAACCCCTATTTGCGGGCACTTTTTCATAGGCAGCCTTATAACGTCATGATCAGAAAAAAATTAGCTTTAATGTGGTATAAAAGAAATGAATATACGTCATGAACGTATAAATACAACTAAATCATACCTGTTTACACCTGGCTGCGATTAGGTTGCGGCCGAGCAGGTAACAGCACCCATAACTTTTCAAACTCTTTACATACATTGCTGTGAAATGGATGATATTTTATTTGACTAACAAGTGAACGAAATTTTTTGTGAAAAATCAATTAACGCTATTTTAATTAAAATTAGTTGCGGGCACTATTTGATCGGCACCTTGTGAAAAGTGTCTTATTCTATTCCTAATTATATGTAAAAATTAGAGTTTGATTACCTACGTGATGAACGTACTAATTCTGCAGCCGGATCTTAGGCTATTAGTAAACTTACTTTGTGAGAAGAAATGGTTCATATTTAATTGTTGAACATTCGGCGTACTTAATTAACGAAATTCACATTTCAACTTTTCAATTGTTCAATAAATATGCCAAATCAATGTTAAGTGTTTCACATGTTACAACAGTTATGACTTGCGCTTTTGGATTTATGAATAGAATATTAAGGTCAGTGATTTCATTGATAATTTTTTAATGTGCAGATAAATTTAAAGACTAATGTATTTTTTAAATAATTTAATCGAAATAAGTTCAATAATGGCATTTTTAAATATACCAAAAAATTATTCAAATCGGTCAGCCCTTCGAGAAGTTATGACATTGAACAAACATAAAAAAAAAATAGGTACATGTCGAATTTGATAAGACAAGCGACTACTGCAGTCAGGGTCCATTCTGATTGGTCGAATACCCCATTTTGATGTTGTTTGACACACGCATACACACCTAAACGAACGTAACAACAAACTAGTGAACTCTGTATACTAATATGGATAGTTCATAGCGATTAAAAAATGGGTTTTGTATGTGGAGAATGTTCAAACACATATTCTTCAAGACCAGGTATTAATGTTCACAAAATTAGAATGTTAACTTCAGATAAGGCTTGTAATCTAATTCTTTCTCTAAAAGTCGATCAATTTTCTGACCTTTCAAAATAAAACTTAATTAAAAATTATTTTTCTATTCCAATTTCTCAAGAACACTGTTATTGTATACATTTTGGACATCCTAATATCTCAAATAATAATAATATTAAATTAGGTTTTATTTTGAAATGCCAAAAAATTGATCGACTTTTTTAGAAAGAATTAGATTACAAGTCTTGTCTGAAGTTTTCATTCTAATTTTGTGAACAATAATGCCTGTCTTGAAGAATATGTGTTTGAACATTCTCCACATACAAAACCCATTTTTCAATCGCTATCAACTATCCATATTAGTAGGTGTACAGAGTTCACTAGTTAGTTGTTACGTTCGTTTAGGTGTGTGTGTGTGTGTGTGTGTCAACCGACATCAAGATGGGGGTATTCGACCAATCAGAATGAACCCTGACTGCAGGGCCTAGTCGCTTGTTTTTTAAGTCGATTAAAAATGATCCTAAACATCTATTCTAATCTACTTTTCACATTTTGCTGTTGGCAGCAGTGAGTGAACTCTACGCACTTTCGAACGGAACTGTTTTATATAATTTCCGGACAGGTTTACCAATACAGAAACTATTAATAAATAAGTAACAATGTATTGAACAACATACCGTTTGAATAAACAAATTTGTTAAAATAAATAATAAAATAACTTTCGAACTTGTTAAGTAATTCCGGTAAATATTGCTCAAGCTATTTTGAATAACTCTTGGGTTATGTCAATTTCAATTAACTGTTAATAACTTTAAATGCAGGGGACAGCTTGGTGTAATGTTTAGTGAGTTATGCCCATATTCATAGTTAACCCTTAAGGTAAGTGATAAGGGTCCTTTCGCTGAGGGTCACTTAAGTGTTGAGGGCACCTTATTCAAAGGAGCGTTTCATAGTCATTTACTTGAGTGAAGGAAGAATTCTAGTAAACCTCCATGATTTTTTCCTTTAGAACAGTTGGTCATACTGCAGACCGATCGTGTTTAGTTGTCATTTTTGATATAAATGCGTGTTTTTCATGTGTTTTACTGTTTTTACTTTTTCGACACTTAAGGGACATACTATCCACCCTTAAGGTGAGGGTGATGTAAGGGCCCTTACAGACGTCAATTTTGATTATGAAACGCATATTCGATTTGAGGGTATGAGTAAGTGTCCCTTACTACTTAAGGGTTAACTATGAATACGGCCGTGAGTGCAGGGATGTGAAAAAATAATCGATTTTTATATTAATCGATTATTTTTTTCTTATAATCGATTTTTAACAATCGATTTTTTTAATAATAATAATCGATTTTTTATAAATCGATTAATTTTTTAATAATAATAATCGATTTTTTATAAATCGATTATATAAATTACACTTTTTTTATTTATTTTTATTTTATTAATATTAAGAAAGAATATAGGCTTTGGGAAACCCAATGCAGCCAACATTGACAAATTACACGTTTTAATCGATTTTTGTAAACAACGCCATCTGTGCGACGGATGAAAAAACGTAAAATAAGTTCACTAAACGTAAACTAATCAGTCGGAAAATGGCGCCATCTGTATGACTGTTTTCGAATAATAGAAAAAATCGATTTTTCCACAAAAATCGATTATTTCTTCAAAAATCGATTTTTTACAAATCGGTTTATATTGAAAAGAGAAAAATCGATTATCAAATAATCGATTTATATTGAAAAGAGAAAAATCGATTATTAAATAATCGATTTTTTTTACTCAATGTCACATCCCTACGTGAGTGTTTAGTCGCACTGTCAATTATTTTAAAACCGTACTATAGTAGGTATATTATAATACTAGGTATGTTTTATCTAGAAATTAGGTATAGGTGCCTGAGGGGAAGCGGGAAGATAATGCAAGTTATCTTGACCCTTCTGAAAGGAATGTAAAATCCAGTTTAAAAACTACTCTGGAGTTAACGGGAAATCAAGTTCATCGGATGAGAGCCCATAATGACTATTAAGACAACGGCATGTTTATCTATATGGTAATGACTAAAAAGCACAAGACCGGAGTGGATTTAACTACGTCATCAAGGTGAATGGTTAGCATTTGCATGTTAAAATTTTATACCTAATCATTATGTAAATAAGGAAGAAAAAATATGTATGTAAATATAGAAAAAAAGTTCTTTGGCGATGATTTAACAACCTCCAAAATATGTGAGAAATTTTTTCGTTGAAGACGATGTCTTCAAATTGACTGAAGGATCCAGAATAAAAACGCGTAGTGAATTTTGTATTTATTCGCTGACGTTTCGTCAAATATATTCACATCCTCACAGCTAAAATCTTTAGCTCTCATCACAGTTTGTATAGAAATCTCGGCCAGTATTATGCAGCTAGAAATTTCGAGTTTGAACTCAAATATCCAGTTTTTGATTAGTTTTTTTTGCCTTTGGGATCCGTCCTATCGCCGGGAGCATAATTCATGTTTACCATGTCTGACAAATTCGACTCCTTGTAGTCTGAACGAAATAAAATAATAATAATAAAGGCGTCGGAGACCACTGTAAAATGACAAAAATACCAGTGTCTCAGCGGTCCCCGACGCATTTATGAAAGACATATTTCATCTAAACGAAGAAATAGACGGTGCATGGGACCTGACATAGTTATAAGTAGATATTAATTATTAAAAAAAAAAATTTTTCGTTGCAGCCAATTATATAATTGGTTCGAAACATATTGGAAAAAATCATTTTACCAACCATGGTCACAGTCAGGATTCTAACATGAACCTTTCCACTTTCGCGGCGGAATGAGCTTACAGGTTAGAATCCTAACTGTGACCATGGTTGGTAAAATGATTTTTTCCAATATGTTTCGAAACAATTATATAATTGGCTGCTTTCCAACGAAAAAAATTTTTCAATTGCATTTCAGCCGTATAAAACTATTATTTATATTAATTATTTTCTCACTTTTCAAAGGTTTGCTTCTTTGCGTCGGGGTTTTTTTTTTAATTCTTAATTTATTTTTTTCATAATTCTTCAATAAAATGAAAATTACTGATTGACTTTCAATTAATGTAAATAAAATCTTCACCCAGTTATGCGTCTGTGCATGAAAAATGCCTTGCATTTCATTTAAAAAAAAGTTGCATATTAAATAAGTTTCATTTCACAAATATCAGTGTATAAAATAATGTTTTAAAGTTTTAACATGTAGGTAACAACCTTGAAGTAGACGTAGATATTATAAAAATGTTATTAAAGACATACCAACAAAATAAAATAAAAATGTAATAACAGGTATTTTATAATAGCGTAATAATTCCAACAGACCTAACATAGATAACATAAAATAGACAACGCGTTTTTAATACTTATTCAGTATGTTTTCGGGAAAAACTTCTTCAAATTTACTAGTTGATTTTCGAAAACGTTTGTTAATTTGTGAAACAAAATCAGGTATCTGAAAAACTTTTGTCATGTATAAACAAACTTTTGAAAAGTGACTTTCATTAAAAGAATTCAAAAAAGATTTCAACCATGCGATTAAATGTGAAGTATAACAGTCTTTCTTTATCTATCAGATTATAGATTGTCTCAATAGAAAGAGATAAATGATCTGAGTTTATCTGGCTATAACGTCTTTTATGTCCTTGGGTACCTGTACGCAATGCCGGATTTAGAGGTATGGAGGCCCCGAGGCAACAAAGGATTGGAGGCCCCCTGCCCTCAAATTATTTTCCAAATAAAGTGGACAATTTTTTTCAGTCGAGTTCATGATTAGGTACTTATTAAAATTATTAACGCGATTTAGCATATTTTCAACGACAAGATTTAATAACCGAGAATTCAGAGAATTTTTTTTTCCGAAGTCTCTATTGTGGGGGCCCCTCTTTTGTGGAGGCCCCAGGGCTGTAGCCCCGGTTGCCCTCCTCTAAATCCGGCCCTGCCTGTACTATACGGAGTCTTCAAGAGCGAAATTGGTAAATGTACCGTACATTAATTATTACAATTATATAATTGATTCCAAACATATTGGGAAAAATCATTTTACCAACCATAGTCACAGTCAGGATTCTAACCTGAACTTTTCCATTTTCGCGGCGGAATGAGCTTACACTTACTCTACCGTGACATGATTACTAATCTAACATTCAATTGATTCCGAAGCATATATAAGGAGAATGTTAAATCTAACATTCTCCTTATATGCTTCGGAATCAATTGAATTAGTAATCATGTCACGGTTGAGTAATTGTAAGCTCATTCCGCCGCGAAAGTGGAAAGGTTCAGGTTAGAATCCTGACTGTGATCACTGGTTGGTAAAATGATTTTTTCCAATATGTTTGGAATCAATTATATAATTGGCTGCTTTCCAACAAAAATTTTCAATTGCAATTCAGCCGTATAAATCTATTAATTTATATTAATTTTTACTACTAGTATAGCCTGTGGTCGAAATTCGATCAATTGTGTCTGTGAACTGTGAAGTAACGAAATTCTAAAATCAACACAACTGTACCGACAACGAATAAATCCGACAAAACGATACCCTCTACACATCGATAGTTCATAGAATCTCCGTGGTGTGTCACCAGAGGTCTCAAATCACACCAGACAGACAGAGAAACAACGCTATGTATTTGTTTGCATGGAATATTCTCCCGTGCAGGGAAACTTTATTTTACCTGCCTTAACGGCAACATACACACATGATTTTTTTATTGTGCACATCTATGGCACAGTACCTTTCGAATGATAAAGTTTCATTTCCCTCCTTTCATAATAAATAGTTAAAAAAGGTATCACAATTTTCGGGGTTCGCACGTATTAATATATAGATTTAATAAAGTTGAGAGTTATAAGAGTCAATCGAATCAAGTAGTCGCACAATTAATAAATAGGTATCTTAGGGTGGGTCAAAAAAATCAATTATTTTTTTTACAAGTGACACGGAAAAATAGGTTGCTAGACACCTTAAAAAAATTCTCACTAAATATGAGCTCTTAATTTTAATAGGAAGATCCTCCACATCACAGTTTTTTATTTTTTTCTCAGTCCAATAGAAAAAAATTCATACCTCATCATTAATTGATTGTACAGAAAAATGTTCAAAGAGAATTTTGTAGGAAATTTAATGCTCTACAAAAAAGGTATCTTATATTTTTTCCGCAAACCTCACCATTTGAAAGATATTGAAGATTTAAGTTTGATTATTTTAAGACAAATTTCATTTTTGTTTATGAATTTTATTAACTCGACAATAAATGACTATTATAAATCTTCAATATCTTTCAAATGGTGAAGTTTGCGGAAAAAATATAAGATACCTTTTTTGTAGAGCATTAAATTTCCTACAAAATTCTCTTAAAACATTTTTTGACCCACCCTAAGGTATCTACAAATGAGTGCATTAGGAACACCCATCAAATGACGTAACACTACAATGCAATACTAGAAAGATTCATTTTTCTAGTATTGCATTACTTTGTATTTATTAATTATAATTGTAACGAAAAACAGAGCTTTGGGGCGAGGCGGAGGGACGGGGTGATTTCCCCTGGGTCCAGTTTTTCCAACGTAATTTAGTTCTCTCAATTTAGTTTAGTTTTTTTATTCTCGTAAACCTTAATTAAACTCGAATAAAAAGTCGCTCCAAGCCCGGACTTTCTTCTCCGCACGGTTCCTGCTTGAGCCTAGACTAAATTATTGTCTCCACAGTTCTTAATTTGGCTTAGTCTATTCGAAGTAAATCATTTGTAACAATAAATAATTATGATATAATAAAAGACTTACGTAGTTAAATTTTGACTCCAGCTAAACATACGACGTATGTTATCACGTTCTTGGACTTTTGTCGCCATCTGTTATCCAACTGTTGAAGTTTTCAAAACGGAACACTTGATTTAAAACCACACAAATTTTTAATCCAAACTCGTTAAAATAATGTCTTTTGTTCACTGCATTTTTATTTCCAGACGAAATATAATCTGCAATTAAATAAAAAAGACCGCCGTTTAGTATAGAGTATAGACGATTCAGTTTAGTTCTAGTCTAATAAAGAAATTACAATAATTGCCGTGTCAGACTTTCACGAAATTCAATTTGCACAATTTTAACAAAACGCGAAAACAATAAATTTATTATTGCAACCGAGTCATAAAACTGGTTCACAAACTAGAAATTTGAAAGCTGCCAAAACGGTACTCAATTCTCAAATAGAAAATTTAACTGGGTTCTGCCATCCGACTAGTGTTGCCAGGTGTCCCGATTTGCGCGGGACGTCCCGATTTTCAGGGGTATGTGGACACGTCCCGATTCACCCTTGATCGGGACGCTGAATGTCCCGATTTAGGGTCAATCGGTAATTATAAAAGGTTCAAACTTCACACATATTGTTTTGTGACTGCGAATAGCGCGATAGACGTATCGCGCTCTCCCGTTCTTTTCTGCCGCCGCGTACGATCCAAAGATTATGATGACATTATTTTGATGATATTATATAAAGGCATTATTTTCACCACTTAATAATAAAAATAAACGTTGATTTATGAACACCTTGTTTTTTTTAGTTGTCCCGATTTCAGAACCAAAATCCCGATTTTTTTTAGCCTTCAGTCCCAAAATTTGGCAAACTGGACCTGACAACACTACATCCGACCTACGCCAATCCTTATTGGCGTCGGTCCGAAAAAATTGTGTTTTGGAAGACCACCAACAGCTAAGGTTACTTGGGCCTAGCACCAATTCATATTTTCAATTCATTATTTTTTTTTAATAATAAATTGAAAATCCAATTGACACTTTTACCAGCTCTCGGGCTAGAACCCGGGAACTTGTAATAGAGGAACCATAGCAACGCCATGTAAACAACAGCATTGCTACACGCTCGGCGTCGGTCCGAGTAAACTCGGGGTCGACTTGACAGTTTCTGTGAAAGTAAATTTCTCTACTGTATTTGACAAGAATTTAACAACAAACAATATTAATAATAATTGATGAACATATTAGGCGCCGTTCTAGCGAGAGCCAGGTTCGTCAAAAATTTTTAAATCAAATTTTATCTCGATTTTACAGTATCTACACAACTTGGAGCAAATTAGCGCACGAAGTTATGAATAGATTGCTATGTGAGGCTTTCGCAAAATTAATTTTGTATAGATTTAAAGCGCACCAAATCAATTTAGAGGCAAACTTGGCAATGAAATTTAAAAAAAACTGACGGTGTATAGATTACACTACACACTACAGAAGTGAAACTTCTAGGTCGCACGAGTCATTACAAGCACAAATAAATACGTAAGTATATATTATTATATGCAAAAAATATTTAAAAAACACGAATTACTGGTTTTCGAGACAAGCGTGATGGGAATCTAGTCGCGTCGACTGTAAACACACATAGACACACATCCATACGTCAAGAGCGCAGAGGTGTGGTGGTTTAGCAGTCGTTACACGTTCAGTCGCATGAATCCAATTCACTCTAGCGTGCGTTAAGAAGTTTCACTTCAAAAATTGATGATAATAATTTCAAAAACTATAACTGAGATGCAAAACGCATCAAGCAACTTTTCGAAAATTTTAACGATCAATGGTGGATTTTTGATTGTTATTTTCTAAATGATCAACACTGAAGCACACAACACTGGAGCAATCATCAAAAAATTAAACTCAAAAAATTTGAAAACACTAGATTTCGAAAAAAAACAGTATATTCCAATATTTGGAACCAGTAATAAAATATAACGAAAGCTACTTGATACTTTCCCGGAGTACCGACAACAAAAAGACGTTATTCAATTGTTCTCAATGTCACACCAATTTAAAAACTCTCATAGACCTTCTTTTTCCGAAAACAACAAAGCAAGGGCTTTTAACAATGGTGCCGATAAAACAAATGACAGATTAAATTACCGAGTGTCAATCGAACAAGAAGAAAAGATTTACACGGCACAAGAAACAAATGTACACAGCTTTCGTCGATCGGAAGTTTTGTAAAAGTGTTTTGTCTTGAGAGATCAAGAAACAAGAGAGTAGAAGAGGTGTATAACAAAACAACATAACACAAACATGTGGTAAGGTATACGGAGCGACGTTATGCGTTCAATAAAGAAAGTGGTTAGACCACTTGCACTCACAACTTAAGAATTCTTCTGCCTTTCTATACGCGACGCAATCGATCTAGTTTTTTGCGTCATAACTCTATGGCATCGCGACAGACAACGGAGTTGTGCTTAGAGTGGTCGGATGTCCGGCCAAGGTCGACTGATTTGAATGCAAACGTTTGTCTCAGTAAGACCTCCAGCCTATTGAGTTTTGTGGCAATCATTTTGGAAATATATGCAATTCTGTGCATTGTACTTGATTATATGCAAAACATACATATCTATATATATAAAAGAAAGTCGTGTTAGTTAGTTAGTTACACCATTTATAACTCGAGAACGGCTGGACCGATTTTCATGATCTTTGATTTTTTGGATTTGTCTCCGCCCTGGCTAACAGAATAACTATTAAAACATCCGAAAAATTCACCCGGGAGCGAACGAGCGAAGCGAGTGGGTAATGTATTATTCTGCATATATAAAACAAAGATTTTGTATATAAATCATACCACCCGGGAGCGAACGAGCGAAGCGAGTGAGTAATGTAATTATAATATTCAAGCGAACGAGCGAAGCGTGTGAGTAGTGTATTGCAGTCCGGGCGAAGCCGGACCGGGCCACTAGTATTATAATATTATTATAATACGTAATAATAAAAACGTAATTCTTGAAACGATGCACTCCTTGTAAAGCTCGATTTATATTATCCGGTCAGGCCCGGCGCGGGACCGTAGCGTTTCCGGCAAGACAAACATTTTTACATGCATTTCAAATACGAGTGTTGAAACGTGTCTGAACGGATGGGAGCCGCTAAGTATAAATAGTCGTATTTGAAATGCATGTAAAAATGTTTGTCTTGCCGGAAACGCCTACGTTCCCGCACTGTGTCTGATCGGATAATATAAATCGATCTTTAGATAGTAAACGTGGCTGATGACGACTGGAGCTGAGTATACTTACACGATTCAGCGAGTCACGAGTAAACCCGATTCAGCGTCACTGACCCGAGCGTGACGGTTCACTTTCGTTCACTATTCTGAAAGAACGCAAAGTGCGCCTAAAAAACTTCAAACATTTTCAGGTATAGAAGTTATGTATGTTACTCCATACCGATATTTTAAATTGTAGGAGTGCCATCTCTAGGAGACGTTCAAAAGATATTACGGGATATTCGAGGTGCCGTCCAGAAAATTGCACCCCCCCTGTCTGAAATAATTCCGATACATCGTAAATCATTACTCCTACAATCAACGTCATATTTATATATTGTAAATTATAGATCGTCGACAACTTCGGTCATTAGCGTCTTGATTACAATATATAACAACTCTCTTAAAACTAAATGACATCACAAAACATCCATGAACGGAGGCGGGATTCGAACCTACGACAGCCTGATCCACAGGCCGCGACGCTAACCACTGAACCACACAGTCCTCACATTTATATAAACCCAGTATTTACAGTGCATCGCGTAAACGACGCTACACTTTATTTCGACCACATAATTTCGTGGTCAGTGGTCAATCGTGATCACCGCACGCACAGAAAAAGTTATTCAGCTATTAAACAACGTAGCGCTATAATAGGTAACCATGACAACCGTGTCGGTGTCCGTGACGTCACAGTACGACGAATGAATGGAAATACCGGACAGAAAGAGTTCGATGCCTGGGTAGGGTTGGCGATGTTTGCATAAATAATTTAAGGAAATAAATTAGGTAGAAATAATAGGTAAGTGAGGAAGTCTTAAAATGCGTAACTTATTTCCTAGGATTGTTCGAACGAAAAGATAGCATTGCTGTTGTTTACATGGCGTTGCTATGGTTTCCCTATTACAAGTTCCCTGGTTCTAGTCAATTGGATTTTCAATTTATTATTAAAAAAAAATAAATAATGAATTGAAAATATGAATTGGTGCTAGGCCCAAATAACCTTAGCTGTTGGTGGTCTTTAAAACATAATTTTCGAACGAAAAGAAATTATCACCCGCTTCATCTTTTTTTGTCCTCCCGACGCTATTTTTTTCCTACAAATTCTATTGGGGCAAGCGCACACATGCTACTTTTTGTCGCACGATTTTGCGATTAAATTGTTTGAAGATTGTCAGATGTGGCTTCTAATAGCGTAGTAACGTCGCAAAATCTTCGCTTAAATACAAAATTGATATATCATGAGAAATTTCGAAATAAATTGTTAAATTGTGTTTTAAAGACCACCAACGGTTAAGGTTATTTAAGCCTAGCACCAATTCATATTCTTAATTCATTATTTTTTTTAATAAAAAATTGAAAATCCAATTGACACTTTTACCAACTCTCGGGCTAGAACCCGGGAACTTGTAATAGAGGAACCATATAGCAACGCCATGTAAACAACAGTATTGCTACACGCTCGGCTATTCTCAAGCCCTAAGAAATTTCGAGCAGTACCCTAGCTGAATAATTGTCAAACCGCGATGCAGTCGCTAAATCGCCCGTTTTCGATACAAAAGGTAGAATGTGTGCGCTAACCCTTAGAACAGATATTTGTAAATTATAGACGCGTCGACAACTTAGGTCATTAGCGTCTTGATTACATTAAATAAAATAGCTCACTTAAAACTAAATGTCAAATGACATCACAAAACATCCATCTTATTTGGATCCTTCAGCCACCTTAAAGTTTTTATATCGATAACGTAATTAACATTGTGAAATAAGAATTTCAAAGATATTTAAACAAATCACATTAAAGAAACTATACTTACTGCAAATATTACACGTGACGTTATATGAGAAAGCTAAATATACCTACCTATTATAGATATAATATTATTACGTCCCTATCACTGAGGTAAAAGATATAGAGGGATTATAAGCATTTAAAAATGAAGCCTACAGTCGCAATTGCAACGCGGCCCACATTTTATATGTGAGAAGAAGAAGAGAATGATACTCCTAAATCCCAATCCATCCCGTGTTTTAACCGCTATGTTTACTCGGCCCTGTGACGTCAAACCTGGCTTCAATTTTGTATAAGCAGTAATTGTATACGATATGCCTCCTTTATATATTTTACCTCTGTGGTCCTGTATCCACAAGTGCTGCCTCTCGCGGCTGAGAAGTTACATACTGGCTTCATATACGTTGTTTATTAATTGGATCAGTATCGGCTTTAGAAGGGGGGGCAACCCGTTCGGTCGCCCCGGACACCTGCAGGGCTAATGGAACGATCCGCTTTGATCCGCGGAATCAATCAGTAATTAAAAAAAGCAAAATGCTTGTTAATAAGTATAATAAGAAAAAAAACTCGGGTCGCAGTGCCAAACCCTGCCGACAATATAGTGTATTTGCTAATACAGGCATTGTGGCATTATTATGTGAACTTAAGTTTGTTTTTTGACAAAATAAAAAATTTAACCCCTTAATACATCCCTTAAAATAATTAAATTTTTCTAAATTTCAATATTAGACATGGATTTTATCAGTACACCAAATTAAATACACCCTTCCATAAGTAAATCCGTATCAACAAACTAGTGTTTTCATAAAATTTGAAAGTCCGGTCCTGTCGGGCCGATTTTATTAAAATTTTAGCAGCACATTTTGATCTTTACTAAAGAGTTAAATTTCAATTTTGAAACGATTCTGACAAATTTTGCGGTATTTTTGGGCCCAAAAACTTTTTGGAATCCCTAAATACAACCCTGAAAATGCTCCGATCGGGCCCATTTTAAATAGGCTTCTTGCGGTGATGGGTTCCAATGTGTGTACCAAATTTCGTTTCAATCGATTAAGTCTGTCGAGAGTTATCGTGTACACACATATATATATAAATATATATATATATATATATATATATATATATATATATATAAATATATACATACATATATATATAAACATTTTCAAAAATGGTGCCAAAGTGTTCAGGAGGCTATGAAACGTCGAGAAATTTTGGTCCGACCCCTAGGTCCCGCCATCCGACCGACGCCAATAGTGTATGTGCCATATTATGGCAAATACACTAATAAAGGACGCTGAAGAATATTTTGCCCGGTTGGCTACGGCCGGCGCTGAAACGGATTCTAGATTATAAACGCTCGATAGCTTAGGTCATTAGCGATTGGCTATTAATAAAATGCATATTACAGAAAAAATTACAAAGAACCAACGTATACTGTAAACATCTTATCCCCCCCCAGAGGAAACATTGAATACAAACTACATTCCAATGTTATATGGGATAAGCGCTTGCGCTCCCAAGTACCCGAGCTCGTACCAGTCGGTTTGTGTATGCCGTCTAATACACACATAGACTCTGATTACCTCAGCTGTTGAGCGTCCAATCGACAATCTATCTATCTATCTACATCAACTAGTGATGAGCAAAATTGGTCTTGGTTTTGCGAAAAAGCAAGACCAAGACTATCATTAGACTAGCAAGACCAAGACCGAATGAAGAAGAACAAGACCAATATCAAGACCGATTATGCAAGACCAAGACCAAATACACAAGACTAAACTAAAAATTCTTACTTCAGAAATAATGAGCAAAATGAGCAAGACCAAGACTTGATACGCAAGACCAAGACGAAGACCAGACATATTTGAGCAAGACCAAGACCAAGACCAGACATATTTGAGCAAGACCAAGACCAAGACTGAATCAGCAAGACCAAGACCAAGACTGTCCAAGTCTTGGTCTTGCTTTGCTCATCACTAACATCAACATCTTATTAAGTAAATAATTATTTTAGGGATTATGGTTAATTATTTTAATGATTTGGAGCCCTAGAAGACCGGATTACGGTACCGAAAGACGTGTCTGTCGTTGGTTAGCGAATAAAAAGCGAGAGTGTTTCACTTTTCATTGGCCAGCCGTGACAATTGACAAGCGACTTGTTAATCCAATCACATAGTCAATTTGCGGTTACTCTATTAGTTGTTAAGTAATCTCATGGAAAAATAGATTACTTATAATAAAAAACAGACATAAAAAGTCCCTTGAAAAGAAAAGAATAATCTTGTACAAGTGGGTTCGTTAATTAATTAATTGTAGATTATAGACGCGTCGACAACTCAGGTCATTAGCGTCTTTAACACAACAAATAAACCATTTGTGTATTAGAATCCGCTAGCCGGCATACACAAACCGACTGGTACGAGCTCGGGTCCCTGGGACCGCTAATTCCCAAAGAACATTGGAATGCAATTTGCGACAGCAACCACATTCCAATGTCCCCCCCTGGGTGGAAAGTGGGTTCGTACAAGCTAACTCAGGTCATTAGCGTCTTTAACACAACAATAAATAATCCATTTGTGTATTAGAATCCGCCAGCCGGCATACACAAACCGACTGGTACGAGCTCGGTTCCCTGGGAGCGCTAATTCCCAAAGAACATCGGAATGCAATTTGCGATGCAACCACACAATGTCCCCCCTGGGGGAAAAGTGGGTTCGTAGCTTCCTACTTAGGGCCTAAGCCTCACCAGTCATCCCAATGTTCCATTTCAATCCTAAACTCGACGAAAAATTAAATTTGGATCATAAGCAGGGCCAATCAGAGAGGGGGGACAGGAGGGACAACTGGCCCGGACCTCGCAATATATAAGAGCCTCAACTTTTGGCAACTCAGTATGTTAGATAAAAATATGTTAAAGCGTGCAAAGCTTCTGTAAAATAATTGTTACACGCATCAAAAGCAGTGGCGCTTCAGTTCGGCTGATGACTATTGTACTACCGATTTAGGTTCACTGGCGTATAACCATAGACAATTACCATAACCATAGACAATAACAACAAGGCGTATGTATTAGCCTAACGGCACTGGCGAGAGCTAATTGCGCCAACACGGCACACGGTGAATGGTCTCCAGGCGGAAATGGAGGGGATTGGATTGGGGCATCCCGGCGAACGGCGACGCGCGTTCCACACGTGTATAACTACGTAGCTAATAAAAGTGTATTTTACGGCCATAATATAAAACGGTATAAATAATTTCCGTAACAAATTAAATGTAATAATCCAAAAAATACTAAATACCATTGACTTTATTTTCTTGTCCACAATTTTATTTTAAATTTTGATGGGGCTCTAAAATATTAGGTGTCTCGGGCCTCGCATTTTCTCTGAAAGGCTCTATAATCATAAGTTCTGAAAAGAGGCGACACTATTAAATTTATTTCCAAATCTATTTTTTCGAGTTTGGGAATGGAATGGAACACCATTTTGGTTTCCATTCTTTTGCTGACCGAACAAATGTTTGCCTTGCCGGAAACGCTACGTTCCCGCGCCGTGTCTGACCGGATAATATAAATCGATCTTTACAAGGCCTTCAGGCTTACTTCTTTTAACGGAATGGCCTTTGCTTTGACCAGCAATTAGCCAGTGCGAGTTTAAAAGTTTGATAATTAAAAACCATATAAGCGACGCGATAAAACACAACATAAATGACAGGGACACAAGAGGGACAAAACGTAGGGATGTTAGGATAGGGGGCATGGATTAGCCTCGAGCCATGCTCAGCGGGTAATAGACAAACAAGATGGCCAGCTTCAGGCTTACAATTTTCATGCTACAAACTTAACAGGAAACAAAATTATGATGGTGGTAAATAGGCCTTAAGTTGGTTCGTGTAAATAGGATACCTACACGGTGTGCGCCAGCGTTGTTGCAAGAACTTGGCGCACTTGTTACCGTGCGCCCTCCCTAGATTTTCATAACCAGTTCTTTTTCAGTAACAGTTATAAAATAACAGCTAGGTACTGTTATTTCATTTCAGCAGTGTACGATTAACGTAAAATGTAAATAATAAAACGATGTTTTATTCATAATCTTGCAAGGCAACTTATCGAATTGTGAAACTTGGATATTGCAAAAATTAGACATCGTTTGAGCTGGCGCGTGACTAATCACATGTCAGCTCGTATATGCATTTCTATTTTCAAACTTAAACTCATTTTATTATATTTATATTTCGATTTTATTATTTATATATTCATAACACTGGCCAACGTGACGAATGTACGTTAGTCATGTCAAAACTACGTCTGATTCAACCGCTCTATAGTTCTACTTTCTTCCGTAATCATAGTAAAATGATATTCATTCACTTTATTTTACCTATTGTAGATTATAGACGCTCGACAACTCGGGACATTAGAGTTTATTTATTTATTGTAGATTATAGACGCGTCGACATCTAGGGTCAGTAGCGTCTTTCAAGTACACTAAATAACAACTAACTTAAAACTAAATAACATCACAAAACATCCATGAGCGCAAGTGGGATTCGAACCCACGGCAGTCCAGTCTAGAGGTTGCGGCGCCAAGCATGCTAACCACTAAGCTATACTGCCCCCAGGGGGACATTAGAGCCTTAATAATAGGCGTGCCCACGTGGCGGGGGCAGCATAAAAAAATAATTTTAAATTGTTGTAAATTTTAAAAACCTGGAACTCCCCCTTTCCCGACGCTTATGAAAACTGTATCGGCAACAGAAATGATGACGTATGGTTCTATTAATTAAGTATTCCTAAATTAAAAATTATGTAATTTCTGTTTCATAATTTCTGCAGGGTACAAAGTAATCGATGTGTGGCTGTTTAATAAAATCAAAAGCATTTCTAATTTTATTGTCCAAACGCGAGAAAAACCGATTTATTGCTGTTTATTTTCCGAAAATCCGAGATTAAAACGTTTTCCAAACTCTGAGCAACTTTGACCTGTAGTAAAACATATTTTTACCTTTGGTTGTATTTTTTCAAAATGAACGTAAAATTAAAAGAAAAAGTATTACACAATGATATGTACTTACACAAAACTTTGAAAACTTTAACGTAATTAAACAATGGAAATCACAAATTCACAATTGTTGCACAGTTTTGATAAAAGTACATGCTTCAAGCCTCAAGACCATGACGCCCGGGAAAACGGTAAACATACCGTCTGAATGCTTTTTCAGAATATCCGCCAGCTTCACCGTATAATAAAACCATGACTGTTTTTTCAATATTCGTAAAATGTGCCATACTGTTTTATAAGTATGACGGCAGAGCAATCGGTAATAACTGATTATAAAATTATGTCTTTTATCCAAATTTTATAGGTTACGTAATCAGTAGATAATAAAGGTTTGTATGTCCTTGAAATTTAATTCGTCAGTAGCGGCTGGCGGGTATAATTTTTCTAATAAAACTTTTGCATTTTTTTTCTCGAAAATTAACCTGCGAATTTCTTAATATTGTAGGATAGCGATTATTTAAGCCTATATAATTTGTGAAATTTTTTTCCGCGTGTATATTCAATGTATTATTTTTACAGTAATTTGGAAATCCAGTTTAATTAAACTTTGTTCTCAGATTAGATTTTCGAAACTGGATATTTTTGACAATCTTAAAAAAAAAACGATTTTTCGCACGCCTAATTTTTTTACTGAATAATTATTTTTAATGCTAACCTTTAAGACTTCAAAAAATCCAGTGGAATGTGGAAAAAAATTGGAGAAATAGCAGGATATAGTTGCGGGATCATGATTGTTGAGGCTTACTTTTAAGAAATGGTGTAAGAAATTAAATAATTTTCAAAACAAACAAGTTTTATTTAACTCTATTTTTCTTATTTTTTTCAACAAAGTTATTTTCATTCTGAGCTACTTTTTGTTTCTGTCGTTTTCTTTTGTTTTTGCGTTTTTTGTTCACTTGTTTTTCACTACAATCATTTTCGTCTCCATTTACATTAGATTTATCAGCTACATTTTGTTTCTGTCGCTTTCTTTTGTTTTTGCTTACTTCGTTCAGTTGTTTTTCATCAGATTCGTCTTCTTCGTCCCCATAAATATTGGATTCAACGTAAACTTCATCTCCCGGATCCTCAACATCCGATACAACATTTTCTGGTTCAACTTCATTTTCCGACTGGCAAACATCTTCTTCTTTTTCTTTCTTCAGAGCCACAGGTTTGACCAATAACGAATTTAACCTCACATTCATGTAAACTTCATCGAGAAGTTCGCAAGAATTCATATTATGTATTCTCATTCTACGATCCAACGAAACAGTAAAAATCAACGGCTCAACCGGGTCGCATTTCACATCTTTGACAGCTCCGACGAATCCTTTGTACTTATGTAAAATTTTTCCCGGTTTCCTCAGGTCGATTAAATTCATTAAACCTTTTCCACCTCCAACAGCCACTGCGAATTCTTGACACGTGGCTGATATACATGAATAAGCAGAATCGGGTACGTGTAATCGCGTAACGGGCCTTCGTTGAGCTCTCGTATCATAAAAGCACGCGTGTCCATATCGACTTACTGTCGCAACACCGGTTTCCGATAGAAAATCGATATCCGCTACCCATACAGGTTCTCGCAATTGTAATTCGTTGTGAGGCACGTTCTTCGCTATGAAAACTGATTTTTGTGTTTCTAAATCCCATATACTTAAAGCAGTCTCATTGCCACCGGTTGCAATTTGCTTACGATTATATGTACTATGTATCATTTTATCTAATTTTTGACCAGCAGAAAATTCGATTTGTTTCTTCTTACTTTTATCCCATATGCGTATTATTCCAGACTCTACACCGGTTATTATCGATTCATTGTAATTCGATACCCCGATTAGTTTGTTTTCTCCAGTAGAAACTTCGCTCAATGAATATGATTTTGAGGTTGTGTCATAAACTTTTACTGTACCGTCTTGTTGGCCTATAAGAATAGTTGATAAACTATCGTCGTACCAATTTAAACATACTATTTGATCGCCGGAATTTATTTCGCTGACTTTTCTTAGGTGACTATTATTTTTCGTAAGCGTGTTATAACATTTAAAAGTTCCCGTTTCAGTTCCAACGAAAACTTCATGAAATTCTGTAAAATAAATGCGTATTTTATTGACTAAGAACACAAACGTACATCAAAATGTTTATTGAAATCGAAAATTATCTTCTTTACTTACTTTTATCCATTTTTTAGCGAACTACAATCACTTTATCTAGCAAAAATACTTGTCAAAAAACTGCATGTGTTTAATGTTTATGTTTAAAGAGGTTATGTTCTGTCACGGTGTCACCTGGTTACAAAAAGGAGTATACACAAATCTGTTGAAATGTCAAAAATATAACCTCGAAAACGAAATGGATAACCGAAACCTTCGTATATTTTCTAATCTTTGCGAACATTTAGATGACATCTGCCATACTAAAAATAAGAATGAGAAGCGCGAAATTTTTAACAGAATTTTCAACGCGTTTCGTGACGAAAGTGACGATAATATTTTTGCAGTGATCCGTCTGTTACTTCCACACATGGACAAAGAAAGGGGTTCTTACGGCATTAAAGAACATAGACTATCGACGATTGTTAGTTCGAGTTTTAAAATCACCAAAGATTCTTATGATTATAAGCGACTTTTTCCTCAACAATATCCAGAAATAGCCGAGACGGGCGACTACTCCGAAATAGTAAGCGATGTCTTAATGAATTATATAACCGAACCGAAAACTCAGCTAACGATAAATGAAATAAACGACTACTTGACTCGAATCTGTAACGATACTTCGGACGCAGTGAAAGCACTGTTCGTAAACCTTACTCCGTTAGAAATAAAATGGATCGTACGAATAATACTAAAAGAAACGAAGTTTGGACTGAGTTCGGATGAAATATTACAAATATTTCGTTCGGACGCAATCGATATCAAAAAACGATCAATGAACCTAAAATTTTTAGTTGAAAAATCTGAACATGCTGATTCTAATGTAATATTGTTCCAAGCAGCTATGCCGATGCTAGCGCTAAAAGCAAATCCAAAATTGTTGAGCGAAATTAGTTTGACGAATCGGTGTGTGGAAGAAAAATACGACGGTGAAAGATTCCAATTTCATTATTCGAAAGATAACTCCGAATTTCGTTGGTTTTCGCGGGCAGGTAATAATTACAACCCGACGTTTGAGAGTTTAACGCGTAAAATCGAAGCAATTTTACCAGCTGAAGTATACTCATTTATATTCGATGGCGAAATGATCGGATTCGATAAATCGAGCAAACAGTACGGAGCGAAAGGATTCAATTATGATATAAAAAAAGCTACCGAAAACAGTAAATTTCAACCGTGTTATATAATATTCGACGTTTTATATCATAACGGAGTAGACGTGTTGAGAAAACCTCTCAACAAAAGGAAACAAATAATCGACACTATAATAAAAAAAGACATCCCCGGAGTTATTTTAAAAAGCCGACACAAAATAATAAACGGCTTACAAGATTTAGTTGACGAACTTAATTACTCCGTCGCGAAAGAACTGGAAGGAATCGTTGTCAAAGATCCGTTATCGTATTACGGTCTGAACGAACGAACGGAAAGTTGGATTAAAGTAAAAGCGGAATATTTTGAATCACTTTTGACCGAACTAGATTTACTTATCATCGGCGGTTACTACGGCAAAGGAAAATCGGTAACTGAAGTCTGTACGTTTTTGTTAGCGGTTTCCGATCGTAAAAGTGACGACCGAATAGTCTTTCTTTCGTGTACGCGGTCGAGTATGGGTTTAACGCATTCGGAATTGCATAAATTACAACGGAAATTAAGGCCGCATTGGAATAGGACACGCGACGTTCCGAGACCTTTAGATATCGAATGGGGTAAAGATAAGCCAGACGTATGGATACATCCGAAAAATTCAGTCGTGCTCGAAATGAAAGGCTCAGAACTACACCGATCCGGAAGTTATAAAATACCGCATACGCTACGATTCCCACGGATCATAAAAGTGCGATATGATAAGCCATGGTACGATTGTCTTACTTTACAGGAATACATGGATATAGTTAATACTAGTTCGGGCCCGGTTGTAAAACTGTTTAGTCGTATGGCAACAATTGACGACTTAAAAATTAAAAAACCGACGACGGTTAGTCACCAAATCGTTATTCCACAACAAAAGTCGGCGGAAATTATTGTAACGTCGAATAAGCTACAAGGAAAGGAGTTTGTGGTGTTGAGTGGAACTGAAGATATAACGAAAAACGAATTTATTAAATTGATAAAAGAAAATGGAGGAAAGGTATCGAAAACGTATAAACCGAGCACGTTTTGTGCTTTAGCTGGCGTCGTTAATTTTAATGTTGAAACGGAACTGAAGTTAAAAAATAAAAATGTTATAAAAGCCGAATGGTTGTTGAGACAATTAGATAGACCAAATGGTTTATTGTGTTGGTTGGCCAGCGACGTTTGTTGTATGACAGAAGATAAAAAAAAAGAACACAACAGGATGTTTGACCGATTTGGAGATTCTTATACGCAAAAAACTACATTCGATTCTGTGAAAACATGCCTAGATAAGATTAGTGATTCAGAATTGTATTAAGTTTCGTAATTTACCTCAAGAATTCTGGATCGACGATTTCTTATACAAGCTATGGCTGATAATCTCGCCAACTTCTGTGCCTACCTTACCCTAATTTCCCACGATTCCTTTACTCGGACTGATATCTTATAACTATAGAGATCGGATAGCCATATACCTTATCCTCTTATTTATAGTAAAGCGGCATAATATGTACGCAAGGAACATTTTTTAACTTATATTAGCTTCACTTGTACTTATGTTGTATGTAAATAGGTACCTATATATTAAAAAATCGTCCAAATGTGCAATTGACGTGAAAATTTGCAGTCGTATGCAGTTTTGAAGACAATACAATATTTTAATATTTTGGCTATATTTATTTAACTAATAATTAAAAAATGGAAAATAAAAAACCTATGGTGGAAGTGACGGTGTTGATGGTAGAAAAACGTGTCATCACTAAATGGACTTCAGATCGAGGTGCTGGATTGCTCAAAGTTTGTTTAACAAAGTTAAAAAAAAAGTTGTGACTTGACGATTTTTTAAGATTTTTGTCTGACCAAGCCACTGTGTTGTGCGAAACAATTATTATAAAATAAGGTTCTTAAGTGTAAATAATTTAAAAGTTGTTTTTATTTAATTTTAAAATGTATCGACGATAGTCACAGTACGAGTGGCGTTTGATTTAAACAAAATCATTAACGTTGAACGACTTGGATGAAAGTAAATCGGCGACGTAAAGTTTAAACTTAGCGACCATTTTACGTTTTTATAGAGTAGCGACCATTTTACGTTTTTATAGAGTAGGTACAGCTGAAGCTGTAAATTTACACATTATGAGATTGCACATACGTGATCTTTGATTTGTATATATTTGAGTCAGCGCTACGTAATTTTTATTATAAAACAGAATGTTTTGTTAATTGTTTTAATACATTAATTATATTACGAAATATAACGTGTTAGCATAATTGTGTTCAGAACGGTCTGATATTACACATCACGTGTAATCCGACAGTTTCGGCTGTAGATAGGGAACGATCACGGAAATGGTTAATGAAAGCCTGGTCTCACTTTTATGAATTATCACTTTCGTTATTTGTTTTTTATATTTATTACATAATATAATATATATTTTTATTTGTATATTTATTTCTTTGTATTAAAATAAAACTATTAAAAATCTACAGCAAACGTTTTGTGACTAACTATTGACGAATTAAATATCGATTTGTCAGCTTAAACTAACCGCTGCTTTTAGAGAAAAAAAAATGATAAAAATTTGCTGTAGTGGATATATCGTATAGCTACACAAAAATCACAACTAAACCCTTGGCGGCGAGAAAAGATCACTGATGTTTTCTCGTCGCGTGCGGAATAAAGCTGATATTCTGGTATTCAAAATCACAATTAAAATGTTTAGGAAAAGAGTATATACCTAGATGTCTAAAATCACTTCCAAACAGTAACTAAACCATCGCTGCCTCCCGCAACGACGAAGCACTGCCCTGCTTGGCATAATATAATATCAGTTATAGGAGTCTTGTGTCCGGACGTGGGAGGTTCCGGCCCTGCACGTCCCGTAGAATTCGATGGATCGTCGATTGGAGCTGAAGGTAGTCCTCCAGCACTGTTGGACTGCCCTATTCCGCTCCAAATTTCCTGAACTACGTTTATACCGTCTATCACGCGGTTTCTATAAAACAAAAATACTATCACCAGTAATTCGGTGAACTGTAGACCTCACTCTATTACAGACCAATGAATGTATTAAGGTAGTTGTCGTGCTATGGGCATAGTGTCAGAAAATTCTAAATTTTCGTATACTCATTAAGGATACTATAATACAAATACCATTAAAATTTGAAGTTGATTTGACCATCTCTAACTCGAGATAAACTTAATTAAAGTTCGAATAATTAACACGGAGAGCATAGGAAAGGTTGTGTTTTTGACAAGTTTTTTAATTTAAAAAAAAAAAGTAACAGTCAGAAATTTTCAAAAAACTAACTGTTCATTGATGTTTTTGTTCTGAGTTTAAAAAGAAAATCCAAAAATTATTGACCTTTTTATTGTTGTGATATAATAAAGCAAAGTTCAACAATTTATGAGAAAAGATTGACATTTTTATACAGGGTGTATCACAGGATTGAGAACATAGAAAATAAATGAGTGCAACAGGGAAGACATAAACAAAATGGGTAGCGTGACAAAGATAGAATAGACATGGCTAACTCAACTAAATTAATTATCATGGTTTTAAGCATGAAAAAGAGCACAGCAATCACTGATCTTAACTAATTTGCACAATGGAGTTTTCCCTATGTTCGGTTTTCTGTGGTTCACCTTGTATAATCCAAGCTAACAAACTAAGTGAAATATGTGTTACTATGTGAACAACAGTTTAGGTACAATAAAATTAAGAAAAATCGCAGGACACGATTTCTAATATAAATTTAGGTACAATCTCTAACAAAATTTTTTTACATTTACACTATACTTATTTATTGTTTTACAACGTATTATGAACGAAACTTTTGGATGTTATTGTAGCACGACAACTACCTTAAATGGACGGTAGGAGGCGACCGGTGGAGGTTCGAAGTCGCGAGTCTCGCTTTGATGTTTCTGCCAACTTATTTTTCTAATTACATAGTTGATACCAAATTGGAATCAACCTATAAAAAGTTATTTGAATCTTTTCTGACCATTTATGAATCCTTTGATCACTCCCTAAGTTTACAAAATTTGCAAGGGCGTACAATCGAAACATTTAACCTTTTCACTGCGCACACATTGACTTTAAAAGAAAAAAACCACAACAAAGTTCAGAATTGGTGTTCTAATAGGCGTTGTACGTATATATACGGCGGTAGCAGTTTATCGCTGTAAAAAAATTCTGCGGTAAATCACAAAAAACTTCCGGATTGGCCAGTATGATCTGGTAGGCGTTACTCGTATATATACGACGGTAGCAGTTTATCGCTGTAAGTGTTTTTTCCAGCCCGAACGTAAATATACAGCTGGAGCAGTAACCCAGGTAATCGTATATATACGTCTGGAGCAGTCAAAGGGTTAACAATGTTTCGATTGTACGGCCTTGTAAATTTTGTTAAAATTGGCCGTAATCGTTGAACAAATGACAATCGGTGGAGTTAAAAAGGGACTTCACTCGCTTTGTTTACTGTCAATAAACGTATACGTTCAAAATCTAAATAACTTACTTATAAACGGGTGCACAAACATCTTTCGGCGAAGGCACTGCGATGTACGATTCATGGGGAGCATCTAAATCCCAATATCGTACTCTTTGATCAGTCCCCGCAGCTAACAAAAACGAACTTCTAGAAAAACAACGATACAATTAAAAATACGAAAATCAACAGCCGGATACGTTCACAAAAAGTATAAACTAACCGATCGACTCGTCCCGCCCGAAGTCCAAACACACTGTGAACGTTCGGTTGTCCGAACGACACGTGTTGCGATTCTTTGTTTATCGAAAGTGGCGGTGCAGGACTCGCCCACAAAACGACTTGTCTACTGCTAGTCTCAAGATTCCACATCGTGATTTCGTTGTTCTGTCTTGTACTTGAAATAAGCCACGAATGTTCGGTTGGGTGGCTTGTCAGTCTTCTAACTTGCGAGTCTTTAAAAAGATATCGAAACACGATGAAGGTGATATTTTTCGATCAAGTATTTGGGTAGTTTAAAAAATATTCTATCTTATTACTTCCCACCTCTACTATGGTAGGGAAGTAATGGATTTAGTCCGAAAAAAATATTTCGAGATTTTAACAGATCTTCACGTTTTGAGACCCTAGCAATCGTTTAAGATCATTTTCTGACTGATGTCTGTATGTGTGTGTGTGTGTATGTGGTCAATTTTTCGCCTTCGATATCGTAAAAACGGAACAACATACGGCCATGCCGATTGTTCTATTGTGTTTATCAGCCTTAAACTTAGATCTGATTAGATTTTGAGTCAAATCGGTTCAGTGGATCCTGAGATATTAAAAAAAACGTTCTCAATGTCACGTTTTAACATAGGTAAAAAAAAATATAAATGAATTCTAGATGTTATAATATGAAAAAAATGTAAATATTTTTTTCTCTAAAATGTAGTTTCCGAGAAAAAAAAATTTTACTAAAAAAAATAAAAATTGTACAAAAATCAAGGTAACCATGATTTTTGCTATATTACTAGCCATCAGTAGATCACCAAACAAAAAAGAGGGCCATACTTTTTTTCAAAGAATAAAAATACTTAGTGTTTATTTTTTGCAAATATTTACTAGGTAGGAAGTATAGGACTGGTCATCAGTCGAATTTTTTTTGAAAGGATTGATGTGCAACTAACTTCTGGCCATTTTTCAAAAAATAAATGTACGGACAAGCAGTATTATTTCAAAAAAGAAAAAAAAGTGTTAAATATTGAAGGACCAATCAGAATAAGGCTTATTTCGCGCGGGAATCGCCTGTTTGATTAGTTCTTTAAAGATTAAGAAATCCGACATTTGCTTACCGGAAGGATGAGAGATCTGCGCTATAGGGATTCCGAACCGTAAATCCCACACAATGTGTTTCCCCGATATTGTACCGACAGCCAACCAACAATAATGCATCGTATCGACGCACATCGCCGAAGGTACTCCGTCTTTTAAAGGCACGTTCAGTTTCCAAGCGGGACCGGGTTTTCGCAGATCGAACGCAAGTATGTCCCCACTCAGCGTAGTGACTGCGATCATATTTCCACCTATGCTGCACACATCGAGGACACCTGAGCCCGGTTCGAGTATTGGTTTAGGATGTGGTAACGGCCCCGAAGTGGGCTTCTCTAAGCGTAAAGTTTGTAATGAACCGTCTCGGCCGACTATGCACAGCGACTGTTCACCTTCCGTTGTAGCCATATTCATTATTCCGCCGGTATTCGTTTGGTAAATGTATTTGGATCTGAAAAAGAGTATTTAATATTTTTGAGACAAACGCACGTATTTTTAACTTCCCATTGGAGGTTATTGTAATGGGTCCGAAAATCGAAATCAAAATGTATAACAAATTTTTATGTTTCAAGGTCACTACACTATTTTTAGAAAGATGTCTGTGTGTGTACGTATGTATGTGTCCATTTCTTTCTAAGACGAAATCTCAAGAATGAAAAATGATATCGACTACGTTAGGGTGCCAATCGACGCGTATTAACGTAAATATGATCTGAAAGAAATTTTTTCAAAATTGGTTCAGCCGTTCTTTTTTCTTAACCAAATAGACTCCAAAAAAGTAGATTTTACACAATATCTCGCGAATAAAAAATTATATCGACTTCGTAAGGGTGTCAATCGAGGCGTGTTAAAGTCATTTTGATCCGACATAAATTTTATACCGTACCTAAATAAAAAAGGCACAACTGAAAACTAACCTATTAGCGATATTGCGACCTTCCATTTTTTTACAATCCCAGAGCCTTACGCAGCCGTCTAAACCAGCCGAAGCGAACATACCAGCTGTCGCAACGCTTGTCGTAGACGTAGCACCTGCTCCGATTCCAAGAGGAACGAGTCGCGTGATTGCTGCTTTGTGCTCGTGTAAGTGAGCTACGAGCGAACCTCGACACCTCCAACCTGGTGGTGGAACGGGCGTTCGCCACGCTGCACGCTCGGCGCGTTCACGATTCTTAGTTGAAGCAGCGTAACGCGTTTGACGTAACGATTCGAGTGAACGTAATGCTATTCTACATTCTGCTACGCCATCTACAAAAAAAAAGTCATTTTTAACCCGGCTATGCTGGTATAGTTACTATCAAAATCGATATAGTCGTCAGCGATCGATTAACGAAGTCATAAATGAATTGAATTTTGATTATAGACGCTCAACAGAGGTGGCGAAGTCATAAATAAGTACTGATTATTTAAATAAGAAGCTCAATAAAAATATTTACACTGAATATAAGATCTTTCATGAGCACTCATGCTACTTGAACCGTTCACGTCTAACTGCAACCCGGCATCTGGTATCGTCGGCGATTCTGTTAAACTATTCGTTCTTTCGATCGCGCTTTTTTCTGTGTTTTCTTCGCCGAACATATGCTGCCATTCCGTATTCATCGTAGTTTCAGTCGCCGAAGAACTGACGCCTTTATGCAATTTCCTAGTTTGCGACGCCAAGTCAGCTTTATGACTCATGGAACTTTGTAAATCAAGTCGGCCGTCAACTTTTGGTTTTTTTTCATTTTTCTTTTTGTATTCGTGTATTTTTCTGATGTGGTTCTTCATTTTGAGTATCCGGTCTTCAATAATTTCATTCAAACCTTCTTCGTCCATTCGTCTAAATACCTACAAGTTTACCAACTGTCAGTTGAAGATAAAAACAAATGAAACAAGCCGTGAGGTGGGTCATTTATTAGGACTAAAGTGCGACCCTTGAGGTCCACACGACGAACTTCTCAGTTTGATAAATATTTAATAATAATAATTAAATTAGATATTACACAGAAAAGTAATCATTTTAATCATTTAAACATAATTATTATTTATTTTTAACAATTAAAAAAAAAAAAAAAAAAACGGCTGAACCGATTATTATAAAATTTATGTCGGATCAAAATGACGTTAACACGCCTCGATTGACACCCTTACGAAGTCGATATAATTTTTTATTCGCGAGATATTGTGTAAAATCTACTTTTTTGGAGGTTATTTGGTTAAGAAAAAAGAACGGCTGAACCGATTTTAAAAAAATTCCTTTCAGATCATATTTACGTTAATACGCGTCGATTGGCACCCCAACGTAGTCGATATCATTTTTCATTCTCGAGATTTCGTCTTAGAAAGAAATGGACACATACGTACGTACGTACACACACACATACACACACACACACATCTTTCTAAAAATAGTGTAGTGACCTTGAAAGTCTTGAAACATAAAAATTTGTTATACATTTTGATTTCGATTTTCGGACCCATTACAATAACTTCCAATGGGAAGTTAAAAATAAAACAAAAAAAACTTACGTTTTTCAATGTTGGCGTCATTCCAACTGCCGTCGGATGCTGTCCTGTTTGTAAAGCTTGCCGAGCCTGTGATCTTGATTCTAATACTTCAATGGATTGTTCGTAGTTTGTTAAATTATCGAACCAAGTTCGCGGTATTGGAGGAACTAGTGCTTGCAATAAAAGTTCTGGCCTAAAATAGAAATCTTCCATGTTATAACTGTGAATTTACACATCGTCAGATTACACATAAACCATTTGGTTCGTATGCCAGTGTCGTATAAAACGTAATTTTTATCGTGAATTGATATGTTTCATTCACCATTTAAACTCAAAAATGTTTTTGATGTGAAACATCTTATGTCGGGCAGTGAACAGCCGCGTGAGGGGAAATATGCAACGAAATTTCTGGTCCGCTCCTTTGCTGTTGTTCTCCCCACCACTGCGGCACTCTCTCTCGACTTCCGCGCGCTCGGGCACGGGAAGAGAGAGAGAGAGTATAAATACGAACGTACTGTAAAGCAAAAGTATATGTATACACGTGTAGGTATGTAATATAGATACTTCGCTGTGTATTTAGTTGCGTTTCTGGCTCAGGCGTGCTCAAACACCGCAACCGCGTGTGTTACAGTGCAGTATATAGGATTACGTCAGCATAACAGTTAGTTGCTGCTTTTGAAAAAATATATACTACTACATAGAGAATACCACCGAGTTCAATAACGTTTTCTTTGATGTTTCACATCTGTCGGGGGTTCTGAGACCCACACCCTTTTTTTAGATTATTTTATAAAATTCTTGAATGTGTGTTCTGACATGTGCGTAATCTGACAACTTTATGCGTGTCATTTGATTTTGCTTACTTATCGATTTGAATCAACGGATACGCCAAATAATCGTTAATCATCGGTGCCAATTTACAATGAGTATCCAAGGGACCCAACGCTTTAGCCGCCGAAGCCACAAAACCGGCCGTCGTTAACCGAATCCAAGTACTCGGATGTACCAAACCCAACGTGATGGTCTCTCCGAACAGTTCGCACAGTTCCGACGACCTTATGAGTCCTAATTCCGCAAGCGCCGACATAGCGTTGATGCATTTCGCCGTTACGAATTCAGAACGATCTGTCAAACCTTGAAGTAACAACGGTGTTAAAATCGACGAGCACTGCCATCCGACAAAAGTAGCAACACCGATAATACAATCGAAAAACGATAAACGTAATTCGGTGTCTTCTTTATCGTTTAAAAACGTAATCATATGCGACAAAACTATATCGTTCGCTTTTTGTTTCCCGAAAAATATACACAACTTCGTTATGTTGTTCTCCATCAATGTTTGTCTCACGATACTGTTAGAATCGGTCAGCATGCAGCTCACTATCTGCTGAAACATTTCGTGTAGCGTTTGTAATTCTAGCTCGTAATTTATTCTCGGACCTTGGAATTCACATTCGATGCAACTCTGTTCCAGAAAACGCAACGCCGTTTCGGCTAAGATGGCTACATTTTCAGCTAAAGCGCGCCGAACATGTAAGCTATGATCCGTAGATAAATTTGATATTCCGGGCAAAATGTATTCGGGAAATACGTTCACGTCAGATCGTGGAACTTTTTTTATCAAAGCGAGACAATTTGTTAGCGTTTGAATTGCAGAAGCACGAACTCTTGACCATTGGTCATGGCACAAATAAACCTATATAAAAGAAATTATTTTTATCGATTGAAAATTCATAATCGGTTTGAATAAACTTACAATAAACGGTAAAATTCTATCCAAAATAATTTCTGATGTTGTGTTAGCTGCCAGTTCAGCCAATATATCTAAACATTGAAGTTTTGAAGTACAGTGATGCAAACCTCGAACGCACGAAGTAACTAAAGCTATAACGATTACTAGTCCATCGTTTTCTGTAGTCGCTTCGGGCGTTTTCAAAATGTTTATAATATTGCTGATGTCTTTTCTCAAACGTGCAATTTTCTCGTCGGGAGGCAATATCGGACTCGCTAAAATTAAAAAACGACTCAGAAATTTGATAAATAAAAAATGCAAGCGTTGTTTTGTTTATTTACCGGAAAAGAACAGCATGTAACTTTGTAAAAAAGAGTAAAAATATTCCGGGAAGAATTTCCCTCTTTCTTTATTCAGATACGATTCAGCTGTAAGTCTTTTAGCGGGATTTTTCTGAAGCATACTTTCTAGCATAGCTCTGAGAGCCGGATCAGAAAGAGCATCGAGATGTTTGGTCGGAGCGTAAACTCCCGCCTTATACGCAAGAAGTTGAGACAAATCGAATGGAGGATGGCCTTCGTTCCATAATTCTAACAGGGCACAGCTAAAACAAAATTTGTACTTTTTATCTCACTATGAACTTAATAATTATAAAAATGGATTTCAAATATTTTAGGTTAGGTTATGTTCGTGTTGAGTATTTGCCACATGATTTTGTTTTAAGTACTCGTGTTCAGTTTTATGCTATTAAAAATACTTCAAATATGGAATCCCTATATTATTAAACGAGCAAATCTTGTATATATGTACCTATATAAATATTTTCTCGAAAACGGCTCTAACGATTTTGATCAAATTTACCGAAAAGAAGTTTCGGAGGGCAAAAAATCGATCTAGCTAGGTCTCATCCCTGGAAAAATTCGTTTTCTTATTTATTTTATCATTTTAAAAAACAGTTTTTTTAACGTTATAAAACAGTGTCGTATGGTGAGTAGGCTTTGGAAAAAACAAACTATTTTCATTATTTATGTCAAATTACTCTGACAGTCAATTTTTAACTTATTAAAATAATCAGTAATTATTTGAAAAGTAAAAAAATAACAACAATAAAATCTAAACATAATTATACTTACATAATTATGTTTAGATTTTATTGTTGTTATTTTTTTAACTAATATTTAAATAAATAGGTATATTACTTTTATATTACCTATATAAAATATGTAGGTACATACGTTATGCAGTATGACATATAATAATATTATCTACTTATAGGTATGTAATTTTTTTTCTTAAAAACGACTAACGATTTTGATGAAATGGGAACTTTAAGTACTATTTTTTTTGAACTCATCCGAGCAAAGCGCGGTCATTTAGATATTGTGATATAAAATTAGTCATACTGTGATTACATTATAAAATTTATCTCAGCTAAAATACTTCCTAGGTTCTTGAAATAATTTCTATTATTTTTTCAAATCTTACCCTGTCGAAAATATGTCCATTGCAGGCTGTAATTCATTATGCTTGCAGATCGCTTCAGCAATCAATGCTTTCATACTTTCGTCCTTGTCCTTTCCATCTTTACAGTCTTTAATATCTTTTTTACTCGCGCCGTCTCTTTCTCTTCCAAACAATAAATCGCCTTGTCCTTGCACAAACCTCTCCGGTGCAATATAACATGTTCTACGTCTCGACGTATCGAAGAAATACGAATAATCAGCTGGATTGTCTTCGGGAATAAACGGAGGTTTGAACGATGCGAAATCGACTAATAGCACCCAATTCCACGAAGTGACGCAAATATTTTCTAGTTTTATGTCCCCATGACAGATGCCGACTTTGTGACATTGATGCAACGCGTATAAGATTTGAAATGTAATCCATCGCTTCTCTATATTTGATAAGAAAGGTCTCGTACTGATTCGATCATAGAGACTGTATTTCACATAGCCTCTCATAATCATACATGCTTTTTCTGTGATGACAACTCGTTGAAACGGTAAACAATTAAATACTAATGCTAAAACATTGCGTAATTCTTCGATACGATTTTTATGGCTCGATAATGGCAGAGAACAATCATTTATTGTAAATACTTTGACGACAATTAAACCTTCTTGAGATTTTGCCCTCGCTACTTTTAGAAACCTCGTACTTCCCAAACTGAAACAAAAACGAGAATACGTTAAATCATTGTTAAATTCGTCGCCTTTCTGTCAAATGTACGTACCTTTTGTCAAACTGTATTCCTGGTAAACCAGTTAAATAATGCTCAACTGGAAATATTTCCGTGGGTGCATTTCCCACTAATGTATTACCCATAATCGATTTCTTTTCCAAATATCAATAAAATATTAATAATGAAAAGATATCGCAAATCAAAACAAAAGTCACATTTCTCATTAACGTCAAATAGACAAATAAACTCGCAAGTGCGTTTATCTTCAATTGGTAGCACTGACGAATTTATTTTCTTTTATCTCTGGTTGTTCACACGTTCTATCCTCCTATTATTAAATCATCAATGATGAATGAATTAAAACGACCTCGTTTTACGCATTGCAAGGTCGTTTGAATAAGTTGTAAAATGGTTGTAAACTAGTAAACAATGCATTGTGGTTAAAGAATTTGAATGGCCAAAAAATACAACTATTTCCGGGTTTTTAAATGATCAAAGAATGGTCTAAACTCCAATAGAATTATTTTCCTAGGCATCTTCGGCGATTTAGAAAAAACACTGTAAATATAAACACTTATAAATTTACTTTTCCGTTAAACAAAAACTAAATAAATAAAAAATTAAGTAAGAAAAAAGAATTTATTTCATTGAAATCAATTAAGAATTTCGTAATTAAAAACTCGTCGACTAATGATCCGCGTACATGCCCATAAATTCGGTTTCGGCGTGCCGTGCCTTTGAGGCTGGAACTTTGACTTCTTCTATTTTTTCTTTGTTTGGCATAATTGAAGGACGCGTTTGACGGGGTCCCGCTGATGCAGCATTCTAAAAAAAGGAAGATTCTTTAATGATGGATCCGACAAACTATGATTCTAAACTCTGATATAGGTACTCAGTTTAGCATTTGGAATGCAATTTTGTGAGTGCGTAAACGCTCTTTTTGTCTGTTTATCTGTCTGTGTGTGCACGCTAATCTCCGCAATGGCTGAATCAATTTGGATGTGGTTTCCAGTGATGATTGAGATAAACTTGGACTGGCATTTAGTGTTTGTTTCATTTAAATCGGTTGACAAATAAAACACATTATATGTCAATTTTAAAGTGTGTCTCGCTCGCGTTGTGACACCGTTAATGCAAATGTCAAAACGTAGGGTTAAACCTCTGCCCCAATGCTAAAGGTACGTGCAGTACGCAGCTGGGATTCTAGATGGTAGCATGTATGGTAGATGGTGGCTGAAATTATAAGCGCTTATAGGTTTGCACAACGAAGCTTTGATACAAGCTTAAGTCGCGTTTGAAATGTCAGATAGCGAAGACGAATATTTGTGTTCTTCTGTTACAAAGTGGCATATTTTAAATATAAATTTGGGTAGGAACTATCATGTCCACCCTATTAATAGAAAACGATCTAAACATGACGAATTTCATCATTTATACCAAGAATTAAAATTTTACCCAAACCATTTTTTTGAATATTTACTTATGGAACCTAACACTTTTAAATACGTCTTAGAAAAAACTCAAAACAAATTAAATAAAAACTGGCAAAATTTCACTTATTAAACTAGTCACATCCATTGCGAAACTTGTAACGGCCATTTGACAGTTGTCACACGTTGATTGTAGTAGTCAGCGCGCTGAAAGAATGCTGAGATACATTCTTGTATCTACCAGCTCTTGTAACAGCGCTTATACCTGCTACACTCACTGCTTCGTTGTGTACGCTCGCATATATAACAATGCATTAATTTAAGCAAGCCCTGCTACGATCTACGCTACCATCTAGAATCCCAGCTACATACTGCAGCTACCTTAACTCACACAGGGAAAAATTTGTCTGTCTGTTCGATAAATAGGAAATTCGACGATTGGCTCTGGGACTATTACACTACAAAAACTTACTTCATCTGAACCCATTCTAACACCTGGCATGATCGACATGCGTCTCGACGCAGGCATGGCAGACATGCGCTTGAACAGGAAGGCGACGTCTTCTTTCATGCCCGGTCCAAGCAGGTTGACGATTGCCTGTTCGCGTTGCTGGATGGCGGCCGTCGTCTGCACGGCGTCAGAATCGTCACGTTCGATTATTTCTTGCGCTTTCTCGACAAACTCGAGCAGAGGTGTCAGTTCAAGCTTGCGCGCGCGTTCATGAATCTATAAAAAGAACAGTACAATATAACCTCAATAAGTCGAAATTAACGCTAAAAAAATCGAGTTAAAGAGGTGTTTCGACTTATCGAGAGTTTCGAATTAGATAAAATTGTTAAATTGTGTTTTAAAGACCATCAACAGCTAAGGCTATTTGGGCCTAGCACCAATTCATATTTTCAATTCATTATTTTTTTTTAATAATAAATTGAAAATCCAATTGACACTTTTACCAGCTCTCGGGCTAGAACCCGGGAACTGGGGACTTGTAATAGAGAAACCATAGCAACGCCATGTGTTTCGAATTAGAAAATTGTGTTTTAAAGACCACCAACAGCTAAGGTTATTTGGGCCTAGCACCAATTCATATTTTCAATTCATTATTTTTTTTTTTTAATAATAAATTGAAAATCCAATTGACACTTTTACCAGCTCTTGGGCTAGAACCCGGGAACTTGTAATAGAGGAACCATAGCAACGCCATGTAAACAACAGCACTGCTACACGCTCGGCCATTATCAAGCTCGTTTCGAATAAGAGATGTAAACCCCGATTACCTTAGAATGACACGGTGACGTCTACAGCCCGCCCTCATTTAGCAACTGACTGTCTGCTTGACAACCGTTGCGCTCTCTGCTGCTCTCTAATGGTTTTTATCATAGACGGCGTGTATTTTCTATTGTTGGAGGCGTTGCGTCTCGATGTCATCCATAGTAATGTGTCTATATTCATATTATTCACCCCCCAAGGGGGGGGGACATTGAAATGTGGTTGCTATCGCAAATTACATTCCAATGTTCTTTGGGAATTAGCGCTCCCAGGGACCCGAGCTCGTACCAGTCGGTTTGTGTATACTGGCTGGCGGATTCTAATACACAAATGGATTATTTGTTGTATTGAAAGACGCTTATGACCTGTGTTGTCGACGTGTCTATAATCTACAATTAATTAATTTATATTATTCACCTCGTTCATGGCTGCCCTGGCATCGTTCTTATTATGCTGCATGGAATCAATTTTGGCGACGATGAAGAGACCGTTGAGTGCCCAAATTTCGTGTGCGACATTATCGGCCTGTTCGACGCATCTCCTGGCGAAATAACGCGAAAGGTCGAGCTTCTTTAGCTCGCAGTTGGATAGCGCCAACTCGTGGAAGAGCCAGGCCAGTTCCGTTGGACTTTTTGCTTTCTTGATACGCGTTTCTATTATCTACGGAATATCAAAATGAAAAATAATTTTTTCTATACAAGGTGTCTCAGACATGACCCCCAGGTTTATATCTCGATTATTTTTGAAGATAACTCCATCAAAGTCTATATTGTTAGATGCATATATATATGTGCGTACTGCATAAGTACCATGCGAGGCATAGCTGAGTCGGTCATTAAGATAAGAGGTGATGACGCAGCCCTCTCGGGGTACTAGGCGTCCGAAGTAGGTGATTTGTGCAGGCATATGTGTGTGCGTACTGCATACGTACCATGCGAGGCATAGCTGAGCCAATCTTAATAAAAGGTGATGACGCAGCCCTCTCGGCGTACTTGGCGTCCGGAGTAGATGATATGTGCAGGCATATGTGTGTGCGTACTGCATACGTACCATGCGAGGCATAGCTGAGCCGGTCATTAAGATAAGAGGTGACGACGCAGCCCTCTCGGGGTACTAGGCGTCCGGAGTATATGATATGTGCAGGCATATATATGTGCGTACTGCATACGTACCATGCGAGGCATAGCTGAGCCGGTCATTAAGGTAAGAGGTGATGACGCAGCCCTCTCGGGGTACTAGGCGTCCGGAGTAGATGATATGTGCAGGCATATATGTGTGCGTACTGCATACGTACCATGCGAGGCATAGCTGAGCCAATCATTAAGATAAAAGGTGATGACGCTGCCCTTTTGGGGTACTAGGCGTCCGGAGTATATGATATGTGCAGGCATATGTGTGTGGGTACTGCATACGTACCATGCGAGGCATAGCTGAGCCAGTCATTAAGATCAGAGGCTATGACGCAGCCCTCTCGGGGTACTATGCCTTTGGAGTGAATGATATGTGCCGCTGCTAACGGGCAGACTGAGTCAGAAGTTGAATGGTGAAGGTTATATGTTACTGATCTTTTTGTTACAAATTAATTAATAAACAGTCCAGTGGATCATATTGTATAATTTCCAATATTTTTATTTGTGTTTATTTGTAACCTTTAACAATATGTATAGGTTTTGATGACGGTTATTTTCTAAAATAATCAAGATACAGGCTTGGGGAGTCATGTCTACCACATTCTGTATATACCAGCACATAAATATTTTTCCTTTTTAAAAAATACGGTTTTATTATTTCTTTTTAAAAATATGCATAAAACTATTCAATAAGCTACCTTGCTCGGTTCGCAACCTAAATACAAAAAAATTCAAAAGCGTGACGAAGAAAATATCTTACAAATGAGGCCTTTTACTCTGTTGAGGAATTTTTGACTGCGGATGTCAAGATAAGCTAAATGCTGTATTTTACTATGTAATTATGACGAAGTTATCCACATTGTGGTTTTTAACTAATAAAAAATCTAATCTAATATACCTAATTTTGAAAATACTGACCTTAATGAGTTTCTTATGATCGACAACTCTCGCCTTAGTCGATTTAATAAGCGAATCTCTCGACGGTTCTCTACTCATCGGTAGTCCCAACACGAAGAGGACTCTCTTTTCTCGTTCGTATGTTGGCAGCTTCGGGTCCATTCGTTTAGTATCCAGATTCGCCAATGCCGCAATATTGTAAACAGTTTCCAGATATTCTTCTTTAGTCGGCAGATATTTGAGCGATTTGATATCGAAGAATGTTTTGGCACGGTCGACCAGATCGAGACATAGACGTGTATTGCGATCACATCTGGCGAACCTGTTTTAAGAAAACCGAACCTTCAGGAAACAATATTTTTATCCTCTTTGCTTATAGAATAGAACAGAATCAGGCACGGATTCAGGTTTTCGCTCAGGGGGATGGGATAATTTTTATGAGAGTTACCTATCTTCCAGGAGATTTGTTCTGACTGTTCTCACCGGGCCCCCGGAGTTGAAGAAGGCATGGACCCTCCCATTTCCCAATCCCAACAAATAACAACTTAATCAAGTCTCTCCTTCAGGCTCCTACCAATGTTAGCGTCCCTAAAAAATGTAGCCAGTACGCGCCTGGCTCGAAGTTTATTTAAAAAATGGTGGCAGACAGTGGCGGACTAAGGGGCGGAGGGGGCGGCTTGCCCCCGGCCTCTCATCCTGGTGGGCCTCCAAATCTCGAGAAGTCCTTTTTAATCAAATCCCAAACAAGGCCAAAATATGTTTAGTAAGGAAGAGGCAGTTTAGAGTTGGAGGTCCCGTACGTATACAAAATATAAACGTAGGTAGGTCGTTTATTATAAATATTTGATTTTTTTTGTCAGCCATTACATCTATATTATTCATTTTTTACGAAATTTACACAACAAATACATCAATTTCTAAGCAGACCGGGGGCCTCATTTAGTTCTGCCGCCTCGGGCCTCCGACAGGCTTAGTCCGCCACTGGTGGTAGACTCATTTAAGGTGTGTATTGTATGATTTTAAAAGGGATACCTCAACTGTCTTATTATATTGTCCGCTTCGGCCTTGAAGATCATTTGTAATTTCAGCAGTTCTTGTTGTTGTCGTTCGATCAGTGATTCGGCCAGTTGTGATTCGTGATAGCGAATCGAATAGAACGGTTTACGGGTTCGAAGTGCGTCCTTCAGAATCGAAAGACAAATTATAGACGCTAATTACATGAGATATCGAGAAGGTGGTGTGGGAGTCACTACCGCTTATAGACCCGAGAGCTAGTGACAATTTTTTGGTGTTATTGATTCAAGGCCTTATTTCTGTGAATATGTTGAGGGAGGCATAATAAAGTGCCCTGAGTAAGAGATTTTGCTAGATAGCGGTATGGGAGGGATGCAGGCCGCTCCCAACATGTAACAAAAAAAATAATTAGGTACAATTATTATTGCTTCAAGGCTGAAATTGTTTGTATAGATTGTCGGTGACCCAATAATGCCATTATAATATTTGCAGATCGATTGGTCAGTATTAAAAGGGTAGCAGATCACCTTAAACGTGTCATGTACTCGACGAAATTTACATTATTGGTTCAAGATTCAAATTTTAATATGTTGTTACGGCGACTGTTTTAAGCATATATTTCAATTTGCAGAACAAAATGTCGGTATTAACCCCCTTGTAGAACGATATAAACACCTATAGGCGAGCAAGTCTCCATCTAAGAGAGGGGGTTAATACCGACATTTTGTTCTGCAAATTGAAATATATGCTTAAAAAGTCGCCGTAACAACATTAAAATTTGAATCTTGAACCAATAATGTAAATTTCGTCGAGTACATGACACGTTTAAGGTGATCTTCCACCCCTTTAATACTGACTAATCGATCTGAAAATATTATAATGGCATTATTGGGTCACCGACAATCTATACAAACAATTTCAGCCTTGAAGCATTAATAATTGTACCTAACCATTTTTTTTTTGTTACATATTGGGAGCGGTCTGCATCCCTCCCATACCGCTATCTAGCAAAATCCCTTAGTCAGGACACTTTAATATGCCTCCTTCAACATTTTCACAAAAATAAGGCCTTGAATAAATAACACCAAAAAATTGTCACTAGCTCTCGGTCTATAAGGTTTTGGGCGGAACACGTCACGTGTATTTCCGGCCGTTAATTAATGATTTTTTAGCCATTGAAACGACATGTAAAATAGATTTACGTATTTCCGTAACAAAAATCGTAACATTGTGGCTGGATTTTTTCTCTTGCTCGCGTTTACGCGTTACCTGATTGTTAGGACTGCGTTTAAACTTTATTAACCTCCATTTAAATTATGGTGACCGTTGGGTTGCGGACATTGGGAGTGAAGTAGAATTTCGTGAAACTCCACTTCGGGATTCTTGTTTTTTACCTTCCGGATTCGAACCGTTGACAATAAAAAGATGCCCGTGGTGTAAAAATATTTAAGATTTTTTTTCAAATTTAGTATGCCTCCCTTCTATAAATATTTACCTCTAATAATTGCAAAGTATTGTAGCCTCTTCTAGCGAGATGTCTTATTTGGGCAACTCCCTTTTTGTTCGGGCCTCTCACTTTCGGATCATGGAGGGCTCTTTCGTAGAACGCTCTGTCGTAATGAAGCCGCTCTAAATATTTTTCATTGACCATATTCTTAATGTTAACTGTCTTAGCCTGGATCGGTTTATACTCCTTTTGACTTGCCACCTCTTCAGGTAATACTGTGAAGTCTTCAATGTGCATTTCTCTTTCAAGTCCTGAAGCAATACCGCCCATTTTCATTTTCTAAACGGAAAAAAAACTTTTAAAATCGCGTCATATTTTTTCTACACTCGTCACTCTTTATGAAGCCGCACAAAAAAATTTAGGTACTTACGTAAAATTTTTTATTTATTTTTTCGATAGATATTGTAAATTATAGACGCTCGACAACAGAAGTCATAAGCTTCTTGACGTTTCTACCGCGTAAAGGTACGTGCAGTACGCAGCTTCTAGATGGTAGCATGTATGGTAGATGGTGGCTGAAATTATAAGCGCTTATAGGTTTGCACAACGAAGCTTTGATACAAGCTTAAATCGCGTTTGAAATGTCAGATAGCAAAGACGAATATTTGTGTTCTTCTGCTACAAAGTGGTATATTTTAAATACAAACTTGAGTAGGAGCTATCATGTCCACCTTATTAATAGAAAACGATCTAAACATGGCGAATTTCATCATTTATACCAAGAATTAAAATTTTACCCAAACAGATTTTTTGAATATTTACGTATGGAACCTAATACTTTTAAATACGTCTTTGAAAAAACTCAAAACAAATTAAATAAAAACTGGCAAAATTTCACTTATTAAACTAGTCACATCCATTGCGGTAACGGTCATTTGACAGTTGTCACACGTTGATTGTAGTAGTCAGCGCGCTGAAAGAATGGTGAGATACATTCTTGAATCTACCAGCTCTTATAACAGCGCATATACCTGCTACACTCACTGCTTCGTTGTGTACGCTCGCATATATAACAATGCATTAATTTAAGCAAGCCCTGCTATGATCTACGCTACCATCTAGAATCCCAGCTTGCATACTGCACGTACCTTAAAACTTAATTTTAATGAATTTGTACAATGCTGTAGATTCATGCAGGGATCGCCAGGTGTTATGAGTTCTATTGTCTTGCAATATCTATTAACATTCCTGAAACTCTCACATAGAAAGTGACGACTATTCCTTCCTTTTTCAAATAAAAAAATGCGTAATCTTACCACAGATTTCGTTTTTATAGATTGGGATCTTACACCCTCTGGTGGAGTATCCTAAAAAAAGTTACATACTGATTTATCGACATACTGATATATTGATTCGAATTAATTCGTATAAGCAGTAAAATAAGGAAAAAAACAAACCAACTTGCTTTTTCTTGACATTCTTGAGATCCTCTTTTTTTCTTGTTGGACTATCTAAAAATAATAAAACAATAAAAAATATAGCGTTCATGTAGATTAATTTTCTTACGTGAACAGCACATGCTCTGTTAGGATGCTAACTATCTGATTGGTCAGTGGCGGGGCTTTCCATAACGCCCGGTTTACATTATTCCGGTCCAGTAATCCAAAGAGTCAATCCAGCGCTATACAGGGTGTCCCAAAAAGAATGGGACATAAAGTAACAGCTGATTCCTTACAAAAAAATATTGCGATAGACCCCAACTTGTCTATTCCGAAAGTTGATATTAAAAGAGATACAGGGTGTCAAAGTTTAATTTTAATTTTTGATTTTCTTAAATAACTTTTAAAATAATTTAAGCATTTTAATGAAATTTGGTATATGGGGATTTTTTGACATGAGAAATTCAAATCTGACCTTGGTTCATTCAAATAGTCATAACTTTTTTGCACGCACTCGTACTATTTTTTTGAATTAAAAAATTGATTTTTCCGTCATCGTTTGTAATAGAGGAACCATAGCAACGCCATGTAAACAACAGCATTGCTACATTCTCGGCCATTCTCAAGCCCATACTTATTTATAACGTTCTTAGATATAATATGCGTTGTCATCATAATACGTATATGGTTGGACAGATCAATAGGCCGGGGATTCCCAGTTGCAAGTGAGATTTACCGTGTAGGAATCATAGATATAGAAATCTAGAGATGTGGTATAACGTGCCATTTTAGACGAGGGGAAAGCCATTCAGGGGAGGGTGCATTCCTGTCCTCATGCTATGCATGTGCCCACGTTCTATTGGCCGCGTCTTTGCGCCAGATGCAATCGTCCGCCTCTTTGCGCATGTTCAATTGCGCCAGATGCAGTCGTCCGCGTCTTTGCGCATGCTCAATTGCTCGTACAGCGCTTGCGCGATTGAAGCGACCAATAGAATGTGAACACACTTGCTTCCTCACCGCCTTCTCTTAACAGCAACCACCCCACTCGCTTGTACTACGTCCCTAGATTTCTATGTCTATGGTAGGAATGCAAAGGCGCGTTACACGGAGTGGATGGATTAAAGCAAATAATCCTAGCTCAGTAGTACTCAAGCGTATGTCCAGTGACGTAGCCAAATATGAATTCTCGATTTCACAGATATACGCATGTGTTCATTCGATATTAAAAATACTTTGTAGATTAATAAGGTTTCAAACGGGTTTCCGACGGCAATCAACAAAATAATTGCTAATTATTTATTTAAAATTGACGTTTCGACGATAATATTTCGTCTTTTTCAAGATCAAAATAACATCAGCAATAGAAAAAATCACGCTGAATCCATTTCCGCCACCCACAGTTCTTTACCTCTTTTAGTTTAGGAGATATAGGCGTTTTTGTTAATGTATACAGTGAGTCCGTCTATTACGACTTCGTTTATAACGGCTAAGCTAACCGTTTTTAGCGACGTAAATGCAAACTCAAGTTAGGTTTCATATAGAGGTACTATGAAAGAGTATCCGTATAGTACGACTCCGGTTTAAGCAACCAACTGCTTTTAGCGACCTAATTTTATAATAATCGTCCGGTTAGAACGAAATTACAATGCTTACATATTGTTCCTCTGATCTGTAATACACACATATGTGCAATGCTTCATTTTCATTAAAGTTACATAATACATACATACATATGTATTTGTAAATGTTAATATATTTTGTTTTATTTTCATAGAAATTAGTCTATTATACTATTACGGATCACCCTGTATATGAACGGCGGCCAACAGTTCTGAGAAACGGGGGTGTGCATACTGAACAACGAGTACCTGCCGGAATGTTCTAGAGAACGCTAGAACGTACTAGGCTGGGCCGCACAGGGTATATATAAACAAGCCGGTACGAGTGAATGGGGATCAGTCGACGGTGTCACGCAATCGGTATTCAGTCAATCAACGGTCGAATCAGTCAGTACAGTGATATAAATAGTGGAGTGGATGTAAATAAATAGTACTGAAGTACCTGAATAAATGACCGACATAAATAAACGTTAGAAATAAATCAAATAAATACAGTGAAATAAATAATTACAGATAAATTATCCTTCTATATATAGTTATTTGTTAAGTGTTATTTAAGTGACTCGTTTAGTTCAATAATTACCGTTTAAGTTTTTTTATTGTCAGAATTGACTGTTCGTTGTTGCATTTATTGTTATCGTATTTTTAATTATTGTAAATAAATATTTATTCCGCCAACTCAGAAAACAGTTTTGTAACAATACACTATATTATGTATTATATAAAATCAAGCTTAAATTACGCGGTCGCTTTGTGCGTCGTCAGGTTAATATACGACATAATGTCGCCGGTCCTTGAAAGTCGTTCTAACCGGATTCTACTATATTTTGCTTAAAAAACTTTTTTAAAAGTCGGCGCCTATGGCGTCAATGATATTTGCTGTGCACTATTATACAAACGACTATATAAATGGACTATAGCCATAGTATAATACAGTAGATTCACTGTACTGTCGGCACTTTGATGTTTGTACTACAATTTCTTTGACCTTGAGACAGCCAATCACAGCCGTGTTTGGAGCAAACGACGTCCGTTTCTTCCTTTCAATACATGCAGTGTAACAGGACCGTATTAGAAAAATGTTTTTAAATGCTGCCATTGTGTTTCCGTTGGGTAATAGAACAAAAATGATTACATTTTGTGACTTTTATCAAAAATAACACATACAAAGAACGAAAGATCTATCAAAAATGATTGTTGTGAAACAATTACAACAAACAAATCAATTGTTGTTTCTAAACTTACATATGATTATAATATGGGATGTTAAACAATTTGGCCAGATGTGACAAAATTATTGTTTATGCGATAAACTGACGCGGCGCTAAATTGCTGGCGGTAAATTGCCGGCGACAAACTTTCCACCTACGTAAAACATGTATATTTTGACAGCGTTGTAAAAAAGAATGTTTAGAGTTTCTGATACACTTTAAAACTGCACAACGATTTACTATACTCATTTTGAGTATCACACAGATTTTGTCTTGGGGTTGTTTATAAAATGGACACAAAGTACGCACAAATAAACATTAAATAATATAAACACAATGAGTATTATGAAACAAAAAAAATATAATACAGCACTGTGCGGATTTGCTCGTCGTCCTACGGTCGCACTGACTAGTATGTAGAAAGCGCCAATAAGAAAATACTGTGGGCGTGCCTGAACGCTCTGCAAGCTAACACAATCTGCGCAGCTCGTCTGACTGATTTAGGCACTAACGTTAGAGTAATATTACTGGCTTATTCTCTAAACTGTGCTATAGCTATACATAGCCGTTAACTTAAGGAGAACCATGCAGAGGCTACCCCCACCCCTTCTATGTTCACTCTAGTAAATCCCCCCCCCCGCCGGCTTAGAATATTTACAACTTCTAATACTCAACGCTTAACGCAATGTTGGTCCTTGTCATTCCAAACATAATTAAATTCTTGCTCAGAATTAAACCCACAAATAAAAATGCTTAATTTTGTGTTTACTATAGCACTGAGGTGTTACTATATTATATCAAACTGACAAGCGACTAGGCCTTGCAGTCAGGTTCTATTCTGATTGGTCGAATACCCCATATAGATGTCGTTTGACATACACACACACCTAAACGAACGTAACAACTAAGTAGAGAACTCTGTATACTAATATGGATAGTTGATAGCGAAAAAAAAATGGGTTTTGTATGTGGAGAATGTTCAAACACATATTCTTCAAGACAGGCATTAATGTTCACAAAATTAGAATGAAAACTTCAGATAAGGCTTGCAATCTATTTCTTTCTATAAAAGTCGATCAATTTTCTGATATTTCAAAATAAAGAAATAAATAAGAAGTATTAGAAATTCCTTGTATTTTTGGTGTCCGTCTTGTGACTTCATGTGTTGTTAACACGACGCGGTTCAGCAACGAGTTGCCATCTTCAGGTGTCGTTAATTTTTTATATTTTAAAACGCACATTAAGTATTCGTAACACGTTATAATATTATGATGCTAAGCACTTGTCTATTATGTTGTGGATTGTGAAGTGGTTTAAATTTCGAGATTTTATGATTTATATAGTAGATAGATGAAATGGAAGTGTGAGTGTGTATACATGTAGACGATTAATGAGTATTGGGTGTTTGTGTGTTAAAATTGATCACACCTGAAGATGGCAACTCATTACTGAAACGCGTCGTGTTAACAACACATGAAGGCGGACACCAAAAATGCAACGTAATTCTAATACTTCTTATTATTTATAATTAATTATGGATTATAGACGCTCGACAATAGAGATCATTAGCGTTTGTTTCGAAATAGAAACTGTAAAACTGACCTCTTTAGTGAGGGTGACATCAATATTATCGGCTCCCGTCGGTTGCGGGGCCTCTTTAACAGGGGCTTTGCCCCCCTTAGCTGCCTGAATCGGTTCGTCGCCAGAGCCTCGCGTAGTCTTGCGTTTGACCTTCGCAGTAGCGCGTTTCCAACGACTCTTGAACATATTTTCACGATCTATGCGCTTTTTATCCTCGAGTCTTCTGATCACCTGGCAGAAGTCGCGTAGGGGATGTCCCGCCACTTCGCCGATACAGTTTTCTATGGCGTCTTGACACTGAAATAAATATCTACAGTAGAATTTTTTAATCAAATATCATTTTTAAGGGTTCCCTACCTCCGAACAGAGCCCTATTTTTTATGTACGTTCAGTCTTAACTTCTCGGGGGGTTAACCGATTTGAATGATTTCGTTGTATTCAGGAAGATGTCGAGGTATTGAATTGTGTTTTAAAGACCACCAACAACTAAGGTTATTTGAGCCTAGCACCAATTCATATTTTCAATTCATTATTTTTTTTAATAATAAATTGAAAATCCAGTTGACACTTTTACCAGCTCTCGGGCTAGAACCCGGGAACTGGGGACTTGTAATAGAGGAACCATAGCAACGCCATGTAAACAACAGCATCGCTACACTCTCGGCTATTCTCAAGCCCTAGTTAGTTTGTGTGTTTGTTTAGGTCAAAACTTGTAAAAAAATAAAGTGATCACTATCTTTGACGATAATCGCCGAAATGCCTACTTAAATATACCTAAGCATAGATTAAATTTATCAGCTAATAATCAGCAAATTGTTGCAATTAAATGCTATAATCATCTTCCTAATTGTATTAAAGAAGTTAAAAGTTTAAAAATATTTAAAAATAAAATAATGTCATTACTGCTAAAAAATACAATATACTCACCTGATGAATTTTTGTCCACTAATTTTAATGATTAATTTTAAATTTTAATGATTGTAACTAATTGTAATTTGACGATTCCACACAATGTTTTGTCACGGATAATAAAGAATTATTATTATTATTATTATTAAAAAAATGTTTTTTTCAATTTATTTATTATATATTATAGACGCGTCACATCACAAAACATCCATGAGCGAGATGTGATTCGAACCCACGACAGCTTGCTCCAAAGGCCAGCACGCTGACCATTTTTTAATAATAAATTGAAAATCCAATTGACCAGCATTGCTACACGCTCGGCTATTCTCAAGCCCTAAGTTAATAAGAAATAAAAGGTATAAGCACTAACCATTAGGACGCCATGTTGGAATACCGGCGGTACAGTTCGTTTCGGGCAACCCCGATGATTTTGAATGATGGCCGCTTCGAATTCTCCGCTCAGATAAGTGACCCAGGCCCTCTGTTGGAGCACAGTCAGGTTATCTGGAGTTAGTCGAAGACTGTGATCGATATCGGCGAGGGAACGAGCGCACTCCAATTTCTGCGCCAGGGAGAAGGCCCGACCCCATAATGTACGCCCATCGTCAGGTTCGATTTTTATGGAATGGTCGAAAAGACTGATCGCTGAAAAGAAAGCAGAAAATAATAATTTTGTTTTTGAAACATCTTATGTCAGGCTGTGAACAGCCGCGTGAGGGGGAAATATGCAACGAAATTTATGGTCCGCTCCTTCGCTGCTGTTCCCCCACCACTGCGGCACTCTCTCTTTCTCTTGGCTCAGGCATGCACAGTAACACACGCGGCGTTACAGTGCAGTATATAGGATTACGTCAGCATAACAGTTAATTGCTGCCTTTGAAAAAATATATACTACTACATAGAGAATAGGTACCACCGAGTTCAATAACGTTTTCTTTGATGTTTCACATCTGTCGGGGGTCCCGAGACCCACACCCTTTTTTTTTGAGAATTTATTTCTGAATATTCTACTGGCAACAGGTTTAAGGGCCAACCAGTGGCGGAGGCCCGGGGCGGTAGAACTAAATGAGGCCCCCGGTCTGCTTTGAAATTGATGTATATGTAGTGTAAATTTCGTAAAAAATGAATAATATTGATGTAATGGTTGACAAAAAAAATCAAATATTTATAATAAACGACCTACCTACGTACCTATATATTTTGTATACGTACGGGGCCTCCAACTCCAAACTGCCTCTTACTTACTAAACATATTTAGACCTTGTTTGGGATTTGATTAAGAAAGACTTCTCGAGATTTGGAGGCCCCCTAGGATCAGAGGCCCGGGCGAGTCGCCCCCACCCCCCTTAGTTCGCCACTGGGGCCAACGCACGGATGCTACTTTTTGTCGCACGATCTTGCGATTAAGTCGCTCGGAGATTGTGAGATGTAATAGCGTAAGGCCATATAAGTCGCTACGGTCTCGGATATTCTGAAACTGTGTTGAATATTTATAAAATTAAATGTCTCACCGGCATTATAAAGTTTCACTTTGTTCATGCAATATCCCGCTTCTCGATTCCATATCGCCTCCCTAAAAACCTCTTCTTTTTCTTGACCAAACATGTTTACAGTAATTTAGTTTGACGTTCTCTTTCACACCTAAACGCGGAACAACAATAAAACTGCGTTGCTATGGAAACGAACGAAATCACACCGGTGACGTCAGAATATGAAAATCATTCAATTTGTCACAATTGTTTTTAATAATGAATTGAAAATTCAATAGATTAGGAAAGTAAGGCACAGCGGAGTCGCAACTGTCTCCTTCTAACTAGAATCTGCGTTAAACGTACGTTGTGAATTGAATCAGTCTTTTCCTTCCCCTTCACCCATTGACACGACACAACCTGTCAAATTTCACTCATTCTACAGCCATAACCTCGTTTTTTAGTGTATTTGCCATATGGCACATACACTATTGGCGTCGGTCGGATGGCGGGACCTAGGGGTCGGACCAAAATTTCTCGACGTTTCATAGCCTCCTGAACAATTTGGCACCATTTTTGGAAATGTTTATATATATGTATATATATATATATATATATATATATATATATATATATATATATATATATTTATATATGTGTTCGCGGCATAACTCTCGAAAGACTTAATTGATTTGAATGAAATTTGGTAGACACGTTGGAATCCATCACCGCACGGAACCTATTTAAAATGGGCCCAATCGGACCATTTTAAGGGTAGTTTTTAAGGGTTGAAAAAAGTTTTTGGGCCCAAAAATACCGAAAAAAATCTCAGAATTGTTTCAAAATTGGAATTTAACCCTTTAGTAGAGATTAAAATGTGTTGCTAAAATTTTAACAAAATCGGCACGACAGGACCGGACTTACAATTTTATGAAAACACTAGTTTACAGATTGTGATTTATTTGCTGACGGGTGTATTTAATTTGGTACAGAGGTTGCATTGATAATAATATTGAAATTAGGAAAAAAAAATATTATTTTAAGGGATGTATTAAGGGGTTAAATTTTTCATTTTGTCCAAAAAAAAAACTTAAGTTCATATAATAAAGCCACAAGGCCTGTATTAGCAAATACACTATATTGTCGGCAGGGTTTTGGCACTGCGACCCGAGTTTTTTTTTAAACACGTCGTCGTTAATAATTAAAGCAATTTGTTAGGGGATGGTGTCTTGTACTTGACTGCAGTTATAATGAAAATTATGACTGCAAAAAGTTTGAATTTCCGACCGAGGAAAAAGCTAAATACTTAATACCTAGAAATCCAATACCTAATTGATGAAAACATTTTTATATTCTTTTAGCTTGCCCTCCCTTGATCTAGCGTAACTCAAACGACTTCAGAACACTTTTTCAACTCCAAATGGAAAGAACAAACTCAATTTCTAATTATAATTGCTTAAATTATATCTTGACAAACGTCAACGAGGTTAAGTTAGGCTAGAATAAACGTCACTGGCTGAATCAAGTTAGAACATTCATTTTTCATAAATTTTTAATTTCAAATAAAAATTATTTCACACGAAATAATAAAGTTTTGTAGCTAATAATGACGGCATTTATTAATTATTTTTATGAAACAGCCATTGTTTTGGTAAGAAATGTGTTTTAAGAGAATGGTAATGAAATATTCCGTTAAACCCCATACATTTTTGAACGCCAATCGACTCCACTTTAAATTTCGCGCTCAAATTAGGACCGTCTATTGATACTTTTACTTGCAGTTCTCTGATTAGAACATGGGAACTGGAGGCTAGCCCACATATCTATAATAGAAAATTGGCACACAGCGTCACAGCTTTTGACCAAATTAACAGTGTTGATGTCGAAGGTAGAAAGATAATTTGGGGATAGGAAAAAATTACCTGTTGCATTCACAAAGGTCAATTGTGTCTCTCCGACAACTAACTAGGTCCTGGACAGTTTTGAGTCCTGGAAGGTAAAAATAGCAAAAAACCGAAAATATGAATAGGTCTAAAAAGCCGTGGCCACTCATCACAAGTGGAACAAGTTTTTGAATAATTCTTACAGGTACAGTCAGGTAGATAAGACGAAGTGAATCCTCTCGACGACGCAGCCCCGTCGGAGAAGCTTGTCTCGTGATCGTATTTGTGTGTCTTCGAGGCAGAACGTTACACAAAATTATGGTCAATACTCACGGCAGGAACAAGGTACGTGATGCTTGCAACGCCTTGTTCAGAGTCAGTAGTGTCGAACGTGTCTCGAATGAACGAGGGGTATTCCCGCGCCATCGATAAACGAAATCAGTAGTTATGATCAACCAATAATTATAGGCGGTATTGGGTTTCGTCAAATGAGCATATGACATCTGGTGGCAAAAAATTGTACTCAAAACGAGGGAAAATTTTACATGCCAACGGTGCAATTTATCATGAATTAAAAAAATATTTTATATTAATAATAAGATGTACTTATTATCATACTGTACTACAATAGTAAAATCATTTGATGATTGACAAATTTATAGGACTAACTTTGTATACAAATATTTTGAGGTTAGTAACTTATACCTACTTATTACAATATAACATAATATTATGTTGCAGTTATGTGTTTACATTATTCACCTAACCCTGCCTTAAAGAAGCATTGAACGGATGATTAATTTCGTGGAAATTTTGTTTTAATTTTAATGTTTTTAAGCAATATGCCGTAAAGATTACTACTTTTAACAGCTGCTTTTTTCACACATTTGATAATATGTCCGGCTTTGAGAATCCGTTCTCCTTCAACGAAATACCTTTGTTTAGGATTCGTCCGACCCAATTGCAAATTGCACTTATATTAATTATTTCTTATCACTTTGAAAATCATAAAATTACACGCAAAAGTATACCCCGTATATGAAATTTTCCCCCCTCTGCGACATGTTTTTTAAGCTCCACCTATCTGACGGATCCCAATAGATTTTATTCTTATCATAGACATACTTTACTATTGTGGCGTCTGTGAAAGTCCGGCTGAAGTAGTGATGGGCGATTACAGGATATTTTTACAATCGAAACAATTGTAACCGTTCATAATAACAATCTAGCCCACAATCGACTCAGAGTTTGATTTTACAATCGAAATGTTCGATTGTTCAAGCCGATTATTTGCCACATAGGTTATAGCAATAGCAGCGAATGAGAATACATATAATCGCGATTCAAAGTTATATGCTAGTCGACTGACGTTCACGCGACTCGTTGATTGTTGACTGTTCAGTCGGTACTCTGTAATCTCTTCACTAGTGAATTCGTATTACGCTACTGTACAATCCGACCATGGACTCGACCACAGTTGTTGAGTGATGAACGATTATGTGGCTCTCGACAGTGTACGATTCAGTACTGTGCGACTCGGTCTCGATGAACTATGAAACAACAACAATCGAGTCCAAGTGACAATCATTGAGAGTCATCGAGAAGTTTGAACAATCGAGACAAACGACTAAAATATCTCGTATCGCGCATCATTAGGCTGAAGAAAGTGCGGCCAATGCTGCTTTATTTAGGATTTAAATTATCATAATTTAGGCTAATGGCAGTACGGCAATGGTTGCAAGTGCGGTCACTAGGAAGGTCCTCGCTGGTTGCTGACCGACTCAATACATTTCTTAAATTACCCTGCAAATATTTCTGTAAAGTTTGGTAGCGAAAGAACCGAGTAACAAATCTATCATAATACTCTAGCGGTCCCGCCAGGGTGCTAAGAATTTAGATTAAACACCCGCTCTTCCGCCATATATACACGTACTTCCGCCATGAACGGTGATCTAGCGGTCTTGCCCGGCTTCTAAGAGTTTATGAACCTATAGAAACCTTCGCGGATGTGCGCACAACATCTCACCAAAGTTTCATCGCAATCGGATGAATGGTATCTAATTAGATCTAAGTTAAAGGCTGATAAACACAATAGAACAATAGGCATGGCCGTATGTTGTTCCGTTTTTACGATATCGAAGGCGAAAAATTGACACATACAACACACACAATACAGACATCAGTCAGAAAATGATCTTAAACGATTGCTAGGGTCTCAAAACGTGAAGATCTATTAAAATCTCGAAATATTTTTTTCGGACTAAATCCATTACTTCCCTACCATAGTAGAGGTGGGAAGTAAAAAGAACAATATTTTTTCGTATCCTTGGCACTTCCTGAGTTTCTGAAAACCGTCGAACAGCAGGTATTGTACGCTAGCGTTTAGTTTAGCCCGTTGAATTCAAAAATCCGACATTCCTTGCAGTGATGTTTTGAAAACAATGCAAACTTTAAAGATCAGGTCACGGTGAATCCAATGGGCACACGCACAGCTCTGTAACTCATTTCGTTTCGGAGATATGCGCGCTTTAATTTTTTTATTTTTTAAACGGTTATAACTTCTAAATTAATAGTAGATTGTATGTCTTATATTGTTTATTGTGTTTTAAAGACCACCAACAGCTAAGGTTATTTAGGCCTAGCACCAATTCATATATTTTCAATTCATTATTTTTTTTAACAATAAATTGAAAATCCAATTGACACTTTTACCAGCTCTCGGGTTAGAACCCGGGAACTGGGGACTTGTAAAATAGAGGAACCATAGCAAAAATTGTGTTTTAAAGACCACCAACAGCTAAGGTTATTTGGGCCTAGCACCAATTCATATTTTCAATTCATTATTTTTTTTTAATAATTAATTGAAAATCCATTTGACACTTTTACCAACTCTCGGGCTAGAACCCGGGAGCTGGGGACTTGTAATAGAGGAATCATAGCAACGCCATGTAAACAACAGCATTGCTACACGCTCGGCTATTCTCAAGCCCGAACCATAGCAACGCCATGTAAACAACAGCATTGCCACACGCTCGGCCATTCTCAAGTATGTCTTATAGATACGTAATGGGGCATATTACGGCGAGTGATGACAGTCACACGAGTCGTAATACCATTACGTACGAGACATATATGGTATTTTTTACCATACCCACTACAAAATACCTACTTTTCACGCCGTTTTCAAAAAATTCTGACAGTTCATTTGCGTCGCCATCTTTCCTTCCAGTGTGCCGCGAAGTTCGTGCAAGTAAGTAATGACAGGCGAACGCAGGCGTATATAGAGCGAATAAACAGAAGTTGCTATGGCAACCGTTATTTTCTGCGCTAGTGCAGAAAGTAAATCATTTTTCGCACACCTGCCTCTTAAATTCAAATTCAAAATTTATTCCTCAGTAAAAAAAAATATACAAAATATAGGTACAACTGTTTTACAAAAATAGGATTTCCTGTCCAACTTAGAAGACCAGTGCTAGGGCAGGAGTCCAGAAATGGGTCCCTATTCAGGATACAGCTGATATGTACAGCGTATAGATAATAGACAAGGTACAGTTCAGCCGTCCAATAGTGGCGGAATGACGCTGTGGGACTGCGTACTTGACTTCGGGTCGTTCGCGTCGATACGTGTTCAGAATGTACAGAACTTTCGGTCACACGAGACGCGTGTCCTAAGTAGTTTTAAATATTGGAACACTGAAAACTCACAGGCGACAAACTGACAATGTAACGGATTTACATACGAAAAAGATTTTGAAAATCTGAAGCTTTCTAGTTTCATGATTTGGCATAGACATGCTCATATTATATTTTGAACACCTTATTTCCTTTAAGTTTCTTTCAGTTTTTTAAATTTTTGTTGGTTCATATTTTCAATTTTTTCTGTTATATCCTCTGGTAAGCAGTGCCGTATTATCAAACAGCTATAGTAGGCACGTGACCTATGAATCCGTGCGTTCATATTTTTTTCAGGGCATCGTTCTTTAGACTACTTAATAAAAGAACGTAGTCATCAAAGGGGTAATTCCCCGAAAAACAAGCTGTGCGGTGGGTCGTTTATTAGGACTTCAGTGCTACCCTTGAGGTCCACACGACGAACTTCTCGGCCGGTCGATAAATATTTTATCAGGGCATCGTTACATTGGACTATTACAAAGAACGTAGTCATTTTAATCATTAAACAGAAGGAGTATTTATTTTTAACAATACTTCGAAAAAAAACGGCTGCACCGATATTAAAAACTTATGACGGATTAAGGTAGAAGTTAACACGCCTCGATTGACACCCTTACGAAGTCGATTTTACATTATTATTTATTTTTACGCAGAGAAACTTGCGTAAAATCTACTTTTTTGGAGTCTATTTGGCTAAGAAATAGAACGGCTGAGTCGATTTAATTAAAATTTCTTTCAGATCATATTTACGTTAATTCGCGTCGATATGGCACCCTAAGGTAGTCGTATCATTTTTCATTCTCGAGATTTCGTCTTAGAATAGAAATGGACACATACGTTACACACACACACACATGGATGACATACACACACACAGACATCTTTCTAAAAATAGTGTAAAATTAGTGTAGTGACCTTGACGCATGCGCAATGTGTTATACATTATGGAATCTACGCGATGTGCGAGGCGATTACACTAGCTTCCAATGCGACGTTCAACAGTGTGCGCAAGAATTTCAGTGTCCGTATGCCCAGATTAATTCGCTGGCCGTTCATATTTTTATCAGGGCATCGTTCACCGCACTAATCTGTGTAATCGTAGCCTTCAATGGGATAATTCCCCGAAATACAGTGTGTACGCAAGAGTTTCAACTTCCTTAATTCCAAAGAATTCCCGGGATTTCTGAAAAATTCCTGTTAGCATAGTTTCATGAATGGTAACTAGCGCCGGTGCCGTCGCATAGAAATTACTGTTTGAGGGAAAAAAATCTCAAATGAAAAATTATGCACAAGCAATGTTCGAAGAAATTCCATTAAAAATGTACACAGAATTTTCGGAAAATTGCCTCCTTGGCAGCTTTTTTTTTAAACAGAAAATAGTCAAAATCTTACTGAAAGAATGAAAAACGCGCTTTTCAGCCGACTAGGTAGCGTTCTTCAAAGTCGATTTGACCTTTAATTTGTGCGTAGCAAAATGTTTTCACCCAGAAGGGTTCACTTACAGTTAGAACAAGCATCAATGGACCCAGACGTGGACCGTTGCCATTCATTGTATTATTCACACATTGTGATTTTTTAATGCAAGCACTACTTGACATTGTCAATTTTAATGAATTAATATTTATCAATGAATACATTGATGATTCACATTATTATAGCAATTACTTTATTAACATGTCTATCTTAATCAAGTTGGCACCGTTTTTTCAATAGCAGAAATACAATGACGCGTAATTCTATAAAAGGGACGAAATTAAAACGCATCGTCTATTTTTAGTTTCTTTCAAATTTCTTATTTAAATATAGGTAGTTGAATTTCCATCAGTCTAATTATTCTCTTTTGGCTTCTAACATTTTAGAAATAAATTTTAAATCTCATCGAAATGAAAATAACATAAATGTTTAAAATAAATAATAGTTTTATACGGCTGAAATGCAATTGAAAATTTTTTTCGTTGGAAAGCAACCAATTATATAATTGTTTCGAAACATATTGGAAAAAATCATTTTACCAACCAGTGGTCACAGTCAGGATTCTAACCTGAACCTTTCCAATTTCGCGTCGGAATGAGCTTACAATATTTTATAAATGTTTAAAACTCAGAACAGAGATAGCTGTAGAAAAATAGGATATCACGTCGCTTGTGAAGCCACAAATATACACTAAACTACGACCTGTCATGTACATTATGATCATTCGTTGCTTGTATTCCGTAGTGTTAATTAGTCTTTATGTCGTGTTGTGTGTCTGGATGTTACAATAAAGGCTCTAAAGCGCTTATGAAAAATCAAGGTATATCAACAGTAAGTAAAAATATTTTATTATATTTTCAATTGTTTCAATTGTTCCCCGCACGTCTCGACTGGCTTCAGTTGTACATACCTACAAGCTGTGATATGTCACTTCTATTCGCTGTGAGCACGACCGGTCCTGCCGTCTAGTGAGTGATAGCGTAAATCGAAGGTGTTAAAGTTACAATGTAAATCACTAATCATACAATGATTTTGTTGATTTCAAAAATAGCAACGTTAAAAATGTGTTTTGTGAAATTCTATGAACAATATGAATCATAAACATTTTTTTCATGATTCGCAAAGCAATTTCGGTAAGACGTAAGTACACTTTATCAAATTTACGCGCAAAACCGAAATCTCAGCTGTCGAATTAGAGCATTAATGTCAAATTCGTATTAAATTACATCCAAAAAATTATTAACTTCCCATTGGAAGTTATTGTAAAGGGTCCGAAAATCGAAAACAAAATGTATATCAAATTTGTATGTTTCAAGGTCACTACCTACACTATTTTTAGAAAGATGTCTGTGTGTGTGTGTACGTATGTGTCTATTTCTTTCTAAGACGAAATCTCGAGAATGAAAAATGATATCGACTACGTTAGGGTGCCAATCGACCCGTATTAACGTAAATATGATCTGAAAGAAATTTTTTCAAAATCGGGTCAGCCGTTCTTTTTTCTTAACCAAATAGACTCCAAAAAAGTAGATTTTACACAATATCTCGCGAATAAAAAATTATATCGACTTCGTAAAGGTGTCAATCGAGGCGTGTTAACGTCATTTTGATCCGACATAAATTTTATAAAAATCGGTTCAGCCCTTTTTTTTTAAATTATTGTTAAAAATAAATAATAATTATGTTTTAATGATTAAAATGACTACTTTTCTGTGTAATATCTAATTTAATTATTATTATTAAATATTTATCAAACTGGGAAGTTCGTCGTGTAGACCTCAAGGGTCGCACTTTAGTCCTAATAAACGACCCACCTCGCGGCTTGTTTTATAATTATTAGGTAAATAATAAAAAAAATAATAAGTTATAATAAATTTAAAAGCAAATGAACATTTTGCATATTATATTTTTTTGTGCATAAAAATTCAAACTTTATTTTAACAAGAAATGTCACTTTCACGGCCCATTTTATGTTTTATTATTTACTATGATGTTATGCTTAGCAGTTACCATTGAGAAAGGAGTTGAGTACCCACCGAATGTTTCTCTATTTATCCGCTGTTGCGCGCTAACAGTCACTTTGAAATCTTCTCCATGCATCTGCTCTCCTATCCTGAGGTTTAAAAGTATTATACAAGGCTAACTTGATTTAACATACATTTAGCAGATTAAACTCAGAAGCTGTATTTATTTTTGTACTGAGCTAAACGTATATTTTAACAAAAGCATCATAATTAACGTCATGTTAAACATAATAACATAAACTCGGTTTAAAATTAAACCTATCCAAAGTAAATAACATGTCTCTTCATTAAAACTTTACAAGATTTAAACGTCAAGATAAAAAATTAAACTCACAACTACGTGGAAATTGTGATTTAAGTGAAAAAGTTTTAAAGAAATCAACTTAAAATTATCAGCGCGAGATCACATATTTATCATAATAAAATAAAATGAAAATTAATTTGTATCGTCTTTTAACCCTTTACCGTCCAAAATATTAATATTAATTCTTTCAAAATAACTTGTCTAAGTTGTCTGAAGTTATTTCTTTAGGAGGAGCGACATAGATACAATTAAATTAATTGTAGATTATAGACGCGTCGACAACTCAGGTCATTAGCGTCTTCAACACAACAAATAATCCATTTGTGTATTAGAATCCGCCAGCCGGTATACACAAACCGACTGGTACGAACTCGGGTCCCTGGGAGCGCTAATTCCCAAAGAACATTGGAATGCAATTTGCAATAGCAACTACATTCCAATGCCCCCTCTGGGGGGGCATAATACAAGGTAATAAATAACAATATTTATTTGATCGGGGTCGTGAAGAAAAAAAAAATAATCCGCCATCTTAGGGCGTCCGCCATAGTGAATTTATAATGACGTCACAAAGCCAACCTTTGTTGCATTGTCACCTGACTTACACATTCCAATGTCCCCTCTGGGGGGACATAGATACAAGGTAATAAATAACAATATTTATTTGCTCGGGGTCGTGAAGAAAAAAAAATAATCCGCCATCTTAGGACGTCCGCCATATTGAATTTATAATGGCGTCACAAAGCCAACCTTTGTTGCATTGTCACCTGACTTACACATTCCAATGTACCCTCTGGGGGGACATACATACAAGGTAATAAATAACAATATTTATTTGCTCGGGGTCGTGAAGAAAAAAAATAATCCGCCATCTTAGGACGTCCGCCATATTGAATTTATAATGGCGTCACAAAGCCAACCTTTGTTGCATTGTCACCTGACTTACAAACGTATGCAAAATTTCAGAGCTCTACTGTACCAAGAAATGGTCGAAATATTGATTATAAAATTTTTCCCGAACAATGTAAAAAAAGTAAGTAAAAAAATCCAAATTCGTGACGCGTGTTAAATTTATTGTGTTGATGTTTTAGGGAAAAATAGTTTAAATTCTTAAAAGTTTTTACCATCTAAAACAAGCGTGAAACTTTTGATAAATATAACATAAGTACATAAAAAAACCGGAGTGCGAGTAGAACTCGCGCCACGAGGGTTCCGTACCGTTACAGCAATTGTGTTTTAAAGACTTGTAACAGCTAAGGTTATTTGAGCCTAGCATCAATTCATATCTTCAATTCATTATTTTTTTTTAATAATAAATTGAAAATCCAATTGACAGTTATAAATAATATAGTTTATAATCATCGTGTACGGATGACGCCACTTTAACATTGCCTATATTATGGTTTGATTCCAATAGAAATAATATAGTTTCGTGTAAGATGACGTCACTCATACTTGTCAGTATAAAAAACATTAGTTTATTAAAATTAATTGATTATTTAATACTAATTATTATTTGCCAGAATTCATGCCACAACACACAATCTGTAAAAATTTTAACTAGCTACTTCTAATTGTTTGTGAGATAGAGCCCTGTGAGTTGTGACAGATGGACATCGTAAGCAGAGTAAAGGTACGTGCAGTACGCAGCTGGGATTCTAGATGGTAGCGTAGATCATGGCAGGGCTTGCTTAAATTAATGCATTGTTATATATGCGAGCGTACACAACGAAGCAGTGAGTGTAGCAGGTATAAGCGCTGTTACAAGAGCTGCTAGATACAGGAATGTATCTCACCATTCTTTCAGCGCGCTGACTACTGCAATCAACGTGTGACAACTGTCAAATGGCCGTTACAAGTTTCGCAATGGATGTGACTAGTTTAATAAGTGAAACTAGTTTACCTGCGCAAAACTTTTTTGCATGTTGCTTTAACAGTTTTTTAAAGTCCAAGTGTTTTGGTATAGGCCTGCGGCGCCGGCGGCCCTTCGGGCCGCCCTTGTGCCTTTGTATGCAACGTAAAACTTTTTTGCATGTGACTTTGTCATAGTTTTCAAAGATTGATGTGTTTTGATACAGGCCTGCGGCATCAAAAGTTATTTACATATAAAAAATATTTTTGTATGTGACTTTGCTACAGTTTTCAAAGATTGATGTGTTTTGATACGGGCCTGCGGCGCCATAGGTTATTTGCATATACAAAGCTTTATTAGCATATTGTATATTTGCGATAGTTTTCAAAAGTTGGTGTGTTTTGATACAGGCCTGCGGCGCCAGATATGCGGCCCTTCGGGCCGCCAAACATCAATTTTTTGCATATGCGAAACTTTTTTGAATTTTTGCAATAGTTTTCAAAGATGGATGTGTTTTGATATAGGCCTGCGGCGCCAGATATACGGCCCTTCGGGCCGCCTCTCAACCTTTTTTTGCAAATGCTAAACTTTTTTGCCCAATTGTGTGTTTGCAATAGTTTTCAAAGATTGATGTGTTTTGACACAGGCCTGCGGCGCAAGATATGCGGCCCTTCGGGCCGCCGGTCTGACATTATTTGCATAGAAACATTTTTTCATGTGTCTTTGCAATAGTTTGCAAAAATTGATATAGGTCTGCGGCGCCAAAAATGCAGCCCTTCATTATAATGAAGTCAGTATTTGGCCGCCAATTTGAAATCTGACGCCATTTTATTTTTTTGTGTCCTATGAAACTCTCATATATCAATTTTCAAAAGAATCGGATAATTTTTACAAAACAGTTCATATGGCCGCCATTTTGAAAAATCTGACGTAATTTTATTTTTTTGTGTCCTATGAAACTCTCAAATATCAATTTTCAAAAGGATCGGATAGTTTTTACGAAAGAGTCTATATGGCCGCCATTTTGAAAAATCTGACGTCATTTTATTTTTTGTGTCCTATGAAACTCTCAAATATCAATTTTCAAAAGGATCGGATAGTTTTTACAAAAGAGTCTATATGGCCGCCATTTTGAAAAATCTGACGTCATTTTATTTTTTTGTGTCCTATGAATCTCTCAAATATCAATTTTCGAAAGGATCGGATAATTTTTACAAAAAAGTACATATGGCCGCCATTTTGAAAAATTTGACGTCATTTTATTTTTTTGTGTCCTATGAAACTCTCAAATATTAATTTTCAAAAGGATCGGATAATTTTTACAAAAGAGTCCATATGGCCGCCATTTTGAAAAAACTGACATCATTTTATTTTTTTGCGTCCTATGAAACTCTCAAATATCAATTTTCAAAAGGATCGGATAGTTTTTACAAAAGAGTCCATATGGCCGCCATTTTGAAAAATCTGACGTCATTTTATTTTTTTGTGTCCTATGAAACTCTCAAATATCAATTTTCAAAAGGATCGGATAATTTTTACAAAAAATTACATATGGCCGCCATTTTGAAAAATCTGACGTCATTTTATTTTTTTGTGTCCTATGAAACTCTCAAATATCAATTTTCAAAAGGATCGGATAGTTTTTACAAAATAGTCCATATGGCCGCCATTTTGAAAAATCTGACATCATTTTATTTTTTTGTGTCCAATGAAACTCTCAAATATCAATTTTCAAAAGAATCGGTTAATTTTTTCAAAAGTACCTAGTCAAGAGTCGGACAATCCATATTTCTTCAGTAAGGGCTCTGCCCCCTACACATGCTAATTTCTTGACATGAATAGTACTTTTATTTTTCTTATAACCGATCTCTATGATTATACTATCGGAAAAGAATATGTAATCTGTCAAAAATAATGTAGCTTTAATATTGAAAAAACTGGGCAGTGCCGTCTTTTAACATTTCGCAGACCCCCAATTAAACGCCTATTTGACAAAAAAGATGTAAAAAATATATTTTTGTCTGTATATTATCTTAGGTTAGAATCTGAAATGTCAAATTGGAATTCTCGACTGTACTCCTTATCTATTAACGTCAGATTGAACTGTAAATTTTTTCGTGATCTCTGACCAAATTTTCTACTAAAAACAGTCTTCATAAAATATGAAAACGCTATTTTCGCTGTAAATGAACGTAAATTTACACTTTTGTAAATTATTTTTTATATAAAATAAGATTTTTATACCTAACGATTATTTTGAATTTTAGCGCTAATTAAACTAATAATTCGTTCTCTTGTCTCCGACTGACAGTTCGAGAGACAGCATTATCTATGGACATTCCGTTTATTTGCATCTTCGTCTGACTCTAACACATATCATGACTTCTCTCTCTTTGCTCTTGGTCGTTTTAATACTCAAATATCTATGCTAATATCAAACGATCCCGCTCGTACAATCGTTCTAATGCAATCTAAAATTCACATTTTACATAAATTTGACAAAAAGTACCGGTCCTAAACCCAAACTGAAGCTAATTTGTCATTTGCAGTAACAAAGTGACAGCTATTAAAAGTTTAACATTTCGATGCTGTATTGTTTATATATTTTTAAAAATGACATTATCCGCTGTAAAGAATGCAACGTGACTTTTATATGCATCTCTGTCTTTTCTCTGTCGCACTCATTAAGCAAACGGCGGCTCTTGGCGAAATCGAAAATTGGATTTTATAATCTAAAATTATGGCTAGCGGCTCGAGGATACATTTAAAAAGAATCTATAATTCACAATTTATCCAATATTGACAAAAAGTATCCGCCCTAAATCCGTTTTTATGCCCGATTTTCATCTTTAGTCTTAAAGTGACAGCCGATAATGAGTGTTATATTCGCGATGCATTTGTTTTGAATTTTCATCTATCGTAAACGGGTGACTTAAAGAATGACATACGTCGTTCAGACACACTATTTACTTGCGTCTCAGACACACCGATGGATTTTCAATTCCGTCTCTCTTCTACGTGTTGATCACTCGCTTAAGTTAGACGGTGTCTTTTTCACTTTTTGCTCAATTCAGAGTAAAATCGCGTGAGACACCGTCTAAACTACGTCGAAAAAAACAATAACGCCGAATTTTGTCTACGAATTAAAACGTTAAAAAAAGTCGTTTTGAGCGTATCTTTTGCACTTTCCAGTTAGAGTTTTTTCTTCCCGTTCGTTTAAAACATGTCCCGACCCTGTACGTTTAAAATCAACCGAGATATGAGCGATTTGCGGCTCCGGGTTAATCAAATGGGCTCATTTTATTTCCGCGGTGGCGCCCGAAATTTCAGCCGAAAACGTCGCGACATACACCCCGTCAAAAGTATGCAAAAAGGCCAAAAGTTTCCGATAAACGGCGCCGTCGTGCGATTTTTTTTCGATTTTAGCCGAGCATTTGAAAATTTTCCACCGTGTTAAAAGATACAAATGCAGACCTTCGGCGCAAAAATCGCCGAGAGGCCCCCCTAAATTTGTAAAAATCGCCGATGCGACGTTGAGACGTAGCAAAAATGCCCCCATCCACCGAATTTTTTTCATAAAAATCCATCAAAAACTCTAATTTTCTATAGCTGTCCCGTTTTCAATTTTTTCAATTTAAGCAATTTAATATATAAAGACTAGTTTACCTGCGCAAAACTTTTTTGCATGAAGCAAAAACAGTTTTTTAAAGTCCAAGTGTTTTGGTATAGGCCTGCGGCGCCGGCGGCCCTTCGGGCCGCCCTTCTGACTTTGTTTGCAACGTGAAACTTTTATGCATGTGTTTCTGCCATAGTTTTCAAAGATTGATGTGTTTTGATACAGGCCTGCGGCATCAAAATTTATTTGCATATAGAAAATATTTTTGCATGTGATTTTGCAATAGTTTTCAAAGATTGATGTGTTTTGATACGGGCCTGCGGCGCCATAGGTTATTTGCATATAAAAAGCTTTATTAGCATGTTGTATCTTTGCTATAGTTTTCAAAAGTTGTTGTGTTTTGATACAGGCCTGCGGCGCCAGATGTGCGGCCCTTCGGGCCGCCAGATCGCGATTTTTTGCATATGCGAAACTTTTTTGAATTTTTGCAATAGTTTTCAAAGATGGATATGTTTTGATATAGGCCTGCGGCGCCAGATATACGGCCCTTCGGGCCGCCTGTCAGCCATTTTTTGCAAATGCTAAACTTTTTTGCCCAATTGTGTATTTGCAATAGTTTTCAAAGATTGATGTGTTTTGACACAGGCCTGCGGCGCAAGATAGGCGGCCCTTCGGGCCGCCGGTCTGCCATTATTTTAATAGAAACATTTTTTCATGTGTCTTTGCAATAGTTTTCAAAGATAGATATAGGTCTGCTTCGCCAGAAATGCAGCCCTTCATTATAATGAAGTCAGTATTTGGCCGCCAATTTGAAATCTGTCGCCTTTTTATTTTTTTGTGTCCCATGAAACTCTCAAATATCAATTTTCAAAAGGATCGGATAATTTTTACTAAAGAGTCTATATGTCCGTCATGTTGAAAAATCTGACGTCATTTTATTTTTTTGTGTCCTATAAAACTCTTAAATATCAATTTTCAAAAGGATCGGATAATTTTTACAAAAGGGTCCATATGGCCGCCATTTTGAAAAATCTGACGTCATAATATTTTTTTGTGTCCTATAAAACTCTCAAATATCAATTTTCAAATCGATCGGATAATTTTTACAAAACAGTTAATATGGCCGCCATTTTGAAAAATCTGACGTCATTTTATTTTTTTGGGTCCTATGAAACTCTCAAATATCAATTTTCAAATGGATCGGATAATTTTTACAAAACAGTTAATATGGCCACCATTTTGAAAAATCTGACGTCATTTTATTTTTTTGTGTCCTATGAAACTCTCAAATATCGATTTTTAAAAGGATCGGATAATTTTTACAAAAGGGTCCATATGGCCGCCATTTTGAAAAATCTGACGTCATTTTATTTTTTTGTGTCCTATGATAGTCTCAAATATCAATTTTCAAGAGGATCGGTTAATTTTTACAAAAAAGTTACATACGGCCGCCATTTTGAAATCTGACTCCATTTTATTTTTTTTTGTCCTAAGAAACTCTCAAATATCAATTTTCAAAAGGATCTGATGACTTTTACAACAGAGTACATATGGCCGCCATTTTGAAAAATCTGACGTCATTTTATTTTTTTGTGTCCTATGAAACTCTCAAATATCAATTTTCAAAAGGATCGGATAATTTTTACAAAAGAGTCCATATGGCCGCCATTTTGAAAAATCTGACGTCATTTTATTTTTTTGTGTCCTATGAAACTCTCAAATATCAATTTTCAAATGGATCGGATAATTTTTACAAAACAGTTAATATGGCCGCCATTTTGAAAAATCTGACGTCAATTTATTTTTTTGTGTCCTATGAAACTCACAAAAATCAATTTTCAAAAGGATCGGATAATTTTTATAAAAGAGTCCATATGGCCGCCATTTTGAAAAATTTGACGTCATAATATTTTTTTGTGTCCTATGAAAGTCTCAAATACCAATTTTCAAAGGGATCGGATAATTTTTACAAAAAAAATTTCATACGGCCGCCATTTTGAAATCTGACGTCATTTTATTTTTTTGCGTCCTATAAAACTCTCAAATATCAATTTTCAAAGGAATCGGTTAATTTTTACAAAAGTACCTAGTTAAGACTCGGCCAATCCCATATTCCTTCAGTAAGAGGCTCTGCCCCCTACACATGCTAATTTCTTGACACGAATAGTACTTTTATTTTTCTTATAACCGATCTCTATGATTATACTATCGGAAAAGAATATGTAATCTGTCAAAAAAATCTGTCGAAAAATTCTTCTTCTTTAAAAATAATATAGTTTTAATATAAAAAAAAAATTGGGCAGTGCCGTCTCCAAACATTACGCACACCCCAAATTTACACGCTATTTGACTAAAAACATCTAAAAAATATATGTTTGTCTGTATATGTTAGGTTAGTATATTCTGACATGTCAAATTGGAATTCTCGACTATTATACTCCTTATCTAAATAACGTCAAATTGAACTGTAAATTTTTTCGTCATCTCTGACCAAATTTTATACTAAAAACAGTCTTCATAAAATATGGAAACGCTATTTTCGCTTTAAATGAACGTAAATTTACACTTTTGATAATTATTTTTTATATAAAATAAGATTTTTATACCTAACGATTATTTTGAATTTTAGCGCTAATTAAACTAATAATTCGTTCTTTTGTCTCCGACTGACAGTTCGAGAGACAGCATTATCTATGGACATTCCGTTTATTTGCATCTTCGTCTGACTCTAACACATATCATGACTTCTCTCTCTTTGCTCTTGGTCGTTTTAATACTCAAATATCTATGCTAATATCAAACGATCCGGCTCGTACAATCGTTCTAATGCAATCTAAAATTCACATTTTACATAAATTTGACAAAAAGTACCGGTCCTAAACCCAAACTAAATCTAATTTGTCATTTGCAGTAACAAAGTGACAGCTATTAAAAGTTTAACATTTCGATGCTGTATTGTTTATATATTTTTAAAAATGACATTATCCGCTGAAAATAATGCAACGTGACTTTTATATGCATCTCTGTCTTTTCTCTGTCGCACTCATTAAGCAAACGGCGGCTCTTGGCGAAATCAAAAATTGGATTTTATAATCTAAAATTATGGCTAGCGGCTCGAGGGTACCTTTAAAAAGAATCTATAATTCACAATTTATCCAATATTGACAAAAAGTACCCGCCCTAAATCCGTTTTTATGCCCGATTTTCATCTTTAGTCTTAAAGTGACAGCCGATAATGAGTGTTATATTCGCAATGCATTTGTTTTCAATTTTCATCTATCGTAAACAGTTGACTTAAAGAATGACATACGTCGTTCGGACACACTATTTACTTGCGTCTCAGACACACCGATGGATTTTCAATTCCGTCTCTCTTCTACGCGTTGATCACTCGCTTAAGTTAGACGGTGTCTTTTTCACTTTTTGCTCAATTCAGAGTAAAATCGCGTGAGACACCGTCTAAACTACGTCGAAAAAAACAATAACGCCGAAATTTGTCTACGAATTAAAACGTTAAAAAATGTCGTTTTGAGCGTATCTTTTGCACTTTCTAGTTAGAGTTTTTTCTTCCCGTTCGTTTAAAACACGTCCCGACACTGTAAGTTAAAAATCGACCGAGATATGAGCGATTTGCGGCTCCGTGTTAATCAAATGGACTCATTTTATTTCCGCGGTGGCGCCCGAAATTTCAGCCGAAAACGTCGCGACGCACACCCCAATAAAAGTATGCAAAAAAGCCAAAAGTTTCCGATAAACGGCGCATTCGTGCGATTTTTTCTCGATTTTAGCCGAGCGTTCAAACACGGCCGCAACGTTAATCTTATGGCCCGTTTTGTCGCCTTTAAAAAATCGCCGAGAGGCCCCCTTAAATTTGCAAAAATCGCCGATGCGACGTTGAGACGTAGCAAAAATGCCCCCATCCACCGAATTTTTTTCATAAAAATCCATCCAAAACTCTAATTTTCTATAACTGTCCCGTTTTCAATTTTTTAAATTTTTGCCTTTTAATATATAGAAGATTTAATATATAGAAGATAATATATAGAAGATTAATATATAGAAGATTTTGCCAGTTTTTATTTAATTTGTTTTGAGTTTTTTCTAAGACGTATTTAAAAGTGTTAGGTTCCATACGTAAATGTTCAAAAAACCGGTTTGGGTAAAATTTTAATTCTTGGTATATAAATGATGAATTTCGCCATGTTTAGATCGTTTTCTATTAGTAGGGTGGACATGATAGCTCCTATCCAAATTTGTATTTAAAATATACCACTTTGTAGCAGATGAACACAAATATTCGTCTTCGCTATCTGACATTTCAAACGCGACTTAAGCTTGTATCAATGCTAGTATCAAAGCTTCGTTGTGCAAACCTATAAGCTCTTATAATTTCAGCCACCATCCACCATATATGCTACCATCTAGAATCCCAGCTGCGTACTGCACGTACCTTAATAGGGTTCCATGCGGAGGCACGGAACCCTTAAAAGGAATAACAATTTTGCTTCCAAGTTTCCAAGTAAGTACTTTGTTCATTCAATTGTTATTGAGTTTGTGTCGATAAAGAATTTTTCAATTTACATTCTTCTAGATATATTATTATGTAATAAGTAGAACTGCTTCAACTGGCATTTATGTGGAGCGAAGACAATGCTGATGGCCGTTGTATACCTATATTGAGATTTTATACAAAAGCGCATGGCCTGGATATTATGGAAAATGGGTTACTTTGAATGCAGTTCGTTTTATAGGACGTTCGCATTGAGAAAGTTCTCGCTGCAATTTTCAAGGTTCCGTACTAAAATGGTAAAAAAATTGTAAGTGAATCTTCGTACTAGCTCTCGCTAGTACGAAGATTCACTTCTATTTCTATAACATAGCTATATTGAATTAACACTCGCATGTTGTACCTTCTGTGTTTATATTCAATAGGTTATGTTTATATTATTATGCTATGTTTATACATATATCATGCATTCATTTTCCAAGCTTTGTAATTCCCTGTTATTGGGTGTATATCTGTTGGGAAATAAATGTTTATTATTATTATTATTAAAATCTATTGATTCCTAAACATATAAGGAGAATGTTAAATTAGTAATCATGTCACAGTTGAGTAAATGTAAGCTCATCCAGGTGTGCAAGCTTTCACGGCCGGCATTGTTCCAAGTCATCATGGTTTCCGGGCTTGTAGGTCGTGGTCCGGTGGTATTTCTACCTGAAGTTTCGTCTACAACTGCGGTAGACATTCTCAAAGGCGATGTGGAAGCGGTCGAAGTGTCCTCCTGTGAGCCGCCAAGGAGGACACTTCGACCGCTGCCACATCGCCTTTGAGAATGTCTACCGCAGTTGTAAACGAAACGTCAGGTAGAAATACCACCGGACCACGGCCTACAAGCTCGGAAACCATGAAGACTTGAAATGAAAGCTCATTCCGCCGCGAAAGTGGAAAGGTTCAGGTTAGAATCCTGACTGTGACTATGGTTGGTAAAATGATTTTTTCCAATATGTTTGGAAATTGGAATCAATTATATAATTGGTTGGTTTCCAACGAAAAATTTTCAATAGATATAGATGTTGTGTTTTTTTTCAAATGTCGACCAGAAAATAGTTTTGTAACATTATTATTTCAAAGCTTTCTTGATTTATTTATTGTAGATCCTATAGACGCTCGACAACTGAGGTCATCAGCGTTATTCTTAACAAATTACACAAAATTAAACGACCATATAAAACATCTATGAGCGGAGGCGGTATTCGAATCCACGACCGTCTGATCCAAAGGCTAGCGCGCTTTAACCATTACACCAAGCTGTCCTTCTTGAGGAGTACGTTTTATACGAATGCAGTTGTTTTACTATAATATGTTACAAATAACAATTCTATTAGAGAAAGGATTGGGGACATTTAGTCAGCTGATGTTGCCCACACTGCGATGCATTATTACTTACTGTATAATATATTTGTTGAGTACACACTCACTAAATTAACTCATCTAACGCAAATTTCATTACTTAAAAATTAATCTCATATTTTGTATAACGCCTTGTAGACGGGGGAACGCCTTTCTCGATTTTTTGTCTGCCTGTCAGTTTGTACCATGATCACTGGAGAACAACTAGACCGAGTTTGCTACGCTACAGATTGCACTGTAAGAAATGAGAAGGCCGATTACATAGATTATCGATGGTCCATTTGTAGCCAGCGATTAATCTGGTAATAGGCACACAAAGAGACAATGGCGTCGCAAACAGGTATCGCCTCCACATCCACATTGGGCATGCGTTGTTACTAATTTTACATTAATTTGTTTTGTATTCATCCATTTTACATATGTAACTATACATTTTATTTTGTAATTTTTACTATTACACAAATTTTGTAATTTTAATTTACTTCATGTAAAATCAGAAATTTGTTTAACTTTACAGTAAAAGTCCAAGTTTTTATGAAGTTTTCTGTGTAAAAATAAATAATGATGTAAAAAAATCACTTAGAAAATCGAGCGAATTCTACCTTAACTTTCAAAGTATTTTTACATCCATTTTTTACGGTGTGCCACTCCAACTTATAGCGCACTTTTTATTTGTCTATACGATTTTAATTTGAATGCATGAATTGTGAATTATAGACGATCGACAACAGAGGTCATTAATGTCGTTAGATTTTAATTTGAGTTAAGATAAGGTTTCGATACATTTATAGTAGATTGTATTTCTAGTGTCGTAAAGGGGTATCTTACTGACGAGTGGTGACGAGTCACACGAGTAATAATACCATTCCGCACGAGAAATATATGGTATTTTTTTGCCATACCCACTACAACATAAGTAACTACTTTTCATTTCATTTTCAGTATTTTCAGAAAATTTTGACAGTTTATATGCGTCGCCATCTTTACATTTACAGCAGGTCGTGAGTATGTAATAGCAGGCGGATAGAGCGAATAAACTGTAGCAACCGTTTACTTACCGCACTAGTTATGTTATGAAAACACTTTCGGCACGCCTGTCTGTTAAATGATTCAATACAGGCCCATATACATGCATGGAGTGAGTAAGGCAACAAATTTAAATGTATCTTAAATACCAGATATTTTTAACTTTCCATTGGAAGTTATTGTAATGGGTCCGAAAATCGAAATCAAAATGTATAACAAATTTTTATGTTTCAAGGTCACTACACTATTTTTAAACTATTTTTAGAAAGATGTCTGTGTGTGTGTGTGTGTGTACGTATGTACGTACGTACGTATGTGTCCATTTATTTCTAAGACGAAATCTCGAGAATGAAAAATGATATCGACTACGGTAGGGTGCCAATCGACGCGTATTAACGTAAATATGATATGAAAGAAATTTTTTCAAAATCGGTTCAGACTTCAGCCGTTCTTTTTTCTTAACCAAATAGACTCCAAAAAAGTAGATTTTACACAATATCTCGCGAATAAAAAATTATATCGACATCGTAAGGGTGTCAATCGAGGCGTGTTAACGTCATTTTGATCCGACATAAATTTTATAAAAATCGTTTTTTTTTTTTAATTATTGTTAAAAATAAATAATAATTATGTTTTAATGATTAAAATGATTACTTTTCTGTGTAATATCTAATTTAACTATTATTATTAAATATTTATCAAACTGGGAAGTTCGTCGTGTGGACCTCAAGGGTCGCACTTTAGTCCTAATAAACGACCCACCTCACGGCTTGTTATCTTCCTTTATACTTGCAATAAAAAGTATCCATAAGAACAGCAGTGGCGTATTTTGAAACTGTGTAAAAATTCTACGAATATAAATAAGTTAAGAAATCGACAAAGTTTTCGTTCGCTTGGCTGCGACTTGCGTAGACTGGAAACAAAAGAAAATCGACAGGAGAGCGTCTAGAGCAGGCCCCATAACACCTGATGAACTGCATGTTTGTATTGGTTAGGGCTCCGGTAAAGGGATCTGGGCGGATCCCCGGAGCTGCCGCTATTCCGGACTTAGCCTACCCGCGCTACACCCGGCAAGTATATAGCTATTAATGATTCGTACTGAACTCCGGTTTGAACGAATAGGTCGAAACGATATGCGAATCATTGTCATTTAAAAAAGCCAGCGATAGAAAGACAAGATTCGTGTTTTTCTTTTTTGAAGTTTTTGTGGTAAATGAAACGTCGTCGGATAGGAGATTGCGAATGAGGGTGGCGTTTGTTCGCCAGAGCGAAGCGAGGGCATTGCCACACGAGTCGCAATCGCTAATTTTGCCCGAGTAACACATAGTACCTACTTTTTGTAATAAGTGCATTGAAAAAACATTAAAAATATAAGAAAAACACTGTTAATGGATATTGTAGGTTAGGGCGTTAGGCGAATTGTCAGATATAGTTTACAATATTCGCGTAGGATGGCGCCACTTTCGCTAAAATTGCGACCCGAAAATAATTCCCAAGGGACGAAAATACTTTTTTGATTTGAGCATGCGTGACTTTTTTTTAGTAAACCCGAAAAATCCCCAAGTAAAATTATAGACAGAAGTCTAAAGTAATAATAACACCAAGACGTTTTCGACCTCACTTGCCGAGCGTCTATAGGTAATTTACAATCATTCATTCAATAATAACACTATAATTAACTAGAAGAATGCATAATGACTGCAAACAGTATATGAAGACACCTGCTGTAAGGACAATGACGTAACACAACACTGTGACGTAACACAACAGTGTTGTGTTACGTCATTGTCCTTACAGCAGGTGTCTTCATATACTGTTTGCAGTCATTATGCATTCTTCTAATTATGTATTTGGTCACGGCTTACGTGTTAAATTTGTATTTATTGTGTATATGTGTTATAATCCAACCTCAGATTATGTGTTGTTCCAATTAATTTGCCTCGATATTTGATAGAAATTCTATCTTGTCTTGGTGTTATTAAAAATGGATACTTCATCTTTGTATTCACCTGTTGTATTTACTTTACATGTTGAGTGTTTGTAGTCTAGCAGTGGTGTTGGAATATTGACTCTCGCATGTAGTGGTTTTTCGTGACAGAATGCTTTAAAGGGAGAAAGTCGATCGTTTGAAAATGTGTCACTGTGTGAGTAATGTCAACTCAGTCCGCCGCGATAGTGGAAAGTTTAGGGTTAAAATCCCTACGGTGACATAGGTTTGAATTAATGAATTTTTCCTGATTACAGTGTTGTGTTACGTCATTGTCCTTACAGCAGGTGTCTTCATATACTGTTTGCAGTCATTATGCATTCTTCTAATTATGTATTTGGTCACGGCTTACGTGTTAAATTTGTATTTACTATAATTAACCTAATGAGTACCTGCAGTATAAACTAACACATTCTGGAACTATTTATTTTATAGTTCATAGTCGATTTCAAATCATTATTTCAGCTGTCATTTTTGAAATATCGTAGACATGCAGATGTCAGTTGTCGAGCGTCTATATTTTATTACACGTCGTACGGCACATGGCCATTTATCAACGCGTGGTTAGTTGTCTGTATTACGTCTTCATACGAGAAATCAATATTTTCATGTTTTTCACCGACCAAACTTTTCCTCTGACTTATTAAAAATTCTATAACTTTTCCGGGCTTCCCACCTTTGTATGGATTCGATTGTCGCCGTTTGCTTCCAGACAGTATTTACGCATGCTCGTGTCTGAATCGTTATGAGATTCGATTCGAGACGACGCCGACGCTCGTGTACGCCAGGAGTCGACGCTGATGAGCAGCGCCGCGCCTCGGCAAAGCACCGAATCCCGGCCACAATCGTCCAACAAGTGTTCGCTAGACGACCTCCTATACGGCGCGTGCACGTCGATGTTCTGTTGTTTCTCCGCGCGCCGATTTTGTTTTTGATCCGCTAGTCATCGAAACAACTATACAGCGATCATTATCAAACGTATAACAAAACACGATAATAGCGGTGAGCGTGATTTGTTTTTATGACAAGTGACAGTTGCGGAAGTGTATTTCCGGCCCATTGTTGCATATTAAAAATGCGTGTTTGTTAAAGTTGTGTTTGTTTTTAAAAGTTCAACAATCATGATTTGTGCGGATTGCAAATGTGAAATCGAGTGTTTCGCAATTGTTTCGAGTGGATTTTGTTTATTTTGAAACAATGGAGATTTGTTGTTGGAAAAAAGTTTGCGTGGAAAAGTTTTACTAATTTTTTTTTGGTTTGGAAAATGGTACTCGAATGTGTTTAAATAATTTAAAAATTCTAAAATTTGTTTCTTTTGAATACAAAATAGTTTTTCTTATTCTTTATAAATTATGTATTGTTTACGTTTTGTTTTTTTATAGAGTATCGATTTATGAATTAAATATGATCGGAAAAGCGTTCATGAAAAGTTTTTTTTGTTGTTCGCTCTAAAACTCTTGGGATTTGTACCAGTTATTGAACCGAAAAACATTTTGTTGATATTAAATTTTTTATGTTATACAATTTTGCGATACTTTTCGTTAAAAATATTCGGCTATAATAATTTATATTACATTTTGTAATTTTTCAGTTTTTTCAAAAATCAATTTCCTAAAACAAATCGTTGAAATTAATTCATATCGATCCTTGTTTACCAAAAAAAAATTAAATAAATTAAATCAATATTCGAATGAATACTTTTTAAATTTTCATATTTTGATCTAAATCAAGAAAAATCATTTGAATTGGAGGTGTTGTTTTATACCTACCATTATACGTTTCCTAGAACGAAGATCAATATCTTAATTTCCTTCTAAATTAGTACACAAGCTTCTTTTAATACTTTAAACTCTCTCAACGGCATTTTTTAACAATTACCCAATTAAAAAATAAGTCTGAGACGAACGAATTCAATTAAAAAGAAAATACTTATTTTGCTAAGATAACAATTGACAGCGGTAATTAAATACATTTGAGAATAATTGATTGAGAGTCGTCAAACGGGGATTCACCGGTTTCTCATAACCACAATTGTAATTCTATTAGCGTATATTTTAATAGCTGCATTTCCTTTTAAAGATTTAAAGTGAATTAGATATCGTTATTGGAATATAAGTCAGCACAAGAAGTACTTAATTATTTTTTCTTACTTCTTTATACATCCCAGTTTATTTTAATCCAGGGATAAAAGAAAGATTTGCGGATGGACTCAAGATACTCTCCTTTTGAATTTGATTTTGCACTTGTAATAGTAGATTAGTAAGAAGTAACTAGGATTATTGAGAATACTATAAACTTTATAGGGATCAAAAAAGAGGATAGCATAATAAGGTATTTGCATGGATCTTTTTTGTGCTATATTAATAGAGGCACTTTATTCTGATTTCTATTAAGTTCAAAAATAAATTTAGAAATATTTGTTTAAGTTCCGCCCGCTAAAAAGTAAAGTATGGAAGACCTGCGTCTATATATACTAATCATTATCTAGTATTAGATGTCTAAAAAGTAAAAACCAAGAAGGGCTTGAGAATAGCCGAGTGTGTAGCGGTGCTGTTGTTTACATGGCGTTGCTATGGTTCCTCTATTACAAGTCCCCAGTTCCCGAGAGCCCCTAGCCCGAGAGCTGGTATAAAAGTGTCAATTGGATTTTAAATTTATTATTAAAAAAAAAATAATGATTTGAAAATATGAATTGGGGCTAGGCCCAAATAACCTTAACTGTTGGTGGTCTTTAAAACACACACAATAAAAACCAAGAAAAGGCTGTTAGCTGAAAAATACTGTTTTGTAAACTATGTACCTATGGAAATGAACACTCAATTTGTGATGTCGCATTCTGTTTATGACCACATGATTTCTTTTAAAATTAATTAATATTTTTTGATAAATTATGGCGCTTCAACGAATCGTTCAATGTTTCTCAGATTTTAGAGTTTGGTTCAAATTAATGTAGATTTTCGTTTTGTATAAATAAAAATGCTATGAAAAATTTCTTGCAAATACCGTGCTAGGGCTCATTTAGCACCGAAAAATCAGCAGATATTTTAGGAGAAGAAATAAAAGTAACACGTGTTATTTTGACACATTTGAAAAGAACATCAAAGTCAGTTCTGAATTAATTTGAAGTTTCTCAAATTTCAAAAAAAAAAATAGCAGATAGGTACATGGAAGAGGTTGAGAGAAACGTAACAAAAATTATTTTGAAATAATTAAGGAATAGTCATGGACACAATTATCAAATATTTTTTTTCACTATTAATTTTAAAAGAATTTATTTCTTAAAAAAAAATTCGACTGATGACCAGTCCTATACTTCCCACCTAGTAAATATTTGCAAAAAATAAACACTCTTTTTTTTTATTCTTTGACTAGGACCAAATAACCTTAGCTGTTGGTGGTCTTTAAAACACAATTTAATTTTTATTCTTTGAAAAAAGCATGGCCCTCTTTTTTGTTTGGTGATCTATTGATGGCTAGCTTAATATAGCAAAAATCATGGTTACCTTGATTTACGTACAATTTTTATTTTTTTTAGTAAAATATTTTTTTTCTCGAAAACCATACATTTTAGAGAAAAAAAATATTTACATTTTTTTCATATTATAACATCTAGAATTCATTTATATTTTTTTTTACCTATGTTAATACGTGACATTGAGGACGTTTTTTTGAATATCTCAGGATCCACTGAACCGATTTGACTCAAAATCTAATCAGATCTAAGTTAAAGGCTGATAAACACAATAGAACAATCGGCATGCCCGTATGTTTTTCCGTTCTTAAGATATCGAAGGCGAAAAATTGACCACATACACACACACACACATACACACACACACACATACAGACATCAGTCAGAAAATGATCTTAAACGATTGCTAGGGTCTCAAAACGTGAAAATCTGTTAAAATCTCGAAATATTTTTTTCGGACTAAATCCATTACTTCCCTACCATAGTAGAGGTGGGAAGTAAAAATTACGAGCATTTAAAAACATTTGACAATTTTGTCCATCACTGTATTTCGGTTCAAAATGACCCTGGATTAAATTAAAACTGTTATCGCCTATCGAGAAAGTAGCTAAAATGGTCACATGGTATTTATTGGCGTGCAGCTTAATCTTTTTGAACTGGACTGTACAGTAACTTAACCTGTTTTCATTCCAATTGATTTTAACACCGACTATAAATTAAAAAGTTTTACTGCCTCACGAAATGGTGCGTTGCTTTTTTAATGGCTGACTTCACTTTAACCGAAATTCTTATATCAATTTTAATAAATTTTTATAAGAGCTTAGACCTTTTAATGGTGTATTAATACAGGAGAAGCGCGCATTAAACGTTATGACCAGTTTATTTTTAAATTAATAGGTATTAAGGTAGTTGTCGTGCTACAATAACATCCAAAAGTTTCGTTCATAATACGCTGTAAAACAATAAATAAGTAGTGTTAAATGTAAAAAAAATTTGTTAGAGATTGTACCTAAACTCATGTTCACATAGTAACACATATTTCAGTTAGTTTGTTCGCTTAGATTATATAAAAATGTCAATCTTTTCTCATAAATTGTTGAACTTTGCGTTATTATATCTCAACAATAAAAAGGTCAATAATGTTTGGATTTTCTTTTTTAAACTCAGAACAAAAACATCAATGAACAGTTAGTTTTTTGAAAATTTCTGACTGTTACTTTTTTTTTTTAAATTAAAAAACTTGTCAAAAACACAACCTTTCCTATGCTCTCCGTGTTAATTAAGTTTATCTCGAGTTAGAGATGGTCAATCAACTTCAAAATTTAATGGTATTTGTATTATAGTATCCTTAATGATTATACGAAAATTTAGAATTTTCTGACACTATGCCCATAGCACGACAACTACCTTAAAAACAGTTGGAGGCACGTGATGCGTGGGCGAGAAGCGATTAGAGCAATCGCGTTCATTTATTATTAAAATAAATATTGTCGTGATTTCATTTGTAAGTATTTACACTCTAAGAGTCGGTTTAGAATACGAGTTTATGACCAGTTTAAGTGAACTTAGTTTACAGCTCAAACGGCTCAACAAATTTCGAAAAACTGTTTTTTGTTCGATTCCATCCAAGGTGCTGAAGGGGACTAAATTAAAAAAAACACGGTATTCTTTGCTTATATTTCGCTCAATTAAAGTCAGATCAGTTCGAAACCTGTCTTAAACGAAAGAGGAGAAATTTTTACATAGATTTCGTATATACAATTAAAGTCAGATCAGCTCGAAACCTGATCTAAACGAAAGAGGAGAAATTTTTACATAGATTTCGTATATACAATTAAAGTCAGATCAGCTCGAAACCTGTCCTAAACGAAAGAGGAGAAATTATTACATAGATTTTGTACTTATATACAATTAAAGTCAGATCAGTTCGAAACCTGTCCTAAACGAAAGAGGAGAAATTTTTACATAGATTTCGTATATACAATTAAAGTCAGATCAGCTCGAAACCTGTCCTAAACGAAAGAAGAGAAATGTTTACACAGATTTCGTATATACAATTAAAGTCAGATCAGTTCGAAACCCGTCCTAAACGAAAGAAGAGAAAATATATTTACATAGATTTCGTAATACAATTAAAGTCAAATCGGTTCAAAACCTGTCTTAAACGAAAGAAGAGACATTTTTACATAGATTTTGTATATACAGTTAAAGTCAGATCAGTTCGAAACCCGTCCTAAACGAAAGAAGAGAAAATATATTTACATAGATTTCGTAATACAATTAAAGTCAAATCGGTTCAAAACCTGTCTTAAACGAAAGAAGAGACATTTTTACATAGATTTTGTATATACAGTTAAAGTCAGATCAGTTCGAAACCCGTCCTAAACGAAAGAAGAGAAAATATGCTTACATAGATTTCGTAATACAATTAAAGTTAGATCAGTTCGAAACCTGTCCTAAACGAAAGAAGAGAAATGCTTACATAGATTTCGTAATACAATTAAAGTTAGATCAGCTCGAAACCTGTCCTAAACGAAAGAAGAGAAATGCTTACATAGATTTCGTAATACAATTAAAATCAGATCGGTTCGAAACCTCTCTTAAACGAAAGAAGAGAAATATTTACATAGATTTCGTATATACAATTAAAGTCAGATCAGTTCGAAACCCGTCCTAAACGAAAGAAGAGAAAGTATATTTACATAGATTTCGTAATACAATTAAAGTCAGATCGGTTCGAAACCTGTCTTAAACGAAAGAAGAGAAATTTTTACATAGATTTTGTATATACAATTAAAGTCAGATCGGCTCGAAACCTATTCTAAACGAAAGAAGAGAAATGTTTACATAGATTTCGTAATACAATTAAAGTCAGATCGGTTCGAAACCTGTCTTAAACGAAAGAGGAGAAATTTCTACATAGATTTCGTTATAGAATGTGTCAAAACAGTTTAAGCAACTTGTTTCGTTGGTCCTTGTCTATTAAACAGTAATATATTTATAAACTTATCAATTAAACTCAGAATGTAAAACAATATATTTCATGGCAGGTTCAACAGTTAAACTATAATAGTGGCGCTAGGGTTTTTTCTTAAGGTGGGCCACTGTTGGGAATGATGATCTGAAGGTGGGCCAATAACATTTATCCCCAAAATTTTAGTGCTCGATAAAATTTTAACCCAGGTTACTTGCTATAGAATTTACAAGAAAAATTTTAAGGTGGGCCAGTTTTAGGGTGGGCCAAGACAGTTTAAAGTGATCCATGGACCACCCGACCCATCCTCTGGCGCTGCCACTGAGTTAAATGGAGTTTAAGTCGATTATATAAAACCGGCCCTAAATTGTCATCATTGCGCTTTTTAGTCTCTTATAGAGCTCGGAGCTCCCGTCTAGAAAAACAATTATTATTCAATATTTTTTTTTTTTTTTAATAAAAGGTGTTATGGTCTTATTCAATATTAAAATGTCCTTAAACTCCTTAAACCAGAATCCCACGACCTTGAAAATAGCCGAGCTTGTAGGAATGTTATTTCCATAGATCGTTTATTACACGCCCCTAGTTATGATCGGAGAACTGGTGGAAGTTTCAACTGGATTTTTATGTCGTTATTATTAAGTTTGAAGAACTTCATTTTATAACTATAAATAATTCGTGGGTACAATAGACCGAATACATGACGAGTATTTAATCTATTTCTTATTTAAGGACATTTCGACTCAGATCCTGTAGTCTTTTTCAAGGTTCTAAAAATATTTTTTACACTAAAGTCAATAAAAATATTTTTAGAGCCTTGAAAAAGACTGGATCTCAGTCGAAACGTCGACAAATAAAAAATAAATTAAATACACTGCATTCGTTCTATTGTTACCCAAGAATTATTTAGTTAAAAAATAAAGTTCTCAAGAACTATTTATTTATATAAAATATAAATTCAACAGACAGAGAAACCAATCATTTATTTTGTAACAACTATTTTGTATAACAAAGAGGCTTCATGAGACAAAGGACTTTTTTGACGAAGCCACTATATTTTACGAAATAATTGCTATAAAATATAGTTTTTTATTGTAACGTGTTTTATTTGTGTTTTAAAGACTACCAACAGCTAAGGTTATTTGGGCCTAGCACCAATTCATATTTTCAATTCATTATTTTTTTTTTAATAATAAATTGAGAATCCAATTGACATTTTTACCAGTTCTCGGGCTAGAACCCGGGAACTGGGGACTTGTAATAGAGGAACAGATCGCTTTAAATTAAATTGTGTTTTAAAGACCACGAACAGCTAAGGTTATTTAGGCCTAGCACCAATTCATATTTTCAATTCGTTATTTTTTTTTAATAATAAATTGAGAGTTCAATTGATACTTTTACCAGGTCTCGGGCTAGAACCCGGGAACTTATAATAGACTATAGAGGAACCATAGCAACGCCATGTAAACAACAGCATTGCTACACGCTCGGCTATTCTCAAGCCCACGTGTTTTATTTAATTTAATTTAAAATGTACATCGATCTAATCTTTGGTTTTTATTTAGTATACCACGCTAAGATGTCGGTCGAGTATTAGAGAACAAATAAAAAATAAATAAATATAAAAAATAAATAAATATGATGTGTTTAATAGACGTAGATTTGTTATAATAATTACTGAGTGAGTAGTGTATGTGTGTGATTAGTGAGTGAATTAGTGTAAACAAGTAGTTATAATCAGTAAGCATGGAGAAGCATAGCACTTCGCACACACCAATCGAAGCACAGCATTGCTACAGCATTTTGAGCCGAGTTAGAGTTGTCTTCGTGTTTATAGCAATTAGTTTAATAGGTGAGTGCTTTGATTTTTAAAATTAACCCACGATATTTTTAGAATTACTAACTTAACGTTTGTGTGCATTTACTTTTGTAGTTTTTTACTTCTATTAATTTTATAACGCCAAAAACCCTACAGCCTCTCCTTCGGTATTTTCTGGTCGATGTGTAAAATTTAATCAGAATCGTTAGAGAAAAAATAACCATTTAGTATCTTCTTAGAACAAATTTATTATTGCACTAGCGACCGGGTGCGACTTCGACGGAAAGCTATGAATTGTAGATTTTTATTGAATTAAGAATTCAAATTGAAATATATATAGGTTTTTAAACCTACGTTTATTTGATATCAGCTACTAATTTAGTTTGAAATAAAAATATTAGTAAGAAAAAACTTTGTAATTATGAACCTAAATTATTAAAAATTATTTTTTCCTTTTTAGTGCATTTAAATAAAAGTTTTTTTTTACTAATATTTATTTTGTTCATTTTAGTCTTTTAAAATTTTTGACACCCGTAGGGGTTGCATTTCGAAAAATGCTTTCTTAGTGGATGCTTACGTCAGAAAAGGAACCACCTCTCCAAATTTCAAGTTTCTAGCTTCAGCGATTTGGCCTGAGCGTTGATTAGTTAAAAAAAAAACCGTACACCTTCGTTTAAACCCCTTAGGGGTTGAATTTAATTCTAAAAACGATTTATTCATGTATTGTCATCGAGAATACAAATGTGTACAAAATTTCAAGTCGATCGGATACGTGGAAGTCGTTCAAAATTGACTTGCAATATTTGACCTAAACAAACCCACAAACTAACTAACACACAAACTAACATACATTGCAAGTTAAATAAAAGCTCGTAAAAAATAGACTTTCGTATAAAATTTGTTTTATATAAATTTGCACCTGGTTCCAAATCTGTTTTAATATTTACCCAATCATAGATATTATCTCTTGCTAAACTTGCGTAGTATGTTATATACTCCAACCATTGTACAGACAGTTTAGGGAGAAAGTTCCATGTAAACCGTTAATTTCTAACTGTTAAGGTGGTAGTTCGTTCGGAAACTTGAACAGAAAGAGATAGATAATGGTGCCAGCAGCTTTAGTTACCAAGTTTAACAAATAATGCCTTCAATTCTTGTTAAAGCACTACATGGAACTTCCTACTTTACGATTTTCTAAGTCTATGAGTTGTCGGATTTACACATTCTTTTTTTCCCAGTGCGCCAATAAAATCAAAAACATAATTTTACGAGTTCCGTCTGTCTTTTTTTAAGAAGAACTGCTTTAAATATTTGATAATAATGCTCTAATTTGACAGCTGAGATTTCGGTTTTGCGCGTAAATTTGATAAAGCGTACTTAACCAAAATTTCTTTGCGAATCACGAAAAAAAAGGTTTATGATTTATATTGTTCACAGAATTTCACAAAACACACTTTTCACGTTGCTATTTTTGAATTCAACAGAATCATTAAATGATTAAATTGTAGTTTTAGCACCTCCGATTTACGCTATCACTCACCAGACGGCAGGACCGTCTGCTCACAGCGAATATGGAAATGATCCAAATAAGTCAGCAAGTAAATTTTAATAATAAAAGCAATAATAAAAATCGGTTTTCTTCGACTATCTTCGCTGTCGTCTGTCGGTTTGCATCGATGTTAAATACGCCCCTGTGCCCCTTCAGGTCGATCGCAGCACCATTATAGCGCATAAAGTATAAATTAACCTATAAATGGAGAGTGTATACGAACCACTAACTAATAATTAGCTTAGAGTAAAATCTAATAACTCATTAAATAATTAATAATTCGATACTTACAGCACCGTCTATTAGTCGGGAGCTATTATAGCTTTGTATCGATAAAGTTGTCAGCAGTTTGTCGTACATTTATTAAATAACTAGCTGTACCTGCGACTTTGTTTGCGCTCAGTTCGTACATAACGGGTGGTGATGAGCAAAATTGGTTTTGGTCTTGCAGTCTTGGTCTTGGTCTTGCGAAAAAGCAAAACCAAGACCAAGTCCAAGACTATCATTAGACTAGCAAGACCAAGACTATCATTAGACTAGCAAAACCAAGATCAAGACCTAATGAACTGTTAAAAATGATGTAATTTTGATATTTTTTAACATTTTAATAAAATAAAGTATTTTATATAACACATGCACGCTTTTAGTGTTTTTTCGTATCAGTTTTGCGGACTTTAAATGGCCGTTTATTGACAAGTGACGTCATGATCCATTATGAAACGCTTTTCGATGAATAATGGAAAAACATTTGAAAAACCCGTTATCTAATGAACATTTTGTATCTCTTTTCGGTGTTATAAATGAAATATGGTTACTATGGTAACGAAGTGATTAAATATTGTATCGAGCCCAATGTTTTTATTATGAGATGTACTTCTGTCAGTGATATAAAATTATTCAATTAAAGTCTAAAACCATGCGTGTGTTATATAAAGTATAGTGTGCAACACGTATGCTAAATATTTATGCGTCAGGCGCGATGTTTTCAGCACTCGTATTCGGTTCGCGATGCTCACTCGCCAAGGCTCGTGAGCGCTCTCCTACTACTCGTGCTGAAAACATCGCGCCTGACGCATAAAGATGTATTTAGCATACTAGTCACACAATATACTATTGTTAGTTAATAATAGATTGTGAATTATTTTTAATTTATAACTATGATGATCTTCAGAAGTAAAAAACTAAAAAAAGACAGATAAAATGAGCAAGACCAAGACTTGATACGCAAGACCAAGACTAAATAAGCAAGACCAAGACTAAATAAGCAAGACCAAGACCAGACATATTTGAGCAAGATCAAGACCAAGACTGAATCAGCAAGACCAAGCCAAGACTGTCCAAGTCTTGGTCTTGGTCTTGCTTTGCTCATCACTAATAACGGGATTCTGCTGCTTCCATTAAATTCAAAGTTACAGACTTTAAGCTAACGATTAATAATAATTTTATCGAAGTTCATGCAGTAGTTTTCAAATTATATAAGCAAACACAGGCATACAGAGAGAGACAGACAGACAGACAGACAGATATAGACAGACAGATAGACAATTTTTTTTGTAAATGCTATTTCTATACTTGAAATAAATTATAAAGACTAAATCGTAAAGGAATTTTGTGAAAATTTGAATATTACAAGCGCGCGGTTCTTTCCAATTTTAAACTGAATCAATGTTTACGGGACACCCTGTGCGTGTATAGTATACATAGTAATTAATAAGTGTTTAGCAATATCTGTACGTGTTGCCTATTTATGTATGTATATGTGTACTTAGGTCTAGTTAAAAGCATTCATAAACCAAACTTAAAACATTAAATTCTAACCGTGCTCCCTGGCATTGACATCCCCAACCAGAGAGAACCCCCAACCACCTGTCGCGACCCACTTTCGTCCGACCATTTACACTCGCCTGTATAATTTCCGTGCGTATACCGGATGTTTTCACGATTACAACTGACGACAAATAAGTTTGAACAAGTACACACTGTAAAAAATGAATGTAAAAATACTTTGAAAGTTAAGGTAGAATTCGCTCGATTTTCTAAGTGATTTTACATTATTATTTATTTTTACACAGAAAACTTCATAAAAACTTGGACTTTTACTGTAAAGTTAAACAAATTTGTGATTTTTACATAAAGTAAATTAAAATTACAAAATAAAATGTATAGTTACATACATATATAAAATGGATGAATACAAAACAAATTAATGTAAAATTAGTAACCACGCAAGCGCAATGTGTTTTTATGGAATCTATGCAATGTGGCGATACCTGTTTGCGACGCCATTGTCTCTTTGTGTGCCTATTACCAGATTAATCGCTGGTTACAAATGGACCATCGATAATCTATGTAATCGGCCTTCTCATTTCTTACAGTGCATGGGGGATCCTCCTGAAGTCATGTGATTGAAAAAAATAAAGTTTAATCAGAATCGGTCTAGTGGTTTTTGAGATTAAAGTTGTAAGAACGGAACCCTGCGTATACAAACAGATTTTATATTAGACCGAGTTATTTTTTATTTCATTTTTTTAAGACAAAAAATGTCCATAAATAAACCTTGGTTAAGAAAAAAAATCGTATGAAATAATGAAATACACCCGGCGTTTGAAATAATGAGGTCCACTAGACCGTAATGTGCTGTCTGAGGTTGAATTTTGGAACCTTTCGTATACAAACGGAGTTGATAATCGACCGAGTTTTCTTATTTCATTTTTTAAAACTTAAAAAAATAAATAAACCTTGAATAAGAAAAAAAAATCTGGAGAAATACGGCAGGCGGTTGAAGTAATGAGGTCCATTAGACCGTAATGTGCTGTCTGAGGTTGATTTTTGCAACCTTTCGTATACAAACGAAGTTGGTAATCGACCGAGTTTTTTTTATTTCATTTTTAAGACTTTAAAAAATGACCATAAATAAACTTTGGTTAAGAAAATAAATCGTATAAAATACACCCGGTGTTTGAAATAATGGGGTTCACTAGACCGTAGTGTGCTCTCTGAGGTTGATTTTTAGAACCTTCCGTATACAAATGGGTTAATAATCGACAGAGTTTTTTTTATTTCATTTTTTAAGACTTAAAAAAATGCCCATAAATAAACTTTGAATAAACAAAAAAATCGAGAGAAATACAGCAAGCTATCGAAGGTCCACTGGACCGTAGTGTGCTGTCTGAGGTTAATTTTTTAAGTGTGATGTTTGAAGTGTACCTATTTGTTTGAGGGTGAACAGTTCTGAAGGCATCACTATGGAATTCTCTTAAATTGCAATACAAATGTCTTTTGTCTTCTCCTAATAAATAATTTAGTAGCATAAATAAGACCAGTTTTGTTGAAACAGACTGTATATATCCATGGGTAATTCCAGTAATGGCAATACAATATTTGTGAGAACTGAAAATAGTGCACATATAGTACAAAACTCATACCAGTAAACTAAAGCGAGAGCTATTTTGGTTTTTAGAAGTTTTCATATAAATATTTGATGTTGACATGAGAACCGTCGCGTTTTTCACTTTTCTTTATTATTTAATGTACTGGAAAAATTCACTTAATAGATATGAAAATACATCTTTCAAAGGCTTAGAAAACTTCAAAAGAAAGCAAAATAGGTACCGAATAAAAGAGGACAGTGTGTTCTAGTGGTTAGCGTGCCGGTTCGAATCTCACCTCCGCTCATAGATGTTTTATGATGTCATTTAGTTTTAAGAAATTTGTTATTTGATGTAATTAAATATATGAGATGTTGACGCGTCTATAATCTACAATAAATAAAAAAAAATACCGAATAAAATTCCAAAAACATAAGTCCACCGTCAGATTTCCTACATGTATCGATAACACATTAGACAAATTTGTCTGTGTGAGATCCTTGGGGCGACAAATTTTTATTCCGCCGGAAATTGAAAAAATAGGGTTGCCAAGGGGTTGCGGCAGAATAAACTTTGGCACTCCTTGATGATACAAAGCGATACGAGTGGATGAAGATGATAAGTCAAATTTTTTCGTTTTCTACCTCTAAAATTCATTTTTTTAATAATTACGTGGAATTTGCAATGTGGATGCAATGTGCACAGTAGTTTGTGTAACTACTAACTAAAAGTACTTTCCAAGTCTTCATGGTTTCCGGGTTTGTAGGCCGTGGTCCGGTGGTATTTCTACCCGACGTTTCGTCTCTGTATATTCGTGGGTAATAACTCAACGTTCTGTCTATGGCTCGGGTTTCTTCGAAGAGGATCTTATGATTGTCCAGATCGCCTTTGAGAATGTCTACCGCAGTTGTAGACGAAACGTCAGGTAGAAATACCACCGGACCACGGCCTACAAGCCCGGAAACCATGAAGACTTGGAACAATGCCGGACGTGAAAGCTTGCACACCTGGATAAAAGTACTTTATTGCAGTTTTCTTAAAATAGTGATTTTGTGACATATCCCCTTCACCCACTCGGGTTTTCAATTATGATTTTTTTTCTGCAAGATCATGGGATGCTGACTTCGTATTTTTTTATGTTCAAGAAATCAAGGTACAAGGGTCTATAAGGCAACAACAGAGTCTCGAAGGTGTAATTCAAATTTCCATCGCGTTTAAAACATCTAGGGCTATTTTTTAGTGTATTTGCCATATGGCACATACACTATTGGCGTCGGTCGGATGGCGGGACCTAGGGGTCGGACCAAAATTTCTCGACGTTTCATAGCCTCCTGGACACTTTGGCACCATTTTTGAAAATGTTTATATATATATGTATATATATATATATATATATATATATATATATATATATATATATATATATATATATATATATATATATATTTATATATATTTATATATATATGTGTGTACACGATAACTCTCGACAGACTTAATCGATTTAAACGAAATTTGGTACACACATTGGAACCCATCACCGCACGAAGCCTATTTAAAATGGCCCCGATCGGACCATTTTCAGGGTTGTATTTAGGGGTTCCAAAAAGTTTTTGGGCCCAAAAATACCGAAAAATTTGTCAGAATCGTTTCAAAATTGAAATTTAACTCTTCAGTAAAGATCAAAATGTGCTGCTAAAATTTTAATAAAATCGGCCCGACAGGACCGGACTTTCAAATTTTATGAAAACACTAGTTTGTTGATATGGATTTACTTATGGAAGGGTGTATTTAATTTAGTGCAGATGATAAAATCCATGTCTAATATTGAAATTTAGAAAAATTTAATTATTTTAAGGGATGTATTAAGGGGTTAAATTTTTTATTTTGTCAAAAAACAAACTTATGTTCACATAATAATGCCACAATGCCTGTATTAGCAAATACACTATATTGTCGGCAGGGTTTGGCACTGCGACCCGAGTTTTTATAAAATTACTGTCATTTGAGTTGGTGTTGTCCTGATTCGGGTCTATAGGCCGTTGTAGTGTAGCAATAATTTTGTTATATTACACTCATTCTTGATATGCCATTTTCAAAATTATTTTTACATAGCGACGCTATAAAATTGAAAGTTGTTGATAATCAATAACACTTTTTTCGTTTTGAATTCATAAAAAGATCATATCGAAGAAAACATATTTCATTACGAATTTAATCTAAATATCTGGGTGCCGAGCTTTGCTCGGATGAGTTCAAAAAAATAGTACTTGTATGCTATGAGATATTATTTTCTCAGAATATTATTCCGAAACGAATTTATTTCTGAAACATAATTTAAATAATTGTTTCTGTTAAATATTTTAAATACCTACCTATGTGTATTTTTAAGCGTAAAAACTAAGTATCAACTTGAATCAAGCATTTTTTCCTGTAAATATTACTTAGGTCGCCATTTTCAAATCTACCGCCGTTATTGTTTTGTTGACTGAAGAACTCGCAAAAACCGATTTTCATAGATTGAATATCTTGTAAAAATGTTCGAATCAGATGAAATTCTGCTTGCCCGTTGCCGTTTCAATAATCCATTTTTAAACATTGATACCAAATATCAACTTTATCGAAGTACTTTTTCTCTGTGATGTCATCTTAGCAACTTTCAGTAAATTTCAAATATTTTTTTTGCATAGAAGGTACCTACTGAATTCATATTATATCTTTTAATAACAAACGTCAGACTATAAACCTGCAGCAGCGCAAAACTTTTTTGCATGCATCTTCACCATAGTTTTTAAAAATCGATGTGTTTTGATATACTGCATGCCTGCGTCGCTAGAAGTGCGGCCCTTCGGGCCGCCGTGCAAATTTTTAAACAAAACTTTTTTGTATGTATCTTAACAATAGTTTTCAAAAATCGATGTGTTTTTACACAGACTCGCGGTGCCAGAAGTGCGGCCCTTCGGGCCGCCTGTTTGTCATTTTTTACATATTGTGCAAGACACTTCTTATATTAGTGTTCATTTACAGTTTTAACCCTTGTGATATATTATACAAAATCTATGTAGAAATAGGCTTCGAATCGATCTGACAATTGACCGAGTTATAAATAAAAAAACTCTTTTTTTTAATTGCTCCCCCTGGGACCAAGATTCCTACCTAGATCGATTTCTCGCCCCGAAAAATCCCCATTCTGTAAATTTCATCAAAATCGTTATTCTTTTTTGAGAAAAAAAAGTCTAGGTAAGATTATACGTCATACTATATTTAACGTACATAATATACATATTTTATATAGGTAATATAAAAATAACATACTTAGGTATCTATTTATTTAAATATTAGTTAAAACTACTTACATAATTACGTTTAGTTTTTATTTCTGTTATTCTTTACTATACAAATAGTTCACGGATTATTTTAATAAGTTAAAAATTCTGTCAGAGTATTTTGACATATTATAAATAATGAAAGTAGTTTGTTTTCTCCAAAGCCTACTCACGATATTACAATGTTTTGACAGGTCAAAAAACCGTTTTTAAAAATGATAAAATCGATAGGAAAACGAATTTTTCCAGGGATGAGACCTAGCTAAATCGATTTTTTGCCCCCCGAAACCCCTTTTCGGTAAATTTGATCAAAATCGTTAGAGCCGTTTTCGAGAAAATATTTATATATATACATATATACATAGATACATACAAGATTTACTCGTTTAATAATATAGGGGGATAGAATATATTGTGTTTTATTTATTAAAAGTAAGAACATATTTAGTTCTTACAATTATCACGTCGGGGTCACCAATTGTAAGAACTAAATATGTTCTTACTTTTAATAAATAAAACACAATATATTCTATTAGATTAAATTCGTAATGAAATATGTTTTCTTCGATATGATCTTTTTATGAATTCAAAACGAAAAAAGTGTTATTGATTATCAACAACTTTCAATTTTATAGCGTCGCTATGTAAAAATAATTTTGAAAATGGCATATCAAGAATGAGTGTAATATAACAAAATTATTGCTACAGTAGGTTGGAATTGCTTCCTAACGTTTCGCTAGCACGAGTGGCGGCATCGGAGATGGAAGCACCTCTGAAGAAGCTCGCCACTCGTGCTAGCGAAACGTTAGGAAACAATTCCAACCAACGACGGCTTATAGACCCGAATCATGACAACACCAGCTCATCAACTGGCCGCGAAAGCCTCAACCAATTTACTGTCATTTATCTGAAAAGTGGAAACTGTACTCTATATTATTTTAGGGTGTGTCTTTATCACATTTGAGCTGAACAAATGTTCTTAATATATAAGAGAGACACCCAATGACATCACGTTACAATATATTACATGAAAAATTTATTTATTTAACCCGTCACCCTCGGGACTCAAATCTGAAACTTCCAGATTCGCGTTGGTTGAGTTATCAATTATACTTCCATCAGTGACACGTCTAAATGTCCCTTTTATTTCTTATAAAACAATTATTGTAAACGTATTTTCCACTTCATCCGCGAGAGCTAATTTTTAACCTTCTTACATGCGAGAACTAATCATTACGGGTGTTCTTAAGTTCCACTGTATTATCCTGTCCAGAACAGGTTATAAGACACAAATACAATAAGGCAGCAGTCCCATGTGCACGGAAAACGCACGGAAGACGGAACTCGGAAATACAAATGGTGGAGGTTGACCAATCAGATTCTTTCCGTAATATTTAAACTTTACGGAAAGAATCTGATTGGTCAACCTCCGCCATTTGCATTTCCGAGTTCCGTCTTCTGTGCGTTTTCCGTGTACATGGGACTGCTGCCTAAGAATGACACCGAGACGTCATCACTCGACAACGGCTATTGTTCCGGTCTCCACCCTTGAGTATGGGTGGTGACCGGAACAGCAACCACTCCACTCACTTGTACTTCGTCTCTAGATTCCTGTCTAAGGTGTAGACACTAGACACAATACTATAAGAATGACACCGAGACGTCATCACTCGACAACGGCTATTGTTCCGGTCTCCACCCTTGAGTATGGGTGGTGACCGGAACAGCAACCACTCCACTCACTTGTACTTCGTCTCTAGATTCCTGTCTAAGGTGTAGACACAATACTATAAGAATGCCACCGAGACGTCATCACTCGACAACGGCTATTGTTCCGGTCTCCACCCAATTGCAATTGGCGTCTATTAGAGAGCAGTAGAGAGGGTAACGGTTGTAAATCAGTCAGTCCGTTGCTAAGTGAGGGCGGTGTCACACTAAAAGTAATCGGGCTCTAGTTTATTTCCATCTAACGGCTGAGAGCGCCATTGAAGTTACTATCTCTCTGGCTGGTATATAAAATGCATATTACAATAATATAATAGGACAACAGGAGCACACGTTCTGTGTCACAACAGTGTAAACATAATATTTGCTCTATGGCGGCGTCAGGAGCAAGTCCCAGAGGGAATGTCTTCGCTGCAGTGACAACAGGATTCCCGCTCACTTCTACTTCACCCTTCTTTCTCTCCACCTGCTCCACGTTCCTGTCGTTTCTTCTTTCCATTCCACTTTCTTTCATTTTCACTTACATGTATCGTATCGAGTACACATCGTTTTTATATATATGTTAGGTTAGGTTGCACGCATACAGTCTGAGTGAAAGAAAACGAGCCAATTTTCTAGTATAAGGTGTTTTTTGTATGAGACGCGACAATCGAACAAGAAAGTTGATTTTTGACAGAGATAGACGATCCCTACCTATTTAAATAACGCAGATTCGAGGTCACAGTTCTAAAGTAGTGTTACGAAACTGTTTTCTGAGTTGGCGGAATAAATATTTATTTACAATAAATAAAAATGCAATAACAATAAATGCAACAACGAAAAGTCCGTTCTAACAATCAACACAAGTAAACAATAACTAAACGGTAATTAACACTTAATTATATGCAATTGACTATAGTCTTCTCGGTGTCCTGCTGTCGACAGCAGGACACCGAGAAGAACACTACGACCACGTCGAACACACCACTGAAGATGCTTGCCGCAGTTGCAAGCGAGACGTCTGGAAGAAGAAGAAGATGCCATTCCAGTAGACCACGGCTCATAAGCCCGAAAGATTCTTATCTTAATTCTAAATTAAAATATATTTAATTTAAAGATCTTTTGATAAACATGAAGAATTTATTAAATAGCAACGGAAGATAATAATAAAACGCTTTTTAGTAAGACAGTGGATTATTTTACTTTCATCTCCTCTGATCGGATGCTTCAAGACGAATGTTAAATTATAAAATAATATTCTAACCAATAGTGAATAGAGAGTCTACTGTTTCCTTAACTTTACCGAGCAAGTCTGTGTAAATGTTAGAGACTATTGTAAACATTTAGAGAATTTAATAACAAACTACAGTGCTGGAAATAACGTCACAGAAGAGCTAGGTAACAAAAGCGTTTATTATATATAGTATATACTTTTGTCCTTTACAACTCAATTACAGATTACCTATACTGCAAATAAATATGTTTGTACGCCATTGTGTCGTTCAAAAACTTTCCCATGTCCGAATAAATATAAATATTATATAGAAACTAGCGGCCCCGTCCGGCTTCGCCCGGGTGCTAAGAAAGCCCGGGTCAGGCCCGCCGCTAGCTGTTTCGTCGCCTGCGTGCAATACCGATTATGCCGCCCTACGACTACTTACTCTAGTTTTGTCAAAAAAAGGATAATTAATGTTTTCTCATGTTCTGAGTTTTGTCAAAAAAAGGATAATTAATGTTTTCTCATTATGGTGGGGAAAAAAACAACTTAACGAAGATAAAACATTTATTTTAAAACTAAGATTCTTAGTTTTAACGGATGCCAATAGATGGCGGTTTTAACGTCATTCGGTCGGATTTTTTTCTATGCTATATGACATATTTTCTTATCCCCTCAACGGGCACGCCTCACGCGCTCCAAGGAGTCCTTGGAGCGCGCTAGGCGCCCCAAGTTGGTATCCTATGCGCGCCCTCTGCGTAGGAGTCGACCGGCCAGGGGTACAATGACTTGAATTAGGTATGAGTCGCTCGATTTGCCGCTCCCTGGGCGTGCCGCCCGTGTGCGGTGCACGCTTTGCACGCCCGCTTACGGCGGCCCTGGCCTGGGTGCAATGCACTACTCACTCGCTTAACGCTAGTTCGCTTTTATATATAATTTTTAGTTTCAAAAAAATTATAATTATTGTCAAAGAAAGAATATAACAAAAATAAAAAAATATATAAATAAATATCATGTAGAATTTAGAAAAAAAATGCCAAAAATTCTACGATGGCATCAATTTCCGAATCCGGGTCCATGTGCATAGAGTGCTGCGACGTTACCTCTACGCTACGAGTGGAACAGTTATGTACGGTCGTTTTTATAATATAAGTATGTTGCGAATTCTTACGGTCGGGTGACGAATTTAATTAATTAATTATTAATTATTATTATTTATTAATTATGCTATATATATAAATCTTCAGTGAAAAATTATCTAACTGATGGTGACAACCGCATCAAAATCCGTTGCGTGGTTTAGGAGGAGTTAGCGGTTAAACAGACAGACAGACGCGAAAAGCGACTTCAATTTATACTATGCAGAGAAGAGATAACATATTCCGGGCTTTTGAGCCATGGTCTACTGAAATTAATTCAAAAACAATTTGCACATAGGATAGTTCAAGTATGAAACTTACATCCCGTTGTGCATATGAATACGTTTGCTATCCTTATTTACGAATTAATTTGCATATACCGTTGTCTTTATTGCTCACATTTAAAGATTTTATTATACGTAGATATAGTCAATGGTAATGACGTTATCGACAATAGGGTATTTGACTAAAATTTTTTGTGGTATATTAATAGAGTAATAAATTCTGAACAAAATGGCGTCTAAATCTCTTCATTCTGATTTCAAATAAGCTCAAAAATAATTTTTGAAATATTTATGTTAGCCCCGCCCGCTAAAAAATCGTTTTTGCTCTACTGATATATGACGTCATAATTTTATGAACTTGCGTTTATATTAGCTAATAATATTATCTAAAAACCCAGAAATAAAGTGTTGAAAAATACCATTTTGTGCCTATGTAAACATGATGTAAACAATATGACCTACGTTGCTATGGATACATTTACATTTTACTTATAATTGACGTCACGCGGTGTTTGACACATAGATTAAAAATCATGATTTTATTTATGTATTTAAATATGTTTACAAAACCTAATTAATAAAAATAAAAAATGAATAAATATTTCAGAGCATAAACTTTCATTATAACAAAGTTTCATATTTTATTTTGATCACTGGCAAATACCCTATTGCAGCAGACGAAGACCATGATAATTCCAGTTTGGAATAGAATAATTGAATAAAAATAACTTTTTAATTAAAAAAATTGAACCGATTTAAAAAAAAAGTGGGTGTGTGCTCATGACCACACGACAGAAGTGAAAACTTTAGATTTTCTAATTTTAAAATATATATATATAATTTTTTTATCACACAGTTTGATCATAAAAATTTTAATACAATTAAATTTAATGAATATAATACGCTAATATTAAGTTTTAGTATCATCTGCTAGCGCACTTGTGAACTACCAAATATATGTTTTAGTATCATCTGTTAGCGCACTTGTGAACTACAAATGACTTTTTACTCGTATTAAGTTTTTAGTGTCATCTATTAGCACACTTATGAACTACAAATTATTACCAGCATATTGCAAATACGTGTTCGTGTTTGAGCCGAGTAGTCTCGATTGTCACCGTCGGGTGCGTTTCACATCACTGTTGTTAACAGTCCAGGCAAAGCCCGCCTAAGGAAGTTTTCACTTCAAAAATACTCAAATCTCTCCCTCGGGCTCCTACCAATGTTAGCGTTGCTGAAAAAATACAGCCAGTCCGCGCCTGTATTGACGATTTTATAATACCAATAATTAATATGTATATCTTTTCAGATAATACTTTAAGGATGGAATAAATCGGCAATTTATTTGACTGTACAATATTGAATATTTGTTGTTCATCCTTCGTTCTAAACGATTTTTAATTGCTGTCATTATATTTTGAAATATTACGTAGAATATTTGAAAATGGTGAGTAATCGCTTTATTATCGACAAATATTAACGCAGGAAAAAAATGTTGTCGACTGACACTCGTTAAAAATTATCTATAAGTCATTTTTCAAGCGTCATGTTTTTTTACAATACGCAGAAATTTTTTGTATTTGGAACGGAAGTTTACGCGACATTTGCAGAAATCCAATATTTTTATTTTCATCTACAATTTATTCAAGACGTTGTCAATTACTTAAAAGGAAAACAAAACTACACGATACACATTTTCAAAATTATATGTTTTAGTTTTTAGTACTTATATTAGACGGTAAACATGTTCTTTGTTTTAATGACGCTATTAAATAATTCTAGGTTCAAAAAAGTCGTAAAGTTTGACATAAAAGCTGTGGTAGATATGTTTTGTGCTAAAAACATTTTAAATTAATTGAATCAAACTTTTATAACATTAAATATGTTAAAATAAAAAACACTTTAATTGAATGCTATATCAAAAAAGTTTGAAATGTTTTTGAAGTTATACTTCTTTAGGCGCGTTATGAAAAAATGAGAGTGAATTTTTGTTCGTTAAAAACATTTCAAATTTTTGAAACAAACTTTTAATGACAACATTAAATAAGCATGCTTAAATAAATTATAAAAACAAATCCAAAAGTCTTGTTACAAAACAGTCGAAAAGATTGACACAAAAGCTCAAATTTTATGATACGCCGTTTTGTGAAAACAGTAAACACATTTCAAATGTTGAATCGTAGACATGTCAAATATGACGTTATCCTATGACGTTTTGACACGAATTTAAATGGACTACCATTTTATATAATGTTCAAATGGATTTCGCTGTGCAAATATATGTTATACTGCGCATTCTAAAGTAGCTATTATGTTCTCTAAATTAATGAACCATAACGGTTATCAGTCAAGAACAATTGCAGTGTTGCAGACCCGAAAAAACTTTCCCCTCAAATGTTTTTCGAAATCACCCGCAAATAAATTTAAAATTCCCCAAGTCCCAACTATTAGTACCAAAACCCAATAAAAAGACGACTGTTGAGAAATAATGTACTATAGGCATAGACATAAAGGGTGGATAGAGCGTTCCCCTGTAATTTTGGCACAGAAATGAGAGAAAGAGATAGTTATTGTAGACGACTATCATTGTCTCGTTCTAGAATTGTGATTGGTTCTTCGCCCTAATGAATATGAATATTCAATTTTCAAATAAAGTGACAACATAAAAAGTATAAAATATAGACATGGAGACGAAGAACCAATCACAATTCTAGAAAGAGAAAATTATATTCGTCTACAATAGCTATTTCTTTCTCTCATGAGAGTCTATAATCTACAATTCATTCATTCTTTCTCTCATTTTTGTGCCAATAGTAAGCAAGTGGGTTAGGGAACGCTCTGTCCACCCTCTATGTCTATGACTGTAGGTAGGTACTGTAAACTGTGTACCTATGGAAACGAACACTTTTTTATGATATTTGACGTCACGTGATGTTCATGTTAACACGTCATTTCTTTTAAATTTTAAAGTGATTTCTTTGCTTTTACAAATCATACATTTCACAACTTATATAAATATAGGTTTCAAATTAGACAAATTACTTCTTAAAATAATATTAAAGTTTCGGGTGATTAAAGACTTACGCACATTTTTCATTTCTACGGTTTTTTTTAGGTTATATCTACCATTGTTTAATAATTGCTGTAAATTATAACAATAATTATTATTTAATTTAACTGACAATGCGAAAATTATGAAAAACATTTTTTTTAATAAAGACCAATTAAAAATTATGTTTAATTACTACATCTAATAATAGAATACTTTATAGAAAGTCGGACATTCCGAAAAGATAATCGTGTTATTCTTCTTAATTACTGTTTGACCTTGATATTAATGATCTTAACATCTGCTTTGTTTTTCATCGTCATAATACATTACTGTTATCTATATATAATAAAAATCAATTGCTGTTCGTTAGTCTCGCTAAAACTAAAAAACGGCATGACCGATTTGAATTTTTTTTTGTTTTGTTCGCTCTAATACGGGGGTGGTTTAAAAAAAATTAAAATCGGTCAAGCCGTTTTTGAGTTTTAGCGAGACTAACAAACTATAATAACTGACGAGCAAGCGAAGCGAGTGAGTAATATATTAATAAATCATAAATTAATACCACCCGGGAGCGAACGACCGAAGCGAGTGAGTAAATTATTAATAAATCATATATCCGTAGCACTCGGGAGCGAATGAGCAAAGTATTAATAAATCATAAATTCATACCACCTAGGAGCGAACGAGCGAAGCGAGTGAGTAGTGTATTAATAAAATTCTAGCGAACGAGCGAAGCAAGTGAGTAGTGTATTAATAAAATTCGAGCGAACGAGCGTAGCGAGTGAGAATTAATGTATTAATAATATTCGAGCGAACGAGCGAAGCGAGTGAGTAATGTATTAATAATATTCACGCGAACAAGCGAAGCGAATGAGTAATGTATTAATAACTCATAAATTCATAGTACCCGGACGAAACCGGACTGGGCCGCTAGTCTACAATAAATACACATAAAGTGCCAAACACATAACCTTACTTTTGCTTCGCTGTAGGTAATCGAAATACACTTGTCTTTAAAGGAAATTGTCTGATTGTGGTCCAAATGTTGAGTAAACATGAGTGAGAAATTGGGAATCGAACGATCTTTTATGTCTACTGTGCCATTTAAATTCCCCGACGCGACGGGACACCACTGGATACAATTCCTAGTTGTATTTCATATACAAACACAACACGCGCGGATTATATCGAATGATGATTCGCGGAGGCTCCTCTTGAAATGACCGAAGGGCGAAACGACTGTACCGCTTGTAAAAAAAAACAACTCAGACGTCACATAAATTGCTGCATACTTCGCGTATTTTACATTCGACGCATCGTAAACTTTAACATGAAATATTATATTGCTTCTCGGCTGCAATTTGTTGTGTTTACAGTCTGATCTTGTATTATGAAAATCCCACAGACGATGATTATCACCATTCACCAAACAGATATAGGTAGTATTTAGTACATTTTGAAAATAATATAATACCTATATTACAAACAATGTAGAAATTAGAAGAGAAAAACTCAGTGGCAAAAGGATCAAATAAAATTTGAAAATTTTATTTGATCCTTTGGCACTGAAAAACCCAGTGGCAAAGGATCAAATAAAATTTGCAAATTTTATTTGATCCTTTTGGCACTGAGCTTTTCTCTCCTAATTTCTACATCATCTACGGATCACCATTTCTCTATATCATAGAATTCTTCAACATTACAAACAATATTAATTTATTAAAATTAATTGATTATTTAATTCTAAATATTATTTGCCAGGATTCATGCCTTAACAACACACGATCTGTGAAAATTTCAACTGGCTACTTCTGACTGTTTGTGAGATAGAGCCTTGTGACAGACGGACGGACAGACATCGTAGGCTCAGTAATAAGGTTCCGTTCGGAGGTACGAAACCCTAAAAAATAAAAAAACATGCTTTTATTAACGCACCAAAGAGTAGAAAATAAATTCCCTTCTCTTCTATAACTTTTAAAAGAGTGGGACACTCGATGAATTAAATGATTAATACAGCGAGTGTCCCACGCTTTCAAACGTTATAGAAGAGAAAAAATTTATGTTCTACTTTTTAATGTTGATATAAACTTATTCTTTCTTAAATATATATTTTTAATTCCAAATTTTTACTTCGTCAATATACGTATATTATATTTAAAATTTTAAACAACTGGAGACACGTTTTTCCACCATCAGCACCATTACTTCCACCACGTGTTTTTTATTTCCATTTCTTTACTTGTTAAATAAATATTATTGCCTGTTTGTAGATTAAATTAAATTGTTGTTGTATTAAGTTTAGGTCATTAAGAAAAAAGAAAACAGTCATATGATTTTTTTGCCGTGTAATGCTGTGAACTTTCTCAAAAATAAAGTCATTCGTAAAAACAGTTATCATTATTTAGTTAACTAGTTTCATTATAATATTATACATAATATATAAAAGCGATTATGGCAGCTATTATAAGTGAAATGTATAGATAATATTGATTATAACATTACCAAGGGTACAATATTTCTATAGTGTCATTAGGATATACGAGTATTACATTCGTTGTACAAGCATAGCTTTAGATGGAGTCGAGCAGTGGCGGCTCGTGGGGTAGTGCCACAGTGCCATGGCACTACCCCCAATTTTTCAATTTTCTCTAAAAATATTTTTTGCTAATATGTATCTATTTTTATTAATATTTTTTTAATCAATCTATTAAATTATTGATTGTCTGGACAGCAGAGTTCAACCTAAATCGCACAAATTTCCTAAAACATTCACCACGCGATCAGCAACACTTATCCTGTGCCATTTAATAATAGACACAAGTGAAACAAAGCATACCTTACGGTCCTTATATGAGAGCAAGAGAGATGGAACTACGTACTCATGATTTCCGTATGCAGTAATGCTAAATCCAAACGAAATTTGTGCCAAGCACCTAAGTGGCGATATTCTGTATGGTCAATGTTGGAATTTACAGCACTGTAAAATTTCTGTCTCACTTTACCCTTATATACTGTCAAATTTGTTAGAAAGTGACAAAAATTTACAGTTTATAATCATAAGTTCATAATAATTTGTAACAGATCTGATTACGCATTGCTCAGATTGTTGTTTCGGTTAAATGTTATTGTTGATAACAAATTTGTTTTATTATTTAATCTTTTGCTTTTTTTAGTTTGTGTTGCTTTGTAGTGTGTGACTACTGAATGTGTCGTCTTAATTTCATTTTAGCTTGTTTTGTATATCTATTGAAGGCAAATTATTGATAACTATATTCGCCGTTATGACCACAAAGTGAATTTTTTAAAAAACTTTTTAGTGCATTCTCTTTAGACTTTATGGAAAAAACTTAAATTTCAAATAAAAGAATAAGAAAAACTGAACGTTGTTTTTCAATGCTTAAAAGAATTAAACATTTTTAAGAAATACAGACTTAGCTATCGGCGGAAAAAATTTTGTTTACGGAATTGAAAATTTTAATAATAAAGTAATTAAAAAATTTACAAGCAAGAAGGAAAGAAGGATGGACTTTCAGTTATGTAACTTTCAGTTATGTAATATGTGTTGCGTAAAATATATTTTTTATTTTATTATTTTGCGAGAAATGTGTAGAGACCTTGAACTTTATTAAACTGTTTTTTTCGAATTTCTATTGTTGCACTTTGTGCCCAGTGTGTACTTGTTTAGTAAGCTATTTTCTATGTTTTATTTCTTTTCTATTTTGGTCGTCGTTTTGGCACCACCTGTCTAAACAGGCACGAGCCGCCACTGGAGTCGAGTGGGTTACGGACTTACTGTACGTATCAAAAATGGCGGAAAGCTTTGTTTACAAGATGTTAAAATAATTTACCAATATACAGTGAGTTCCCTCTAAGCTGCGCGGGTGCGCGGCCGCGCAATAATTTTTCGAAAGTTGCGCAGCCGTTTTTGTATTCTACGCACAATGGGCTTGTTTACTATTTTTTTAATTTCATTATATAGAAGAATTGCATCTAAAAATGGCAAAAATCCAAATTTCACAAAAAAAAGAAAAATTTAGAGGGTCAAATTTTTTTTTGAAACGGCCTTTAACATTTAAACGTCAAAAAAATCTCTTTTGACTTCAAACACAGGCACAGGGAACTCCCTCACTTGCACACTTTTACATGCGTTTTGAACATTTTTGCTCTCAAATAATTTTGTACCGCGCAGTCAGTGAAAAAATTAGAGGGAACATTGCTTAAGATGCAGCATATAGGCGTTTTGTTTACCTATAAGTAGGTAGATAAATAGATATTTATTTATTTCACGAATGGCTAAAAAGCTGTCAAATTCCTATATGACGAATGATTCTTTTCTTGTGTATCAAATGTTTTGTTTCACCAACAGCCAGGGTTATTTGAGCCTGGTACCAATTCATATTTTCAATTTATTATTTTTTTTAATAATAAATTGAAAACTTTTACTAAGTTTTAGATTAGAACCTGGGAACCAACGCTCGGCTATTCTCAAGAACAAAGCTGTATTACCTATACAGGGTGTCCCAAAATTGCTGGGACACAGAGCTACCACGTGTAGTAGAGGTCAAAATAAGTCGATTGAACCCAATTTATTTATATACCAAAATGTACCGTTTGCCCGTGAGAAGAGTTCAAAGTTTACATAAAAAAACACATTTTTGTACGCTGTTCAGAAATGAGTTAAACAAATTGAATGAAATTTGACAAAAGTGCATTTTAGAGGATTACTCTCCTTTTGGTAATCAAAGAAACCCAAAAGAAATTGTAGAAGGGTTAAAACCACCCTCACCCCCTGACATTTTTTTCAGAACTTTCTTAGGGGTGATAATACGGTTCTCAAATTTTTTTAGCGAGAAGACTAATTAATTATCTTCATTTTGTGACTCTTCTAAAAATTTCGTATTCCACATAGTTCCGAAGGAAAAAATGTTTTCTTAAATAATGCTAACAGATATTCCTAGTACAAGTTTAATAAAATTGTAATACAAAATTTTATATACAAAATTTTATGTAAACTTTGAACTCTTCTCACGGGCAAACGGTACATTTTGGTATATAAATAAATTGGGTCCAATCGACTTATTTTGACCTCTACTACACGTGGTAGCTCTATGTCCCAGCAATTTTCGGACACCCTGTATATTTGACAATGCTGCGATTATTAAATTAAGTCATTGATACTTTTGCGTTCGACTGTACAATCACTGCAAGTTGTACAATGTACAGTCTTGTGGCTTAATAGCCGTATTATGTAGGCAATCTAGTGTCATCATCATTATCATCATGCCTTTGCCACCAGTCAGGTTAACAATATAAGCACTCGAACAATCTAGAGTGCTATTGTATAATATTATAATTTATAATCTACATACAGTGCACCTTGTTTATTTATTCGTTTTTGAAGTGAAAACTTCTTTAGGCGCGTTAGGCACACTTTGCCTGGGCACTGAAAAAATGTGAAGCGTTCGCAACTACTTCCGTAAGAATTCGCAACATACTTTATATCATAAAAACGGCCGTCTACACACTTCCACCCTTAGCGCAGTTGGTTACGTCTTTGCGTTCTATGCATAGGAACCTGGGCTCGAGACCTGTTTGCAGCGTAGAATTTTTGGCGTTTTTTTCTAAATTCTACATGATATTTATTTTAAATATTTTTTTATTTTTGTTATATTCTTTCATTGACAATACTTTTTTCTTAATTGTAATTGTATTTTAAAGACCACCAACAGCTAAGGTTATTTGGGCCTAGCACCAATTCATATTTTCAATTCATTATTTATTTTTTTTTTTAATAATAAATTGAAAATCCAATTGACACTTTTACCAGCTCTCGGGCTAGAACTCGGGAACTGGGGACTTGTAATAGAGGAACCATAGCAACGCCATGTAAACAACAGCGCCGTACTTTTTTCTTACACTATCGATCGGAATCACTCCTACCTAAAATTTAAAAAAAAAATGGGTGTGTGCTTATAAGTTATAACCACACGACAGAAGTGAAATCTTCAGATTTTCTAATTTTTGGTGTCATCTATTGTAGCGCATTTATGAACTAAAAATAATTTATTACTAAAATACTAAAATTGTATTTTTAATTAATTCCACACCTTGATTTCAAAAAAATTATAAATATTGTCAATGAATGAATGATTGAATTGCGTCTATAATTCACAATTCATTAATTCATTCATTGACAATATTTATAATTTTTTTGAAATCAAGGTGTGGAATTAATTAAAAATACAATTTTAGTATTTTAGTAATAAATTATTTTTAGTTCATAAATGCGCTATAATAGATTACACCAAAAATTAGAAAATCTGAAGATTTCACTTCTGTCGTGTGGTTATAACTTATAAGCACACACCTATTTTTTTTTAAATTTTAGGTAGGAGTGATTCCGATCGATAGTGTAAGAAAAAAGTGTGACGGATTCCGATCAACAGTGGTAAGGAAAAAGTGTGACGCGAAGTAATGGTGGGGGTAAGAAGAAAGGAATACAGCCGCGGTATTAGTATATCGATGAATTAGTTAAATCGCTAACAGATGGCAAAAAAAATGAATGAATAGGCATTTCCTCTGAAAAAAACAATTTTAGAGTAAGTTCGGTTTTGCGCTCAGACCCATCTGAGCGCTCTAATGCGTTCGAATTTACATTAATTTAACATTATTTTATATGCTCTATATCTCTTATTCTGCCCTAGAATCGGTCTATGCGCAAAACAGAACATAATTACCCTTAAATAATATAGGTATCTAAAAATATGATATTTAACTTAAATTATACAGTAATTTAGGCAACTATCCAAGCAATTTTATTGCAATAACCATTAATAAATTTCGGTTGCTTACAGAGCAAAAGCACAAAATACAAATTTACACCGGCCATAATACTCAATTAAATAGCAATAAATGTAAATTAATTTTAACGTAATTTACTGAAGCAAAACATAAAATATTTTTATAAAGTTGAGAAGTTAATGTTTTGTTAAATTGCTTTGAATTTGCCCACACTAATTTTGTTTACTTGCGTTACAATATATATTTTGTTATATAGAGATACATATACAATGCAATAACCTAGCGCAGTAGGACCTTTGTTTCTCGTAACACCATTAATAACAATTGAACGGGGGTGTGGGTGTGTGTAATTGAATCCAGTTGGCTGAGAGAGTTACGCTATATGCGATATTGTTTCATTGTTCTGTGACCTTTTGCAAGGTGTGCTCGCGTCCATCGTATGATGTCATAAGTACGCTGGTCGTTTGGATACACTTGACTATGTACTCGCTTAACACGTTGACTGCCGTAAGAAGCATAACTTGATGTTCGAAGAATCGATCATAACAGCCGCGAGTATCACAAGTTGATTCTCAAGCACTGCAAGTTATAATAGCTATGAAAAGCATCATTCGATTCTCAGGTCTATGTAACTTTTATGCAGCCCAATATACACGGCTGTAAGCATTAAAAACTATACGTGGCCTGCACCTGAGTGAATCGATAGTTGATTCTCAGGCTTGAAGTGTTTGTAGTTGACATTTCACTAAAAAGCAATGAAACTTCAGATAAAATATTATTTTTATATTTATTCAAACAAAAACCAACATTTAATTACATTTCTAAATAAGAAAATAACTAATTTTTTTTTCGTATGATTCAAGCGTATGCAGGCTTGTTTACATATGAAACGGTATATGATTCATACGGCCATTACTGCAAACTTCAACTATATGGGCCACGTGAACATTTGGGGTGCGGTCCACTTGGCGACCATTGCGCCCACTACGCTCACGCCTTATGGCCACGCTTATTACGTTTGGTCGTTGTAAGCGTTGCGATCGCCAAGTGGAACGCACCCTTGGTGTCTCTCGGCTCAAAAAAACAAAAAAATACATTTTTTAGAGAAAAATAATTACATTAATGTTAAAGAACATTATCGCTATCCTATATTCAAGGACAAAACAGTTCTGGCCAGAAGGGACCAGATATTTCTGATTATTGCGACAGTCAACGTGTTAATCAATACATAAACTTTCCACGGGTTTCATTGCTTTGCCTTTTTAGAATTGGAAAACCTTTGGGGGTTAGATAATCGATAGGGGGACACAACCTGCACACAGGTGTTGAATCGTTGCCCCCCGGCGTACATAAATTTGTTCTCATTTTGAGTGTTTTTTTGTATATAACGAAGTATCAGGCTGAAAGGACTGGTTTCTGAAATAAGTGAGGTTAAAGTTACAAAAATAACCATAACCTATATTAAAATTACTAATTTTTGTGGTTTTTGGTATTAGAAGTCTAAAATGGATGTAAATTTGGTGATTTTGGTATTTTTTCAACCTTATTTGAAAGGTTTAATACTGGAAAAGAATTTAAGAATTCCATAAAATTGCATCATTTTATTATTTTTTTTAAATATGGTTGTTCTCAATTTTTCCAACTGTGATCTCACGAATTTCAGAAAATATTCACTTTAGTCTGAATTTTTTGAACTTATCATCAAAGAAAATACTTAACAAAAAAAAATCAATCGAACTACTAAACCGATTTAAGTAAAATTAATATTATGGAACCACCCTGAAGATACCTATGCCCTATTAAATTAAATTAATCATCAAAATCGGTTTACAGATGGCAGGAGATATGACGTGACATAGATATACATAAAAAAATACAGTCGAATTCATAACCTTACTCTTTTTTTTTGAAGTCGGTTAAAAATAATTAAAATAAATTAATAATTAAAAATATTATAGTGCAAAAAAAAACTTTAAATAGGATAAAAACACTCAACAGAGAACAGTGAGAATAGGTGGAGTAGAGAGTATACGGACAGCTGACATTTTTTAAATGTGGCAACACTGTTCTGTTTGTTTAGTTATTGGTGCACTGCATAGCTAGCTAAAATACTTTAACATGTTTTGTGCGAAACATTAGTATGTTTTTATATGAATAAATATTATTTCATATTTAAAGCTATTATTTTAAATCAAAAATCAAATTTATATACCTAATCCTAATCAAATGCCATAATATTGAAATAAAAATGTTAGTGGCTCTTTAAAAACTGGGAAATTTTGTAAATTGTAACTTTTGGCTCTTCCGTCTCAAAAGGTTGCCGACCCCTGACCCAGACTGTTTTGGCAGCTAGTAGCTTTTAAAAAAATTAACTAATTATAGAGATTATTATCTATATAATGTGTATACGTCACAATCAATGTATCATATAACCACACCTTATTTTAGTTTCACTATGGTATAACACACACACACACACACGATCGCTAAATTACTTATCGATACGAATTTTTTACGACCCTTTTTTTAAATAAATTACAAACACATACGAATCTGTAAAAAACAACAACAATCTGTTTTGTTATTACTTTTTCCATGCATGGCGGGGATTAAAGCAACGCTACAAGTTTACACAAAAACAAATTGAAAATCTACGGACAATCAATTTCAAAAGGATTATTTGTGATGCTTTTTATTCCGAAACTTTTATTCAAATATGTTAAAAATAATTCGATAATAATCGAGACAATAGTTTTCTGCGAAGTGTTCGTCAAAATAGTCGTGTAATGTTTCTATCATTAATCAACATGTTGAATCGCTACCTACGTACTTTGGCACAATGATTGCATCTAATGGAACGTGGAGAACGCTTTCAAAATGAACTTCAAAAAGTGCTGGGGCTGATTATTAGATTGTTTGTGATGGCCATAATAAAAAAACGGCCAAGTGTGAGTCAGAGTCGCGCATCTAGGGTTACGTACAATAATAAAATATTAGCAAAAAAAACTTTTTAGAGACAAGCTTTTATTGAATAAAAAGTAAAGAATAATATTTAATAATAATTTAGGTTCATATAATATTATAAAAGCGTGGGTTGTAAGCTCTGTTATAGTTTCTTAGTCGCAACCCCCGCTATTATAATAATTATGATTTATGAACCTAAATTATTAAAAATTATTTTTTCCTTTTTTAACCGACTTCAAAAAAAGAGGTTTCTCAATTCGACCGTATATATTTTTTATGTGGTTATGTTTTATGTATGTTCGCGGATAACTTCTTCGTTTATGAACCGATTTTGAAATTTTTTTTTATTTGAAAGGATATACTTTCAGAGTGGTCCCATAGAAATTTCATCAAAATCGGTTCAGTAGTTCGGCTGATTTTAATAAAAGTAAGTAACGGCGTGTGATTCTTTAAGGTAAATGTTACTTTTTACACTAAAAAGTAAAAAATAAAAAAACTTTTTAACAAAAAAAAAACCTCCTTCAAAAAGGCACTAAAAAGAGTAAAATAATGAAAATTTGAGGTCTGTGCCAATTAAAATATGAAGTCGGTTAAAAAGTATAGTATAGTGATTAATATCTAATATAGAAATAAATATCATGTAAAAATTATATTTTTAATTTATTCCACCTTGGTTTCAAAAAAAATTATAATTATTGTCAAAGAAAGAATATAACAAAAATAAAATTAGGAAAAAAAACCCCAAAAATTTTACGGTACCATTAGGTTTCTATGCATACAACGCAAAGACTTTGTCAACTGCGCTATCGGTGCGTATAACCGTTTTTATGATATAAGTATATCAGCCGTGTCACATTCGGACTGGGAACGTGCGAATGCGAATGGTTCACTTTATTTCACTACCCAGGCAAAGAGTGCCTAACGCGCCAAAGGAAGTTTTCACTTCAAAAAATATTTGAATCGAAGCCTTTAACTGTTCGCTGAGAATGTTCAACTCCAATTAGCAAATACGATGTTCAAACTTCCGTAAATCAATGTACACTGTCCAGTGGCTATATGCCACCCCCACACAATATAATCTCTAAATATACACCCTGCGGGGATTCGAATGAAACAAATGACGCACGCATACACACGAACGCGTGCGCGAACATAACCGTACGATTGCTTGTTTTGTTATAAAACAGTTGAACAGTGTTAATTATTAATTTAACAAATGATCGTCATTTATGTCTATTAAATGTTACATAAATACAAAACCAGAAGGGGGTCGTCTTAGCTGCACCTTGCAAGAAGTCTTTAGAATTAATTACTAGGGGGCTTATATCTGTGGCCAAAATTCAAAAACGTTTATGTCCAACTTTTCAGTATCTTTACATACGTTTTTTGTGCAATGTTTTATATCCATAATTTTTTGTGTACCAATTTTTGATGTGAAACATCTTATGTCGGGCAGTGAACAGTCGCGTGAGGGGAAATATGCAACGAAATTTATGGTCCGCTCCTTCGCTGCTGTTCTCCCCACCACTGCGGCACTCTCTTTCTCTCTCGGCTTCCGCGCGCTCGGGCACGGGAAGAGAGAGAGGGAGAGAGTATACATACGAACGTACTGTAAAGCAAAAGTATATGTATACATGTTTAGGTATGCAATATAGATACTTCGCTGTGTACTTAGTTGCGTTTCTGGCTCAGGCGTGCACTAACACACGCGGTGTTACAGTGCAGTATATAGGATTACGTCAGCATAACAGTTAGTTGCTGCTTTTGAAAAAATATATACTACTACATAGAGAATACCACCGAGTTCAATAACGTTTTCTTTGATGTTTCACATCTGTCGGGAGTCCCGAGACCCACATCCTTTTTTTAATTGTACGTCAATTCTTATAAAGAAATTAATACATATCTCATCTCACGTAGATACGTATCTGCCATTTACACCACAATTACGCCCCGTCGTGAGAAGAAAGTCATGTTTAAAAGGGCGGTTGTTCGATGGCGTATCCAAATGTTTCAATTTTTGTCACTTACGTTTTTACGTGAGATTAGGGACGATATGTCCCCCTGGGGGAACATTGGAATGTAGTTGCTCTCGCAATTGCATTCCAATGTTCCCAGGACTTCGTACCAGTCGGTTTGTGTATGTAGGCTAGCAGATTCTAATACACAAATGGATTATTAATTGCTATATGTGTTGAAGACGCTAATGACCTGAGTTACCGACGCGTCTATAATCTACAATAATAATAATAATAATAAGGGACGATCTGTGACTTCGCTACGGTAGAGGTGCTGTTACCACAGTTATCAATCATAAAACTATGGTAACAGCATTGATATACCGTCGCGAAGTTACGTAAGTGTCCTTTCAGAAGATGAATTTAAGTATCGTATAAGGGCTTACTGAAATTTTTCATATTAGCAATTATTTTGAAAAATAATATTCTGGGACATGGAAGTCGTGTAGTATATGGTTCTCCATTCAGATTTTTCACGATGTTACACAGTTTTTGTTGATGATGAGAGTCTAGGGCGAATCCAGGATTTTTTCAAGGGGGGAGGGGGGGGGGGCAAAACCATCCGAACTAGCCTAACCTAAAAAATTATTAATTAATTCGACTTCGAAGTTTCACTTAAAAATATTTTTGTTTACCCTTGCAGTGAAAGTTCCCCATTTTCTCGTCTTATCTCAATTTTTCTAGTTAAGGCGGAGCTCTCCCCGCGCAACCTGGATCTGCCCTTGATGGGACCGTTCCTCTCTCGAAATGTACATCCAAAATAAGAAGTGACTAAATTGTAGTTTTTTATAGATCCCACAACGGTGCTTTTAGTCATAAAAAATTCACAGATTTCGCAATCCTTGCAACCATCGAGGACATTGGAAATGATAACAGCATATATGAAACATAATTTATTATACACACAATATTTATCAATGCACTGTTTAGTTTTGTCAGGAATAACCCTATTATTCTTCTGTTATATACGCGTTCACTTTTGCTTGATTACTTAACTTTTAAATGGATTTTTCTACAGTATTTATTAACATTTGCTCAAAAATAACACCGCAGATCGTCGCAAATACCTCTCAATTAACTAGACATGATATAAAACACATTTCGAAAAAAATGCACTTGTTCAATTTTGCATGATTGCTCCTCACTTGAACGCGACACCGTTGTCTTTTGGCCTTGAACGAAAACTCGTAACTCTACCCCCATATACGAACATAAACATTTCCAATGTTAAAATGACTAATAAACGAATTAAATCACTAAATAGTCGTCAAACTTATGGCATCGACGTTCTGACATAAACCTTTTTGTTTTATGTCCGCAGCTATAATGTAATTCACTAACTGTATAACGAACATTGTACAAATGATATATTGTACAGCCGATGGCTATGGAAACAGTTGACGAACGTATAACTGAGTTTCAGTTGTTTTGTTGAAACAGTTGAACTGTGTTAATTATTAATGTAGAACAAAACGACTAATATATAATACTTAGACATATGTGATTATACAGCCAAACCTTTTCATTGTAGATATCCAGTTAATATGTTTGTTCATTTGCAAATGTTAAATTTATATTAAACTTGAAAAAAGCCTACGGTATAATTGTTTATAATATTAGAGTTAGAGTTTTATTGGTTTTAAGTTGTACATATTGTTACAAAACTGTTTTCTGAGTTGGCGGAATAAATATTTATTTACAATAATTAAAAATACAATAACAATAAATGCAACAACGAAAAGTCAATTCTAACAATAAAAAAACTTAAACGGTAATTATTGAACTAAACGAGCCACTTAAATAACACTTAACAAATAACTATATATACTAGGATTATTTATTTTTAATTATTTATGTCACTGTATTTATATCAGATTTATTTTGCTGTTCAACACTGTCACAGTACAATCTACACTGACTGATTCCCGTTGACTGTTTATATCACTGATCCGCTTGATGGCACGACTCACCATTCACTGATTGCCCCAACACGACACACTCGCCGTTTATATACCTACGTGCGGTGTACGCTCAGTGCGTCCTCGTATTCTCTAGCGTTGTCTAGAATCTTCGATACCATTCCACGCTTTACTACTGTGACCTTTCTTTCTCGTGGTTTCTATTGGAGGCAGTGGCGTAACATCTTGGGGTTTGCTACAGTATATAGATTCGGCCGTTTAACTCGGTGTAAATTAATATTGTTCATTTTAAATTTAATTTAATAGATCGTTCTAATTATTTATATTTAAGAACTTTATTAACTTCCCATTGTTAACTTCCCATTGGAAGTTATTGTAATGGGTCCGAAAATCCAAATCAAAAAGGAAAAAAAAATTTTATGTTTCAAGGTCACTACACTATTTTTACACTACTTTTAGAAAGATGTCTGTGTGTGTGTATGTGTGTGTGTGTGTGTACGTACGTACGTACGTATGTATGTGTCCATTTCTTTCTAAGACGAAATCTCGAGAATGAAATATGATATCGACTACGTTAGGGTGCCAATCGACGCGTATTAACGTAAATATGATCTGAAAGAAATTTTTTCAAAATCGGTTCAGCCGTTCTTTTTTCTTAACCAAATAACCTCCAAAAAAGTAGATTTTACACAATATCTCGCGAATAAAAAATTATATTGACTTCGTAAGGGTGTCAATCGAGGCGTGTTAACGTCATTTTGATCCAACATAAATTTTATAAAAATCGGTTCAGCCGTTTTTTTTTTTTTTTTTTTTAATTATTGTTAAAAATAAATAATAATTATGTTTTAATGATTAAAATGATTACTTTTCTGTGTAATATCTAATTTAATTATTATTATTAAATATTTATCAAACTGGGATGTTCGTCGTGTGGACCTCAAGGGTCGCACTTTAGTGCTAACAAACGGCCCACCTCACGGCTTGTTTTATAACAACTGTTTCGTACTACAAAGCGGCTTCGTAAAAAAAAATCCTAAACAGTTTAAGGTTTTTGTCTAACGAATCCACTGAGTTGAGAGAAAACAATTGTTACAGAATCAAGTTCTTAAATGAAAAAAAATTTAAAACGGTCTGTTTTTATTAAATTTCAAATGTATAATAATTTTTGGTATCTATTAAAAAAAATTGAAATTTCTCTTGTTTTCCCAAGAGATGGGAGTTACACTTTGTGGAAAATAACCTAACAATTTTTGGTTACAAAAAAATTTGAAAGCTTCCCATGATGGAAATTTCTACGTTGCGGAAAATCCTGTAGGTATGCTGAAAATTGAAATGGTTTAAAATAATTTATGAACCGAAATACGATTATGAATTTTTAAAGCGGCCGTCATCACTGTTTGTTCATCCATATTTGTTATTGACATTGCGCAGTCTAAACTCTAAAAATAACTAAAGGAATCGAAATTGTTACAGGCATAAGCAAGTCTATGGTCGAATACTGTAATATACGAATAGATACGTAAATCCGAGCAAAATATGTGTCCCTGCTCTTCGAACCATTGATAATATCTGAACTAATATTATAAAGAGAAAAGATTTAATTTTTTGTATGTTTGTTTGTTTGTTTGTAATGGATAAACTCAAAAACTACTTAACTGATTTTAAAAATTCTTTCACCTATAGAAAACTAATATCTGGGTGCCGAGCTTTGCTCGGATGCGTTCAATAAAAATAGTACTTGTATGCTGTGAGATATTATTTTCTCAGAATATTATTCCGAAACGAATTTATTTCTGAAACATAATTTAAAATAATTGTTTCTGTTAAATATTTTAAATACCTATGTGTATTTTTAAGCGTAAAAACTAAGCATCAACTTGAATCAAGCATTTTTTCCTGTAAATATTACCGCCGTTATTGTTTTGTTGACTGAGGAACTCGCAAAAACCGATTTTCATAGATTGAATATCTTGTAAAAATGTTCGAATCAGCTGAAATTTTGCTTGGCCGTTGCCGTTTCAATAATCCATTTTTAAACATTGATTCCAAATATCAACTTTATCGAAGTACTTTTTCTCTGTGATGTCATCTTAGCAACTTCCAGTAAATTTCAAATATTTTTTTTGCATAGGAGGTACTTACTGAAAAACTCACAAAAATCGATTTTCGAAGAAATAGAATTCATATTATATCTTTTAATAACAAACGTCAGACTATAAACCTGCGCAAAACTTTTTTGCATGCATCTTCACCATAGTTTTTAAAAATCGATGTGTTTTTACAGGCCGCCGTGCAAATTTTTAGGCAAAACTTTTTTGTATGTATCTTAACAATAGTTTTCAAAAATCGATGTGTTTTTACAGACTCGCCGGTTTATCATTATTTACATATTGTACAAGACACTTCTTATATTAGTGTTCATTTACAGTTTTAACTCTTGTGATATATTATATAAAATCTATGTAGAAATAGGCTTCGAATCAATCTGACAATTGACCGAGTTATAAGCAAAAAACCCCTTTTTTTAATTGCTCCTCTCTGGGACCAAAATTCCTACCTAGATCGATTTCTCGCCCCAAAAAATCCTCATTCTGTAAATTTCATCAAAATCGTTAGTCGTTTTTGAGAAAAAAAAGTCTAGGTAAGATTATACGTCATACTATATTTAACGTACATATACATATTTTATATATATAATATAAAAATAACATACCTATTTATTTAAATATTAGCTAAAACTACTTACATAATTATGTTTAGATTTTATTGTTGTTATTTTTTTACTTTTTAGATAATTACTGATTATTTTAATAAGTTAAAGATTGACTGTCAAAGTAATTTTGACATAAATAATGAAAATAGTTTGTTTTTTCCAAAGCCTACTTACAAAACGACACTGTTTTATGACGTTAAAAAAACTGTTTTTTAAAATGATAAAATCGATAAGAAAACGAATTTTTCCAGGGATGAGACCTAGCTAGATCGATTTTTTGCCCCCCGAAACCCCTTTTCGGTAAATTTGATCAAAATCGTTAGAGCCGTTTTCGAGAAAATATTTATATAGATACATAGAAACATATATACAAGATTTACTCGTTTAATAATATAGGGGGATATTATCAGCGAGTAGCATGGGCTGTATTTTATTTTCAAAAAAATTAGAGATCCCTACGAAAATTACAATAATGTAACCCAAGGTATCAAAAATTTGCCTATAAAAGTCATTATTTTGGCATGCGCTGCGAAAACTATTTTAAATTCGAGTGAGCGAGCGAAGCGAGTGAGAAATGTTTTAATTAATTATAAATTCGAGCGAACGAGCGAAATAAATAATTATAAATTCGAGCGAACGACCGAAGCGAGTGAGTAATGTATGAATAAATTATAAATTCATAGCACCCGGGCGAAGCTGGACCGGGCCGCTAGTCTCTAAATAAAGTGGGTACAAAAATAGTAGATTGTATATCATAGTGGCGTACTGAAGTACTATATTACTGACGAGTAGTGACAGTATGTTAAACCGAGCGATAGAGAGTTTTAAGTTACGCATGAGATATATATATTTTTGCCATACCCACTATAAAATAGCTCCTTTTCACTTCATTTTCAATATTTGAAAAACTTTTCTTTCGAAGTCATTTTGAGTATACTGAAAACCCATAGTTGTGTAGTTGTGTTTGCGAAACAACGCGAGTTAAATCGATGTGTGTGACAGCGTTCATACAAAACAATGCAAACAAGCGCCGTTCCAGCAATAAAACCGGGTGCATTTCTTGTGGAGAACGACGTGTCGAAACGGCTTTTGTGTGTTTTGCATGATTGAAAAACACAAACATATAGCTGTATCGAGTCGGCACAAACCGCTGTGTGTGTCATCGCTCTTAACGTTTGTAAATGTAATTTAATCTATAGTTGTGCTATTATGTAATTTGTTATACTGTAATACAGACTTTTTGATGTGAAACATCTTATGTCGGGCAGTGAACAGCCGCGTGAGGGGAAATATGCAACGAAATTTCTGGTCCGCTCCTTCGCATGTTCTCCCCACCACTGCGGCACTCTCTCTCTCTCTCGGCTTCCGCGCGCTCGGGCACGGGAAGAGAGAGAGAGTATACATACGAACGTACTGTAAAGCAAAAGTATATGCATACACGTGTAGGTATGTAATATAGATACTTCGCTGTGTATTTAGTTGCGTTTCTGGCTCAGGCGTGCTCAAACGCCGCAACCGCGTGTGTTACAGTGCAGTATATAGGATTACGTCAGCATAACAGTTAGTTACTGCTTTTGAAAAAATATATACTACTACATAGAGAATACCACCGAGTTCAATAACGTTTTCTTTGATGTTTCACATCTGTCGGGGGTCCCGAGACCCACACCCTTTTTATTGTTCTATTTGTTTTAACTGTTTCCTAATAATGCAAAATAAGTATTTATTTGTAATCAGTAATAAAACAAAATCTGTGTCCCCCCTTTGAAGTGGGCGGCTATGCTAATTACCATATTACGTCAGCTACACGCACCGCTGTGTACGCATGCGCACTCACAACATTTTGATATCGAATATCTCACGGAAATATCTTAATTAAGTTATGATTAATTACCCGAAACCGTGAATTATTTAAGGCAAGAAGTGGGCTAAGTTGATCTATATGACGTAATATATCGCACGGAGCGTATATCATTTGTTTTATGTGAAGATTATTTATACGTTTCTAAACGCCTCACTCGTTTATACTCTCAGGTTTCAAGTTTGTAGTAGGGTATGGGCCATAAGATCTATCATGTAAATATTATATAGATTACATAAAAAAAATAGTAGGTACAGTGAATTTTTTAAACAATTTTCCGTAGCAACGGTTGACTATAAAGAGTAATAGACCGAGAGCTAGTGACAATTTTTTGATGGCCTTATTTTCGTGAAGATGTTTAGGAAGGCATATTAAAGTGGGCTGAGTAAGGGATTTTGCTAGATAGCGGTATGGGAGGGATGCAGACCGCCCCCAACATGTAACAAAACAAGCCGTGAGGTGGGTCGTTTATTAGGACTAAAGTGCGACCCTTGAGGTCCACACGACGAACTTCCCAGTTTGATAAATATTTAATAATAATATTTAAATTAGATATTACACAGAAAAGTAATCATTTTAATCATTAAAACATCAATAATTAAAAAAAAAAAAAAAACGGCTGAACCGATTTTTATAAAATTTATGTCGGATCAAAATGACGTTAACACGCCTCGATTGACACCCTTACGAAGTCGATATAATTTTTTATTCGCGAGATATTGTGTAAAATCTACTTTTTTGGAGGTTATTTGGTTAAGAAAAAAGAGCGGCTGAACCGATTTTGAAAAAATTTCTTTCAGATCATATTTACGTTAATACGCGTCGATTGGCACCCTAACGTAGTCGATATCATTTTTCATTCTCGAGATTTCGTCTTAGAAAGAAATGGACACATACGTACACACACACACATACACACACACAGACATCTTTCTAAAAGTAGTGTAAAAATAGTGTAGTGACCTTGAAATATAAAAATTTTTTTTCCTTTTTGATTTCGATTTTCGGACCCATTACAATAACTTCCAATGGGAAGTTAAAAAATGGTCACAAATCACAATTATTATTGCTTCAAGGCTGAAATTTTTTGTATAGCTTGTCGGTGCCCAATAATGCCATTATAATAGGTGCGTTTGGTATCAAGGTGTAGTGTAAAAAGTGTAAGCACTTTTGACACTATTACGTTTGTTATACAAAAGTGTAAAATAACTGATCTGTTTGTTATTCCAGTGTGGGACTAAAAGTGTAACAACTATAAGTCCTGACTTTTGAGCAGGTGCACGTAGTGTAGTGTAGGTCACGTGATATATGTCTGAATTGACAATCGCTTTGACAGATTTGATACTTTTTTCGTACTCAATTTTTTACATTTTTTGTCTCTTAAAAATGAATGAGCTTCAAAATGTAATGGTACAAGATAAATATGGCAGTGAGTTTAACATTTTTACGACCAAAAAAAACTGTAAAAACTAGAAATAATGAACTCAGCCAATCTGTCATTAATTTATTTTGTAATGCGCATGTACAATCTACTCAGAATGTACACTAGCCCGTTTGTTACAAGTGTACATTTAGTTTACACTTTTGGTGAACTTTTTACACTTTTCAGTGAAAAATTATCTACACTACACTACACTACACCTTGATACCAAACGCACCTATTATTTGCAGATCGATTGGTCAGTATTAAAGGAGTGGCAGATCATCCTAAACGTGTCATGTGCCCGACGAAATTTATATTATTAGTTCAAGGTTCAAATTTTAATATGTTGTTACGGCGTCTGTTTTAAGCATATATTTCAATTTGCAGAACAAAATGTCTATAGCTATACTTTTATAGGACACAAAAAAATAAAATGGCGTCAGATTTCAAAATGGCGGCCATATGTACTTTTGTTAAAATTATCCGATCTTTTTGAAAATTGATATTTAAGAGTTTTATAGGACACAAAAAAATAAAATGGCGTCAGATTTCAAAATGGCGGCCATATGTACTATTATAAAAATTATCCGATCTTTTTGAAAATTGATATTTAAGAGTTTTATAGGACACAAAAAAATAAAATTCCATCAGATTTCAAAATGGCGGTCAAATAATAACTTTTCGATTGTATTGTCTATAGCTTTGATAAATTCGGTTTTATATACAATGCGTAAAAAGTATAGCTTCTGTCGGGTGTCCCACGACACCTCTTGACTTTTTTTTATCACGCTCATTGCGCGTAATTTATTGCGAAGAATGTTTTCTGTAAATGGCTGCACTTCTTTAAATTAAATTTAAACTTAGTCCGTCGACGGTAGAATATTTTATGCCAGAAAAAGTCGATACAATTTATATTAAAAAAAAGAGCTTGTATTTTTCTTGATTTTTGTGTAGAGCTACAAATTTTCAGAGCTGTCGTAGCACACCGACAGATAAGTTTTCCTTTAGGAGAAATAAATTTACCGGGTGACGCATACCGATTCACCCCCAATTGTCAGTCAACCCCAACTGGGGCCACCCCACTGAGAACATACAGTTTATTATATTATTAGCAGTGCCGTCGCTGAATTATTTATATTGTATAGTTTTTTATATGTCCCGCAATTGCGGAACAAATAGACGGACGGACAAATAGAATAGTCGAGTTATGTCTCAAAATAATCTAGATGTTACAGGAGTAGTTTGGGTCAAAACAATTTATTACGATAGATTTTTTCTTAGATCAGATACCCAAAAAAATTTAATTTTATTAAAAATCAATTATTATTGATTTTTAATAAAATTAAATTTTTTAAGTAGAATAAAGTGTCCTAATATCGGATAGCTTTTGAAAAGTGTCCATATTTTTTTAACTCATTACATAAAATGAAATTTCTTGGACATACAATACACAACATAGTGTCGTTAACAACGTCCAAAAATATGGAAAGTTTTAAGGGAACAAAAATGAACAAAAAATTCAAATTTATAAAAATTCTCATTTTTCTGTCGTGTCATAATGTACTTAGTCCTAATATCGGATGTTTTTAATAAGGTTTAAAATATTTTTACAAGATTTTATAATTTTTTTATGCTTTAATATTATCAATATCTGTAACAAATCTGTAACAGAAATGATCATTTCATAATAACACCAACAAATTTCCTAATATCGGATACCCGATATTACGACGTCATTACTGTCCGATACTGCGCAATTAGTTTATTTCTAGGTTAAAAACTGAAATATAACACTGATAAGGTTCTATCTGGTCTAAGAAAAAATCTATCGTTATAAATTAAGTCTCAAAATTACACATGAGGGTCTATCAGACACTGTCGATTTTTCAAACGATATTAAAACTTAATACCTACAAGAAGAGCGAAACTACACGAGAGGATTTTCCGTGGCGTGTTTCTTGCGACGAGATTTCCGCTGAATTAAACGTATCAAAACAGAAATTGTTATCCATGATACCTAGGTATATACCTAGGTATATAAAAGTCAATGTGTGTGTGTGTGTGTGTGTGTGTTGTTTATATGAACTCCTAAACCGTTGAACCGATTGCGATGAAACTTTGGTGAGTTATTGTGCTCACTACCGAGAAGGTTTCTGTAGGTTTATAAATTCTTAGCACCCGGGCGAAGCCGGGACCGAGCCGTTAGTTACCTATATATAAAAAAATAAATACTAAAAATCTTTGGGATTCGAATCTGTGCTTGGCGTTTGTACCTGTCGGTAAACTTTTACTTTACCACAGAGCCACAGCTGGCTTATCTCAACATAGACCTTAACTTAGATATACATGTTGTGTTTTGTTTTTCCGTAACATCTAATATTTCTCAAATGCCACCCCAGTATGAGACATTAGACGTTATTTACGTCAAAACGTTTGGATACGCCGCTGATTATTATAAATGCAGTCAGTTAATGTAAATATTTCTTCTATAAATTGTCCCGATTTCCAAGAAAAAAAAGTTTCCGTGACGGTTAGCTCCGTGAGAAATTACTGTTTCCGGACAAAATGTAAACCGTAATTGTTATAAAAACACGATACGAATTATTATTATTATTATCAGTTCCTGTTTTTCGTGTCGCGATGTTGTTTTGTCGTCGAAAAACTTTTCGCTTAATTAGCGTCATTAAATGTATGTTAAATATTTATTAGGAAAAATAATTTTCTTTTGCAAGTTTTAAATGTCAATCGTAACCTACTGATAAATGATAATCGGTTTGCGTTTTAAAAAAGTGACAAAAAAACTATTCCGTTTTAAAATATATAATAATTTGATTTATAGTTGCAATTGTTTAGATTAATTAATTTAAAATAAACTTTTTCATTTCTATGAAAAATTAGTTTGAGGGTGCAGGGTCGCTAATGACCTCTGTTGTCGAGCGTCTATAATCTATGAGAATGTAGGGAATAAAAGTTCAAGGCAACATCAGTGATGTTTTGAGATATTCATACAAATTTTTGCATTTAAAAATAGACCACAAAAAAATAATAGTAGAAAATTGAGTCGACTTAAAAACTATCAGAATGCTAGTTATTATCATTAGATATAGTTGTTTATTTGAGTCGACTTCAAATAACTAGGTAGGGGAGGTGATTGTAAAACTGTGGGCAAAATTATTTTATCATTTTTAGGGTGTATTCCGATTCCTTTTTTGAAGCCTGTTAAATACAAGGTAAAATTGAAGGAATGGGAAAAGAAATAATGGAAGGAATGGAAAATAAAATACAAGGTATGAAGGAAGGAATAGAAAATAAAATACAGGAGAATTCTAGAATTTTTGAGGACAAAATAAGAACAGTCGAAGAGAAACAAGAGAAACTTCAAGAGAAGATTGAAGAGAAACTCGGAAGTTTCGAAGAAAGACTAGCGGCACTAGAAGATAGGCGAATACATACAACCCCCCAGCAATCGATCAATGAACCAGAAAGCGCCATCAAAGAACAAAGGGAGGAAACCACAACGAAGATCAGAGTCAAACCACCAACGTTTGATGGAAACATACCCTGGTTCACGTACCATACACAGTTCGAGGCGGCTAATTTATTGTAGATTACAGACGCTCTAAAACTAGATCCTTCTAAATCTCTATGAATTTCTACTCTCTGTCAATCTCTACGAATCCATATATTTCTTACAGATTTCTATAGATTTACGTACCACAAGGCGTGAGCTGTACCCACGAGCCCGCGCAGGAGAGAGAGCTCAGCGTCCATCTGTACCAAATTCATTAAAAACTATATAGGTACTATCGTGAGGGGGCCCATCGTAGGTTGTGGTCGAGGGGCCCGTTTCAGAATCTGGAGGCCTTGTTTACAGTTACCAATATCTCCCAAAAACTTTTATTTTCCAATGACTCCCTAAATCTCTTTACGACTCTCTAGATGATTTAATTTTTCCAGAAGAGTTTTTGCGGAAAAGTTTTTCTGTTTAAATATATAAGGTTCTCGATGGACAAAACTGAGCAAATTGCGATAATAGACTTGGAAAGGAGATACAAATAACATTAGTTTAATGGTCTAGTTTTACGTTTATAAATACTTACATTCCTTACGTCATGCCAGTGGAAGCTGTGATGTCCGGTTGGTGTTTCATTCCAACAAACTAATATCCTTTGGATGCTCAGCTCATTTTGTACGAAGGTCGTCTGAAAACAAGGAAATACACCTTAAATAATATATTTTTAAAAGACATTTAAAAAAATATTTCATGGACAAAATATTCTTATATTCCATTGACGAATTGTAATTTTATTTATACTTTAATTAATGGTTTTATCTGACTTATTTCACAGCTTTTATAAGCTATTCATGGAATAAACTATTCATGGAATAAATAAATATCTTATTGCTACGGGAGTCTGTACCTTAACTAGAGCGTAGAAAAGGAGGCATTTGCCACAGGCGGATGAATTTTAGGGACGAAAATTTTATTGGGGAAACAGTAATATAGTACAATTTTAGAGTGTTAGGTCTCCAATTCACTATATGAATATTATGAAGTATTAGAAATACCTTGTATTTTTGGTGTCCGTCGTGTTAATATTATGAAGTCACAAGACGGACACCAAAAATACAAGATATTTCTAGGTATTTCATAATATTAGTAATATAGTGTTGGGTCTTTTTGAGTCAACATCAGTACCCTACATTGTCGACCACAAAATTATTTTGGTTTGGCAGTTTCTATGAGCTACGCTTTAGAAACAATCAGGCAGAATCAAAATTAAAATCTCGTTGTGATCAGACGTAATTAGACATGCCTTGACAAAATCAAATTTTATTATGTTTTATTTATTTATTTTTAATTATACTCGTATATAAAGATCAACGATATTATTAAATATCACCAAAAAGATCTTTTTGATGATATTATTAAATATCACCAAAAAGATCTTTTTGATAATTTGAGAGCACCTAGTATAAAAGTTCAGTGAGTCTAATTGAATTAGAGGCCATCAAAGTTCGTGTCAAATAGCTCGTACATTATCTCTCTATGTAATGTTGCAAGGGCACCTGGTTGCCGGCGGTGCCGCCATCGGTCGGGCAGACGCCTGTAATACCGACCACATCAGGACAGGTCGAAGGGAACGTGATTATTACCATCCGACCGAGCTATCAAAACCGATTCAATGTCATTGAACAATTTCTGAATAAAAAAAATATATGAATGTGAAAATATGACTCTCGATTCCTTTATTTTTAAATAAATCCATTAGGGAAATTTGTTACAGTGACGTAGATACTATAGAGCAGGGATGGCGAACCTATGGCATGCGTGCGATGGCACGCGACAGAATATTGTCGGCGCCATTGATTGCGGTATCGAAATAATTAAAAATTTGTTAGATGTTGTCGAAAACAATTTGCTGTCGATCAAATAAATATGAGACAATACGACAAGTAATTTTGATTGTGTCCACTGAATTTCTTTAGTTGTTTGTTGGCATATCATGGCCATAATAAACATGTTTTGAAAAAAAACTTTTTAACAAAAAAAATCTCCTTCAAAAACCCACTAAAAAGAGGAAAATAATGAAATTTTGAGGTCTGTGCCAATTTAATAAAATTTGAAGTCGGTTATAAAGTATATTATAGTAATTAATATCTTCTTTTTAACCAACTTCATATTTTATTAAATTGGCACAGACCTCAAAATTTCATTATTTTCCTCTTTTTGGTGGTTTTTTGAAGGAGGTTTTTTTTTTGTTAAAAAGTTTTTTATTTTTTAATTTTAGTGTCAAAAAGTGACATTTACCTTAAAAGAATCACACGCCGTTACTCACTTTTATTAAACCGACTTTCTTACGCTGTCTGATATGTCAAAAAGTGACATTTACCTTAAAGAATCACACGCCGTTACTGACTTTTATTAAAATCAGCCGAACTACTGAACCGATTTTGATGAAATTTCTATGGGACTAATCTGAAAGTATAGCCTTTCAAATAAAAATTTTTTTTTCAAAATCTGTTTATAAATGATTGAGTTATGAGGTAACAAACATAAAAAAAATACACCCGAATTGAGAACCACCTCCTTTTTTTGAAGTCTGTTAAAAAATTGGCACGTAGATGTGAAAAGAGATACAAAAAACATATCAATTTGTGCATTTTGAATTTTTATTTTCGCATGTCTCGGTCTACCTACTTTATTTTTTATCGGTGATAGTACAAGTCAAAAAATTGCAATTAGTGTTAAAACACCTTATAGTAAAAGTTGTATAATAATTATCTAATAAATTATTATTATTAATCTTGATGCACCTTCCCATAAATTAGTATCATGCTGTCTAAATTCATATTCTAATATAGAATTAGTAATTAATCAAAATTAATAATAATAATTTATTAGCAAAAATTATATTATGATTAGAAAATGATTATCTAATCATTTTCTTATCATAATATAATTTTTACTAAGGGGTTCTAATTATAATCCTCCTCTTTTGACCTGTGCTATCACCCATTAAAAATAAAATAGGCAGAGTGGGAACACCCTGTACAAACTTATTGACATACGAGCTTATTCGAACCAATTCACTAATTCGAAATTATTCTCTCATTACATAATATATTGGCCCTGTAATAGGATTAATTCAGTTAATATACGAGAAATATGCAGGAAGAAACAGTTTCATTTAAAAGTATATTATTATAGAAGCGAACTCTATCAACAATAATTTCTGTGATATAGCAATTCACTTTTTTAATCTAGTTAATTTTCACCCTAGTAAGGTCCGTATTCACCAAACACTGTTAAAGATCGAAGTTACTAATCTTAGAATAAATTTATTCCTTGGAATAGGTAAAATTAACTTCCAATTCACCAAACAATTCATTCGATAGAATAGTAATTTACTTTATACGCGTCACCGACATGCTCATGTTAAAAGTATATCTATAGCTACACTCATAGCTATAGATATACTTTATATACGTATTGCGCTTGACTAGCTGTGAAAGTAATATACTGGCGCACGCGCAGTGGCCTATGTACACGTATATGCACCAACACAAAGATAACGTGTTGTACAACATTAGTACTGTGTGTATCTATACAAGTAAATTTAAATAATATAAGTATGTTAATTCTTATTTCAATGCGTAGCCCATCGCATGTGTTGATGTAAAAAGCATAGCTTCTGTCGGGTGTCCCACGACACCTCTTGACTTTTTTTTTAATATTAGAAACAAAATAATGGCCGCTGCATTTGAACGCAAGAAATAGGAACGTTTATAAAATTTAAGAGTGAATTTTTGAATAGATAAGACGGTCCTGTACGATAACTTCGTCTCTTATATTATAACATGATACATTAAGCTCTCTAGTATGCAGACGACGATCTTTCCGTAAGCTTATTACGTAGCCGCAGCTTTTATCGTTCAAAGCAGCTGCGTTATGCTGCACCGTTATTAAGTGTGAAAATCGATACTCAATTCAAAGAAAAAAGTGCTATTAGTTATCGGGTTAGAGTTTTCATTCAAATATTCCTTATTTAAGGCCATGGCCGATTACCTGTCAAACTCCTATGCTCCCAAAGTTGTCTACCTTATCCTAATTTCCTATAATTCCTCCATTCGCACATTGCTATCAATAAAAAACAAAAGGTTGAAGTTTAAAAAATGTAGAAAACAACGGGAAGTGGTAAAATGCAAAATAGTAATGGTGCGAATAGCGTCTGTTATGACATAATGTCGATAATCGGACGTTAAACGCATTATTATTATTATTTTAGAACATAAACAAATTTATTTTATTTGTTGACCATCAACATTTATTTTGCTATATTTGAAATGACCTTCATTTAACCCAACAAATATTTTTTTCAATGTGGACCACGATTAAACAAAACAGAAAAACCTTTGATCAGATATTATTTGTTTGTTTTTTTAATAAACCATCACAAAAATTCATAGTAGATTGTTCAATTGCATCAAAAAATTCTTCGTCATTTTTGAATAATATTTATTTAGTTCAACCAATATTTTTAATAATCAAATCAAAATACATAATCTGTAAGGTAGTTTACGGTATTTTTATAATTAACCAAGAAATTATTAGTTCTATCACAGCAGTGAATAAATGAAAGTAATATGACCCGTAACTTCCACCATCACAATGGTACATTCAGAGCAGGTGTTGAAAAGAAAAGTTCTCGATGTAATTGTTTTATAAGAAACCATTAAGAAGCTTTTCCAGTATCTGGCTTCTGTTTAATTCCAAGAAAGTCAAAGAAACGGAAATCTTAGACAAAGACTCTTATTTACTTTTCCAAATGAGATTATTTTTAATAACCGACACCTCCACCATCAAATAATCGTTTTTTCAAGAGATATTTTTTTTTTTCAAAATTTAAATTTTAAAAAAAATGGGTGTGTGCTTATGACCACACGACAGAATTGAAAACTTCAAATTTTCTAATTTTTGGTGTCATTTATTATAGCGCATTTATGAACTAAAAATAATTTATTATTAAAATACTAAAATTGTATTTTTAATTAGTTCCACCTTGGTTTCAAAAAAATTATAATTATTGTCAAAGAAAGAATATAACAAAAATAAAAAAATATATATGAATAAATATCATGTAGTATTTAGAAAAAAAAACGCCAAAAATTCTACGCTGCCATCAGATCTCGAACACAGGTTCCAATGCATAGAACGAAAAGACGTAACCAACTGTGTTATGGGTGGAAATGTGTAGACGGCCATTTTTATGATATAAGTATGTTGGAAATTCTTACGGATGTAGTTGCGAACGCTTCACATTTTTTCAGTACCCAGGCAAAGAGTACCTAACGCGCCTAAGGAATAAAAATACTATTCTTGTTTAAAAACTACAGACATTTTTTTCATCACGGGTTTTCCAATCGTGGATTTATATAAATTTGTTTAAAAATTAAAAAAAGAAATAAAACAAAATCTTTATTTGGGCATTTCTTTTCAAGCAACTAGTTGCAGATATTTTTGACGATTTAATGTTTCCCAAAAAAAAAAAAAATTATTTTTATTTATTGTAAATTATAGACACGTCGACAACTTAGGTCATTAGCGTCTTGTTTACATCAAATAACAACTCACTTAAAACTAAATAACATCACAAAACATCCGTGAGCGCATGTGGGATTCGAATCCACGACATGATATTATGCATTATAATAGCGAATTTTACAAAAAATGAGCTAACGTCTCTAATCTGCGAGGCAAAGAATTGATCGTATTTTCGAAGCTTTTAAACTCTTGTTTGATGTCGTTTGTTCCCCACAGAGAACACACTGACACAGTTAACGGACGGATCGATTGTCAATTGTCACACGGCGACGCGTCTAACAAAAGAATGTGTGTTCTACTTATATGCACCGACAAAACGGGAAAGTCCCGGCGGTCGCTTTAACGTAAACACAAAATTCTTCATACTTTTGTCAAAGATAAGACGACGTATCTTTTTTCAAAGGTCATCAACTGCAAAGTTTGTGTGAAACTGGTGGTGGAGGGCTCAGACGCTAATGACCTCAGTTGTCGAGCGTCTATAATTTACAATTCATTTATTCATGTAATTGGTGGTAGGAAATTTGAAAAAATACCGTAATGCACAATCTCGGGTCAACATAGAAAAAGATAAAAATGCTTAGAAAAATGTTGTTTTGAAGTGGAAATTGTATAAAAAACTATGTTAAATACATGTATATCTACACATAAAAAATACGTAAAAACACTTTTAAGTTAAACGGTTTTATAAATGCACTAAAGAGAAAAAAATAATATTTAATTTAGGTTCATAAGTATAAAAGCGTGGGTCGTAAACTTTATAATTTATTACAATCACGACCCACGCTTTTATACTTATGAACCTAAATTAAATATTATTTTTTCTTTTTAGTACATTTTTAAAACCGTTCAACTTAAAAGTTTTTTTACCTATTTTTATTTTTAATTTTTTAGTGTGCTTTATTTGCTTAGTTTGATTTCATTACATTTATCCGATCCACTAAAACGTTATCGGAGCAAGACCTTTTGCCTGTGAAAATTCAAAAATACGATTTGCACCCGGACGGGAGCCGGGTCGGTCAGCTAGTTACCATAATATTGTATTGTCACCGGAGCTACAACATGTGTGCAAAACTTCAACTCAACCGGATCACGGGAAGTGGGTGAAAATTCAAAAGTACGATTTACACCCGAACGAAAGCCGGCCCGGTCAGTTAGTTACCATAATATTGTATTGTAACCGGAGCTACACATGTGTGCAAACATTCAACTCAACCGGATCACGGGAAGTGGGTGAAAATTCAAAAGTACGATTTACACCCGAACGAAAGCCGGGCCGGTCAGTTAGTTACCATAATATTGTATTGTAACCGGAGCTACACATGTGTGCAAAATTTCAACTCAATCGGATAACGGGAACTGGGTGAAAAATCGGTCGCAATATTTGAAAGAACGATAGTCACAAATAAATAAACAAACATACAAATATACGGGGTCAAGCTAAATAAAAAAAATATCGTTTCAATCGATCAATTATATTTCGAGTAGGATCGATTTAAAATTCTACAATGATTTTCTTATGGAGAAACAGATGTGGTAATAACAATCTAAGGTCATTGTGAAATAATATTTGCTGACAATTAGGTATTTAAGTTTAAAAAAAATTATTAATTTTTTAATTTTTTTTAATAATTTAACATAAATAATATTAAAAATCGAAAAGAAAATTTTTTTTAAAGCTATAGATAAATTACTAAAAATTAATTAAAATGTATAAAAATTTTAAAAATATCACGTGACTTCAAAACGCGCCAGGAATGTTTGTGACGTCGTTATGTTAAAATGTGTCTGCATTTGTTGGTATTTGTGTATATGTATTACACATACTATCAAAAATAATAAATTTTTAACTTGGTAACCATGGATACAAAGACCATAGATAACATAATGACGTCACACGCGTTCGGATTCTTTCGGCGCGTTATCGGAACTGAGTTTAAAAATTAATTTTTATTTAAATATAACTTTTTAATTAGTAAGCAAAAAAATTAAATAAAAACAGTTTTGCTATAAAACTTGTATGTGGTCCTTCCATTTAAGTAAAAAAAAAAATTCATTTAAAAACCCAATTCTCTTTGCAATTGAGCATCAGTGTGGTTAATTTGAAATTAATCTGACAGGTTTCGAATTACCTTTTATTTTATTATCCGATTTGCTAAAACAACATTACTTGTTCATGGCAACGCCGTATTTATTAGTATTCGACACGGTTCTACCGTCGTAACTTGTCCATTTTACGACCCAAACTCGTGAATGTCTGAAATCCCGATGAGCGGCGCGGAATCAATCAAAGGGGTCGGCGCTCTGTGGGGGCGGCAGCACGAAACGATCAATCATCATCGTATACAGAGACGACCGAGGGGGAGGGAACTGTCGGTCACGTGACACGTCAGTTTGATGGACAGGTGTATGAAATGACATGCCGACAGATGTCCGCACTGTTGCTTTAATGCGTCGCCGGAGATACGTCGAATATGAACGGAAGTTTAATCAAAATTAAGGGACGTAACAAGACATTTCGTGAAACTTTTAGACAATTTATGAAATGCACTCTTAGTGAATAATAAATTTCAAATTTTTTAGAATCTATATATTAATAAGTGAGGCGTTTTTTGCAAGGCTATCTCCTTCTAAACTACGATTTTGGTGATCGAGGTGTCATTTGAGAGGGCTCGCAGTACAGGTGTGCAATAAGGTCCCAAAATTGCGAGAAGTGGATTTTAAGGGTTAAGAATGGAATTTAAAAAAATCGATTTTTAATCTTACAAAATAGATGATACCTATTGGGATCCGTCAGATAGGTGGAGCTTCAAAAACATGGCGCAGACGGAGGGAAATTTCATATACGGGGTGTACTTTTGCGTGTAATTTTATGATTTTCAAAGTGATAAGAAATGATAAATATAAGTGCAATTTGTGATTGGGCCGGTACGAATCCTAAACAAGGAATTTCGTTGAAGGAGAACGGATTCTCAAAGCCGGGCATATTATCAAATGTCGGAAATATAACGAGAAAAATGCATGCAAAATGAACTGTCAAAAGTAGTAATCTTTACGACATATTGCTTAAAAACATCAAAATTAAAAGAAAATCTCCACGAAATTAATCATCCGCGTTCAATGCGCTTTTAAGGCTGGGTTAGGTGAATAATGTAAACACATAACTGCAACATAATAAGTTATATTGTAATAAGTAGCTAAGTTACTAACCTCAAAATATTTGTATACGAAGTTAATCCTATAAATTTGTTAATCATCAGGGATTCAACTATTTTAGTGCAGTATGATAACAAGTACATCTTATTATTACATTAAATATTTTTTTAATTCATAAATACAGTTTTCCCACATTTCATTAGAAAATAATTCTCTGTAAAGTAAGTTTTACAAGGGCAATAACTGACAGTGTTTATTGCCATGATATTAGAAAACGTCGCGAATTCCATTTTCGATAAACTTTTTGTTTAGTTTACTTGTTTTATTTTTGTAATAAACAATTTCATGATTAATTTGCACTGTTAGCATGTAAAATTTTCCCTCGTTTGAGTACAATTTTCTGCCACCAGATGTCAGATGCTCATTTGACGGACCTTAATATATTATAAGCATGCTTTGAAAAAACAATTTGCATTATGTCAAGTAATAGTTAAATGTTTTAGACTAGTTTAGGTTATCAAAATAAACAGTAAATAATTTGAATACAAAGGAAAAAAGAAGAAAATATTTATTTCAATGTCGTCAACAGAAACAGTAAAATTGTCATTTGAGCTCTGAAGATGTAATTATTTATTACGAAACGTTAGCTAATAAATGCATTAAAAACAGTAATTGCATTTCAATTGGATCCTTAAGTCACACATTGAGTCGTTTGTCTCAGGAAATTATTAAAATGTCACGAGGATCACCACAGTTTCTGTTTAAAAAAAAAACAGATCCTTGTCAACTAAAACTTTTAAATATCTTTTCATTTTCACCAATTTGATTGGCCTATTTTAAAAAGAGTTTGCTGTAGTTTCAATTACAAAATTAACATTTAAAGTATTTATTTATTGTAAACTATAGACGCTCGAAAAATAAGGTCATTAGCGTCTATTTAACGGTTCCATGACATTTGATCCCAGCAATATTATACCACGACAGAGTTAATAGTCCTTTAAAGATTATGTAAAGATCAAGTTGAATAATCCACTTTTATTTATCATTGCCCGGGATACGTCGTAATTTTGTCAAATGTTGTATTTTATAAATTTCGTTGAAAAATTATATAACAATATAACAATGTAATTACAAATATATCATAACGTCTACAAATTTAATTCAAACAAATTTCCCGACAAAGGGAATAATCGATTAATTTATTTCATTAAATTAATAAAATGTAATAACTTTATTGCTTATCAGACGCTATCAGTTTATAGACAATTTTTTGGGATCATATATCGTGGGATCAATTGTCGCTGGGATCATTTGTCGCTGGGATCATTTGTCGTTGGGATCAGTTGTCGTGGGATCACTTGTCGTGGTATAAAATTGCAGGGATCAATTAACGGCACACCCTATTTAACAAATTGCATGACGACATCACAAAACAACCATGAGCAGCAGTGAGATTTGAATTTCAAACCCACGACAGTCTGATCTAAAGGCCAGTACGCTAACTACTACATCAAACTGTCTCTATACATTTAACGCATTGTTTTATTATTTTATCGAGTTATTGATCTTTATAAAACCCAAAAAATGAAATTTCGCTAATTCTAGAGATATTTAAAAAAAATATTTTTTTTACGTCATAAAAGAATATCTTGTTAAGGATACTAAGAACTAAAATGTGATCTTAGTCTAAGACCCACACCAATAAAACGTTATAATAGAGTACATTTCTAACTGTGGAGACATGTAGAGAAAATAAAAGTTATCAAGTTGTCAGAAAAACAAGGATATTACATAAAGCTCCCAGTCCCGTGATACAGGAGCTGCTTACCGGAGACCAATTCATATAATGGCGGAAAAGCTCCATCTTACTGGAATAGTTGTCTTGTCGACTTTGACAGGCTTGGCTTCGCAGTGAAATTATTTATAATGTAGATTGATATAATAACCTAGGTACTATAAATTTAACCTATTTGGTCATAAAAATTTTAAAAATAAAACGGGTGCCTATAGAGAGACATGAAAATATTGTACACTGTAAGAAATGAGAAGGCCGATTACATAGATTATCGATGGTCCATTTGTAGCCAGCGATTAATCTGGTAATAGGCACACAAAGAGACAATGGCGTCGCAAACAGGTATCGCCTGCACATCGCGTAGATTCCATAAAAACACATTGCGCATGCGTGGTTACTAATTTTACATTAATTTGTTTTGTATTCATCCATTTTATATATGTAACTATACATTTTATTTTGTAATTTTTACACACTTTATTGAAATATTACACAAATTATGTAATTTTAATTTACTTTATGTAAAAATCACAAATTTGTTTAACTCTACAGTAAAAGTTCAAGTTTTTATGAAGTTTTCTGTGTAAAAATAAATAATAATGTAAAATCACTTAGAAAATCGAGCGAATTCTACCTTAACTTTCGAAGTATTTTTACATCCATTTTTTACAGTATATTTCGCATGGCGAGAGAAATGGAACATTTATGGTATGTTTAGTCATCGGAATACTACGTATGTGTACAAAGTTTGAGGTCGATCAGATATGTGGATGTGGGTCAAAATTTGATTGCAAAATTTGACCCTAACTAACGTGGATTAAATAAAAGCTTAAAATAAAAATAAACATACAAAACTTTTTAACAAAACAAAAACCTCCTTCAAAAAACCACTAAAAAGAGGAAAATAATGAAATTTTGAGGTCTGCGCCAATTTAATAAAATATGAAGTCGGTTAAAAAGTGTGATTAATATCTTCTTTTTAACCGACTTCATATTTTATTAAATTGGCGCCGACCTCAAAATTATATTTTCCTCTTTTTAGTGGCTTTTTGAAGGAGGTTTTTTTTTGTTAAAAAGTTTTTTATTTTTCACTTTTGTGTCAGAAAGTGACATTTACCTTAAGGAATCACACGCCGTTACTCAATTTTATTAAAATCAGCCGAACTACCGAACCAATTTTGATGAAATTTCTATGGGACCAATCTGAAAGTATATCCTTTCAAATAAAAAAAAATTCCAAATCGGTTTATAAATGACGGAGTTCTGAGGTAACAAACATAAAAAAAATACAACCGAATTGAGAACCACCTCATTTTTTTGAAGCCGGTTAAAAATAATTTATTTGTATTTTAAAAAATTTAAAACTTGATTGCACGAATATTTCGCTGGACCTGTTTGGTCAAGAAGAACCAAGGACTGGTTCGAATGAAATAAGCCGAAGGAGGTCTTTTCCCTGCAGTGGGAATGTTGAGACTTATTATTAATAGATGTGAAGAACTGTTTAATTAAAAACAGAAAAGTGGTGATCCTGATGATAATGAAAGAAGACAGCTTTGAGATGGCTTAAGGATCCAAAAATAATAAGCAAATACTGTTAATATTGCATTTATTAAGCTGACGTTTCGAGAATTATATTCTCATCCTCAGAGCTCAAATGCCGTCAAACATGACAGTAAAATTGTCCAAAAAACTTTTTAAAAAAACATACTAACATTTTATTTGGTTTTTATTGAAGTGTAAAAAAATTTGTTTTATTGATTTGATTTTGTACACAGAAATACTCAAAACTGTATGTTTTATAGAATTTGATTTTATTTTTTATTGTAGAAAATTTTTTTAATTTTTTTTTTATTTGCCAGATTAACTGTTTTATATTTACGTGCTATAAGCTAGAAACTAATATTAACAGTATTTGCTTATTATTTTTGGATCCTTAAGCCATCTCAAAGCTGTCTTCTTATTATTAATAGTAAAAAAATCAAAAACCCTTTTTTTTGTAGTTGGGTGAAAACAGAATAGTGAATGGCAAGTATGTGTATAAAAAACAATTACGCAGTGAAATATGCACAAGGCCGGTGCTGTCTGGAGGACAAGGAGACACGTAGACGACGGTCACCTGCCGACTTATACATGACCGCACCAAAGGTAAAGACAGAGCTCTTGGGAAACCCACACGATCCTTGTTTCCCACAACAAAGTGATGCTGAACAGTGTCTGTTTGCCTACAGGAGGGATTCAAAGACATCGTCGGTCACAGATAGCATGGAAGTTCTCTTGGCTTCTTGCAGAGAAACGACTAAAGAATGGAAACGATCGTGGATATTTGAAAAATATTCTTGGATGCAGAACATTTTTGTGATCTAGGCTCTCGGCTTCAAGCAAATAAGGAATTTTTTTTGAAAATTTGAAAAATATTTTAAAATAGAAAAACATTTTTGTGATTGCCTTAGTTTGAAATAGCATCAAGGCTCTCGGCGTCATGCAACTAAGACATTTTTTTTTGAAAATTTGAAAAATATTTTAGGATAGAAAAACATTTTTGTGATTGCCTTTGTTAGTTTGAAATAGCATCAAGGCTCTCGGCGTCATGCAACTAAGACATTTTTTTTTTTGAAAATTTGAAAAATATTTTAGGATAGAAAAACATTTTTGTGATTGCCTTTGTTAGTTTGAAATAGCAACAAGGCTCTCGGCGTCATGCAACTAAGACATTTTTTTTTGAAAATTTGAAAAATATTTTAGGATAGAAAAACATTTTTGTGATTGCCTTTGTTAGTTTGAAATAGCATCAAGGTTATGGCGTCATGCAGCTAAGACATTTTTTTTTGAAAATTTGAAAAATATTTTAGGATAGAAAAACATTTTTTGTGTTTGCCTTTGTTAGTTTGAAATAGCATCAAGGCTTTCGGCGTCATGCAACTAAGACATTTTTTTTTGGAAATTTGAAAAATATTTAAGGATGGAAAACACATTTTTGTCGGCTTTAAAGACAGCACTGGAGTTCTTGATTATTATTGGTATTATTAAGAAATGAAACAAATTGTGGAAATTTTAAAAATATTTCAGTCCTTATAGCAGAGAGATAACGTAATGCTGATTCCTTAAATTTTGCAAAAAATAAATGTTCTGAAGTTGGAATAAACTAAAAGAAAATTAGGAACAAAGTTCTAAAATATTAGAAGAAAGTTTAGTTTCAAAGATGCAACAAATTAGTGGAAATCCTGAGATAAAGTCAGCTTTAAAAGTTGAAAATTAGTAGAGGAAAGTTTGACAAAAAGCCATGTGTCGTTTAGAACAATGTCGAGGAAAGTTTGTAACAAAAATTGAAGGACTTTTTTGAAACAGAGTTGATTACCATAAAAATATCACGTACATATCAATTAATTATTGGGAACGTAATCACATTTTACGATCTAGTCACCATTACTATAATTTAATTGTTGCAAAATCCATTTGTGGCACTAGATTATAAAAGCCTAGATTTTAATGATTTACTATTGAAACCCCGGATATTTGATGTGCCTCAACAACAATGTTGGACAAAAATTATAACAAGTTGTCAAACGAAATTGCATAAATAAATATCAAGTGTAACAAGCAGCGTTTTAGGGTAAATGCGGGAGAGATGCCGCGGTAGGAGAGACGCCGCATGGCTATTAACTTACCTATTTATTATTAATGGATGGTACTACAAGTACGTATGTTCGTTCATCTTATCTTGACAAGATAAGATGAACTAACATACGTACTTGTAGCACCATCCATTAATGGTAAATAGGTAAGTTAATAGCCATGCGGCGTCTCTCCTACCGCGGCATCTCTCCCGCATTTATCCTAAATAAAAATTCAAAAAAATGATTCGCTGGATTTGTATTTAATTTATTTTAATCCCCGACCTCAGAAACATTATCTACTAAAGCAGAAAAGTAAGTCCTTCCCGATCCAAAAAAAATTATTATCAATCTTTGAAAAGTTAACATTTATAATATTTTCGAAAACGTTTCGGTGTTAATAACCGCCATTTTCAAGTGTTGATAATAATAACAAAACTACGAGGGTGACCACAAATATTCGAAGAAAGGAATTCCCTGATTTTCCAGGTTTTTCAGGCGTGTGCCTATCCTGATTATTTGCATAACAAACTGCAAAGTTTCATTCTTCATTTGGAATCAAAAATTAATGCTTAAGTTTGCATTAATGTTTTGAAACTCTCATCGAAAATGGACGTAACATTATGATGCAACATTGGAAAAATTCATTTTTCAAACCTATGTTAAAGTCCCGACGGTGACATAGGTTTGAAAAATGAATTTTTCAAATGTTACGTCATTTTCGATGGGTATTTTAAAACACTATTGCAAACTTAAGCATTCATTTGTAAGTATATGTTATTATTTTTGTGACACCGCGTATACTAAAACATCGATTGATTATATAGCTTTTGAATAACGGCTATTGCGTTTCAATCGATTGATATAATAATACGCTTTCCCTATAACAACCGGCATTTGACAGGTAAATTATAAAATTCTGAACACTATAAGAACAGCGCAGAAACCTTTTATTCCAATGAATTAATGCATTTTATAATAAAAGCAATAAATTATTTTCATTCGATGAAATGAAATAATTTAGTTATATATGTAGGGGGGCGCTCATTGAATTCAGCATGCTATTTCCTATATCATGTATTCCGTATTTGAAAAAGATCTGAAAGATTTTCCCAAAAAAAAAACTGAAATAAAATATTAGTAAAAAAAAACTTTTTAGAGACAAGCGTTTATTGAAATGTACTAAAAAGGAAAAAATAATATTTAATAATTTTGGTTCATAATTATTATAAAAGTGGGGGTTGCGACTAATAAACTATTATAGGGATTACAACCCCCGCTTTTATAATAATTATGAACCAAAATTATTAAATATTATTTTTTCCTTTTTAGTACATTTCAATAAAAGCTTGTCTCTAAAAAATTTTTTTTACTAATATTTATTTTGTTCATTTTAGTATTTCAAAATTTTACCCCCCTTTGACACCCGTAGGGGTTGAATTTCGAAAAATCTTTTCTTAGTGGATGCTTACGTCAGAAAAGGAATCAACTGTCCAAATTTCAAGTTTATAGCTTTAGCGATTTGGCCTGGGCGTTGATTAGTCAAAAAAACCCTACATTCCCGTTTGAACCACTTAGAGGTTGAATTTATTTCTAAAAACGATTTATTCATGTATTGTCATCGGGAATACATATGTGTACAAAATTTCAAATCGATCGGATACGTGGAAGTCGTTCAAAATTGACTTACAGTTTTGACCTAAACAAACAATAAACAAACAAACACACAAACTAACTAACATACATTGCAAGTTAAATAAAAGCTTGTAAAAAACACATACAGTAGGTATCTACACGTTAAATTCAACGAGGATATTAGTAGGTACTCCTATAAAATTTGGAAACTTAATACCCCGAATTTTTTTATAGATAGAATATAGATTATAGGCTGGCTGGAGCTTTGGGTCACTTTCGTGACATTTCACAGAGTCACTCTAGCAGAAATTTTAAGGTGGGGGGGGCGGCAATTGTTTACACATAATAGCTGGGGAATATATTGTATCTAAGATGCGTAACTGTTTTGTATTTTAGACACTTTTCATCGTATCTCTATGATTTATCCGAAAATGAAGGTACTGCTCAAAAGTATCTAGTATCTAAGATACTTTAAAAGTAACTTCTGTCTGCAGTGCAAGCTAGTACAAGGAACGAGGATATACTGGATCGGGTAATATAAGAGACTAGCCGTTACCCGTGGCTTCGCCCACGTATTTTTCGATTTATGATTTATTATCCCTCTCGCGAGAAATTCTCCTCCTGCGAATTTTATAAGTAATACATAACTCACTCGCTTCGCTCGTTTGCTCGGATTTTATTAATACATTACTCACTCGCCTCGCTCGTTCGCTCGAATTTTATTAATACATTACACACTCGCTTCGCTCGTTCGTTTGAATATTAATTATACATTAGTCACTCGCATCGCCCGTTCGTTTGAATATTAATAATACAATACTCACTCGCTTCGCTCGTCCGATCGAATTTTATTAATACATTATTGCTCACCTACGTTATATAAGGAACTCCTGTGCAAAATTTCATGCTTCTAACTTCAAAAATGATGAACTTCCATACAAACTTTCATCCCCTATTTAACCCCTTTAAGGGATGAATTTTCAAAAATCCTTTCTTATTACTCATTTACGTTATATAAGGAACTCCTGTGCAAAATTTCATGCTTCTAACTTAAAAAATTACGAACTTCCATACAAACTTTCATCCCCTATTTAACCCCCTGAGGGGATGGATTTTAAAAAATCCTTTCTTATTGCTCACCTACGTAATATAAGGAACTCCTGTGCAAAATGTCATGCTTCTAAATTTAGAAATGACGAACTTCCATACAAATTTTCATCCCCTTTTTAGCCCCTTTAGGGGATGCATTTTCAAAAAAAAATTTCTTAGTGCTCACCTACATTATATAAGAAACTCCTGTGCAAAATTTCATGCTTCTAACTTCAAAAACGACGAATTTCCATTCAAACTTTCATGCCCTATTTAACCCCCTTAGAGGCTGAATTTCGAAAAATCCATTCTTAGTGGATGCCTACGTCACAAAAGGAATCTACTGTCCAAATTTCAAGTTTATATCTCCAGCGGTTTGACCTGGGCGTTGTCTGTCAGTCAATCAATCAGTCAGTAACGGAACTGTTTTATATATATAGATTGGGAGTTAGCGGATTAAGCCTTAGAGCCTACAGTGTTCCCGGCGATAGGATGGCTCCCAAGGCAAAAAAAAATCTGTCGGTAGAAAGTATCTTAGATAGGTACTCAAGTATATTTTATTTAAGTACTTTTATTTTAAACATCTTGCATATCTTTTGGGGTACCTATTAATTGTTTGGTATCTTGGGTAGCTTTGTTACACATCTTTAAAAGTCATTTGATACCACGTTGGGTAGCATTCGATTCCCGGATAAATCTTGATCCGGTAATCAATAAAAGCTGCGTCAGTCGTGACTAGTGTTGCCGTCTAGATCTAGACTTTCTAGACTCTTGTCTTGTTAGATTTTCAAGACAAGACTTGCAAGTCTAGAAATTTTAAAGACAAGACAAGACTTGCTTTATCTAGATCAAGACTCTTGCCAAAACTGTAGACAATTTTCAAGAGTCTATAGATAAACTAAGTAGTAGTAGGTAAAGTAAACCACTCGGTTAATCTAGACTCTTGAAAATAATCTAGTCTTGATATTAGACAAGACAAGAGTTTTTTATCTAGACTTAGACATACGGCCGTATTCATAGTTAACCCTTAAGTAGTAAGGGACACTTACTCATACCTTCAAATCGAATTTGCGTTTCATAGTCAAAATTGACGTCTGTATGGGGCCCTTACATCATCCTCACCTTAAGGGTGGATAGTATGTCCCTTAAGTGTCGAAAAAGTAAAAACAGTAAAACACACGAAAAACACGCATTTATATCAAAAATGACAACTAAACACAATCGGTCTGCAGTATGACCAACTGTTCTAAAGAAAAAAATCATGGAGGTTTACTATAATTCTTCTCTCACTCAAGGAAATGACTATGAAACGCTCCTTTGAATAAGGTGCCCTCAGCACTTAAGTGTCCCTCAGCGAAGGGTATCACTTACCTTAAGGGTTAACTATGAATATGGGCTTTAGTGAAGTCTTGATATTTCAAGACAAGACTTAAGTGAAGTCTTGTCTTGATATTTCAAGACAAGACTTTGAAAGTCTTGTCTAGACGGCAACACTAGTCGTGACAAACAGTTTGAGAACCGCTGTGCAGCTACAATGCCGTGTAAAAGTTCTTTTTCGTTTAAATTCAACATGTCAGAAACATAAGATGTGTACACAGTCATCAGACCGACATGAATTCAGGAACGATACAACTTGTTTGTGGGTTGGCAGGACTGTTATTCAGCCAACTTTATTCATTATTTGTAACGGCGTCTACGGAACTGAATGCAGTCAATGGTTAGAATAACAACACATTTCATATCAAACAACGTATATAATATGTCAGAGAGTAGAAGACAGGATAAAGTACGTGGCCGGAACTACCACGTGTCCCAATTAAATCTGAGTACCTATACACCTACTCTTAAATATAACTCGAATTTCAATCTTTTTGATGTGAAACATCTTATGTCGGGCTGTGAACTTCATCATTTTGTTTTGTAAACATTTTCATTTATCAATTGTCATCTGCGCGATTGAGACAAACCTTTCAATATCTCTTTTATCAAAATAGGTCGAGGGCTCTAGAAGTAAACATTGCATACATACATACATACCTACATACACGTAAGACATATAACCTTCATCTTGGCTTCTTTGTAGTCGGGTAATAGAAGTCGTGTGACTGATTTTTATTTGTTTATTTTCTACAAAAATGTGTCCCGGTATATGTCAACACATCTCTACATCGTATAAAATGAAGTCGTTTTCCGCGTCTGCCTGTCTGTCTGTATAACCGCTAACTCTTCCTAAACCACGCAACGGATTTTGATGTGGTTTTCACCATTAGTTAGATAATTTTTCACGGAAGATTTATATATATAGCATAATTAATAAATAATAATAATTAATTAATTAAATTCGTAACCCGACCGTAAGAATTCGCAACATACTTATATCATAAAACGACCATACATAACTGCTCCACTCGTAGCGTAGAGGTAACGTCGCAGCACTCTATGCACAGGGACCCGAGTTCGGAAACTGATGGATCGTAGAATTTTTGGCTTTTTTTCAAAATTCTACATGATATTTATTTATATATTTTTTATTTTTGTTATATTCTTTCTTTGACAATAATTATAATTATTTTGAAACTAAAAATTACATATAAAAGCGAACGAGCGAAGCGAGTGAGTAGTGTATTGAGCCCGGGCTTTCTTAGCGCCCGAAGATGAGGTAAATAGATTTGGGACGAAGAACATTTTTGAATTTTGATTGTTTATCTGTAATCAAACGATTCTGATTAAATTTGGAAACAAAGCCGTCACTAGAGCGGACGGCCATTTTGTAATCGAAAAGCAATTCATAATGCATCGCTTGTCAAAGTTAGAGCTTTCAAGTTTAGCGCAGATATTAAATGTTAAAACTGGACATAAGCGCCGTAAATCAAACAGTCGACTATCGCCAGCGTCGCGAAATTAAAATGTTCAAAAGTTAAAAAAATGTTGAATCCTGAATAAAGAGTTTAACGTCACATTAAACATAACTGAAATAAATTTATCAATATTTTTTTCATTAAGAATACAGTGTGTTTGGCAAATACTGCTATTTACAGTGTGTACGTAAAATGTGAAACAAATCATGTAACAAGATCCTATAGATCATCTGCGGCAAAAATCATCGGACAGGTCAACCATATTTGTCACAAAGTTTGTTCAAATTTGTATTACTTCATAAAATTTCCTTAATAAATAATTGGAACAAAACAAAATAGCTTGTCTATTTATATGATATTTTTGAAGTGAATTTTTATTCTAACTAAAAAAAGTGGGTGTGTTCTTATGACCACACGACAGAAGTGAAAACTTGATTATATGCTAAACATACATAATATTATAATATTATTTTATTATAATAATACGTAATAATAAAAACGTAATTCTTGAAACAATGCACTCCTTATTAGACAGTAAACGTGGTCACCGACCCGAGCGCGCTTGATGTCGAGTGAAGCCGAGTAAACCCGATTCAGCGTAACCGACCCGAGCGTGACGGTTCACTTTCGTTCACTATTCAGAAAAAACGAAAAGTGCGCCTAAAGAAGTTTTCACTTCAAAACGTAATTCTTGAAACGATACACTCCTTGTTAGACAGTAAACGTGGTCACCGACTCGAGCGCGCTTGATGTCGAGTGGGGCCGAGTAAACCCGATTCAGCGTCACCGACCCGAGCGTGACGGTTCACTTTCGTTCACTATTCAGAAAGAACGCAAAGTGCGCCTAAAGAAGTTTTCACTTCTAAAAGGAAGCATGGTTCAATTAAAGCCTAGGGTGCCAAAACTTCAAATTCGCCCCTATAGATAGCTTGAGACACTGTTACAGCCGCTAATGACCTTTGGTGTCGAGCGTCTATAATCCACAATTCATTCATTCTGAGACACTGTTTGAGAGCCACTGCGATTTACTCAAGCAATTCGATTGAACAATAATGTGATAATTAATTTAAAATGAAAATAACATTAAAATGAAAGAAGCAGCGTACTTTTGTTGTTATGTCTTCTTCTTGAATTAGCTGAATAGACTGAAGAAATTCAATTAAATAGTTAATTCTGTTAAACAATTAGACTTACATAAAACAACATTGTACTTTGACTTGCATCTATTTACGTGGAGGCAGTCGTAATTTTTTTTATTTAAGAAACAATATGAAAAGTTAATTTGCATACAAAAAGGTGAACACATTCTCTTGTCAAAGAAAGAAGCCATGGAATTTTCATGAGCGTATTTAATTATTTAAAACTTTTTACAAGATGTCAGGACGTGCAAAGTAACTGTTAATTGTCTCGGATGAAGACGGTTAGCTTATATAGAAAATAATTGTGTGTCGTTCGTTGAAATGAGAAATATTATTGATTTTGTAAATATTTATTAGGTTTCGATTATTGTTCGTTTTTTGAATGGACAGACACGTAACTTTGCGACGGTTCACTGGTACTGTTCATGGTGGAAATATTATATGGTGTATATTAGAAATCGTGTCCATCGTGATTATAATAAATTTAAGAAAAATCGCAGGATAGTGGACAAAATATTTGATTTATTAAATTAAATGTACGACGTTTCGTCTATAGATTTAGACTTTTTCAAGTACATAAAAATGAGGTCGTACATTTAATTTAATAAATCAAATATTTTGTCCACTATCCTGCGATTTTTCTTAATTTTATTATATGGTGTGTTTATCCGGCAGGTTTATCTCTCTAAAAATCGACTCAGAGTGCAAATAATACCCAGGGCTGACAACTTGAAAACAAACAAGTCGTGAGGTGGGTCGTTTATTAGGAATAAAGTGCGACCCTTGAGGTCCACACGACGAACTTCCCAGTTTGATAAATATTTAATAATAATAATTAAATTAGATATTACACAGAAAAGTAATCATTTTAATCATTAAAACATAATTATTATTTATTTTTAACAATAATTAAAAAAAAAAAAAAAAAAAACGGCTGAACCGATTTTTATAAAATTTATGTCGGATCAAAATGACGTTAACACGCCTCGATTGACACCCTTACGAAGTCGATATAATTTTTTATTCGCGAGATACTGTGTAAAAGCTACTTTTTTGGAGTCTATTTGGTTAAGAAAAAAAAAAACGGTTAAACCGATTTTGAAAAAATTTCTTTCAGATCATATTTACGTTAATACGCGTCGATTGACACCCTAACGTAGTCGATATCATTTTTCATTCTGGAGATTTCGTCTTAGAAAGAAATGGACACATACGTACGTACGTACATACGTACACACATATATGTTATTGAAATATGATCAGTGTAATATTTAAAGTGTATACAAAATTATCGAATCCTCCATGTATTTTCGTTGAACAGCGCAGCTGTCAAAATCCAGGTCAAAGGTTAAACATTATTTTTGACAATGCTTTCTGCAACCCAGCACATGTTTGCCTTTATTTGAAAATCAACATAAATATGTGCAATTTTATGTTTTTGATAATATGGTCCATAATGTTGCTCATATATATTTTTATTTACAAGAAGATCAATTTCTGTCTTAACAAATTTGTATGAACTCGTCCATTGTTAACCAGATGGCGGTTAATCAAGTTCTTCATTATCATTTTCATTCGTAATTAATTAAGTTTCACACGCGGTTTTTTTTATCTCCACGTAAAATATAATAGAATTAATGAAACTCTTTCGAATCGGCAACTTTAGAACAAAAAGAAAATTCTTTAATTAAATAAAGTAAAATGTGGGTAGACATAAATCTTCTTTCTGTTACAAAAAAATACATCCATATATATACAGGGTACCCGCTTTTTAATGGATCATCATTACCATCTCGGAAATCAAGTAGAAAAAAAATAGGTAAAAAAACTTTTAAGTTAATTGTTTTTTTTTAAATAATCAGCTGTACCAAAAACTAGAAAATAATTAGGACACAAACCAAGGGGCACTTTGTGTCGCTGTGTCAGCGGAATAAGTAATAAAAACCTGGGGCGCACTTGAAATATTTCTGTTGGTGGGCTTGGAAACACATTTTTCTAGACAAGTCGTTCTTATTTAATAATTATACAGTCGTTATACAGATTTTTATACGGCCCAACGTTTTTATTACTTATTCTGCTGACGCAGCGACACAAAGTACCCCTTGGTTTGTGTCCTAATTATTTTCTAGTTTTGGTACAGCTGATGATTTAAAATGATTTAAAATTCTTTCTATAAAAGTCAATCGATTTTTTGACATTTCAAAATAAAACCTAATTTATTATTATTATTTGAGTTATTAGGATGTCCAAAATTTATACAATAACAGTGTTCTCGAGAAATTGGAATAGAAAAATAAATTTTAATTAAGTTTTATTTTGAAATGTCAGAAAATTGATCGACTTTTAGAGAAAGAATTAGATTACAAGCCTTATCTGAAGTTTTGACTCTAATTTTATGAGCATTAATGCCTGTCTTGAAGAATATGTATTTGAACATTCGCCACCTACAAAACCCATTTTTTAATCGCTATCAACGATCTATATTAGTATAAAGAATTCATTAGTTAGCTGTTGCGTTCGTTTAGGTGTGTCTGTGTGTGTCAAACGACATCAAGATAGGGTATTTGACCAATCAGAATGAACCCTGACTGCAGGGCCTAGTCCCTTGTGTGGGCTGTATCCGAGATCTCACCAGCGATCCAAATACAAACGTACATTCTGTATATGTTCTACATATATACAGTCGTTAAAAGTATAAAAGTATCCTTCTTCTGTTTCTTTCAGACAACTACATCTTTCTTTATCGGCTCTGATGCGGGAAAACTGAAGAAAAACTGCCACAGCCTCTTTTATTGATATAGAGATAAAGAACAAAAAGCAGTCCCGCCGCTGCTTTCCTTTATCGCGAACCCGCAGTTTAACTTTTATTATTTTTCTTTTCATAATTGTTTGCGAAAACATGAAAGCTCTTGTATGAAACAATAAGCTTTCAGCAACGTAACAGATTAGTTGAAATTTGTTACTCTCGTCTTTTTGTCAATTGTGTTACATCTAGCGCTCACTTTATCGTATGTGTCGACGTTACAAATTACACTCCATTTGTTCGAAACCGTTCATAACAAAGTTACCATACGTTCACGTCTCAGAATTTAAATGTGTCACAAGTAGGTACGTTTTTCACAGCTTTAAGCTAATAAAAACTTTGCAACTTCAAATTTATCAAAACTTTTAACATTCATTCGCCAACATTAACGGGCGCAAACGTTAATATTCACTTTACGTTAACGTAACATCAATCTTACACAAACATAACATTAACATTGCGTTAAACATAAGTTTAAAATCTTAAAATTTTAACCCTATATTTTGTGTTATCTCACTACATTTATTTCCTTTCTATTAAGTCCGTTCTCAAGTCAACGTTAACATTCACTTTACGTTAACGTAACATCAACTTTACACAATCATAACATTAACATTGCATTAACTTAGCATTATGTGTCATCAACATCAGTTTAAAATATTCGAATTTTTGTGTTATCTGGCTACATTAATTTCTTTTTTAATATTCGTTCCCGTGTCAACGTTAGCGTAACATTAACATTTAATAAACAGCATTAACTCTGCTTTAACTTAAAAATATCGTTAAACTAAACATCAACATCGCGACAACTTTAAAAATGTTACTGAATTTCTTTCCATTCATGTAATTATATTTCCAATATTAACGTAACATCAACGTCAACATTAACTCAGCGTCAACGTAACATTAACATGGCGTTAACTTAACATTAACGTTACGTCAACTTAACATCGCGCTAACTTTAAAATTTATATTTTGTGTTATTAAATCTGTTCGAGTTTATGTTCTAATTACACCGTACACTGTTTGCCTATTATCAGCCATCAAAAAACATAATAGTAAAATTATGTGTGGGTGTATTTATTTTTGACACAGCGGTCGGATGAAATCAGAGTTAATAATGGAAATGTTATGTAACAAAAAATATAGGTTGACAAGTTTAATAGATGAATGGCAGTAGAGAATAAATGAACACTACTATTTGATATGTATTTTAAAACAAGTGTTTTTTTGAACTTTGAGATTGAGTTTTCATGTTAAATATTTCGACATACGAATTTTTAGAATACTTTATTTGTTTAAGCCTTGAGGTCACCAACTGCCAGAGTGATTTGGGTCGGGTATCAATTCATATTTTCAATTTATTATTTTTTTAAAAATAAAAGTTCCTTTTTATACTTCTCAGATTAGAAATTGGAAAGTTTATATGTTGAATATATTTTTAATATTTGATTCATTTACATTCACCAACTGCCAGGGTGATTTAGGTCGAGTATCAACTCATATTTTCAATATATTAATATTTTTAATAATAAATTTAAAATTTTCGTTGGAAAGCAGCCAATTACATAATTGATTCCAAACATATTGGAAAAAATCATTTTACCAACCACAGTAACAGTCAGGATTCTAACCTGAACCTTTTCACTTTCGCGGCGGAATGAGCTTACATTTGCTCAACCGTGACATGATTACTAATCTAATATTCCCCTTATATGCTTCGGAATCAATAAATTTTCACCACTATTACCACTCGCATGTGGTGAAAATCTATTGATTCCGAAGCATATAAGGGAAATATTAGATTAGTAATCATGTCACGGTTGAGCAAATGTAAGCTCATTCCGCCGCGAAAGTGGAAAGGTTCAGGTTAGAATCCTGACTGTGACTATGGTTGGTAAAATGATTTTTTCCAATATGTTTGGAATCAATTATGTAATTGGCTGCTTTCCAATGAAAATTTTCAATTGCAGTTCAGCCGTATAAATCTATTAATTTATAATAAATTTAAAATTCATCCTCAAATTAGACCTTGACAACGCATTGTATTTTAATTACAAATAAAGCTATAATATCCATATTTAAAGATTTTTTCGTTGGGGAGCAGCCAATTATATAATTGTTTCGAAACATATAGGAAACAAGCCGTGAGGTGGGTCGTTTATTAGGACTAAAGTGCGACCCTTGAGGTCCACACGACGAACTTCCCAGTTTGATAAATATTTAATAATAATAATTAAATTAGATATTACACAGAAAAGTAATCATTTCAATCATTAAAACATTAATAATTTAAAAAAAAAAAAAAAAAAAAAAACGGCTGAACCGATTTTTATAAAATTTATGTCGGATCAAAATGACGTTAACACGCCTCGATTGACACCCTTACGAAGTCGATATAATTTTTTATTCGCGAGATATTGTGTAAAATCTACTTTTTTGGAGGTTATTTGGTTAAGAAAAAAGAACGGCTGAACCGATTTTAAAAAAATTTCTTTCAGATCATATTTACGTTAATACGCGTCGATTGGCACCCTAACGTAGTCGATATCATTTTTCGTTCTCGAGATTTCGTCTTTGAAAGAAATGTACACATACGTACGTACGTACGTACGTACGTACGTACGTACACACCACACACACACACACACACAGACATCTTTCTAAAAGTAGTGTAAAAATAGTGTAGTGACCTTGAAACATAAAAATTTTTTTTCCTTTTTGATTTCGATTTTCGGACCCATTACAATAACTTCCAGTGGGAAGTTAAAAATCATTTTACCAACCAGTGGTCACAGTCAGGATTCTAACCTGAACCTTTCCAATTTCGCGTCGGAATGAGCTTACAATACTCAACTGTGACATGATTGCTAAATTAATATTCTCCTTATATGCTTCAGAATCAATAGATTTTCACTACATGCGAGTGAAAATCTATTGATTCTGAAGCATATAAGGAGAATATTAATTTAGCAATCATGTCACGGTTGAGTATTGTAAGCTCATTCCGACGCGAAATTGGAAAGGTTCAGGTTAGAATTCTGACTGTGACCACTGGTTGGTAAAATGATTTTTTCCTATATGTTTCGAAACAATTATATAATTGGCTGCTCCCCAACGAAAAAATCTTTCAATTGCATACAGCCGTATAAAAAAACTATTATTATATCCATATTTACATCGAGTATCAGTAATCAATAACCGTTTAAAGCCATTATTCAAATTTATGTGCCGATACATGTTTTAATTGCTCCTAAATGCGTTGTAGCTGTTAAAATATTAGTAGGCCATACGCGCCTGTCATTATCTACACAAGAATTTATAGCCTTTCTATGACAAATTTATGACAAAATACTTAGTGGTACTTTATTCAGTTGTTACAAACAACAAAGTTACATTTTTTCATTATTAATAGTTCATAGATACCTACTAATATAACCTATAGAGAAAAGTAATTGACTTAGGCCCGTATTCACCAAACACTGTTAAAAATAAAAGTTACTAATCTCAGAATAAATTTATTCCTTGGAATAAAATTAACTTTCAATTCACCAAGCAATTCATTCGATAGAATAGTAACTTCAGGTACAAATTTACTTTACTTCAAATATCTTGATTCTAAAGCACATTTACCAAAGATCCGACCGATAGCGCATCGATCTAAAATGTAAATTTATTTTATTTTACTACAAAAGCCTTTACCTGAAAGATATGGAATTAATATTTACCTGAAAAGGCCGCCAGATCATAAAGTAATTTGTGCATTTCGTGTCCATCCTATTTTACCTACTAGGCGAATAAATATTTATACCCTTGAAATTGGACAGAATAGTTATTTTTACGATTTATACCTGCAGTAAACTTAACTACGTTTGGTGAATTGAATTATCGCTATTTATTCCGAGTAATAGTTACCAGGAGAATAAATCAACGGAATAAATAACGAACTATAGGGTCGATGAATACGGTGAATGTAACATAAATCTAATAAATAAAATTATAATGTTATTATTTTTAATGTCAAATTTCGTATTTACTCTATTTTGGTACATACTCTATTGGTGAAACTCGACACTAGAATGAAAATATACTAAGACAGTTTATCAACGGTTATAGAAATCATTTTTGCAGGTAATTTTGTTTTGCCCTATATTTTACTAAGCCTTAACTATATATTCCGTTTTAAGGATGTGGAAACTACTCAATTATTGTTAAATATTTTGAATATCGCTCTAATGATGGCTGCAGACGAGACAAAACTTTTAATAGGGACTGTATGTTTGTCATTGCAAGGTTAATGATGCCAGTTTTGTATTATTTTAGTTGCGAAAGTAGTTCGCGTGAAACAGCCAACTGTTTTTATTAATAAATTAATTACAGAGGATTGTGTGCAGACATTGCACAGAGTAGGTATAGCGGCGGAGGAAAGAGAGAGAGAAAGAGAAAAGATAGCTACTATAAGTTTTATTGAACATGAAATCCGGCTGTTAGAAAACGCTCTATTATCGCCAGTCACGATATCCTGATTGGATCATAACGCTCTAGATTACTACTAATGTTATGCTGAAATCATTAAAAAATATCCAAAAATTTAAGGTCATTTTAATCTTAGAATAACTAATAATCTGTGAATAGTAGACTACGCTTCCTTCATATCTTTAGTCAAGGAATTTCAACGTATCGGACTCCCTATAATAGCACATTAACATTTTTATTAAAGCTTCTTTATTTTTTTTTAATTTGCCTATTTTATTTGTACATTTTTAGCCATTATAATACAAATTACATAAATCAAAAGTTGGTAAAAATGACTGGAGACACGTTCTTCCACCACCAACACCTGGACTTCCACAACATATTATAAAAAAAGTTTTTATTTAAATACCGTTTTGCCAAAATATCATAATATTGAATTGTCATCGGAACAACATACAACTGCAAAGATTGAAGTCAAGTGAGTTATCCCCCAGGGCAGAGGTCGGCAATCTGCGGCTCGCGAGCCGCATGCGGCTCTTATGATGTCAAGATGCGGCTCTCCAGTTCCATGCGCAAATATTAATAATTATATTATTTTATTTTCAAAACTCATAAAAAATATATATTGCAAAAAAAACTTTAAACAGGATAAAAACACTCAACAGAGAACAGTGAGAATAGGTGGAGTAGAGACTAGAGAGTATACGGACAGCTGACATTTTTTAAATGTGGCAACACTGTTCTGTTTGTTTAGTTATAATCCTAATCAAATACCATAATATTGAAATAAAAATGTTAGTGGCTCTTTAAAAACTGGGAAATTTTGTAAATTGTAACTTTTGGCTCTTCCGTCTCAAAAGGTTGCCGATCCCTGCCCCAGGGGGAACATTGGAATGTAGTTGTTCTCGCAATTGCATTCCAATGTTCTTTGGGAATTGTAGTTCCCAGGAGCCCGAGCTCGTACCAGTCGATTTGTGTATGCTGGCTGGCAGATTCTAATACATAAATGAATTATTAATTGTTGTGTTGAAGACGCTATTGACCTGAGTTGTCGATGTGTCTATAATCTACAATAATAATAATAATAATCAAGTGGGTTAAAAATGCGTTACAAGACTTCATCCTTACAGAGAAGTGAATGAAGCAAATAATGATGTTATCGTTACAAATAATTGAATAGAATAGGTTCTAATGTTGAGCAATTGTTTTATGTTAAATTTTCAAGCATATTAAACTGAAAATTATTATAATTTATAACGCGGCAGAAGCGAACTGTGCGATAATTAGTGAAGTCAAAGCCAAGTCCGGAGTTCATTAAATTAATCAATTTCAATATTATAAGCGTCAATATTTGACCTACCTTGTAAACAAACTGGGGGAGTCAATTAAGCTATTAAATGTGAATTTATGGGTTGGAATATTAATTAAAAAATAGTATGAAACAAAACACGCCGATGACAAAAACAAAAGTCAGTTTTGTTTTCAGAATAGTTTTGTGTACTTTTACTAAACATTTATTTTTTTTAATGAAACGTTAATTAGTGTATTTGCCATATGGCACATACACTATTGGCGTCGGTCGGATGGCGGGACCTAGGGGTCGGACCAAAATTTCTCGACGTTTCATAGCCTCCTGAACAATTTGGCACCATTTTTGGAAATGTTTATATATATATGTATATATATATATGTATATATATATATGTATATATATACAATGCCAGTATTAGCAAATACACTATATTGTCGGCAGGGTTTTGGCACTGCGACCCGTGTTTTTTTTATTATTATTTTCAATTTAAAAACTATTAAAGATAAAAAACAAACTTCTATATGAATATTATTTTTTCACCGAAATTATTTTCATTCAATGAGCCATTTTCCTGAGAGTAGTTCTTTCAATTATCCACGAGAGGCATCACTTGTGGTAGGTGCAAACATTATTTATAGCCCATTTGTGTCGTGTCATTTTAGTGGTATAACTTAATTATTTAATTAATTTAATAATAATAATAAATTAATAATTAAGTTATACCACTTAAATGGCACGACACTAATGGGGAATAAATAATGTTTGTATCTACCACAAGTGCTGCCTCTCGTGGATAATTGAAAGAAGTACTCTCAGGAAAATGGCTCATTTTTTAATGTTAACACAACTTTTTGATTTTTGAAGGTATATAGACATTTATAAAAAATTTTTCGTTGGAGAGCAGCCAATTATATAATTTCAATTATTTGCGAGAAAATTACTTACAGTATCTTATTTAGTTAACAATTAGATTAACAATCAATATTGTTATTACTTCCTATACTGTACAAATTCACTATTTTAGTGAAATTAACATAAGGACATCAGACGATATTAATCGACATAACATGCCCTTATTAATTATTGTAGAAAGGCTACATAAGAAAAATTTAAATGCACCGCCGGGAATTGAACCCGGAACACCCAATATCGCGTCGGGCAAGTTTTCCAGTTACTCCACGGTGCCCATGGCGTACACTTAATCTTTTCTTATATATAGCACAAATACACCGCAAGTCCACAAACTGCGAGAGCTAATATTATTTTTATTTTTATAACAACACTACAATGAATGTTGCTTTTCTCAAAATAGGCCGGATATGCCTAGTAATAATTTCAATTATTTGCGAGAAAATTACTGGACTTGCGGTGTATTTGTGCTATATATAAGAAAAGATTAAGTGTACGCCATGGGCACCGTGGAGTAACTGGAAAACTTGCCCGACGCGATATTGGGTGTTCCGGGTTCAATTCCCGGCGGTGCATTTAAATTTTTCTTATGTAGCCTTTCTACAATAATTAATAAGGGCATGTTATGTCGATTAATATCGTCTGATGTCCTTATGTTAATTTCACTAAAATAGTGAATTTGTACAGTATAGGAAGTAATAACAATATTGATTGTTAATCTAATTGTTAATTATATAATTGTTTCGAAACATATTGGAAAAAATCATTCTACCAACCAGTGGTCATAGTCAGGATTCTAACCTGAACCTTTCCACTTTCAGCCGTAAAAACTATTATTTATCTTATAGACATTTATTATTATTATTATTTTATTTTTTATTTAATATTGTTTTTGCTTTTCATTTCTAATTTTTTTATGTGTAATTTTTATATTTTTTGTAGTACCTATTCTTGAAGACCACTACATGGGTCGAAACATCGAAATTTTTTAAATTACAATCATTTTTTTATGTGTCTGTCTAACTGATCGCTAATTTATAGGGTAAATGCGAGAGAGATGCCGCGGTAGGAGAGACGCCGCATGGCTATTAACTTACCTATTTACCATTAATGGATGGTGCTACAAGTACGTATGTTCGTTCATCTTATCTGGACAAGATACGTACTTGTAGCACCATCCATTAATGGTAAATAGGTAAGTTAATAGCCATGCGGCGTCTCTCCTACCGCGGCATCTCTCCCGCATTTACCCTAGATAAATTAATTATTTGCCTATATTTTACAAGTATGCAAAAACGTCAGATAAAGAAACAAAAAAACTTATAATAAAATTCGTCCTTTGGTTCTTATCCCTGAGCCTTAGCTCCCAAAAATGACTTCCTTACTCCAAAATTAACTTCCTTTTTCTAATTACATTTGGACAGAGGAAGTTATATTTTATTACAACTACGAGACTGCAGTCAGAAAATTCCAAGCCGGGTTTGTAATATAATTAGAATAATAATCTGATACCAACTATAAAAAATTTTCACAATTTTCATAAACTGATATTAAAAATATAATAGAAGGAAGTTGTTTGCGTAATCGATTTTCCCTTCATTAAATTTATTTCCGTTTGACATTTTATCGTTGAATATTTAATAGACACAAAATTGTCAGTGCGGCGATATTTTACACAGTTTTTTTGTGTTCGAAACGCATAACAGCTGGCCTACAATGACACTAATTATTTTTAAAGAATCGATTTTGTACAATATGACAGTTTCACTTGTTTCAATCAATATCCATAAATGAATCTTTGGATCAATCCAAGCGCAGGATAGAGATCTTTCAGAGCATATAAAATAGAGCACTCGAATCGATCTGAGCCCAAAACCGAACTTACCCTTTGTAAGTTTTTGGTTAAAGATTTTCTTTTTAAACAATTAACTTTTTTATGGTTGAGTAAGCAAAGTAGTTAAGAAGATTCACTTCTATCGTGTTTAGGAACATGAAAATTGGATTACAACTAACAAGAAGTCAGGTTATTAATAAGCTTGTAAAATTTGGTTAAATTACTCTTTTTATGTATTACTTCCCACCTCTACTATGGTAGGGAAGTAATGGATCTAGTCCGAAAAAAATATTTCAAGATTTTAACAGATCTTCACGTTTTGAGACCCTAGCAATCGTTTAAAATCATTTTCTGACTGATGTCTGTATGTGTGTGTGTGTGTGTGTGGTCAATTTTTCGCCTTCGATATCGTAAAAATGGAACAACATACGGCCATGCCGATTGTTCTATTGTGTTTATCAGCCTTTAGCTTAGATCTGATTAGATTTTGAGTCAAATCGGTTCAGTGGATCCTGAGATATTAAAAAAAAACGTTCTCAATGTCACGTATTAACATAGGTAAAAAAATATGAAAATAATATGAAAAAAATGTAAATATTTTTTTTCTCTAAAATGTATAGTTTTCGAGAAAAAAAATATTTTACTAAAAAAAGAAAATTGTACGTAAATCAAGGTAACCATGATTTTTGCTATATTACTAGATCACCAAACAAAAAAGAGGGCCATGCTTTTTTTTAAAGAATAAAAAAAAAGTGTTTATTTTTTGCAAATATTTACTAGGACTGGTCATTTTTTTTGTAGTGCCTTTAGTAGAATTCTAAACAGATTACTTATTTTAAATTTTTGGAGTTCACTAGCAGCTTTTTTATCGACAACACACTTTTTAGTAAAACATATTTTTTACAGAAATCGTTAATTTATAATAAATTGCTACTTAGTAATTGAGAATTAAAAAGTATCAAATATTCAAATAGTCATTCTTTAATTAAAAGTAAGCTTTTGTGTTAAGTAGGTCACAGTTATGTAGAAAAAGAATAACTAAAAGAAACACTCGAAAGGCTTCTTATAATCATAACTAAAAATAAACGCTTTCTTTCGAATCTAGCTTATAAATTCAGACCAATGAGATTGCAAGCCATGTCGGACAAAAACACAGTAAAAAATGCTGAGCAGTAGCCAAAAAACGGCACTGACGCAAACGAAACGTGTTTGATTTTTTATTTTTAAAATATCTTTGGTTTTACATAATTTTTTTTCTTTGTATTTTAAACATTGCCTCTATTGTTAACTTCCCATTGGAAGTTATTGTAATGGGTCCGAAAATCGAAATCAAAATGTATAACAAATTTTTATGTTTCAAGGTCACTACACTATTTTTACACTATTTTTAGAAAGATGTCTCTCTCTCTCTCTGTGTGTGTGTGTGTGTACGTATGTATGTACGTATATGTGTCCATTTCTTTCTAAGACGAAATCTCGAGAATAAAAAATGATATCGACTACGTTAGGGTGCTAATCGACGCGTATTAACGTAAATATGATCTGAAAGATATTTTTTCAAAATCGGTTCAGCCGTTCTTTTTTCTTAACCAAATAGGCTCCAAAAAAGCAGATTTTACACAATATCTCGCGAATAAAAAATTATATCGACTTCGTAAGAGTGTCAATCGAGGCGCGTTAACGTCATTTTGATCCGACATGAATTTTATAAAAATCGGTTCAGCCGTTTTTTTTTTGTTTTTTTTTTTAGTTGTTGTTAAAAATAAATAATAATTATGTTTTAATGATAAAAATGATTACTTTTCTGTGTAATATCTAATTTAATTATTATTATTAAATATTTATCAAACTGGGAAGTTCGTCGTGTGGACCTCAAGGGTCGCACTTTAGTCCTAATAAACGACCCACCTCACGGCTTGTTTATTCTTGTAGTTTATTTTGTTGCCAATAAAAAATATTTCACTTATTTCTAATTAAATTAAACAGGGCTTTATAGCCAGTGAGTTATTAATTATGTTGAAGTGGAACAATTACTTTAATAACAAGTTTGAAACTGAACAATATCATTCATAAAGGCAGCTACAGCACTGTTTTGAATTTATTTTGGGTGGACAAAACAAATTATTCTAAAGCGTTTGATACTTTCCATTTGTCGTATCGATTTTTTTTTAAAGAAATATTGTTTAAACTAGGACTCGTATGAAATCCACTTGGTTCGCCCCGGCACGACACGTTACAATCGAGTCTCTTAGAAAACATAAGAACAAATGAACGTTGCATACCGCATCGGAACAATTCGGCACAGACCCGAGTCAAATCGGTTTCGCTCGAATTGGACTGACGATCAGAAAAGGACAGTGTGGTCCCCACCGTCGCGGCCTCTGGATCAGACTGTCGTGGGTTCGAATCCCGCCTCCGCTCATGGATGTTTGTGATGTAATTTAGTTTTAAATGAGTTGTTATTTAATGTAATCAAGACGCTAATGACCTAAGTTGTCGACGCGTCTATAATTTACAATAAATAAATAAATTGACGATCGGAATGGAACAGAATAAGTGACTTTCAAAAAAATAATTAACAAAAACCCGCGCACGACTTCGAATCGACATGGCATAAACTTGATGGAGTACGCGAGCCTTTCTTTAACAATTCTAGTATTTTCTAAAAATTTGTATGCCATGCTGGACCGCAGTTGGCCCACAAAACCAAACAAAGTGCTCTTGATTTCATAACCCTTTATGTGTTGGTCGCCTGTCCATCTTGACCATATTTTGGTCGAACCGTAGTTGGCCAACATAAGTTCAGATTAAAACAAGCCGTGAGGTGGGTCGTTTATTAGGACTAAAGTGCGACCCTTGAGGTCCACACGACCAACTTCCCAGTTTGATAAATATTTAATAATAATAATTAAATTAGATATTACATTAATCATTAAAACATAATTATTATTTATTTTTAACAATAATTAAAAAAAAAAAAACGGCTGAACCGATTTTTATAAAATTTATGTCGGATCAAAATGACGTTAACACGCCTCGATTGACACCCTTACGAAGTCGATATAATGTTTTATTCGCGAAATATTGTGTAAAGTCTACTTTTTTGGAGTCTACTTGGTTAAGAAAAAAGAACGGCTGAACCGATTTTGAAAAAATTTCTTTCAGATCATATCTACGTTAATACGCGTCGATTGGCACCCTAACGTAGTCGATATCATTTTTCATTCCCGAGATTTCATCTTAGAAAGAAATGGACACACACACACACACACAGACATCTTTCTAAAGATAGTGTAAAAATATTGTCGTGAGCTTGAAACATAAAAATTTGTTATACATTTTGATTTCGATTTGCGGACCGATTACAATAACTTCCAATGGGAAGTTAAAAAAAACATTACAAACCGCTTTTTGTTTGACCACCACTGTAATATCTTTGAAACGAAGAGTATTATTTTAGGTTACGTTAAATGAATAGGTGTAATAAAACGATAGCGACTGTGTCTACATCTGCAAAGTGTCGTTAGAACTACATCCAAATCGGTTCTAAACTATTACTTACCGAACGTAATAATACCCGTCATCTCCACCATATCGACCGGTTTCTTACCGTTTAATAAAATTTGTTTCTGTGTCGTAAAATAAACGCGGGATTGCGTTCGCTAAATGAAATGAAAGCAGTAAAGTTTTGGAAAATTTTGAATTTATTTACAAATAAAACAAACGTTTCTACTGAAATTGCACTCCGAATGCACAGAAAAGACACACAATGACTCTGCAACAACAAATACACATTCATACCTAGAGGTGCGTTTCTTGAAGTTTGAAATGAAAGCAGTAAAGTTTTGGAAAATTTGAATTTATTTACAAATCAAACAATAGGGTAGATGACTAAATTTTTTTTGTGTTATATTAATAGAGCAGTAAATTATGAACAAAATGACACCTAAATCACTTCATTCTGATTTCAAATAAGCTCAAAAATAGTTTTTGAAATATTTATGTTAGCCCCGCCCGCTAAAAATCGTTTTTGCTTTACACAAATATGACGTCATAATTTTGTGAAAGTTCGTTTATATTAGCTAATTATAATTGTGTTTTAAAGACTACCAACAGCTAAGGTTATTTGGGCCTAGCACCAATTCATATTTTCAATTCATTATTTTTTTTTTAATAATAAATTGAAAATCCAATTGACACTTTTACCAGCTCTCGGGCTAGAACCCGGGAACTGGGGACTTGTAATAGAGGAACCATAGCAACGTTATGTAAACAGCAGCATTGCTACACTCTCCGCTATTCTCAAGCCCTTATATTAGCTACAAATATTATTTAAAGGCCCAGAAACAGAGTGTTGAAAAATACCGTTTTGTACCTATGTAAACATGATGTAAGCAATCTAAGCTCCGTTGCTATGGATACATTAATATTTTACATGAATTGACGTCACGCGGTGTTTGAAGTCACGTGACACATAGATTAAAAATATGATTTTATTTATTTATTTAAATATGTTTACGAAACTTAGTTATTAAAAATAAAAATTCTAATAAATATTTTAGAGTATAAACTTTCATTATAACAAAGTTTTATATTGATCACTGTTCAACTGGCATGTACCCTATTGCGTCTAATGAAATCGAAATCCAAATGCAGAGAAAAGGCATTTCAACGACAAACTTGTGTTGATTGAAGCTTTCACATCTGACGTTTATACCCAGCATAGTTCTGAACCGAACGCTTTATATTAATATACGAGAGTACGATAAGACTATGCAGGAAGTGCGGAGATATTTTGAGCAGAGCTTTAATTATAATTAAAGCCGTCACAAAGCTTTCGGGGCTAGCATTAATTTCATAATAAAAGGTGTTCGTAAAATTGATAGGTCAGAAGAGTTGGAGCAAACAATGATAGGTACATTCAAATTTAGGAGGTCTGCATTTTTATTTCACTTTAATAATTTTTGAAGTTGAACTTATTTTTGGTGCGCTAGGTAGGAGTAAAAGAAGAAAACAAGCAAATCAAAACGCATGACAATATTTTTTTGTTATCAGTAGTCGGGGACTTGAATACCGACAGAGCTCCCGAACAGGTCCCAGAATACTGATAACAAAAAATATTGTCTTACGTTTTGATTAGGGTCGGGTTTTAGTTTAAGTTAAATTTTTGTTTAAATATTTGCGATTTAAAAAATTAATATTTTTTTAACATAGTGCAGGCGGTAGTGGCACAAATTTTATAGAAAAAACATTTTGAGGTGGACATACCTTAGATTATTTTATTAAAGAAATGAGTTTTTTAAAGTTTTTTTACGTAGTCGGGCTTGGTTTAAGTTTTATTTTTATTTTGCTTCAATATTTGCAATTTATATAATTAATCAAATTATCTGTGAGAAAATTACTTACAGTATCCCTATCCCTATATTATTAAACGAGCAAATCTTGTATATATGTACCTATGTACCTATATAAATATTTTCTCTAAAACGGCCCTAACGATTTGGATGAAATTTACTGAAAAGGGGTTTTAGGGGGCAAAAAATCGATCTAGCTAGGTCTCATCCCTGGAAAAATTCGTTTTCTTATCGATTTTATCATTTAAAAAAAAAAGTTTTTTTAACGTTATAAAACATGTCGTACGGTGAGTAGGCTTTGGAAAAAACAAACTATTTTCATTATTTATGTCAAATTACTCTGACAGTCAATCTTTAACTTATTAAAATAATCAGTAATTATTTGAAAATATGTAGGTACATACGTTATGTAGTATGACGTATACTGACGTATAATAATATTATCTATTTATAGGTATGTAATTTGTTTTCTAAAAACGACTAACGATTTTGATGAAATGGGAACTTTAAGTACTATTTTTTTTGAACTCATCCGAGCAAAATTCGGTCATCCAGATTTTTTTTCTAACAAGGAAATTAAAAATCTCGGCACGAAAATGGGAGTACAGTAAGGAATACAATATGATTGTTAATCTTATTGTTATATAATTAATATTTTTTCAACATACTGCAGCTATTGTAGTGGTACAAATTTTATTGGAAAAAGAGTTTCTGGTGGATAATACCTTATAAGTAAATGCGTTTTAAGGGGTCGCTAATAAAATTATTCACATTCCAAAGTTAATTATACTGTGCAGATTTGATTTAAATTATTGAAATTATTGTAATGCCCCAGGAGAATTTGCTTGTGATTAACAGATGGTATTTGTTTCAAAAGCCAATTAAATCTGTGGGTCGTCGTGCTGCAAGAAGGGTTATGAAACCTGTTCAGCTAGTATTAAAGCAACTTGAGTGCATTTTAAGACATTCATCAAAAATTCAACACCAGATGCAAATGGCATCTAGGTCTTGAACTTTGCTACTTGAAATATTCATATGTCCTTTGTGTTTGCAAACTGAACGCACTTAATTTTCCACTATAGTCGAAAGTTGGCGTTTGCGACTCGTGTGATTGGCACACGAACGACTCTCAAAGCAAACGCCAAATTTTTGTCCTATAGTTATTAGGACGAGCGAAGCGAGTCAGCAGGTAGCAATTGATTACATGTTGTTACACCTTTTATAAAAAAATGAACTCAAACTCTAAATTTGAAATTTATTATGGTATTATATTTCAAGGCCTAGATGTGTTATCTATAATTATTTTCATAAAAAATGTTGAATAACATAATAAAATAATATTTTTTTTTCCAAATACTAAGTATCTAACTATGCAATACGGCCATTTGCCGAATTTTTAGCGAACTATTAATTTTTTGTAAGCATAATAATTGTGTGCGTTCAAAATATTGAATTTCGAGGTTAATTTATTATTTATAAATTTCTTTCATTAAAAACGTACGTATCATTTTAATTTTTTACCCTAATTAACATTAAAAATTATAAAAATAAATGTAAAAAATTAATTTTTACTTTTTATTCTCGAAAAAAATGTCGCTAAGAAAAACTCTTACTGGCCGTAAAGAACGTGATCGTTATCGCTTATTGCAACCATTGAGATAATAAAAATTATGTCTTGTAATCAATGTATTTTAACAAGCTTTTATTTAACTTGCAATGTAGGTATGTTACTTTGTGTGTTTGTTTAGGTCAAATCTTGCAAGTCAATTTTGAACGACTTCCACGTATCCGATCGATTTGAAATTTTGTACACATATGTATTCCCGATGAAAATACATGAATAAATCATTTTTAGAAATAAATTCAACCCCTAAGGGGTTCAAACGGGGATGTAGGGTTTTTTTGACTAATCAACGCCCAGGCCAAATATAATCAGAAGGACTGCAAAGTTTCAAGACAAGTGGAAGATGAGTCGAAAATGAGATTTGACCCTCGCAGAAAAGTGAAGCTAAATAAAAACTTGTAAAAATTGAACTTTTTTTTGAACTGTAGAAAATACTTTCAAATACTTTATTTTGACGTCAGTGTTATGAGCGAGTTTCGAGATTCAGTTTTATGTTACAAATTCTTTGTATACTTTTACTTCAAAGAAACCTTTGTTCCTTTTTCCTCATTTCCAGTTGCAGCGCTTAAATACTAAGAAAATATATCACTGAGATTTATATGGCGTTGTACTACCCACTCTGATTTATATAATACCAACTGTATAAAAATAAAATAGATATTTCTCATCGCAAAGAGAAAATGTTTTTAGAAAAATGTATACCACTGTTAAAAAAACAATCATTTGCCGGCATTCTCCAGAGATGTATAAACATTCAGATAATAATACGATAACAGCTATACATAACCTCAAATTTTTAAAGAGATACTTCTTTAGTGAGGATAGTGAATTGGAATAACCTCGAGTTAAAAAATACCGACATAAAAATTGCAGACACAAAAATTAATAAAACGCTGACAGGAATAAAATGGCTCTAAAGATTTAGATGAAATTTACTGAAATGGGTTTTGACGGGCAAAAAATCGATCTAACTAGGTCTCATTCGTTTTCTTATAAATTTTATGATTTTAAAAATCAGTTTTTGACATTTCAAAAGAGTGAAATATTGTAAGCAGGGTTTGGACACTTGTGTATCCATGGCTTATGTGAAATTTTGTAAATTGTCATATGTCAAAAATTTAAAATTATAAGTGTCAAAAATTTCAACGGAACGTGTTCTAATGAAAAATTTGTTTAACTTTACAGTAAAAGTCCAAGTTTTTATGAACTTTTCTGTGTAAAAATAAATAATAATATAAAATAACTTAGAAAATCGAGCGAATTCTACCTTAACTTTCAAAGTATTTTTACAGTGTTGGAGGGAGCAGTATAAAGATATGTAAAGAATTTATCAAGTAAATAAAAATAAAACTGAGACAGTAAAAATACCGATATGCAAGTTTTTGAAAATATCAAAATTTATTATACCGTTGCATTCTAATTTATAAGAGAGAAACTGAACGAACATAAAATTATTTAAAAATATGTTTACGAGGTTGGTAAACTGCAGCGCTTAAAGCTTGAGAAAATATACTATAAAATGTTATGTAGCACTGCATTTTTATTTATGTAATGCCAACTGAGGGAAACATAAAACATCTCCGTAAGGAAATATGAAAATGTATGCAAAATTGAGTATATTCAATTTTCAAACTCTTCTCCAGTCGGGGAAATCCAGACATAAGATTAAATCAAAAAATATTCACGCTTCTGTGAAGGCAGCATAATTTCAGTAAACTTTTTAAAAATTAGTTACCAAAGCGTGAATGAAGTAAATTTTCAGTTACCGGAATTTTCTTTCTGCGCATCTATTTTTCCTGTTGAGTTAAAATATTTTTTTGTTTTCATTAAAACTAAATGTTTTGTTAACATAAAAAAACATTTCGACTCAATCCCTATATTATTAAACGAGCAAATCTTGTATATATGCAGTACCTATGTACCTATATAAATATTTTCTCGAAAACGGCGCTAACGATTTAGATGAAATTTACTGAAAAGGGGTTTAGGGGGGCAAAAAATCGATCTAGCTAGGTCTCATCCATGGAAAAATTCGTTTTCTTATTGATTTTATCATTTTAAAAAACAGTTTTTTTAACGTTATAAAACAGTGTCGTATGGTGAGTAGGCTTTGGAAAAAACAAACTATTTTCATTATTTATGTCAAATTACTCTGACAGTCAATCTTTAACTTATTAAAATAATCAGTAATTATTTGAAAATATGTAGGTACATACGTTAAGTAGTATGACGTATACTGACGTATAATAATATTATCTACTTATAGGTATGTACTTTTTTTTCTTAAAAACGACTAACGATTTTGATGAAATGGGAACTTTAAGTACTATTTTTTTTTTAATTCATCCGAGCAAAGCTCGGTCATCCAGATATTTATATTAAATAGTTCAAGCATCTATTATAAAGATTATTCGTAAAGGAATTTTGTAAAAAAAATTACAGGGGTTGAGAGAGCGCGGAGAAAGTATAGCTACTAACAATAGACTAACAACAGAGTGTAAATTTTATTTACAAAATTCCTTGACGAATAGTTTTTATAATATTGAGACAGGTAGAAATATCATATTTTCGAAAAAAAATTGTCTGTCTATCTGTTTGACTGCTGTCGGTTTGTATGTTTGGTTGCTTATAACTAGAGAACTAATGCATTAATTTCGATAAAATTATTATTAATCGTTAGTTCAACTTAAAATTAAAGATACAAATCATTATGTTAGGCCATCGGGAATCAGTATAATCCCGTTATGTACAAATCGAGGGGGAGGAAGTCGCGGGTACTTAAATCAGTAAAACCATGAATCGTAGACAAAAAAATGTAGGTATACAAAATTTGTGGAGATTTTTGTTTTCTACAATATCAATAATAACCATTTTTTACTAAAAATGGAATGGAACCGAGAAATTCGCAAAAAAAGTTTTTCATGACCTTGAACCTCGAATATCTGGCAACGCCGGCACGATATCGATGGGGACTTTTTACACGTTTTTTAAAACATCATAACGAAGGTGTATACAAAAATTCAGCTTACTGCGAATAATTATTCGTGAATTAAAAATGTCTTTTTAAATTCTTGGATTTACTTTCTTTATCATAGAAGTGTTTGCATTTTTGAATATGATTACATCAAAACGTTTTTTATGAACGTCCAACTCATAGAGGATAGAGAAAAAGGAGGCTGATCTCAGCAGGCCGCCATGAGAAGCGCGTGTTTCGAAAATCGATGACGGTAATGTTCGTCTAGTTTATGAAAAAATGAATCGATACATCAACATTTTCAGGAAGGAAAATTGACTTATTAAATTTGTCATCCTTACATAATAGAGAAAGATGCACAGACATAGAAAAAGACAAACAGACTAACAAATGCTATGGTCGGCAATGTAATATCCAATTTGTCTTTACTCTTTGTCAAGGGACAAGGGCTGAAGCCGCCGGCGCACGGCACGTGACTAAATGGTTTAATTACTCTAATAAATAATTAACCTGCGGCTGCATACCTGTTACATAAAGTTGAACCGAAAACTTTGTCGAACTCGGGGTCCTTTTTGAAACGATGCTTTGTATAGAGGGTAAGCAGCTTGCAGAGCTGCAACTGGACTTAGATCGATAGAATTCTGAAACAAAAAGAGAAAAAAAAAATAAAAAAGAACCTTAATTGGAGTTTCATGTCTTCACGGCCGGTAGACATCTTGGTAGCAAGTGTTTCCGGGCTAGGTAGCCGTGGTCCAATGGATTTTACTCCGTACCACCAGTCGACCGGCAAGAAGATCACATCGTATTGCCAATCGCCGCTGAAGATGCCCAACGGATCTTTGGGCGAAACGTACGGAGTAAAATCCATTGGACCACGGTTACCTATAGCCCGGAAACACTTGCTACCAAAAAGAACCTTCTTCAAAAAAAGCCACCTCGAAAATTACTAAAAAGATGAAAATAACGAGGAAAATAATAAAATTTTGAGGTCGGCGTCAATTGAATAAAAATAAAGTAGATACCTATAAAAAAGTTCTAGCGAAGTGGGGGCTGGTGGTGTTTCTAGTATTAGTAGGATTCCGCCTATACCTACGCTAAAATGCTAAAGAATTTCAGAGTTACGTTTTGTTACTATCGCACAGGTATTACCCCCCCCCCCGCGATAAATTTATCAAAATAAAATATAGCCTATATCACTCAGGGATAGTGTAGTTTTCTATTAGTGAAAGAATTTTTAGAATCGGTTCAGTAGTTCCAGAGATAAAAATTTATGATTTATTATCCCCATTGCGAGAAACTCTCTTCCTGCGAAGCGAAGTTGCTTGTCGTTGTTCTCGCTTCGCAGACTTGCCTACAGTTTATAATATTATTAAAGTATATTACTATAGATAGTAAAAAAATCCTACACTTTCGTTTTACCCTCTGTGCAGGGGTTGAATTAAAAAAAAAAACTCGATCAACTCATCAATAAACGGGCTATCTTATAACGATTTGATGGTTCAGAATCAGTGTATTAAAATTAATAAAATAAAACGCAGGTTGCAGTAAGATAAAATGAATTTAATAAGTAATTGCACTAACATACATTAATAATTTCTACGCGAATGTCGCTTGTGTTATTTCCTTAACATCTGCAGGAATAACTCGACTTCGGTCAGACAATATTTTGATAATTTATTTTAATAATGTTCCCTTTTGAAATATTCACGAAGTAATCATTCTACAAAAATGCATTTTTAATATTGAGATTTGACAAATTTTTAATTATGCAAGATGACAAGGTTAGCAGTTATGTGACTATTAAGATGTTTAAATATTTTGTTACAGTTGGATTAATTTTACTTTGCTAGTTCTATTTATTTTTTTTTTATAAATTGTAATAATGTTACAATCTAATTGGTAGTTCCTGAGTTTAGCGCGTTCAAACAAACACAATCTCTTCAGCTTTATTATATTATTAGTTTAGATTATGGTGTATAAGAATTAATATGTTGTTCCAGAGGGACAATTGTTTAAAAAAAGGGTGTGGGTCTCGGGACCCCCGACAGATGTGAAACATCAAAGAAAACGTTATTGAACTCGGTGGTATTCTCTATGTAGTAGTATATATTTTTTCAAAAGCAGCAACTAACTGTTATGCCGACGTAATCCTATATACTGCACTGTAACACACGCGGTTGCGGCGTTTGAGCACGCCTGAGCCAGAAACGCAACTAAATACACAGCGAAGTATCTATATTACATATATACGTGTATACATATACTTTTGCTTTACAGTACGTTCGTATGTTAAACTCTCTCTCTCTTCCCGTGCCCGAGCGCGCGGAAGCCGAGAGAGAAGTGCCGCGGTGTTGGGGAGAGCAGCAGCGAAGGAGCGGACCAGAAATTTCGTTGCATATTTCCCCTCACGCGGCTGTTCACTACCCGACATAAGATGTTTCACATCAAAAAAGTTTTAATAATAGAGTTTTTTTTCTAGCAAGATCGATTTAAAATTCCACAACGCTTTTATTATGAATGAATGCAACCTAATATTACAACGAGCAGACCTACAAGAAAATGTCATTTAACAGCCGACCCGATACGATTAGTTCCGATTCTGGTCGCAAGATAGCGTGGCAAACGCCACTTTTCCATTTGGTACAATTCTGTTTAAAAATACTTTTGACATAATTTTACGATACGCAGTTTGTCAGTATAAGTAATATCCAATAAAAAAAGTATGGATCAAATTACAAATTCACTTTTTATTCGCAGAAATTAAGAACCTACGGGTACGAAAATAAAACTACCATTGTCCGACGAAGAGAAATAGCACTAATTTATTGAGGGTTAGAATGAAACAGATAATGCTATACTTGTGTGAGTGTAAAAGAGACAGAATACACGAATCGTAAATAAACGTACACATATAATTATTTAACAAGTCCCAAACGCTGTGTTGTGTATAAAAGTTTTCACATAAAAGGTTTAGCGAAAGTGGCGTCATAATAATTTCGTACATCGGGCGATACAAAAAAGAAAACACTTAAGTTTAGTGCTTGGAAAGTATTATAGTATCGTCGGACTAAGTTTTACCCTTAAAAAGTCATCGCAACGGTTATATAAAGTGTTCGGCAATCACACTGTAAGAAATGAGAAGGCCGTTTACATAGATTATCGATGGTCCATTTGTAGCCAGCGATTAATCTGGTAATAGGCACACAAAGAGACAATGGCGTCGCAAACAGGTATCGCCTGCACATCGCGTAAATTCCATAAAAACACATTGCACATGCGTGGTTACTAATTTTACATTAATTTGTTTTGTATTCATCCAGTTTATATATGTAACTATACATTTTATTTTGTAATTTTTACACACTTTATTGGAATATTACACAAATTATGTAATTTTAATTTACTTTATGTAAAAATCACAAATTTGTTTAACTCTACAGTAAAAGTTCAAGTTTTTATGAAGTTTTCTGTGTAAAAATGAATAATAATGTAAAATCACTTAGAAAATCGAGCGAATTCTACCTTAACTTTCAAAGTATTTTTACATCCATTTTTTACAGTGCAGTACTGATGGTTTTAAACCATCTCCTATATGGTTATTGACATTGTTGAAATGTAAGAAATAACAACGACTTTCTTTTTAATTTCGGTATCTGCAAATTATTAATGTATGCTATTTTTTTAAAATAACATCTCTTCAGTGAGCGCCATTGCAGTTTAAACATTCTTGGCATCTTTCTAGAAAGTTTTCCATTACTCTTCGTAATAAATCAGGTCCTAATATTTCTAATTTCGTCTCGAATTGCGTTTTTCAGATCTTGAAGTATGCGTGGACGCTACCATGCACTCGGAACTGACCCACCCAATTAAAAATTGTGTCCCGTTTAAATTCTCGCCTAAAATTCCTTTGAGTCTGCACAATGCTCTATTTTCGAATAAAATTTTCAACAACGAAAGCACGCTGATTTAATTGAAAATGACCCAATACTGGACAAATTGTATGAAATAAGTTTAACAATTACGGGCAACTGACAGTCGTACGTCAATTATTTTTCATTTCATAAGCTACTCGAATCTGCAGGTACTGATTGCCGGACTCTTTACATCGCTGGAGGGTTTCTGAATGCAGGCCATTTATTTTTTAGGGTTCAGTACCTCCGTATAGAACCCTATTACCCTGCCTACGATGTCTGTCCGTCCATCTGTTACAGGGCTCTTGAGGGCAGTGTAGCCTAGTGGTTAACATGCTTAGTACCGCAACCTCTGGACTGGACTGCTGTGGGTTCGAATTCCACCTGCGCTCATGGATGTTTTGTGATGTTATTTAGTTTTAAGATAGTTGTTATTTAGTGTAGTTGAAAGAGGCTAATGACCTAAGATGTCGACGCGTCTATAATCTACAATAAATAAATAAATACAGGGCTCTATCTCACAAATGCAATGAGGTAGCTAGTTGTATATTTACCTATTTTCACACGGAATAAGGAAGTCAATTTTGAGTTTTTGGTGAACCCTGTCTCCTGAACCCAAAAACGTTGCTTTTAAAAAAATTATTTGTTTGTCTATGTTCACACCTATAGTCGGGCCGCTTAACAAATGGAGTGATCACGTGAAAAGCACATGAATAGCTTGCGCCGCAGGCGTGGCCTTCGCATATATAGTTTCGTTCCGGAACATTTAAGCAACCAATCAGGTACTTTGCACGCGATGATCACGCAGTGATCATGCGTTTTCATTGTTCCATCTGTTAGGCGGCCCGACTATAGAGCCCACACGACTGGATCGATTTTACTCACATTTTGCACGCCTATTCACGACGGTCCTATTTCGAGACGAAATCGTTAGATTGGTTATTAAATAGTTATTTTCTGACAGTGGCTATAAGATTTTTGTTGTTTTCATAGGTTTTATTTGAAATAGAAATACATAATACTATTGCTATGGAAACGCGTAGAAGTCCATCAAAGAATACAATCGCGCTGTGACGATAGACTCTGACGTAGCGAATTTATTTATTTATTGTAAATTATAGACGCGTCGACAACTTAAGTCATTAGCGTCTTGATTACATTAAATTACAATTAACTTAAAACTAAATGACATCACAAAACATCCATGAGCGGAAACGGGATTCGAACCCACGACAGTCTTGTAACGGCTGGGATCGTGCTGGGCCCTTAATATTTTTTTTTATTCAAAGTACAACAGTTTTTATTAATTATAGATGTTTATTAGCTAAATTCGAATATTTATTACAAATATATTTTAATGTTAGTTTTAAGTATCGTATTTATTTTAATGGTATAATTCTTCTAGCAGACTTTAAGTAAACGTATTAACTATTAATATTTTTCTTGTGATCAACGAATTAGATTTATAATTTAAGTAAAATCTATTATATCGCGCACAGGAATATTAATTGAAAATAATACAATAAACCGTTCGTAGATTTTTACCAGGAAGCAATCTGAGCTAATATTTTTAACTGACTGACTAAATGTTCAACGATAGACAATTTTAGCTACGCAATTACATAATATAAGGCGTTAGAAGAATTATATCATTAATTATTAGTTTTTAAATGTAAAGTAGACTTCACAATATAGTGGCAAGTTTCACATCGCCACAGTCTGATCCAGAGGCTGCGACGCTAACCACTGGACCACACTGTCTTCGCACGTAGCGAATATGCATCGATGTAGATAATTATTATTTCGTAGTTTACCTAAGTTTTTTCTTTCCTTTTCTCGCAATACAACGGTTACATAATAATCCTACATTACACAGATGGCTACATTCACTACCAGCCAATCGTAATGAGACTGTGCTATCCGTTTCTCCGCATCCGGTGGCGCGTAATTCTGACGACCGGCATTTGTTTTTGTGGCTTCACGCAATAATTTTTTATTTATGGCACTTTTGTTTTTGTCGTGAAAGTTTTTTTTTGTTTGATAAAACGGGATAATGTATACTAACCACGAATACTCTCGATAAGGATTTCTCAACTTCATTACGCGAAAGTTTCGTTTTGTACAAAAAGAAATAATATAAATCATTGTCCGATTTTTATCGACATACTTAATTTAGTTGTTTCAATATAATATAACAATAAATTACATCTATTTACGATAAATAAAGATTAGTAAAAAAAATTCACAGATTTCGCAATCCTTGCAACCATCGAGGACATTGGAAATGATAACAGCATATATGAAACATAATTAACTGTTTATTATACACACAATATTTATCAATGCACTGTTTAGTTTTGTCAGGAATAACCCTATTATTCTTCTGTTATATACGCGTTCACTTTTGCTTGATTACTTAACTTTTAAATGGATTTTTCTACAGTATTTATTAACATTTGCTCAAAAATAACACCGCAGATCGTCGCAAATACCTCTCAATTAACTAGACATGATATAAAACACATTTCGAAAAAATTGCACTTGTTCAATTTTGCATGATTGCTCCTCACTTGATCGCGACACCGTTGTCTTTTGGCCTTAAACGAAAACTCGTAACTCTGCCCCCTTATACGAACATAAACATTTCCAATGTTAAAACTTTTTAGAGACAAGCTTTTATTTAAATGCAAGGAAAAAATAATTTTTAATGAAAAATTTTTTCGTTGGAGAGCAGCCAATTATATAATTGTTTCGAAACATATTGGAAAAAATCATTTTACCAACCAGTGGTCACAGTAAGGATTCTAACCTGTGACCTGTGTGTACCCTGTGTTTCGAAACAATTATATAATTGGCTGCTCTCCAACGAAAAAATTTTTCAATTGTATTTCAGCCGTATAAAACTATTATTTATCTTATAATTTTTAATAATTTAGGTTCATAATTAATAAAAGCGTGGGTCGTGAACTCTATGATAGTTTATTAAACACGACCCACGCTTTTATAATTATGAACCTAAATTATTAAAAATTATTTTTTCCTTTTTAGTGCATTTAAATATAAAAACTTGTCTCTAAAAAGTTTTTTACTAATATTTATTTTGTTCATTTTAGTCTTTCAAAATTTTACCCCTCTTTGACACCCGTAATGACGTTGCTATGGTTCCTCTATTACAAGTCCCCAGTTCCCGGGTTCTAGCCCGAGAGCTGGTAAAAGTGTCAATTAGATTTTCAATTTATTATTAAAAAAAAAATAATGAATTAAAAATATGAATTGGTGCTAAGCTCAAATAACCTTAGCTGTTAGTGGTCTTTAAAACACAACACAGACACCCGTACGGGTTGAATTTCGAAAAATCTTTTCTTAGAGGATGCTTACATCAGGAAAGGAATCAACTGTCCTAATTTCAAGTTTAAACTCAAATAAAGACGAGAGCATTTTGTGACAATTCGTAGGGAGATTTTAAAAAAAAACTCCGAAGACAGCACACAATGATCCAGCTATCTTGTATCCGTTCCATTTCAATTCAAGACACGATCTCAGATATAAAACATCATTTCAACGGTTGATTTGTCACTGTCTCGTACTAAACTGACACATATCTACCCTACACACAGCACAACAGCCCGGCTCTACTCTATCCACACACTTGAGTCACTAACCGTACTCTGCTATCGGCTTTCTACATAGAAACTCACTCAAAACGGAGAGCTTATTCTGCAATAGCGTTTTCAGTTGGTTACACTTTGTTACACTAAGCCGCACTAGTGTGAGCTTTCACCAAGAATCGTGTTTGACTGGTTAGTGTAGAGCGCAATGCTACAGTGTGTCGTGTTCGGCTGGGCGGCGTTGGGATGCTAGTGTGACCTTCAGTGTTACACTTTTACTACCGTCGCAGAGAGGTCGTGTAAAGAAAGTGCAACATGCATTTTTCGATTTTCTAAATGATTTTACATTATTATTTTTACACAGAAAACTTCATAAAAACTTGGACTTTTACTGTAAAGTTAAACAAATTTGTGATTTTTACATAAAATAAATTAAAATTACATAATTTGTGTAATATTCCAATAAAGTGTGTAAAAATTACAAAATAAAATGTATAGTTACATATATAAAATGGATGAATACAAAACAAATTAATGTAAAATTAGTAACCACGCATGCGCAATGTGTTTTTATAGAATCTACGCGATGTGGCGATACTTGTTTGCGACGCCATTTTTTCTTTGTGTGCGTATTACCAGATTAATCGCTGGCTACAAATGGACCATCGATAATCTATGTATTCGGTCTTCTCATTTCTTACAGTGTAGTAGATTGTGCAACTAGTTGGCGATTGCGAGCGAGTGTGACGACTGCCCGTCAAAGCGCAGCGATGCCGGAAATCACACGAGTCGCAGTCGCCAATTCAGCCCGAGTTATACACAGTACTTTTTGTAATAAATGCTATGAAAAAACAACATTAAAAACATCAACAAAAAAAACACCATAAATATTGTAGTTTACAATCATCGCGTATGATGGCACCACTTTCGATCCGGAAAGAGTTTCGCAAGGGACGAAAATACTTATTTTTGGTTTTATGGTAATTGCTGTTGTAATAGCGACACCATGAGGTAATGGTGAGAGAAGATTCTTCTTCATAATTTAATGGAGGAAAGTGAAAAGACACATTTCAGTTGTTTAGAAGCACTTCCGGTATAAAGTCCCATTAATTACATAACATAAATCTGAGTAAATTATTCCCTGATAATTTGTCACAGATTTTAGTGTATGATAAATTATGATACTGCGCCTCCACCATAAAACACGTTATTTCCATCACTTTATGTACTGAAAAACTCGATAAGCACTAAGGTACAATGAAACTACAGAGGTATGCCCATGCTAAAATGACGTCACTGACATTTCCGCCAACCGATCATTCTTGTATTTTTTACTTAATTTTAAGGGATTTTTAACTGCCAAAGTCGATTTAGCCTGGTGTTAATTCGTACTTTAAACTTATTATTTTTAATCATAAATTTGAAAATTCAAATAATATTTTTATTAGTTCCAGAAACTGGGGGTTTGTAGTAGATTAGCCGAGGTTATATTATAATATCGATTTGTATTTTCAGTAAATTAAATTATATTTATTTTATCAGAACCTAAGAAGTTCGAGTTTATAAGAGATGAGCCATGGAAACGCAACCAACTACCAAGATTATTGGGGTCTAGTACCACTTCAAATTTAAATTTGTAAATATTTTTAATAATAAATTGAAAATCCGTTTCATATTATAACCTGGAAACTTTGTAACAAACACGCCATGGGAACTTGACGTTTTTTAAGTGTAATGTGACGTGTTTAGACTCTAGAGTCTAAACACGTCATAGGTATGCTCTAGAGTCTAAAGCATACCTTGATGGAAACAAACCAGATCACATTTTGGAGGTATAAATGATATCTTTCGTAGCACATATGTTCATAAAAACAGGCTTCCCTACGTCTTTATGAACATGATGGGAGGGGGGCCGCGGGGGCGGTGGCACGAAAACGTAAACGGAGTTTTGTCTGTCGAGACAATACGTTGTATCGATGATCGAGTGTCGTCACGAATAACGCGTTAACTCAACGGTGACGCGATCTAGAAAAACAGACGATTCAAAAAACTGAGTTACCATAAACTTACAAAAAAACATCCCGAATTTTCTAGGTTTTCCGGTAGATAAAACGATTTTCCTTATCTTACACGTAAGAAACAGGCTTTTCGTAAATTACACTCATAAAAAATAATAATTAAATGAATGCATAATGACTTCAAACAGTATATGAAAAACCTAAGTAAGAACAATGACGTAACACAATGGAAAAATTCATTAATTCAAACCTATGTCACCGTAGGGATTTTAACCCTAAACTTTCCACTATCGCGGCGGACTGAGTTGACATTACTCACACAGTGACACATTTTCAAACGATCGACTTTCTCCCTTTAAAGCATTCTGTCACTGAAAAATCACTACGTGCAAGAGTCAATATTCCACTGCTAGACTACAGACAACTCAACATGTAAAGTAAACACAACAGGTGAAAACAACGATGAAGTATCCATTTTTAATAACACCAAGACAATAGGAAAAGTTCCTGTTCTCATTTAGGTATTAAACCGTTTTAAACGGTGTTAAACGTTTTATACGTGCTGTATAAAATAGTAAAATACGCAGTATTACCTAGTATACAGACGCTAATGACCACTGTTGTCGAGCGTCTATAATCCACAATTCATTCATTCATTATACCTAGTATAAAACTGGGGTATATTTTTTTTACATATCGTATAATACCGTTTTATACAAACGTTTTATACGCATTTACATCACTAGACGTAGGTCACCATCGAGTAGGCAATAATATAGAACATAGTAAAAACACGAGGAGTACAAAAAGCCAAAATATACACAGATACATAGTCTACAAGGAGCCCACTTCAGCACGTCTGGTGCCAATAAAAGATATCACACACTGCAACCACTAGTTTAGTATTTTCCTATTGCAAAAGACACTGTTCAATTTTCTTTTTTGTTTCCCTACTCCTTCCCACCGACTTCTTCTCATCTATAATAGTTCCTTGATCTTTTTTTGTACCCTGGGAAATTACGTAATGAAAATTTATTAGATTGTCTACTTGTTTAGACGTCTTGTGTTTTAAATTGTGATTTTTGAACGAAATACAGTTGAACATCCATAACTCGGATTATTCTGTAATCTACGCCCATGGTTGAATTAAAAAAAAATGGATGTGTGCTTATGACCAGACGACAGAAGTGAAAACTTCAGATTTTCTAATTTTTGGTGTCATCTATTATAGCGCATTTATGAACTAAAAATAATTTATTACTAAAATACAAAAATTGTACTTTTAATTAATTCCACTTTGGTTTCAAAAAAAATATAATTATTGTCAAAGAAAGATAATAACAAAAATAAAAAAATATATAAATAAACATCATGTAGAATTTAGAAAAAAAAAACGCTAAAAGTTCTACGCTGCCATCAAGTCTCGAACCCAGGTTTCCATGCATAGAACGCAAAGACGTAACCAACTGCACTATGGGTGGAAGTGTGTAGACGGCCGTTTTTATGATATAAGTATGTTGAAATTCTTACGGAAGTAGTTGCGAACGCTTCACATTTTTTCAGTACCCAGGCAAAGAGTGCCTAACGCGCCTAAAGGTACGTGCAGTACGCAGCTGGGATTCTAGATGGTAGCGTAGATCATAGCAGGGCTTGCTTAAATTAATGCATTGTTATATATGTAAGCGTACACAACGAAGCGGTGAGTGTAGCAGGTATAAGCGCTGTTACAAGAGCTGCTAGATACAAGAATGTATCTCACCATTCTTTCAGCGCGCTGACTACTACAATCAACGTGTGACAACTGTCAAATGGCCGTTACAAGTTTCGCAATGGATGTGACTAGTTTAATAAGTGAAATTTTGCCAGTTTTTATTTAATTTGTTTTGAGTTTTTTCTAAGACGTATTTAAAATTGTTAGGTTCCATACGTAAATATTCAAAAAATTTTAATTCTGGTATAAATGATGAAATTCGCCATGTTTAGATCGCTTTCTATTAATAGGGTGGACATGATAGCTCCTACCCAAATTCGTATTTAAAATATACCACTTTGTAGCAGAAGAACACAAATATTCGTCTTCGCTATCTGACATTTCAAACGCGACTTAAGCTTGTATCAATGCTAGTATCAAAGCTTCGTTGTGCAAACCTATAAGCGCTTATAATTTCAGTCACCATCTTCCATACATGCTACCATCTAGAATCCCAGCTGCGCACTGCACGTATCTTAAGGAAGTTTTCACTTCAATAATTTAATAGTTGCAAAATGTACTCTCTGACTATATCTATTAGTGTGTGCAAAGTTTTAATTAAGTAGTTGTCACTACTCAAGAAATAAATAAAAAAATCTTAAATTTTTTTTAACTTTTAACATCCTGTATCTGGAAAACAGAGCTATTGCAGACCTAAACTTATATGAAGGTTTTGTCTTAAAATTAATCATAGATTAATTCTTTAAAGTTTGTGCATATACTTAACACGTTCACTGCCGGCCACTTTTGCAGGGCGCACGTCAGTAACCGGCATCAGAACTTTGAAATATTGCAGTATTTGAGCGTCATCCTCCATAGCGGCACCTAAATATAAAAAATGTCGAAACCGATAATGCAGTATGACGTTCTTAAGAGGCCGGAGTAAACACAACACTCCCTGTCAATAGCCGACACTGTACTGAGCTGTACTAGCTACTTATACCTGTGGCACACATGGTGTGACATCGGTTCTTAACAATAACAGCCGATGGCACACGGTGTGTGACATCGGCACTAAACGTGTTAATTAACACCCTGTAGTTTACATGTACGAGCTTTACGAAACAATTTTTGGGACCTCTGGTGGCGTTTCGACGTTCACTTGCGGTATTTCTTAATACCCGTTGTAAATTTAAACTTCTCAAGTAGAGTTTTATAGTCCGTACAGCTGTCTGAAGTAGAAAAGAAGCTTAGCACTAATTATTAAGAAAACCACTTGTAGGAATTGGAATACTTCTAAAGTGTAGTGTGCGCTGGTTTTCCGAGTGAAAACAAAACAAATGCCGACGCAAAGGAAGTCTGTACCTAACAGAAGTAACTAATGCACTTAAAAAGAAGAATGAGGTTTTCGTTTCAAAAGTTTCCTTTATGTTAGAGTCAAGTCAAAAGAATAAAATACCTATACTTGTTATTTTATTGTCTAACTAGTACTAGCTGATCTGTTGTGCAAATTTTCAAACTAATTGAATATAAAAAGGTTTTTTCACAACAGAACGGAGTTTATAAGTACCTTACTTTGAACGACTTGAATTACAAAAAATATTAGTAAAAAAAAGGGTATGGGTCTCGGGACCCCCGACAGATGTGAAACATCAAAGAAAACGTTATTGAACTCGGTGGTATTCTCTATGAGTAGTATATATTTTTTCAAAAGCAGCATAACTGTTATGCTGACGTAATCCTATATACTGCACTGTAACACCGCGTGTGTTACAGTGCACGCCTGAGCCAAGAGAGAGAGAGAGTGCCGCAGTGGTGGGGAGAACAGCAGCGAAGGAGCGGACCAAACATTTCGTTGCATATTTCCACTCACGCGGCTGTTCACAGCCCGACATAAGATGTTTCACATGAAAAATTAAAAAGATTCAAAATTATAAGAAAAATTTGTTAATTTCAGTGGTAAATCAATTATTTATAGATATTGACTATGTATATTATGTTTGGATTGGCTCTAAAATCTAAACGTTTCGAGTGACGCGGTGAGAAGCTTGCGGACGCGGCCAAGCACGGGTAAGTAGACAATAGCCACCGGCAATACATAGGAAATGCAACGGAATAATAATACGTAATACCCTACTCATAGACGAAGACGGGGGACGGGGGGGAAGCCGGAAGTGCAGTCCGCCGAACGTAAATTCAATTTCCGTATCTTGTATCTTCATTGCCTTGCTTTCAATATTACATATCTGTTGAGTTTATAGAGTGTACGTATAAATAAGTTTAAATTTTAGGGTCGCATTTACTTTAAAATATTGTAACAAAACTGTTTTCTTACGTGGGTGGAATAAATTATTTATTTCAATAATTAAAAATGTAAACAACAATATACAATAATTCGTAACAATGCAAAGTCAATTTCAACAGTCAACACTGTTTATATAATAATACACGAACAGTATTTCTCAAACAAAGTGAAAACACTGTATTTATTTCAACTGTCACTTGTTGTTCGTTCCCCTTTTCCGATGACTGTTCTTGCTTATATAGTGGTAGCAGCTTGACCCCCACCACGCTCGCGCACTTTCCAGATCATTCTGGTGATTACCTGTGTCTTCAATATAATGCCACGCCTACACATTGTTATTTGTTCTGGATGCTTCGATTGTCGCCAGTGGCGTATCATAGGGGTTTTTGCTACACATTGTTACTTATTCTCGATGCTTCTATTGTCGCCAGCGGCGTATCATCTAGGGTTTTGTTACAATATTATAATAAATAATTTATTGATCATCAAACAATCAAAAGGATTAACTAGTGCAGCAAAAATGAGGTTTATCAATTCTCTCTTACATAAAAATGCAACCATTTATCAAAAAAATGTTTAGGACAAAAAATGTAGATAATTTTATAGCAAACATTTTTTGCTTACATTGGTAGTCTCTGAGATAAACCAAGATAGCGACCACTCGTGCCAAAGAGGCTGTTAAAATCGGTCCAGTAGTTTAGACCCTCCGAAGGAACAGAGACTGCTAAAATCATAAACCTTCAATTTTGGCTTCACAATAATCGAATAATAAAATATAAAAACACAAAACGTTATCAATCAGTAGCTGTTCTGCATCATTTTTCCCTTAAACTAACAAGATAAACCCAGAACTTGCAAATTTTGATTCCAAAAAGACGTCAAATATGGCTGGAAACTCTTGAAAGGATCTGTGCGAAAACGGCTGTTTTTGCTAGTAAAACAATAATGGTCGTTTAATGCACGAAAATATTTGAAGCGGCAATTAAAAACTTTTAAATGAGATTATATTAAGTTCGGTTTTTTTGAAAAGTAAAAATGATTATAATGGCTGATTAGACTATACGACTTGTGAACTTAAATACAACAGAAATTGTTAAGATATTGTTTAATTAATGTCTAACAAAAGATATTCTTGTTAAAGAAAACTATACAGAAGAGAAAATTTAAATAACGGCTTCTTGGAACACAGTTTATAGAAACTAAAGTTTTTGTGAAGTCATTTTGTTTGAGGATTTGTTTAATTATTTCGCGATAAGAAAAGTCGCAGAGAAAAGTCAAATAAAGTAGGTAGGAAAAGTTTGATATTAAACTTTATATAGAAAATATTAACAAAGGTTTCTCTTCTGTTTTCTCTTTGTGACCTGAAAAACGCTATGAAAATGTTTTCAATAAAACTTCAAAAATATCAAGAGTATTCGTCGACATTATTCCATATTGTCTTTACAACATTATTTTGAGTACAAAAATGTTATTGCTTCATTTCTATAATAAATTGTCAACAGATGTCATACTTATAGTTCTACAGACGCTCTATGATTTATCTGAAGATATTCGTTTAACTCCTTAAATTAACACTTCTGGTATTTTTTAGTCAACGGTAAAACAGTTTACTAGGTAAGCTGGTGTTGTCCTGATTCGGGTCTATAGGCCGTCGTTGGTTGGAACTGCTTCCTAACGTTTCGCTAGCACGAGTGGCGAGCTTCTTCAGAGGTCCTTCCATCTCGGATACATCCAGCATCTCCGATGCCGATCGGAGATGGAAGGACCTCCGAAAAAGCTCGCCACTCGTGCTAGCGAAACGTTAGGAAGCATTTCCAACCAACGACGGCCTATAGACCCGAATCAGGACAACACCAGCTCATCAACTGACCGCAAAAGCCTCGACCAATTTACTAGGTAAGTCTTTGTAACATCGCTATTATTCGGTTTGAATAATCTAGATCTCACTGTACTTGAGCCGAGAATAAGAAAAACGTATAGTAAATTATGAAAATATGTCAAAGTTTCATTAAACTGAAAACAAATTAGCTGGAAAGTTTTCTAGTTTCTTTTTCAAATTTATTTTGTTCCTTCGAGAAAACTATACAGTTAGTTGTTTTAATTATTTTGTCATAAAATGATGCAGCTTTCATTTATAAAAGAAAATATGACAAAAAAAACGTAATTTTCTCATTTCATAAAACAATATTTTAAAATCTTATTCGACAAGTCTGAAAACTTATCGAAAGTTAAAAAGCAGGTTTTAGATTAACTTTTTGAACTAATAAATAAATTTCGATGCGTAGCATTCACAGCGCATCAATAGGGATGGGTTAATTTATCAATCTACGTATCTTTTTTACCTGGACTGCGCGTGCATACCGTGTTCACAGACGATCCAAAAACTAGGCAATTTGTTTGTCTATATCGGTTGTCACTAACTGCTGCTGGATAGGTGGCCGAACACGGTATGCGTGCACAATCATATTTTTTCTCCCTTTTTCTTGGAGAACAAGCTCATATTAGAAAAAAAATGGGCGTGTGCTTATGACCACACGACAGAAGGGAAAACTTCAGATTTTCTAATTTTAAAATATATATATATAATTATTGTATCACACAGTTTAATCATAAATATATTAAAATCGGCCTATACAATTAAATGTAATGAATATAATACTTTAACGATAATATTAAGTTTTAGTGTCATCTGTTAGCGCACTTGTGAACTACAAAATATATGTTTTAGTGTCATCTGTTAGCGCACTTGTGAACTACAAAATATATGTTTTAGTGTCATCTGTTAGCGCACTTGTGAACTACAAATGACTTTTTACTCGTATTGTTTTTAATGTCATCTATTAGCACACTTATGAACTACACACTATTACCAGCATATGGCAAATGCGTGTTCGTGTTTGAGTCGAATAGCCCCGATTGTCACCGTCGGGTGCGTTTCACATCGCTGTTGTTAACAGCTCAGGCAAAGGGCGCCTAAGGAAGTTTTCACTTCAAAAATCACGCTGAATCGATACCGACCACTCTTACCGCTGTATCTCTCTTAATTACAGATAAAACGAGGTTATAAAACTGACTTCATTCGGATAAATTCGCGGTTACACGATCAAATATCAAACCAGTGATTCGGTATCTAAACCAAAGCTATTGGAGCTAACGGAGACAATGCATGTGTGTGTGTGACAGAGAGACATATAATAAACTATCCGTTTCACATCCCTGACGACGCGGGTTCGTGTCGCGGTCGCCCCTGTTGAATATCACAGTCGCTCCTCACCTTTTGACCTACATAATGTGTTATGTATGACTGTATGCATTACAGTCTGTGCTTCTGCGATACACACAACCATCCGCACACACACACATACACAGAGAGAGAGCCTACTAGACGGAGAGTTCACCGTCAGATTTCTTAGGTATATCGATAATACACAGCCACAGTCAGTATGAGTTTGGGTAGCCATAATTATTATTACTTCAATTCTGCCGGATCATGGGATACTGAGTACTGACGTCACTTCCAGTCAATTTTTGGACTGTCTTCGACTACATAAATGAAATTGACGTCAAAATATCTGGTCTCAAAGAGTACTTTCTTATCATGAGGTGTTAGAGTTCATCCTGCCGCAATCCCTTGACAGTTCTAATTTTCCAATTTCTGGCAGAAAAAAAGTCAAGAGGTGTCATGGGACACCCGACAGAAGCTATGCTTTTTACGCATTGTATATAAAACGGAATTTATCAAAGCTATAGACAATACTTACAATTGAAAAGTTATTATTTGACCGCCATTTTGAAATCTGATCCAATTTAAATTTTTAGAGTCCTATAAAACTTTTAAATATCAATTTTCAAAAAGATCGGATAATTTTTACAAAAGTACATATGGCCGCCATTTTGAAATCTGACGCCATTTTATTTTTTTGTGTCCTATAAAACCCTCAGATATTAATTTTACATACGCCACAGCGCGTGCGCCAATATATATACGTCATACTCATAGCTATAGATATACTTTTAACATGAGCATGTTGCATGACGCGAACCTATAAGTTTCCCCCCTGCCAGAAATCGTCTAACGCGCCTATAGAAGCATAGCTTCAAAAAAATAGTTATAAGTAGTATCACAGACAAATTTGTTTGCGTATTCGATACACAGGAGACGCTAATGACCTCTGTTGTCGAGCGTCTATAATCCACAATTCATTCGATACATAGGAAATCCGACGTCCGGCTCTGGGACTATATGTTTGATGTGTAGCAAAATGATATTGACTTCAGGTGTATCGCCGCACGTGTTTATACAAAACCTGTCAGAGAGTGGTAGGAGGTAACTAGTTGATTGCAACCGTCACACAGACAAACGCTTGTATGTGTACACGTTCAACATTGTGCAACTATATTCTTGTGTTTATATATTATGCAAACCAGTAAGGAAGTAAATAGTTAACTGCTTGCTTCAGCAACCGTGACATAAACAAATGTACGGATACGTTCTAATAGTGCAACTGTCTTCAAAACAGTTAAGAAATGGGAGGAGTGAAATATCTTATTGTTTCCTAGTGCAACCGTGACATAAACATGTGTACGTGTACGTTTAATAGTGCAACTGTCGTCTAAATAATGTGGGAGTGGGAGGAGTTAAATAGGTTATGGCTTTCTTATGCAACCGTGACACAAACTCATGCATGTATACGTTTAATAGTGCAACTGTCTTCAAAACAGTTAAGAAATGGGAGGAGTGAAATATCTTATTGTCACCTAGTGCAACCGTGACATAAACATGTATACGTGTACGTTTAATAGTGCAACTGTCGTCTAAATAATGCGGGAGTGGGAGGAGTTAAATAGGTTATGGCTTTCTTATGCAACCGTGACACAAACTCGTGCATGTATACGTTTAATAATAATAATAGTTCAGGAATGGATGAAGTTAAATAGATTTTTACCTATTGGTGCAACTATGACAAATCAATATACGATACGTATTTGTTATTGTGCAACCGTGACTTAAAAGTGTACGTTCTCCCACCACCAAAACCTGGACTTCCACCATTTTTCAGTTTTTGTAACTTTTTTTTAAATATCATTATATATATTGTATTGCAGTCATCGAAACTACATACGGTTGCAAAAGTTCAGGTCAATTGGACAAGTGGAGGTGGGTCAAAGATGCATTAGGTACAAGATTTCACCCTTACACAAAAAGTGGGACTTAATAAAATATTGGTAAAAAAAACTTTTTAGAGACAAAGCTTTTATTGAAATTAGTGATGAGCAAAATTGGTCTTGGTCTTGCAGTCTTGGTCTTGGTCTTGCGAAAAAGCAAGACCAAGACTATCATTAGACTAGCAAGACCAAGACCAAGACCGAATGAATAAGAACAAGACCAATACCAAGACCGAATATGCAAGACCAAGACCAAATACACAAGACTAAACTAAAAATTCTTACTTCAGAGCCAGTGCGCTCGTGCACCGCAACTAAAAAAAAGACAGATAAAATGAGCAAGATCAAGACCAAGACTGAATCAGCAAGACCAAGACCAAGACTGAATCAGCAAGACCAAGACTGTCCAAGTCTTGGTCTTGGTCTTGCTTTGCTCATCACTAATTGAAATGTACTAAAAAGGGATAAATAATATTTAATAATTTAGGTACATATAGTTATCATAAAAGGGTGGGTTGTAAACTCTATGATAGTTTATTTAGTTGCAACCCCGGTTTTAATACTTATGAACCTAAATCGTTAAATGTTACTTTTTTTAAGTACATTTCAACAAAAGCTTGCCTCTAAAAAGTTTTTTTTACTAATAAGTATTTTATTTTGTTCATTTTAGTCTTTCGAAATTTTACCCCCATTTGATCCCCGTACGGGTTGAATTTCGAAAAATTCCTTCTTAGTGGATGCTTACGTCAGAAAAGGTACCTACTGTACAAATTTCAAGTTTCTAGCTTCAGCGATTTGACCTGGGCGTTGATTAGTAAAAAAAAACCTATACCCACGTTTGAACCTTTTAGGGGTTGCATTTAATTCTACAAATGATTTATTCATGTATTGTCATCGGGAATACATATGTGTACTAGATTTTAAATAGATCGGATACGGGTAAGTCATTCAAAATTGACTTGCAAGATTTGACCTAAACAAACAAACTAACATACAAACATTGCAAGTTAAATAAAAGCTTGTAAAAATAGAGAAAACGTGTGAACCTTTTAGGGGTTGAATTTAATTCTACAAACGATTTATTCATGTATTGTCATCGGGAATACATATGTGTACTAGATTTCAAATCGATCGGATACGGGGAAGTCGTTCAAAATTGACTTGCAAGATTTGACCCACACATACTAACTAACTAACTAACTAACAGGTGAAGTTAAATAAAAGCTTCAAAAAATGGAATCGCTTGATGATACGATAGCTTATAAAAATGATAAGGGAATGCGAAAAGCTTAACATTTTTGATGTGAAACATCTTATGTTTAGCTGTGAACAGCCGCGTGAGGGGAAATATGCAATGAAATTTATGGTCCGCTCCTTCGCTGCTGTTCTCCCCACCACTGCGACACTCTCTCCCTCTCTTGGCTCAGGCGTCCACTGTAACACAAGCAGTGTTACAGTGCAGTATATAGGATTACGTCAGCATAACAGTTAGTTGCTGCTTTTGAAAAAATATATACTACTACATAGAGAATACCACCGAGTTCAATAACGTTTTTTTTGATGTTTCACATCTGTCGGGGGTCCCGAGACCCACACCCTTTTTTTTTCTTCTAGTAGATGAATCTGTGCAACGTCAGTTGCGGAACTAGTCGACCAGATAGATATAACAATAAATAACTTTGTGATCAACTTGCGTTACATAATATGCTCAGGCTGTTCAGGCGTACGTATTTATGGTAGGTACATACATAATTTCTGTTAGCGACACATCCGATATTGGAGATTAAATTATAAGATAAAAGTACAACATACAGAACATTTCCTCCCTGCATGTTTCTCTATCGTTCTCTGTCTGTTTACCAGCAGTTTAAATAAAAACAGACAAGGAGAGAAAAGTGCTTGAATAGAAAGTCTTCTGTACATTCGTATATTTCAAAATACATATCTGTGAGAACGTTCCACTTGTCTGCCGCAGCCATATTGTTGTGACTTTGCGCAGGACCGGCGTATGAAATTTTTTGAAAAAAACTAACTTCTATGATTTCCATTTATTGTACGATCAAACCTGCATATAGGTTTACAATATTCAGTGTCTAAACGGTTAACCCGAACATAGGGGAAATAACATTGAGAACATTTACAATTTTGTAGTAGGCTATGGGCTATAAAATATCTAATGTAAATATGTATAGTAGATGCTTTGTTTTTTTTATTTGGGAGGTTACGAGTTAGTCTTAATAGTCAGTGCTATGGAAAATGCTATGGAAAATTGTTTAAAACATTCACTGTACTATTTTCTCTATGTAATTCACTACATGTTTACATTAGGTCTTATGGCCCATAGCCTACTGCAAAATTGTAAATCTTCTCAATTTTATTTTCCCTATGTTCGAGTTAACCGTTTGCACACTGCATATTCTATCTTTCGATAATATGCCAATTTTAAATTTTAATTTTTTTAATTAGTTATTAATTAATAATAGTGTTTAAGTCCTTATATTGTTTTTTAGGCTCTCAATAAAGATTCTATTCTATTCTATTCATGTTCCAAGTAATTTTTTATAAAAAAATTTAGTGGAATTCTCCAGAAAGCCCCCTTATTACGATACTTTGATATTATTATAGGTAAAATAATATCCTCTAAATTGCGTATGTCTCTAAAATCACTGATTCGATTTGCACCACAATCAATAATCTTGGAGTTCTTACTGAGACAAACATTAAAAAAAAATTCACAGATTTCGCAATCCTTGCAACCATCGAGGGCATTGGAAATGATAACAGCATATATGAAACACAATTAACTGTTTATTATACACACAATATTTATCAATGCACTGTTTAGTTTTGTCAGGATAACCCTATTATTCTTCTGTTATATACGCGTTCACTTTTGCTTGATTACTTAACTTTTAAATGAATTTTTCTACAGTATTTATTAACATTTGCTCAAAAATAACAGCGCAGATCGTCGCAAATACCTCTCAATTAACTAGACATGATATAAAACACATTTCGAAAAAATTGCACTTGTTCAATTTTGCATGATTGCTCCTCACTTGATCGCGACACCGTTGTCTTTTGGCCTTGAACGAAAACTCGTAACTCTGCCCCCATATACGAACATAACATTTCCAATGTTAAAAATCAGATCGGTGCATTTTCATCGTGAACGAACAGACAGATAAACCACACGCACAGCCGCCATGCGGAAAACACTGCGTTATGTCACAATCTATCACCATACATCCATTTCCTTACATAACTAAAAAAGTAGGTCACCTGCAGTCGAGTTTGTCGGAACACGTATTTTAAAACACCTGTATAATTAGTATAGCGATGTACTGAAACGGTGAACTTTGTTGTAATAATAACAATAATAATAAAGGAAGTAGATATTGACCTTTTAATCGAGTAATTAAGCTTCCGGTCGAGCAATGATATTTGATTTTTCTTTCAAAATGTTTTCATCGAAAGGTCAAATTTAATATATGAAATACAAATGTTCGTTTAAGGGTAAACATCAAATTTTCACGTTCATGAATATCAGCTACTTTCATATATATATGAGGAATAACAAATATTAAATTATTTCATACTTTCCAAGTCTTCATGGTTTCCGGGCTTGTAGGCCGTAGTCCGGTGGTATTTCTACCTGACGTTTCGTCTACAACTGCGGTAGACATTCTCAAAGGCGATGTGGCAGCGGTTCAAGTGTCCTCCTTGGCGGCTGACCTGTGACACTTTTACCAGCTCTCGGGTTAGAACCTGGGAACTGGGGACTTGGAATAGAGGAACCATAGCAACGCCATGTAAACAACAGCATTGCTAAACGCTCGGCCATTCTCAAGCCCAGCGATCCCTGTGGTTTAGTCAATCTCTGGATATAATAAATACGATATTTCATTTCGATGGGTTTCTAGTCTCGATAGCAATATTATATTATGAAAAGGCTCGCCTCAACAGGCTCTTGACCGCCGACCTCCTATAATATGTAGTACATTGTAAGCACCAACGGAGCTTGTTGGTGCTTCATGCTTGCTCGACAGACCGGTTCTTCTCTCTCTGGCAGCGCTGCTCAAAACGACTAGCAGGATGTTATAACGACGTCTCCGATGTGATTTAGCTTTTATTACACTCGGATCTAAGTATTTCTATAGTGCAGAACTATAACAATTGATATTTAATATACAGAATTTTTATAATGCTTATGTGTGCATTAGTATATGAAACATCCATTTGGTATGACGTAACATAATGCTGCAACATGGGAAAAATTCATTTTTCAAACCTGTCACAGTAGGGATTCTAACCCTAACTTTTCTACTGTCGCGGCGGACTGAGTTAATAATTAATACAGAATTTTTATAATGCTTATGTGTGCATTAGTATATGAAACATCCATTTGGTATGACGTAACATAATGCTGTAACGTGGGAAAAATTCATTTTTCAAACCTGTCACCGTAGGGATTGTAACCCTAAACTTTCCACTGTCGCGGCGGACTGAGTTAACAATTAATACAGAATTTTTATAATGCTGATGTGTGCATTAGTATATGAAACACCTATTTGGTATGACGTAACATAATGCTGCAACATGGGAAAAATTCATTTTTCAAATCTGACACCGTAGGGATTCTAACCCTAACCTTTCTACTGTCGCGGCGGACTGAGATAACAATTACTGGCACAGTGACATATTTTCGAACGACTATTTCCTTTAATATTAATAAATAAACAATGTATATGTATAACAATTGATTTTATTCAGTCAATACTTTGTCTTAAAACTAGTCGTATAGAACATTCCGTCCCCCGAATTTCTCGCTGAAATGTGCTCGATATTCAGCCCTTATTGGTCAGCTGTTAAACTTTTTTGAGGTTATACTGTCATCGTATTCAAATATGAATGTTTTACATGTCTCGTGAGACTAACGGAGCTAGTTTTTAGGGTTCCGTACCTCCGAACGGAACCCCATTACTGAGCCTACGATGTCCGTCTGTCACAAGGCTTTACCTCACAAACGATAAGAGGTAGCTAGTTGAAATTTTCACAGATTGTGTATTGTTGTGGTATGAATCCTGGCAAATAATAAAAATCAAAGTTTAATCCCTAGGAGGCTCCCTATATATATATATATATATATATATATATATATATATATATATATATATATACAGCGTGTCTACGAAAGTTCTTTACAAATGGAAAAATTTTTTTATTAATTATTGGAGCAAAAATTTTTTTCTGTGGAAAAGTTCTGCTTCGTTCAAAACCTCTAAAACACTAAAGAAAATTTTGGAAGGAGAACTGTTCTTTGTATGGAGAGAGATGGAGGACATGTTGAATTCTGATTTATAATTCTGAATAAAGAATTACTTAGAAGTTAGTTATGTTATAATTTTGAATTAAATTTGATTATGTAACTAATTTTGCGAAAATCTTGAATATCACAGATAATTTTTATTTTTAGTGAAATAAAACTTTTTGATTTCCCTCGTATAACTTTAGGCCGAAAAAAATTTTCTTTGGTGTTTTAGAGGTTTTGGACGAAGCAGAACTTTTCCACAAAAAAAAATTTTTGCTCCAATAATTAATTAAAAAAAATTCCATTTGTGAAGAACTTTCGTGGACACGCTGTATGTATATATTATACTTGCGTATGAGCATTAAATACTATATATACAAGATATTGTCTTATATATTGTATTGATCGCTAAATACAACTCAATGTACCGTTTCTGCTGTTCACTGTAACTAGTCTGTTGTAGCACAATGGGTAAGGCGTTCGCATGTCACACCGAAAAGCCGGGTTCAAATCCGACAGACGACATGTGTATTTTTGTTTGTTTTATTTATAATGTTAACATTTAGGACCTTATTTAAAAATTAATTTAATTAATTTTGATACGGAAAAATTCTGAAACACTAAAAAAACAAAATAAAATACTAGTAATTATCGTTAAAAATACCTCTACGCGCGAGTGGAACTCGCACTTGGTCGGTTTTTTAACAGCTTTGAAAATATTGTTCTTCCACTTTTTTGAAAAAAAAAATAATAACTTTATATGAAAACCAAAAATATTTTTTTTTCCAAATAAAATACAGTGAAACTCGTCTATAACGAACCCTCAATTAGCCATAGTTTACGTTCATTATATCAAGAGTTCGCTATATAGACAAACTTTTTTATATGTGATGATATTTGACCGGACTTTCATTTTTGTTCGTTATAGCCAAGAGTTCGTTATATCTAGGGTTTGTTATAGCCAAGTCTCACTGTATTTGACTTTGTGTATAAGTATTTCATTATGTGAAGTTTTATGAAACGTAAGCTAATAAAAACTTCTTTTTGTTCTAGGTAAGAAACAGTCAAAGAAAGTCAGCGCTTTTATACAAAAAAGAAGACTCGAAGAAAATTGTTGTTTTCCTGTATCGTGGAAATGAAAGGCGAAATTTAATTAACAAGGTATTAATTTAAGCGAACGTGAAAATAAGGAGAAAAGCTTAATTTTATAGTACCTATAAAATTACAAGACAATTCTATAAAATAACTTTAATATATAAATGCACTGACTCACTCCCTCACTCATTCATCACGAAATCTCAGGAACTATAAAGCCTAAAAACATGACATTTGGAAGGTGGGTTTCTTATAGGACGTAGGCATCCACTAAGAAAGGATTTTTCGAAATTCAACCCCTCAGGGGGTCATAAGGGGGTGTAGAGTTTTTTTGACGATTCAACCTTCATGAAGGACACGCCGAATCTCTGAAATTTCTTAAGCTAAAAATGTGTAACTAATCATAAATTTCTAGCACCCCGGGCGAAGCCGGACGGGACCGCTAATAGTTAGTTATATAAAAGGATGATACAAAAATCTTGTGCAGTGCATGAAAATAGACATGGCGTTTCAATGACTTCTCGATTACAAGCCCCCAGTTTCCAGGTTTTCGAGTTATCGCATGTTATTTTTTTCAAGGCCACCAACAAATAAGACTATTTGGGCCTAGCACCAATTCATTTTTACAATTCATTATTTTTTAATAATACATTGAAAATCCAATTGATACTTTTTTTACCGCAGTTCTCGGATAAGACCATGGGAACTGGGGGCTTGTAATAGAGGAACCACGGCAATGTCTTATAAACAATGTAAATTATAGACGCTCGACAACTGAGGGAATTAGCGTCTATGTATAACAAAAATACATCAAAACAAAACAAACACAAAAAATGAATAACACAACAAAAATAAACAAAGATTGTATGTAAAATGCTACAAAAATAAAACACTAATAAAAATAATATGTTTAAATAAAATCAGGGCTATTCTCAAGCCCCTAGAGTCGATGTGTTGTTTGATTTTTATTAATCAACATTATAGACCGAGAGCTAGTGAAATTTTTTGGTGTTATTTATTCGGTATTAACCCCCTTGCAGAACGATATAAACACCTAGGCGAGCAAGTTTCCCTCTAAGAAAGGGGGTTAATACCGACATTTTTTTCAGCAAATTGAAATATATGCTTAAAACAGTCGCCGTAACAACATATTAAAATTTGAACCTTGAACTAATAATATAAATTTCGTCGGCTACATGACACGTTTAGGGTGACTGTCACCCCTTTAATACTGACCAATTGATCCGCAAATATTATAATGGGTCACTGACAAGCTATACAAACAATTTCAGCCTTGAAGCAATAATAATTGTGACCATTTTCTTTGTTACATGTTGGGGGGCGGTCTGCATCCGTTCCATACCGCTATCTAGCAAAATCCCTTACTCAGGGCACTTTAATATGCCTCCCTCAACATAAGGCCTTGAATAAATAACACCAAAAAATTGTCACTAGCTCTCGGTCTATTACAATAAATTTCGTTAAGCTAATCGAATAAGAACAGTTTGAGAACATCTGGAACACAATCATTCAAGTGCAACTGTTCGATACCGAACGGCGATGCGTTCAGAATTTGGATTAAGTCAACGGTCAGTCGTAAAGCCTTACATCATCCTCACACGGTAGGACGGTATTAACGAGTGGGGATTTGTAGAGATGTCCCTTAACGTAAGGCCGGCCGCACACGCACGCGACACATAATTTTTATTGTTTATATGTTACTTTTTTAAGGGCACCGACTGCTTAGGTTATTTGGGCCTAGCACCAATTCATATTTTCAATTTATTATTTTTTGACAATAAATTGAAAGTTCAACTGATACTTTTACCAGCCGTTGAATTTAAATTGTGTTTTAAAGACCACCAACAGTTAAGGTTATTTGGGCCTAACACCAATCCATATTTTCAATTCATTATTTTTTTTTTAATAATAAATTGGAAATCCAATTGACATTTAGCTCTGGGGTTAGAACCCGGAAACTGGGGACTTGTAATAGAGGAACCATAGCAACGCCATGTAAACAACTAGATATAGAAGTTTCAAAATTACTTTTTTATTTAAGTCAATAGTTAAAAGTCATTGTGAAACTTTGTATCATGTTGTTTACATGATATAGAAGTTTCAAAACCTATCTAACAATACCCCACACGCTAACGTGCTCTGAATTTTTTTTTCATACCTCAGATACATGTATGGAGTGCCACCTCTAATTTTTTTTTCGTAAACCGATACCAACTAAATAAAAAAAACTCGGGTCGCAGTGCCAAACCCTGCCGACAATATAGTGTATTTGCTAATACAGGCATTGTGGCATTATTATGTGAACTTAAGTTTGTTTTTTGACAAAATAAAAAATTTAACCCTTTAATACATCCCTTAAAATAATTAAATTTTTCTAAATTTCAATATTAGACATGGATTTTATCAGTACACCCAATTAAATACACCCTTCATAAGTAAATCCGTATCAACAAACTAGTGTTTTCATAAAATTTGAAAGTCCGGTCCTGTCGGGCCGATTTTATTAAAATTTTAGCAGCATATTTTAATCTTTACTAAAGAGTTAAATTTCAATTTTGAAACGATTCTGACAAATTTTTCGGTATTTTTAGGCCCAAAAACTTTTTGGAACGCCTAAATACAAAATGGTCCGATCGGGCCCATTTGAAATAGGCTTCTTGCGGTGATGGGTTCCAACGTGTGTACCAAATTTCGTTTCAATCGATTAAGTCTGTCGAGAGTTATCGTGTACACACACACACACACACACATATATAAACATTTTCAAAAATTGTGCCAAAGTGTTCAGGAGGCTATGAAACGTCGAGAAATTTTGGTCCGACCCCTAGGTCCCGCCATCCGACCGACGCCAATAGTGTATGTGCCCAGGGCCGCAGTAAGGGTAGGGCGGAGGGGGCGACGGCCCCGGGCGCATTAAGCAAGGGGCGCCGAAGACGCTGTATTTTTTGACATGAAAAACGACAATGATTATTGCCAGGCTAATTACAATACGACAAATATAAAATATACAATAAATAATAATACTTTTGCAAATAGGACTAAAGAAAGAAATATAACACTTATTATTAATTTGTATTTCACATTACGTATTTAATATTACAAAAGTAGCAAGCGCAAAGCAAATGCTTGAATCATTAAATGAAAATATTAATAAAATGTCACATTTAGAGTACTACAAACAATTCATTATTTGGGTTTAGTGGAAAGCTATTCAAACGTGGGAATAGCATATAGAATTTTTTTAACAATTCCCGTAACCACTACTTCATGTGAGAGATAGTTCAGTAAACCGAAGCTCATAAAAAATTATTTACGATCTTCAATGAGTCAGAAACGGCTAACGAATTTGGCGATAATTTCTATAGAAAAATATTATATAACTAAAAGTGCGAGTTGTTGGAGTCGATTCAGCGCTATTTTTTCTATAAATTGACTTAATATCAAACGAATCGAGTCGAATTTATTTTTCAAAAATTTCGCAAATTTGTACAAAGAGGGAGGTCTTCTTACTTTTGGCATTTTTAAGAAAACTCAAAAATCTCTCAGACACTGTTTATATATCTTTGAAACTAAAAGTGCGAGTTGTTGGAGTCGATTCAGCGCTATTTTTTCTATAAATTGACTTAATATCAAACGAATCGAGTCGAATTTATTTTTCAAAAATTTCGCAAATTTGTACAAAGAGGGAGGTCTTCTTACTTTTGGCATTTTTAAGAAAACTCAAAAATCTCTCAGACACTGTTTATATATCTTTGAAACTAAAAGTGCGAGTTGTTGGAGTCGATTAGTGAACATTTTTTATGTTTTTCAGTTGGTTGTGTTGGAATATCTTATAAAAATCTTGTATCATGCATTTTTTGATTTTTATTGGGGGGGTGGCGCAAATTGAAGTGATGGCCCCAGGCGCAAGATTTCCTTGCTGCGGCCCTGTATGTGCCATATTATGGCAAATACACTAACAAGCAATCACAATAATGAATAGGGTAACTAACAATAATATTTCAAGTTCACATTAACTCCAGAATTTTTTTAAAGGCAAACAGACTGTCTTTCTCGCCAACATTACGTCAAGAATAATGAATACAACGTCCCCATAGGAAACAAAGTATATTTTATTGAAATTAAGAGTTGCGGCGACCGATTAATGAGTTTTGTTTCCCGTTTCACTATTGTTTATTTTCACTCATCAAACAAAAAAGTAAGTAAATTAATTAACACTGATAACAACGGTATTATAACAGCGGGCATAAGGCAAAAGCGTTTATGTTGAATTTAAAATTAGATTTCTGAGAAAAAGATATTGGAGATTATAGACGCTTGACAACTGAGGTGGTTAGACAGTATAAGTATACAAAACAGAGTTAAAAAAATCTACCTGAACATATTGGGATTTGTCAAATGGGAGGGGCTTTAAAAACATGGCGGAGTTAAGGGGAAAATTTCAATAGTTACTATGATTTTATAAAAAAATATAAATACATAATTTTTAATTAGATTAGAAAATAATTTGCTGTAAAGTAAATTTTCCAGGGCAATAACTTGATAATGTTTATTAATGCCATATGATATTAGAAAACGTCGCAAATAATTTTTTTAATAAACAATTCCACGATAAATTTACGTTATTAATATGTAAGTCTCTTATTCGAGTAAAATTTTCTACCACCAGATGTCATATGTCCATTTGACACATCCCAACATAATTTTCGAAATAAGCAGTTTAGCACCGCACCCGCAGTTACAGAGGTATACAGAAGTACTCGTAACTGATATGATATATAACCTAACACATATATAACCGGTAACCGGTTATACAATGCCAGTTCGCGATACGTGGAGTAATTAATTTACGTCGATAAAGGCGCCCGCTGTGTTTGCAACGCTTTTAACGATAGTAATTATACAATGAAGCCGCGTTCTCATAAGCACTATTATGTTGCACAAGTGCAAAATATTACCGAAATAACAGTGCAGACATTTTATAATCCCTACGTTTTTTTTGCTCTTCAATAGACGCAACAATAAAAGTATTTTATGTAACACATATATTAGACCGAGAGCTAGTGACAGTTTTTTGGTGTTATTTATTCAAGGCCTTGTTTTGGTGAAGATGTTGAGGGAGGCATATTAAAGTGCCCTGAATAAGGGATTTTGCTAGATAGCGGTATGGGAGGGATGCAGACCGCCCCCAACATGTAACAAAAAAAAAATGGTCACCATTATTATTGCTTCAAGGCTGAAGTTGTTTGCATAGCTTGTCGGTGACCCAATAATGCCATTATAATATTTACAGATCGATTGGTCAGTATTAAAGGGGTGGCGGATCACCCTAAACGTGTCATGTAACCGCCGAAATTTTTATTATTAGTTCAAGATTCAATTTTTAATATGTTGTTACGGCAACTGTTTAAAGTATGTTTCAATTTGCAGAACAAAATGTCGGTATTTGTGTAAAGCAACTTTACCGCCCACCGGGCGCTTAAGTAAAATCTAAAAATATTTTTTTTTCCAATTTATTATTTTTAATGATAAAGAAAAATTTAATAACTTTAATATTTCGATTTTGACTCGTGTTATACGAGCGCAGAAAAAAAAATAATGTCGGCGCTAATTTAATAAAAGTACGTAGGTATATAAAAAGTTTTAGTGACTGAATTGGGGCCTACCTCAAAATTTAGTTATTCTTCACTCTTTAATGGCTTTTTTGAAGGCGGTTCATTTTTTTTTGCAAACAGTTTTTTGACCTGTAAAATGCAATCAACTCTTGTAACTTTATATATTTTCTTGTTTTACAAGAAGCGGAGCCGTGTTTCTACTTTTAGTTGACAGTGTGGGATCAGCTTTAGAATGAAATAGGAGTACAGAGTTATTGATCACAAAATGAAATTAGTTAAAACTAGTTAATATTATAAATTGGGTATAAAATCGTGTTTTGTGTTTAAAAGTCGCCGCTGACAGCACCGTAATAAATCGGTCACGTGACACCAGACGACGCTCATCTGTTTGATATAATGTGCTGTACTTGCGCTGATTGATTGTGTCTAATTATTAATTGTTGCGGCGAACCATCTGGGGTTTGGTTGGGTGTATTGTTTTATATTATAGAATTGATAAAATGGAAATCGTTACGAGTTAGTTTTTTTTTAACACGCTTAGGTATATTAGCTTGCTTGTGGGCTTGCTTGCTTGTGTGCTTGCTTGTATGCTTGTTTGTCAGTTTGTAACCGACTTCTTTGAACTTGATTTTGACCAACTTTGAACGGTCAGATTTAGTTTAAACTTTGCACACTTATCAAGGACCGACGACAATACAATAATTCCATAAGTTTGTCCCATTATCCTGACCAGGATCTCCAGGACTAAAAAAAAAAAAGCATAAAACTTCAGATTGAACTGAAACTTTGCACACTTATCAAGGACCGATTACAATACAATAATTCCATAAGTTTGTCCCATTATCCTGACTAGGATCTCCAGGACTAAAAAGCAAAAATAAATTATAATTTAAAAAAACTAAAAAACACGCTTTAATGAACTAAAAAGTAAAAAATAATTAATTTTATTGTAAAAAAGCGTGGGGTGCTTTGTATCATATTTTCATACCACCCCACGCTTTTTTACAATAAAATTAATTATTTTTTACTTTTTAGTTCATTAAAGCGTGTTTTTTAGTTTTTTTAAATTATAATTTATTAAATAGATTACCTGCTGTGTCAATATTTATACAGGGTGTAAACGGTTTTAGTGAACATAGTGGAAATAACATTGAGAACATTTACAATTTTGTAGTAGGCTATGGGCTATAAGATCCAATGTAACTTTTTAGCTCACGATACGCAGAATTTTCTGTAACGGAAATTGATAAGTTAAGTCACATCCTGAAAAATAAAGTTAAAAGTCGTTAGACCGTTGCTCACTGACTGTTGGAAATGACAAACTCAGGTTCAAATCCTGAAAAATAAAACATGCTACACTGTAAAAAATGGATGTAAAAATACTTTGAAAGTTAAGGTAGAATTCGCTCGATTTTCTATGTGATTTTACATTATTATTTATTTTTACACAGTAAACTTCATAAAAACTTGGACTTTTACTGTAAAGCTAAACAAATTTGTGATGTTTACATAAAGTAAATTAAAATTACATAATTTGTGTAATATTCCAATAAAGTGTGTAAAAATTACAAAATAAAATGGATGAATACAAAACAAATTAATGTAAAATTAGTAACTACGCATGCGCAATGTGTTTTTATGGAATCTATGCGATGTGCAGGCGATACCTGTTTGCGACGCCATTGTCTCTTTGTGTGTCTATTACCAGATAAATCACTGGCTACAAATGGACTATCGATAATCTATGTAAACGGCCTTCTGATTTCTTACAGTGCAGTATGTATTATTGTTTCACAATTCTACTAAAAAAAACACAAAAAAATAAAAAATTATAAATGGACCTGAAACATCTATATACAGGGTGAGTTCGACCACCCGTATCAGTCGTTTTTTTCGAAAACGGTTAGTCGTAGAGAGTTGTGTCAAAAATTTGTATTATAAAAGCCCTAATAAAGAATCGAATGGTGATAATCTTTTTTTCCGGGAAGGTCGGCTTCCCTATTAGTTTGCTCCAGAATGTCCAGAACTCCGGAATTATAAATGTAACGATAGGTCGAAAGTGGTATTGTTGAAAAGATCTTTAAAAAATAAGCAACTTTTGTAGGAAAATTTTTTTTATTACTGCCACCCCTGTAAATTTCTATAAGTATAAATATAAATTATTATATGTTCAAAACTCCGGAATTTTAGAAAGCACGATAGGTTGAAAGTGGTGCTGTTGAAAAGCTCGTTAAAAAATAAGCAAGGTTTGTAGGAAAAATTATTTAATTACTGCCACCCCCAAACAATCGTTTGAAATTGTTAAATCAAAATTTCATAATAACGATCGAAGTCGGCATTAAAAATTTAGCAACCTTAGACATTGTCACAAGTGTTCAAACTGTTTTCCATTTACTCTTTAATACATACTACTGAGCTCTTCTGGTTATACTGTGAGTGTACTTCTTCAGTATTTAATGATCGATAGATAGGTAACTAGATTTTAAATGCGGACTTTTAAAAAGTTCGTTATTATGACATTTTAATTTAGTAATTTCAAACAAATATTACTTAACAGGGGTGGCAGTAATAAAAAAAATTTTCCTACAAAACTTGCTTATTTTTTAAAGATCGTTTCAACAATACCACTTTCGACCTATCGTTACATTTATAATTCCGGAGTTCTGGACATTCTGGAGCAAACTAATAGGGAAGCCGACCTTCCCGGAAAAAAAAATTATCACCATTCGATTCTTTATTAGGGCTTTTATAATACAAATTTTTGACACAACTCTCTACGACTAACCGTTTTCGAAAAAAACGACTGATACGGGTGGTCGAACTCACCCTGTATACAAATAATAAAATTGAATTAAATAAAAAGTTTCCATTCCACTGTGTCACGTGGTTTGATGTTTTTTTTGTAAAAATTAATATTTCTAATGTCAGTTGTATAGATCTGTTTTATCCACTACTAGCAGTACATAAATTAAAAAATTAATAAAAAAGTGTTGAACAGAAAGAATAAAAAATTAAAATATAAAATTTGTACAGCGATAAAATAAGTTACACTGGTATAATAATAATTCTAGCTATAATAAAATTATATGATCATTATGATTAATAAATTTATTATTTAAAAGGATTATAATTGCTTTTTCGAAAGTTAACATCAACAAAAGGGAATTAAAAAATGCATTTATTTTAATAATTTTATAACATTCGTTTTTTGATTAATTTTACAAAACTTTAAGACGACTATTGATTGATTTATCGGAATCTGCCCAAGTTAAAAGACGTACCTACTTAAAAATGCCTGATTGTTTCCTGGAAAAATATTTTTTGGATAATATTCTGATTCATACTTTGTGTGATATTATCAATGAGCCATTTTCCTGAGAGTACTTCTTTCAATTATCCACGAGAGGCAGCACTTGTGGTAGGTACAAACATTATTTATTCCCCATTAGTGTCGCATCATTTCAGTGGTGTAATTTATTAATTTAATAATAATAATAATAATAATAATTTAATAATTAAGTTATACCACTAAAATGACAATTTTAGTGATGTAACTTAATTATTTAATTATTTTAATTATTTAATTAATTTAATAATAATAATAATTTAATAATTAAGTTATACCACTAAAATGACACGACACTAATGTGCATTAAATAATGTTTGTACCTACCACAAGTGCTGCCTCTCGTGTATAACTGAACGAACTACTCTCAGAAAAATGACTCATTATTCATTAAACGATTATTTACTACACAAATAATCAATGACGTTAAAAGTAACAAAAGAAGACCAACAAAACGTATTTATGTTAATTAAAATTCATTCTTTCATAAACTACTAAATCGCAACGCGAACAAAAACCTATTATCTTTAATCTGTCCATTCAGAAATACAAGTAAAAGGAATAAAAATTGAAAAGAAATATTCTAAAATTAAACCCGAATATCTTTTTATATCGACATTTTTAAGTTTTCACAATAAAAAACGGTGAACAGATTTCGATGGCTATTTTCAGTCCATCATTTTTGTGTTGAATACGATATGCGCATACATAGATATATATAGTTAGTTGAACGTATTTTTATGTTAAATGGAAATATTTCAATACAAAATATCTCTCTAAAGATAGGTGCGTTTCAATGGACTTCGTGCGAGAGTCTTGGAGATGTGCATTTTTAACCTCATTCGATTCACCGATTCTCATTCGATTTCATAAACCAGTTTGTTCAATTCATTGTGTGCAGAGTGCGTTGCGAGCATTAGGAATGACGATGGATACCCGAGTAGAATCGGGTATGGATATCCGAGTAGAATTGGGTATGGATACTCGAGTAGAATCGAGTATGGATACCCGAATAAAGCTGGGTATGGATATTCTAGAAAAATCGGGTATGGATACCCGAGTAAAATTGGGTATGGATATCCGATTAGAATTGGGTATGGATACTCGACTAGAATCGAGTATGGATACCCGAGGAAAATTAGGTATGGATATCCGATTAGAATCGGGTATGGATACCCGAGTAGAATTGGGAATGGATACCCGAGTAGAATTGGGTATGGATACTCGAGTAAAATCGATTGTGGATACCCGAGTAGGACTGGGTATGGATATCCTAGAAAAATCGGGTATGGATACCCGAGTAGAATTGGGTATGGATACCCGAAGGAATTGGGCAGGTATAGATATTCGTGTCGAATCGGGTATGGATATCCATGTAGAGTCGAGTATAAATATTCGAGTAGAATCGGGTATGGTACCTGTGTAGAATTGGGTATGGATACCCGAGTAGAATCGGGGAGGTATAGAATCAGGTATAGATATTCGTGTCGCATCGGGTATGGATATCCGTGTAGAGTCGAGTATGAATATCCGAGTAGAATCGGGTATGATATTCGAGTAGAATTGGATATAGATACCCGAGTAGAATCGGGTATGGATACTCAAGTAGAATAGGGTTTGGAGTCCAAGGTAGATTCGGGTATGGATACCAAGATAGAACGGGTACGGATACCAAGGTAGATTCGGGTATGGATACCCGAGTAGAATCGGGTATGAATACCCAAGTAGAATCGGGTATGGATACCAAGGTGGAATATATCGAATATTAACAAACACGATGCAGGGAATAGTAAGTATCAAATGACATTCGCCATTTTAAAATCCCCGACGCAAAAAGGAGAATTGTTATAAGTTTGAAGCCTTTGTCTGTCTGCCTGTAGCATCGTGGCTCTAAAACTGATGAACCGATTTCATGCGTTTTTTTTTTTTTGTGTAGACGAACTCACGCTTTGCTCTCTCCTTAATTTTAACACTGAAACAAGGCAATCTAAATAACAATTGTCTTGAATTATTATTTCGAAATATGGAACAACAATAGCTGCATATCTGTAGTTTGTGGGAATTGGGGTTGGCAGACATTGTTATGAAACACATGACATGCGCCCGAGGCGCCGGTGGCGTCGCTTTGTGTCGTCACTGCACGCCTGTTGCATAGTTGTGTAATTAATGTTGTGTATTAGAATAACAAATGTGTCTGCCCTTCCCAGAACTTGGCCCTTGGCTTCGGTGGAAGTGGTTTCATAGTTGAAAAAAAAAAACCAGATCTGGCTATATATAAAAATACCACTGAAAATTTACACTGATACCTGTTTGGTATACAGTCGACTCTCTCTAAGTACAACAGTATAAGATCGAAATTATTCTCTCTTAGCGAGTTTCAATTCATGAACACATAATATGCACGATGGAAAAAGCGGGTTTATGGTGGAAAGACGGGTCTCTGTAAAATCACAACTGAAAATTTATAGATACGGGGCTACTCTGTCTTAGTCTGAGGCTACACTAGATCCGTGTCAGACCAGATCCGATCAGACCAGACCAGACCAGACCAGACCAAATCAGACACTTCAGACGAAGTGGCTACATAGGGAGTGGATAATATCCGACGGGTTTAAAAGTAAAATGATGCGAAACTAATTAGAGAAGACCTGAACGTTTATTTTAACAAACTGTTTATCACCTTTGTAAAATTATTAATTAAAATGAAATATGTGCAGATGTATTGTACATATTATAAACCAGGGCTCCGAATTTATTCGAATAAATGAATATTCGAATGGTCGAATACTTTCAAAACAGATTTATTCAATATTAGAATATTCGAATTTTAAATATTCAAATACATATTTGAATACTCGTTTTTTATATAAGCTCTAAATAACCGAAACAGTTGTTCTTTGTTGAACAATAATAATTTTTGATGTGCAAATTTCGAATATTTGGATATTTAAATATTTGTCATAGACTGTAGTTAGCTTCTTTCCGGATTCAAATGAAAATCAAAATGCACTGCTTTTATTATTTTTTATCGTTGTTCAACAATAACATTTATTATACATTTATACAACAGCTGTTCTTTGTTTTTGGCGTCCCTGAGTCCTGACCCCTGTCATGAGTATCGGCTGTCGCCAATTATTACTCATTGCTGTGTTTACGTTTTGATTTCAATATGCGATTTATGATTTTATAGATTAGCGATAGAGATAACAATTTTTTCAGAAATATAATGTATTTTTTTTAATCATTTAACAGTTATGCTATCTGTTATGACTGCCCAGTATTGTTAGATTTAAATTTTATTGTTGGGAAACTTGTGAGGGCCGTGACTCGACAGACTTTGTCAAAAATCCAAAAAACAGCTAAATTTTAATTAATTTTAACTATTCGAATAGAAGTTTAAATGAATATTCGAATACTTTAATTTGAAAAATACCGAGCCCTATTATAAACAACAAACAAAACAAACAAACTTCAACAATGCGTTGAAACCGATCTTTCATTTTATGGACTACTCATAGATTAATTAATAAATAAATTATATTTTCAAATCATACCTGAAAGATTCATTTTTTCGCCAATATCTCTCCACAAAAGACCTTTCACGTCTCTGTTGTGGTATATTTTGTCTCTTTGGTCCCAAATAGGAGGCTTTTCACGTACAAGATCAATTAAAAGTGATTTGTCCATACTCACAATTGATATTCAAACACGTTTTTAAAAAATAATACAATACAATAAGACAATCTGATAATAATAGCTAGCATACACAACACTGTTTGTTGAAAACTGTCAAATGTACGGCCGTAGTCTGACGAAAATTTCAAACACGTTTGATATCCATCCGACGGTCGGAACGTGTCTGTTGTAATCTGACATATTCTGGCGCGGTCTGGAGTGAACACTGTAGCCACTTCATAAGGTTACTGGTGTTTGTTCACATCCGACAATACGGATCTGATCTGGTCTGGTCTGATCTGGTCTGAAACGGCGCCAATGTAGCCTCAGCCTTAGCGAGTAAATGTTCAGAGTTAAATATATACTATATTTAGAACATATGTGCGATGGAAGTGTCGGGTTGATGGTAGAAATGTCGGGTTGATGGTGGCAGTGACGGGTTGATGGTGGAAGTGACTGGTTGATAGTGGAAGTGACGATTTGATGGTGGAAACATAGATCTGACTACGTAATAACATCACAAAACCGTAGCATCAAACGGTTGCTATACAAAAGATCGGTTTATTTTTTCAGAGTTTAAAAAAGTTCAATAAACTCAAATAGACAGACAGACAGACATGGGCTGTCCTAAAGAAGTGTAGTTAATAAGATAATACAAAACAGTATATCTACTACGCAGTTACGAATTCCGTAGTAACAAAAAGAGAAAGACGAACGAAGAGCCTGACAGACCCTGTCTAAGCCAATCGGGTAACGCAACAGGGGTGATCAAAATTGTTTTACAATTTTTTAACACAATTCGAAATCTTTCGGGATTTCTTCAAACTTAACAATGCATGTAGAAAAGGACACGCTTATATACGCGTATTTCTGCATTTTTCCTGATTTAGATTTCTCCAAAAATTGCAAAAAAATCTTTGAAAACTTGTATTTTTTGAACGAAAAGAGATACGGAATTTTTTCCTGAGTTTACTAGAATCGCAATTTTTTGTCGAAAAATAATTGATCAATTGAAATGATATTTTTACTTCCCACCTCTACTATGGTAGGGAAGTAATGGATTTAGTCCGAAAAAAATATTTCGAGATTTTGACAGATCTTCACGTTTTGAGACCCTAGCAATCGTTTAAGATCATTTTCTGACTGATGTGTGTGTGTGGTCAATTTTTCGCCTTCGATATCGTAAAAACGGAACAATATACGGCCATGCCGATTGTTCTATTGTGTTTATCAGCCTTTAACTTAGATCTGATTAGATTTTGAGTCAAATCGGTTCAGTGGATCCTGAGATATTAAAAGAAACGTTCTCAATATCACGTATTAACATAGGTAAAAAAAATATAAATGAATTCTAGATGTTATAATATGAAAAAAATGTAAATATTTTTTTCTCTAAAATGTATAGTTTTCGAGAAAAAAAATATTTTACTAAAAAAAGAAAATTGTACGTAAATCAAGGTAACCATGATTTTTGCTATATTAAGCTAGCCATCAGTAGATCACTAAACAAAAAAGAGGGCCATGCTTTTTTTCAAAGAATAAAAAAAGTGTTTATTTTTTGCAAATATTTACTAGGTGGGAAGTATAGGACTGGTCATCAGTCGAATTTTTTTTAAAATGTGTATAGGTAGATGTAGATATTTAACATAGTTTTTTATACAATTTCCACTTCGAAACAACATTTTTCTACGCATTTTGATCACAATTTAGCTTGAAAAGCGATCTTTTCTATGTAGATCAATCATTTGTTTTTATGTGAGTAAAATCAAATGTTCTACATGACAGGGAGTTTTACAACGACGTTAGACTGCACCTGCAAGTATAAAAACTGCAATTATATTATCACAATCTAAGGTTATTGTCTTTATTTATTTATTGTAGATTATAGACGCGTCGACATTTCAGGTCATTAGCGTCTTTCAACTACACTAAATAACAACTATCTTAAAACTAAATAATATCACAAAACATCCATGAGCGCAGGTGGGATTCGAACCCACGGCAGTCCAGTCCAGAGGTTGCGGCACTAAGCACGCTAACCACTAGGCTATACTGCCATCGAGGTTATCGTCAAATCAAATTTTTGGACTACTAAGAAGTATTAGAAATATCTTGTGTCCGTCTTGTGACTTCATGTGTTGTTAACACGACGCGTTTCAACAACGAGTTGCCATCTTCAGGTGTGGTTAATTTTTTATATTATAAAACACACTCGTTGCTGAAACGCGTCGTGTTAACAACACATGAAGTCACAAGACGGACACCAAAAATACAAGGCCTTTCTAATACTTCTTATATTATTCATATAGTGACTTGGAGATCTAACACTCTAAAAATGTATCATTTTGGATTATGCTTTGTGCAACCGGACATGAATAATTAAGTCTTTGGTTTCACTATTTTAATCAAAGTTTTATCAAAAAAAAAAAACAAAATAAAATATAGTTACTTCTTACCACAACAGTTTTATTGATGGATGTACATTTCGAAAGCTAAGCTTTCATCTTCAGCGAACACTATAACATGCATTTTTTATAAAGTTTTATCAACCCTGTTACCTATATATACATATAAATCAAGAGTGGAGAATAAGACCTTAATGCTATTTTAGTCCTTTCCTGTGAACACAGTTGTACAACCGGCTCTGTAAAGAAAAGTCTCTGTTTTTTCCTTTTTTTTTTTTCTTTTTGTGCAAAGTATACATAAACAAAGTAAATACTGTTACAGCTTTATTCAAAGCCCTCTAGGATACTACAAAAGTAAATGAGTTTTTATAGACCTTGCTCTACGAAATTGTATAACTTGGTGCGATTAGTCACGTATGATTTTTTTCTTTCAATGTAAAAGTATCTACATTATTATAAATACAACAATGAGTTAATTATTTAGTTAAGTTTATAACTTAAATAAAATCCGCTCTCGCATGAAGTGTGATTTAGTGTTGAAATAGGTATATATAGGAAAAAAACAGATCCCACTCTCGGGGCACTGTGTGAGTAAGTGGTAACTCAACCAGCCGGAAGCTGGGAATTTTGGGTTCAAGTCCTGACAGTGGCTTCTGATTTTTTCCTTGTATATCTTAATTGTTTGACGTTTAACATCACGATTGCAGGTTGCCGACTGATTACGTTAAGAAAAGTATTTGCTTGTGAAATGGCTACTGTCTATTTAATAATTAATAATTATTACATTATTATACTTTAACACGGTATTCGTAGTCGAAAGTGCTTTTATATAAATGTAGGCCGTTCTTCTAACTGCACTCCAAACTAAAATTTTAATGATTTAATTGATTCCAAACATATTGGAACAAATCATTTTACCAACCATAAGTCACAGTCAGGATTCTAACCTGAACCTTTCCACTTACGCAGCGGAATGAGCTTACATTATGTAGTAATACCAATCTATGGATATTTATAGCATTGATATATCTAGGTACTTATTTAATGTATCCCATTTAAGGGTGTTTGAAATAATTTTCACTTTCATGATGAGCTCTCGCTAGTACGAAGATTCACACCTACAACCTAGCTATAATGAATTAAGATAGATAGATAGATAGATAGATATTTATTTGATCACAGTCGACACTGACAGAATGTATGTGACAAGTCAAAATAAGTATATGTTAATTGAAATCATAAAATTCTTTCAAATCATAAAACCAATTCACAATCAGGAAATTTTTCAAAGTGCGTTTAAAAGAGCTAAAGTTGCTGTCTCGAATTGATATAGGCAGTCTGTTGTAAATTTTACACCCAGAACCAAGTGGTCCTCTGCCGTACAATGATAGTCGGTAGTTTTGGATATATATCTCATTGTTTTGACGCGTTTGGTGACTGTGAACAGTGCTAACAAAGGTAAGGTCAGATATATTCTGTTTAATAAATTTACAAATTTCATATACAGGGTGAGTTCGACCACCCGTATCAGTCGTTTTTTTCGAAAACGGTTAGTCGTAGAGAGTTGTGTCAAAAATTTGTATTATAAAAGCCCTAATAAAGAATCGAATGGTGATAATTCTTTTTTCCGGGAAGGTCGGCTTCCCTATTAGTTTGCTCCATAATGTCCAGAACTCCGGAATTATAAATGTAACGATAGGTCGAAAGTGGTATTGTTGAAAAGATCTTTAAAAAATAAGCAAGTTTTGTAGGAAAATTTTTTTTATTACTGCCATCCCTGTTAAGTAATATTTGTTTGAAATTACTAAATTAAAATGTCATAATAACGAACTTTTTAAAAGTCCGCATTTAAAATCTAGTTACCTAGCTATCGATCATTAAACACTGAAGAAGTACACTCACAGTATAACCAGAAGAGCTCAGTAGTATGTATTAAAGAGTAAATGGAAGACAGTTTGAACACTTGTGACAATGTCTAAGGTTGCTAGATTTTTAATGCCGACTTCGATCGTTATTATGAAATTTTGATTTAATAATTTCAAACGATTGTTACTTAACAGGGGTGGCAGTAATTAAATAATTTTTCCTACAAAACTTGCCTATTTTTTAAAGAGCTTTTCAACAGCACCACTTTCAACCTATCGTGCTTTCTAAAATTCCGGAGTTTTGAACATATAATAATTTATATTTATACTTATAGAAATTTACAGGGGTGGCAGTAATAAAAAAAATTTTCCTACAAAACTTGCTTATTTTTTAAAGATCTTTTCAACAATACCACTTTCGACCTATCGTTACATTTATAATTCCGGAGTTCTGGACATTCTGGAGCAAACTAATAGGGAAGCCGACCTTCCCGGAAAAAAAAATTATCACCATTCGATTCTTTATTAGGGCTTTTATAATACAAATTTTCGACACAACTCTCTACGACTAACCGTTTGCGAAAAAAACGACTGATACGGGTGGTCGAACTCACCCTGTATAATAAATGCACGTGAAAGTCAGCAGATTATTTTTAACGAAAAAGGTGCGATATGAGACCCTGCGACCAATATTAACACTCGCATGTAGTGAAAATCAATTAATTCCGAAGCATATAAGGAGAATATTAGATTAGTAATCATGTCACGGTTGAGTAATTTTAAGCTCATTCCGCCGCGTAAGTGGAAAGGCTCAGGATAGAATCCTGACTGTGACTATGGTTGGTAAAATGATTTTTTCCAATATGTTTTGAATCAATTATACAATTGGCTGCTTTCCAACGAAAATTTTCAATTGCAATACAAATCCATCGTGTATTTTTCACTTTATTTTTTATTCATTAAATAGATATTCTGTTAATACATTTTTTTACTTTAAATTTGATACGGTAAAAAAAGATCAAAATAAAAACTTTTTAAAAATAAACCTGTTAATTTTTTACCCCTACCTAACTCCTTATTTTTATTATTATACGGAACCCTCGATGCGCGAGTGCGACTCGTACTTAACCGTTCCTTTTATGTATCGGTTAAAAAGTCGGTGCGTGTCTTGTTAAGTCAGTATCTCGAGAACTTTTGAAAGATAGACGATCTTCAGATTTATGAACCGACTTTATAACAGGATCAGGCGAACTATGGATGCATGAAACACAACACGAGTGACATTTTAGCGTAGAGAAACTGCCCAGATAGCGTATACAGCGTATATAACGTACTACGTTTGGATTTGATCATCAAGGCGAACCGGCTTATTCTCGAATTCAAATCGCTGTCTAAAAGGCTCGAACAAGTGTTTACGAACATTAACGAGCGATCTCGTTTTTTAATCGTCAAGTAGTTCTAACAGACGAATTTTGAAGGTTAAAGGTCCTTTACTTTCCTTACGACCGCGATGTCAGTGCATTTTTAACCAACTTCAAAAAAGGAGGAAGATTCTCAATTCGACGTGTATATTTTTTTTCCTTTTTTTATATGTATGACCACGCATAGCTTTCTAGAGTAGTCCGATTTTGATGATTCTTGTTTTATTGGACAGGGTATACCTCGAAGTTGGTCCCATATAAATTTTACTAATAAAATATGAAGTCGGTTAAAAAGTATAGTATAGTGAATCAGTGATTAATATCTTCTTTTTAACCGACTTCATATTTTATTAAATTGGCGCAGACCTCAAAATTTCATTATTTTCCTCTTTTTAGTGGCTTTTTGAAGGAGGTTTTTTTTTGAAGATTGTCGACTAATATGAACAATAAAATAAATTATAATTTAAAAAAACTAAAAAACACGCTTTAATGAACTAAAAAGTAAAAAATAATTAATTTTATTGTAAAAAAGCGTGGGGTAGTATGAAAATATGATACAAAGCACCCCACGCTTTTTTAAAATAAAATTAATTATTTTTTACTTTTTAGTTCATTAAAGCGTGTTTTTTAGTTTTTTTAAATTACAATTTATTTTTGCTTTTCAGTCCTGGAGATCCTGGTCAGGATAATGGGACAAACTTATGGAATTATTGTATTGTAATCGGTCCTTGATAAGTGTGCAAAGTTTCAGTTCAATCTGAAGTTTTTTGCTTTTTTTTTTTTAGTCCTGGAGATCCTGGTCAGGATAATGGGACAAACTTATGGAATTATTGTATTGTAATCGGTACTTGATAAGTGTGCAAAGTTTCAGTTCAATCTGAAGTTTTTTGCTTTTTTTTTTTTTTTAGTCCTGGAGATCCTGGTCAGGATAATGGAACAAACTTTGGAATTATTGTATTGTCGTCGGTCCTTGATAAGTCGACAAAGTTTAAACTAAATCTGACCGTTCAAAGTTGGTCAAAATCATGTTCAAAGAAGTCGGTTACAAACTGACAAACAAGCAAGCAAGCAAGCACGCAAACATACAGGTGAAGCTAATATAAGCGTGTTAAAAACTCGGGTCGCAGTGCTAAACCCTGCCGACAACATAGTGTATTTGCTAATACAAGCATTGTGGCTTCATTATGAGAACTACGTTTATTTTTGGACAAAATAAAAAATTTACCTTCTTAATACAGCCCTTAAAATAATATTTTTTTCTTAATTGCCATATTATTATCAATCCAACATCTGCACCAAATTAAATACACCCTTCAGTAAGTAAATCCGTATCCGCAAGCTAGTGTTGTCATATAATTTGTAAGTCCGATCCTGTTAGGTCGATTTTATTAAAAATTTATTAGCACATTTTAATCTTTACAAAAGGGTTAAATTTTAATTTTCAAATGATTGTGAGAATTTTTTCGGTATTTGTGGGCCCAAAATCATTTTGGAATCCCTAAAATGGTCCGATTGGGCCCATTTAAATAGGCTTCGTGCGGTGATGGATTCCAATGTGTCTACTAAATTTCGTCAAAATCAATTATCTGTCTGTGTGTTTGTCTCCGGTCACGGTCTAATTTCAAAAGTCTAAAATGTTAATCTATATAAATAAAATTGTAACTTTATCTCTTTGATTTTCATGTAACTTGCAACATAATATCTTGATTTAATTAATTTAGGCTACAGCCATATTAGAATATCAATTAATTGAGTAGGGGTTTATGCAAAAATAGAGTATTTCAGCAAGTTCTAGAATAAGACAGAGGCGTTAGAACGCACACATGTTAAGCAAGCAAGCGAACGTAAAGGCTGTCGGGGAAACCCTGGCTATAGTCGACTAGTTCCCGAGATTGCCACTGCTGGAGAAATGACGCTCTGTCTATACATACCTATAATATATTATAAGCGTCGCGCAAAAGGGTTTTACCTGTTGGATTTATTCAATGGCCAGTGGGTACGTCTTGATGTCTGGATACAGGCGAGCCGAAGAGTCGATCGATCGATCAATCAATCAACAACTTTTCAAAGACGATTTTTCTTTATAGATGATGCTTCTTTATTAAAATGATATGCGTGAACTTGTTGTGACCTTTTGACCGTTTCCTTTCAATTTTTATTTGACTTTAGTCACAGCTTGTTTTGAAAAATAGACACCTGAAAAAAAGGAAAAATATACTTGAAATTAATACAGTTTAAACAATTAAAAATACATCAGTAATTTTGTAGGTTTTGAAAACAATCTCTCGAAAAGTACTATTTTAATAATTCATTAGCGATTGTTGTTAGCTCGTGCTTGTTTCTCGATAGGGATATTAATTTGATTAATTATTATTAATTAAAATCCAAAATACATCTCGATTTTTTGACTACAAAGTGCCGGATTATGTAGACACAGTGCCAATTTTCAATTCATTATTATTTATAACAAAAAATTAAGCAACTTATTAATACTTCCATCAGTTCTCAAATGCTTTGTTGGATCAGTCAATTAATGCCATCTCTTGACGGAAATTATAAACCGATACCTATTAAAGTTTGATCTTAACGTTTGTCTTATTTATTGTGGATTATAGACACTCGACAACTAAGGTCATTAGCGTCTAATTACATCAAACTACATCATATTAAATTAATTTTATTTAATTTATTTTATTGTAAATTACAGACACGTCGACAGCTTAGGTCATTAGCGTCTTGATTACATTAAATAACAAGCCGAGAGGTGGGTCGTTTATTAGGACTAAAGTGTGACCCTTGAGGTCCACACGACGAACTTCCCAGTTTGATAAATATTTAATAATAATAATTAAATTAGATATTACAAAGAAAAGTAATCATTTTAATCATTAAAACATAATTATTATTTATTTTACTCATTAATTAAAAAAAAAAAACAGCTGAACCGATTTTTATAAAATTTATGTCGGATCAAAATGACGTTAACACGCCTCGATTGACACCCTTACAAAGTCGATATACTTTTTTATTCGCGAGATATTGTGTAAAATCTACTTTTTTGGAGTCTATTTGATTAAGAAAAAAGAACGGCTGAACCGATTTTGAAAAAATTTCTTTCAGATCATATTTACGTTAATACGCGTCGATTGGCATCCTAACGTAGTTGATATGATTTTTCATTCTCGAGATTTCGTCTTAGAAAGAAATGGACACATACGTTCGTATGTTATACGTACATACGTACACACACACACACACACACACACACACAGACATATTTTCAAAAATAGTGTAGTGACCTTGAAACATAAAAATGTGTTATACATTTTGACTTCGATTTTCGGACCCATTACAATAACTTCCAATGGGAAGTTAACAACACACTTAAAACTAAATGACATCACAAAACATCCATGAGCGGAGGCGGGACTCGTACCCACGACAGTCTGATCCAGAGGCCGCGACTTTAACCAATGGAACTGTCCTCAAAAATTAAATTAAACATGAGTGGAGTGGGATTCGAACACACGACAGTTTGATTAAGACCAGCACGCTAACCGTTACACCAAGTTGTCCTCCTTAACGTTTGTCCAGCCCTCCGAATATAAGAAGTATAACTCACTGTGTAAACCCTTGATAGCAAGTTCAGTTGTGAAAGTTAGCGATGCATGGTTCATTTAGTGAAATTAATTGTACGTTTAAGTAATTTTCTACTAATATATTAATTGCAATAAATCTTGTCTGCCACTCGAGCTAATTCTACTGATTTACAAACTTTCAACTTAATTGCTTCTTGTAGTGCATGTGATAAAACACCTGAGGATCAAGTCAACTATCATTAGTCAGTGACGTGCATCAACTTTTAGAAATTAATATGTTGAAGAACTCTATGATATAGAGAAATGGTGATCCGTAGATGATGTAGAAATTAGGAGAGAAAAAATCAGTGGCAAAAGGATCAAATAAAATTTGCAATACTGATGATTAAAGTCTTCATGGTTTCCGGGCTTGTAGGCCGTGGTCCGGTGGTATTTCTACCTGACGTTTCGTCTACAACTGCGGTAGACATTCTCAAAGGCGATGTGGCAGCGGTCGAAAATCTAAAATACATCTTGATTTTTTTGCCACAAAGTGCCAGGATTATGTAGACACACTACCAATTTTCAATTCATTATTATTTTTAACAAAAAATTAAGCAACCGTGAACCGCTGCCACATCGCCTTTGAGAATGTCTACCGCAGTTGTAGACGAAACGTCAGGTAGAAATACCACCGGACCACGGCCTACAAGCCCGGAAACCATGAAGACTTGGAACAATGCCGGCCGTGAAAGCTTGCACACTTGGACTGATGATTAAATTTGCATTTATAAGCTTACGTTTCGGTGCTCATTGCACCATCCTCACAGCAATGATCACCGAAACGTAAGCTTATAAATGCAAATTTAATCATCAGTATTGCAAATTTTATTTGATCCTTTTGCCACTGAGTTTTTCTCAGAAATTAATATCGAATGGGCAATTATAATTTACGTGTGTATCGCAGAATAACACCTGAAGACTTTTCTAAATACTGGACAAAAAAATTCATTACGTGAAGTTCAAGATAAATTAATATAATTTAAATGCAGTGCTGAAAAGTTGAAGGCTTTGTAAATTTCGTTTCCAGAATCAGGAGTCAAAATAAATCAAAAATACTGCACTGTAAGAAATGAGAATGCCGATTACACAGATTATCGATGGTCCATTTGTAGCCAGCGATTAATCTGGTAATAGGCACACAAAGAGACAAATGCGTTGCAAACAGGTATCACCTGCACATCGCGTAGATTCCATAAAAACACATTGCGCATGCGTGGTTACTAATTTTTAATTTGTGTTGTATTCATTCATTTTATATATGTAACTATACATTTTATTTTGTAATTTTTACACACTTTATTGGAATATTACACAAATTATGTAACTTTAATTTACTTTATGCAAAAATCACAAATTTGTTTAACTTTACAGTAAAAGTCCAAGTTTTTATGAAGTTTTCTGTCTAAAAATAAATAATAATGTAAAATCACTTAGAAAATCGAGCGTATTCTATCTTAACTTTCAAAGCATTTTTACATCCATTTTTTACAGTGTGCTTTTTAAAAATACTATAGACGACAAAAAATAGATCAAAAATTTAAAATTTCATTATTTCATCGAGTCAAAATAAATGGAAACGTAACCGTTTCAAAATCTTTTAAAAAAAGAAAAAAGAAAAAATTTTGGATGTCACTTTGCATACGACTGAAGACAATTTATCTATACCTATACCAAACTGCACCCCGGAGATTTAAAATCTTTTCAAAATGCTGAACTTAAAAAAATCAATACTTTTCAGAAATCTTATAAAACCAAAAGAAACCAAAATGCACCCTGGTAGATTTACAATCTTTTAATACTGAACTTCCTACAGCCTCAGGCGCGGATCCAGCCCTCAAAAAAGGTTGTGGTCACGGCTTTCCGAAAATCGGCCAAGTGCGAGTCGGACTACTGACTCGCTCACGATCTATACATTGCAATCCTACAAAGGAGACGTTAATGTATGACGCCCCGGCCAAGACCTATCGACCTCAATTAGAGTTGTGGGCATGCCCACCGTGCCCACAACGGTGGATCACTGAACAAAAAAAAATCTCTTTACAATCTATGCGTCAAAATAAATCGAACGGACTGCTATTTTACCTGTGTAAATGCAGCCTTGAAACCTTTTCTAGACAAAAAAAATGTGCAAGTCCGTCAATGGTCAATACTCTAAGCTCAGGGGTATAGCGAGAAACTAGTTGCATAACATTAACCATGCTATTATTATTAGTTGCAAGTTTAAACTTAACCAAACAATGCATAGAATTCCACTAATGAGTTCGCAATTATTAAAACTTTGTTGTTTCAGTTGTTATTAAAACAACAAGCCACATCAACAACTTTAGTTGATGATAGTTCAGTTTACAAATTCGCTGTTGATTAGTTTTAAAACAAAACATAATCGAGAAACATTTGAATTAAACAAGTGCATTTTCAAACAACATGCGCACAACAAATTACATACATTATTTATTTAAATTAACGAACCTAGATTATCTGGGCCTAGTTCGAATTTATATTTTCAATTTAATATTATTTTGAATAATAAATTAAAAATCATGTCCAGCTGTTCTCTTAAGAAACATCGTGATTAAAACAACAGCGTAATTAAAATGTACGATAAAGCGGCAAGCAGTATTTATTTTATCAGGCCAGTATTCACCGAGTCTAGTTAGTTATTTATTCTGTTGATTTATTCCCCTGATAACTATCACACGGAATAAATAGCGATAATTCAATTCACCAAACGTAGTTAGGTTTATCACAGGTATAAATCGTAAGAATAACTATTCTGTCCAATTTCAAGGGTATAAATATTTATTCGCCTATTAAAATAGGGTGGGCACGAAACGCACAAATTACTTTATATTGTAAGCTCATTCCGCCGCGAAAGTGGAAAGGTTCAGGTTAGAATCCTGACTGTGACCACTGGTTGGTAAAATGATTTTTTCCAATATGTTTCGAAACAATTATATAATTGCCTGCTCTCCAACGAAAAAAAATTTTCAATTGCATTTCAGCCGTATAAAACTATTATTTATCTCAAATTACTTTATGACCTGGCGACCTTTTCAGGTAAATATTAATTCCATATATTTCAGGTACAGGCTCTTGTAGTAAAATAAAATAAATTTAAGAAATAAATTCACCATTTTACATTTTTGATCGTGCGCCATCGGTCGGATTTTTGGTAAATGTGCTTTAGAATCAAAATATTTGACAAAATGTCCAAGGTATAAAGTAAATTTGTACCTGAAGTTACCTTTCTATCGAATGAATTGCTTGGTGAATTGAAAGTCAATTTTATTCCAAGGAATAAATTTATTCTAAGATCAGTAACTCCTATCTTTAACAGTGTTTGGTGAATACGAGCCTCAATTATGTTCTACCAAAGTGCCTAGCGATAATTCTATTGTTCTTAATGTTATTTGCCCTATGTTCGGTAAAACCGTTTACACCCTGTATAAAGGAATTGTAGCTAATTTGCACAGCTGTAAAATATAGCTTAGAACGGATGAGGTTATTAAAACAAAACTAAATTATAATATTCCGTGTTCGAAGTTTCAGTTTCAGCTGTAATTATCTGTAAATCTTAACATAAAACTTGCAAGTTCATAAGTTTACGATACTGAAAGTTCGACATTACAAAATTATTTTAAAAAAAATGGAAACACGTTTAAACTATCACACATAAAATGTGGTTACAAGTGATTCGTTTTATCGGTGAAAATGAACGACGAAATTGATTCAATAATTGTAAAATAAAGAAGTTTGAGTGCGGAGTCATGTTTATTATTAAAAATTATTTAAAAAAAATGGAAACACGTTTGAACTATCACACATAAAATGTGGTTACAAGTGATTCGCTTTATCGGTGAAAATGAACGACGAAATTGATTCAATAATTGTAAAATAAAGAAGTTTGAGTGGAGTCATGTTTATTATTAAAAATTATTTTTAAAAAAATGGAAACACGTTTGAACTATCACATATAAAATGTGGTTACAAGTTATTCGTTTTATCGGTGAAAATGAACGACGAAATTGATTCAATAATTGTAAAATAAAGAAGTTTGAGTGGAGCCATGTTTATTATCTATATCTACTTAATATTATAGGTAAAGACGGTTTATTAGTCCATGCTAATCTCAGAAACTACTGAACTGATTTAAAAAAATATTTCACTGTTTAAAAGCCTACTTCATGAAGAGGGCAGTGTAGCCTAGTGGATAGCGTACTTGGTACCAGCCTCTTGACTAGACTGTCGTGGGTTCGAATCCCACCTGCGCTCATGGATATTTTGTGATGTTATTTAGTTTTAAGTTAGTTGTTATTTAATGTAATTTAAGATGCTAATGACCTAAGTTGTCGACGCGTCTATAATCTACAATAAAAATAAAAAAATAAAAACTTCTTCACGAATGACAAATAAGGGATAGTTTACCCATGAACGAAAATCGAAAATTGTGATTTTCTCGAAAAAGATTGCAATGATTTTAATCATAGTTCATAAATAAATATCTATAATATATTAATAGGCAACATGTTTTTGTGCGGCTATCTCCTCCTAAACTACTGGACCGATTTTGATAAACGAGGTGTCATTTGAAGGAGTCCGAAGTACAGATGTGCAATAATTGCGCTAAGTGGATTTTAAGGATTAAAAATCGAATCTCAAAAAATCAATTTTAACGTTACAAAATAGATGATATATTATAAGCATGCTTTGGAAAAACAATTTGCATTATATCAAGTGACAGTTAAATACTTTTTGCAACAATGGCATCAAAAGTACAATTTTAGATGACTGTGTACCGTTTGAAAAGTGATTTTTTATGGAAGCTTCTGATGCGTTCGAACGGTAGTGTTTAAAGTAAATTTTAACGCAGTGCTATAAAGTAATGCTGTTTTGTTTTACTTTATAACACACGTGCGTAATAAAGTACTTTATAAATATAATGTCACTCATAAAATATTGATCCAAATTGTGTTTTATTTGCTTAAAATTGAACTTTTGAAGCAGTTGTTGCAAAAAATTTTGTATGTAACGCGTGGCAAAAGTGACGGATCTAACAGTCGCGATTTTACAATACTCTCTTAAGGTTATGTTGCATTTATTCCAGAACGAGTGTGTGTTTACCGCGCGAGCCGAAGGCGAGTTCGGTAATCACACACTCGTTCTGGAATAAATGCAACATAACTTTAGGCTCGTATCGCAAAATCGTTTGCCACTAGTTGCATAAATTACTATTAGAGTGTAGGTTATCATAAAATAAACGGTAAACAATTTGAATACAAAATTTTAATTTCAGTGAGTAGGTAGTTTTAATTAACATTTGAAAAGGTAATGAGTTTTAAAAACAGGTTTATTAATAAAATTTGATCGATTTAGAGCAACAGGACGGCTAGTATATAATTAATGACCTTACAATATGCCACCATATTTGTCTCGGAAAAATTTAAAAATTTGACCGATGAATGAAAATTCACGGTCGATAGCAGTTGAGCGAGAATGGTTGTGCGGCGGCGGTGGAGCCGTGTAATTTATTTATTATTATTTGCCAATTTACCGGAAAGATTTTAAGCTACGGTTCGTCGACTCGAGTGGAATTTAAGGGGACGGGTACACTCGAAAGAATAATTGGAATTTCAGGTAATAAAAAAACGCAAAAAAAAATTATGAGGAGAAAATATAATTAGGAAATAATATTATACTTTTGACTTGGAATTTAAATTAATGGAAAAATGTCTTTTTAATACCTACGTCGAAAGAAATAAAATTTTGCACATTTCCCAGAAGAAATAAAATATAAAAGCTCTAGAGGCTGCTTTAATTGTTAAAGCTTTTATTTATTTATTTTTTTGTATACAAAAGTTAATGGAAATAGTGTTCAGTTTTTTTGTTGATAAATTTTAATTCTTAATATTAGTGTTTTATATAAATTAAAAATTAAATTTTATACTTCACAAAATTACATGGTATGTAATTTTGCCCTGGAATAATTTGGAATAATAGCTGGAAAGACACATTTTTAGCGATTTTTTCCACCTTGAGAACGCAATTTGGGGACATTCCGCCGCAGTAATTTTGAGTAATTTTGCAGGTCCAGAGTATCCTGGTATGACTTTCGTAACGCTAAAAGTAATCTTAGCACTGCATTACCATGGAACCACTGTAAATGCTAAATGTACTATAAAAGCTCTTTTTCTCTTTGAAAGTTGTACCAGGAACCCAGAATAACTGTTTGAGTTGCAAGTATCCTCTAGAACTGGAAATTATCTAAGAGCATACGACCATCGATCTTTTTTTCCACTGTCGAACATCCACTCGCCCGCTGGAGGGTTAACCGCATTATTTTGATTTATTTATTTATTTATTGTAGATTATAGACGTGTCGACAACTTAGGTCATTAGCGTCTTATAAATACATTAAATAACAATTCTCTTAAAACTAAATGACATCACAAAACATCCATGAGCGGATGTGGGATTCGAACCCACGACAGTGTGATCCAAAGGTCGCTACGCTAACCGTTACACCACACTGTCCTCTCGAATTATTTTGAACCGTTTCGTAATTGAAGCTCGAACCAAATATACAGGCTGTTCGGGGAGGAAACCGCAATAATTGGAGCATGTATTCAGGAGGTCAAAATAAACATAAACGTCATATATAAAATAAGCCATAATGGAGATATTGGCTTGTTCAAAGTTCGCACTGAAGTACATAAGTAGTTAATTAGTAAAGTAGCCTTATCTTACAATTTAACTCGTCTGGCATAATTGATTCATTTTTATTTATCAATGTATTACAGGAAATAAAATTATGCATTTTCAAAAATACCACCACCAACAGCTACGTACATTTCAGCTCGTTTGGAAATAGCTCATCTCCGTAATGTCTTATTCTGGGACACATATACAGGGTGTCCTCAAAGACACTAAACACACGCCTACCACATGGTCCTGAGACCAAAATAAGCCGATTTAAGCAAACTTACCTTCTTACAAAATTGCTTAGTTTAGGCGCTATACGGCCCTGAAGTTACAATTTTGAAATCATTTTTTTGTTATAAATTTAAAACGGCTTGTGCAATTTTCCTAAAATTTGGCACGTTGACATAGTTTTATAGAACAAAAAAACCCATATCAAAATTTTGATTAATATTAATCCATAGGCGTAGAACTCGGGTTTTTTAATATTTGAACGTTTCAAATTTCTACGCCAATGGAAGAAAAGGGGTTTAAGTATAAAATTTAGATTCAGTGACGTATTTGCTACAAAAAAGCTACTCTTAATAAGACTCGATTACTCTCATGGTTTTTGAGAAATTTGTATTTTAATAATAAGTCGATCAATAATAATACGTTGATAATAATAAGTTGATCAATAAACAAAAAAGATGGCCATGCTTTTTTCTAAGAATAAAACTGGAGATAATGAAGAAGTTATGCAAAGAGTAAATTAATTTTCTTCGTCGTATAAATCTTTGTATGCGTGAAAATGGAGGAAACTTGGACCACTTTTTATGACATATTTATTTATTTCTATTCATGTTTTAGTAACTTTACTTCACTTTGTAAAAATTACTGCGAATTATTAAAATACAAATTTCTCAAAAACCATGAGAGTAATCGAGTCTTATTAAGAGTAGCTTTTTTGTAGCAAATACGTCACTGAATCTAAATTTTATACTTTAACCCCTTTTCTTCCATTGGCGTAGAAATTTGAAACGTTCAAATATTAAAAAACCCGAGTTCTACGCCTATGGATTAATATTAATCATAATTTTAATATGGGTTTTTTTGTTCCATAAAACTATGTCAACGTGCCAAATTTTAGCAAAATTGCACAAGCCGTTTTAAATTTATAACAAAAAAATGATTTCAAAATTGTAACTTCAGGGCCGTATAGCGCCCAAACTAAGCAATTTTGTAAGAAGGTAAGTTTGCTTAAATCGGCTTATTTTGGTCTCAGGACCATGTGGTAGGCGTGTGTTTAGTGTCTTTGAGGACACCCTGTATATCTGATTTTTTAAATTTATTTTGACCTCCTGAATACATGCTTCAAATATTGCGGTTTCCTCCCCGCACTGTAAGAAATGAGAAGGCCGATTACATAGATTATCGATGGTTCATTTGTAGCCAGCGATTAATCCGGTAATAGGCACACAAAGAGACAATGGCGTCGCAAACAGGTATCGCCCGCACATCGCGTAAATTCCATAAAAACACATTGCGCATGCGTGGTTACTAATTTTACATTAATTTGTTTTGTATTCATCCATTTTATATATGTAACTATACATTTTATTTTGTAATTTTTACACACTTTATTGGAATATTACACAAATTATGTTATTTTAATTTACTTTATGTAAAAATCACTAATTTTACAGTAAAAGTCCAAGTTTTTAGGAAGTTTTCTGTGTAAAAATAAATAATAATGTAAAATCACTTAGAAAATCGAGCGAATTCTACCTTAACTTTTAAAGTATTTTTACATCCATTTTTAACCGACTTCAAAAAAAAGAAGGTTTCTCAATTCGACCGTATATATTTTTTATTATGTTTTATGTGTGCTCGCGGATAACTTCATCGTTTATGAACCGACTTTGAAATTTTTTTTTATTTGAAAGGATATACTTTCAGATTGGGCCCATAGAAATTTCATCAAAATCGGTTCAGTAGTTGGGCTGATTTTAATAAAAGTAAGTAACGGTGTGTGATTCTTTAAGGTAAATGTTACTTTTTGACACTAAAAAGTAAAAAATAAAAAACTTTTTAACAAAAAAGAAAAAAAACCTCCTTCAAAAAGGCACTAAAAAGAGGAAAATAGTGAAATTTTGAGGTCTGTGCCAATTAAAATATGAAGTCGGTTAAAAAGTATAGTATAGTGATTAATATCTTCTTTTTAACCAACTTCATATTTTAATTGGCACAGACCTCAAAATTTAATTATTTTCCTCTTTTTAGTGCCTTCTTGAAGGTTTTTTTTTTGTTAAAAAGTTTTTTTTACAGTGCGAACACTCTATATAATTTCGTACGAAATAACGTATTATCGAAATTGATTCATTTGTTTTGCGCCTTTTTTTTAAACGAACGCCAAGGCGTCTGAAAGCTCGGTTCTAGAGAGAAGGTTACAGAAATAGCGTCGTATTGATCGCTCTGAGGCCACGGACTATACGTGCATAGAGCGAGGCAACAGTGTTACCGCCAGTCCGACAGGTTGGTTTTATTGTGCAAGCGAGACAAGAACACATACTGAATAGAGACAGACGGACGACATACCACGAAGCGGTGCGGGGGTGGTGGGACGGCATGGGGGAAAATGTGGCACCTGGTCGAGAGAGGCGCTGGAAGAAACGTCGTATACGGCTCTCACAACAGACTATGGTTTAGATAACGTACGAGGATTGTGTTGTGTCGGTGCTGCTGAAGCACTCAAAAACTTCGAGACGTATTCAAATAATAAACTTTATTTTAGTTGGTACTGATACCTACCTCACTCGGCACTTGGTAGAATACGGTTAAATAAAAAATATTAAAAACTTATATTAGAAATCGTGTCCATCGTGATTATAATAAAATTAAGAAAAATCGCAGGATAGTGGACGAAATATTTGATTTATTAAATGTACAACGTTATCATGTTACCATGTTTTTGTCTTATGTACCCTATCTTATGTTAATTGCTATGGTTAGTAATTAATATTAATTTTCATAAATTTATATTAGAAATCGTGTCCATCGTGATTATAATAAAATTAAGCAAAATCGCAGGATAGTGGACAATATAATTTGATTTATTAAATTAAATGTACGACGTTTCGTCTATAGATTTAGACTTTTTCAAGTACATACATAAAAATAACAATATTGTTATTTTTATGTATGTACTTGAAAAAGTCTAAATCTATAGACGAAACGTCGTACATTTAATTTAATAAATCAAATTATATTGTCCACTATCCTGCGATTTTGCTTAATTTTATTAATTTTCATAAATATATTGTTATTTTTATGTATGTACTTGAAAAAGTCTAAATCTATAGACGAACGTTGTACATTTAATAAATCAAATATTTCGTCCACTATCCTGCGATTTTTCTTAATTTTATAATAATAAAAACATTTGAAAAATTCCACAAAATAATTTTGTATAAATATTAATGTAATTTTTTTAATACATTGTTATTTAATTTGTAGAATTTCTCAAGTGTTTTAAACTGTATTCGTCAGAAGTAGTAAAAATAGAACGTAGAGAAAGGTCAGGGATTGTGGGATACGCAGCTAAAGTGGGATACCCAAATATTTCAAAAGTGTTAAGTCTGACATCTATTAAACCTAGCATGAATTATTACGTACAGTTTGATGACTATGAAATTGTGTCGGTAAAACAATTAACTAGAGTCTAGATCCAGAATCTTTTCCTTACTGCGACTCCCTTGACAGGTTGCAATTTTTTGCGACGCTCTTCTAAAAGAAGATACCTGTGTGTATAGCTCTAGGACAATAAAATTACTTTATTATTCAAAGGAACTCCAAAGAATATAGAATCTTAATTATTATTTTATTAGATTCTAATTCTAATAATTAGAAAACATAAAAAACTACAAACAATACAATTAATGAGCAGGATAAGCTCGCTTTTCTGAGCATAAATTCTCAAATCGGGACTAAAGTTCTGAAATTGCGACTCCTCTAGGATATCGCCGCGACACCCCAGGGAGTCGCGACGCACAGTTAGGGAACCTCTGAACTAGACTGTATTTGGCGCCAAATGTCATTTTGTGATTTTAATATGGCTGATTTTTTGCCATAACTTTTTGAATATTCTATATTATGGTGAAAAAATATGATTATTCACAATTTTTTACTACAAACATGACATTTATTCAATCATATTTATGATAAAAGTAATAAACTTTATCAATATTCATGTGGGAAAAAAAATTTGTTGTTAAATATAGCTACCATTTTTTTTGGTTATGTAGAATACTTATTGCGAGATAATATGTTGAGCTGTCACAAAATCAGTACGAAGGTCAGGATGCTGTGGGTTTGTTTTGTGGGGAGTCTTATTCGTCAGACTATCGGGGCAATGACTAGATAAAATGTGAAAAATTGTGTCATGAATTGTGATCTAATTACGGAATTTTGTCCCAAATTTTAACTTTTTTTAATCAAAAGCTATCATTAATATTATTATTATTTGTAATTTAAAATAAATAAATATAAGACCATTTAAATTATTTAAATTAATGACCTCTATTTTCTAATAATTTCTCACTTTATTATTTTTTTCAAAGAAAAAGTTAATGTGAGTCACTTAGACGTAGTTCCGGACCCAGGGCCCCTAGGTACTTGACAGTTGGCCCCCCAAGCTCAAAAAATGGGAAAAAAAATTAAAAAAATGGAATTGGATGGAAATTTAGCAAAAAAAAAGTCGCCAATTGGGTTATCTTACAAAATTTTTGAGCTTTTTTTTTCTTTAATTTCCATCTCCGCCCTGGCCGGAGCCCCCCCGGCGACTGGGTCCCTAGACCGGTGTCTTGTTGGCCTAGGCAGAAATTCAGGCCTGCTTAGACGTTATCCTACGTTATAAAAGTTCCAAGCGCTTGATAAGCGCCACATCTTTTAAATAAAATACTATATGCATAATAGAGTACATACGTGATAGTCTTGTGTAGCACAGAAAGATAGCTACAGCACTAACGGTAACGACTGACTGACTCGCATACGACTGAAATTAGGTACTTTCAAGAGCTTGTCGTTTGTGTGAATCCATTGCTGTGCAAGATAAGAATCCCGTTACTTCCACCGTATTGCAAGCGCACATACATCAATACATTGGCGGAACAAAGCGAGCTGCAGCCAATATTCTGCTCAACTTACGTGTTATAATAACTCCGGTACTTCCACCACAAATATCTATTATGCCGCGGATTGTACTTGTTTAGTATGAGGATAAATCAAACGCCGTGTGGGATAATTAAGTGTGAGGTAGTGGTGAGAAACTAAAGGATTCCATTACCTCCACCACTATTTCGTCGCAGGCTAATTATCTACAAAATAAACAGCCACAGGTCACGGCGAAATAGTGGTGGAGGTAACGGAACTCTACTTTTAAGCACAGTATTAATTTATCCACCTGTAATGGTGGAGGTAACGACACTCTTCATCATTTAGCACAGTATTTAATTTATTCATCGCTAATGGTGGAGGTAACGGATCTCTTTACCATCTAGCACAGTATATAATTTATCCACCGCTAATGGTGGAAGTATCGGCACTCTTTAGCATTTAGCACAGTATTTAATTTATTTATCGCTAATGGTGGAGGTAACGAATATCATTACCATCTGGCAGTATTTAATTTATCCACCGCTAATGGTGGAGGTAACGGAACTCTACTTTTAAGCACAGTATTAATTTATCCACCTGTAATGGTGGAGGTAACGACACTCTTCATCATTTAGCACAGTATTTAATTTATTCATCGCTAATGGTGGAGGTAACGGATCTCTTTACCATCTAGCACAGTATATAATTTATCCACCGCTAATGGTGGAAGTATCGGCACTCTTTACCATTTAGCACAGTATTTAATTTAATTATCGCTAATGGTGGAGGTAACGAATATCATTACCATCTGGCAGTATTTAATTTATCCACCGCTAATGGTGGAGGTAACGGAACTCTACTATCTAGCACAATATTTAATTTATCCACTGCTAATGGTGGAGGTAACGGAACTCTATACCATATAGCGCAGTATTTAATGTATCCACTGTTAAACAGCTACAAGCACTATTCAAAATAATTTATATTAGAAATCGTGTCCATCGTGATTATAATAAAATTAAGAAAAATCGCAGGATAGTGGACAAAATAATTTAATTTAATAAATCAAATTATTTTGTCCACTATCCTGCGATTTTTCTTAATTTTATTCAAAATAATGTTTGACCTTCAAGAATCCCGCCACCACTGAAGTAAATCTCAACATTTGATAGAGAACCAGCCGTTCTATAGAGTATTGCATGCAGCTTTCAACATATCGATGGACTTTATTTGACACAAGCTTGTCTTGCAGGGAAATTCACTACAGCATGGCATCAGTATCGAGTGAATAATAATAAAGAATCACATCACCTCCACCATCGTCACTTGTATTCTTTTGGCCTTTCTCAGTGCTTTCAAAAGTAGCTTTTTTGTATATTCTAAATCTATTGTTGCGTGAGATAGTGCATCTCTTTCTAAACGAATAAAAAATGCGCTATCTTCACTCTATATTGCAACCAACAAGTACCTACTGTTGGGTACAATATTGTATAACTCCGTGCAAGATAATAATCCCGTTACAAACGCCATTTCCAGTGCATTTTACAGTGACGTGAAGCTTGGAAATTCTAGACGAATTTTTGCGAATTTCAGTTTATTTTTAATAAATAATTTTAATGATTAATGAAACAGCAAATTGAATAGTGTTGCAGTCTAGACAAGACTTTCAAAGTCTTGTGTCTTGAAATATCAAGACAAGACTTCACTTAAGTTTTGTCTTGAAATATCAAGACTTCACTAAGTCTAAGTCTAGATTAAAAAACTCTTGTCTTATGTAATATCAAGACTCTAGATTATTTTCAAGAGTCTAGATTAACCGAGTGGTTTACTTTACCTACTACTACTTAGTTTATCTAGACTCTTGAAAATTGTTTAGAGTTTTGGCAAGAGTCTTGATCTAGATAAAGCAAGTCTTGTCTTGTCTTGAAAATTTCTAGACAAGACTTTTGCAAGTCTTGTCTTGAAAATCTAGACAAGACAAGAGTCTAGAAAGTCTAAATCGAGACGGCAACACTAAAACTGAATAAGTTACACCTAATGTGCTAACAAACAATAAAATTTGCCAACCTAGTTTTTTTTATCACGGTTGAATCTAATAAAAGAAGTCAACTGCATAAAATCTTGTAGTTTGTTGTTTTTTCCCGATTTCCCGATTTCACCACCTAAAGAATGAAGTCAGCTATATAAAATTTGTAGTTAAAAAAAAAACCTGTTGCCCTATTTTTTCCCGATTTCGCCACCACTGTCCCCTCTAAAGAGAGAAGTCAGTTGCATCGTGAATCGAAATCGTTTTCTACTAAACATGTCTGTGGATAAAACTGATGAGTCTATAAAAAGTTTTATCTATGATATGTTCTTGTTCTCATTTTTCTTTCACTGAAGGTTTTTCTAGTTAATACATTGTTACAAACACGTTTCATGCTGAAAATTATGAATAACAAAACTGAAACATAAAAAAAAACCTATGAATAATGAACCGAGTTTTAATTGAGTTTCAAATGTTAATTAAACAAAATTATGTTTTCATTTCGGGCAATATTTCAATATTTATTATTGTGTTTCCAATAGAATTTTTATTACAATTTTCAATTGAAATCGACCACCGTAGCTAATAAATATTAGGGAATGAAAATTCTTTCAAATAGAACTGCACAAAAAATAAATAAAATCGTTATTTCCACAATAATAAATTAACATTTTAATTTAAAAATTGTGAGCTTTTAGGTGAAAAAATTAAGTTAAAAAAATGATAAGGGGCACAGTTAATTACGCTTTTGCTGCAACCGAAGAAACTAATTCGTAATTAATAATTTTTTTAGCCATATCCACTATAAAATAGCTGCTTTACATGCATGTATACCGAATTGTAATGGGTCACTTAACAGACTGATGTGTCGAAAGTATTTTCAAATACACTAGTGTGGAAAGTAAAATTCAATATTAATTTAATGTAAATTCAACAGTAATTTAATGTTTTTTCATTTATTATTAATTTTCATGAGTAATAAATAAGGGAAAAAACAATAAAATATCACATTTTCCAAGTTATGTCTCGAACCCTCATACCATTGTAGTAATTTATAGCGTAACGCCTTAGGCCACACGGCTACTGACCGACTTGCAAGACACATTATAGCACATGTACAGTGTATAACGTATATAAACTAGGGACGACTACAATATATAAGTGCCTATAACAAGTGGAGTTGTCTATTGTGTGATGGTTGCGTATATAAACTAGGGACGACTATAATATATAAGTGCCTATAACAAGTGAAGTTGTCTATTGTTTGATGGTTGCGTATATAAACTAGGGACGATTATAATATATAAGTGCCTATAACAAGTGAAGTTGTCTATTGTGTGATGGTTGCGTATAAAAACTAGGGACGACTATAATATATAAGTGCCTATAACAAGTGAAGTTGTCTATTGTGTGATGGTTGCGTATATAAACTAGGAACGACTATAATATAGGTATACGTGCCTATAACAAATGAAGTTGTCTATTGTGTGATGTGGTTGCGAACTGTAAAAATTTTTGAAAATACTGAAAATGCAGTGAAAAACAGCTATTTTAGAGTGGGTATGGCAAAAATATCATATATATCTCGTATACGTAATGATATTATGACTGTTAAAACTCGTTATCACTGGCACTAACTCGTCAGTAATATTCCTCACTAAGCAACTAAAAATACAATCTAATGTTAACGACCGACAAATCAGGAATAGAGCCGATTATTTTAAGTATTGTAACCCTTCAACGGTTACAATGTGTGGGACGATAATGAGAAGCATAACTCTGATGCAATCTTATGTGTTGCAATGTTTTTGTGCAAAGTTTATGTACTCGAGAAAACTTTAATTAAAGCGAGCTGGCAGGTTATTATTAGACAAAATTTCTCTCTGTCTCGCTTAATATTTGGAGGCGTTCTCTCAGACAAATTAAAGTGGAACGTCGTTAAAAATAATGTCGAAACATAATGCAAGCACTTTATTCCAGTAGGTAATGAAGATATCTTTGAATAGCGCTATTTATGTAATTATTCTAATCTGTAATAATTTGTTATAAATGAAGTATACATTGTACGGATTTGAAATAGGCATTGTAATTCTTTCGTTGTGGGGGTCACCAATCAATACTTTATTGACAACATCGGTATCATCAATCCTTCATTGTTTGTTATTAAATTTTCTGTAACAACTTAAATATAAAAAAAAATATTAGTTTAATAAAACAACGAAGGCTTTCATGGGCGGAGTCAAAACTTGAAATGTGAATATTTTTCCGGGCTAGGGTGTTATTTATTCAAGGCCTTATTTTTGTGAAGATGTTGAGGGAGGCATATTAAAGTGCCCTGAGTAAGAGATTTTGCTAGATAGCGGTATGGGAAGGAATGCAGAACGTCCCCAGCATGTAACAAAAAAAATTGCCACAATTATTATTGCTTCAAGGCTGAAATTATTTGTACAGCTTGTCGGTGACCCAATAATGTCATTATAATATTTGCAGATCGATTGGTCAGTATTAAAGGGGTGGCAGATCATCTTAAACGTGTCATATACCCGACGAAATTTATATTATTAGTTCAAGGTTCAAATTTTAATATGTTCTTACTGCGACTGTTTTAAGCATAATATATTTCAATTTGCAGAACGTCGGTATTAACCCCCTTGCAGAACGATATAAACACCTAGGCGAGCAAGTTTCCTTCAAAGAGAGGCGGTTAATTAAATTCAAGGTTATATGCTAGTCGACTGACGTTCACGCGACTCGTTGATTGTTCACAGAGTTCAATCGGTACTCACTACTCTGTGATCTCTTCACTATTGAATTCGTATTACGCGATTACTGCACAATCGACCATCGACTCAACCACAGTTATTGAGTGATGAACGATTGTATATTATGTGGCTCTCGACAGTGTACGATTCAGTACTATGCGACTCGGTCTCGGTGAACTATGAAACAACAACAATCGAGTCCAAGTGACAACCATCGAGAGTCATCGAGATGTTTGAACAATCGACTAAAACATCTCGTAGTAATCGCGCATCACTAGTCGTGTTTAAAAAAACGGAAATTTCTGACCAGTAGCGTACACGGCGTTATAATATAAACAGCGTGGACAGTCAAATAAACCCTGGCCTGTCCGCACACAAATAAAAACGTTGACATAATATAAATGTATACAAAATGTGATAAAAATCACAAACGCTTTATTTACTGTTTTGTCGGCGAGCCAAAACGGCTCTGGCCGAGAGTGTTGTGATACTAGGTAAGCATTAACGTAATATATAAATTACACAGCATATAAATGCGTATATGGGCGGTTGCAAATGTTTTTATTCATTGTAAATATTGTTTAAATTAGTTCTGGAACATAAATTGTTATAAAAGATTCAGAAAAAACATAACACGGTTGGCTCAAAACGAAAATAAAATTAAATAAATGTACAAGGACAGATTGTTATGGATAACGTGCTGGCCTTTAAATCAAACTGTCATGGGTTCGAATTCCACCTCTACTCATGAATATTTTGCGATGTGGTTTTGACCCAGATTAATTATAAATAAAAAAAAAATGGGTGTGTGCTTATGACAGAAGTGAAAATTTCAGTTTTTCTAATTTTAAAATATATAAATATAATTTTTTATCACACAGTTTAATCATAAATATATTAAAATCGGCCTATACAATTAAATTTAATGAATAGAATACCTTAACGATAATATTAAGTTTTAGTGTCATCTGTTAGTGCACTTGTGAACTACAAAATATATGTTTTAGTGTTATCTGTTAGCGCACTTGTGAACTACAAATGACTTTTTACTCGTATTAAGTTTTTAGTGTCATCTATTAGCACACTTATGAACTACACACTATTACCAGCGTATTGCAAATACGTGTTCGTGTTTGAGCCGAGTAGCCCCGATTGCCACCGCCGGGTGCGTTTCACATCACTGTTGTTATTAGCCCAGGCAAAGCGCGCCTAAGGAAGTTTTCACTTCAATAAATACTTATAGCAAACTGCATAGTTTGCCACACCTACTATACTTTATCAGTATCTGTAATTAATGTAATAAAGGTGTTTTATGGACGCCATAATAATGAATATGTAAGCTACAACACACCTGGCTGCGTTACACTTTTAGGTTATAAAACAAGTAGTTTTAATGCTCCCATTTAATGCACGCCGTTGTTGTTGATGTTGTTTTGTTTGTAACCGAAGTTACGGATACAGATCTGATTGAAAAGCGGAAGTAACCTGTCGTGAACATTCTCCTTAGATAATAATATTTTTGCCGCCTCTCTCTCTTTCTCTGTGTGTGTGTGTCTCTTCTTTTTCTAAGGAATTTTCTTATCGGCGCCGCTTTTCATTTAACTACAAGGGATGATGTAAATCGTCGATTTTTTTAAGCATACTCGAATCGAATTACCGAGTATTCGATTCACTCGAATCGAATTTTATGCTGAACTCGTTTACCCCTTTTGATCTTGTTTTTTTTGGTCAATAAATTATTATTATTATTAAAAAAAAAAAATTTCCGAGTATTCGATTCTGGTACAGAATGATTTTTGGATTTTCGAACTGAATAGCTCAGCGGTTCCCATAACATTATTTGTTGTGCGGACCACTAATTTTGTAAAAAAAAATTTGAGACCCACTAACAAAAATATACAAGTAAAAACTGCCAGGTACAGTAATAGCTCAATTAATAAGGGTAGTTACTTTTATAACAAACTCCCAGAATCAATCAAGGGTAGCACTAGCATAAATATCTTTAAAAACCGTTTAAAATACTTTTTATAAATGCTTGCCCATATGACTGTTCTTTTTAATTATTGTATTTTATTATTGTATTAACCTGTATTACGTTTTGTATTTTTATGACTTTCGCATCCACTTTGGCTACGCGAAGAAATAAACTATCTATCTATCTATCTATCTATAAACACACACACTTGAATGTTCCCATCTCTACCCGTGAAGCTCCGATAATACTTGACTTAAACTCTCGACTAGCGTCCACGGTCCAGTACCACGCTGCCCACGGCCCACAAATGGACCGCGGCCCATGGGTTGAGAACCGTTGGTCATAGCTGATTATTCAATAATTTATGGTACCTGTTTAGCGTTTCATTTGTTTATCCACTTCATTTGATTCGCGATTTCAACTAAATTCGGTAGGAAGATTTTTTTAATCTAGATCAAACAACGTAACTAGATATACATAAATGGTTTTACAATAAATCCCCCCTCCCCGCAAGGTGGCTCAAACCTTCGTAATTATTAGGTATTTGTCGTGTAAAATTTAAATATCGCATAGGTACCTACACCAATATTATTTACCACAAAAAAACAAAAAAATAATAATAATAATTCTGAACTTTTGTTCTAAATGCCGATTTTTTCATTTAATACGTTAAATAAAATCTTTGGGAATTGAAGTATAAATGTAATTTGAAATTAATTATATAAAAATAAGTCACAGTTTTCATTAAAAAAATATTAGCAAAAAAAACTTTTTAGAGACAAGCTTTTATTGAAATGTACTAAAAAGGAAAAAATAATATTTAATAATAATTTTAGATTCATAATTATTATAAAAGCGTGAGTTGTAAACTCTATGATAGTTTATTAGTCGCAACCCCCGCTTTTATAATAATTATAAACCAAAATTATTAAAAATTATTTTTTCCTTTTTAGTACATTTCAATAAATGCTTGTCTCTAAAAAGTTTTTTTACTAATATTTTATTTTAGTCTTTCAAAATTTTACCCCCCTTTGACACCCGTATAGAGGTTGAATTTCGAGAAATCCTTTCTTAGTGGATGCTTACGTCAGAAAAAGAACCAACTGTCCAAATTTCAAGTTTCTAACTTTAGCGATTTGGCCTGGGCGTTGATTAGTCAAAAAAAACCCTACATCCTCGTTTGAACCCCTTAGGGGTTGAATTTATTTCTAAAAACGATTTATTCATGTATTGTCATCGGGAATACATATGTGTACAAAATTTCAAATCGATGGATACGTGGAAGTCGTTCAAAATTGACTTGCAAGTTTTGACCTAAACAAACAAACTAACATACAAACATTGCAAGTTAAATAAAAGCTTGTAAAAATATAAATTTTTAATAAATTTATTATAAAATGAAAGTTTGGCTTTTTGACACTTTGTAATTTTTAGTTCCCACCTCCACTATGGTAGGCAAGTAATGGATTTAGTCCGAACCTGAGTTATTAAAAAAAAACATTCTCAATGTCACGTATTAACATATTAAATATTTTTTTTCTCTAAAATGTATAGTTTTCGAGAAAAAAATATTTTACTAAAAAAAAATAAAAATTGTACGTAAATCAAGGTAACCATGATTTTTGCTATATTAAGCTAGCCATCAGTAGATCACTAAACAAAAAAGAGGGCCATGCTTTTTTTTGAAAGAATAAAAATAGAGTGTTTATTTTTTGCAAATATTTATTAGGTGGGAAGTATAGGACTGGTCGTAAGTCGAATTTTTTTGTTGTTAATTTTCGTGAACATCGAAATACTAGTAAAATTGCCAAAAAATCTAATCATTTGAATGACTGACTCGTGTTTTCATATTTCGAGAATTCTGTACAGGCTGAAAGAAAGCATCAAATTTAACATAAACGAAAACTGAAAGGCTTTGAAGCACATATTATATAAACTGTTTGGAAAAAAGTGGTCATTATCGACTTACATCAAGATTAAATTGTAGAATATAGACGCTCAACAGCTGAGGTCATTAGCGTCTATAGACTTACATCAAACTTATTTGGTTTCACCAAAGCGCTTTTGATGCCAGCGGGGATAAGTGACGTCAAAAAACTTTAATGGGGGCAGTATAGCCTAGTGGTTAGCATGCTTGGCGCCGCAACCTCTAGACTGGACTGCCGTGGGTTCGAATCCCGCCTGCGCTCATGGTTGTTTTGTGATGTTATTTAGTTTTAAGTTAGTTGTTATTTATTGTAGTTGAAAGACGCTAATGACCTTAGATGTCGACGCATCTATAATCTACAATAAATAAAAAAAAAACTTTAATAAATTATTTCGCTTCGATGAATCGTTCGATGTTTCTCAAATTTTACAGTTTTGTTCAAACAGACGCATGTTTTCGATCTGTATAATACAAAAATATGCAAGTACACTATGTTTTGACATCGAAATATTAAGTAATTAAAAAAAACGAATGCGTCCTTAAGATCGCAAGGTAGAAATGAAATTTTCTCTCACTCACTGCTATATTTTTGCGCTCTCTCTCGTTAACATAAAGCTAGATATTGTAAATTATAGACGCTCGACAACTGAGGTCATTAGCGTCTCTACTATTAAAGGCAATGTAAAGTAAACGAAATCTAGGACAATTTATTGTTGGTTTGCAACAGGGGTGTTACGAATATTCGCATCCGCATCCGTAAATGCGGAATATTCGCATTAATTCAGACATCTGCATCCGCATTCACATCCGCATCAATCAATGCGGAGTTTTTACGGATGCAGATTCACATCAACAAGTAACTAAATGTAAAGAAAGTGGGCGGAGCCAGAGTGGCACGTGCTAAAAATATGATTAAATAAATAAAAAGTTAAAATTAAATTGATTTTCAGTTATTTATGCACTTAAAATTTAAATAATTATCCTTTTAAAATCCCAAAATCCGCATCCGCATCAAATCCGCTTCCGCGGATGTGAACTTCTAATAATCCGCATCCGCATCTGCATCCGCGGATGTCTAAATTTTTGCATCCGTAACAACCCTGGTTTGCAATAGACCTCGCTGTATATTTTTAATAAAGTATACTGAAACACAGAGAATGTTTTCAGTAGAAAAATAACATAATTACAAAGTGGAAATTTAACAGAATTTCCATATTAGCGCTTCATGAATTTTCATTTCAACACTTCACAATCCTTTTGTGTACGAAAACGTGAAAATCAGAATGAAGAAAAAAATTTCTTTGAACAATATAGCATGTTAATTTTGTTAAAAAAATTTTCGTAATTGGCAAAACAAAAAAAAATAATAAAAAAATCTACTTGCCGTTTCAAATACTAATTAACACATTCCTTGAAATTTTACGTTTAAATATTTTTATTTATTCGACATTTAATTGTGTCAAAAATAGAATAAACGAGCAAAAACACCCGTTTTTAGTACAGGTCGTTTTACAACTTTTTTTATACACTTATAGGGATAAGACTTAAGAATTTACGGATTTCTCCACTAGTCTAGGAGGAATTATGTATAATATGCCAAATTTCAAATCAAATTTATTCATGGCAACATTGTTGTCTGAAAATATGTAAGTGAAATCGTTTGTGGGATTTGAGAGCAAAACTATATACGGGCGGATTTTCGCGACGTGTTTCTCGCGACGAGATTTCCGCTGAATTTTCCGCATCAAAACAGAAAGCGTTTTTTCCGTCGAGTACATTCACGCAAAACAATACAATGCTAGTTACAAAATGGACCCCACTGTGTTAGGTTGCGCTGCTGTTGTCTGTGCAAATTTATTTTTAAAAAAACAGAAGGAAAAAACGACTTCGGTGGGTTCATCAACAACAGGATATTTCCACACAAATTTTTTACCCAGACTGTACATTCGTCGGTGATCCGTCGCCTCGTCAAGTTTGCCCCGCACTAAACAATGTTTTTCGTTTCTAGCGTGTTGTGACGGTGACGATATCGACGCAATCATAAGCTTTTAACTCGCTCACTAGTGTTGCCGTCTAGATCTAGACTTTCTAGACTCTTGTCTTGTCTTGCCTAGATTTTCAAGACAAGACTTGCAAAAGTCTTGTCTAGAAATTTTCAAGACAAGACAAGACTTTCTTTATCTAAATCAAGACTCTTGCCAAAACTCTAGACAATTTTTAAGAGTCTAGATAAATTAAGTAGTAGTAGGCAAAGTAAACCACTCGGTTAATCATAGACTCTTGAAAATAATCTAGAGTTTTGATATTAGACAAGACAAGAGTTGTTTAATCTAGACTTAGACTTAGTGAAGTCTTCATATTTCAAGACAAGACTTTAAGTGAAGTCTTGTCTTGATATTTCAATACAAGACAAGACTTTGACAGTCTTGTCTTGTCTTGTCTAGACGGCAACACTATCGCTCACGTCGACGGAATTTAAAAAAACACGACGTGCGACGTATATTCCGTTGGTCTAGCTGTTTTACTCGTTTGTAGACACGGTTTCGAATTGAACGTGCAATGCGGCGTTAAAAACGTCGCAGACTGTCGTGGGTTCGAATCCCACCTGCGCTCATTGATGTTTTGTGATGTTATTTAGTTTTAAGAAAGTTGTTATTTGATGTAGTTGAAAGACGCTAATGACCTGAGATGTCGACGCGTCTATACTCTACAATAAAATATAAAAAAATAAAAACGACGCAGAAAATCCGACCGTGTAGTTTAATTCTTAATCATTGTATATTATTCAGACTGTTATGTAAAAGCAATACTAATTGAAGACACTGTACCAACAGAACGAAATTATTTTAAGAAAAAAAAAAATCGGGTCAAACGCGCTAAACTGGACACGGTACCGAGACGACATAATGAAGTTCGAAACGGTCAACCTTAAAAGAAAAAGTGTTTTTCAACTCATATTTATTTTAAATTTCGTCTTTTATCTGTTCAATAAACTTGGTGACTTTTTATCGAACGGTCTCTATATGAGCATTATTTATTTACTTTTTGTATGTATTATTGAAGAAAGCAACCATTTCGTTTCGAACAGAAAGAAAACTGTAAACATAAATAAAACTTTACGATCTCAGATATATTTGTACTCATCGATATAGTAGATCACTTCAGTTTCAATAAGTACAAAAACAACATTCAATTCGTACCTCTTTCTCTCTCTCATACTTTGTGTGTGTGTTTTGTTTGTTCATAGCCGGCTCGATTTAAAAACATTTCGTTTATTAAAATAATAATTCATACCTATATTGGTTAGATCGTTCATTTTGTTTACTTTAATTATTATCGTAATAACAAATAAATTCTTAAAACGAATGTTTTATGCAACATTTACGTTTGGTTTCATAACTCGAGAATATTATGTAGTTTTAAAGAGTAAAATAGTTTAATATACATGCTGATAGTTTTAATACAAACTTTGTCCACAGCTTTGATGACAAATTAGCTGTCAAAATTGCTCTATCTAATTTCTATAGACACCTATCAAATATGTAAAAAAATGAATGCCGAGTGGGCGACTGGCGTCTGAGTGAGTGAGGCGCGGTCTACACGTATATATTTTATTGGCAACGTCGCCAGCGCGCCAGGGTCGCCAAACTCGACATAGCGGGATATTGGTAGTGGCTGTACGCTTCCAGACTTTACGTTGCCAAACCGTCGCCACGTGAGTTAGCCTCCACGGATTTCAGTATGAATCATTTGGCTATGTTGCTGGCGACGTTGCCGTGGCATGCCGGTGAGGTACGGCCCTTAACATTAAGTGTGATAATTGAAGGGAGGTTTGGTTGAGGGTCAAAATAATGAAGCTTTACCAAAATATCGCTTGTGGCCAACGTTTCGAAATATTTAATTTCATCTTCAGGGTCTCAAGCCAGTCAAATAATGGTAAATTGTTCCAATTCTAAATTGCATGATCATTACTTAAGTGTGATCAAAAATTTGATGTGAAAATTGACAAGTCCAATTTTTATCTCCAATTTGATATCAAAATTGTCTCATTAAGTTTTAATATTTTTGATCGCAAATTTGACGTGAAAAACGAGCTCGAATCGTAACATAAGTTGGCGACTTACAACGGCGGCCAATAATTTATGCGAGCCGAAATAAGCTGACGTCATTACACTGACAAAACAAACTGACGAACATTGTAAGTGTAGTAATGAATCGTCTTACAACGGCGCAGAGGTCTCTGCATAATATTGTATAAGCGTCTCTCAGGCACCGGCTGATGCGTCTTATTCACGTAGCGTCGCGACGAGACATACAGACGTCCCGGCTCCCGGCGCCGGACTTTAAGGGAAATGATTCATCACAGAACTAGGTTAATTTAATCTGTGATGCTGCGGCAACTACATGGTGTCCAAGATAAACTCCCGCAGGGGAAACATTGGAATGTAGTTTGCAGTCCAATGTTTTATGGGAATCAGCACGCCCAGGGATCCGAGCTCGTACCAGTCGGTTTGTGTATGCCGGCTGGTGGATTCTAATACACAAATGGATTATTTTTTGTGTTGAAGACGCTAAAGACCTGAGTTGTCGACGCGTTTATAATCTACATGCATGGGGATTTTCTAAACGGCAAGAGCTAGAGATCTGGTTACAAAAGAGAAATTTGAGATATTTGAAGTGTTCATAAAAAAGTGCAAAGAGAAAATATTTTTGAAGTTATGCTTCTTAATGCACGTTTGGGATGGGGACCTAAATCACAAAAACGTGAAACGTCACGAACGAGGCCTTGGAACGCGGCGATGCAACGCACCCCATTGGCTAGACAGCGCGTATTGTCGCTGTAGTTCCTATAGCTTTTATATAATATGTAAATAATTTCGATTTTATATACAATGCGTAAGAAGCATATATAGCTTCTGTCGGGTGTCTCACGACACCTCATTACTTTTCTCCTAACTTACTTAATAAGCGATATTATAAATAAAAAAAGAAAATGGGAAAATCTCGTTTTTTAACAGTTTGTTGCAAGCCAAGGAAAATATGGAAAATTTGACTGCAGCGCAGGGTAGTAGTACTGAAGATTCTGCACATTTTCTCTCATTTAACCAAATCTCTATCTCTTACCTAAATAACAAGATAAATACCTTTGTTCCGTCTCGTGACTTCTTTTTTATGTATTATAACGCGTTTCGGCAACGGGTTGCCATCTTCACATAAAAATAATAATTATGAATAATTCACAAATTATTGTCTTTAAATTATTTATAGTGAATGATTCATAATTATTATTAGTGTATTTGCCATATGGCACATACACTATTGGCGTCGGTCGGATGGCGGGACCTAGGGGTCGGACCAAAATTTCTCGACGTTTCATAGCCTCCTGAACACTTTGGCACCATTTTTGGAAATGTCTGTTTATATATGTATATATATATATATATATTTATATATTTATATATTTATATATATATATATATATATATATATATATATATATATATATATATATATATGTGTGCGGGCTATAACTTTCGAAAGAGTTAATTGATTTTGACGAAATTTGGTAGGCACGTTAAAATCCATCACCGCACGAAGCCTATTTAAAATGGGCCAAATCGGACTATTTTAAGGGTGGTTTTTAGGGGTTGAAAAATGTTTTTTTGCCCAAAAATGCCGAAAAAATTCTCAGAATCGTTTCAAAATTGAAATTTAACCCTTTAGTAACGATTAAAATGTTCTGCTAAAATTTTAATAAAATCGGCCCGACAGGACCGGAGTTACAAATTTTATGAAAACACTAGTTTACGGATAGTGCTTTACTTACTGAAGGGTGTATTTAATTTGGTACCGAGGTTGCATTGATAAAAATTTTGAAATTAAGAAAAAAAATATTATTTTAAGGTATGTATTAAGGGGTTAAATTTTTTATTTTGTCCAAAAACAAACTTAAGTTCACATAATAAAGCCACAATGCCAATTAGCAAATACACTATATTGTCGGCAGGGTTTTGGCACTGCGACCCGAGTTTTTTTTATCTGAAGATGGCAACCCGTTGCCGAAAAGCGTCATAATACATAAACAAAAATAAGTCCAAGACGGAGGACTTGAGAATAGTCGAGCGTGTAGCAATGCTGTTGTTTACATGGCATTGCTATATGTTTCCTCTATTACAAGTTCCTAGTTCCCGGGTTCTAGCCCGAGAGCTGGTAAAAGTGTCTATTAGATTTTCAATTTATTATTAAAAAAAAAAGGGTGTGGATCTCGGGACCCCCGACAGATGTGAAACATCAAAGAAAACGTTATTTAACTCGGTGATATTCTCTATGTAGTAGTATATATTTTTTCAAAAGCAGCAACTAACTGTTATGCTGACGTAATCCTATATACTGCACTGTAACACACGCGGTTCCCGTGTCCGGGCGCGCGGAAGCCGAGAGAGAGAGAGAGTGCCGCAGTGGTGGGGAGAACAGCAGCGAAGGAGCGGACCATAAATTTCGTTGCATATTTCCCCTCACGCGGCTGTTCACAGCCCGACATAAGATGTTTCACATCAAAAATAATGAATTGAAAATACGAATTGGTGCCAGGCCCAAATAACCTTAGCTGTTGGTGGCCTTTAAAACACAATTTAAGTTCAAGACGGAAGAAAGGTATTTATCTAGTTATTTACTAATTAGTAGCTTGAAGCGTTGAAGTTTAAATTTAAATATGAAATAAAATTCACACATCCTTGGTGTACATTTTTGAAACAAGCCTTCGAAAAATTCAGAAAAAATAAAACTCAACGTACGTCAACTTGAAGTAGTTTTGACTTAAATTGGAAAAATGGGATATTTCGTGTATGTTATAAAAATGTTTAGTCCCCTTAAACGTGTTATGTACGATCTAACAGACTAAAATATGTGACAGATCACGGTGTGGTAACAGATTTGCTGACGTTATACCGTTACGAATTCAAAATATCCTATTTTCTCTTTTTCGTTATTCACTGAATATGTTTATTGTTACAAACACATATAGCCTATATTTCTGTGCCTGCAAGACAAAATAGTTCATGTTCGCTAATACTTTCTAAATCTGCTGAAATATTTTTAACTCCGGGTTTCTGTAACAGAACGTAAAAACGTTTAATCTAGTGATGAGCAAAGCAAGACCAAGACCAAGACTTGAACAGTCTTGGTCTTGATCTTGGTTTTGCTGATTCAGCCTTGGTCTTGATCTTGCTCAAATATGTCTGGTCTTGGTCTTGCTTATTTAGTCTTGGTCTTGGTCTTGCGTATCAAGTCTTGGTCTTGCTCATTTTGCTCATTATTTCTGAAGTAAGAATTTTTAGTTTAGTCTTGTGTATTTGGTCTTGGTCTTGCATATTCGGTCTTGGCATTGGTCTTGTTCTTGTTCATTCGGTCTTGGTCTTGCTCTTGCTTTTTCGCAAGACCAAGACCAATTTTGCTCATCACTAGTTTAATCCAATCTTAACACCTTGACTTTATCTGATTTTACTTATACCTTTTTAAAGTGAAAAACTACACCGTCAGAAGTGGGGAAATAAGCTGCTAGCGGGGAATAGATTGTCTGGCGGGTAGTATGGGTACGAATGCGTTGAAGGAGAAACTCGATCGACACGCCCCTTTCTGTTTAGTGTTTACTTGGTTACAAATGTTTTACCCATGAAGAAAGTTTCACTTCAGACGAGTGAAATTTACAACAAGCAACCAGTTTTTATCAGTGTTTTTATTTTTCTTTTTGTTTCTTTACAGTTTAAAAAATCTATATGAAAACTTGAAACAGGGATGGCGAACCTTTTCACATCTACATGCCAATTTTTTTTTCAAAAAAGTCCATTAAGTGCCAACAAGCAACCAAATAAATTTAATGAACCAAAAAAAAAAGCAAAATTACCTTAAAATCCCTATATTATTAATCGAGCAAATCGTGTATATATGTATCTATGTACCTATATAAATATTTTCTCGGAAACGGCTCTAACGATTTTGATCAAATTTACCGAAAAGGGGTTTCGGGGGGCAAAAAATCGATCTAGCTAGGTCTCATCCCTGGAAAAATTCGTTTTCTTATCGATTTTATCATTTAAAAAAACAGTTTTTTTAACGTTATAAAACAGTGTCGTATGGTGAGTAGGCTTTAGAAAAAACAAAGCATTTTCATTATTTATGTCAAATTACTCTGACAGTCAATCTTTAACTTATTAAAATAATCAGTAATTATTTGAAAATATGTAGATTGTAGGTACATACGTTATGTAAGTATGACGTATACTGACGTATAATAATATTATCTACTTATAGATATGTAATTTTTTTTCTTAAAAACGACTAACAATTTTGATGAAATGGGAACTTTAAATACTATTTTTTTTGAACTCATCCGAGCAAAGCTCGGTCATCCAGATATTTATTTATTATACGGGTAGCATACGATCTCATATATTTATTTGAATTATAGACTTACCTATAGTCAATTTTTTTTGACAACAACTAACTTATTATTTTTAATAATTTCGATTTTGTACCTCAATCAATGCCGTGCTATAGGTTCGCCATCCCTGACTTATAGAATATATCATCAACATTTAAGACATACACGGTTTTGCTATGTGGTCATAGATTTACCTCATACATACAAAAAACATAACGCTGCGTTCGATGTTATCAAAATTAGTTTATTTGTTTAGTTTAGTGAACGTTCGTTTCTTTTTGTGACAGTCACTACATATTTAACGTTACAAAAATATTGGTTCTTTGTTTTTTGTGACGATAAAATAAATTGCTTTTAAATGACCGTTCAATATTTCATTTAACTAAAAACCTGTTTACTTTATTTATTATTATGAATAATCGGATTTTCATTTTTCTAAATGCTTTAAAAAATCGTAAAAATTCAAACATTTCGTATATTTCTCAAATTGACAGTGTTTTTAGGGGGCAGTATGGCCTAGTGGTTAGCATGCTTGGCGCCGCAACCTCTAGACTGGACTGCCGTTGGCTCGAATCTCACCTGCGCTCATGGATGTTTTGTGATGTTATTTAGTTTTAAGTTAGTTGTTATTTAGTGTAGTTGAAAGACGCTAATGACCTTAGATGCCGACGCGTCTATAATCTACAATAAATAAAAGACAGTGTTTTTAGAAAAAAAACTCTGATTTCATTGAGCACAAGCAAAGGCCTATATATATATCTCTTCTGGTTTAAAAGTTATGGGCAGTCAAAGATTTCTTTGTGAATTTTGTGAATGGGAACAGCTTCTAAACAAAAAAAGTGGGTGTGTGCTCATGACCACACGACAGAAGTGAAAACTTCTGATTTTCTAATTTTAAAATATATATATATAAGTTTTCACTTCTGTCGTGTGATCATAAGCACACACCCACTTTTTTATTATTATAATACGTAAGTATAACTTATTGCCAATATACTACAAATACCTTTTCAATTAAGTTTTAGTGCCATCTATTAGCGCACTTATGAACTATAAATACCTTTTCGTGTTTGAGCCGAGTAAACCGAAGCGTGACGGTTCACTTTCGTTCACTGTTCAGAAAAAGCGCGCCTAAAGGTATGTGCAGTACGCAGCTGGGATTCTAAATGGTAGCACGTATGGTAGATGGTGGCTGAAATTATAAACACTTATATAGGTTTGCATAACGAAGTTTTGATACTAGCATTGATACAAGCTTAAATCGCGTTTGAAATGTCAGATAGCGAAGACGAATATTTGTGTTCTTCTGCTACAAAGTGGTATATTTTAAATGCAAATTTGGGTAGGAGCTATCATGTCCACCCTATTAATAGAAAATGATCTAAACATGGCGAATTTCATCATTTATACCAAGAATTAAAATTTTACCCAAACCGGTTTTTTGAATATTTATATATGGAACCTAACACTTTTAAATATACGTCTTAGAAAAAACTCAAAACAAATTAAATAAAAACTGGCAAAATTTCACTTATTAAACTAGTCACATCCATTGCGAAACTTGTAACGGCCATTTGACAGTTGTCACACGTTGATTCTAGTAGTCAGCGCGCTAAAAGAATGGTGAGATACATTCTTGTATTTACCAGCTCTTGTAACAGCGCTTATACCTGCTACACTCACTGCTTCGTTGTGTACGCTCGCATATATAACAATGCCATTAATTTAAGCAAGCCCTGCTATGATCTACGCTACCATCTAGAATCCCAGCTGCGTACTGCACGTACCTTAAGGAAATTTTCACTTCAAAAAGTTACAGTAGTGCGCTGGTGTCCATTGAAAACAGCGTGTCTTTTTCTATAAACATAATGCGTTTGATAAAGTTCTGTAAGATTTCAATTGAGCCCATATGGGAGCATTAATAAATTATTCGGAATTGACCATGTTAAGGACCACCCTGCTGTACAATGCCTCCATTTTTATGAACACGTTATACATTAACATATATTATGTCCCCGTAGCCGTACAAAGTCTCGACTTTATCTCCGACACAAAGGGAATTTGTTTTTATCTTAATTTGCTTTCTGAATTATTTATGCCGGCAGCAAAGTTAAAATTCGCTACGTTCGTGAGTTGATCTTTAAACAATTTGTTGAACGAACGAAAACAAATTCGAAGCGGCACTGACTCAATTGTTTTTCAAGAAGAACAAAAACTCGAAAATATAACATTTTCCGCACATCTGCCTATTAAATGACGTTATAGACTGCGTGCAGGGGGGCAGAGTTACAATAATATCGACGCAAGCGCTCGTTGTGAGATCAACTGTAAACGCGGAACTCTAATTTTCCGTAAATGTCAGTGAGCATTTTTGTTTAAAAAGTCAAGTAAGTAAAACCATGATTTTACTTCTAACTCATTTGGAAATTATTACTATAAATCTGATAAATTTGACACTTTTAAACCCGGTCCGCAAGATTACAGGGCGCCATAGTTTTAGGTTATGCTGTCGTCTGTCAATATAAACCATAGACATAGATGTAGGTACACCTCCATGTCTGATATAAATTAATTAGTTATTTTTAACCGACTTCAAAAAAAGGAGGTGGTTCTCAATTCGGTTGTATTTTTTTTTTATGTTTGTTACCTCATAACTCAGTCATTTATGAACCGATTTTGAAAATTTTTTTTTGTTTGAAAGGATATACTTTCAGATTGGTCCCATAGAAATTTTATCAAAATCGGTTCAGGAGTTCGGCTGATTTTAATAAAAGTGAGTAACGGCGGGCGATTCTTTAAGGTAAATGTCACTTTTTTGACATATCAGACAGCGTAAGAAAGTCGGTTCGACGGTTTAATAAAAGTGAGTAACGGCGTGTGATTCTTTTAAGGTAAATGTCACTTTTTGACACTAAAAAGTAAAAAATAAAAAACTTTTTAACAAAAAAAAAAACCTCCTTCAAAAAACCACTAAAAAGAGGAAAATAATGAAATTTTGAGGTCTGTGCCAATTTAATAAAATATGAAGTTGGTTAAAAAGAAGATATTAATCACTAAACTATACTTTTTAACCGACTTCATATTTTATTAAATTGGCACAGACCTCAAAATTTCATTATTTTCCTCTTTTTAGTGGTTTTTTGAAGGAAGTTTTTTTTTGTTAAAAAGTTTTTTATTTATTATATACGTCAAAATTGAAGAAGAAAAAACTTAAAATAAATAATTTTCATGTATTTTTTATGCTATGCTATTTATACTATATGCACGCAGCAAAATTAAATTGTATTCGTTTATTAAAAAATTTCACGGTCTAAAACAACAATAAAAATGAGTTCAATCGTGCACTATTGCCCACTAGCGGCGCTGTAGGCTTCGTGCACACAACCTATACATACATCGAAAGTCTTTTAAATGGGTCATTAATGGCCGCTATACATACATCGAAAGTAGCTATTTTGTAGTGGGTATGACAAAACAAAATACATTTCCAGTAATGACGTTCGTATTGGTATTGAGTTTAAAGCGCTATCATATTGTCTGATTGAAAAAGACAACAAGGAGTCGAGTAGAAAGCTACGAACAAATGAATGCTGTTTCAAGCGGTAGTCTATAAGAGCCCGATATTGATCTCAATGGTTTACACAAAAGCTTGCAAGCTCTGCGTACCGAGATTGGAGCATTAGATAGAGATATACAATGACTACAATGGAAACCATTGGAATAAGCTGTTATGCAATTAACAAATATAATCGTTTAACTTTGAAAATTTATAACAGCGAAACTGTCAAAATATGTTCTTCGAAATTCGGTGCTAATGTTGACAAATTAAATCACAACTTTAATTAATGTACACTGTAAGAAATGAGAAGGCCGATTACATAGATTATCGATGGTTCATTTCTAGCCAGCGATTAATCTGGTAATAGGCACACACAGAGACAATGGCGTCGCAAACAGGTATCGCCTGCACATCGCGTAGATTCCATAAAAACACATTGCGCATGCGTGGTTACTAATTTTACATTAATTTGTTTTGTATTCATCCATTTTATATATGTAATTATACATTTTATTTTGTAATTTTTACACACTTTATTGGAACATTACACAAATTATGTAATTTTAATTTACTTTATGTAGAAATCACAAATTTTTTAACTTTACAGTAAAAGTCTAAGTTTTTATGAAGTTTTCTGTGTAAAAATGAATAATAATGTAAAATCCAACGGTATTATTTAAGATAGTTAGACGGCCGGCTTTTTCTAATGACAATAGAAAAAAGTCGTTTAATGACTCATTGTCCAAAAAACTGTTTTTTTCCTGAATAAATTACTACTTTCAAAATTAAACAAACTTTATTTTTGTTACTATTTTCCAAAGATCAATAATTCGGCTATTTTCAGGTTTCGATTTTTGAAGCTATGCTTCTATAGGCGCGTTAGACGATTTCTGGGAGGGGGAAAACTTATGGTTTCGTGTCACGCCACCGTCACGTCACCGACATGCTCATGTTAAGAGTATATCTACTATCCGATCCTTTTGAAAATTAATATCTGAGAGTTTTATAGGGCACAAAAAAATAAAATGGCGTCAGATTTCAAAATGGCGGCCATATTATGTACTTTTGAAAAAATTATCCGATCTTTTTGAAAATTAATATCTGAGAGTTTTATAGGACACAAAAAATAAAATGGCGTCAGATTTCAAATGGCGGCCATATTATGTACTTTTGTAAAAATTATCCGATCTCTTTGAAAATTTAAATTTAAGAGTTTTATAGGACACAAAAAATAAAATTGCATCAGATTTTAAAATGGCGGTCAAATAATAACTTTTCAATTGTATTGTCTATAGCTTTGATAAATTCGGTTTTATATACAATGCGTAAAAAGCATAGCTTCTGTCGGATGTCCCATGACACCTCTAGACTTTTTTTATTTATTTGATGAATGCGCTTGAGAGAGGCTAATTTTGTAAAACCTGTAAATTAAAACGCTGTGTATGAAAATCAAAAAGCAGATATCCCCCAAAATAACTTTAGCTGCACGTGAAAGTTTGTTTTCGTTTAATTACATATACTGACCACATTTTACTCGGCTATGTTGAATCTAGAATTAAAATCTTAACCGAGATAATTTCCTTTCCAGCTTACAAACTTAAAAATAACTTTAAAGAAAATATGATGTTGAAAACCAAAAAAGCACTGCACAAGCGTCGTGTTTATTGTAATCTAGAAACAAGATAGCATCTATCTTTAAAAATAAACGAGCGGCGATAACAAAACACGACGCTCTATAGTGTAGAGAAACTTTGTACAAATGGTCGGAACGGAAAATGACTGTATAAGGAGCTTTTCACTATCCTAGATTATAATGATGTAATTTTCTTTCTTATTCTCTTGCTAAAGTCAAACAGAACTCAACTATTCTCGAAATAATTCTTCTTAGGCCCGTATTCACCGAGCCTAGTTAGTTATTTATTCCGTTGATTTATTCCCCTGGTAACTATTACTCGGAATAAATAGTGATAATTCAAATCACCAAACGTAGTTAAGTTTACTGCAGGTATAAATCGTAACAATAGTTATTCTGTCCAATTTCAAGGGTATAAACATTTATTCGCCTAGTAAATTAGGGTGTGCACGAAATGCATAAATTACTTTATGGCCTGGCGACCTATTCAGGTATATATTAATTTTATATCTTACAGGTAAAGGCTTTTGTCAGTAAAATATGTCAATATTCACCACTATACATTTTCGATCGATGCGCCATCGGTTGGATCTTTGGTAAACGTGCTTTAGAATCAAAATATTTGACAAAATCTCCAAGGTGTATGATAGATAGTAAATTTTTACCTGAAGTTACTATTCTATCGAATGAATTGCTTGGTGAATAGAAAGTTAATTTTATTCTAAGGAATAAATTTATTCTAAGATTAATAACTTCTATCTTTAACAGTGATTGGTGATTATGGGCTTTAGTAATAGGGGAGCCATGGAAACGTTATATAAACAACGGCATCGCTACATGCTCGGCTATTTTCAAGCTACACAGCTAATGATCGACACAAACCGATACAAACTTTAGTATCTTGCTAATTGCCCGCATCTATTAACTAACAAAATGTCGGTTATAATAATCTAGTTAATATTATAGTTATATAACTGTATATAAAATCTGATCCAATTTTCCGCTACTACTGAGACAACAAGGAGTATCAACAACAGCAGCAGTTCGGTACACGTATCGTATAACTTAGTACTTAAAAGTTCTTGATCCGGATTAAAAGTTATTTAGTCGAGTTGGCTGCTAATGGTTGTCGGGGAACAACGTTAAATCATCGGTGCCACTGGCTACAATTTAAATCGGCTAGATTTCACGTGGCGTAATTGATTGATAGTGTTTTTATTTAATAAACTTTAAGGTCGATTTATATTATCCGGACAGACACGGCGCGGGAACGTAGCGTTTCCGGCAAGATTAACATTTTTACATGCAATTCAAATACGAGTATTGATACGTGTCTGAACGGATGAGATTCGCTAAGTATAAATATAATAATAATAAAAATGTTTGTCTTGCCGGAAACGCTACGTTCCCGCGCCATGTCTGACCGGATAATATAAATCGACCTTTAGATGTAGGTAAATACAGTTGAACGTCATCCAAAAACATTCGACTTACTGAAAATTCGAGTTACAGAGTAAAAAATACATGTAATTAATTGAATATAAACATCCAAGATTCATAATAAAAATTCAAGGTTGAGAAAAATTGAGGTTATGGAAGTTCAGCTGTGTTTACAAAAAAATAACTGGTTTGTTTCTATCGTGTCGATTTTTCGTTTCATCGTTTAGCTTTGGAAGTTTCACTTCAAAAAATTGTTTATTTATTTATTGATTTATATGTCTACAAACAATTGCGATTTTTTGTTACCATCCGTTGCAAAATATACATCAGAATAATAGAGTGCGTGTAGGTATAAGAGAAAAATGTTCTGCGCATATTTCAATTTTCCTAAGGCAAAACAAATGATACTGACAGCTCAATTGTTAAACAAATGACGAGAATAAAGAAGATAACCTTTTTTTTCAACGCTAGATGAAACAATATCAAAAAGAATCATAGATATGCGAAATATTTATCAGAAAGCCTTTTTCTTAGTTGGATGCCACAAACATAAGTACCCAAAAAGTAACTAAAACAAATTCATACCGTCGATTTACTTTATCATGGAAAACAAACATTTTAAAAATTTAAGTATCTAAGATATAAAAAATGACACATTAATGAAAATAGGAGGAAGTGGTTGGCATGTGAAACAAAACACAGTAAGCTAGGTGACCGACAGGTACAAACGCCGAGTCCAGGTTCGAATCCCGAAAACTTTTAATATATTTTTTTAATAATGAAAATATATAGGTAATAGGATAAAAATTTAAAATATATTTATTTATTGTAAATTATAGACGCGTCGACAACTTAGGTCATTAGCGTCTTGTTCACATCAAATAACAACTCACTTAAAACTAAATAACATCACAAAACATCCATGAGCGGAGGCGGGATTCGAACCCACGACAGTGTGATCCAAAGGCCGCTACGCTAACCGTTACACCGCTCTGTCCTCAATTTAAAAAAAAAATAATAAAATTTAGTAGATTAGGTACGTGTCCATATTTATATAATTAAAGTAGTAAATTCGCAGGTATAAAATACTAGAAAAAGTTTAAACAAATAAACGAAACGTCGTACTTTTAAAAAAACTGTCTGTTTTATTATTTACCGTCCACATACCTACGAATTTACTACTTTAGTAAAAAAAATAAAATTAAAATTATTTTATTTATTATATTTTACGAACATTTGATTTTATAAGATAAATAAACGGTTGATTTTTTCTAATAGTGCAGAATCCATTATGTAATTTGGCTGAACCACCAATATAAATTTACTTAGGTACAATTATTTGTGTTTAACGGTATTCACGCCATCTGTCTGTACCCGCAATACAGACATATACATTTTTATTATATTTTATTTCTACACGATGAAAACAATTCTAGTTATAACATTTTTTCTTTTCCAATGAAAATCAGAAAGGATCGAATAATAGGTTATACCCTTTAATATAAAGTGTTGAATCGACTACGTTCTATCATTGCATTCTGATCTATTAAAGTAAATAAATATAAAATAAAAATAAAGAGCTTTTCGAAAGTTTAATGCAATAGTTACAAAGTTCTTTTTTATTTGTTTATATAGTATAAAAACTTTCCTTCCATATTTTTATCGTTCGAGCTATGTAACATAAATTTAATGAACCATTAAGGTAGAAAAGGAGTATACATCTGAAACAAAATCTAATTTTGAAAATTTTCGACTTTTAGTTAACGTTTCTTTTAAAAGGATGCATGGTGAAAAAAATCAATAAACTAAAATCTTAAAAACTTATGCGCTTTCAGAAATAAGTTTATATGAACTTTTTAACTTCCCATTGGAAGTTATTGTAATGGGTCCGAAAATCGAAATTAAAAAGGAAAAAAAATTTTTATGTTTCAAGGTCACTACACTATTTTTACACTACTTTTAGAAAGATGTCTGTGTGTGTGTGTGTGTGTGTGTGTGTGTGTGTGTGTGTGTACGTATGTACGTACGTACGTACGTACGTACGTATGTATGTGTCAATTTCTTTCTAAGACGAAATCTCGAGAACGAAAAATGATATCGACTACGTTGGGGTGCCAATCGACGCGTATTAACGTATATATGATCTGAAAGGAATTTTTTTAAAATCGGTTCAGCCGTTCTTTTTTCTTAACCAAATAACCTCCAAAAAAGTAGATTTTACACAATATCTCGCGAACAAAAAATTATATCGACTTCGTAAGGGTGTCAATCGAGGCGTGTTAACGTCATTTTGATTCTACATAAATTTTATAAAAATCGGTTCAGCCGTTTTTTTTTTTTTTTTTTTTTTTAATTATTGATGTTTTGATTATTAAAATGATTACTTTTCTGTGTAATATCTAATTTAATTATTATTATTAAATATTTATCAAACTGGGAAGTTCGTCGTGTGGACCTCAAGGGTCGCACTTTAGTCCTAATAAACGACCCACCTCACGGCTTGTTAAACTTGTTTTAATGACTCGACTCTAATGACCTAAATTGTCGACGCGTCTATAAGTTATTATAGTTTAATGACTCGGAAATTTATTTTAACGTTTATAACACGTTTTTCAGCTATATTCTACCCTTCCCGGTCAGCTGTAAAATTTTTTTGAGGTTAAGTATATGTAGCCATGGACGTAGCTACGGATGCGCCCAGGTGGGCCATAGTCCATCCCCATAAAAGTTTTGGCCTATATGCAATAACCCAAGACGTAAAATATAAAACCGTAAGATTCAACCCCACATAACCCAAGAAACCTTGTGTTCCGTAAAAAGTTTGTTTTTTATCAGAAGCCTTGTGTTCCGTAAAAAGTTTGTTTTTTTATCGCTAATCTGCTGCGTTGAATTCGTTATAAATTTACATTTTTTTATTGCTCGCCGTACATCACTCCCCCCAAGCAGACAATGAGCCATTTTCCTGAGAGTCGTTCCTTCAATTATCCACGAGAGGCAGCACTTGTGGTAGGTACAAACATTATTTATTCCCCATTAGTGTCGTGTCATTTTAGTGGTGTAATTTAACTATTTAATTAATTTAATGTTAATAATAATTTAATAATTAAGTTATACCACTAAAATGACACGACAGTAATGGGGAATAAATAATGTTTGTACCTACCACAAGTGCTGCCTCTCGTGGATAACTGAAAGAACTACTCTCAGGAAAATGGCTCATTGGTTATTGGGGTTAAATGCTTGTGGTTTTATATTGTCATTTTTACGGAACTCAAGGCGTCTTGGGTTATAATTAAGGGGTTGAAGATCTACAGCAGTGTGGCCCAGCCTTGGCTCATGCAAAAAAAATGCTGGCTACGACCCTGTATGTAGCTGTCACCGTGTTCGAATCTGAATATTTACACATTCTTGAGAGTACTGGAGACTCGTTAAGTTTTTTTACGCACCAAATCCGGCAATTTTCAGCTTGACTGTGATTTTAAAAATTATTTATTTAAAAAAAAACGATAAAGTTTATTTTTTTCTGATATGTTGAATCGAACTCCCTTAATTAGGTTTTCTTTCTAGTTAGTTGATCGATTGTCAATTTTTTTTAAGTGTATGACATATAAAGTTACCAACTTAAAGAAATTTCATACAATTAAGAAGTTTCAAAATCACGAAGCTATTATAGCATAAAGTATCCATTATTATAATGTGATTTAGGATAATTTATGTATCCGGAATTTTGTAAGTAATGGCTAAAATACGATCATAAACTAAAAATATTGACAGATAATTAGTGCACCTTAAAAACTTTGCAGAATTGAGAAAAGCCGAAATCGTAGGGAAACCTTTGTTTATATTGCGTTTCGATGGTTCGTCAGTTCCCCAAGGTTCCAATTTGAGAACAGATGAAGTATCAATAATTATTGGATTTTCAATTTATTATTAAAACTAAGAAATTGAAAATACAAATTGGTCATAATAAAGAATAGAAAATTATCATCAAAACAAAAAATCGTTAATTACCTACTGTAATGAAGCAAGCATCAGAAACTAATCAACATATTGTGAAAAAATGTATCGACTAGTCTGGGAAACAAGCCATGTGCTTGATAGATAATTGAGTTCACATGTATATTGTATAATGTATAGGATGATTAATAATAGAGATCGAAACTTCAGAAAGTGATTCTAAGGCTTAAAGTAATTCCTAGTTAAAAATGGGTCTTGACTGACGGACACCCAGCTAGCCAGCCAGCCAGACAAACGAGTGATCCTGTAAAGGTTCCGTTTTTTACTTCCCACCTCTACTATGGTAGGGAAGTAATGGATTTAGTCCGAAAAAAATATTTTGAGATTTTAACAGATTTTCACGTTTTGAGACCCTAGCAATCGTTTATGGTCATTTTCTGACTGATGTCTGTATGTGTGTGTGTGTGTGTGTGGTCAATTTTTCGCCTTCGATATCGTAAAAACGGAACAACACACGGCCATACCGATTGTTATATTGTGTTTATCATCCTTTAACTTAGATCTGATTAGATTTTGAGTCAAATCGGTTCAGTGGATCCGGAGATATTAAAAAAACGTTCTCAATGTCACGTATTACCATAGGTAAAAAAAAATATAAATGAATTCTAGATGTTATAATATGAAAAAAATGTAAAATTTTTTTCTCTCTAAAATGTATAGTTTTCGAGAAAAAAAATATTTTACTAAAAAAAGAAAATTGTACGTAAATCAAGGTAACCATGATTTTTGCTATATTACTAGCCATCAGTAGATCACCAAACAAAAAAGAGGACCATGCTTTTTTCAAAGAATAAAAAAAGAGTGTTTATTTTTTGCAAATATTTACTAGGTAGGAAGTATAGGACTGGTCATCAGTCGAAATTTTCTTATTGAGATACGGAATCCTAAAAAGCGTTTCAAAAACGCTTCTTTACGATTAGAAATTGTTTTTTTTTTTGCCAATATTCGAGGGGAACAATTATAAACAAATAAATCACAGATGCTCGACAACTAAGGTCACTGGCGTAACCATTATGAGCCTAGCGCCTTATTAGTACACCGGGCTGTAGAGAAAGAATTTTATTGTAGGTTGTAGACGACTGAGGTCATTATCGTCTATACCAAGCTGTAAGAGGACAGTGTGGTCCAGTGGTTAGCGTTGCGACCTCTAGATCAGACTGTCGCGGGTTCGAATCCTGTCTCCGCTCATGGATGTTTTGTGATGTCAGTTAGTTTTAAGTGTGTTGATATTTAATGTAATCAAGACGCTAATGACCTAAGTTGTCGACGCGTCTATAATTTACAATAAATAAAATAAAGTGTTTTCAACTAGGACAATTAAAAAAAATTTCATATTCGACTATATTAATTAATATATCGAAATTTGGAGACAGGTCTGGACTTGAAGGCCTAGGGCCCCTAGGCACTTTACAGTTGGAAGGCCCTAAGTCAAAAAAAAAAAATTAAAAAAAAAAAATTAACTAGAACATTTTTGGACATTTTTTATAATTTCAATCCGCTCTGGCCAGGGCCCCCTTAGTGGTTGGGCCCCTAGGCCGGTGCCTTGTTGGCCTAGACAGAAATCCGGGGCTGTTTGCAGAAACACTACACAGCCGTTTCATTCAAGAAGAGCTTCTTAACGATTGCTTGTGAGTCGTCACTTTTTTATCTCTTTTTACAACATTAAAAATACCAATAAATATAAATTTTAACACGGACGTCGTGAACAAATACATAATTAAATGAATGCATAATGACTGCAAACAGTATATGAAACACCTGAGTAAGAACAATGACGTAACACAACTCAGTCCGCCGCGATAGTGTAAAGTTTAGGGTTAAAATCCCTACGGTGACATAGGTTTGAATTAATGAATTTTTCCTTTCTACAGCATTGTGTTACGTCATTGTTCTTACTCAGGTGGGTCATATACTGTTTGCAGTCATTATGCATTCATTTAATTATTAAAAATACCATTCGCTATCTTTCTCTTCATTATTTGAAACCTGCGTAACAATTATCGCAGGCGAATTATTTTTTTAATAATTTGAAAAATAAGATTACGAAAGCAGTTCAATTTCGTCTGAACTTTGTCAGCGAAATTCGTTAGAAGGTAATTTCACAGAAGTCTTAACGAGATTAAGTTGGCCTAGGTCGAATGAGTGTGAGAAAGAGAGAGAGAGAGGAATGGTGTGAGCTAGAGAACGAGTGCGTACGTTATAGTGAAAGGAATGCATTGGAAAGGGAGATGTTGAACTGGAACATCTTTGGGACCCTTAATCTTTTGTTTATTATCCCGAACATGGCTACAATTGGCTCTCAGAAAGTAATAAATGAGAGGATCTACTTGTGGCGGCAATGCCAACAGAACTTGTGTCTTCCTTTAGGCGTCCTTTGTTTGCTTTCCACCAGATGTCAGGTCTGAACAACACTCCTTATTAATATCGCTGTCAATATATAAAATAACTGATAACTCAGCCAGCGTTATTCTGGAAGTTTCGGGTTTCAGCACCGACACTGACATTGTGTAAATACATTTTTATGATATTACATTGTAGTGTTACCGTCTAGATAAGGCAAGACAAGACTTTCAAAATCTTGCCTTGTCTTGAAATATCAAGACTTCACTTAAGTTTTATCTTGAAATATCAAGACTTTACTAAGTCTAAAGTCTAGATTAACAAACTCTTGTCTTGTCTAATATCAAGATTATTTTCAGGAGTCTAGATTAGTAGTAGTAACTAGTAGGTAAAGTAAACCTTTACATACAACTACTTAGTTTATTTAGACTCTTGAAAATTGTCTAGAGTTTTGTCAAGAGTCTTGATCTAGATAAAGCAAGTCTTGTCTTGTCTTGAAAATTTCTAGACAAGACTTTTGCAAGTCTTGTCTTGAAAATCTAGACAAGACAAGACAAGAGTCTAGAAAGTCTAGATCTAGACGGCAACACTATTACATTGTAACGTTATGACAACAATAGGTGTTTGTAAACAGTAATTTTCTAATTATAGCGAAATATTTGTGAATAAAAAAACTTTTTAACAAAAAAAAAACCTCCTTCAAAAAACCACTAAAAAGAGGGAAATAATGAAATGTTGAGGTCTGTGCCAATTTAATAAAATATGAAGTCGGTTAAAAAGCATAGTATAGTGATTAATATCTTTTTTTTAACCAACTTCATATTTTATTAAATTGGCACAGACCTCAAAATTTCATTATTTCCCTCTTTTTAGTGGTTTTTTGAAGGAGGTTTTTTTTTTTTGTTTAAAAGTTTTTTATTTTTTACTTTTTAGTGTCAAAAAGTGACATTTACCTTAAAAGAATCACACGCCGTTACTCACTTTTATTAAACCGACTTTCTTACGCTGTCAGATATGTCAAAAAGTGACATTTTCCTTAAAGAATCACACGCCGCTACACACTTTTATTAAAATCAGCCGAACTACTGAACCGATTTTGATGAAATTTCTATGGGACCAATCTGAAAGTATATCCTTTCAAATAAAAAAAAATTTTCAAAATCGGTTTATAAATGACTGAGTTATGAGGTAACAAACATAAAAAAAAAAAAAAAATACAACCGAATTGAGAACCACCTCCTTTTTTTGAAGTCGGTTAAAAATAACTAATTAATTTATATCAGACATGGAGGTGTACCTACATCTATGTCTATGGTTTATATTGACAGACGACAGCATAACCTAAAACTATGGCGCCCTGTAATCTTGCGGACCGGGTTTAAAAGTGTCAAATTTATCAGATTTATAGTAATAATTTCCAAATGAGTTAGAAGTAAAATCATGGTTTTACTTACTCGCGGTCCGGCTTCGTCTGGCTGCCGATCGCTATTTTCTCTCTTTGCCCATTTCCCTTTTGTCGTACCAATACATAATCTATGTTACTCGTTAAGAAGTAGGCTTTTAAATTGTGATAGAACTTTTCAAATCGGTTCAGTGGTTCATACAAACTTATTTTATATATTAGTATAGATTACGGGACCTCTGTAAATTCGTTTTCTTAGCTTGGGAGCGCGTGGACTTTGTTTGCTGCTTAGACGACGTTTTCAGAAGTTTTGTCTCTCTGTTTCTACCAGCATCACTCGAGAACAGCTAAAGCGATTTTAGGTAGGTATTTTTGGGGGTTTCCGTGTGGTTTTTGGTGGTTTTTGTGCGATTTTTGGGGGTTTTCGTGCAATTTTTGGGGGTTTTCGTGCGATTGTTGGGGGTTTTCGTGCGATTGTTGGGGGTTTTCGTGCGATTGTTGGGGGTTTTCGTGCGATTGTTGGAGGTTTTCGTGCGATTTTTGGGGTTTTTCGTGCAATTGTTGGAGGTTTTCGTGCGATTTTTGGGAGTTTTCGTGCGATTTTTGGGAGATTTTTGACGCTCGACCACTGAGGTTATAAACGTCTATTTGATCGATTTAACGGAATTTCTTTAAGACACCTTGTAAAAAATGTTGGCCACACCTGATTCATCAACATCATATTACAAAAGCATCGACTCCCGGAAATTCGTAAGAACAGTCGGAGATCACAGCAGCGCGGTATAATTTAACATAACCTCACTTTCTAACACTTTCACTGACATTGTTGAAATGAACATTATGCCTTCAGGCCTGAAGAGCTGGCGCACCGAAAATAGACACTGATTTTGTTATTTCAGGTGCGCAATGCGCATGCTCAAACGCATATTCCGTAGGAAAAATTAGAGGATATCATAATATAATAGTAGCGGTTGACATTTTAACATCTTACAGCCTGTTTTGAAATAATAAATTAGCCTCATTGTTGGATTTATTTATTTAGTGTAGATTATAGACGCGTCGACAACTTAGGTCATTCGCGTCTTAAATTACATTAAATAACAACTAACTTAAACTAAATAACATCACAAAACATCCATGAGCGCAGTTGGGTTTCAATCCCACGACAGTCTAGTCTAGAGGCTGGTACCAAATACGCTATGCACTAGGCTACACTGCCGTCTCTCTATGTTGTCTCATTGTTAAGGATCGTCCATCCCTGAGGAATATCAAAAATATATTTTAATAAATAAATAATATGAAAAGCTGAAGTTTTCTAGTTTTTAAAATAAAAGGTTTCAAGCAATCATATACACAATACTTATTGTTTTTTGAAAGTTTGTTATACAAAATAAAAGAAAATGCTTGAAAAGTCACAAAAAGTTTTTGAATTCAATTTTTATTTGAAGTGGCCAGCAAATTAAAACTTTTTATTGAATGAAAAAAATATTCAACAGCAAATATATGGACAAAAAAACTAGAACATATTGTTGTTCAAAACTAAACAAAATTTTATTTTAACAACATAAATTCTCAATTCTTTAATATTTTCAAAAAATATGTAGGTGTATTAAAGCGTTCTAAATAAATGTTTCAATAAATTTACTTCCCCAACAATAATTATTATCCATAAAGAAAAAGTTTTGTTGGCAAAAGTTTGCTTTGAAATTTTTATACGAAGCCGATAAACGGAGCTGCTATAGGTACTACCTAATACCTATGTCCTATTTTTGCCAAATAAATATTATGAAATATTGCTTTCCAATTCTACAAAAATAAATAATATTATGACCTATTTTATAGTATGAATGGGCTTTCGGAAATATTATTTAATAGGGCTGGACTGCTTTTAATGCCCGTTTCTCAAAATTTTGTTAGAACTGACATCACTCGCACAACTCCCTTCAATTTAACGCATCAACACTAAAGGTAGGTACGTGCAGTATAGAGCTGGGATTCTAGATGGTAGCGTAGATCATAGCAGAGCTTGCTTAAATTAATGCATTATTATATATGCGAGCGTACACAACGAAGCAGTGAGTGTAGCAGGTATAAGCGCTGTTACAAGAGCTGCTAGATACAAAAATGTATCTCACCATTCTTTCAGCGCGTTGACTACTACAATCAACGTGTGACAACTGTCAAATGGCCGTTACAAGTTTCGCAATGGATGTGACTAGTTTAATAAGTGAAATTTTGCCAGTTTTTATTTAATTTGTTTTGAGTTTTTTCTAAGACGTATTTAAAAGTGTTAGGTTCCATACGCAAATATTCAAAAAACCGGTTTGGGTAAAATTTTAATTCTTTGTATAAATGATTAAATTCGCCATGTTTAGATCGTTTTCTATTAATAGGGTGGACATGATAGCTCCTACCCAAATTTGTATTTAAAATATACCACTTTATAGCAGAAGAACACAAATATTCGTCTTCGATAACTGACATTTCAAACGTGATTTAAGCTTGTATCAACATGCATCGAAAGTAGCTATTTTGAAGTGGGTATGGCAAAAAAATGATTGATAAACAAAATTCCCTCTGAATCCGTCTCTGTATCAGCTGTCCCGAAATCTATAAAAGTTGTGTACCATAAATTGTATATTTGGAAAAGAAAGCTTCATATCATAAAAAAAATAAACTAATCTTTGGATATAGATAAAAAAAGTCCAGACGAAGCTTTGATCAATAAATTAGCCGATATTTTATTAAAAAAGCTTTTGTTTCCAGCCTCTGACCATAAAACTGTGCGTTTTATATTCAATGATTTATGTAATAAGTACCGAGCATTTTTACAGCTATCTCTCTTTCACTGTTATGGTTTTTGTCTAGTTTGGCGCCTGAAGTTAACACAACAAACAAGCCCTATCGGCATTTCAACACCAGGCGAACAGCTCCTTCGAGTCCTATTATGTGCGCTGTGAAAAGCCTTGCATGCTCTCCAAAACACTAACAAAAAAGACGTATGCATTCGGAGTATTTTCTATCTTCAAGAAAGAACAGTTTTGTGTCAACGGGAAAAGTTACAAAAAAAAAACGCATGCGAAAAAAAATATTTTTCTCAAACTCACTATAAAATGTAGGTATCTATGCATGTAAAATGACTTTTGACAGGCCGGTATGCGGGAATGTATCTTTCCCACACTAGTGTGAGAAAGTAAACAATTTTCATAGTGATTTATGATAAATTAATAAGATTTATACGGTTGAATTGCAATTGAAAATTTTTCGTTGGAAAGCAGCCAATTATATAATTGATTCGAAACATATTGGAAAAAATCATTTTACCAACCATAGTCAGGTTAGAATCCTGACTGTGACTATGGTTGGTAAAATGATTTTTTCTAATATGTTTCGAATCAATTATATAATTGGCTGCTTTCCAACGAAAAATGTTCATAGTGATTTATGTTTATAAATATTCGTCCCGGTCCGCCCGCCATTACCTACTGACAGCTACTCTCGGTCTACTATAGAAGTGAAGTTGCCGATACAAAATGAACTGTCAAAATTTTTTGAAAATACTGAAAAAGTGAAAAGTAGCTATTTTATTGTGCGGGTATGGCAAAAATTACCATATAATATATATCTCGTGCGTAATGATATTATGACTCATGTGACTGTTAAAACTCGTTCAATCGCTCGTTTTAACATACTGTCACCACTCGTCAGTAATATAGCTCATTACGACACTAGAAATACAATATACTATTGTTACATACATTTTTAATAGAAATAAAATATTAGTAAAAAAAAACTTACAAGCTTTTATTGAAATGTACTTACTAAAAAGGAAAAAAATAATATTTAATAATTTTGGTTCATAATTATTAGAAAGCGGGGGTTGTAATCTCTATGATAGTTTATTAGTCGCAACCCCCGCTTTTATAATAATTATGAACCAAAATTATTAAATATTATTTTTTCCTTTTTAGTACATTTCAATAAAAGCTTGTCTCTAAAAAGTTTTTTTTACTAATATTTTATTTTGTTCATTTTAGTCTTTCAGAATTTTACCCCCTTTTGATTCCCCTCGGGGCTGAATTTCGAGAAATCCCTTCTTAGTGGATACTTATGTCAGAAAGGGAATCTACTGTCCAAATTTCAAGTTTCTAGCCTCAGCGATTTGGCCTGGGCGTTGATTAGTCAAAAAAACCCTACACCCTCGTTTGAACCCCTTAGGGGTTGAATTTAATTCTAAAAACGATTTATTCATGTATTATCATCGGAAATACATATGTGTACAAAATTTCAAATCGATCGGATACGAGGAAGTCATTCAAAATTGACTTGCAAGATTTTACCTAAACAAACACACAAACAAACTAAAATACAAACATAATAATTTTTAATTAATTCAACAATGAATTTAATCCACAAGGCATCCACTAGGTAGTGAATAGTAGTTCTTAACATATATCAGTCAGCATATTATGCCATATCATGATTGTTAAACGTCAGCATAATATGCTAACTGATATTTGTTAAGAACTACTATTCACTACCTAGTGGATGCCTTGTGGATTAAATTCATTGTTGAATTAATTAATAATTATTATATTGTTGTCCACAATTACCTAACTCATATATTGTCATTTATTTAAAACGGCTTGTACGAGCCATTTGAGTTATTAATATTTAAGTTTCGATTGTAACTTAAAAATAAATCGGCTCTCGCATGAGATGTGATTAGTATTGAAATAGGTATATATGGGAAGGAACAGATTTCACTTTCGGGGCACTGTGTGAGTAAATGGCAACTCAACCAGCCGGAAACTGGGAATTTCAGGTTCAAGTCCTGACAGTGGCTTCTGATTTTTTCCTTATATATCTTATAACAATCGTTTGACGTTTAACAATCATGATGGCATAATATGCTGACTGATATGTTAAGAAATACTATTCACTACCTAGTGGATGCCTTGTGGATTAAATTCATTGTTGAATTAATTAATAATTATTATATTGTTGTCCACAATTACCTAACTCATATATTTTAAGATACAAACATTGCAAGTTTAATAAAAGCTTGTAATAATAAACATATAGTACCTACTAAATTCCGATCGCCTATAACAATTCAAGCATGTAATGTGGCAACCAAAACACAAATAGTTAATTTCGCAAGTGATTTTAATCTTAAATCCGCCATACAAATGCAAACAAACAAGGAGCAAGTGAGTGCGGCTGTAATACATAATAACAATAGAAGGGATATGCGGTTAGCTCTGAGCTACATAGCTCTCGCGCGACGGGAAGCTGTGAAAACGAGATAACGTCTAGTCAAGCAGACGCGTTGTCTGACTCGACACAACGCCACACCATTTGAACCGTGAGGTTCATCTTAACTGGATCAACAACCAACTAGCCGTTTCTTTAGTTCAGACACTTGGATATGACAGCTGCAAATTTAACGAGAAAAAATGCAGAAAGCAATTAGGTAGCGAACAATTATCGAGGTCACATGATTAAGAGTACTCTTGCATGGAGTTTTTCAACGCATTTTTATTTATTTTTAAGGTCACCAACAGCTAGCGTTATTGGCGCTAGCATCAATTCATACTATCTTCAATTTTTACTTCCCACCTCTACTATGGTAGGGAAGTAATGGATTTAGTCCGAAAAAAATATTTCGAGATTTTAACAGATCTTCACGTTTTGAGACCTTAGCAATCGTTTAAGATCATTTTCTGATTGATGTCTGTATGTGTGTGTGGTCAATTTTTCGCCTTCGATATCTTAAAAACGGAACAACATACGGCCATGCCGATTGTTCTATTGTGTTTATCAGTCTTTAACTTAGATCTGATTATATTTTGAGTCAAATCGGTTCAGTGGATCCTGAGATATTAAAAAAAACGTTCTCAATGTCAAGTATTAACATAGGTAAAAAAAATATAAATGAATTCTAGATGTTATAATATGAAAAAATGTAAATATTTTTTTTCTCTAAAATGTACAGTTTTCGAGAAAAAAAAATATTTTACTAAAAAAAATAAAAATTGTACGTAAATCAAGGTAACCATGATTTTTGCTATATTAAGCTAGCCATCAGTAGATCACCAAACAAAAAAGAGGGCCATGCTTTTTTTCAAAGAATAAAAAAAGAGTGTTTATTTTTTGCAAATATTTACTAGGTGGGAAGTATAGGACCGGTCATCATGCAGTCTAATTTTTAATAATAGAAATAGATGGATTTTTACTGTGCATCATTTTTATCATTAATTTTTTAATAATGCCAATATGGTCTGCGGCTAATATGGCAACATTTTTTGCTGTAAAAATTTCTCCGTGTACTTTGACTAGTCAACGGATTAGATTCTGGAAATTGGCTAGCCTAATAGAACGAATAAGTTAAACTAAATAAATGAAACTAATTAAATATATGTTTTAGTTCGTTGCTTTTAAGCGAACTAAATTGATACAGAAATTAATTCAACAAGTGAAACAGCACATAAATAATACTTAAAGATTAATTTGTAAAAGCAATGTAGACAAAACGAATTAAACTAAATTGTCTGGGTTTAGAACAATGGAGTATAATGTTTACGGCTTACGTGGTTTGATTTTCTATTGTTTACAGTAATTTGTGTTAACCGCAGATCTGAGTATGTGCTAGACAATCTATTTAAGACTTTCAAATTCAAGGTTAAAACAATGTGGTCGAAAACATTAAAATTTCACATTTTAAATCTATACACACAAATAAAATTGAAATGTGTCTGTCTGTCTGTGCTAATCTTCGAAACGGCTGAACCAATTTCGATAGGACTTTACAGACAGCTTGTCAGAAGTGATCTAGGCTACTATTTTTAATTGTTATTCAACCCCTAAGAGGGTAAAACGGAGGTGTAGGACCCGAGCTCGTACCAGTCGGTTTGTGTATGCCGGCTGGCGGATTCTAATACACAAATGGATTATTTGTTGTGTTATGAAGACGGTAATGACCTGAGTTGTCGACGCGTCTATAATCTACAATTATTTAATTATAACAATGGAAACTTCTATTATAAACCTTCATATCCATGGTAACGCTATTGAATGAATGAATTGTAGATTATAGACGCTCGACAACAGAGGTCATTAGCGTCGGTAAGGGTAACGTTATTAAATTACATCGTTGAATAATATTTGATTACTGAACCCTGTGCTATAATGACAGTATAAATAATTGGATAATTAGCCCTATTCTAGTATTTATGTTTTAAACACTGTTCTTACCTAACCATAGTGATTACAAAATCTATAAACGTTTGTAATGTTTAACATGCTATTGTGGTAGTCACTTCGCTTAGCAGAATAAGAAACGAACAAAAGTGATTAGCTACAGTGCTTATCTTGCTATAAGCACTTGGTAACCACCGTGACTATCGTTAGTAGAATAGTATCACACCCAGTGTTTCAGAAATTGACCACTTATTGAGCGCTACGCAAAAGTGAACTTTTAAAGCAGGGATATTGCATAAACAACAATATTTACAGTCGGTACTTTCCCTCAAACCAAACTATTCAAATATTCGTATAAAAACCTTTTAACATATTTCGTGTTTATTTTAAAAATGAAACATGCTACCAAATTACGGAAACGTTTTTATTTTTTACTACTGACATATCAACGCATATCTAATTGTCAAAAAAAAAAATTCAAAGTACCGCCGCCGCCGCCAAACGGAGGGCGTTTTGAGCCGCACATCGCATTAAATAATCGTAACCAAATGTAATATTCCACGTTTTACAACTCAGATTTTCATAGAGTTTCGATATTTGAGTACACATCGTGGTGACAACAAACACGAAGGGGGATGAAATAGCTTTTATATTCACTGTTAACAGCTTCCATCAAACATTAATAACAGTCATACGCGAGCTATCCCCCTTGTTCAAATATACAGGGTATATATAGTATACGCTTTTTATCTCATTTTTAAAAGATCATTACTTCAAAATGTACTTTTCGAACAGAGCTTGTCAGTTTCTTTCTATTCTCACTAGCGTCTATAATTTACAATATCTACCGGCTTCGACCGGATGCAAATCGCTATTTTCGCTCACTGCTCATCTCCCATTTTAAGTCGATCGGTATAGATCTACTATTCACCAACGAGAGGTGTCCTGTCACGGTCGCCAATTGTATAACATTTCTCTATCATCAGGTCGGAGATATGAAAACATTGTATTGTCATCGGAACTATACGTATGTGTGAAATTAAGTTTTAAGTCGATCGGTAGATCTACTGTTCACCAACGAGAGGTGTCCTGTCACGGTCGCCAATCGTATAACATTTCTCTATCATCAGATTGGAGACATGAAAATATTGTATTGTCATCGGAACTATACGTATGTGTGAAATTAAGTTTTAAGTCGATCGGTAGATCTACTGTTCACCAACGAGAGGTGTCCTGTCACGGTCGCCAATTGTATAACGTTTCTCCATCATCAGGTCGGAAACATGAAAACATTGTATTGTCATCGGAACTATACGTATGTGTGAAATTAAGTTTTAAGTCGATCGGTAGATTTACTGTTCACCAACGAGAGGTGTCCTGTCACGGTCGCCAATTATATAACATTTCTCCATCATCAGGTCGGAAACATGAAAATATTGTATTGTCATCGGAACTATACGTATGTGTGAAATTAAGTTTCAAGTCGATCGGTAGATCTACTGTTCACCAACGAGAGGTGTCCTGTCACGGTCGCCAATTGTATTAACGTTTCTCCATCATCAGGTCGGAAACATGAAAACATTGCATATTGTCATCGGAACTATACGTATGTGTGAAATTAAGTTTCAAGTCGATCGGTAGATCTACTGTTCACCAACGAGAGGTGTCCTGTCACGGTCGCCAATCGTATAACATTTCTCTATCATCAGATTGGAGACATGAAAATATTGTATTGTCATCGGGACTATATGTATATGTGAAATTAAGTTTCAAGTCGATCGGTAGATCTACTGTTCACCAACGAGAGGTGTCCTCTCACGGTCGCCAATTGTATAACATTTCTCCATCATCAGGTCGGAAACATGAAAATATTGTATTGTCATCGGAACTATACGTATGTGTGAAATTAAGTTTCAAGTCGATCGGTAGATCTACTGTTCACCAACGAGAGGTGTCCTGTCACGATCGCCAATTGTAACTTTTTTCCATCATCAGGTCGGAAACATGAAAATATTGTATTGTCCTCGGGACTACGCATGTGTTCAAAGTTTCAAGTCGATCGTAGATCTACTGTTCACCAACGAGAGGTGTCCTGTCACGGTCGCCAATTATATAACATTTCTCCATCATCAGGTCGGAAACATGAAAATATTGTATTGTCATCGGAACTATACGTATGTGTGAAATTAAGTTTCAAGTCGATCGGTAGATCTACTGTTCACCAACGAGAGGTGTCCTGTCACGGTCGCCAATTGTATAACGTTTCTCCATCATCAGGTCGGAAACATGAAAACATTGCATATTGTCATCGGAACTATACGTATGTGTGAAATTAAGTTTCAAGTCGATCGGTAGATCTACTGTTCACTAACGAGAGGTGTCTTGTCACGGTCGCCAATCGTATAACATTTCTCTATCATCAGATTGGAGACATGAAAATATTGTATTGTCATCGGGACTATATGTATATGTGAAATTAAGTTTCAAGTCGATCGGTAGATCTACTGTTCACCGACGAGAGGTGTCCTGTCACGGTCGCCAATTATATAACATTTCTCCATCATCAGGTCGGAAACATGAAAATATTGTATTGTCATCGGAACTATACGTAGGTGTGAAATTAAGTTTCAAGTCGATCGGTAGATCTACTGTTCACCAACGAGAGGTGTCCTGTCACGGTCGCCAATCGTATAACATTTCTTCATCATAAGGTCGGAGACATGAAAATATTGTATTGTCATCGGAACTATACGTATGTGTGAAATTAAGTTTCAAGTCGATCGGTAGATTTACTGTTTACCAACGAGAGGTGTCCCGTCACGATCGCCAATTGTAACTTTTTTCCATCATCAGGTCGGAAACATGAAAACATTGTATTGTCATCGGAACTATACGTATGTGTGAAATTAAGTTTCAAGTCGATCGGTAGATCTACTATTCACCAACGAGAGGTGTCCTGTCACGATCGCCAATTGCAACGTTTCTCTATCATCAGGTCGGAGACATGAAAATATTGTAATGTCATCGGAACTACGTTTGTGTTCAAAGTTTCAAGTCGATCGGTAGATTTACTGTTCACCAACGAGAGGCGTCCTGTCACGATCGCCAATGTGTGCTGTCACGATCGCCAATTGTAACATTTCTCCATCATCAGGTCGGAGACATGAAAATATTGTATTGTTCTCGGGACTAGGTATGTGTGCAAAGATTCAAGTCGATTGGATATGTGAAAGTGGGTCAAAATTGGATTACAAGATTTGATCCTAACTATAACAAGTGAATTGTTAAATAAATAAATAAAGACTTGTATAAAATGTGTCAGTCTTTGTTGAGAAATGCAGCGGTTGAAGTTGGCCAATTATGTTATCAAACCTTAGTCGTTGAAGTTACCGGTTTGCTGCAAAAGCCAGTGAGAAGTAAAGATTACATACACCAGCTGTGACCCTTGTCATGTTGATCGTGAGAGTCGAGTGGGAATTTTTTTCCCCGTTCGACGGAAACATGATGCGATCGTATCCGGTACATGCGGCACAACCGGACACGTATAGACGGTCGGATTAAAACAATGCGATGATGTATCCTTCACACTGAACAGATACTAAAACGGCAATGAGATTCAGCTTTCAGTAAATAATACCGAAAATAATTTTTTTGCCATATCCACTATAGACCGAGAGCTAGTGACAATTTTTTGGTGTTATTTATTCAAGACCTTATTTTTGTGAAGATGTTGAGGGAGGCATATTAAAGTGCCCTGAGTAAAAGATTTTGCGAGGTAGCGGTATGGGACGGATGCAGACCGCCCCCAACATGTAACAAAAAAATGATCACAATAATTATGATTGCCTATGTACTTCTTTAAAAATATTTTTTCATTTACTTCCATGGATTGCTTTAGTAAATATAGAAAATATTTTTTTCCATATCATTTAGACGAGACTACTGACATTTTTTGTTTATTTATTCAAACTTTTTTTGTAAGTGTTGAGGAGGCATATTAAATGCCTGACTAAAGATTTTGCGTAGAAGCGGTATGGACGGATGCAGACCCCCCCAACATAACAATAAACATACACAAATAGCTCAGCGAAATGCTTAAGCTTGTCGGTGACCCAATAATGCCATTATAATATTTTCAGATCGATTAGTCAGTATTAAGAGGGTGGCATACACTCTGGTCATGTACCCGACAAAGTTTATATTATTAGTTGAAGGTTCAAATTTTAATATGTTGTTACGGCGACTGTTTTAAGCATATATTTCAATTTGCAGAACAAGAAGTCGGTATTAACCCCCTTGCAGAACGATATAAACACCTAGGCGAGCAAGTTTCCCTCTAAGAGAGGGGGTTAATACCGACATTTTGTTCTGCAAATTGAAATATATGCTTAAAACAGTCGCCGTAACAACATAATAAAATTTGAACCTTCAACTAATAATATAAACTTCGTCGGGTACATGACGCACGTTTAGAGCAATTTTTTGGATTGTCTTCTCAAGTCATCGTCTATCGACCACATAAATTAAATTGCCATCAAAATGTCGGTCCGGAAGAATAAAAATATTAATAATTGTGGCTCCCTATCCAAAGTCTGTCTATTCGATACATAGGTAATCCGACGGTCAGCTCTGGGACTATAAAAGCTCTGTGTCTCACAACTGCCTTCACCGATATTCAAACTAATTACTCTCCGAGTGAGATTCTATTTTACAATTATACGATTCGTGGACTGAATTTTAGGGCTTGAGAATAGCCGAGCGTGTAGCAGTGCTGTTGTTTACATGGCGTTGCTATGGTTCCTCTATTACAAGTCCCCAGTTCCCGGATTCTAGCCCTAAAGCTGGTAAAAGTGTCAATTGGATTTTCAATTTATTATTAAAAAAAAATAATGAATTGAAAATATGAATTGGTGCTAGGCCTAAATAACCTTAGCTGTTGGTGGTCTTTAAAAACACACAATTTAGACCAGGGATCGGCAACTGGCGGACCGCGGTCCAAGTTCGGACCGCGGAAGATCAAAAACTGGACTACCAAAATTTTTTTGAATTATTTAAAAAATATTTTTTTGTACTTTCCGCTACGAAAGTTTTATTTTCGAGTGCTTTGTCGCGGTAACAAAGAGGTACATTTTGAAGAACCAATATCACTCAAGATTAACGACCGCCCACCTTGAAGACACTCTTCTCATAAGCTGCTCCCCGCGTGAACCTAACTTTAAAAAACTGACTCAAGACCGCAAATGTAATTTCTCCCATTGATTTTTGAATACAATTATGTCTATCTATTGTATTTCATATTATTTTGTGAGTGAAAATTAAAATAAAAAATTAGTAAAGAATATGAGTTGTTTTTTTTTTTTTTTGGACCTCGATAAAAATTTTCAACAGTATCCAGATCCCATCTATAATTACTTGTCGACCCCTGATTTAGACTGAATTTTAGACTAAATAAATACACGATTGTGATTATGCAGTGACCTATTTTTAATTTCCATTACATAACGAACTTCCACATAGGATCTCCAAGGAGTACAAACACAGACATATATACAAAGTTAAATTTATCTTTTGTCCGACATATGTGTAACATGTACACGTAGCAGTAATTCCAGCACCAGCTCGGGAGCAGTTGGCAATACTGCGATGGTGGTCACTTATACATTACGTTGGTAACAATGTGCACTGCATCGGACTAGTCACCGGGGACCTTCGACCGAAATGCATGTCTTATAGTTCACAATGGCGCTTGTACATGGGATCTTAATTAACTTTGCTATTTGCACTTTTAAGTTCACATTCAAGCACTTTCAAAGCAATTTCCACTTACATTATAGCATTAATTAACAATGAAAAGAGCTTCTTAGCACCCGGTGTAAATAATTTAATCCGGAAAAATTGCAGTCGCCTAAGTACTAAGGCTAACACAACACAGTATGCCAACTCATCTCAAAAGCTTCTACAGACAGACGCGTTCAGCTCGCATAATGTTGCACAGCGCTGTTATTCCTTTACATGTATTGTCTGCGAGGTGAAGAGGGGGGATGTGTTTGTGCGACGGTTTTGTCTGCGGGGTGAAGCGGCCTTCACCCCCCCCCCTCTTCACCTCGCAGACAAAACCGCCGCACAAACACACCCCCCCTCTTCACCTCGCAGACAAAACCGTCGCACGAACATCCCCCTCGCGGGAAACTTCCCCCGTAAGAATTGCACGGTCCTGATATTCAATTAATGTTCCTATGTGAAAGAATAATTTGTTAATTTTTTCTGCGAAGCCTCCACCCCCCCTCTTCATCCCGCAGACAAAACCGTCGCACAAACACACACCCCCTCTTCACCTCGCAGACAATACATGTAAAGGAATAACAGCGCTGTGCAACATTATGCGAGCTGGTCTGTCTGTAGACGCTTGTACTCATCTCTATTGAGAATTCTAAAACTTGCCAACAATTACTTGCATCTGCTCATGTTATACAGGGTGTCCCAAAATTGCTGGAACACAGAGCTACCACGTGTAGTAGAGGTCAAAATAAGTCGATTGGACCCAATTTATTTATATACCAAAATGTAGAGTTTGCCCGTGAGACGAGTGCAAAGTTTACATAAAAAACACATTTTTTTTACGCTGTTCAGAAATGAATGAAGCAAATTGAATGAAATTTGACAAAAGTGCATTTTAGAGGATTACTCTCCTTTCGGTAATCAAAGAAACCCTAAAGAAATTGTAGAAGGGTTAAAACCACCCTCACCCCCTGACATTATTTTTCAGAACTTTCTTAGGGATGGTAATACGGTTCTCATTTTTTTTTAGCGGGAAGACTGATCAATTATCTTCATTTTGTTACTCTTATAAACATTTCGTATTTCGCATAGTTCCGAAGGAAAAAAATGTTTTCTTAAATATGCTAACAGATATTCCTAGTACAAGTTTAATAAAATTGTAATACAAAATTTTATACACAAAATTTTATGTAAACTTTGAACTCTTCTCACGGGCAAACGGTACATTTTGGTATATAAATAAATTGGGTCCAATCGACTTATTTTGACCTCTACTATACGTGGTAGCTCTGTGTCCCAGCAATTTTGGGACTCCCTGTATAATGAATTACAAAAAGAAAGTGGATTTCCTGCCCAACTTGGGAGACCAATGCTAGGCCAGGACTCTAAAGGTTTAACGGACAGTGAATATACATTTATTTATTTATTTTTTCCTTTTTATTAACGAATGCGTTTGTCAGGTGTGTGTGTGTGTGCAGTGTATTTGAATATTTACATCCTAACTATTTTGATTCATTCAGTATATCTTTATCTCTTAATAGAATAAAACAAAGTCGCTGTCTGCCTCTGCCTGTTTCTCCGTTTTCTTCTTCTAAATCACGCAACGGATTTTGAAACGGTTTTCACTAATAGAAAGAGCGATAAACGAGGAAGGTTTATGTATATAATTTGTAAATATTTTGTACAAAATGGCTGAACTATGACGGTGTTTTGTCAAAAAAACTGTTTTCGTACGCTTACATAGTACATACCACTCGGCGTAGCCGGGACGGGCCGCTAGTTCATAATATTACTGATAGGTAATATTATGTTTCGACATTTAAATATTTTGCATTTTGTAATTACGCCTTATCCTGTTTGTATAGGGTATGAATAAATAAATAAGGGCAATAAAAGCCAGCACACACATGCTACTTTTTGTATCGAAAACGCGCGATTAAGCAACTGCATCGCGATTTGACGATTACCTACTCAGCCAGTCAAAATCTCTCGTTCAACCGCACGATTTGGAAACAGCCTGGAAACTCAATCGCACTTTTGCTCGATCCAGTAATCGATGCGTTTGTTTCGTATTCTCGCGCCTCATATAGGAATCCATTGAATATGATGTCGCGCGAACCTGCGATTTCGACAATCGCACGTTCCTAATACATCTGTTGAGTATTTCAGCGAATAGTTTTGGTCTTTTGTGTTTCGAAGACCACCAACAGCTAAGGTTCTTTGGGCCTAGCACCAATTCATATTTTCAATTCATTAATTTTTTTTAATAATAAATTGAAAATCCAATTGACACTTTTATCAGCTCTCGGGCTAGAACCCGGGAACTGGGGACTTGTAATAGAGGAACCATAGCAATGCACTGCTACACGCTCGGCCATTCTCAAGCACAGTTTGTGGTCTTACACTGTTGAGTGTTAGTAGCTGCATCTAACGATCTACAAGCGACTTAATCGCACAATCGTGATACAAAAAATAGCATGTGTGCGCTGACCTCTAAAATAGGATGACGTTTCGGGTGATCACAAATTTGTCCTAAGAATATGTCAGGAAAAAATGGTTGCGTGTAACCTTAACATGCAGTTAGTGATGAGCAAAATTGGTCTTGGTCTTGCAGTCTTGGTCTTGGTCTCGCAGTCTTGGTCTTGGTCTTGCGAAAAAGCAAGACCAAGACCAAGACTATCATTAGACTAGCAAGATCAATACCAAGACCGAATGAACAAGAACAAGACCAATACCTAGACCGAATATGCAAGGCCAAGACCAAATACACAAGACTAAACTAAAAATTCTTACTTCGGAGCCAGTGGCCGCTCGTCTTTAAGTGCGCTCGTGGACCGCAACTAAAAAAAAGACAGATAAAATGAGCAAGACCAAGACTCGATACGCAAGATCAAGACCAAGACTAAATAAGCAAGACCAAGACCAGACATATTTGAGCAAGACCAAGACCAAGACTGAATCAGCAAGACCAAGACTAAGACTTAGTCTTGGTCTTGCTGATTCAGTCTTGGTCTTGGTCTTGCTCAAATATGTCTGGTCTTGGTCTTGCTTATTTAGTCTTGGTCTTGATCTTGCGTATCAAGTCTTGGTCTTGCTCATTTTATCTGTCAATAGAAGTGGAACTTATAGCATGTTACTCGGTTACATGTGACCCGTAACGGTCTGACTTACTTTGACATGAAACGCAGTTACAGAAGGGCTTGAATACGAACTCGCAACCTGTAGTGTATTTAGCATATTTTTATTAAACAAATATTTAGTAGGTATATGATAAAATCAATCAATTTAAAACCCCTTATATCCACACCATATTATTCACATAACAATTAGAGGTGAAAATAATAAATATCTCAGACAGCTAGGCTGCCATGATTTTTGAGCTATATCTAAGAAAAAATCAAATGACCACTGTCGGGACTTGAACCCGAAACCCTCAGTTTTCGGCTGGGTGAGTTACCGATTTCTCCACAGTGCCCGAGAGTGGAAACCGATCTCTTCTTAGATATAGCAATTTCAAGTTGAAAACACACTACATACGAGAGTCGACTATTCAAATAATTAATAAACTGCAAAGCATAGTACAGCTATTAAACAGTCGAATCATTGGGTTTTAAATCGATTGATTTTATCATATACCAATTAATTACTGTCCACAGAAACTCAAAACGTTGTTTATCTATAAATATTTAGTAATTCAATTGTTTTTTCTGAAAATCATCAAAGTCAAGCACAGTCATTGTGATAAAACAATACAAACAAAAAAAACCCCGTCAAATTACGTTTTCAGCGAGCGTAACATTATTCCTATCTATTTTTGTGTAGAACGACATTGTCACAGAATATTTATGTTGCCTAGCAGAATGAAACTGTACTATTATAGTACCAACCACTGTAACAAAAATTCCCAACGGCACTGTCAAAGCGGTAGTGCTACTATGATATAGCTATTTACATTACGGTTCTTTCATTTTTATGAAGGTGGTAACACTGAACATATGATTCAACGTTGCTCGGGAAATACCGTATCATAAAACGTGTCTCAATCTTTTAGATGAAATGAAGACAAGTTTTTTTTTTGATATTTCATAAGCTGCAACCGATAATAAAATACATTTTTAAAGCGTTGGGTCTCCAAGTCACTATATGAATATTATGAAGTATTAGAAATACCTTGTATTATGTCCGTCTTGTGACTTCTTGTGAATTTACACTACGCGTTTCAGCAACGAGTTGCCATCTTCAGGTGTGGTTAATTATTTTTAAAAAACACACATTGAGTATTATGTCGTGATTTGTGAAGTACTGATTTAAATTTCGAGATTTTTAAATGAAATGGAAATGTGAGTGTGTTTGTGTATGTGTGTAGACGATTACTGAGTATTGGGTGTTTGTGTGCTGTTAATTATTGTGTCTTATATTATGTTCGATTTTAGTGTTAGTTTGTCATTAAGAATGTTGGTATTGTCGAATTTGGTGGCTTTATATATGAAATAATAATAATCTTCTTGGCTTAAAGATCCCTAAGCCAAGAAGATTTTCGAAATATCACATCTGATTTATTTCATCAACAAACTGAAAACTTTTCATCACCATGCATCATTATCGATTCTGTGATTTTATTGGAAGGGACATATTAAAATACGAGCCATACGCATAAAGACAGTAATTCCGTTTTGTTATACGTAGTGGAAAATTAATAATAATATTGTGCTAAATTTTTCAAACGAACCCTCAAAGCAAACCTTATAATTCAGTTCAGTAATTTGTACTGAATATTTTTTGTTCATCACGCGAAACAAGCAGTTCGCATGTACAGACGCTATGCATTACATCGATGCCTTTGTAACATACAGAAGCACTATTCCGCGCGCCCCGAACCCACCCCTGAACTACAGAAAGACTCTAAGCAATTAGACTGCGGCAAAACACAATTTACTTTTGAACATTAATTAAGTAGGTATGGACTATTATTAAAAAAACAGACATCTGCGAGGGTACCGTACTGTTACAACGATATTATAATTGGAGAAAAATTATAGATTGTAGACGCTAGAATTTTTGTTAGTTACGTCTTTACGTGAAATAAGGGACGCTTTGCACTTAGTGAGATGAAAGTCAGGCTTAAGGGCGGTTTTTCGGTGGCGTATCTCACTTTTTCAATTTTTGTTGGTTACGTCTTTACGTGAGATGAGGGACGCCACTTCGTGAGAAGAAAGTCAGGCTTAAAGGCGGTTGTTCGATGGCGTATCTCACTTTTTCAATTTTTGTTAGTTACGCCTTTACGTGAGATGAGGGACGCCACTTCGTAACAAGAAAGTCAGGCTTAAGATCGGTTGTTCGATGGCGTATCTCACTTTTTCAATTTTTGTCAGTTACGTCTTTACGTAAGATGAGGGACGTCTGCAGTTGGTGAGAAGAAAGTCAGGGTTAAGGACGGTTGTTCGGTGGCGTAGTTTGCTTTCTTAATTTTTGTTAGTTACGTCTTTACGTGAGATGAGGGACACCACTTCACGAGAAGAAAGTCAGGCGGACGGTTGTTCGGTGGCGTATCTCACTTTCTTAATTTTTGTTAGTTACGTCTTTACACCACCACAGTTACGCCACTTTGTGAGATGAAAATAAGGCTTAAGGGCGGTTGTTCGATGGCGCATCTCACTGTTTAGTATTTAGATTTTTGTTGGTTACGTCTTTACGTGAGATGAGTGATGTTTTGTTTTACCAAGGGAAAAATCTATTTGTTTCTTTCTAAACGTTCACAGTCACCTTTTAAAAGAAAAAGTTCATACAATTAGTATCGTTGTACGTTTGAATAATTGTACGTGCCGATCAAATCAACACGTATCGCATATATCAGAGAACCAACCCATCTCGTGTTCAACCAAGCACTCTGTATTATCGGCTGTGGCTACATACAACGTATTACATGCAGGCGAAACAGCAATAAATTATAACATAACGTCAGGGTGGACGAGAAAAGTTTTAACTTAATTGTTAGCCAACTTTAATTTTAACACTGCGACGCTAGGTTTGTACTGGACAGTTTCAAAAACGAATACCGGGTCGCAGCAATTATCAGGAGATTTTATTAACTGACTGCGACGCCACCGCGATTTATGCCTTCTTGACGTCGTGAAAACAAGTTGTTTTCATTTAAATGTCGTCGTTGTAGCGTCGGAGTCCTGTATTAGGTGAACGGTCTATAAGATGTCTTCCGACACCACAGTGGCGTCGTTAGGCAGTTTAAGAATTTTTGTCTGACGAAGCCACTGTGATAAAATGAAGTTCTTTAAATGTATAATATCTGGGTGCCGAGCTTTGCTCGGATGAGTTCAATAAAAATAGTACTTGTATGCTGTGAGATATGATTTTCTCAGAATATTATTCCGAAACGGATTTATTTCTGAAACATAATTTAAAATAATTGTTTCTGTTTAACATTTTAAATACCTATGTGTATTTTTAAACGTAAAAACTAAGTATCAACTTGAATCAAGCATTTTTTTCTGTAAATATTACTTAGGTCGCCATTTTCAAATCTACCGCCGTTATTGTTTTGTTGACTGAAGAACTCGCAAAAACCGATTTTCATAGATTGAATATCTTGTAAAAATGTTCGAATCAGCTGAAATTTTGCTTGGCCGTTGCCGTTTCAATAATCCATTTTTAAACATTGATTCCAAATATCAACTTTATCGAAGTACTTTTTCTCTCTGATGTCATCTTAGCAACTTCCAGTAAATTTCAAATATTTTTTTGCATAGGAGGTACCTACTGAAAAACTCACAAAAATCGATTTTCGAAGAAATAGAATTCATATTATATCTTTTAATAACAAACGTCAGACTATAAACCTGCGCAAAACTTTTTTGCATGCATCTTCACCATAGTTTTTAAAAATCGATGTGTTTTGATATACTGCATGCCTGCGGCGCTAGAAGTGCGGCCCTTCGGGCCGCCGTGCAAATTTTTAGGCAAAACTTTTTTGTATGTATCTTAACAATAGTTTTCAAAAATCGATGTGTTTTACAGACTCGCGGCGCCAGAAGTGCGGCCCTTCGGGCCGCAGGTTTATCATTATTTACATATTGTACAAGACACTTCTTATATTAGTGTTCATTTACAGTTTTAACTCTTGTGATATATTATATAAAATCTATGTAGAATAGGCTTCGAATCGATCTGACAATTGACCGAGTTATAAGCAAAAAACCCCTTTTTTTAATTGCTCCTCTCTGGGACCAAAATTTCTACCTAGATCGATTTCTCGCCCCAAAAAATCCTCATTCTGTAAATTTCATCAAAATCGTTAGTCGTTTTTGAGAAAAAAAAGTCTAGGTAAGATTATACGTCATACTATATTTAACGTACATATACATATTTTATATAGCTAATATAAAAATAACATACCTATTTATTTAAATATTAGCTAAAACTACTTACATAATTATGTTTAGATTTTATTGTTGTTATTTTTTTACTTTTCAGATAATTACTGATTATTTTAATAAGTTAAAGATTGACTGTCAAAGTAATTTTGACATAAATAATGAAAATAGTTTGTTTTTTCCAAAGCCTACTCACAAAACAACACTGTTTTATGACGTTAAAAAAACTGTTTTTTAAAATGATAAAATCGATAAGAAAACGAATTTTTCCAGGGATGAGACCTAGCTAGATCGATTTTTTGCCCCCCGAAACCCCTTTTCGGTAAATTTGATCAAAATCGTTAGAGCCGTTTTCGAGAAAATATTTATATAGATACATAGAAACATATATACAAGATTTACTCGTTTAATAATATAGGGGATAAATTAAAACGTTGTTTTTTTTTTAAATAAAAAACTTTCGAAGAGTAATTCCGAAACAAATGACAGACAAATAGGTGTGATTTTTATCCAAGTGTGCAAGCTTTCACGGCCGGCATTGTTCCAGGTTTTACTGAAATTGAGGCCTTCATCTTTTCGGTTGAAATTCTGTGTGTGCTTAAATACATAAGCACACACAGAATTTCAACCGAAAAGATGAAGGCCTCAATCTCAGTTAAACCTGGACACCAGCACTCCGACATACAAAACCAATGACCAATCGTACACGGACGAGATACGACCGAGTAGAGAACTCACCCCCACCACTACACACTGCGCAGTTGACCAATGCCAGAGAGACGGACTACGACCGAACAGAGAACACACTGGTACTAGGCATAAAAGAAGGGAGAACACCAGTCACTGACACACTGACCTCTGAGCCGCCAAGGAGGACACTTCGACCGCTGCCACATCGCCTTTGAGAATGTCTACCGCAGTTGTAGACAAAACGTCAGGTAGAAATACCACCGGACCACGGCCTACAAGCCCGGAAACCATGAAAACTTGGAGGTGTGATTTTTGTTTTTCGGCCACCAAATGCATTTGATCGACGTCCATATATTATTAAAAAACTGTTTATGCCGTGTAATGACAACAGTTTATGCTTTGTAATCGTTTACAATGTTAATCTCTTTTATAAAATTAAACACTAATTTATAGTTGTTTATAAAAGGTAGCCGTGTAAACGATAATTTATTACCGTTCTTCGAGTGAACACGGAGGACTTCGAGATTTTTTTACTCGACAAAGAAAGTTGAACGTTTTTTATAGAACGTATCCCACGACCACAAATTTGTTACAATTAAACTATTTCAAATAATCAAACGTGTTCATTTTTAACACGCTTTTATTAACTTCACCTGTATGTTTGCTTGCTTGTCAGTTTGTAACCGACTTCTTTGAACTTGATTTTGACCAACTTTGAACGGTCAGATTTAGTTTAAACGTTGTCGACTTATCAAGGACCGATGACAATACAATAATTCAATAAGTTTGTCCCATTATCCTGACCAGGATCTACAGGACTAAAAAAAAAGCAAAAAACTTCAGATTGAACTGAAACTTTGCACACTTATCAAGGACCGATGACAATACAATAATTCCATAAGTTTGTCCCATTATCCTGACCAGGATCTCCAGGACTAAAAAAAGCAAAAAACTTCAGATTGAACTGAAACTTTGCACACTTATCAAGGACCGATTACAATACAATAATTCCATAAGTTTGTCCCATTATCCTGACCAGGATCTCCAGGATTAAAAAGCAAAAATAAATTATAATTTAAAAAAACTAAAAAACACGCTTTAATGAACTAAAAAGTAAAAAATAATTAATTTTATTGTAAAAAAGCGTGAGGTGCTTTGTATCATATTTTCATACTACCCCACGCTTTTTTACAATAAAATTAATTATTTTTTACTTTTTAGTTCATTAAAGCGTGTGTTTTTTAGTTTTTTTAAATTTTAATTTTTAGAGTTTCGTATCCCAATAAGAAAAAACGGAACACTTACAGAATCACTCGTTTGTCCGTCAGGTTGGCTGGCTGGCTGTCCGTCTTTCAAGACCCATTTTCTCAGGAACGGATAGAGATATCAAGTTGAAATTTATACAAAATACTAAGGTCTACGGTCCCTTAAAGTTGTAAAGAATTTAAGCTTCTAGGTCAACGCTATCAAAAGATACGGACATTTTATCATCTCATCAAATAGTACCTAAAGGGTACTTACTACTTCCCGTTGACCTTTTGAGTCAAATCGGTTCAGTGGATCCTGAGATATTAAAAAAAACGTTCTCATTGTCACGTATTAACATAGGTTAAAAAAAATGAATTCTAGATGTTATAATATTATGAAAAAAATGTAAATATTTCTTTTTCTCTAAAATGTACAATTTTCGAGAAAAAAAATTTTACTAAAAAAAATAAAAATTGTACGTAAATCAAGGTAACCATGATTTTTGCTATATTAAGCTATAGCCATCAGTAGATCACTAAACAAAAAAGAGGGCCATGCTTTTTTCAAAGAATAAAAAAAGAGTGTTTATTTTTTGCAAATATTTACTAGGTGGGAAGTATAGGACTGGTCATCAGTCGAATTTTTAATAAAGGAAAATATATTGTTCCTATAAAAAACGTGAATAAAGTTTAAACAAAATGGTGTAAGAAGCGGGTCAATTACTGTAGAGTAAGATGGTTGTTTATATTAATTACTCGAACGCAAACTGCAAACAATAAATATAAAATCATTTATTGGGTTGGTTAAAATTTAATAACCGGCATTTGCAACTTGTACTAAACAATATCGCATCGAATTTAAACCAGTTACATTGTTGCAAGTCGATAAATGAAGTAAAATCTAGTAAACTGTGCAACAGAAAATAAACTAACAAACTAACGGACGTACTTCGCTTTTAACAACGTGATCTGTTAAATTCTGTCTGTGTGTTTAAAGACTACAGGCAACACCCGTCTAGCGCTGCACATATATAAATCTAGAAAATACTTTTACATTATTTTTCAATAGAGTATCCGCCTTTCGTACCATAAAAAATTACAATTTGAAACCCAGAATGTATTTTTTAACCTTTATGAAACGTTAGCTAATAAAAACTTCTTTTTGTTTCAGGTAAGAAGCAGTTAAAGTCAGCGCTTATACGAAAATAACGATTAAAGAAGAAGAAAAACTGAAAGGAGAAATTTAATTACCAAGGTATTTTTTCAATTTAAACGACGCTGACTTCATTTGTGAATTGCCTTGGCACTGAAACGTATTTTTCTTAAACAAAATATTTCTCCTTGTAGAAGTCGGATTTTGAGTGATTTTAATATTTAACAAAAGTATGCAATGTTCATCTTTTATTTGTATTTTTTTAAACTGTTGTCATGCAAGTCGAAACTAATCTGCAAGGGGGTTAATACCGATATTTTGTTCTGCAAATTGAAATATATGCTTAAAACAGTCGCCGAAACAACAACTTCAAATTTGAACCTTGAACTATTAATATAAATTTCGTTGGGTACGTGACACGTTTAGGGTGATCTGTCACCCCTTTAATACTGACCAATCGATCTGCAAATATTATAATGGTATTAGGTATTGGGTCACCGACAAACAATTTCAGCCTTGAAGCAATAATAATAGGGTTTGCCAGTGATCAAAATAAAATATGAAACTTTGTTATAATGAAAGTTTATGCTCTAAAATATTTATTAATTTTTTATTTTTATTAATTAGGTTTTGTAAACATATTTAAATACATAAACAAAATCATGATTTTTAATCTATGTGTCACGTGACTTCAAACACCGCGTGACGTCATTAATAAGTAAAATGTAAATGTATCCATAGCAACGTAGGTCATATTGTTTACATCATGTTTACATAGGTACAAAATGGTATTTTTCAACACTCTGTTTCTGGGTTTTTAGATAATATTATTAGCTAATATAAACGCAAGTTCATAAAATTATGACGTCATATATCAGTAGAGCAAAAACAATTTTTTAGCGGGCGGGGCTAACATAAATATTTCAAAAATTATTTTTGAGCTTATTTGAAATCAGAATGAAGAGATTTAGACGCCATTTTGTTCAGAATTTATTACTCTATTAATATACCACAAAAAAAATTTTAGTCAAATACCCTATTGTGACTATTTTTTTTTGTTACATGTTTCGGACGGTCTGCATCCCTTCCATACCGCTATCTAGCAAAATCCCTTACTCAGGGCACTTTAATATGCCTCCCTCAATATCTTCACAAAAATGAGACCTTGAATAAATAACACCAACAAATTGTCACTGGCTGTCGGTCTAGAAAACGGTAATAGAAAAAGTAGTTTGAACAGTGCTGGGAGAGGACTGACCATAAACCTATCAATAAAACATTTAAATGCCATTAAAAACAAACGGTTTAGTTGAATATAGTAGATGCATTCGATTTTTAAAAGCATTTTAGTATATATTCTATCTGTTAATACGGGTATCTAAGTTTAATCTTTTTAAAGCTGTCGATAAATACGTATCGATACGTAGAAATACGGCTAAAAGAAGCGATTATATAAAAATATTATTTCGCATATTTAATATTTATCCCTTAATACTTTATAGAATATTAATAAACATAAATTAATAGAAAAAATATTTTTCTGCAACACTTGCATCAAAAGTACAATTTTAGATGGCTGTGTACCGTTTGAAAAGTGATTCTTTATGGAAGCTTCTATTGCATTCGAACGGTAGTGTTTAAAATAAATTTTAACGCACTCCGTTCTATAAAGTAATACTGTTTTGTTTTACTTTACAACATACGTGCGTAATAAAGTACTTTATATAACACATGCACGCTTTTAGTGTTTTTTCGTATCTGTTTTGCGAACCTTAAATAGCCGTTTATTGACTAGTGGCCATTATGTAACGCTTTTCAGTGTTATAATGGTTCATTATGTCACTAGTTACATAATGATCCATTATGCAAACGCTTTTCAGTGCTATAATGAAAAAACAGTTGCATAATGAACCATTATGTAACTAGTTACATAATGAACCATTATGTAACTAATTACATAATGAGCCATTATGTAACTGTTTTTTTTAATTCAATTAAATTCTAAAACCATGCATGTGTTATATAAAGTATAGTGTGCAACGCGTGTGCTAAATCTTTATGCGTCAGGCGCGATGTTTTCAGCACTCGTATTCAGCTCGCGATGCACTCGCCAAGGCTCGTGTGTGCTCGCCTCGCCTGACGTATAAAGATGTATTTAGCACACTAGTTATACAATATACTATTCTGCAACACTTGCATCAAAAGTACAATTTTAGATGGCTGTGTACCGTTTGAAAAGTGATTCTTTATGGAAGCTTCTACTGCATTCGAACGGTAGTGTTCAAAGTAAATTTTAGCGCACTCCGTTCTATAAAGTAATACTGTTTTGTTTTACTTTATAACACACGTGCGTAATAAGTACTTTATAGATTACTTTGCTATAAAGTCACTAACAAAATATCTATCCAAATTGTGTTTTATTTGTTTAAAATTGAACTTTTGAAGCAGTTATTGCAAAAAATATTGTATGTACCGCGTGTCTAAAGTGACGAATCTGACAGTCGCGATTTTACAATACTCTCTTAAGGTTATGTTGCATTTATACCAGAACGAGTGTGTGTTTACTGCGCGAGCCGAAGGCGAGTGCGGTAATCACACAGTTCACCTAACCTACAATATCCATTTACGGTGTTTTTGTAAGTATTTAATTTTGTTTGTTCAACACCCGCATGAAATATGTAATTTCGTGGCTCTACTGAGGGTGGGCGAAATGCTATTTCGCCCACGCTCATTACGGGGATCGTTTACGCAATCAATCAGGGCACAGTGGGCGAAATAGCATTTCGCCCACGCTCATTACAGAGAACGTCTACGCAATCAACCAGGGCAGAGTGGGCGAAATCCCATTTCGTACACTAGTGGGCGAAATAGCATTTCGCCCACGCTCATTACGGGGAACGTTTACGCAATCAATCAGGTCACCCATTATTTCGCCCACGCTCAGCAGAGCCACGAAATGACATATTTCTTGCGGTAGTTGAACAAAATATTGTGTGCGACTATTGGTCGAAAGAGGATATTCCACTCGTGTGTTTTACCGCACTCGCTACGCTCGTGCGGCAAAATCCACGCTCGAGGAATCTCCTCTTTCTCCCACTAGTCGCACAATATATTATTTTTCAGTGCATTTATTACAAGAAGTGTTGTTACTCGGGCAAAATTGGCGATTGCGACTCGTGTGGCAATTCCCTCGCTGCGCTTTGTTAACAAGTGCCGATGTCACACACCGTGTGCCATCGGCTCTTATTGTCAAGAGCCGATGTCACACCATGTGTGCCGCAGGTATAAGTAGCTAGTACAGCTCAGTACTGTGGCGGCTATTGACAGAGAGTGTGTGTTTACTCCGGCCTCTTAAGAACGTCATACTGCATATCTGCATTATCGGTTTCGACATTTTTTATATTTAGGTGCCGCTATCGAGCATGACGCTCAAATACTGCAATATTTCAAAGTTCTGATGCCGGCTACTGACGTGCGCCCTGCAAAAGTGGCCGGCAGTGAACGTGTTAAGCAAACACCACCCTCGTTCGCAATATTCAATTTTGTAACACAATCAACTATTGTTATTATTTGGCTTGTATTCCGTTTCTCCCAAAGTACCTAATATCTTCAAGCAAGATGTTTTGAGAAAATTAATAAAAGAAAGTTATGTGAATCATTGAGACAATGCCTAAACTAGAATTGATGGTTCAATTGACTGTACTTGCTTTGCAAGGTTTCCTCTGAGCCGCTCCTGTTATACAGGCTGTAACAAAAAAAGTTATTCCTTTATCTATACAATTGGTACGCCTGAATACAAGTATACACACTTGCATACAAATACAACAATACACTTACAATAGCTTCCATAAATTTCCTTCATTTTGAAAATAGAAACAGTTGTCTAAAATCCATGCTAATAACAACATCGTTCAAATAATGTTCATAAATCATAATTTCACTATAAAATGTAAGTATTTTGAATCTAATTCATTCATTTATCTTTATTTTCAAATACTGTATTATAACTTGTTCTTTTTAATGTATATATGTATAACATTTCAGAATATTACTGATGATGCCTAAAAAGGCGAAACGTTTATTATAAATATAACTCGTTCAAATAAATAAATTGGCTTCAAAAAATTTTCCAAAAAAACCCTACAAAAAAGGTGTTCGCTCTTTTAAGCGGCGATTCTAAAAGAAGCAAAAATGTTATGTTGGATTTTCAAAGCTGTCTTATTACTTTAGATTAAATTTAAAAAATCCTATGGTTCACGTTGTTTGTGAAAATTTCAGAAATTTTATTATAACTGGAAAACATTTGAGAAACGGAAATGGTTCATTAATATTTTTTCTGCTTCTTTTAACCAATCACCGTGTGGCGGCAACACTGTAATAGAAACAGTTTCGTCGCTATAGTAATTTACAAGGTAACTGGGAAAAGTGCAAACGACAACCACTGTGCATATAACTGAAATATGACTCTTTACATGCGTCTTGTGGCCACACTGTATAAGAAACAGTTTCGCCGCTATAGTAATTCACAAAGCCACTGGGCAAGGTGCAAACGACAACCACTATGCATATAACTAAAATATGACTCTTTTCACGCGTCTATGTTTTGCTGTACAAGAAAAAGTTTCGCCGCTACAGCAATTCACAAGGCCACTGGGCAAGGTGCAAACGACAACCACTATGCATATAACTAAAATATTACTCTTTTCACGCGCCTATGTTTTGCTGTACAAGAAACAGTTTCGCCGCTACAGCAATTCACAAGGCCACTGGGCAAGGTGCAAACGACAACCACTATGCATATAACTAAAATATTACTCTTTTCACGCGCCTATGTTTTGCTGTACAAGAAACAGTTTCGCCGCTACAGCAATTCACAAGGCCACTGGGCAAGGTGCAAACGACAACCACTATGCATATAACTAAAATATTACTCTTTTCACGCGCCTATGTTTTGCTGTACAAGAAACAGTTTCGCCGCTACATCAATTCACAAGGCCACTGGGCAAGGTGCAAACGACAACCACTATGCATATAACTAAAATATGACTCTTTTCACGCGCCTATGTTTTGCTGTACAAGAAACAGTTTCGCCGCTACAGCAATTTACAAGGCCACTGGGCAAGGTGCAAACGACAACCACTGTGCATGTAACTGATATATGACTCCATATTTTACAATATTCTGATGACACTGTACATTTGTATTTGTATAATATATTATTATCAAATCGATCAATAAAACTCTCTTGAATTTAAAATAATTATTTCATTACATAACATCTCCATCCACTCGCACATCACGCCACAACCCCTTTTAAAGTAGCGAACACCTTTTTTGGTACACCCTGTATACGAAAAATATAAGGCCAAAATATTAAACAATCTATCGAGGATTTCTAAAAATACGTTCTTGACTTTAAAAATAAATGTCACGTTAAAGTACTGACATTTGCTCTTTGAAGTGATTTTTTTTCTTTTCTCAAGTAAGAAATAACTGAACTTCAAAATGAGACAGTTACTACATTTTATCGTTATCTTTTATTGAAGTTTAAACTTCAGGTTGAATTCAAGTAAGAAAACTTTTCTTAACTAATTAAATTTTATTTTAACTCTTTCCTGATAAATTCGTACCAACATCTAAAAGAAAACCAAACTATTTGACAGAAGAAAGGATTCTTAAAGCATGTTTGCTATAAAAGAAATTCGTTTATTTTTTTTAATCTATAAATATAATATTAGTAAAAAAAACTTTTTAGAGAAAAGCTTTTATTGCTATAAAGGAAAAAATAATATTTAATAATTTAGGTTCATAATTATTATAAAACCGTAGGTTGTAAACTCTATGATAGTTTATTAGTCGCAACCCCCGCTTTTATAATAATTATGAACCTAAATTATTAAATATTATTTTTTCCTTTTTAGTACTTTTCAATAAAAGCTTGTCTCTAAAAAGTTTTTTTTACTAATATTTTATTTTGTTCATTTTAGTCTTTCAAAATTTTACCCCCCTCTGACACCCGTAGGGGTTGAATTTCGAAAAATCCTTTCTTAGTGGATTCTTACGTCAGAAAAGGAACCAACTGTCCAAATTTCAAGTTTCTAGCTTCAGCGATTTGGCCTGGGTGTTGATGAGTCAAAAAAACCCTACATCCCTATTTCAACCCCGTTAGGGGTTGAATTTCTTTCTAAAAATGATTTATTCATGTATTGTCATCGGGAATACATATGTGTACAAAATTTCAAATCGATCGGATACGTGGAAGTCGTTCAAAATTGACTTGCAAGTTTTGACCTAAACAAACTAACATGCAAACATTGCAAGTTAAATAAAAGCTTGTAATAAAAAAACCCATCGTTTTAGAAAATTATTTTGTTCTACATTTACTATAAAATTGTAAACTTGGAAACGGTGCTCTTATTGAAAAACGTCTTCATAGACGCTCTAACAGAAATTATTTTCAACGAAATAATTCCATAGACACACGGACACAATATGTAGAAACGTACAACCGCCATGCGGCAACCCAGTTTTATTTGCATTTCGAGTCTAGTAAGAATGTCTCGGATACGATGATTTTTCAACCATATCGCCATCTTATTCCTTTACAGAACATGGTACTAAAATTTAGTTAGTACTACTTATCTAACTGCAATGGGGTCGTCCCATACTTTATTTTGTTTGAATCAACAAATAGTTTATAAAACATTTTTTTTGAGAATTTTTCGGGAGCTTCTTCTACAGTAATAAAAATATTTTAAAAGTATTTTTCAATGGAATTTTAAACATATATAGAACTACAGCCCCTATAGAAGAAGACTCTCAAAAATGTTTTTTTGGCATTTTCTTCAAAATTATTAAAGGTAACTTAATGAAATTTGGCACAGTGGCGTAGTTTTTTATGAGAAATATTACTAATTTGTTAGAATCTTCATATTTTATTCAGATGCGTAACTTACAAGGGGGATGGTTTAATTACCCTATCTTTTTTGTGCGTGATTTTATCTAATACATTTATTAAAAATCTCAAAGCTTGTTTTATTCATAAAAAATTAGTAACTGTGCCAAATTTCATTAAGTTACCTTTCCAATTTGGGCGGGTCGATGTTGAAATGGAATAAAACAAGCTGTGTGTGAGGTATTAACAAAATTCTTTATTTATTTGAAAGGCTCATGTATGCCATTATGTATGAAATATGACATCGTTCAAATGTCCGCCGCGGCTTCGCACGGTGGCACGGATCCGAGAGGTTCAATTTTCAATTACTCTACCGCATAGATCCGGCTGAATTTAAGCGATGGCCTGGGTTATGTTGACTTTGAGGGCATCGGTCGATTGCGGCTTATGGGCATAGACCTGCAACTTCTGAAAACCCCGCAAGAAAAAGTATAGCGGGGTCAAATCGCATGACCTTGGTGGCCAATTCACGTCACCTCTGCCAGATATAACCATACCCTCAAATCGTTCATGCAGAATGTCCATCGGCGCGGCGGACACTTGAACGATGTCATATTTCATATATAATAGCATACATGGGTCTTTCAAATAAATAAAGAGTTTCGTTAATACCTCACACACAGCTTGTTTTATTCAATTTCAAAATCGACCCGCCCAAATTGGAAAACCCTATAGTTTTATAGAGTAAACAACACTTATTTTTTTATGTATTTTACGTCCTAGAAATTTTGACAGACATTTTTAAAACACCTTGTATAATAACGTTTTTAAGACAATCAATTTAAAACTAAAATACATCACGATATTCTGCGTTCATTTTTGAACACACGTAAAAATTGTCACAGAAATAGAGATAAAATAAATAAGTATTATTTTATTTGTAATCCTTTAATCGTCATAATACAATAATACCATAACATCTTTTACAAGAAACCGAGGTAACACGGAATTGAATAACATTTCAGCTTCTTTTGGAATAATCTTACAATGTAAATCTGAACTATATATGTGTGCCATTCTTTCTTCTTTCGTATCTCAAAAGAAAACGCAAACAATAAAAGCTATTTTCTTTCTTTTTTTCTTTAAATTATTTACTTTTCATAATATACTTTCATTCCTCTGTGTATTTTTTCTTACGTTCTTTAAAACGTATGTGCTCGTACCTTCGTAATATAATACACACATGCGAACATATTTTTTTCACATTCTACCTGCGGCAAAAAAAGAAGAAAAATATACAGTACAAACAAGTAATAAATAAAAGTACACTGTATATGTTTGTATGCAAGCGTTAGTGGCGGATTCAGACGGGGGGGGGGGGGGGAGTTAAGAAGTTCAAACCCACCCGAAACTTTTGGCAACGCATAGAACGCATAGAAAAGACATCCGATTCATATCTTAGCGTTGGGTGTTGCATATTTTCGATATTTTTGATATTTTCGCGTATAAAAACTAATTTGGTGAGCTAAGTATCAATATAATGTACGTGTACATAAATATTTTGAAAACCCCTCCCGAAATATTTTTTGGAATCCGCCCCTGGCAAGTGTATCTATGACCAAGATCGCTTCTCTTCAATTTTTGGTAATTTTTCCTTTTTTTTTGAATTCCGCTGTCGCTTCGCGGTTGATAAAAATTAAACATGTAAATATTTTTTTAAAAATTAGACTGGATAGCCAGTCCTAGACTTCTCACCTAATAAACTCTTGTTTTCTCAACAATTTATTTATTTATTGTAGATTATAGACGCGTCGACATATCAGGTCTTTCAACTACACTAGATAATAACTTTCTTAAAACTAAATAACATTACAAAACATCCATGAGCGCAGGTGGGATTCGAATCCATGACAGTCTAGTCTAGAGGCTGCGGTACCAAATACGCTATCCACTAGACTATACTGTCCTCTCTTTCCCAACAAAACAATTATCTTTTCATATTGTTGATATAAAAAGCATGGTCTTCTCATTTGTTTGTTGATCTACTAAAATCATAGACATCTTAATTAAGCAAATAAAATAAAAATATTTCCACGCAATTTTTTACTTCCCACTTCTACTATGGTAGGGAAGCAATGGATTTAGTCCGAAAAAAATATTTCGAGATTTTAACAGATTTTCACGTTTTGAGACCCTAGCAATCGTTTAAGATCATTTTCTGACTGGTGTCTGTATGTGTGTGTGTGTGTGTGTGTGTGTGTGTGTGTGTGTGTGTGTGTGTGTGTGTGTATATGTGTGTATGGTTGTGGTCAATTTTTCGCCTTCGATATCGTAAAAACGGAACAACATACGGCCATGCCGATTGTTCTATTGTGTTTATCAGCCTTTAAATTATATCTGATTAGATTTTGAGTCAAATCGGTTCAGTGGATCCTGAGATATTAAAAAAAACGTTCTCAATGTCACGTATTAACATAGGTAAAAAAAAAATATAAATGAATTCTAGATGTTATTATATGAAAAAAATGTAAATATTTTTTTTCTCTAAAATGTACAGTTTTCGAGAAAAAAAATATTTTACTAAAAAAAATAAAAATTGTACGTAAATCAAGGTAACCATGATTTTTGCTATATTAAGCTAGCCATCAGTAGATCACTAAACAAAAAAGAGGGCCATGCTTTTTTTCAAAGAATAAAAAAAGAGTGTTTATTTTTTGCAAATATTTACTAGGTGGGAAGTATAGGACTAGTTATCAGTCGATTTTTTTTAGAACAAAATACTGTCTTTCAACTGTAATAATATATACCGTATAATTTTTTTCGTCTTTCCATACGTTATTGAACTTGTTATACATACACTTTCTTTTCTTATAGAAATTCACTTTTTAGTTATTCTACCCACGTAAGTACATTTCGTTGTCAAAATTTGAGGCCGAGTTTTTCAACCGTCTTCGTAAAATCGACAATATCGGTGAATTATTTAAATTCGATCTAAAAAATATAATCTGCGCAAATTTTCAATAGAGATACATAAAACATATCAGAGAAGATATTTTTGTAATGCAAAAACAATTATACCACAAATCACAAGTTATATAATTAGTAAATAATTGAGAGGACAGTGTGGTGTAACGGTTAGCGTAGCATGCCTTTGGATCACACTGTCGTGGGTTCGAATCCCACCTCCGCTCATGGATGTTTTGTGATGTCGTTTAGTTTTAAGTTATTTTTTATTTGATTTGATGTAATTAAAAGACGCTAATGACCTAAGTTGTCGACGCGTCTATAATCTATATAATAAAAATAAAAAAGTAAATAATTGAATAATTGAATAAGATATCTTTGTTCCGTCTTGTAGCTTCTTTTTGTATTTGTACTATGACGCATTTTGGCAACGGGTTGCCATCTTCAGATAAAATTATTTAGGATTCACTCACATATAGTTTACTCGTATTTATAGTATCTTAACCTTCCGTACTATAAATAATTTAAAGACAACCATACATGAGTGATTCTTAAATAATTTCATCTGAAGATGGCAACTCGTTGCCGAAACGTGTCATAATACAAATACAAAATGAAGTTACAAAACGGAATAAAAGTATGTATTCAATTATTTACTAATTATTACTCATAGCGTGGCTTGGAGACCAAACAGACGCAAAATGTAGGTACTTATCTCAGAAATATCAAGGGGTGTGGAGCAAATTAAAAAAAAATGTGAGCAGTCGTGGGACACCTGGCAGATGTAAAACATTTTCATAGCTCTCCCCCTGCGACGATAATTAGTGAAAGAATTTTTAGAATCGGTTCAGTAGTTCCAGAGATAAGAATTTATGATTTAGAACCTCTCCCCACGCGAGAAATTCTTCCCCTGCGAAGATAATTAGTGAAAGAATTTTTAGAATCGGTTCAGTGGTTCCAGAAAAAAGAATTTATGATTTATAACCTCCCCCCGCGAGAAATTCTCCCCTTGCGAAGATAATTAGTGAAAGAATTTTTAGAATCGGTTCCGTAATTCCAGAGGTAAGAATTTATGATTTAGAACCCCCGGCCCCGCGAGAAACTCTCTCCCTGTGAAAGTATTGAAACAGCAATACACAGATATTTACACACACACACACGTAACATAGCGACTGTGTAAGTGTAACAATATAGTGCGGGAAGACGCGACGTAACTACGTGCGTTCTGAACGACGTTCCATTCAAACGATTTTATACCCGTGCCTAAAGATGTTTCACATAAAAAATTCAAAATTATCTGTTCAAGCAAACGCTAATTCACTGACAGGAGCTATTATCTAGTGCTTTGTGAAACCGCAGAGGTTTTCAATCGAAAACTGGTTCATTAATTTGTTGTGAAAAGCACGCAAAATTATAATTATCAAGTGTCATGATCAAAGTAGATACACTAATGATATTAGCGTTTCTTGATTGAAGCTCCAACACGAATTAAACCACTATTCTAAAGCAGAGTTAATACTTTAATTATCGTTACACAATACCTGGCTATCTTTCCCACCAACAGATATATAGTTATCACATGAACAGCATATGCTCTGTTACGTGCAGTTGCTGTGTGACAGTTAACTACTATAAAAGTAAAGTTGGCCTACTATAAAAGTAAAGTTGGCGGTGAAAATGAACTGTCAACATTTTTTGAAAATTCTGAAAATTAAGTGACAAGTAGCTATTTTATAGCGGGTAAGACAAAAAATACCATATACAAGGTGTTAAAAAAAGGGTGTGGGTCTCGGGACCCCCGACAGATGTGAAACATCAAAGAAAACGTTATTGAACTCGGTCGTATTCTCTATGTAGTAGTACCTATATATTTTTTCAAAAGCAGCAACTAACTGTTATGCTGACGTAATCCTATATACTGCACTGTTACACACGCGGTTGCGGCGTTTGAGCACGCCTGAGTCAGAAACGCAACTAAATACACAGCGAAGTATCTATATTACATACCTTAACGTGTATACATATACTTTTGCTTTACAGTACGTTAGTATGTATACTCTCTCTCTCTCTTCCCGTGCCCGAGCGCGCGGAAGCCGAGAGAGAGAGAGTGCCGCAGTGGTGGGGAGAACAGCAGCGAAGGAGCGGACCATAAATTTCGTTGCATATTTCCCCTCACGCGGCTGTTCACAGTTAGACATAAGATGTTTCACATCAAAAAGTGTTCGGAAATTTTAAGAGCGTATAATGTAGACCAAAAACAAGTGAAAAAAATCTAATAAACATGGGTCCGCAAACTAACCGTTTCAAAGATATGAGCTTTTATAAAAAACAAATTACTATACACAATAGAAGATGGATAGGACGAGGAGGCATAGTGGCATGGCGTCCCAGGTCTCCTGACTTAACGCCCTTGGACTTCTTTGCTTGGGGATATTTAAAGAGTTTAGTTTATTCTACTCCAATTAATAATGTAGCGCACTTACGCAAGAGCGAATAAAACATGCCTGTGAGATAATTCGAGTAAAACCGGGAATTTTTGAAAAGGTACGAAACTCGCTTATAACAAGATGTGAATCATGTGTTGAGATGGAAGGAGGACATGTAGAACACCTATTGTAAAATGGCTTAAATAAAATGCGTAAATTTGCACACACTATTTTCTTATTTTCTTAGATAGTACATTTCTAAAAATAGCTCATATCTTTGAAACGGTTAGTTTGCAAACCCATGTTTATTAAACTTTTTTCACTTATTTTGGTCTATACTATACGCCCTTAAAAATTCCGAATACTTTTTTTTAACACCCTGTATATCTCGTGAGTATAATGATATGGTCTCGTGTGACTGTTAAAACACGCTAAATCGCTCGTTTTAACATATACTGTCACTACTCGTCAATAATATACCACATTACGCATCTAGATATACGATCTACTATAGTAGACCTCGCACGGCGAAAGATGAAGCCACCGCGTCATAATAACGTGAATGCATTGCGCCCGCCTTCTAGCTTGCTATTGGCTGTTTATTGTCATGAATAGCAGTTTGCCAAAATTGTACCTAACGTCATAAAACCCAATGTGCAGTTTTGTGTACACGGCACTGTTTGCGGGCAAGCAGGCGTTCACTAGCATATTATTGATGACGTGCCTGGCTTCATCTCTCACCGCGGGCACTCTACATAGTATCTACACTGCCATCTGCCATGTTTAGTTTCAAGCGACCAATTAGAATCTGATCACGCGGAACAGTTCATTGGATAGAGTGTAAGAATTAACATTTAATAATCACACTGTATTCGAGATATTCGAAGATCCGGTTCCGGGGACTGGATCGTAAATTTTAAGGATTTCTCTTAAAGAAGCCATTGAGAACGTACTTAAGAGGGTGTTCCGTTTTAGTTTCGACTCGATCCTGTTGTTAATTTGTATTAAACTGCTTCAGCATTAACAAAGCGCAACCTCCGAACTCAATAACAGGCTACTAAATTGTTCGCCCTGTCATTATTAGCTAGGTGAAACGAGCCGTTCTATGCTTTTACACCCACACATCCTGAACGCCCGTCGGTGTCACACCCACGCACTGAGTGATAACTACCGTCGTCCTGTTTATACAGAGGATTTGGCTCGGTCCAATTATTCACGGCATTGATTAATCCAAACAAACGCCTAACCAAACACGTGGTTTCTAGACGAAGCAATAACCGGTTTAAGGTGGTCGGAAATGCATGCGGCATTAAATCTAACTTATCATTTTTGGTCTGACAGACCGATTATAAATTTTGTATTAGTGCATTTAATAAAGTCGGTTCAAGGTGGTCGGAAATGCATGCGGCATTAGCGCTAACTTATAAATTTATGGTCTGACAGACCGATTATAAATTTTGTATTAGTGCATTTAATAAAGTCGGTTCAAGGTGGTCGGAAATGCATGCGGCATTAGCGCTAACTTATAAATTTATGGTCTGACAGACCGATTATAAATTTTGTATTAGTGCATTTAATAAAGTCGGTTCAAGGTGGTCGGAAATGCATGCGGCATTAGCGCTAACTTATAAATTTATGGTCTGATAGACCGATTATAAATTTTGTATTAGTGCATTTAATAAAGTCGGTTCAAGGTGGTCGGAAATGCAAGCGGCATTAATGCTTACTTATAAATTTATGGTCTGACAGACCGATTATAAATTTTGTATTAGTGTATTTAATAAAGTCGGTTCAAGGTGGTCGGAAATGCATGCGGCATTAGCGCTAACTTATAAATTTATGGTCTGATAGACCGATTATAAATTTTGTATTAGTGCATTTAATAAAGTCAGTTCAAGGTGGTCGGAAATGCAAGCGGCATTAATGCTTACTTATAAATTTATGGTCTGACAGACCGATTATAAATTTTGTATTAGTGTATTTAATAAAGTCGGTTCAAGGTGACGGAAATGCATGCGGCATTAATGCTAACTTATAAATTTATGGTCTGACAGACCGATTATAAATTTTGTATTAGTGTATTTAATAAAGTCGGTTCAAGGTGGTCGGAAAAGCATGCGGCATTAATGCCAACTTATAAATTTATGGTCTGACAGACCGATTATAAATTTTGTATTAGTGTATTTAATAAAGTCGGTTCAAGGTGACGGAAATGCATACGGCATTAATGCAAACTTATAAATTTATGGTCTGACAGACCGATTATAAATTTTGTATTAGTGTATTTAATAAAGTCGGTTCAAGGTGACGGAAATGCATGCGGCATTAATGCAAACTTATAAATTTATGGTCTGACAGACCGATTATAAATTTTGTATTAGTGTATTTAATAAAGTCGGTTCAAGGTGACGGAAATGCATGCGGCATTAATGCAAACTTATAAATTTATGGTCTGACAGACCGATTATAAATTTTGTATTAGTGTATTTAATAAAGTCTGTTCAAGGTGGTCGGAAATGCATGTAGCTTTCGCGAAAGCGAATTTAAAGCTTTACGCAAATGTGGTGGAAGCTAAAGTACAATCTGGTGGAAGCAAAGAAAATTATGTACGACGCGATGAAGTTGCAATGTGGCAGAAGTAAAGGTGTGATATGGTAGACGAACGGGTATTAAAAACAACAATTTCATAATAATAGTTCAGTGAACTGCTTAAATGACCGTTATTTTTTACTTGTCAAGTGTTCCAACTAACGCGTTTTTAATGACAATCAATGATATAATTACGCACACACAAACCACTTGTATTTTTTGAGCTTGTGCTCGATCATCCACGTATTGTCGGTCACTTTTATAGATGTAGATTATTATAGACGCTCAACAGCTAAGATCATTAAACCACTTTTATATTTATAGGTGATACAATGTAATAATTATTCATAACGTTAAAAAGAAAATTATATTTTTAAATTTCTACTTTCGCTACCGTCGCTGCGAAGAGAAATTAGAAAACATTAATTTTCAAGTGAATTAAAGTAATATTTATTTTAAACACGCATTCAACATTAAGTGATAGACGTTAATGACATCAGTTATCGAGCGTCTATAATCTACAATATCTCTCTCAGTCAACACGTGAGCTACCCCACATTAATTTGATGCAGAGTACCATTTTTAGGGTTCCGTACCAGAAAAGAACTCTATTATTGTTGTGGCAATGATGTCTATCAGTTACAGGCCTCTAACTTCTAAACAAAATGAAATAGGGACTTGAAATTCACACATGGTATGTATTATCGCGGCCCAAAGACGGAGCGAATAATAAAATATTAAAAAGGTTTATTTAAGGGACGCCCATACATGAAAACGGGGCTCAAAAATAATTTTTTAACTTGCCATTGGAAGTTATTGTAATGGGTCCGAAAATCGAAATCAAAATGTATAACAAATTTTTATGTTTCAAGGTCACTACACTATTTTTAGAAAGATGTCTGTGTGTGTGTGTGTATACGTATGTACGTACGTATGTGTCCATTTCTTTCTAAGACGAAATCTCGAGAATAAAAAATGATATCGACTACGTTAGGGTGCCAATCGACGCGTATTAACGTAAATATGATCTGAAAGAAATTTTTTCAAAATCGGTTCAGCCGTTCTTTTTTCTTAACAGACTCCAAAAAAGTAGATTTTACACAATATCTCGCGAATAAAAAATTATATTGACTTCGTAAGGGTGTCAATCGAGGCGTGTTAACGTCATTTTGATCCGACATACATTTTATAAAAGTCGGTTCAGCCGTTTTTTATTTTAATTATTGTTAAAAATAATTAATAATTATGTTTTAATGATTAAAATGATTACTTTTCTCTATAATATCTAATTTAATTATTAAATATTTATCAAACTGGGAAGTTCGTCGTGTGGACCTCAAGGCTCGCACTTTAGTCCTAATAAACGACCCACCTCACGGCTTGTTTGAAATTGGATTGTGAGTTCTTTCAGTCCAAATTAAAACACTCTTTCAGTTCATATTAAAACACTAATTGCAAGATGTCGTTTTAAATTTCAATAAAACGAAGTAGGTACACGATTACTTTATTATTTTCCAAATCACAGCGTTTTTAACAATTTCATTCGTCTGATGATGACTTCATATTACGTAAGTGGAATCTGTTATGAAATATTTAATCTTGTCAAATTAGTTTTTTCTTACATGTACTACTCGTATATATTTTATAAAAAAATACTGATTCAAACAGCGCGTGTTAAGTTTCAATAAAATTAGAGACAAAAGTAGATTCTGTATCTAGGTCGTAATGACATATATTTTCGACGAGGTGTGACATTATGTTAAACGAGCGCGAGCGAGTTTAACAGTTACACGGATCAAAATAGCATTGAGCCCTAGATACACACTGTATTTCTTGTCCAAGACCCTTTTGTCTTCATGCCCAGTATTTTCAAAATTTTTGACATTTCACTGGTGTAGCAAACTTAACTTCTATAGTGAATAGTAGGTACTGTACCCTATCTTAGCGGTGTCTGTCATCTGTATTGTGGTGCTGTTCAAATCACAAGATCGGAGGTTCGCCTACAGTTGGAGTAATATGAAATATTAAAATTGTTGAATTTTATTAGTGTATTTGCCATATGGCACATACACTATTGGCGTCAGTCGGATGGCGGGACCTAGGGGTCGGACCAAAATTTCTCGACGTTTCATACCCTCCTGAACAGTTTGCCACCATTTTTGAAAATGTTTTTATATATATGTGTGTGTGTGTGTGTGTGTGTGCGGGCAATAACTTTCGAAAGAGTTAATTGATTTTAACGAAATTTGGTAGGCACGTTGGAATCCATCACCGCACGAAGCCTATTTAAAATGGGCCCGATCGGACCATTTTAAGGGTTGTATTTAGGGGTTCTAAAAAATTTTTTGGCCCAAAAATACCGAAAAAATTGTCAGAATTGTTTCAAAATTGAAATTTAACTCTTTGGTAGCGATTGAAATGTGCTGCTAAAATTTTAACAAAATCGGCCCGACAGGACCGGACTTTCAAATTTTATGAAAACACTAGTTTGTTGATACGGATTTACTTATGGAAGGGTGTATTTAATTTGGTGCAGATGTTGTACTGATAAAATCCATGTCTAATATTGAAATTTAGAAAAATTTAATTATTTTAAGGGATGTATTAAAGGGTTAAATTTTTTATTTTGTCAAAAAACAAACTTATGTTCACATAATAATGCCACAATGCCTGTATTAGCAAATACACTATATTGTCGGCAGGGTTTGCCACTGCGACCCGAGTTTTTTTATTTGTTATTAACAACAATAATTAAAAAAAACTTTAGCGTCCGTTATAACAGGGCGGTTAAGTTACTTTACCGCACGGCTCGTCACCGGCCGGAAATGGGTCATTTTACGACCGGCATACATGGATAAAAAGCAGCTATTTTATAGAGGGTAGGTCAAAAAATAATTTTCCGAATTACGCCGTTTTGGTTAGAAATTCAGCTCCCAACTTACAGCCTGTACATATATGTAAAGTTCAAAACACACGTATATATATTATAAATAGGAAGCACTCAGCGAAGCATGCGGTCTACAAGCTCCGTGCCATCATCACAGGCTAGCGGCACACTTGCGGTTAACCGCCGCGGCTGTGTAAGGGTGCCGCCCCTTCTTGAACACCACTGCTTGTGGATTGTATAACGGCTCTCCGACTGCATTATAAGGGTTGTTGCAAAAGGCGTTAAGGCTGCTAATGAGATAACGATGAACTGACGTCACTATACAGTTATCTTGTATTATTTAACGGTTCCATATCCATAAGGCCTATAACGTGCCCCGACAACTAAATAGTGCCATCAAAAAGTTTCTATGCAATGTTACCTAATTTTGTGTGCGCAATGAAATGGTAGATAAAAATAAGTAAAAAAACTTGTAAGCTAAACGGTTTTATTTTAAATCATCAGCTGTACCAAAAACTAGAAATTAGAACACAAATCAAGGGGCACTTTGTGTCGCTGCGTCAGCGGAATAAGTAATAAAAACGTGGGGCGCATTTGAAATATTTCTGTTGGTGGGCTTGGAAACACATTTTTCTAGACAAACCGTTCTTATTTAATAATTATACAGTCGTTATACAGATTTTTATGCGCCCCACGTTTTTTTTACTTATTCCGCTGACGCAGTGTCCTAATTATTTTCTAGTTTTTAGTACAGCTGATGATTTAAAATAAAACCGTTTAACTTAAAAGTTTTTTTACCTATTTTTATTTTCTAGTTTTTAGTTCGATTTCTGGTCCGTATCATTATGCAAACTCCATCATCCTTTCAACTGTCCACTTCCTGATTTCATCACCAGACACTCTTTACCAAGATAATGAGTTGAAAAGTCAAAAAAGAAAAGTTTTATTAATATTTTAGCATGTGACATAGTTGAAAAGGGCATTTAAAAAAACATTTTTTGATGAGCTTTTCGAAGTATAGGTATTTTATAAAAATATAGGTAGGTGTACCAAAGAAAGTAGGTATGCCTCTCCCAGCTTATTTTCAGAAGTATTAGGTCTAAATTTTTAGAAAAAATCAGGCATACCTATAAAGAAGCCGGTAAAGATAACACAAAAACTATATCGAAGGTCGGAGCTCATTAGTTTTAGAAATTTGGCACAAAATAGTTAATTTTGATCTTTTTATTTAATGGAAACTCGTAAAACATTGTAAACTATAGCGATTTACGTATGGCACAAACAAACACACAGACATACAAAAACTCTAAAAATTGATTTAAGATTCAATTTATTTGTATTGACAAAACATTTATCTATTAGATAAATTTATAAATTTATCCTTAATTTTTTTGTCATAAAAAATCTCTGATTATAAAAATGCTTTATCATAAACAGAACATTATGGATCACCTTGTACATGGACAGGAACACCTAAGGGCTCGGTATAGGGCTCACATAAACCATGCACACACATACACACATACAGTTTTCACATTAACATCGATTAACAAGTTAATTTTGCAAGTCCCCCCCCCACTTCTAGCTACGTTGAGAGCTTTAGCCGTTAGGTATGTACAGTCGACCCTGTTTTCCGGACTTCACTTTCAATTGTTTATGTGTACACCAGTAAAAGGACGCGCTACTTATTTTTCATGCAAACATTTTTATATTATACGCATGCTTGTTCAAATCCCGAGGGTTGCAAAACCGCTGGAGTGCATTTTTATCCATATTTATTTTATTCAAAACATGAAAAAATGAACTTTTAACGCGTTGTAATGAATAAATGAATTGTGAATTATAGACGCTCGACAACAAGGGTGATTAACGCGTTGTAGCATTTTTGTTCGAAGATTTAAATTTTTCTAATAGTTGAAATTTTAAACGTTCAACTTTTCCGCTAGCACAACAAAAAATAATTTTTTTGACGTGAAAACGTCTGTCTTATACTGGGGTGGCATTTTAGAAATATTAGATGTAACGGAAATAGTCGGAAGTAGTTGACATGTGAAACAAAACATAGCATGTTAGGGTCTCAGACACAGTAAACCAGGTGGCCGTGTGGAAAAGTATGAGTCTACCGACCAGTACAAACGCCAAACCCGCAGGTTCGAATCCCGAAGGTTTTTAATATATATTTTTTTTTAATAATGAATATTTATATAGGTATTGAAAAACAATTTAAAATATAAAAAAATAAAATTACAATTATTTTATTTTTTGTATTTTACGAACATTTGAATTTATAAGATAAATAAAAGTGGATGTATAATTCTTTCCATGACAACGAATACAATTATTTGTGTTTAACGGTATTCTGGGTCATCTGTATGCACCCGCGATACCAGCCATACCGAATTATCGAAATTTAATTCAGAAATATCGTGCAGAATCCCCGATTGGCTTCTGCTCATCCCCATTTTGTCTAATAATATACGGGGTGCTGAATCGTTTTGCGGGTAATAGGGATTTAACCCGTAAAATCAAACTTTTGCGATTTCCTGCTCCCCTAATTATTTTAGGAAAAATATCTTCGAATAAAAGTTTTAGAACATAAAATTTTGCATCTAAATCATTTTGCATGCTTTGTAACGGCAGAAATTTGATATGAAAATGTCAAAATTACCTCAAAAATAGATAGCGATAGCCATGGAACTTGAACAAAATGATCACGTTTTAGCTGTCAGAATAATTTCTAATCATTTTGTTCAAGTTCCATGGCTATCGCTATCTGTTTTTGAGGTAATTTTGACATTTTCATATCAAATTTCTGCCGTTACAAAGCATGCAAAATTAATTTTGTTTAATGATTTAGATGCAAAATTTTATGTTCTAAAACTTTTATTCGAAGATATTTTTCTTAAAATAATTTGATAAATTTCTGCAGTTACAAAGCATGCAAAATTAATTTTGTTTAATGATTTAGATGCAAAATTTTATGTTCTAAAACTTTTATTCGAAGATATTTTTCCTAAAATAATTAGGAGAGCAGGAAATCGCAAAAGTTTGATTTTACGGGTTAAATCCCTATTACCCGCAAAACGATTTAGCACCCTGTATAGCCTATGTTACTCCGGAGCAAATAGACTTTTGAACGGTGACAGAATTTTTCGAATCGATTCAGTAGTTTCTGAGATTACTTGCGACAAACAAACGTACAAACTTTTCCTGTTTATAATATTATAGATATTATTGTTTATGATTCCATAGAATTGATGTCCAACTGTAGTACAGTGGGCGTGTCTTCATTACACAGTTATAAAGGTATAAATGTGTCATAATGCGATAGGGATGAATAAATTAAAAACTAATTAACACGGATAGCTGTGATGTTAGCACGCTAACTTTGCAATAATGTCGCGACTGGAACGATGTTGCCAACTGTTTAAATACTTAATTTGTCGCGAGAAAAATTAAAAAAGTTTTAGTTCTCTGAAAGCTCTAAAATTTCACATACAATTATGTTGACGTAGAAGTAAAAGTTCAAGTTATCTGGCCTCTACAATTTGCATACAACACACAACAAAAATGTTTAGGGGACATAATCCGCCGTATTACCGATATTTCCTTGTTAATGACTTTACAATCGTAACGACTCAAGTTCGTGACTTTAAATGGGAAAATAAAACATCAAAATTGGTCATTAATGTGCCCTCCTATGTTGTAGTGCCGAACAAACTGCTATAATATAATGACACACACGCAAACCCGACCACGAATCGAATCAATATAAACGCGCTCATTCCTTCATTCACATGGAATATGTTCGATCTCATGTAATTTTGATCAATAACTAATAGTATAAATTCGAAAGTGTGTTTTTCTGTTTGTCTGTTTGTTACCTCTTCACGGCTTAACCACTGAACCGATTTCGACGAAAATTGGCATAGAGATTCTTTGAAACTCGACAAAGGACATGGAATAATTTTTATCCCGGAAAACTTTCCCGAGGGAGAGCATTTAAGCCATGCATCCACACTATATTCACAATCTCATTTTTTCAAAATCCGTCAAGCCGTTTAGGCTACAGAAGACGCCGACGAAAATTCAAAGATACATACATACTTACATACATACACAGATAAATTCTTCGAAGAAAAAATCGACCTATACAATTAAATTTATTGAATATAGGTAATACCTTAACGATAATATTAAGTTTTAGTGTCATCTGTTAGCGCACTTGTGAGCTACATATGATTTTTTACTCGTATTAAGTTATTAGTGTCATCTATTAGCACACTTATGAACTACACACTATTACCATCATATTGCAAATACGTAATTATATTAATTGTAGATTATAGACGCGTCGACAACTCAGGTCATTAGCATCTTCAACACAACAAATAATCCATTTGTGTATTAGAATCCGCCAGCCGGCATACACAAACCGACTGGTACGAGTTCGGGTCCCTGGGAGCGCTAATTGCCAAAGAACATTGCAATGCAATTTGGGATAGCAACCACATTCCAATGTCCCCCCTGGGAGGTGCAAATACGTGTTCGTGTTTGAGCCGAGTAACTCCGATTGTCACCGTCGGGTGCGTTTCACATTACTGTCAGCCCAGGCAAAGCGCGCCTAAAGGTACGTGCAGTACGCAGCTGGGATTCTAGGTATGGTGGATGGTGGCTGAAATTATAAGATCTTATAGGTTTGCACAACGAAGCTTTGATACTAGCATTGATACAAGCTTAAGTCGCGTTTGAAATGTCAGATAGCGAAGACAAATATTTGTGTTCTTCTGCTACAAAGTGGTATATTTTAAACACAAATTTGGGTAGGAGCTATCATGTCCACCCTAGTAATAGAAAACGATCTAAACATGGCGAATTTCATCATTTATACCAAGAATTAAAATTTTACCCAAACCGGTTTTTTGAATATTTACGTATGGAACACCTTTAAATACGTTTTAGAAAAAAACTCAAAACAAATTAAATAAAAACTGGCAAAATTTCACTTATTAAACTAGTCACATCCATTGCGAAACTTGTAACGGCCATTTGACAGTTGTCACACGTTAATTGTAGTAGTCAGCGCGCTGAAAGAATGGTGAGATACATTCTTAAATCTACCAGCTCTTGTAACAGCGCTTATACCTGCTACACTCACTGCTTCGTTGAGTACGCTCGCATATATAACAATGCATTAATTTAAGCAAGTCCTGCTATGATCTACGCTACCATCTAGAATGCCAGCTCCATACTGCACGTACCTTAAGGAAGTTTTCACTTCGAAAAGTTTAACAGCGCGGTGTCAGACTAGTATATAACATAATAAACGCACACCTAGGAGGTATTTCAACAGAATGCACTTATTTTATTATTCTTGCTGTGCAGGCATTCATTTTGTCGTGTCAAAGACGTTTTAAATTACATTCCTCTGCACAATACGTCTTTACAATCGACACAACATGTCGCCTCTGCAATGCGCCGACATCGAAACATTTCACAAAGGGCTACAAGGAAATGAATTTACAAGGTATACCTACCTTATATATTCGACGTTTCGACGACCGCAAATAACTATTTACTATACAGGGTGTTTCATAATATGTGCGCAGGACTTCAGGATGTGATAGCTCGTCTAAAACTATGAAAAAAAGTCTCTATTAACTTACCCTCTAAAATGCACCATTTTAGAGATACAGGGTGTTGATACAGGGTGTTTGGGGAATTTTAAAAAGACAACTTTTGTATCATTTTTTCATTTTGTTTTTAATTTTGCAATTATGAAGTTAACGTTTGGTTTTGTTACTTGTTCTAACGTTTAAATAAATTTTGTTTAGTTAGTAAGAAAAAAATTTTATTTAAAAAAAATTGACCATGTTTTTCAACATAAAAGTTGATTTTTCTCGAAAACGATCAACTTTAGAGCTTATGACCAAGAGTACCTTTTTTGTGTAGAAAACATTGGCGGTTCAAATGGGCGGTAACGTACAAGTTGGGGAGAAAAACACCCACTACCCCTTCAAAACCTTCACCAATTATGACTTAAAAAAAATTTTTTTCCGCACAAGACATAGCTTATTATGAGTAAAAAATGCTTACAAAAGCTGTTTTCTGTACGATAAACGGTTCCGGAGATATTCGCGAAAAACAAAATTTTTTTTCAATTTCAACACCCTGTATCTCTAAAATGGTGATTTTAGAGGGTAAGTTAATAGAAACTTTTTTTCATATTTTTGGACGAGCTATCACATCCTGAAGTCCTGCGCATAGATTATGAATCACCCTGTATACACGAGCTGGAATGTTCGAACAATAGAATCGCATGTAAGTTGAGAGTGCACATAGTGCAATTGCTTTTTTACACTATTCTCGGATTAACCTATAACAATAGCCAACATGCCAACCTTATAAAAATACATATACAGATCAAACTCTTTAAGAACAGTACTTTGGAATCGAACTCATGCTTGTTTACAGGAAATCCTCAATTTATTTACGAATCAAACTTATATGTGTATTCAAGTAGTGGGAAGAACAAAATTATTATAAAATAGATAATTTTTTTACCGACAAAAGATAAACTTGAACTTATCGAATGAGCCATTTTCCTGAGAGTAGTTCTTTCAAATATCCACCAGAGGCAGCACTTGTGGTAGGTACAAACATTATTTATTCTCCAGAACTTGCATTGTATGTTAGTTTGTTTGTTTGTTTAGGTCAAAACTTGCAAGTCAATTTTGAAGGACTTCCACGTCTCCGATCGATTTGAAATTTTGTACACACATGTATTCCCGATGACAGTACATGAATAAATCGTTTTTAGAAATAAATTCAACCCCTAAGGGGTTCAAACGGGGATGTAGAGTTTTTTTGACTAATCAACGCCCAGGCCAAACTGCTTAAGCTAGAAATTTGGACAGTTGGTTCCTTTTCTGACGTAAGCATCCACTAAGAAAGGATTTCTCGAAATTCAACCCCTACGGGTGTCAAAGAGGGGTGAAATTTTGGAAGACTAAAATAAACAAAATTAAAATATTAGTAAAAAAATACTTTTTAGAGACAAGCTTTTATTGAAATGTACTAAAAAAGAAAAATAATATTTAATAATTTTGGTTCGTAATTATTATAAAAGCGGGGGTTCTGACTAATCATAGAGATTACAACCCCCGCTTTTATAATAATTATGAACCAAAATTATTAAATATTATTTTTTTCAGTTTTAGTACATTTCAATAAAAGCACTTGTCTCTAAAAAGTTTTTTTTACTAATATTTTATTTTGCTATAATTGTACTGGAGTTCGTTGAGCACCAATTTGCCGCCATTTTGCTGTTCAGTATATATCGTTGTACAGAACTTATGTTACTCAAAACATATAAAAAACTCGGGTCGCAGTGCCAAAACCCTGCCGACAATATAGTGTATTTGCTAATACTGGCATTGTGGCTTTATTATGTAAACTTAAGTTTGTTTTTGAACAAAATAAAAAATTTAACCCCTTAATACATCCCTTAAAATAATATTTTTTTTCTTAATTTCAATATTTTTATCAATGCAACCTCGGTACCAAATTAAATACACCCTTCAGTAAGTAAAGCACTATCCGCAAACTAGTGTTTTCATAAAATTTGTAAGTCCGGTCCTGTCGGGCCGATTTTATTAAAATTTTGGCAGCACATTTTAATCGTTACTAAAAGGTTAAATTTCAATTTTGAAACGATTTTGAGAATTTTTTCGGCATTTTTAGGCCCAAAAACATTTTTCAACCCCTAAAAACTACCCTTAAAATGGTCCGATTGAGCCCATTTTAAATAGGCTTCGTGCGGTGATGGATTTCAACGTGCCTACCAAATTTCGTCAAAATCAATTAACTCTTTCGAAAGTTATTGCCCGCACACATATATATATAAATATATAAATATATAAATATATAAATATATAAATATATAAATATATAAATATATAAATATATAAATATATAAATATATAAATATATATATATATATATATACATATATAAATAGACATTTCCAAAAATGGTGCCAAAATGTTCAGGAGGCTATGAAACGTCGAGAAATTTTGGTCCGACCCCTAGGTCCCGCCATCCGACCGACGCCAATAGTGTATGTGCCATATGGCAAATACACTAAAAATCCTATTTTTTATTTCATGTTCAAAGACTGATATTTTATATACAAAACTAGGCTGCGATTAAATTGAATTCACGGGGTCGCCGCCATTTTGCGTTCCATATCAGTTTCCTGTCGGAGATTAAATATAGTCTTAACAATACGGCGATAGCATAAAGTCACCCGAATCCCGACGTCGCCTCGTGTGAGTCGCGCTGACTATTTGACACTTTTGTGTGTGTACATGCACGTGGAGGTGGCGACGCCATCCGACGCTCACGTCGCGACGGGCTGACACGCATCACCCGCCGTTACAAATGAGATACGCGGGATACAGTGCGGTGCACCGACATACCGACATGTGTAATACCACTGGAATTACACATGTTATACTTGTACATACCTATATACGGCCATTGTACACCAACATAGCTCTAATGTGTTGAGTTGTGTCGAGTTCTAGGTAAATGGGTTTCTGTCAGTTTGTTTGTTTTCGACAATAGAAAATTGTGTAAGGTACAAATCACTTAAGAAACTGGGTATAATAAAAAGGGTGCCAATGGAACAGGATATAATTGTAACAAGCCGTGAGGTGGGTTGTTTATTAGGACTAAAGTGCGACCGTTGAGGTCCACACGACAAACTTCCCAGTTTGATAAATATTTAATAATAATAATTAAACTAGATATTACACAGAAAAGTAATCATTTTAATCATTAAAACATAATTATTATTTATTTTTAACAATAAATTAAAAAAAATGGCTGAACCGATTTTTATAAAATTTATGTCGGATCAAAATGACGTTAATACGCCTCGATCGACACCCTTACGAAGTCGATATAATTTTTTATTTGCGAGGAGATATTGTGTAAAATCTACTTTTTTGGAGTCTATTTGGTTAAGAAAAAAGAACGGTTGAACCAATTTTGAAAAAATTTCTTTCAGATCATATTTACGTTAATACGCGTCGATTGGCACCCTAACGTAGTCGATATCATTTTTCATTCTCGAGATTTCGTCTTAGAAAGAAATAGACAAATACGTACGTACACACTACACACACACACACAGACACACACATACATCTTACTAAAAATAGTGTAGTGACCTTGAAACATAAAAATTTGTTATACATTTTGATTTCGATTTTCGGACCCATTACAATAACTTCCAATGGGAATTGTTTCTATTGCCATACCCACTATAAAATAGCTGTATCCGGGTTGAAAAACTGCGTTTTCGCTGAACTTCGCCCATTGATCAAACCCGTTTGATTCCATAAAGACATTTATTATTATTATATAAGTAAGTATGCATAGTGACTTTTGACAGATCGGTGTGCGGGAACGTATCTTTCCCACACTAGTGTGGTAAAGCAAATCATTTCCATAATGATTTATGTTTATTCTCTCTGATTATTTCGCTATTACATACTCCTATAGAAGTGATTCCATAAAGATATTTATTATTATTATATAAGTAAGTATACATAGTTTCTTTTGACAGATTGGTGTGCGGGAACGTATCTTTCCCACACTAGTGTGGTAAAGCTAATCATTTCCATAGCGATTTATGTTTATTCGCTCTGATTCTTTCGCTATTACACACTCCTATAGAAGTGAGAACGGCGACGCAAATAAACTGTTAAAAAATTTTGAAAAAATATTGAAACTTGACTAAAAATTTACTTGATCTACGCCACTGAATGTTGATCTTCAGCCCTTTGAGCGGCTTGGGAGTGTCAGTTTCAGTGTCGTGCGTAAATAATTAATAATGAATGACACTGTAATGCGTGCGGAACCTTTGTAAGTGATTATGTAAGTGTTTGATAACACTGACGTGTCTACTCTTATGTAATCTCAGCTGATTTTATATTAGATACCAGCGGCCCGGTCCGGTTCGCTCGGGTGCTATGGATATATGATTTATAGCGGTCCCGCCCGGTTTCGATAACACAGATTAAATACCTGTCCCTCCGCCATATATACACGTGCTTCCACCATGCACGGTAATCTAGCAGTCCCGCTCGGATTAGATAATAAACATTAAACACCCGTCCCTCCGCCATATATACACATGCTTCCACCACGAACGGTAATCTAGCGGTCCCGTCCGGCTTCGATAATAAAGATTAAACACCCGCACCTCCGCCATATATACACGTGCTTCCACCATGCACTCTAATCTAGCGGCCTCGCCCGGCTTCGATAATAAACATTAAACACCCGTCCCTCCGCCATATATACACATGCTTCCACCATGCACGGTAATCTAGCGGTCCCGTCCGGCTTCGCCAGGGTGCTAAGATAATATGAACCTACATAAACCATCCCTGTAGTGAGCTCAACAACTCACCAAAGTTTCATCGCAATCGGATGAATGGTATAGGAACGCATACGAGACAAACTGACAAAAAACAGTTTTATATATTATATAGATGACGCTTAAATTCCCATTTAGACGAGGATAGTTTTTGGAGCAACAAATGCGAGAATAGTTATAGGTACGATAAAATCGCCTTCAACTGTTTACACGCGTACGATAATCGTATATAAGAATGTTATGCGGAACTTGTAAGGAAAGAATCACCTGCCTAAACCATTTTCAAGAAAATTCTGATCTATAAGTGTCTATTTATGTATTCTTCAAGGCTTTAATAGAGGTTAATGACTTCACAGTTGTTGAACGTTTATTATCTACAATATCTATCTAGAACTAAAACTCAAAGGTGAATATCGATAAAAAAAACCTCCTTCAAAAAGGCACTAAAAAGAGGAAAATAATGAAATTTTGAGGTTTGTGCCAATTAAAATATGAAGTTGGTTAAAAAAAAGAAGATATTAATCACTATACTATACTTTTTAACCGACTTCATATTTCCTCTTTTTAGTGCCTTTTTGAAGAAGGTTTTTTTTTTGTTAAAAAGTTTTTTATTTTTTACTTTTTAGTGTCAAAAAGTAACATTTACCTTAAAGAATCACACGCCGTTACTTACTTTTATTACAAAATCAGCCGAACTACTGAACCGATTTTGATGAAATGTCTATGGGACCAATCTGAAAGTATATCCTTTCAAATAAAAATTTTTCAAAATCGGTTCGTAAACGACGAAGTTATCCGCGAACATACATAAAACATAACCACATAAAAAATATATACGATCGAATTGAGAAACCTCCTTTTTTTGAAGTCGGTTAAAAATCAAAGCGAAGCAAAAAAAAAGAGAAAAGACAAGCGCCCTTTTTCGAATCATAAATGTTTTGCTATTATGATTTTCCACAGATTTTCTTTATGCACTCAAGTTTATAGCCACTAAAACACATTATATATGATGGCAGGTTCGCCGTACGATATATGAACTGTGTTTTTAAATTATTGTTATTTATAGTCGAAAGTCTGCACTAAAAGCAGACTATAAAAGTCCTGAAGATGGACAGAAATCGATTAAGTTCAGAGCTGGAGTGTTTTAGCACCGACTTCCAATAATATATCCCAACGTTTACTTAAATGCGATGCTTTCGACTGAACGGCACTTCTTCGAAGATAAAAAGTTGCGGTTCCAAACCAAAAATGGTTTATAAGATAAAAAAAAGGGTGTGGGTCTCGGGACCCCCGACAGATGTGAAACATCAAAGAAAACGTTATTGAACTCGGTGGTTTTCTCTATGTAGTAGTATATATTTAACTAACTGTTATGCTGACGTAATCCTATATACTGCACTGTAACACCGCGTGTGTTACAGTGCACGCCTGAGCCAAGAGAGAGAGAGAGTGCCGCAGTGGTGGGGAGAACAGCAGCGAAGGAGCGGACCAAACATTTCGTTGCATATTTCCCCTCACGCGGCTGTTCACAGCCCGACATAAGATGTTTCACATCAATAAATTAATAGATTTATACGGCTGAATTGCATCAATTGAAAAATTTTATTGGAAAGCAGTCAATTATATAATTAATTTCAAACATATTGGAAAAAATCATTTTACCAACCTATAGTCACAGTCAGGATTCTAACCTGAACCTTTCCACTTTCGTGGCGGAATGAGCTTACAATTACTCAACCGTGACAGTTATGTCACGGACCACGGTTGAGTAAGCTCATTCCACCGCGAAAGTGGAAAGGTTCAGGTTAGAATCCTGACTGTGACTATAGGTTGTTAAAATGATTTTTTCCAATATGTTTGGAATTAATTATATAATTGACTGCTTTCCAATAAAAATTTTCAATTGCAATTGATACAGTCAGGATTCTAACCTGAACCTTTCCACTTTCGCGGTGGAATGAGCTTACTCAACCGTGGTCCGTGACATGACTGTCACGGTTGAGTAATTGTAAGCTCATTCCGCCACGAAAATGGAAAGGTTCGGGATAGAATTGAATTGAATTGTAGATTATAGACGCTCGACAACAGAGGTCATTAGCGTCTAAAAAAATAAAAAATAAAAAAGTAAACAAAAGAAACGCAAAAACAATAAAACCAAAGCAAAATAAATGCAAAATCAAAAATTGACACACAACAAAATAAAATCATAAGTACAAATAAAATGTGTCATATAATGTAGTAATATAAAAAAAAAAAACAAACATTAAGGCTGTAAAGGGGCCTAAATGTATACAATAAATAAAATCAAGTCAAGACCCTTTTCCTTTAAAAATCGAAACAGCAGATCGACATTGTCAGGATCATTTCCTAAAACAACCGACAGATCACCTGACAATCCGATCCTCTGTCGTGTGTCTCTAAACTGGACATTCAGGATAGAATCCTGACCGTGACTATGGTTGGTAAAAGGATATTTTTGTCACAGAAAACGGACAAAAATAATATATCGGTGTACTTATTATACTTATTCAAATTAATTTAAAAAATAAATTATGCATAGAGTTCTATTAGCCGACATAGGTACCTGTTACACAAACATTACGATATAAAATATGTATAATATGCGATACGAAAAAAATAGGGTAAAGTTGTGTTGAATATCTTTTAACAAAACGTCACAAACGAACTTGACATCATTCAATGTAGGTAGAAAAAAAAGCAGGTGATACAATTTAATTTATTTTGATAGCATCTGAAATAAAAATTTATAAATATCGAGTCAATAGACGTTGATTGATAAAAATCGGGAAAGTGTGAGTCGGACTCGCGCATCGAGAGTTCCGCACAATAATAAAAATAAGGAGTTAGGTAGGGGTAAAAAAAATTGGCTGAGAAACTGAACATTTTTATTAAAAACCAACGGACAATACACCCTAGCATATTGCAAATACGTGTTCGTGTTTGAGCCGAGTAGCCCCGATTGTCACCGTCGGGTGCGTTTCACATCACTGTTGTTAACAGCCCAGGTAAAGCGCGCCTAAAGAAGTTTTCACTTCAAAAAAAAATAATATATGACTGTTTCCTATTAGAAATCATTGCCCGAAACAAAATTGCGTTTATTTCATTTCATTAAGTATTTACGGAGATACAAATTTTTAAACTATAATAGCTGTTTACGTCACAAAACCCACGAGGTGGGCTTTTATAATCTTTATACAACCAGTCCACCTAAGACCGACTGCACCGTTGCTATCAATCGATTATCAAAATGTATAAAATATATGTGCTGTAGAATAAGCCGTGATATTCGAGACATGTCGAAAGAAAAAAAAGTGTGGTATATTTAACCAACTTCAAAAATGTATTGTGCAGCCGGGTTTGAGAATAGCCGAGCGTGTAGCAGTGCTGTTGTTTACATGGCGTTGCTATGGTTCCTCTATTACAAGTCCCCAGTTCCCGGGTTCTAGCCCAAGAGCTGGTAAAAGTGTCAATTGGATTTTCAAGTTATTATTAAAAAAAAAATAAATAATGAATTGAAAATATGAATTGGTGCTAGGCCCAAATAACCTTAGCTGTTGGTGGTCTTTAAAACACACACACAATTATTGTGAAGCCGTTTTAAGTGCTGGTCAAAAAAATCCAACGGCATAATTTAAAATTGGACGGGGCACTTTTTAAGGACATAATAAAAAAATCTACGGGCTCATTGCAGAGAACTAATTGGCATCGTTCAATGTATAGAAAATAAATCTGGCGCAACAATAACAGACACGGCTTTACCTTACAGGTTGATACTTTTCACGCAGTATTTATTGTCACGCACATAAAAAAAGAGATTGCCTTCACAGGGCTCCGCTGTCACATTCGTGTTTAATGTATGTAAATAAGGTGAAAGACAATATAATGTAATGTAATGTACCTACAGTGCAAAGACGCCATAAATGTATAATGATGACTTAGATATTGTTGTAAAAAATCTAGAGCTTTCAAGAAAATACATAGTATATATACCATTCCAGACGCTTTAATAGGGCACCGACTGGCAATTTCCTTTCGACTAGTCTCGTCGACTCGTCTGATATTTTTTTTTAATCGTTTGTATGCAAAAAAAGTTTACATAGTTTGTCCATTTATTTGTCTGACTCGATTCCATAACAACTACATACCTACATTCACATAAATATTATAATGAGCTAAATTTTATTAACTTCCCATTGGGTCCGAAAATCGAAATCAAAATGTATACCTAACAAATTTTTATGTTTCAAGGTCACTACACTATTTTTTAGAAAGATGTCTGTGTGTGTGTGTACGTATGTACGTACGTACGTATGTGTCCATTTTTTTCTAAGTTTCATACCGAGTAATTGCATATTATTTCTCACAACAATTCTATTGACAATTCGATTTGAGGTACCTAAAATTGGGGGTGCAAAAAAGTTGCAAAAGATCTGTCAGATTTATGTGGGGTTATGTCTGTCATTTTGATGTTTACGAATATTATATGCGTATTCAATATCGCTCTCCTTCTTAATTTGACGTTTTCGAAAATTATATGCGGATCCAATCGCTCTGTCTCTCTCTTAACAACGTTAAAAAACAGTGAGAACCGCACTGTAAGAAATGAGAAGGCCGTTTACGGTCCATTTGTAGCCAGCGATTAATCTGGTAATAGGCACACCAAGAGACAATGGCGTCGCAAACAGGTATCGCCTGCACATCGCGTAGATTCCATAAAAACACATTGCGCATGCGTGATTACTAATTTTACATTAATTTGTTTTGTATTCATCCATTTTATATATGTAACTATACATTTTATTTTGTAATTTTTACACACTTTATTGGAATATTACACAAATTATGTAATTTTAATTTACTTTATGTAAAAATCACAAATCTGTTTAACTTTACAGTAAAAGTCCAAGTTTTTATGAAGTTTTCTGTGTAAAAATAAATAATAATGTAAAATCACTTAGAAAATCGAGCGAAATCTACCTTCACTATCAAAGTATTTTTACATCCATTTTTTACAGTGCGACCTGAAAATTTTCATCCCTATGAAAACTATCAGTTTCCACCAGCTAAACAGGTATCGAAAATCGAATTTTCAATAGCGGCGTTGTGAAAAGATACGTTCCCGCACACCAGCCTCTCAAAAGTCACTTTATATACATGCATGTAAAGCAGCTATTTTATAGTGGGTATGGCAAAAATTTATTTACGTCAGTCAAATTTAAATGTTGATGCAAGCGCAGCCATTATAAATGAGCTTTCTTAATCGATGTGTTCGAGTTTAGAAGGTTTAAATTAACTTCAAAAGCGACACGTCATCTAGCCTCCATTTTGGAGTGGTTTAGTTGTCTCGTCACAGAGGTGGCCCGCATAGGCGAAAGTCTGACGTGGAAAACGTGTTTCATTTGATCTACAACTTATCAATAATACATGAAATGGATTCTAGACACGAACTCAACATCCTACAACCGCACACCGCGGATATATCTAATTACAGTAGATACCATGCGAACGTAACGATCGCATCACTATCTCACAATAGCTCTATTATTCCTATAAAGATACGCGCAGTACGTAGCTGGGACTCTAGATGGTAGCGTAGATCATAGCAGGACTTGCTTAAATTAATGCATTGTTATATATGCGAGCGTACACAACGAAGCAGTGAGTGTAGCAGGTATAAGCGCTGTTACAAGAGCTGGTAGATACAAGAATATATCTCACCATTCTTTCAGCGCGCTGACTACTACAATCAACGTGTGACAACGGTCAAATGGCCGTTACAAGTTTCGCAATGGATGTGACTAGTTTAATAAGCGAAATTTTGCCAGTTTTTATTTAATTTGTTTTGAGTTTTTTCTAAGACGTATTTAAAAGTGTTAGGTTCCATACGTAAATATTCAAAAAACCGGTTTGGGTAAAATTTTAATTCTTGGTATAAATGATGAAATTCACCATGTTTAGATCGTTTTCTATTAATAGGGTGGACATGATAGCTCCTACCCAAATTTGTATTTAAAATATACCACTTTGTAGCAGAAGAACACAAATATTTGTCTTCGCTATCTGACATTTCAAACGCGACTTAAGCTTGTATCAATGCTAGTATCAAAGCTTCGTTGTGCAAACCTGTAAGCGCTTATAATTTAGCTTTAAAACTAACGTCGGGAGCGCGATAACCGTTTTTAGGCGAGGGGAATGGATTTGAGATGAGAAAACTCCCCCTCCTCTCTCTCTATCTCTCTCATTCACATACACTACCATCTAGGAAACTTTATTGGAACAGAGAAAACGCCTTTTCATTTATTTTTCACTGCCATCTGTTAGCGAGTTAACAAATTTCTTTATACCAGTGTCCGTGGTTGTATTCCTTTCTCCTTGCCCCCACGCTTTCGTCACGCTTTATCCATAAAATATCGGAATCACACCTGCCTACCGCGCCTAGAGAAGTTAATTTTGATCAAAAGTTTTCTGTAACTATTTTAAACAGCAGTTTTGTCAAATGTAATCCACTGTGAAAATACGTCTATCTCTGTAATCCTTTTTGTACTGTAAACCGGAAGGATTTTGATGAATTTAGCGTTTTTGCTCTCTTCTCTCGCGCTTTTGTAAATGGTAATATTTTTTTTTTTCCCTTTTTTTCATTACATCATTGCCATCTTTTCACTCGCTATGTTATTCTTTCAAGTATCGAAATACGTTCAACAAACATATTTATATTGTCTTTGTTACCACAGCTTACTTTTGTAATAAAAACGAATACACAGATATAAAATCCACAAACTAATTTATTTTTTGCAACACTTGCATCAAAAGTACAATTTTAGATGGCTGTGTGCCGTTTAAAATGTGATTCTTTATGGAAGCTTCTACTGCATTCGAACGGTAGTGTTTAAAGTAAATTTTAACGCACTCCGTTCTATAAGGTAATACAGAATACTGTTTTGTTTTATTTTATAACACACGTCGTGCGTAATAAAGTACTTTATAGATCACTTTACTATAATGTCACTAATAAAATATTTATCCAAATTGTGTTTTTAGTGTATTTGCCATATGGCACATACACTATTGGCGTCGGTCGGATGGTGGGACCTAGGGGTCGGACCAAAATTTCTCGACATTTCATAGCCTCCTGAACACTTTGGCACCATTTTTAAAAATGTTTATATATATATATATATATATATATATATATATATATATATATATATTTATATATTTATATATTTATATATATATTTATATATATATGTGTGTACACGATAACTCTCGACAGACTTAATCGATTGAAACGAAATTTGGTACACACATTGGAACCCATCACCGCAAGAAGCCTATTTAAAATGGACCCGATCGGACCATTTTCAGGGTTGTATTTAGGGGTTCCAAAAAGTTTTTGGGCCCAAAAATACCGAAAAATTTGTCAGAATCGTTTCAAAATTGAAATTTAACTCTTTAGTAAAGATTAAAATGTGCTGCTAAAATTTTAATAAAATCGGCCCGACAGGACCGGACTTTCAAATTTTATGAAAACACTAGTTTGTTGATACGGATTTACTTGGATATGGAAGGGTGTATTTAATTGGGTGTATTGATGAAATCCATGTCTAATATTGAAATTTAGAAAAATTTAATTATTTTAAGGGCTGTATTAAGGGGTTAAATTTTTTATTTTGTCAAAAAACAAACTTAAGTTTACATAATAATGCCACAATGCCTGTATTAGCAAATACACTATATTGTCGGCAGGGTTTTGGCACTGCGACCCGAGTTTTATTTGCTTAAAATTGAACTTTTAAAGCAGTTGTTGCAAAAAATATTGTATGTAACGCGTGTCTCAACTGACGATTTTACAATACCCTTTTAAGGTTATGTTGCATTTATACTAGAACGAGTGTGTTTACCGCGCGAGCCCAAGGCGAGTGTGTTTAATGCGTTAGCCGAAGGCGAGTGCGGTAATCACACAATCGTTCTAATGTTGAAAAAATTTTTTATTAATTATTAGTTCATTTGCTATCATAGACAACATATTACATAACATACTCCTTGGTTTCTACTGCATTTATTAAACAAACGGGGAATGCAACCTAGAGCATTATCTTCACCGAACATGTACCTACGTCCTATACGTAGTCATGTGACGTATGGTATTAATCACACAAACCCAACTGCCAACTACCTATACCTACTACATAGCAAACACACATCTAAGGTTAGTGCATCTCTGTTTACATTATATGCAAAATAGTACAGTGTGCACTTGTAGTCGACCTGCATTATAAATGGATTTCAAAGGCTTGGAACATTCCGACATCCAAATTTATTGTAGCAAACCCCAAGATGATACGCCGCTGGCTACAATAGAAGCGTCGAGAATAGATCACAGTGGTGAGGCGTGGAATGATATTGAAGATACCAGTACCTGCTAGACGTCTGGAAAGTACTAGAAGCGCTTTGTTTAAGCCACGTAGCTCTATATAAGCAAGGAGCCGACGGGAATTGAGTCAGTCGTAAATGAGTGTCGAGTTGAATTTGCGAACATAAATACAGTATATAAATAGTTATTGTTCAGTGTTATTGAAGTGTTTCACTTTGTTTGAGAATTACTATTGTGTTGACTGTTAGAATTGACATATAATTGTTGCTTTGATTGTTATTGAATTGTTGTTACATTTTTAATTATTGTAAATAAATAATTTATTCCGCCCACGTAGAAAACAGTTTTGTTACATTATGTTTAAAAAGAGGCTTGGTGTGTGGGTAAAACCACACTGCTAACTTCCCATTGGGTGCCCTTAGAGATTAGAGACCAGTCTACCGTAGAAAAACTATTTGCAAAACAGGTTAACATTTTACAATTTTACAATAGTTTTTTTTAAAAAGGGGGGTAAAATTTTGAAAGACTAAAATGAACAAAATAAAATATTGGTAAAAAAAACTTTTTAGAGACAAGCTTTTATATTGAAATGTACTAAAAACGAAAAAATAATATTTAATAATTTTGGTTGTAAACTCTATAATAGTTTATTAGTCGCAATCCCCGCTTTTATAATAATTATGAACCTAAATTATTATATCCAACTTAAAACTAATATTCAATTAAACATTGATATTCACAGTTATAATACGCGAACTTGCAACGATGTATATATAGAAAACTACCGTACAACTAAATATGCGAACAGCCCTATATGTAAAGGAAGTTAATATTTTAATAATCTGCCAGACGAGCTAAAATATATAGACAATATTGAGATCTTTAAAAAAAAATAAAAAAATCATTTAATTAAAAAATGTATGTACACTTATTAAAGTTTTAAATGTAATGTACGATATTTTAAATGTTTAATGTTTTATTTTAATATGTAATTGTATCTGACGATTTTATACCTGACAAGGTCTCCAAGGAATAAATTATCTATCTATCTATATTATTTTTTTTCCTTTTTAGTATATTTCAATAAAAGCTTGTCTCTAAAAAGTTTTTTTACTAATATTTTATTTTGTACATTTTAGTCTTTTAAAATTTCATCCTCCTTTAACACCCGTAGGGGTTGAATTTCGAAAAATCCTTTCTTAGTGGATGCTGATGTCAGATAAGAAACCAACTGTCCAAATTTCAAATTTCTAGCTTGAGCGATTTGGCCTGAGCGTTGATTAGTCAAAAAAACCCTACACCCCCGTTTGAACTTATTTCTAAAAACGATTTATTCATGTATTGTCAACGGGAATAGATATATGTACAAAATTTCAAATCGATCGGATATATGGAAGTCGTTCAAAATTGACTTGCAAGTTTTGACCTAAACAAACAAACTAACATACATTGCAAGTTAAATAAAAGCTTGTAATAAACGACATTCTTAAACCTATATTAGTGTAAAAGTCATACTAGAAATCCAGCATTAGACCATAGAAGTTGAGTTTTACGATAAAAATTCAACTTTTTATTATTACAATAATTTGTCACACGAGTAAATAATTGCGTTTGAAAATAATAGAAAAAGCACAAAACGAAAACGTAGCGAGGTTTTAACAATATTTCACTGACAGCGAAAGTGGCTTCTCGATCGATATTTTAAAGCTTATATAATAGTAATTATACCACAGGGGTAAACTGTCTATAGGTGCCTATAATGTATAGGTCGTAACATTTTCTATAAACTTATTACTAAATATATAACTTGTAACAAAAGGTCAACAGTGGATATAGTTTAATTTTTTAATAAGGAACTTTACTGCTTTCGACTGGAACAAGTCCCCCCATGTAAGAGTCTCCTATTGTATCTAACCCTGCCCATCTCGGCCGTCCTTCTTCCTGGCCATCTTGTTTGTCTATTACCCGCTGAGCATGGCCCGAGGCTAATTCATGCCCCCTATCCTAACATCCCTACGTTTTGTCCCTCTTGTGTCCCTGTCATTTATGTTGAGTTTTATCGCGTCGCTTATATGGTTTTTAATTATCAAATTTCTAAACCCGCACTGGCTAATTGCTGGTCAAAGCAAGGGCCATTCAATTAAAAAAAAAGTCCCCCCCGTCTCGCGCGTCACCTTCCATCTTCTGCGCATAGCTTGAAAATCTTCATACTTTCTCAGCAAATATCTTTTTTCATACTTACAGTAAAATTGCTTATTAACCTTTGTTTCTACCAAATTGAATGGTATCAATCTTTTAGAAATTTTGGTTTTGGTACATGGGGCTCCTCTGAAGCCTATTTGGTTAATAATAATAATCTTCCCCTCAATGAATTTTTCATAAACACGTCTTTTTATCCAAAAATTGTGTTTTAAAGACCATCGACAGCTAAGCTTATTTGGGCCTAGCACCAATTCATATTTTCAATTCATTATTTTTTTTTTAATAATAAATTGAAAATCCAATTGACACTTTTACCAGCTCTCGGGCAACAACCCGGGAACCGGGGACTTGTAATATTTGGTTAATAATAATAATCTTCCCCTTAATGAATTTTTCATAAACACGTCTTTTTATCCAAAAATTGTGTTTTAAAGACCATCAACAGCTAAGGTTATTTGGACCTAGCACCAATTCATATTTTCAATTCATTATGTTTTTTTAATAATAAATTGAAAATACAATTGACACTTTTACCAGCTCTCGGGCTAGAACCCGCGAACTGGGAACTTGTAATAGAGGAACCATAGCAACGCCATGTAAACAACAGCATTACTACACTCTCGGCCATTCTCAAGCCCACGTCTTTTTATCAATGGACGTTCATTAATTGAATATTTTTTTCAGGATAAGTATTTAATATATGTACCTATGTATGTTGGATTTGAAATGAGAATGGAGTCCAGGGAGGGAGGATCAGATAAATCAGTGTTTACGTCATTAATTAACTCGAAATGCTGCACGTCATTATCCAGCCCGTTCATTGGCTGGACAATCAGAAAAATAGCTCAAAAAAAATAGCAATGAAAAACATTTTGAATAATAATAAAACACTAAGTTCTTTAAATTTACACTATATCTTTATTTTTTGACAATTGTTTCGTCAACACAGTGACTTCTTCAGAAAATTCTTATACTACAATAAAATACAAAACGTACAAATATATATAGGTCCTTATCAGGTAAGAAAAAGAAGTTAAAACACCAGTTTATTCTATAGAGTAAAAAAAGAAAAAGGAGACAACAACACTAATGTATACTATTCAATAATTATATTTTCTAAAGAAATCACTGTGTTGACGAAACAATTGTCAAAATATTATCTGAAGAAGTCACTGTGTTGACAAAACAATTGTCAAAGTTTTATTATTATTCAAAATGTTTAATATTAATTTACATCAAGTAAGCACCCACTCTATAATATAGTAATGAAAAATTCTTTCAGAGGATTTAAAACAATGAGAAATATTTGAGTTGTATTTTTGAGATCGCAATTATTTTTTGTCACAGCCCGTACTGGCATTATGATCGTATGACGTAAGTTGAGGTAGGGACTTAACCGTCGCTATAATAGCCAGTCGACTACAATGGCGCTCTATAGTTAACGACTAGCTACTAGCGAACTTCCTTGTGATTTTATCGATTTACGTGAGCTTTAGGCCTAGCCAGAGCAAGGCCAGCGAACTGAAGTATGACTCACAATGATACGTTAACTTAAAACTAGTATCTATACCTACTTTATTTTCAATACATACAACTTTAACACGAGGCGTCGTGACTAAATACACAATTAAATTAATGCATGATGACTGCAAACAGTATATGAAACACCTATTGTAAGAACAATGACGTAACACAATGCTGTAGTCAGGAAAAATTCATTATTTCAAACCTGTGTCACCGTAGGGATTCTAACCCTAAATTTTCCACTATCGCGGCGGACTCTGCATCAGTATATATGAAACTTCCATTTTAACAATGACGTAACATAATGCTGTAGTCAGGAAAAATTCATTATTTCAAACCTGTGTCACCGTAGGGATTCTAACCCTAAATTTTCCACTATCGCGGCGGACCCTGCATCAGTATATATGAAACATCCATTTTAACAATGACGTAACATAATGCTGTAGTCAGGAAAAATTCATTATTTCAAACCTGTGTCACCGTAGGGATTCTAACCTCAAACTTTCCACTAACGCGGCGGATTGAGTTGACAATTACTCACACATTGACACATTTTCAAATAACCAATTCTTTCCCTTTAAAGCATTCTATCACTGAAACTATAAAGGGAAAGAATTGGTCGTTTGAAAATGTGTCACTGTGTGAGTAATTGTCAACTCAGTCCGCCGCGATAGTGGAAAGTTTAGGGTTAGAATCCCTACGGTGACACAGGTTTGAAATAATGAATTTTTCCTGACTACAGCATTATGTTACGTCATTGTCAAAATAGTTGTTTCATATATACTGATGCAGTCGTTATGCATTCATTTAATTTATTTTCAATTTTTAAAAACAACGATGAGACTCCGCTGTTTGTCCGTCCGTCTGTCTAGTGACTTAGTTTGGCACCGTTAATTCTAAACTATTAGTCGTAGGAAATTTAACATGCTGATTGCTCAGTGATGTGTTCCACAGATATTCCAGGAGTTCTTTTGCCAAAAAAATTCATCCTCAGTGACCAGTAAAGCAAAAATGTTATTTGTATTTATTTAGTACGTTGCATATCTTTGGAAAGAGCTTACATGTAGGTACTAAAAAAAGTTTTTGATGAGTTTTTTTTGATGAGATTTTTTGATGATTTTTTTATAAAATCCAATTATCCCTCTACTTATCACCGAAAATATTAGATCTAAAATTTTGGAAAAACTCAGGCATACTAAGAGACTGATAAAGATTACAGGAAAACTATGATAGTGAAGGGTAAATTTTCATCAAAATATATCACTTTTTTCGTCAGTTTTTTTGATGTGCAAAATAGTTGATTTTGATAGGTAATTATAGACAGACACAAATGACAGTAGATATAAAGAAAACTTGAATTATTGGGCCAAAAATTCTGGGTGCTAGGACACATTTTTAGACAGCCTGGTGACTGATGCAATGGACTTTGTCTCAATGTGTTTCCGGCCTGATTTTTACTCTTCGCCTAAGTTTTCGCCCAGAAGCGAGTGGTTTAGCTATTTTCAGACAGACAAACTTTTATGACACTTGATGATTTATCGCAGCCAAATGAATTTCTTCAAATATAATCTCTAATAATTATTTCCAGTCTTAAGTTCTAAATAAAATAACGTGTTCGGAATTTCCACTTCACTTCTAAAATCATGATGGATGTTTTTATACGTTGAAAACGCTAAACTTACTGCAATTTCAATTCGGTTTTAGTTAATGATGGGCGATACGAGATATTTTTACAATCGAAACAATTGTAATCGTTCATAATAACAATCGAGTCCACAATCGATTCGGAGTTTGATTTTACAATCGAAACTCTCAGTCATTTTTGGGGGTTTTCCAGTCATTTTTTGGAGGTTTTCCAGTCATTTTTTGGGAGTTTTCCAGTCATTTTTGGGGTATTTCCAGTCATTTTTGGGGGTTTTCCAGTCATTTTTGGGGGTTTTGCAGTCATATTTGGGGATTTTCCTGTGATTTTTGGGGGTTTTCCAGTCATTTTTGGAGTATTTTCAGTCATTTTTGGGGGTTTTCCAGTCATTTTTGGGGGTTTTCAAGTCATTTTTGGGGGTTTTCCAGTCATTTTGGAGTATTTTCAGTCATTTTTGGGGATTTTGCAGTCATTTTTGGGGGTTTTGCAGTCATTTTTTGGGGTTTTGCAGTCATTTTTGGGGGTTTTCCAGTCATTTTTGGGGGTTTTTTAGTTATTTTTGGAGGTTTTCCAGTCATTTTTGGGGTTTTTCCAGTCATTTTTGGGGGTTATAAAAAATTGCACTCTAAAAGTTCAATTTTTTGCTAGACATTTGAGTTTTACAAAAACGCTAATTTTTTTAGAAATGTAATATTATTCTTGGAACAAATCAAATCAACACAGAAATAACAACGTAGAAATTACGTTCGGCTTCGAATTATATTTTTGAATTCTTTGAAATGAAGTAACCACAAAATGTTAGTGATAGATACTGCGAGTACTCAAAAGACAGTGGTTTCTGTCTGGAAGAATACTACCAGATTTATTCTGCCTTGAGTATACTATACCTACTCCTTATAGTAAAGCCGGATTAAGCTAATATATTTAGGTCATGATTCATATTAAAAATTAATAACGAAACAGATTTCCAACCAAAACTAAACCAATTATAAATTAACGAAAATTACAGACATACTATTTTATTCAATTATTTACAGTCAAAATTATATATCAAAAATATATACCGAATGTCTCTAAATACAGGGTGTCCAAAGGTACCCAGACAACAATTTGTAGTCATGACGAACTTTAAAAGAGTTCTTATTTCTGATTAGGACGTCAGATCTAATATTAAAATGAACTGTTTAAGAAGTCTTTAAGAAGTCGAATGCGCCACTTTCTGATAAAGTTAAGACTTCTTAAATAAGAACTCTTAAGGAATTCTTTTTTTGACTTCGCAAACAAGAATTCTTTAAGAGCTCTTTATTCTGAATCATAAAAAAGACTTCTTGACGGACTTACTTTTCTGAGTTCTTGAAAGAGAGGTCAGGAAGAACTCTTAATTAAGACTTCTTTAGGATTTCTTATTTTGGATTTTATAGGAATGAAAAATAATTTATAATATGTGTTTGGAAAAGCAACCAATATTTATTAATAATTTTCTTCTGTAAGTTTTTTATAAAATTATAAAAAAAAAAATAGGTAGGTATAGAAGAAAATTATTAATAAATATTATTGGCTGATTTCCCAAACACATTTTATAAATAATTTTCAATACAAAATGTGTAAAGAAAATTAGTACGTAAAATATATTAATTTGATTAATTTAATAATGATTAATTTAATATAAAACATAATTTTAAAATGGTACCTATTTTGGAATCAATCGTATGTTATATTAGTGATGGGCGGTTACGAGATATTTTAGTCGATTGTCTCGATTGTTCAAACAACTCGATGACTCTCGATGGTTTTCACTTGGACTCGATTGTTGTTGTTTCATAGTTCACCGAGACCAAGTTGTATAGTATTTAATCGTACAGACGATGTACACTGTCGAGAGCCACATAATATATACTCGTTCATCACTCCACAACTGTGGTCGAGTCGATGGATGGTCGATTGTGCAGTAATCGAGTGCTCTGAGACCGACTGAACAGTGTGAACGGTGAATCAACGATGAACGAGTAGCGTAAACGTCAGATTTCATTAATCGACTAGCATATAACCTTGAATCGCGATTATATGTATTCATTCGCTGGCAAATAATCGACTTGAACAATCGAACATTTCGATTGTAAAATCAAACTCCGAGTCGATTGTGGACTCGATTGCAATTGTTTCGATTGGAAAAACATCTTACAATCGCCCATCACTATGTTATATTCCAATAACAATGTGGACTTATTAGTTATTTTAGTTTAAGCTGGGTTGACACGATAAGAGTCAGCTCGGACCGAGTCACATGTGAGTACACTCGTACGAGTCAGCGTCATACGAGTGTACTCCTATAATGGTTTACACGCTCGTTGAGTATTCTTATCAAAGTTCATTCAATTTTGTGTCAACTCACGGAACACACTGATCTGCTCAACATGGAACAGACTGATCTCACGTTCCACAACACTTCTTCTTCTTCATACAGTTCCACGAACCTGACAGTATCACGTTCCGACCACTTTTTCCTTGACGCCGCCATTATTTTTAATTAAAATGATCCGAGTTCAGATCCGAGTGAATGAAAAAATAGAGCAAAATCCGAGTCCACTTGGATTAGATGCCGGCGTCCGAGTACGCTCGGATTACATGTTTACACGATACGAGTAGCGTCCGAGTAGTAATCCGAGTGCACTCGGTCCGAGCCAACTCTTATCGTGTCAACCCGGCTTTAATCAATGGGCGTATAATTAAAAGAATTTTTGGGGTTATCTTCACGTATTTTTGAGCTAATACCTATAACAAACGATTTAAAATAGTCAGAACACTATACATTTTTAATTATCCGAATATATAGATAACAAGTTAATAACATACTTTCAGTTCATCACTAGTAACTGCAACCTCCATCAGAGTTTATAGCGTGCTGATGTTTTTAGTCGTGTACGGTTCAGTAATTACTGTAACACGCCGTTGTCATTAAAAGATATTTCGTCACTCGTTGACAATTATTCAACATTAGCAATTTCTACATCCCTAGCAGTATTGTAGTTTTCTTAAAGAAAAAAAATTAAATTAAGATAAAAAATGAAAAAAAAATCAGAATTCTCTTAATAATATATTATGGCTTGATATGTTTAATAATTAATACAAGAAAACTTACTCAAGGGTCCTAACAGCCAGTATATTTTATAGATAGCCAATCATCTTTTGGTTTTGTCCCTTTCTTATTAAGCTGTAGAGGCATTTTCATTTTTGCGAGGCCATTTCATTACCTGCTGTTCTTTTTTTATCCCAACACTCTGGCACGGTTGCACACCAATCCTCACAAAATACAACGAAATTCATCTATTAAAAAAATAAATGTGAGGTTAATTTTTTTACGTCTGAAACTATGTACTTGTTTAGATCACTGATTTGTGATATCAAATCTTTTATTATATTCTTGTTTACAACTTTTATTACATGATATTATTATTAATATTCAACGAAATTATAATTTATTATTTGAGAAACGATAGTTTGTTATGAATGTGTTTCTACAGCCGGCAACAACATTCAGACATTGCGTCATGCGTGCAATGAATGATGCTGTAGTGTACCCTGGTTTGAGGCTAGTTTAGCCTCTAAGCCTCGACCACGTGCGCCAGCTGATCAGCGCGCAATTCAAATCTCTAACAGTACTGAACAATGTGTAATTATTCGATTATCATATAGTACTATAAAATAAATATTAATTTTGATTAAAAATGCTATATACTTACTTCAGTTCTTTATTTTATAGAATAATGCACAATATGACACAAAGATTTTGTAAACCAACATGAGGGTATAATTACCATTAATTATCAAGCATACTTTTTGCACAATGCGATGGGAGTCGTAGGAAGTCTGCGCTTGTGTTCCAACAGCCAATAAGAGTAAAGCTACGCATGGTGCGCATGCGTAAAATAATTATAAACAAGCCGTGAGGTGGGTCGTTTATTAGGACTAAAGTGCGACCCTTGAGGTCCACACGACGAACTTCCCAGTTTGATAAATATTTAATAATAATAATTAAATTAGATATTACACAGAAAAGTAATCATTTCAATCATTAAAACATCAATAATTTAAAAAAAAAAAAAAAAAAAAAAACGGCTGAACCGATTTTTATAAAATTTATGTCGGATCAAAATGACGTTAACACGCCTCGATTGACACCCTTACGAAGTCGATATAATTTTTTATTCGCGAGATATTGTGTAAAATCTACTTTTTTGGAGGTTATTTGGTTAAGAAAAAAGAACGGCTGAACCGATTTTGAAAAAATTTCTTTCAGATCATATTTACGTTAATACGCGTCGATTGGCACCCTAACGTAGTCGATATCATTTTTCGTTCTCGAGATTTCGTCTTTGAAAGAAATGTACACATACGTACGTACGTACGTACGTACACACACACACACACACACACACAGACATCTTTCTAAAAGTAGTGTAAAAATAGTGTAGTGACCTTGAAACATAAAAATTTTTTTTCCTTTTTGATTTCGATTTTCGGACCCATTACAATAACTTCCAGTGGGAAGTTAATAAATAAAAGACAAATAAAGGATGTCTTAAAGAATTCTTATTTTTGATCTTTATCTTAAAAAAAAAGAATATCTAAGGACGTCATAAAACTGACTTCTTAGACATGAAGTTTTCAAGAGCTCTTAATTTGGAGTTCTAAAAAATGATGTCTTTAAGAAGTCATAATTAGACTTCTGCAAGAAGTCTTTTCAAAGACTTCGCACAGAAGTCTTTCTGATTTGCATGCTGTCTGGGTATAGACATAAATTTATGGAAATAAATACAAATTTTAACACGGACGTCGTGAACAAATGCATATTTAAATGCATGCATAATGACTGCAAACAGTATATGAAACACCTGTTGTAAAGAACAATGACGTAACACAATGCTGTAATCAGGAAAAATTCATTAATTCAAACCTATGTCACCGTAGGGATTTTAACCCTACACTTTCCACTATCGCGGTCCCTACGGTGACATAGGTTTGAATTAATGAATTTTTCCTGATTACAGCATTGTGTTACGTCATTGTTCTTTACAACAGGTGTTTCATATACTGTTTGCAGTCATTATGCATGCATTAAAATAAATTTATGGACTTGTTAATTATGGTTTTTTGAATCTAAAATCTCAATCAACTTATGTTCTATCATCGCAACGGTTACCGAGTTATCGATAAAATTATTTATTTTTTTATTCGTACGTATTAGTCGAGCCTATAAATTTATGACTATATCTTTTGGGACAGCCTGTATACAACCAATCCGAACGTACATACGTTCATGGCTAAGAGAAAAAAACGGTGAAAATAAATATTACAACAATCTTGAAAATATTTTCACTCAGAAATGACATTTTTACGTCGTGTATATATCATACATTTTTTACAGCCACTTGAACTTACCCCATCCCTTACGCTAAATCGACTGTCGTTTTTTACAGTGACGGCTTGCTAGACGACACGACGCCTGCCTATTAATTTAACCAGTGAAACAACAACAAAAAAACAGTTTTTTTTAAATTATAATTATATCATTTATTATTATAACTCGAGCTTCGTTAAATCGCTATCCTCTCACACATACAACTGTATGGAGCGTGCCGTTTTTATGATATAAGTATGTCAGCCGCGTCACCTTTGGTATGCGAACGGGCGAAGGTGAACGCGAATGGTTCACTTTATTTCACTACCCAGGCAAAGAGTGCCTAACGCGCCTAAGGAAGAATTGTGGTAATTGTAATTGTGTTTTAAAGACCACCAACAGCTAAGGTTATTTGGGCCTAGCACCAATTCATATTTTCAATCCATTATTTTTTTTTTTTAAATATTAAATTGAAAATCTAATTGACACTTTTACCAGCTCTCGGGCTAGAACCCGAGAACTGGGGACTTGTAATAGAGGCCTAAGGAAGATTTCATTTCAAAAATAATGAAAAAAGTGAAAAAAAGGAAATATCGGGTACAATAGAGAGACCAGGCTCGGATAACTTAAACGATTGGCGGTCACTGTTCAGGAAAAAAAATATCACAGAGTGTGAATAGTCTTCAGCCGCCCCTGGCTTTCTACCCCTTGAATTCAATTCTTATAGTGGTCTCCGCCCACGACATGGAATTAATAATGTCACGGAAATAATAAAGTTTTATTTTATTGGTGCCATTTGTTAAGTAAATAAAGAGTTCAAATATAAATTAGTTTCAAAAAGCCTTTTGAAATTTTGTATGAATATTTTATGTGAGTTTTCGCTATAACCGCTCCACTATTAATGCCCCGAAACGGGTGTAAAAATTGCTCGTATCGATGATTTACAAGTACAGTGAAACCTATATGAAATTGAACCATGAAATAATGAAGAAGGTGCATGTTTTTTTGTACTAAAATAATAATATATTAATAGAGCAGTTAATTCTAAACAAAACGACACCAAAATCACTTCGTGCTAATTTCAAATAAGCTCAAAAATAAATTTTTAATCATGATGTTTTTTAATCACACTGTTAAATTTTGACAGCTACGTGTTCATTGGTTGCTGCGTTTCGTTACCATAGCAACCCGTCATTTAACAGTGTGATTAAAATGTATGAAAACCGGCCGTCAGAAATACAAAAAAAATTACAATTCTCAGGACAGCTTGGTGTAGAGGTCAGCGTACTGGCCTTTGGAGCAAGCTGTCGTGGGTTCGAATACCACCTCGCTCATGGATGTTTTGTGATGTCGTTTATAGTTTTAATTGATGATGTACTTAAGACCCTAATAACTTAAGTTGTCGAGCGTCTATAATCTACAATAAATAAAATAGGTACAATCCCTAGTCCCCGTTATCTTTATTTTATTGTAAATTATAGACGCGTCGACATCTAAGGTCATTATCGTCTTTCAACTACACTAAATAACAACTAACGTAAAACTAAATAACATCACAAGACATCCATGAGCGCAGGTGGGATTCGAACCCACGGCAGTCCAGTCTAGAGGTTGCGGCGCCAAGCATGCTAACCATTAGGCTATACTGCCCCCCAGTTCCCGTTTCCGTTTTATTAGTTCAATTATAAATATAAAGAGAACTAAATAATGGTCGCCTGTTGCATTTTATGAACCAGACGTCTTGCCAACTGCACAAACGAAACTCACCAAACGATCGTAAAAACCCTGTTGCATTTATCGTTCGAATAAATCTATGGTCGTAAGTCAAAACCGTGTATGCCAGCTGATGTCAATAAAATAAGATTAATGACCATACCGTTTATTTAATGATCTAGTTTTCCACTGTTCACCGCAATAAAAAGAGACAGTACTGCGACAAGCACAGGCCTATGGGTTTTTCTAGCAGCACGAGCTAAATAAACTCAAAACGGTTCCTTACAGTTTTTAAAAGTAAGCACTTTTGTTACGTGAACGCAGATTTTCACTCGTTCGCAAGTATTCAATCTTTTGGCTTGTCTGCTAAATTTTTGACACGTGTCTTTCTAGCAGCACGAGCTAAATAAACTCAAAACGGTTCCTCATAGTTTTTAAAAGTAAGCACTTTTGTTACGTGACCGCAGATGCATTTTCACTCGTTCGCAAATTTCAATCTTTTGGCTTGTCTGCTAAATTTTTGACACGTGTCTTTCTAGCAGCACGAGCTAAATAAACTCAAAACGGTTCCTTACAGTTTTTAAAAGTAAGCACTTTTGTTACGTGAACGCAGATTTTCACTCGTTCGCAAGTATTCAATCTTTTAGCTTGTCTGCTAAATTTTTGACACGTGTCTTTCTAGCAGCACGAGCTAAATAAACTCAAAACGGTTCCTTACAGTTTTTAAAAGTAAGCACTTTTGTTACGTGACCGCAGATGCATTTTCACTCGTTCGCAAATATTCAATCTTTTGGCTTGTCTGCTAAATTTTTGACACGTGTCTTTCTAGCAGCACGAACTAAATAAACTCAAAACGGTTCCTCATAGTTTTTAAAAGTAAGCACTTTTGTTACGTGACCGCAGATGCATTTTCACTCGTTCGCAAATTTCAATCTTTTGGCTTGTCTGCTAAATTTTTGACACGTGTCTTTCTAGCAGCACAAGCTAAATAAACTCAAAACGGATAGTTTTTAAAAGTAAGCACTTTTGTTACGTGAACGCAGATTTTCACTCGTTCGCAAGTATTCAATCTTTTGGCTTGTCTGCTAAATTTTTGACACGTGTCTTTCTAGCAGCACGAGCTAAATAAACTCAAAACGGTTCCTCATAGTTTTTAAAAGTAAGCACTTTTGTTACGTGACCGCAGATGCATTTTCACTCGTTCGCAAATTTCAATCTTTTGGCTTGTCTGCTAAATTTTTGACACGTGTCTTTCTAGCAGCACGAGCTAAATAAACTCAAAACGGTTCCTTACAGTTTTTAAAAGTAAGCACTTTTGTTACGTGAACGCAGATTTTCACTCGTTCGCAAGTATTCAATCTTTTGGCCTGTCTGCTAAATTTTTGACACGTGTCTTTCTAGCAGCACGAGCTAAATAAACTCAAAACGGTTCCTCATAGTTTTTAAAAGTAAGCACTTTTGTTACGTGACCGCAGATGCATTTTCACTCGTTCGCAAATTTCAATCTTTTGGCTTGTCTGCTAAATTTTTGACACGTGTCTTTCTAGCAGCACGAGCTAAATAAACTCAAAACGGTTCCTTACAGTTTTTAAAAGTAAGCACTTTTGTTACGTGAACGCAGATTTTCACTCGTTCGCAAGTATTCAATCTTTTAGCTTGTCTGCTAAATTTTTGACACGTGTCTTTCTAGCAGCACGAGCTAAATAAACTCAAAACGGTTCCTTACAGTTTTTAAAAGTAAGCACTTTTGTTACGTGAACGCAGATTTTCACTCGTTCGCAAGTATTCAATCTTTTGGCTTGTCTGCTAAATTTTTGACACGTGTCTTTCTAGCAGCACAAGCTAAATAAACTCAAAACGGATAGTTTTTAAAAGTAAGCACTTTTGTTACGTGAACGCAGATTTTCACTCGTTCGCAAATATTCAATCTTTTGGCTTGTCTGCTAAATTTTTGACACGTCTGATAATAACATAGCACGACTATGAAGACGACAACGAGACCACAGGGACGAGTTATCTCGTCTCGCCGTCTTCATTGATCATTACACATGTCTCTCTCTGTGTATGTTAGAGTGCATTTCACTCTAAAATATGCAATTGGCTAAATACACCAATTTGTATGCGCCGCTGTGTTTCAGAATTCAGAGTACATGCATCAAATACATTATTATTTGGGATGCGAAATTTTACATGCAAAATACAGGTTCGGCTTTGAAATACAGTCGTCGCCTCTCTCTTTCTATCTACCTTTCACTCGCTCTCTATATTATGTAATCACTTTTTAAGGGCCCGCCCACGCATGCTACTTTTTTTATCACAAACGCACGATTTAGGACACTACATCGCGATTTGACAATTAGGTACTCAGTGATACATCAATTGTGTATTTCGAGGGCAGATAGCCTAGTGCTTAGTGTGCTTAGTGCCGCAACCTCTAGACCATTGTTTCCTAATCTGTGGTCCGCGGACCCCTGGGGGTCCGCGAGCATATGTTTGGTGGTCCGCGGTCCCATACGCATCTATCTTACTTAGAGCATTAACAAAAATAAATAAATTACCTACGCCAAACATCTCGTAATTATTAGTTGCAAAAAAGCAGCACCAACCTTATCATTAATGTTTTTCTACGAAAAAGTTTGTTTTTTGTTTTTTAATTTAATGAAGGAATACTAAAATATAATATTGTCCGAAAATTGCATCTTTTTTCACTCAGGGGTCCTTGGCATTATGCTTGATTTCCTTGGGGGTCCGCGGCTGAAAAAGTTTAGGAATCGCTGCTCTAGACTGAACTGCCGTGGGTTCGAATCCCACCTGTGCTCATGGAGTTTTGTGATGTTATTTAGTTTTAAGATAGTTGTTATTAATTAGTGTAGTTGAAAGACGCTAATGACCTGAGATGTGGACTCGTCTATAATCTACAATAAATAAACATTTTACAGCAATAAGTAAAGCATGAAGTAAAGTTTAAAAGTGTAGACAGTGATGCCAACTATACAACATGAATACCCCAACTCATACGTCATAATTTTACTGAACCTGACAGGTGTGATGCATGCCGTATAATTAAGTAATGCAATATTTGCATAATCTGATACCAATGGAACACATTACTGATTACAATGTCATGCAACAATCCAAATATTATACAGTTTACTTTATTATTAGTTGTTATTAATTATAGTGTAGTTGAAAGACGCTAATGACCTGAGATGTCGACGCGTCTATAATCTACAATAAATAAATAAATTGTGTATTTCAGCAAAGAGTGTGCGGCCTTACACTATTAGTAGCTACATCTGATGATCTTCAAGCGACTTAATCGCAAGATCGCGTAACAAAAAATAGTATGTATGCACTGACTCAAAGTTACCGTTTCATTTTAATTTTGTTTATTGACCTTTCCCATACGCCAAAAACCACGAAGGGAAAAATTATTCAGACACGTATGTGATCTCTGTAAAAACAAGTCAACTTCTCTTCGCGATATGGCTCACATACCCTCCTTTATTAACTAGTTAGGTTAGTGATTATGTGCAAATATTTTAACATCAATATTGCATTTTTAACCGACTTCAAAAAAAGGAGTGTTCTCAATTCGACCGTATATATGTTTTACGTGTGTTCGCGGATAACTTCGTCGTTTATGAACCGATTTTGAAAAAAATTTTTTTTACTGAAAGGATATACTTTCAGATTGGTCCCATAAAAATTTCATCAAAATCGGTTTAGTAGTTCGGCTGATTTTATTTAACTTCGTCGTTTATGAACCGATTTTGAAATTTTTTTTTTATTTGAAAGGATATACTTTCAGATTGGTCCCATAGAAATTTCATCAAAATCGGTTCAGTAGTTCGGCTGATTTTAATAAAAGTAAGTAACGGCGTGCGATTCCTTAAGGTAAATGTTACTTTTTGTTGACACTAAAAAGTAAAAAATAAAAAACTTTTTAACAAAAAAAAAACCTCCTTCAAAAAGGCACTAAAAAGAGGAAAATAATGAAATTTTGAGGTTTGTGCTAATTAAAAAATGAAATCGGTTAAAAAGTATAGTATAGTGATTAATATCTTCTTTTTTACCAACTTCAACGTCACACTTGTGATAAAAATTTCTCAACAACGTGTTTTTCAATCATCTCTTTATTACATTACATGCGAAATGATTGACAACACTTTTGATTTGAAGTTTCCTTTGATAAAAAATAAATTACGGGATTAAAAAGTAAGTAAACGATTTAAATATTACAGGAACATACTCCTTGTTATTTACCTTTAGATATTCCCCAATCGAAATATAATATTGAATACATTTTATAATGACGCATTTCTGCGCAATTTCTTAACAGAAGAGTACATATAAAAAAAGAAAGGAAAACCAATATTTTCTGCATATTTCATTTGTAAATATAAGAGCCGGGTGTAACGTCTACTGACTACAAATGAACAGAAGATATTCCTTCTTTGTGTATCAGGAAGAAACCAGTGGCTGCGAATTGTGGGATCATTCACAAAATAGTTCATTATAATAACCGAATTTTTTATTGTTATCAAACTTTCAATTTTCTAGCGTAGCTAAGAAAAAATAATTTGGAAAATATCATATCGAGAAAGCGTGTTAATATAACAACAAGCCGTGAGTTGGGTCGTTTATTAGGACTAAAGTGCGACCCTTGAGGTCCACACGACGAACTTCCCAGTTGGATAAATATTTAATAATAAAAATTAAATTAGATATTATACAGAAAAGTAATCAGTTTAAACATTAAAACATAATTATTATTTATTTTTAACAATAATTTAAAAAAAACGGCTGAACCGATTTTTATAAAATTTATGTCGGATCAATATGACGTTAACACGCCTCGATTGACCCTTTTACGAAGTCGATATAATTTTTATTCGCAAGATATTGTGTAAAATCTACTTTTTTGGAGTCTATTTGGTTAACAAAAAAGAACGGCTGAACCGATTTTGGAAAAATTTCTTTCAGATCATATTTACGTTAATACGCGTCGATTGGCACTCTAACGTAGTCGATATCATTTTTCATTCTCGAGATTTCGTCTTAGAAAGAAATGGACACATACGTACGTACATACGTACACACACACACACACAGACATATTTCTAAAAATAGTGTAGTGACCTTGACACATAAAAATTTGTTATACATTTTGATTTCGATTTTCGGACCCATTACAATAACTTCAAATGAAAAGTTAATAATATATATTTTCAATTAAGATAAAATGATTAATTTAATAAGGAACCTGTTAAACCCCAACTAATACATGGCGACCTTCCTGTGAAAATCGACTTTACCGCAAGCGAAGCGTCGAGTAAAGTGTGTCAGTAACAGAATATTATAGCGACCGTCAGAACAAGTCGCCTATGGTTGATTGGATCATGTTCGTCATCTTTTTGAGCGGTAACTCAACACAGACATTCGTCAAAGAAAAAAAAAGAATATTATGATTGACAGAATACGAGGATATCAGACAAGGATGAACGTACAGGCATTTGATGTAAAAGAAGATTTTAGTGACACGTTTTCGAAACCATCAAAAAAAGTGTACCTATTACTATTTTATAGCATGACCAAACTGCAAAGAATACCTGATAAATAAAACAGAACTTTTTAACACGCTTATATTAGCTTCACCTGTATGTTTGCGTGCTTGCTTGCTTGCTTGTTTGTCAGTTTGTAACCGACTTCCTTGAACTTGATTTTGACCAACTTTGAACGGTCAGATTTAGTTTAAACTTTGTCGACTTATCAAGGACCGACGACAATACAATAATTCCATAAGTTAATATCCTGACCAGAATCTCCAGGACTAAAAAGCAAAAATAAATTATAATTTAAAAAAACTAAAAAACACGCTTTAATGAACTAAAAAGTAAAAAATAATTAATTTTATTGTAAAAAAGCGTGGGGTAGTATGAAAATATGATACAAAGCACCCCACGCTTTTTTACAATAAAATTAATTATTTTTTACTTTTTAGTTCATTAAAGCGTGTTTTTTAGTTTTTTTAAATTATAATTTTTTTTAAACAAGCTCTCGTTAAAATGTACTAAAGAAAGAAAAACAATATTTTTAGGTTACTAATTATAAAAGCGTGGTCGTTATCTTTATGACCCACACTTTTATAATTATGGATCTACATTAAATATTATTTTCTATTAGAAACAATAGAGGTTACATCTGGTTTTATTAATTTTTTTGTCAGTCAGTTCATTGAGGGCAGCCAGCCTAATATTTACTCTGTAATATTATTTTATAAAAAAAATTTTTGATTTAATTTGTGATTATTTTCGAAATTTTTAATATAAAATCTTGTTATTCTGAAGATGGAAAGGATTTCTTCCTATTTTATTTTTATCTTGATTATTCCAAATTTATGTGCGCAATCGAATAGTTATTATAAACTTGTTTTTTTAAAAAAATACCTGTTTTTATTCATATATTATAAAAACGACTAGAGATACGTTCTCCCACCACCGAGACACCGAACTTCCACCACATATTATTTTTTTAACTTGCTATTTAATATCAGTTTATACAATTAAGTATAAGACGCGAAATGTGAAGTTTGGCACTCGAGTATCAGAAAGTTTTTCTTCAATCATTGGACACAAATACTGCTCTAGGCTTGAGAATAGCCAAGCGTGTAACAATGCTGTTGTTTACATGGCGTTGCTATGGTTCCTCTATTACACGTCCCCAGTTCCCGGGTTCTAGCCCAAGAGCTGGTAAAAGTGTCAATTGGATTTTCAATTTATTATCAAAAAATGATGAATTGATGCTAGGCCCAAATAACCTTAGCTGTTGGTGGTCTTTAAAACACAATTTTAATTTTTTGACACAAATGCTGAGATAGTTCCTTCAAATTTTCCTATCACCAGAGTCACATAACTATAACACTTGATGGTTTATAAAAAAAGATATCAATGCTTCCAAACTATTTCAACTGAAGACACAAGAAGAGTTAAAAATAGCGAGTTTGCATCATTAGGGTCAACTTGTGTAGGCGATATAATACCTTCAGGAGGACATATAATATCTGAACGACAGCATTAGGATTTTGCTGTTGTAAGCAGATCACAGACTGGCATGGCTCGTACGACGGCGGTTTTACGTCACGTGATCTTGTGTAATGCTCCGAGATCGATGTCTGCTAGCACCGAGGAAGCAGAAATAAAAAAATAGGAAAAAATTTTTTTAAGTTAAACGGTTTTATTTTAAATCATCAGCTGTACCAAAAACTAAAAAATAATTAGGACACAAACCAAGGGGCACTTTTTGTCGCTGCGTCAGTGGAATAAGTAATAAAAACGTGGGGCGCATTTGAAATATTTCGCTTGATGGGCTTGGAAACACATTTTTCTAGACAAGCCGTTCTTATTTAATAATTATACAGTCGTTATACAGATTTTTATGCGTCCCACATTTTTTTAACTTATTCCGCTGACGCAGCGACACAAAGTACCCCTTGGTTTGTGTCCTAATTATTTTCTAGTTTTTGGTACAGCTGATGATTTAAAATAAAACCGTTTAACTTAGAAGTTTTTTTACCTATTTTTATTTTTTAGTTTTTAGTTTGATTTCTGGCCCGTATCATTATGCAAATATTCTCATCCTTTCAACTGTCCACCTCCTGATTCCATCATCAAACCCTCGTTACCAAGTTGAATTATCATAATATTGTATTATCACGGAAACTCAATGTGTGTGCAAAGTTTCATAAGAATCGGTTAACTAGAAGTAATTGAAAAAGCTGTCGCAAGATTTGAAACAAAGATGGTAACAAACAATCAAACAAATACACGGGGTCAAGCTAAAATAAAACCGTTTAAAAAACAAATGAGAATGGCTTGATATGATAATAGTCGTAAGCAGGGTTATCTGGGCCTATAGTCTTTCCTAGCCCGGAAACACTTGCTACCAAGATCGAGGTGATGAGTATGGACACGGTAGTTTATACATAATATACTATGTGTACAGCTATATCTAGACTGTGCTGTCTTACTTTGTGCGATCTGATGACAGATTTCCTATGCTGTCACATTGCATTTACGAGTCAACCAGCACATATTACTACATTCGGGGTGTCACTGAACATTTAGACGAAGTTAAAAGTTTTTGTCAAAACATACAATCTACTCAGTATGAGATCGAATTAACTCGTTCTTAAGGTGACTGTTCACCAGCTGTTTATAATACCTGATCCACCAGCAACCTTACGAGCATAATATGAATGCGTGTGTGCATACAAAATGCTGAAAAACAGTTTCAGAAATCTCTAATTTCTATGAAAAACTTTATTAAATTTTTGGTGCTATAATGCTTTCAAAATAAACTAGAAGTATGTATCATTCCTCTTATATGACTTTGAGCCAGATTTTTGAAGTGACACTTCCTTAGGCGCGCTTTGCCTGGGCTGTTAACAACAGTGATGTGAAACGCACCCGGCGGTGACAATCGGGGCTACTCGGCTCAAACACGAACACGTATTTGCAATATGCTGGTAATAATGTGTAGTTCATAAGTGTGCTAATAGATGACACCAAAAACTTAATACGAGTAAAAAGTAATTTGTAGTTCACAAGTGCGCTAACAGATGACACTAGAACATATATTTTGTAGTTCACAAGTGTGCTAACAGATGACACAAAAACTTAATATTATCGGTAAGGTATTATATTCATTAAATTTAATTGTATAGGCCGATTTTAAAATATTTATGATTAAACTGTGTGATTAAATATTTATATATAATTATATATGAAACACCCATTTAACAATGACGTAACATAATGCTGTAGTCAGAAAAAAATCATTAATTCAAACATATGTCACCATAGGGATTCTAACCCTAAACTTTCCACTATCGCGGTGGACTGACACACAGTGACACATTTTCAAACGACCAACTCTTTCCCTTTAAAGCATTCTGTCACTGAAAAACTACCACATGCGAGAGCCGATATTTTAACACAGATGCTAGATTACCGAAACATCTCACATGCGAGAGTTAAACACAAACATGTGAATCAAAGATGAATGATCTATTCATTTGATTGTGTATTTAGTCATGACGTCTCGTGTTAATATATAAGTATACACAATGTTTGCTTGCTTTGTGACATTCCGTATATATGTATTGCATAACTATATTACATTTTATTCCAGTGAGATTTGCTGCAATCAAGTAATGATGATTATTATCGGGAATTCAAGACTCTTGTCCTCGCTTTCTATACCTATATCTATTATCAACGATGCAGCAAAATCGATTTTACATTAAGGTCGTTATTTCATTTTTTTTTAAACACTGCTAGACTTTACACGTCTCAGTAAATCCCTATATTATTAAGCGAGCAAATCTTGTATATATGTACCTATGTACCTATATAAATATTTTCTCGAAAACGGCTCTAATGATTTTGATCAAATTTACCGAAAAGGAGTTTCGGGGGGCAAAAAATCGATCTAGCTAGGTCTCATCCCTGGAAAAATTCGTTTTCTTATCGTTTTATCATTTTAAAAAACAGTTTTTTTAACGTTATAAAACAGTGCCGTATGGTGAGTAGGCTTTGGAAAAAACAAACTATTTTCATTATTTATGTCAATCTTTAACTTATTAAAATAATCAGTAATTATTTGAAAAGTAAAAAAATAACAACAATAAAATCTAAACATATAATTATACTTACATAATTATGTTTAGATTTTATTGTTGTTATTTTTTTTAACTAATATTTAAATAAATAGGTATGTTACTTTTATATTACTTATATAAAATATGTAGGTACATACGTTATGTAGTATGACGTATACTGACGTATAATAATATTATCTACTTATAGGTATGTAATTTTTTTTCTTAAAATGACTAACGATTTTGATGAAATGGGAACTTTAAGTACTATTTTTCTTTTGAACTCATCCGAGCAAAGCTCGGTCATCCAGATATTTTAAATTAAAAGATGTAAGTATCTAATCTTAATTGATTTTGTACACAGACTGAATACTATTATCTCTTAGCTGCTACTCCTGCACCTCTTTATTCACTGACCCATAAAATGTCTTATATCAGTAATTATGAATAGAATTTAATTAAATTCCTGTACTCATTAGGGTGGGTCAAAAAAATCAATTATTTTTTTTTACAAGTGACACGGAAAAATGGCTTGCTAGACACCTTAAAAAAATTCTCACCAAATATGAGCTCTTAATTTTAATAGGAAGATCCTCCGCATCACAGTTTTTTATTTTTTCTCAGTCCAATAGAAAAAAATTCATACCTCATCATTAATTGATTGGACAGAAAAATGTTTTAAGAGAATTTTGTAGGAAATTTAATGCTCTAAAAAAAAGGTATCTTATATTTTTTCCGCAAACCTCACCATTTGAAATATATTGAAGATTTATAATAGTCATTTATTGTCGAGTTATAAAATTCATAAACAAAAATGAAATTTGTCTTAAAATAATCAAACTTAAATCTTCAATATCTTTCAAATGGTGAGGTTTGGGGAAAAAATATAAGATACCTTTTTTGTAGAGCATTAAATTTCCTACAAAATTCTCTTAAAACATTTTTCTGTACAATCAATTAATGATGAGGTATGAATTTTTTTCTATTGGACTGAGAAAAAAATAAAAAACTGTGATGCGGAAGATCTTCCTATTAAAATTAAGAGCTCATATTTGGTGAGAATTTTTTTAAGGTGTCTAGCAACCTATTTTTCCGTGTCACTTGTAAAAAAAAATAATTGATTTTTTTGATCCACCCTAGTACTCATGCATTAAATGAATGGCTGTCGAAATAGTTTTTCAGTTAACTATATACATTAGAAAGTAGAAACTGAACTCGAATGTTAAGTCAAAATTCTCTCTGTAAGTCGAAGAAATTATAGTCATTCCCTTTCGCTAAAACCCAAAAGATTCTATACGTCGAATTATACATAACTCGAACTAAATATGGATTCCCTACGAGGTACTGTAGTATATATTACACTATGCAACTCGAAGTTCCAGTTTCGCGAACTCTATATCTCGAAGTAGCGACGTATGCACTTTATGGCCTCTGTAAGTTGAAATTTATGATTGGTTAGACTTCCTAACTCGAAGGAATAAAATCCTCGATAAGTTGAAATTCGAGTTATAGAGTTTCGGGTTCAAATTCTGACAGTGTATTTTCATTTTTTGTCTTATTTAGGAGCCAAGACTGGTAAACAAACAAACTGATACACAGACAAAAATTACGAAAACGGCTAATTCGGTGTATCTTATAAACTGTACAATTGCAAAAAAGTTATGATTTTATTTATTTGTAATGATATTGATTATTAGTAGATACAGTGCAATATGACGTGTAAAACGCAAAAATCAAAGTATTTTGAAAATTTGAAGAACGATATAAATCTCAATTAATTAATTGTAGATTATAGACGCGTCAACAACTCAGGTCATTAGCGTCTTCAGCCCAACAAATAATCCATTTGTGTATTAGAATCCGCCAGCCGGCATACACAAACCGACTGGTACGAGCTCGGGTCCCTGGGAGCGCTAATTCCCAAAGAACATTGGAATGCAATTATAGCGATAGCAACCACATTCCAATGTCCCCCCTGGGGGGAAATCATGTCAATTTGATGCAGGTATCCCACTTCTGAAAGTCTGAAGAAAACATTTATACGTTTAAGGGCGCGACGTTACAACGTTGTATCAGTGTTTAATATTTTTTTTCAAAGCGAACGTCAGCTGATGTCTCTAAAGCTGATTAATGGTTGTGCTATAGAATTAAACTCTATGAATAATTCATCACTCGGAGAGAGACAATGTGCGGCAGACGATATAATATTATTTAATTTGTGGGATATCAGCTATTGTGAATAATTTTAAATGGAAATAAAATTTGCATAAAATGAAAACAGTGCGAGTTCCAGGGATTTAGCCTGT